>OU452307.1:20352500-21852500 GCA_911728475.2 Pterostichus madidus
TGCATTATTGTACTATGTATAATAAGTAAGGAAAGGTGCAAACTAAGAGTATGACTGTATTATGAAAGTAAAGACAATATTATAACTGGCAATTACTATTACACCAGTTATGATCAATGAAGTGCAACGAAACTGTGCGTCTATTTAAAGTTGAAATATCTTTCAGATATCAGAAATAAAAATCTTCAAATCTGACTTTATAGATTGTAGTTTGCAACTTTGTTACATTAAGGTAGTACTAGCGTGAAACAATTTTTTGCAGATCTGAATGAAATTTGGCGCACGTAAACATTTGATAGTCATACACATCCTGTTAAAATATGAAACACATTCATCGTCTGTGAACAAATATATTCGCTTGTAAAGTTGAGTTCTTATACACAGGGCTTATGGCGATCATCACTCAGAATCGCACATATTTGGTTTGTGTACCTCTAAAATTTTGCAGTTTCATTTGAAAAACTAGTATGATGTTCTAGAACTATCCATGTATATTGTATCAGAAGGAGAAAGTTTTTTATCGTTTAGTAATGGATATATAGCCATGAAAAGCATTGTTTTTAACCAAAAATTAAGAATCCTAAATTATAATGGCAACACCACACGGTGGTACGGAATTTGAAAATTCACTAGACCAACAACCTGTTAACAATTCATGATATTCAAATCATAATAGGTATAAAACACTTATTTTATTCAATTTTTATATTTTCTGATCGTCAGTTTCGTCACTCGACAACCGATGGCGCCACCGTCACACTAGTACTACCTTAAGGTCCATTTATAAATTTTATGATAATGTGACACATCATCTGGCATCGGGATCATCTGTTAGATAAGTGAAAAGATGTATCCATAAATGACAGTTAAAATACAATTTGTGCGATTTATGCATACATGCATACATACATATCTTCCTGCTAAATCACTCATAAAATATTCACTCATTACATTCATCAAATAATCAGCCCTTGTCAAACATTCTCATTCAAACACACCACCCTCATCTAAACCACATTCATAGATCACTCCATAAATGTGCGATTTACGTTGTGATTTTATTGCGATATTTTCACATTTATTTGGTTAGTGAATAGATATCTCATCTGTCAAATAAGGAAAAAAATGGTTTGTCAATATATAGATAGATAATATATAGATTAATTTACCAAATGAAATTTAATTAATATAAATACTTAATTGATGAAATCAAATTGAATTACAAAGAGAAAAATTGAGATACTGCCAGAATTTTTATCTGGAACCTATGGTTTTAACGCAGATGCATCTAGTTTCAAGTTTGTTAATTTATGAAAGTGTCATCAAGTTATGGGATTGGTATGTAACATAATAGAGAGAAAAATTGGAATAAAAACATATTTGAATTCCATGGCGACCGTAGATTTGTTAGTTTAAAGCATAGGCACAGGCAGGCAATCGTAGCTTAGTGGATAAAAGCGATTACATTAACAATACTGTACAAAAATTTTACACAACTCAAATACATAATAATCCACTGACACGCACAATCACAAACATCAGAGAGCACAATGCCACATTTCCATTGAAACATCTCTTACCCTATCAAACCCTTCCAGTATTTTCCCAGCCTGTTCCAGGGCAATAACATTCACATACTAACTAACACAACCATTTAATATTCAAATCTGTAATGTCTCAATGGGCCTTTCAAGACTTTTTTCAATTTTTTATATATTAATCTACGTAATAAAATAATTATACCCAATTTTTTTACTTTTTTAAAAAACTTGTATTAAGCATGATAAAAATATTTAAACTTTCGAAACAAATGAATATGACGTAGTTGCATCTTAGCTTAAAGAGAGACAGATAAGACAGAGATAAATAACACGTAACTTGTCGTTGTCAGTAGAATCCTCAGACAAAACATAACTAGACGGATAACATCGGCGTTTGTTGTGAGTCAGAAAGGGATAGAATAACTGGTTGGTGAGGCATAACATCAAAGTGTACTCGCTCCTTGCCGCGCATCCGGCGGACCCAAAAGTTATTCCATTCCTCTCTGCTTCACAACACTGCATTGACTTGAATACGGCATAATTCGTCTAGTATTATACGTCATTGGTAGAATCGTAGAATGCTGAATGCTTATTTCTTCTTCGTCTTCTTGAGCACCGACAAACGTTTCAGACAAATCTCTGTGATTGGCTTAATGCAACTACGTCATTGCAATATTGCAGTGCGAACGTTTTAAATTATTCAGCTTTAACTTTCATATTTCAGCAATAAAGATATAATTTATGGTATGATTTTATATTGTATTAAATATGATGTACGGTCAAGAATTTATTTTAATAAATATATATTGAAAAGCTCTACCACTTGAATCCCCCATCATAACCGCATTGTAAATAACCATTATCATTTTGTTTTAGTTCTAAGTTAGTTTTTGGAAAATAATTGCTTAGAGTGGGTTTTTTGTGATTTTTTCCCATAAATTTATTTGAATATTTTCATCTCATATCATTCATGCTCATCTCATTATCGTGAAATGTTTAAAAATTGTTTATGTTGCACATCATCACTTAGCTAGTAAGGCATTGTATGCCAGGGATAGTTTGTAAGATTATATTTAAAAAGTGCTAAAATGTATTTCCCTTGCCATGCATGAACCCGATCGCGCTGTCCATAGCGCTGAAATGTTGAGGGTATCAGCAAATCCATGTGGATTGAGATACACCTCAGCATACAGTGCGTTTGGCTGCCGAGTGGTCAGTTACGCATGTGCAGAGAAAATTGGCGCAATATACTGTACTTAAATGGAACAATAAATGTCTTTAATAATAAATAAATAATATAGGTAAAACTTGCGTTTCTTAATTAGCAAGCAAGAGGTCGTGCGTTCAAATCTCACTGACTTCTACTTATATCAACAAAAAATATACGATTGTGTTCGGATTCCACTATAAGCTGTAGGCCCCCTGTACTGTAATTGGGATTTACTTCCTGTTGTGCAGAGTAACAAATAAATAAATAAATATAACCTGAGTTCATAGGTTCCAGATTCAAATCCTAGTGATATCCCAATTATTCTCTTTATAATACAATTTTATGTAGAATTAAATTCACATTTACGTAAAAAGCACTAGATATGAATAACATCGTTATATCTCGTTTAGTTTGAAGTTGTTGGTCCTAAGTAAAAAACTTTTCTGAATTTGTTCCTTTTTGGACTTTTTCTCTAGAAAAGTTATAAATCTATAAATAAAAATAAAAATATTGAAACGTGTATAAAAACGAGTCTGAATATCCGGATCGCATCTGTATTGAAATTAATATCAAATTTCTAAAGGAGAATATTAAACATCAAATCTTTTTTTTTTATTATTGGGAAAGCATAGAAATAGTTTAATAAAACAAATGCAGAAATAATAATAGTTTCACTGATTATTTTTTGACGTTTCTCAGAACTAATGAAATGCTTCATTGTATGATCACGTATCTGCGTTTTAACCAATCATGTCATTATTATAGTGAGAATAAAGCTCTAGTGATTATTCCCGGGAATAATCTTTGTAGCATTTGTTTTTGTTGACAAATGGTAGGTAGTTGTCAAATAATTATTTAAAACTGTCAACGGGTCAAGTAAAATGTGTGAAAGAAATCGATTTAGTTCCATTTCACATACAGAAATACATCAACAAATTTTGGAAACAACTTTCAAGAATACATTAATAAGTAATCAATCGATATTAACCCAGTTCAAAATCTTTTAAGTTCGATGAATCGACCTCAACAGCTAAGTCAAAAAATAATCTAATTAAATAATAATAATAATAATAATATAAATTTTATTTAGCAACCGTTCAGCCGAAGCTGATCTTACACGTAACTTTTACATTTATCAAATGTGGTACAAATAGATCATATAAAGGTATACAGCAAGCATATAAAATAAAATTAAAAACTATACATTTTAGCATTTAGAAAACAAAAAATCATACGAATTTCTTGATCAAAACAAAGCAAATCGGTTAAATAGAAAACATAGAATTTGAGATAAAATAGTTTTTTAGATGTATAGAAAATGATTTATTATTTAGCAACTTTAATTGTTTAGGTAGTTGATTGTAGATGGAAGAACAATTGTAACTGAAACAACGCTTAAATAGAGCAGTACTATGAAAGGGAATGAGAATGTCAGTTGCATTTCTTAAATCTCGTTTGTGTAATATAGTACGATATGACAATTTACTGGATAAGTATAATTCGAGTGTTCGATAAATTAGAAAATAATTCTCCAGTATCTTTCTCAAACTTGTTGCCATTTGGCAATAGCCAATCAAACCCTACGGATTTTCGTGACTATTGTCTGGCAACAAGTTTTCGAAAGGTCTGTCAAATGTTTTTCAATTTATTCTCACTCTCTTGTTATATTATTACAGAATATTTTGAATTTCAACGGTAATTTTTTGTTCTTTGATAAAATTATAATAAACCACTTAAGGTGGTTCTATCATGACAGTCTCATACAAAAGTATACGTGACCTAAAAAGTTTACAAAAATAATTATTACATTTTTGTATGGTATAGGTTATTAACAGAATTAATATTTCGCTGCAAATATCGTATAATTAATAATAACATTGAATATATTAAATAAAACTTTTTAACTAGTTTATGAAATTCAGTAACATACCAAAATTTTTGGAAGTGAATGTTTCATGCCAACCAATAGCAGTGTAAGATTTTACACAGCAGAAGCTATGACAACAAGGTTAGAACCACAAGCGGCCAGTCGGTACGAAACGTAACTGTATTATCGATACATCCTGTTGACAGTTCATAAGAAAAATGAGAAAAATGCACCAAAGCAATTATTATCAACTGTAACAACAAATAAATAAATATAAAATGCTGTAATATTTTTTTTTGTATTAAAATTCATATATTTTACTGATCGAAATAATAACATTCATAGTTCTTGCTTTGTTATTCGTGCGGCCATCTCTGTCTAGTGTCTACCTGTGCTGTGCAACGTTGCCAAGCATTTCTGACAGTTCTATTGATTAGCATAGAATATCTAACTTTCATCGCCAATTTCTTTGAAACTAATCCGGTAAGGCATGGATTTTTTAATTCTCATACCTTTATCTTTACATGATGTACTGTGTGTTAGTTTTTTGTTAAAAAATATGTACAATATATGAATTTATTACGCAGTAAGCTGCCTCGCGACGTACAGTTCCTATAACGCCAATGCATTTTTGATCGACTTTGGTCGACTTTAACATTACATTACTAAGCTCAACAACGGTAAACTTTAAAAAAAATGTGCATACTAGTGTAGAAACACATGAAAAATAACATATTTACATTTCATTATAATCCGGGTTATATGCTTCCATGATAGTACCACCTTAAGTAAGAAATGAAGAATTTTTAAATTTTCTTATCTACTAAGAAGAGTATATATACGGCATACGGCCATGTGTGACATCGTGCAATGCCCCATCACATGTGATAGTACAAACGTTTGCCTTGTAACAAATTTATAAAAATAATAACAAGATTTAAATCAAATGGTCAGCTGTGCTGTTTTTGACCGAATCAAATATGGTAACTAACAATAATAATCACATGAATTAATCTGTCATATGGGCGTGAAACTAAAGCAGCATTTTAATCGTCTTATGAAATACTCTGGAGTATTTTTCATGTCCATCAGACATTCGAAACCCGTAACCTAGCAACAGTAATAAACTAGTATCCAACCGTTGTTACAATTACGCCAACGATTAAACGATCGGTCAGCTGACAGGCGTTCCAGTTGCCAGCGCGTGTTACCAACGAAAGAACGTGCAAGACTCACTTTACATGCGTTCCGTGCATTCAAATGACATATGTTAGCTAAACTAGGGTAATTAATATACCGCTTCCGCTAAATGCTTCGTAATTAAAGTAAAGTTGCAGCGTTTAGTTAGATTCGGGATAGTGATAAATGAAACCTGTTGGATTTTAATTTTTTAAGACTTGGGTTTTCTCGGTGCCATAGATTAGATTAGATTTTTAAATTTTTGTTTAATTTTAAGTAAAGCGATACCTACACATTTAATTTGTATTTCGATAAGGATCTGATTTATTACATGTTGTAAGAAATTATAATTAAAAATGATAAAAAATTAAATAAAATTAATTGGAAAATTTTATCGCTATTATAATTCAAGGAAATTTATTTTTCTATAAACACTAATTTTGAAGAATAAGTAATTGATTGTGTGATCTGATAAATGGATGAGTCAGTAATCGAGTATATTATAGCTTTAACTTGACAAATTGATTAAAGATATTTTTCATATAGGTAAAAATAAACAAAAAAATATATATTGCAGCGTACTCGTATCTATAGAAAAACGTAAAATGAAAAATAAAAATAATTAAATATATCATCATGTCTTACCCATTACTGGGTATAGCAGATTTAGATAAGTGACATATTTATGCGCCTGAAATACGGTTACCAGCCGTCAAATCACGGTCTCCAAAGATGTTAGTGGAGAGGAAATCACAGGGTAATTTTAATGTGGTGAAAATTATTTGTCGGCAACAGGAATCGAATCCGGATTCTTAAATTCGCAATCCGACGCAATACCATTGAACCACTTACTCCTTAAATGAGAAATAAGATAATTAAATTATAATTTCGTTTCATTTGTGTATACACGTACTATAAGAAAATCAAAGAAAATATGTATAAAATTTGATCAAAAAAATTAATCTTAATATCATTTCCAATATAACCTGACATGTACTTTCAAGTTATTTTTACTTTCTATTCCAGAAAACAAACATTTGTCCCTATATTTTTTAATCATCAATTGTTAACGAATTATTTTTTCTGAAACGCAAAAATTATTCAAATAAATTTTTGAAATTGTATAAATTTAAACTAAAACTTTCTCATTTGTTCTTCCCATTTACAAAACTTAGAGAAAATATGATTACTGTAGAATTCTATTTTTAGTAGAGTTGCAACGAACAGTAAAATTGTAGAATATCGACTACCGAATGTAAGGCAGAACAGTGTGCCGAATAACCGAATATTCAGCAAAAATTCTATATATTTTTGATGATACAGATGTTAGTCCACCAACAAAAAATTAAATTTATATCACTATGCGACAACCCTTATACGTGTTGGGCAAGCAGCAAATATAAATCTATTCCCGAATTATTTGACAAAATTTACCAGAATTTATCTTTCTGCTCCAAAGAGCAAATTTTCTCAGAATCATGTATGGTATTACACGATGAAAACTGGAATAGACTACCAGGGTCGGCAGAAGTCGTATCCTTAGTGTGTAGTACTCGACACCCAAAAAATTTTCGGATGTCGCATTACCCATCCGAAATTTTAAAGAACTTTTTCTTATTTTCATGCAGTTTTTTCGCTCTAGATCCACATATGGTTAGATCAAAGAAAAATAAATTTAAATGTAAGCACAGCGTTATTATAGAGAAACTGACCAATGACAGTAGGGATCTTGGGCCATGTCAATTCCCTTGTTTATAAGTGCGTGCTGAACAGCGCGTCTTGTGCGCATAACCCTGTACTAATCTTAGTCAAGCAGAGATGTCAACGGCCATGGCTGCACTCGTTGGAACTGATCTAAGCGATAACGCGAGTTAAGTAACGTTGCGCGCGGGTAGTACTTGGATGGGTGACCGTCCAGAGAAAACCCGCGTTGCTGTTGACCATAATACCTAAAATACAGATCAGGACGTAATGGCGGCATATGACCTAAGTAGTTGGTCCGTCAAAGAAGCCACAAAAAAAAAAGAGCAGAGATCCAGTATGGCCGGCAAGGTGCGGCAAGGGTAAGGAGTAAGTCAAAATGCACTATAATCAGAGATGGCAGCACGGTGTTCAAATTCCATGGCCAACTTCATTGAATTGCGCTACGCTTATTATGGCCGTTTCATTTCATCATTTTGCCATATATAAATATGTCGTAAGTTTTTTACAGTTTTGGTACGTCAAGTAGTGCCATCTAGTACTTTTTATTTCAATTAAAAGAAAGTGACAACGCTGTCAAGTTCCAAAAACAACCTTAAAATATTTGAAAATTGAAGTTTATGTGATCAAGCAAAATACATTTAATGGAATTGGATATTTTATTTATACATTCAATATTATTAAATATTATGACTGGTATTCTGAGCTCCAGAGAAAAGCCGTGAGTAGATAGTCTTGACTAAGTAAATGGCAACGTAGCATTATCTGTCACTTCAAGTAAATAATGCCGTCATATTGTCTACCTATTTAAAAATTTTGATGTGTTTACAGGTCAAAATAAGGAAGTATTATTGAATTATTAGTGCCAACGGTTAGTATTTTCCTGTAAAGATCGTATGATAATAAATATACAATGACTAGGCTTGTTTTTAGGATTTTTTCTATCAATGCAAGCGGCAGTATTTTCAAATTTAGTTACGACGTATCTTGTTAGAGGCGCTAGTTAATGTGCCCGCTCTGTAAATTTGAAACCAGGAATTTTATGACATATGAAACGGCCATAATAAGCATAGCGCAATTCAATTAAGTTGGCCATGCAAATTCAGATGAAATTTCTTTAAAAATTGTTTATAAATAAAAAGCCTATTCAAATTCATTTGTTGTTCTGTATTTATTTATAATTATTCATATTACTAGTATCATATTTTTTAAATGTTTGAGTTACATCAAATTATTTAGTATTTGACCGAACAGTAAACTAATATTCGGGGTTCTGCCGAATAGTGGAACTGATGCCAAATACGCAGAATACCGAATAGGTACCTAATATTCATTGCAACTTTAATTTTTAATATTTGTATATTTGTAAAAATAGAAACAAATATATTTTAAAAAGATATAAAAATATTTAATGCTATGGCATTTTTCAATTAGAATTATTAGTTGTAGAATGTTGTTTTTCACTTAAAATGCATATATGACAAAAGACAGAATGGACTCATCAACCAATTTAGTTTTATATTTTCATGAAACCATACAACAAAATATATCGATTAGTGAAAGTCCGTATTTAAAATTCTTAATATTAAAGTGGTATGAAGTCGGCCTGTGGATCCTGAGAACCCTGGTTTGATTCCCACAGGCGACAAACAATTTTCATAATTTCAAAAACTACCCCTGTGGCTCCTCCACCACTAATATCTTTGGAGGCCGTGATTTGACGACTGGTACCGCACTTCACGCGCAAAATATATCACTTACCGAAATCTGCTTCGGAAGAGTGCCACACCCAGTAATGGGTAGAATAATATATTTATTTATTTATTTAAGGAAGATATAATTTTTAAAAGTTCAAAATTGATTTATGACTGATTGATTTATATCTGTACTAGCAAGTAATATTCTAATAGCTGATTGTGATAATCCTGTTTTAATTAATTTTTTTTTTGTTAAAAATTGAAATCGATATTACACCTGCGAGTTGTTCAAGTTATATTCAGTGAAGTTAAGAAATATTTATTTGTACATTTCTAAATATTTAGACAATTAAATTATTACTCAACCGATATCACAAGCACTATATGTTTCTGTACCGCATGGGACGGCATGAAAACGTTCAGTCAATGAGAAGTTTCATTTCAAAATAAGTACAGATACCGTTACATAATTAATAATTCAGTACTAAATAATTTTTTTATAAGTTTTCTTTTAAATAAAATAAATGCATATATCAGCCTGTTAGTTATATATTTATGTGCGTGAAATGCGGTTACAATTCGTCAAATCATGCCTTCCCAAAGATGTTAGTAATTTGTAAGTAGGTAGTTTACATTTTTTATATAAATTTGCCATATTTTGAATAAGGTTGATGTGCCCTTGTGTGTTGAGAAATTACATTTTGAAACTGAGTAAATTTGTAGTTAATTGTACACTGTGATATTACTAAAAATCAACTTATTAATCAAACAATAGATAGCTATAAATATATTAATTTAAATATTATTTTTACATTAAATATTAGATTTAATTCTTCAGACTAATGCGTTAATATTCAATAGCAATTTGTGCTAATGACCAGTAGCACCAACAATACTTGAATTTTAAACTTGGTTTAAATAAATAAAAACATATCCAAT
Organism: Pterostichus madidus; assembly: GCA_911728475.2. Classification (NCBI taxonomy): domain Eukaryota; kingdom Metazoa; phylum Arthropoda; class Insecta; order Coleoptera; family Carabidae; genus Pterostichus; species Pterostichus madidus. The sequence continues at coordinate 20,362,635 of OU452307.1, forward strand.
GTTTGAGAGCAATATAAATTATTCCATATTACATGAAATTCGACTTGCATTTATTAATTGGTGCAATTGGCTATAAATATTTTAAATTTACAAATATTTCTAATTAACGTGAATCATGCTCTTAATTTGACCGGAAATTAGCATCTGAACACTAAATTTATTAAAATAATATATTTATTATAAATGAAACATATTATTCGTAAAACACACTTTTTATTTTTTGTCGACTTCAAATGGAATAAAAATTTATTGTGCCACAGACCACTATATTTATACATACATACATACATACATATCTTCACGCTATATCCCAACAAATGGGGTAGCACGAACCCTAAAATCACTCATAAAACATTCACTCATCACACCCATCAAACAACCAGTCATCGTCAAACATTTTCATCCAAACATACCACCCTCACTTCAACCACTTTCAAAGATCACTCCATATAAACTCATTCATTTATACACTCGAAATTATTATCACACAACAAACCTTCAATCACATCATTCCTTTTCACTTACCATTCATTTTCTTTCTTCAACGTACATAACGTATGCATAAAAAAATCTCAAATTACTCACGTTTACTCCTAACAACGAATCTAATAACGAAACTAACAACGAATCTACAAGATTAGAAAAGATGAAAGCGATAGTCTGCACTTATATATGAAAGAAAAGACCACACAATGCAGTAACTGAAAATGAAACAAAAAGATAAGAAAGGGAGGGAGCGTCGCCCTGCGCTTGTTTTTGAAAGTGAATTTCACACAATTACAGTTAAACACTACGTAATAACTGAAAACGAATTAAAAGATAAGAAAGGAAGGGAGTGTCGCTCTACGCTTGTTTTTGGAAGTGAATTCCACACAATTGCAGTTAAACACTCAATGTAAGATCAGAAAAGAATAAAAAAGATAAGAAACGAAGGGAGTGTCGTCCCTGCGCTTGTTTTTGAAAGTGAATTTCACACAATTACAGGTAAACACTCTAATGAAATTACTAAACAACGAAACTAAAATTAAAAACCCTGCGCTTTTCTGAAATCATCAGATTCATTCCGCAATTAATCTTCGCCAAACGTTCCTATCCTGACACACCACTTTTGCTTCATCCACATTCATAATTCCTTTCATACAAGCACGTTTGTTCCTCGTACTCGGATGCCCAAACCATCTCAACTGACTTATACAGAAATGAAATCAAAATTTTATAATCATTTTAATTTATGATTTACACATTAAAAAAATATTTTCATTTTTAGTCCAATACTTTAATTCTTTAACTTTACAAACATACAATATTTTATATATTTAATTTATAGTAACAATAATATTTAATTTAAAAAAGATTTCATGTGCCAATTTTAGATCCAAGTAAGCGCGAGATTCATCTTAATTAACAATGTTCAGACACGCGCGTACAGCAAAATCATGAAATTATCTGTCGGTGTCAGTAGTGTGGTAGTGTTGAACTGTGAATTGTTTTTGATGAGATTGTGTGTTTTCTGTTTATTCTTATGTTTATAATAGTGCTGGTTCAATGGCATCTATGATAAAATTTAAGCCAAATAAGGTAATTACAATATTTATTGAATTTTATTAATTAGGTTAAGTGTTACAATAGACTTAAAAAGGTCAAAAGCAAAAATTATTTAAAAAAATGTATATAAAAGTCATAACAAATGTCAATATCATATCGTGGCCCTGTACAGTATTTGGAATTAAGTTCCTGTTGTACAGAGTAGCGTAAATAAATAAATATCGTGATGTTTAGTTATTATTATATATTCTATTTTTTACTTAAAAACTTATAAACCTAATATTTATTATAAATAAAAAATAGAGTAGTATGTTGTAAGATTTAAGAAGACTGGAAGGTATGTTTTATATACATTATGCAGGTAGGTTGACTTTCTTATCAGTAATATGAACAATTATTTTTTATAAAAGTGATAATATATTAATTGGAATTCAGTCAATTTTTTAGTTCTTTTATTTTTTTATTTTGTCAACGTTTCGACTGCCTCTGCTAGTCTTCATCAGAACACTAATAAAATTAACATTAATAATACAAAATAATAAATATAAAATATAAATACTTACAAATAAATATAATACTAGAACAATATTTATAAATAAATAATGAATAATGATAAGAAAATTTCAATTAAAAAGATAAATGTGTAGATATATATACATATATACTTTTAATTATATATGACATTAAAATATTTGTCAATAAACAACTAAAACGAATTTTTTTATTTAAAAAATTGCCATATGCTAACTGTATATTAAAATTTTTTAATAATTTTTTTTTTAAAACTATAGTTTGAAAATCATTTAATAATTTTTTTAACTATTATAATCAAAAAACAAAAAAATGTACAAAATTGATAAACTAATTAAAAAAACAAAAAACAAAAAACATCATTCAAGAAACAAAAATAGTAGGAAACTATCGAAATTCTTTAAATAATTCTAAAATATGTGTGTATACAGCATTTAAATCTTGTATGTCAGATCTGTTATTTATTATTTTTTATATAAGTTTTTAGTTGTAATAATTTATTTGCCAATTTTTCTTATTTAATTCTGCTCATTCTCTGTTCCGTTGGGGCTAGAGGCTTGCTGGTCGCAAGCACGCATTATGAGTAATGCTGTGAGTCGTACGTGATCTTAAATTAAATAAATAGATATATCATCCCGCTTTCTTCCCCATTACTGAGTGTGGCATTTTTCCGCTGTAGCAGATTTCGGTAAGTTATATATTTTGAGCGTGAAGTGCGGTTACTAACCGTCAATGCACGCTTCCCCCAAAGATGTTAGTATTGGGGGAACCACAAGAGTAGTTTTAAATGTGGTGTAAATTGTTTGTCGGCTGTGGGAATCGAACTCGACTTCACAAATTCACAGACCGACTCGATACCACTGAGCCACCTACCTTTGTGTACGTTATTTTGCCGCAGAGCCAGAGCGTGTATGTACAGACTTTGTGAATTTAATTTAATTTGCGCTGTGAATTTGTACAATGTCCTGTCTTCTGTTTTCTATTTGGCTCTGAAAATGTGAGAATATTTATAAATTTTTATGTTTTACAAATAGGTAATTAATTTTAATTCACATCAGACATGGAAGACTTCAAATTTAAATGCAGTTGACAACATATCTGGCATTAATAAAGAATTAAAAAAAAATTAAATTATATATTATATATATATATCTCTTCTATATATATAAAAATTAATGTTTGTTTGTCTGTTTGTTTGTTTGTCCCTTATGCGTTCCTATATCATTCATCCGATTGCGATGAAACTTTGCTAAGTTGTTGTGTGCACCCCCGAGAAGGTTTCTGACTTAACACAAGTCCAATCCGCCATCTTGAAACAAAATGGCCGCTAGCTATCTTGAAAAGTACTACACTGATTCGATTCAAATTTGGTATAGACATAGACGGGAATCAACTTTAACATATAGGCATAATAAAGATTCAATCCGCCATCTTGAAACAAAATGGCCGCTAGCTATCTTGAAAAGTACTGCATTGATTCGATTAAAATTTGGTATAGACATAGACGAGAACCAATCTTAATATATAGATATAATGAAGATTCAGTCCGCCATCTTGAAACAAAATGGCCGCTTGCTATCCTGAAAAGTACTACACTGATTCGATTCAGATTTAGTATAGACATAGACAGGAACCAATCTTAACATATAGGTCTAATAAAACTTCAGTCCGCCGTCTTGAAACAAAATGGCTGCTAGCTATTCTGAAAACTACTGCACTGATTGGATTCACATTTGGTATAGACATAGACGGGAACCAATCTTAACATATTGGTATAATAAAGCTTCAGTCTACCATCTTGAAACAAAATGGCCGCTAGCTATTCTGAAAACTACTGCACTGATTGGATTCAAATTTGGTATAGACATAGACGGGAACCAATCTTAACATATTGGTATAATAAAGCTTCAGTCCGCCATCTTGAAACAATATGGCCGCTAGCTATCCTGAAAAGTACTGCACTGATTCGATTCAAATTTGGTATAGAGATAGAATGAAACCAATCTTAACATATTGGTATAATAAAGCTTAATTTCGCCATCTTTAAACAAAATGGCCGCTAGCTATCTTGAAAAGTACTGCACTGATTCGATTCTTATTTTGTACGGACATAGACGGGAACCAATCTTAATATATAGGTATAATATAACTTCAGTCCGCCATCTTAAAACAAAATGGCTGCTAGCTATCCTAAAAAGTACTGTACTGATTCGATTCTTATTTTGTACAGACATAGACAGGAATCAATCTTAATATATAGGTATAATAAAACTTCAGTCCGCCATCTTAAAACAAAATGGGCCACTAGCTATCCTGAAAAGTACTATACTGATTCGATTCAAATTTGGTGTAAGCATAGACGGGAACCAATCTTAACATATAGGTATAATAAAGCTTCAATCCGCCGTCTTGAAACAAAATGGCCGCTAGCTATCCTAAAAAGTACTGCACTGATTCGATTTAAATTTGGTATAGGTACAGACGAGAACTAATCTTAACATATAGGTATAACAAAGCTTCAGTCCTATGCCATTCGAATTCAGACGTTTGCAGTTTCCGGTACGACAGTCACTACAAGTGTGTGGACTAAACTTGGAAAATCCATGCTTCTCACATGGACAGCTGTACACAAACACTTTCTTTGAGTTGCAATGAAACGCATGCGGGGTACTCGCATTAAATTGTAGACCACGCGAACGAAGTCGCGGGTAATAGCTAGTATATATATATATATATATATATATATATATATATATATATATATATATATATATATATATATATATATATATATATTAGGGTGGTCCTTATTTTTTTTTTATTTTTTTTTCTTCGCTCCAGGTGGATAAAACGAAAGGTTATAATAATAAAAAAATTTCTGTAAAGTCTCGTTGGAAAATATTAACATTAACCCGTGCCCCAAGACGGTTGAAGTTTAAATGGGAATTAACATGGGATTTACATACTTGCGGGTATTACAAGGTATAACTCGATTAGTTCTCAATATTTTGACCCCAACTCGACTTATATAAGGTATTTGACATCGTTGAATCCGAATATGATAGCGAAAACATGATTAGGATACTTGACAACTGTCAAAATGGCTGTCATTGTGGAAAAAACCCTATTTTTGCCGTTTTTTAGGTTTTTTCAACTTTTTAGGTTTTTTAAGTTTCTGTATACGAATATGGCGTTCAAAAACAATGATAGTTTAAACAATTAATTTAATCAAACAAACAAACGGATAATTTTTGTATGCTATGATCTGCGTTGTAAGTTTTATTTTTCCGCAGTTTTCTGAGCAGGGACCGAACCGACGTTTTAGCAACCGAATTGTTTATTAATCTTTTAACAATAAACAATAGTTAAGAATCCGATCAAAAGTACGTAGATCATAGTAATTTTGTTCGCTGAGTCGAATGGTAGCCGCGAATCGACAAAGTCCCGATGATTTTTAACAATTGTTTAAACAATTTTTGTTTGAACAATTATTTCGACCAACCAAAAAAACACGGGTTTTTCTCACCTATGCTATGAACTGTGCAGTTAGTTTGGCTGTAATAAGGCTTAGTTATGCTTGAGCCTTAAGCCATTAATTAATGGGTTAAAACTCGACAATATGATAAAAATAGGGTAAAAAATTGTCAAAAACACGAATTTACATTGAAATTGCTTCTTGGCACAATATTTGGACAATTTTTCTTTATTCTAATTGTTTTTGAACGCCATATTCGTATACAGAAACTTAAAAAACCTAAAAAGTTGAAAAAACCTAAAAAACGGCAAAAATAGGGTTTTTTCCACAATGACAGCCATTTTGACAGTTGTCAAGTATCCTAATCATGTTTTCGCTATCATATTCGGATTCAACGATGTCAAATACCTTATATAAGTCGAGTTGGGGTCAAAATATTGAGAACTAATCGAGTTATACCTTGTAATACCCGCAAGTATGTAAATCCCATGTTAATTCCCATTTAAACTTCAACCGTCTTGGGGCACGGGTTAATGTTAATATTTTCCAACGAGACTTTACAGAAATTTTTTTATTATTATAACCTTTCGTTTTATCCACCTGGAGCGAAGAAAAAAAAATAAAAAAAAAATAAGGACCACCCTAATATATATATATATATATATATATATATATATATATATATATATATATATATATATATATATATGTGTTTTTCACTTGACCTCGGTTATTATAAAGACGTTATATTATATTTAAAGTATTGATAAAATCAAATTTAATGACAAGTTATCTAGCACTAACATCTGTTTATGTATTCACTTTCGATTGTTGATTACTAGTGACTGCATAGTGCATAGTGCACAAATGCACCTCACTTTATAGCAGGTACCAAAATATATTGTATAATTCTGAAATAACTGTCATTGCCCAAAGATGTAATGATAATTTATGTGAATATGTATTTATTTTATATCAATAAATTCTTTATATTTTATTCAGAACTTCTTTATAATTTTGTAATTAATAACATATACAAAAAATTTGTAAATCATTTTCTACAACTGATATTATTTATTTATTTATTTATTACACTGCACAACAGGAACTTAATCCCAATTACAGTACATGAGGCCTACATCTTATAGTAGAATCCGAACCACTCAGACGCAATCGTATTTTTGGTTATAATTTGAAATCAGTGAGATTTGAACGCACGACCTTTTGCTTGTTAATTAAGAAACGCAAATTTTATCTCGCTTATCCACTGTACTACGATTGCCTTGACTTGACAAATTAATAATTTTGGTGAAATTCTATGATAAATCTGTAAATTTACCATTTGCAAATTTGTCCATAATTTACAGATATACAGATCTATAAAACTTATGGATTACACAGAATTTCACCATAAATTTATATAAAACTTAAGACAAATTAAAACATTCTAAACTCCATTCCCTCTATGAAAAGTATGACGTCATATGTGGACGAGGTTATCATAGATACGATGAAATATAGCTATCTTTTTTTAATCATATTCGTACCTATCCGAATGGCATTAACGTATGTCTTAATAAGTAAAGACACACGTTTCATGTTTTTTCACATTCTATCACATTAATTATTTTAATGAAAATGTATGTCAATTCTTACTAATACAAAAATTTATATTTACTTTGTTCACATTTTTTATAAAATATAAATAAAGACCTATGGTCATGATTTTGTTATTTCTAAATATTTTGACAGTTAAATTATTACCCAACCGATATCACAAGCACTATATGTTTCTGTACCGCATGGGACGGCATGAAAACGTTCAGTCAATGAGAAGTTTCATTTCAAAATAAGTACAGATACCGTTACATAATTAATAATTCAGTACTAAATAAATTTTTTATAATTATTCTTTTAAATAAAATAAATGTATATATCAGCCAGTAAGTGATATATTTATGTGCGTGAAATGCGGTTACAATCCGTCAAATCATGCCTCCCCAAAGATGTTAGTAATTTGTAAGTAGGTAGTTTACATTTTTTATATAAATTTGCCATATTTTGAATAAGGTTGATGTGCCCTTGAGTGTTGAGAAATTACATTTTGAAACTGAGTAAATTTGTAGTTAATTGTACACTGTGATATTACTAAAAATCAACTTATTAATCAAACAATAGATTACTATAAATATATTAATTTAAATATTATTTAATAATAATTAATAATAAATTAAATAAAGACCTATGGTCATGATTTTGTTAGTTTCGCGCCTGTCATTTCTAAGTTTGTGACATTTTTGACACATAAATACAGACTGAGAAATAAGCTATGGCTAGAAAAATTTTGGGTAATCAAATGCAGAAATGCGTTTGTCATCTTCCTTTATTATTTTGCGCTGGAGTTAGGGAATGGAGGATCTTTAATTAATTTAACTGTAGTACGAGAGGTAATGTGCATTGTATTTTGTATTTCCATATATTATTTATTTATACATAATAATAATACATATAAAAATATATATTTCTTTGAGTTTTATTTTACAAAATTACATATTTCAATAAGGTAGGTAATATATTTCGTGGAATAAGATAAATTTATATTTGGTTATTATTTAATATATGCAGTATTTGGTTTCATTTATAAACTAATTAAATTTTATACAGTAATAAATATTTTAATCTAACATAAATTTTTGGTTATGTTTTAAAAATGTCAATCCAATACCAATGTAAACGTTACAAACGTACAAAATCTTGAATCACATGAATACCGAATCTGACGTAATCGTTTTCATACAGGGAATGGAGTTTATCTATCTATAATCTCAGCAACAAACGTGTCCAAATTGCCATAAATCCTACAGAACACTTAGGAATGAAAATAGTCTAATCAAAATGATATCCATGTAACGTAAGATTAGTATCTCATACTTACACACATTACTTAACATTGCGTTTGGCGTTCGCTGGAGAATTTATGATAGCCATAACTGTTCCATATCTCCGCGCTGACAAAGGTGATCAAGCGACCATTTGACTTTTAACCGAGATCTGGTTTTTGCAACCGACATTGAATACATTGCTCTTGTTAAAGAAATGACAAACACCGCTGCAGACGCCTTGGTTTTTTGACAACTCGAACGAATGTGAAGTTCAAAGCGGACATACAAGAAAGGAAATTAATCATTTTGTTATTTATTTACATAATGCACGGAATGGTAACATAATATTGCGAAAAATTTAAGGTGGAGTTCAACATATACCTACAAGATTTGACATAATTTTGTATATAATGAGCAAAATTGCAATAAAACTTGTTTTCTTTTAATTGTTGCAGAAAATTTATAGGAATAAGTATGTTACTCGAAAATTGTAAAACGTACGTCGAAGTTACATTACATACCTTAGGAACAGCCTTCACTGACATCATTGAATCTTTGTAGATTCGTTGTTAGGAGTAAGCGTGAGTAATTTGAGATGTTTTATGCTTATGTTATGTATGTCGAAGAAAGAAGATTAATGATAAGTGAATAGGAATTATTGGATAGATGTGATTGAAGGTTTGTTGATAAATGATTTCGCGTGTAATAAATGAATGAGTTTATATGGAGTGATCTATGAATGTGGTTAAAGTCAGGGTGGTGTGTTTGGATGATAATGTTTGACGAGGGCTGATTATTTTATGAATGTAATGAATAAATATTTTATGAGTGATTTTAGGGTTCGTGCTACCCCATTTGTTGGGATATAGCGTATATATACAAAATTTGGTCCCATTATTTTTTGCCGGGCACTTTTTATTTACAAAAAACTGATTTTATATGTTACCTGCCCATACCAACATTTACGTGGGACACACGGTATATATATATATATATATATATATATATATATATATATATATATATATATATATATATATATATATATATATATACAAACAAAGTTGTGACTGTGATTCTTGAACATACGTATTTGACGTGTGAAATCATAATTTTGTAATATCCTGCTTCCCTAATTATTTTAAGCAATAAAGCTTCAAACAAAAGTTTTAGGGCATCTAAACCAATAAACAAAATTAACTTTGCATGCTTCGTAACGGCACAAATTAGATCTGAAAATAACGAAAATAGCCATAAAACTGGCGATAACCATGGAATTGAAACAAAATTAAACAAATGTTTGACATTTAATCTGTCAAGATAATTTCTTTATTTATTATGTCATTTATTTTGACATAGAAAACGCCAAACTTTTGTTTAATTTTGTTTCAACTCCATGGCTATCGATAGTTTTGAGGCTATTTTCGTTTTTTTCAGATCTAATTTGTGCCGTAACTAAACATACAAAATTAATTTTGTTTATTTATTTAGATGCAGAATTTTATGCCCTAAAACTTTTACTCGAATCTTTCATCCTTAAAATAATTAGGGATGCAGGAAATTACAAAATTATGATTTTACATGTTAAATCCCTATGTTTGAGAGTCGCGGTCGCCGCCCTGTATATGTCAATATTAAAATGTAAAATGTAGCATTAATTAATACAAATTATGAAATATATATATATAAAAACTTGCGTTTGTGGAGCATGGATTCTACTGACTTAGGGTTTGCTAAAAATGCGAGCGAAGCGAGCCTTTCCAAAAACACGTTTCCACGTTTTAACATAGCCTCTGTTTTAGTCTATGTCGTTTGTTTTTGTTTTTGATGAAAATTTCCAGATCTTAACGTAAATATACAATTATTGTGACTTTAGGAGTGATCACTCCTAATTTCTTGTTTTTTATCAATTATCATCATGTAAATCATCAACTATTTTGTTTTGTTTTTATATTTGACTTGATAATGGTTCCAATCTCGGACCGAAACGTCGTCGTTTTTCAATTTTCGAATTAAAGCCTGTCATCCAATCACCATGGAAGGTTTTATTTTGTTTTCAAAATAAAAAAAATTTTTCCTATTTCCAATAAATTTACACGGCTTAATCAACTTTCCTTACATAAATATAAACTTTATCATTATTCTAGTAACTGTTTGTTTCCTTAAATGAGTGAACAATTGTATAGAACTGATTGAAATGCTTAAAAAAATTATATAATTTTTAATGATGAATAGTAGTTACTACAATTCCAAAATAATTTAAAAAAATAGTTAACAGAATTCTGTAACGTGTTTTTACATCTTTCAATAATTCTCTAGTTCAGGAGTTAACATTGATTTCTTACAAAAATGGACAAAAAATAAATTTGTTGATTCGAAAATAGATTTCGTTGAATAGCTATTTAATTTATGAAGCACCGAAATTAATTAATTTCTTTGCTATTGGACGATTTCTTAAATATTAATTATTGGTTTTAATAAACGTGGTCTTTAAATTAGAAATGACATTGGCTCTCAACTCTTGCGTAACGATAAACTTGATGCTGCGTTTTAACGTACTTTTAAGGTATCTTTCAATAAATTTTGTTCAATTTTAAATATGACGTGGATTCCATGTCACATATTTCTAAAAAATACTGTATGGAATATTTATCATTTGCCAATATATTATTAATGTGTAAATAGTTTACTGGTTATGAATTGCGGAATTGCGAACTCGAGTGCGAATTATAAAGCCGAGTCTTACACCTCTTGCTATGAACTTTTTATGTTAATTTATGAAAAGAAACTTGTTGATATTTTCCCAAATTGCTATAACATCTTACAGGTAGATTCACCAAAAAGGTTAAATTTGGTGTTAAATAAGTAACCCTAATTTTATTCCGGGTTAAATTTTAATCCCTATTGACAATTCACGAAACGAAATAATTTTGGTGTTAAATTTGACGTCTTCAATTAGTTGTTATTTTTACCACTAACACTTGGCGCCACTTTATTTCAAATTCAAGTCTCCATATAAAATATTAACAAAATAATTAATTTGACATTTGACAGATAGCAAAAGGAGTAAAAGGTTGAATAAATTGTTCAAATTATTAAATCAATATTAAGTATATAAATAAAATAAATAAATATATCATCACGCCTTCTACCCATTACTGGGTGTGGCACTCTGCTAAAGCAGATCTCGGTAAGTGATATATTTTGCGCGTGAAGTGCGGTTACCAGTCGTCAAATCACGGCCCCCAAACATGTTAGTGGTGGAGGAGCCACAGGGATAGCTTTTTCAAATTATGAAAATTTGTCGCCTGTGGGAATCGAAACAGGGACCTCAGGATCCACAGGCCGACTTCATACCACTGTGATTACTAGAAATAAAAACTGATTAAAATGAAATTGTCATTTTTGACAGCTGTATTTTCATTTTCTTCAATATTATTTAGATAATCACGTCTTGTGAATAAATAATGAACAGAAATTAAGTGAAAATTTTGTATAAATATTCTGTATATTAGTATTATTAGTATAATTTTTATCATGTAGATGTTTTCCATTCATGTGGCTTATAAAATAGGATACATAGGGAAACTAGTGATATTCGGTTTATCGAACTATTTGGTTTAAACAAAAAAAAGGGTAAGGTATCTTTTTGAGGAATTAATACTGTTCATGAGAAGCTCTTTAAAGAAGTGTTGCTCCGCATTTCAGAGTTTTTACAACCCTGGTTTTTTTACTACCTGAGATTTACTAGACAATAATATTTATTATTAATGAGCCAGTAATCAATTAGTAGAGTTATAAAATAAGTTAGTATTCCGTGGTACTTGCGGTTAGTAATTCATTTGACTTAACAAAAATATATATTATTGTTTGGTTAAACATTGTACCATAGAAATTTTATTAAAAATAACAAATAATACATGGCATAAAATTTATATCAACTGCCAAATGTCAATGTGATGCAGTATTTTTGTTCAAATACCTACTCATACTAGATATATAAAAATGTCAAAAATATATTAAACCCTACTCATCAGTACTGTTATTTTTTGGACTAATTTTTTTCCTTAGCCCTGCTTAATGAATCAGCACAGGGGTTATTTTGACATTTCATTTAATTAAATCAAGGGTTAAAAATGGGGTTAGGGTTACCTAGTAACCTGTTTCGTGAATTGGAAACAGGGCTATAACTGGGATCAAATTCGGGGTTAGTCGCTAACCTGCTTCGTGAATCTGGCTGTTAAAGTTTTTTTAACGTTGCCAATCATTAGCTGTGAAACGGAGCGCTCTTTCTCCAGGATGTTGTATATAGAAAACAAATATAGGACAACAATGTCGAATTATCGACTAAGAGCCAGTTTTTCAATCATCGGTTTACTCTCGATTAATGTTAATCATGATTAAATAATAATGGAAACTATGGTTACCATTATTATTTAATCGTGATTAACATTAATCGAGAGTAAACCGGCGATTGAAAAACTGGCCCTAAATCATTTATCAGTTCTTTCCATAAATTGCGATTTAACAAAGGACTTACACTGTGATGAGCAAATAACCACATATAACCTGTCAATTTATTTTGCAATAATATTTGTATATACAAACACTAAGTCATATTATACAAAAAACATATTTTATTGTCCTATTTTTTTCCTACACCGTATACCTACATCACTATAGAAAACAGTTTTTTGACAAAATGGCAATTAGTTGAGTAATTAGGTAGGCCTCTAAGTAGTATTGGCCCAGGGCCCCACAAATTTACGATTCGGCCCTGTGCTATGGGCTGTGAAACGCATATAAAATAATATATGTTACAAATAATTATTAGTTTAATGCATGCTATAGAAATTATAATGAAAAATATTGAACTGTCAAAATTTTGGACATTTCTTAGATGCGTTTTTTTATTCTAATTCAATTCTTTCGCGCACAACGCTTACAATCGGGCCTAACAATATTAGAGGTTTTTTGTACCTCTTATAGGAACTAATATTGAAATGTTTGATGTATCTATTCAAAATAAATGAATTTTCAGCTGAAGTAGCAAAATTTGAAGGTATCAAATATTTCAAGAAGTTAAATACTCTTATCTTTCATTGTTCATCAAAAATAGCAAGATTACCATTTTTTGCTGGGATCATTGAACTCCAATCGTGAATCAGAAATTTGAAATTAATCAACAATGTTAATCTGATGCCATTGTTTGATCTGGGACATTGAACTTCGCAGAACATTGAGGCTGTGATGTATGTAGCCGTCATTAGGGCGCTTTTTGGATAAATTAATTATCAAAGATCTAATTAATTGTCATAGGATGTGTTTACTTGTAACATACTACACATAACTTCAAAGAGTTTTGTTTATTCTATTTTACTTTATGAGATACTGTTTCATTCATGTCAAGAACAAGGAGTTTGTTCATTTTGTATTACTTGCATAAAATCAGTCATTTAAATTTGAAAGTAATCTAGTGATTGAAAAATTGCCTCTAAAACAAACAAATTATATCAGTATCTAAAAAAATTTTGGTGTAGTAGTTCTGTTATTTTTATTTATATATTTCACAATCCATAATTCTGGAAATAATGGGCTCTTGTACTATAATCGTAACAACAAGAATAATGGGTAAAAACAAAATATATATTGTATAATGTCTATTAGTGAAAAAAATAGATAACAATAATGTTGTATATCACAGATATAAGCAATTAAAAATATAGTGACATCACAGGTTCTTTTTGTCCACAAGTATTTTCGCGTGGTGAATAAGAGGCATGTGCGGAGTAGAACGTAACTAACTATGACATCATAGCACTGTTTTTTCAAACTGTTCGTCTCTTGCTGGTATGCACAGATTATTTTTCAAGAATTCAACCGTATATTATTTTCACTCTTTGAACGAAACAAGGTAAGTACCTACCACTAAAAGAAACTAGGGATGTCAAAACCCCAACATAAAATTTCAAAAAATCATATCTCTTTTAATACAAGAATTTTCAACAAGCGTTTTCACTGATCTTCATAGTTTATCATGTAATTTCATAAAATATATATATATGGGTGGTCCATTTAACTTGACTTGTTCAAATATCTTGCAAATTAAGCCCTTAACAAAAAACTTTCATGAACAAAAGTTTAACCATATTGAGGGGGCCATTCGATCTTGTTACCATTTTTCGCCCCCCACCCCTCAGGGGGTCGGAGAGAGGGTAACCTTAGATATCTTAAATAGGAACCCAATTTTTATTACAGATTCGGAATCTCCATAAAAAAATATGAAGGTTTAATCTGAGAATTTTTTTCATATTCTTGATAGATGGCGCTGAATTCGTAAAAACAAGTTTTTTTTTAATATTCTTATTTTGAATTGTTTAGTATAATAATTAACATTTGTTGTATTATCATAAAAAGCACTTTCAATCGAAAATGGAGAACTACAGCAATAAATGTCAAAATGTCAACGGTCATGGCTGCACTCGTTGGAACTGATCTATGCGATAACGCGAGTTAAGTAACGTTGCGCGCGGGTAGTACTTGGATGGGTGACCATCCAGAGAAACCCGTGTTGCTGTTGACTATAAGACCTAAAACCTCAGACTAACCATACCTTAGACGGAGAACAACGGCGTTTGTTGTGAAGTAAAAAGAGTTAAAGTAAGTTGTGGGTGAGACGGGTGCGCGGCAAAGAGCTAGTATCCCTTGGTGTTATACGGGTTGCATTTTTGTTGATGACAGTTATTAGACACGAGCATTTTATTTATTTAAACACAAAAGTACGTATACAAAACACTTAATATGTCAAAAACTAACCTTTACTTTGATGTATAAACAGTAAGTAATTGAATATAAGAATAACTATACAAATGTTTGCAACTCGCATAACATCAAAGGATACTTGCTCCTTGCCGCGCACCCGTCTTACCCATAACTTACTTTAACTCTCTCTACCTCATAACACTGCATTGACTTGAATACGACAGACTTTGTCTAAGGTATGGTTAGTCTGAGCCTAAAACGCAGGATCAGGGCGTAATGGCGGCATATGACCATAGCAGTTGGTCCGCCAGGAAGCCACGAAAAAAAAAAATGTCGAAATAATGGCAAAAACTTGTTTTTACGAATACAGCGCCATCTATCAAGAATATGAAAAAAATTCTCAGATAAAACCTTCATATTTCTTTATGGAGACTCCGAATCTGTAATAAAAAAATAGGGTTCCTATTTAAGATATCTAAGTTTACCCCCTCTCCGACCCCCTGAGGGGTGGGGGGCGAAAAATGGTAACAAGATCGGATGGTCCCCTCAATATGGTTAAACTTTTGTTCATGAAAGTTTTTTGTTAAGGGCTTAATTTACAAGATATTTGAACAAGTCGAGTTAACCCATTTACGGCCGCTGTTGCGTATACGCAACACCAACTTTATGAATTTTTATATTAGTCAAAAAAATATTTTTTAGGAAAAACTGCAATCATTTCATATACTAGCAACATGTAACATTAAAAAAATATATTTATTATAAATTTTTGTTTATTCTGGCACGTGAGGCAATATTTCAAAAAATATGTAATTTTGGAGCATAAATTTGATAATAATTTTAGATGATTTCTAGAATAGACATTTATATGGTTTTGTCCAAAACTGTTTCAAAATATACCTATTATAATGTAAAACTACTTTCAAAAATTTTATAAAAAACAGTTTTTTGATAATTCATGCTGAAATATGACTGTTGCGTTTACGCAACATTGGCCGTATACATGAAGTTCCCGGTAATATTCCGGTCGAATATTGTGGGATTTTATTTCTTGTAAATATAGTGTTATTCGGTTCTCTGTTCTTTTAAACTGTACATCGACATTATTTAGTAAAAAATAACGATAAATATTTTCAATATGTCTAAATATCTTACTCAAAAAAAATTAGAGTTAGCTTTGGAACAAATTCTAAATGAATTGAATAACTTATTCTATTACCAGATATTTGTACCCTTTTAGAAAATATTGATGCCATATAATATATTCCTACCGAGATTGATGAATTAACTGATGAAGAGCATTTTACTGAAAAAGTATCTGAAAATGTAAATGTCGACATAGTGGAACTTTTGAATTAGGTACATACAAATGAGGAAGATTTGTATGGTACATCCGATGATGAGACTTTAGCAAGTAAAAAGAAATAAATAAACACAGGATAATAATAAACATGACTTTGTTTTGACTAACGAAAATAAACTCAGAACATTTCACAGTTATTAGTTATACATGAATATATTAAATATTTGGGGGTTGTGGATATACACGATAATGGAGTAGCAAACTATCGTTTAAGAATAATGGGAAAAAAGTGGTGATGGCCATTCTTTGTTATTGCGCTTAAAAATTCATTAGTAAAACGCTTAACATCAATTCAGTATTATATTACAAATGACAACAAAATAAATCAGCTAGATTTCAAATCATTTATTGCATTACGGCTCCCTCAAAGTAGAAAATCTAAACCTATACCTGAAAATTTACCTGATGAAATTCGAATGGGACAATATAGACATGTTATAATTAATTAAGAAAACAGAAGACACTGTTAAATGTGTCACAGTCAGACAATTTGCATGTACAGAACGTGCAATGTGTATTTACATACTACTTGTTTTGAAAAATATCACTCAACAATTTCACTTATTCGGCCAATGTTGCGTTTACGCAACACTCGTTATTTTCAAAAACTGTAGTTTATAAATTTTTTTTAATATATTTTTGTCTTAATTAATGTTATTTAAACAAATAAATATGATTGTTTATTTGCCGCCATTCTTTCTTTTTACCTTGGCCGTAAATGGGTTAAATGGACCTTCCTGTATATAAAAATATAAGTAGAGGGGTCTATTGTGGACAGAATTCTGAACAGAATTTTTATGAACTAATTTCTGAACAGAATTTTGTGTACCTATATAAATATTCCGTTTGCTACTATATATGTAATTTGAAACATAATTCTGATTATGCGCTTGCGTAATGGTTCAATTTTTGTATGACAGCTGATAGTTGATATTTTTGCTGTTATTGTCGGCCTGTGGATCCTAAGAACCCTGGTTCGATCCCCACAGCCGACAAAACATTTTCACCAATTTAAAATTACCTCTGTGGCTCCCCCATCACTTTGGTGGCCGTGTTTTGACGGCTGGTAACCGCACTTATCGAGATCTGCTTCGGCAGAGTGCCACACCCAGTAATGGGTAAAAAACGTTATGATATACTTGTATTTATTTATTTTAATTTTATTTATCACCACTAGTTTAGCTTTACTTAAGTTATGTACAAAAAATTAAAATATATATATATATATATATATACAGAATGTTCAATTTAGTTGTGCCACCATTGCTATCTCGAGAACTATAAGAGCTACAAGGTTGGTTAAATTAGCAAAGAAATACCATTTTGTAAGTCTATTACAAAACTATTAACAACATTTTTTTTCGACCAATGGTTCTCAAAATACGGGGTGCAACTTTATTATTTTAAATTGGAACATTTTTTATTTGCTGTTTTTTTTTCTGAATTCAACGACTGCAAATTTCAATACCATCATATTACGAAATTTTTGACAAAAATGTATATTAAAGTGACATTAATTTAATTAAAATCGTGTAGAAATCAGCGTGCTGTAACAATAACAAATAAACAAATCATAATATTTTTGTTTGTTTGATTCATTATTATATGTCACAACAACTATTTTGTGAAAATATAAATAAATAAATTTTATTAATCATTTGTTTCTGTAGTAGTACCAATATTTTGAGAACCACTGATCGACAAAAAAATGTCTTTGCTAATTTAACAAACCCTGTAGCTCTTATAGTTCTCTAGATAGCAATGGTGGCACAACTAAATTGAACATTCTGTATATCACGTTATAATGATTTATCATACAAGTATACTTCATCAGTTCTTATGCTGAAATTATGTTAGGGTTGTTGTGATTCTATAACAACATTTTCCAAGCAGTTACATGAAGTAGGTTATTAACTTTCTTTCAATTCACGGAACAAGTTTATTTTTTCTTCTGTTAAAGATTGTTAGTTAGCAAAAACTGTGACTTGCTTAATGAATCTACTTGACTTCTAAACTGCATATTTAAGTGATACATAGTAAAATGTAATTTGAATATAAAAAAACTACATTTTTGTGTATTGCGTAAATGACTTTTTTTATTTGTCGAAAGTTGATGTTATTCAAATTTCACTTGTAATTGTAACAAAAAAATGCTTGAATGTGATTTAAAATTGCAGGAGTTTGAATGATACAAAAAAACAAAAACAAGCGATCGAATAACCGATTCAATGAACTACTTAAGGAACGATATACTGGCTTCTCGCCAACTATAAGAACTACGAGTTTGGTTAAATTAGACAAAACTTGTCACAATAATAGGCCAATTTAAAAATGTTTTTGTTTTTATAAAGTCACTAGATATGAAGGTAAATATAAGAATAACAAATTATTTCAAATAATTTCAATTAAAAAATAACAGTAGATACAAAGAAAATTTTAAATAAATATTGTTGATACTAAGACCCTATTTATATAAAAAAAATTAAATAATTTTTTTAGTTACCCATTTTTAAGATGTGACTTCATGCCCATTTTTTTAATGGAATGAATAGTTAAATATTACATACTTAAAAAGATTTTTTTCTGTTCAATGATGTCAAGGTTGCTCGAATTAATTAACTTGATTATTATAATTATAAATTATTAAACATTGATCAAGTAGTTTATGAACTAATTTTTTCTTTAGTCAATTAATTAGAGTATGATGAATTAATATATCATAGAAGCAATAAGAATGATTAATTGTTTAATGAATTTTTATCAAAATTTGTTGAATTATTATTAAACATATTTACTAATTAATTAAAAAAAGTTTGACAACATTGAAAAGAGGAAAACATATGGTATTTAATTGTGATATTTTCAACTATCCGTTCTGTTAAAAAATGTTACTTTATGTCGTATTTAAAAAATGTGCAAATTATATGTATCTTCTTGCGTAAAGAAAGCTTCAGTATTTACAATTTTACTTGAAATTTTTCTTTCTACTCTAGTACTATTTGAGAATTAAAATTATTTTAAAACTTTCGCTATTTTCTCATATTTGTCCATGGTTACTGAACTAATATTTCTTTAGAAAAACAAAAACATCATTAAATGTCTACTAAAGTATCAACTTTCTTCTATTTTTGTAGTAGCTCGTACGGTTTTCGAGACCCAATATTGGCCCTCATATGATAGCTATACCGATCACTTAAGCTCTTTACTTCGATAGTCAATAAGCTAAAAATAATAATATTTGTGTGAAAAATAAATGTTAGCTTATAAATTAATAAATGCTGCGTGATATATCATAAATGCTACATATTAACTCCTCCGCACGATTTAAACGCGTTTATGGTAAAGCTCGCTTATCTTACTAGGTGCGCTCAAAACAAGTAACATTTCAAAAACTGCTAGCACTAAATTATTGCAAGAATTCTGAACGATCAAATTTCAGAAGCGCTTGATGAAGTGTCAAACCAATACATTTGGGTTACAGTAAAATATTAATAAGCGAATTCTCTGAACAGAACTTAATTTATTTATAATATAGCACGAGAAATTTGATATTATTATTATTTTGAATTTCCCGTACTTTGTTCCTCATTAATTTCATCTTTTAATTCGATGCAGCTAAATTTATACAATAAGGTTATGTTAATTATTGAATGTATAAAGTATCATCAAACTATAATATAAATATGTACTTACTGTTAGCATTAATCATAATTGGCATTCCGTTTTCATTCAAACTGAAAGTACCATCAACATTTCTCAAATAAATAAAATTGTTATGTTCCATCATGTTTGCTATCAACTACGAATTTATAAACTCC
Source organism: Pterostichus madidus (assembly GCA_911728475.2). Classification (NCBI taxonomy): domain Eukaryota; kingdom Metazoa; phylum Arthropoda; class Insecta; order Coleoptera; family Carabidae; genus Pterostichus; species Pterostichus madidus. The sequence continues at coordinate 20,383,011 of OU452307.1, forward strand.
CGCGTTTTTCAATCTAGCGCAAATACTTAGCGCCGATTTCATATGTTCGATATTTTCGCTAACTGCTCGAGCAAAACTGTACTTAGCACACAGTTGAGACCAACAAATTCGCTAGTGCTAGCTAGCGTTAGGCCAATTGAACGTAACCATTCTTGAAATAATAATGTTCTTAATTTTACTAATCCACTCAAGCCATTAAATTTGTTTTAAACAAAAATATTAAATTAAATTATTTTTTAAACCTATGCAGATTTATTATTTCTTTACTCGGATTTTTGATGCATAGTTTATTTTCAACTTTTAAACATTTATAATTTTTTTAATTTAATTTATTTCACTCACAATGTAATTTTAGATGGTTTTTAAAAATTGTGTTAACGACTAATCCATTTTATGAACCTGGTTGTTTATTACACTTTAACACATATTATTTGTTATTAATGTAATTACACTTTTAGTAAAATTTAGTTTTATTTACAATATTTGACTGTTTGTGGGTTTTTTTATGAATCGTTAAATGAAAATCATGAAATAATTTTTGCTAATGATTTATTCACACATCAAATGAGATACAACAAATTTAACAGAATTAAAACCATGACGTGGATGAATTACAACGAATAATAAATAAAGAATCAATTGTTGAGCTGGTGAAGGCTTAATGGATAAGTCCATGTCCCAGACCACCGTAGGCGAGACCACCATGACCAAGAGCGACGCCACCATATCCTCCATGACCAAGAGCGATTCCACCATATCCACCATGACCAATGAGTCCTCCATGGCCGATGGCAATAGGAGCGGCGACGGCGATGGGAGCAGCATGGACGGCGTGAACAACAGGGGCAGCATGAGCCACGGCAACGGGCACTGGGTGCACAGACAGGGAGTTGGAGTTCTGGTAGCTGGTGGCACCGGCCTTTACGGCGACGGCAACGGGAGCGTGAGCCACGGCGATGGAACCCACGTGACCCCCGATAAGCCCAGCGCTAGCGTAGGCGAAGATCATGGAGAGGACGACCTGCAAGAAGATGTTGATGTTAATATATTATCATTTGATGGAAGCTAATCGAAATGAAAGACTGTTGATGTAATAATCTTGTATCTAGTTTTACTTTTCAGTCTCGACTTTTGAGTTTTTGTGTTAAGTAGGTGAAAGAGATTTTGGTAATAATGAAATGTCAAGTTGAAACCGATACTTAAATGAAATTGCTATTTAATAAACCTTTGTTGATGAGTGTCGCAAGAAGAAAAGTAGATTTTGAAATCATATAAAAATGAAAACAAAGCCATTTATTTTGTTGTAAGAGACTCAATTACAGTGGACACCGAACCACTCGGACGTAGCTTTTCTCTTTAGTTATTAGTTTTCGCAATAATTAATGAATTAAAGTATTGACATTTGTTATTAATTTAATTGCCAAAATTTTTGTTGGAAGTTGCATAATAACAAAATCTTTAATTTTTTTCAGATGCGGAATGAACTCGTTCTCGTTGTGAATTCGAGCGGGTACTGTTATCTAATAGGTAAGAGATTTATTGCAAATTACAAATTTGGGGTCATAAATATGTACTTTTTAATAAAATCACACCAAAGGCATGTTACCGTTTCTTGCTGTAGTTCAAGTAATAAAATTATAGATTAAGTCGCGATATTCTACTGTAACAATTACCTCAAACTGTAATTAACCCGTATAATATTTAATATAACATTTCACTGCATCGTGAGTCACATGTAAGGAACGATAAAAATTAGGTTAGTTATTTCAGATCGGCAACATAAAAATAATAAACTGCACCGTCGTACTTTCATGTGCAGGATTTCACAATCACTTTATGCTAGTAGATCAGCAATCTTGCAACATGCGTTTGTCTCAACCGTAATTTACAAAAACAGAAAAAACACGGTACCGATTTGGCAAGCGGTAGGCGAACTGTTCTCAACAGTTGGTAGTGGTAACACTTACCAGCTTGAACATGGTGATGGTTGGTTGTTTGTTGGTTGGTTACTCGAAGAACTGAATGTAGATCGAATGATGCTGGTTTAGAAACGACTTCGGGTATTTATACGGATTTGAAGTTCCCTCTCTTAGGACACAGCCCCTGTTTAGGCCTTCAGGGCCTCTACTTTCGATATGAGCTGGTATAGTGGTACTAGGTTGACGGTTTTTTTAACTTGTTTATAATTATGTGAATTATGACCGCTATTTATTTGGGTGTTAGAAAATTGTTTCATGTATGATTTACTTTGAAACAATTTACATCTAATAATACGAGTATGAGTTTATGAGAATGCTGTCAAATAGATACATAAATTAGGTAATTATTTGTACAACTAATAATGAAAGTAATATTTTTTTCATGAATCTGAAGTTTGATGCATCACGGCGAACTACAAGTCTCTCAATCAAATGAGTGAATACAAAAGCTGTTATTACGTGTTGCACACATATTTTTTACATATTGATATTCGATTGATTTTACGAAGATAAAAATTGAAAATGAATAAATTTCAATATTATGTTCTAAAGTTTTAAATGACCTCCAATGAGTTAAATAAATAAAAATAATGAAAAAGAGTAAAATTAAATGAATGGAATTGTAATACCTGTTTACTTTTTTCACTATTTTTAAAAACTATTTTTAATCGATTTTTAAAATAGTTGAAAAATTTACCACTGTCTAAATGATTTTCCGTTAAAAAGACAACTTTCTTGATAAATATGAAAAAAAAAAAATATTTATTTTGTGTTCTTCATATAATAGTAACATTAATATATTTATTAATCTACACTTTATTGTAGGTAAGTATAATAAAAATAAATAGAATTAATATAATAATAATAATGATTACTGTTTTATAAAATCGGTTGAATATCCAAATAATAGATTTTATGGGGTAGATGAATCAGTGGAAGCTAACTGCACTTCATGCTCATAAATATATCAATTACAAAGATCTGCTTCGGCTGAGTGTCACACTAAGTAATGCGTAAAAGGCATGATGATACATATATTTATTTAATTATGAAATATAAATTATTTTCATTTATACATTCCCTAATAATTATATACATTCAATAATTTTAAAGAATCTTTGATGAATTTAATTCATTTATTACGGTGCTAACTGCATTTTTATCACTAATTGGAGACTTTAAATTTTGATAGCGATATTAATTTCTCATATTCTTTTTTTTTAATTTATATTCCTACAAAAAATAAATTTGAATCTTACATAATGGCCAACATTAGATGGAAATGACACCTATTTGATATTCATTACCCATATAGGTACTGAAAAATTTGAGATGTGGAATATTTAAAATTATTTTTGTAATATTAATAAAAATTAAAATTTTTGGTAACTACAAAAAGATATTTAACTAATAAAGTCTACACACAATAATTATGAAATCAACGGTAGTCACATTTTAATTATTAAACATGAGTTCTGATTTATTTTCGATCTATTACACAGGCGACAAATTTTCATAATTTGAAAAAGCTATCCCTGTGGCTCCTCCACCACTAACATGTTTGGGGGCCGTGATTTGACGACTGGTAACCGCACTTCACGCGCAAAATATGTCACTTACCGAGATCTGCTTTAGCAGAGTGCCACACCCAGTAATGGGTAGAAGGCGTGATGATATATTTATTTATTTTATTTATTTATTACAACTGTTTATCTGTAGCTACTAACTTTATTTTGAATTTGGTTTAGTCTAATTTCATTTATTAAGGGCCGAGATATCCACCTCCTAATAAAGTAGCTAATAGTTATTAGCAAAATAAATTATTTATTAGGAAGATATTTATTTTGTAGATATCCAGTTCAATTTATTCGTCTACTTGTTATTAGGTACCTAATAAATAAATAAGTCAAAATTGCAACACTGTTCATCTTTTAGAGAGAGAGAATATTATGAAAAGCATTAGTTAGAAAGAAATACAAAATTTGTTTATGACGTTTAATAAATATATGATTGTAATTTTGTTTCTACCTCCTTGATTTTGTTATAACTGTAAAAATGTCAGGATCTGTATTTTTTTCTATAAATGAAGTCAGATTATTAGTTGAAGTACCTATAGAATATAAAAATATAATAGAAAATAAACAAACAGACGCAGTGAATTAGAAGCAAAAAAGCGAAAAGTGGGAAATAATAGCGACAAGATATAATTCATGTTCTTGTACAATTCATCGAGATTTAATATCCTCTGAAATATGATTGCATTAAACACTATAATAAAAATAAGAATTCTGCGAATAAATTGGAAATATATGTATTCTGTATCTTTCCACATTCAAATATGTCATTTATCAAAATTGTTAATTTTATTTCCAACATGTAACAGTGTGAGGGTATCTAATATTAATTATTTCCAAATTCTCAATTTCATAAAAAGAATAAAATATATCATCACGCATTTTATCCATTACTGGGTGTAGCACCTTGCCCTAGCAGATCTCGGTAAGTTATATGCACGTGAAGTGAGGTTTCTAACCTGGTAAACACGGCCTCCAAATATGATAGTGGTGGAGGAGCCACAGGGATAATTTTAAAGTGGTGAGAATTGTTTTTTGACTGCGGAAATCGAATCGAGGTTCTCAAATTCACAGGCCACACCATTTCTTGTCTCTCTATAATTTCATCCAATTCATCAAGAATAATCTAAGATATCAATGATAACCCTATATAAATATATTATTTGCAAGAATACCTTTTTAATAAGAAATTGATACAGTATTAAAAAATATATTTTTATTTTATGTATAAATTGACATGACAATTGAATCTGTTGTTTTTTATTAGGAGGTTTGAGTAGGTAATAAAATATGTAGCTAATAAATGTATTTATTAGGTAAATACAATTTATAAGGTAGTGGATATCTGCAAAATATATTTATTAGCTAAATAAATTTATTAGGAGGTGGATATCTCGGCCCTTAGTGTATAATTTATTTGCAAAATATTCTACTATACTCTATTATTGTTATAATAAATTGACCTTTATACAGTCGAGACACGGGACCGAGACGAGACTTGCAAAGTCGAGACCTGCTCGAGTCCTAGACGAGACCGATACGAGACTTGCAAAGTCGAGACCTGCACGAGTCCTAGACGAGACCGAGACGAGACACCCTAAATTTCGTCTCGTTTCGTCCCGCAGCAACACTACAAAAATGTCAAAACAAAACTTTAAAGTTACTTAACCATCCCTTAAAAATTCCGATCCACCAACATCAACATTCTGAAAAATTCAGAATTTATTTTATTTCTCAGGTTTCTATTCAACAATTTATACGTAGGTGACTTCATATTGAGGTAGCTTCGAGATGTCAAAATCCAGAAATTTAAAAAGTACGAAACAATGGTGTTTGTATTATTTACATATTATGTTAATGTACAAAGAAAACTATAATTTAGTTGTTAAGTAACTTATAAACATAATACATGATTATATGCTAATATCCAGAAAGTAATTAACATAATAATTATAAACAAATATTCAAGTAATGTGGTTGATTCGACATATAGGTAAGGTACATGCATAATCATTAATAGCATTTAAACTTTTTAGGTAAATACTTAATATACTTTAATTAATATCTGTACAATGAATTATTTTACGCACAGATTTTTATTTACCAAATCAGGTTATTTTGAATCAATTACTGAATGCAGGTCTTGGTTACCGCCTTTCGACTTAGATCTAGATCGACAAACAAGACTCACAGTCTGATACCAATAAATTAAATGTTCAGTATTTTACGAACAATTAGAATGTTGCTGTTAGGCCCTAGTGCGCGACCTCGTCCAATTTATTTATTATTTTTTACTGAAGCAATTAATACGCTGGAGGTAATATAATTTATTTATTGTCATATGATAACCATTGCCCATTTGTTTATTACGATTTCATTTCATTCGATAGAGATTTTTGATGAATGTAATGAGTGAATATTTTATGAGTGATTTTAGGGTTCGTGCTACTCCATTTGTTGGGGTATAGCGTGAAGATATGTATGTATGTATGCATGAGATTTTCTATTCGTAAATAATTTAATAGTATTGAAATAAAAAGAGTAATACTTCTTTTATTTAAAAAAAAAAATTATGTATATTAACATTTTAGTTAATGGTCGTGATTTGACGACTGATATAAATTATATTAATTATTGAAGAAAGAATATCACATCTAACATTTTATTTTAGTTGAATACATCACTGCACATTTTAAAAAAGGTATATACCGAAATCTACAATAATTGTAGATTCCATACCGTAAAAAGAGTAAAATACTTAACTTTATGTTATTTGTTATTTAAATATATTTTCCTAGGAAGAGTGCCAAAGGCAGGGCCGGATTTAGGTATTTCGGGGCCTGTAAGCATAATTTTGTGGCTCATCTCCTCAACAATTAATTTAGAAAAATATAAGTAATATGCTCATTATTATCTCTTTATATATAAATAAATAAATAAATATATCATCACGCTTTCTACTCATTACTGGGTGTGGCACTCTGCCGAAGCAGATCTCGGTATGTAATATATTTTGCGCGTGAAGTGCGGTTACCAGTCGTCAAATCACCTCCCCCACAGATGTTAGTGCTGGAGGAGCCACAGAAGTAGTTTTTAAAATTATGAAAATTGTTTGTCGCCTTGGGAATTGAACCAGGGTTCTCAGGATCCACAGGCCGACTTCATACCACTGAGCTAGCCACCTCATATCTCTTTATATATATATATATGTAAATAAAAAAGTGCGATTTTTATAAGTTGTAAACCAATGAGCAAATATCATTAGTTTGAAAATGTTGAGGATAGTGTAAACAATTTTTACCTTGAGTTACAAATACATATTAAAATATGTATTAAATGAGAATAATATAATATTCATTAATAGTTATTTTTATAACTAGTGCCGAAAAAGGCTTGTTACGTGCACAACATTTTTCCTACAACTGTGCGATTTAGAAAATCACTACGGTAGTGTGACAGCATTGTGATTACCAATGTTAAGCACGCTTCACAGCAGTTAGAACTTGGATTGGTGACCGTCCAACGAGTCAAGTAGACAAAAACCACATTGCGGCTCGGTGAGTTCGGCCATCTCGTCACCCAAAAAAGGTAAAAGAGATGTAAATGATTACGAAACGTAACTAAAATAATATCAAGATTTAATTTTTTTTAATGATGTTACATGAGAACGACGTTTTACGGCGTGCTATGGTTAATTTGTTGATTGCTTCATTGTTCTAGGTTATTTAAAAATATTTCACTATTTTCAAGAGAATTTCTTCAAAATCGTTTAGATTTCTATACTATAATGAGTGATTCTACTTTATCATGTACATCTCCAGAGATAATTGTAGCATTAGATCTATTCTTGGCAGTGACAATCAACCTGCTGCTGGTTCTTCTAAACCCTCCGAAATTGTCAGTAATAGTTCTGTTGATATTATGAACAGGTACGGAAAAAATCAATGTTTCTTTAGACAGTATAAAACTTTCCACTTCACATTATGTCAATATAAGCAACTGTAACAACTGTATTATTAATATACACAAACAACAAATATTATGTATTTCACTTACTCTATAAACAACATCATTTTTTTCTTTTTGATAATTATCATATCTCGGCGCGAAATTTAAATCGCTCTCAATTACATTTTCTTTAGACAGTTTGCGTAAAGTACAAATTACTTTCAGCACTTGTGCTTTTCGTTCACAGAAACGCATTTGGTATGCATTTGTCTCCTTTCCAAGGCAATAGTAGTTACGCAATAACAAAGAAATCGCACAGTTGTAGGAAAATGTTTTTTAAATAAATTGTGTAATGCAATAAAATATTTAACCAGAAATTAATTTACAGATACAAATATTTTATGAAACTTATTTTCCGGGCCTTCAATGTGTGGGGATCCTAAGCAACTACTTATTTTGCTTATATGTAAATCCAACCCTGATGGCTATTTATTGCATTGCATAAAATAGCGTGATGAAATATTTATTTATTTACTTATTACCATTTCTAAAATAGAAACAAATCAAGAACGTGAACACAATATACGATATCAAACATGAATAGCTTCCTATAATTGCAAATTTAATTAGATTAGATCCACACGATCACACAATTGAAAATAGACAATCCAAATTTGGAATTAGCATTTAAGTAGGCGTGAGAATTAATGTGTAGATTTGTTGTTGGTGACACTAGTAATTGTTATTATAGATTTAACTATTATTAATATCCAAAACATGTGTGTGACATGTGTCTATTCATCGAGCATTCTTCTAAATTATAAAAACATTTGAAAAATTTAACCGGCAGCGTTTTGCATAAATTTGTGTAAAATTAAATTCCTTTCAATCGTTTGAGTCACATATTGGAGCGGCAGTTCCAGTTTTAAACAAATAAAAATATTTATGAATATAATTATACAATATTGCTTCAACTACTGGATAATATCTATAATTTACATGTTTTTAGCGCAGGATAACTATTGATTTATTACCTATCGCTCTATTTAATATTTCACGTTTCAATATTGTACTTTATTAATATTACTCAGCAATAGTAGCACAAATAATTTTTATAAATCAATCATGCAAAGAATATAAATCAAATTGACTTTACTACAAATAATTGTTTAATGGATTCATTTGTTTTAAATAAGGACTGAATCTAGGAGTGTGCTGGATTTTTCTTTATCATTTTTGATTTATTGATTCATTATTAATTGTTTCGTTTTGAGAGCACAAGATTTTTGGAGTGCACAAATTGTTATATATTCAATGCTTTTCGATGTTTCTTTTTAAACAAATTCATACTTAATCATAAAATTGGAAGTTGATGATTGTTTTGAAATGAAAATGAGAAAGCGATGAAAGTTATTTTTCGCAGATATTATTGCATATTTAGGGTAAGCAATATACGAGGGCAGGGTGAAAAGCCCCTGAAAAATGAAACAAGAAATGATTTATTTGGTCAAAACATATTTTATTTCTCAACATAATCTCCTTGTAGCTCGATACACTTCGTCCAACGTTTCTCTAATTTTTGGATCCCTTCCAAATAATACGATTTTTGGCAATCCTTCAAAATAGGTGTTTATCTCAGCGATGACCTCATCGTTGGAGCCAAATATCTTTCCGCCGAGCCATTTCTTCAAGTTTGGAAATAGATAAAAATCGCAGGGGGCCAAATCTGGAGAATATGGTGGATGACGAACCAATTCGTAGCGCAATTCATGCAATTTTGCCATTGCGACTGCGGTCGCACTTATTGTCAACAGAGAGCAAATGCGGCACCCATCTGGCAGATAGCTTTCTCATATCCAAAAATTTATGCAAAATGTTCCGTACCCGTTCGATTGAGATGCTCATAGCCTCAGCCAGCTCGTGCACTTTAACTCGCCGATCATTCAATATCATATCATGGATTTTATCGACGATTTCTGGCGTTGTAACCTCAATTGGACGACCAGAACGTTCGGCGTCCTTTGTGGTCATACTACCACAACGAAAATCAGTAAACCACTTGTGAATCGTTCCAATCGATGGTGAGGTGTCTCCATATTGTTTAACAAGCGATGCTTTGGTTTGCGTAATGTTTTTTCCACGCAAGAAATAACGTTTAATCAAAATATAAATATATCATCACGCCTTCTACCCATTACTGGGTGTGGCACTCTGCTAAAGCAGATCTCGGTAAGTGATATATTTTGCGCGTGAAGTGCGGTTACCAGTCGTCAAATCACGGCCCCCAAACATGTTAGTAGTGGAGGAGCCACAGGGATAGCTTTTTCAAATTATGAAAATTTGTCGCCTGTGGGAATCGAACCAGGGACCTCAGGATCCACAGGCCGACTTCATACCACTGTGCTAGCCATCCCATATAATTAAATAACGTTTAATCAAGACGCGAAATTCACTTTTTTCCATGTTTTCAAAAATCTTCAATGTTGCTTGCTTTCGATAGGTGCCAAAATAGAACTGAATGACATATTAGTCTGAAAATTTTAATGCGTTCTAGTTAAAGATGGTACATCACAAATGTCACACGAGATTTGCGATTGTGATGCCATTTGTTTTATTTTTCAAGTACTTTTCACCCTGCCCACGTACCTACTTTAAAAGGGCGATATTTTTAGTTCTTTTCTCTTGGATACGGTCCTGCTTTATATGCAAAATATTGCAAATGTTTTCAATGTTTTAATTTGTATTGTTACTGTTAGATAATATAATAAATACCAATAAGTAAAATTCACTTTGCACTTTGCAGAAATAAATTTAATATTTATTGTAATCATGAATGCAATCGTGAACACGTTTAGATTTATTATTATTATGCGATTATTTGATTAAATGAATGGTGAGATAGAAAGTTACGTGTTTAAGGAATTACATATTGCTAGTAGTCCACACCTCCACAGTTATTGGTGCATTAAAATTTATAAGTGTGTCGTATGTGCAATTTAATAAACATATCATATTTTCCTACCTATATTCATGTACTCTGCTATTGCAGATCTTGATAAAATTTGGCTTTAATTTTGTGTACATTAAGTTCAGTTTCTAATCATGAATTCGCGGCCCCCAAATATGTTATAATTTTTATTATCAGCTGTGGATTTCGAAAATGCCCAATCGGATGCATTACCTCCAAACTTTTTATTTCAAAATAGTAAATTGGATTCTTTTAAGTAAATATAAGTTAAACATCTAGAAAATTACTTATTAGTGAATATGTATTTCATTTTATTTGAAAAAATATACTACCAAAAAAGCCCAACAGGATATAATTGGATATGAGAACAATAGAGGAGGGTTCATTCAAAATGAAATATGAAAAGATATATATTTTCTTTTTCAGAAAAATGTAAAACACTTCAGTAACAAGTTTTTTGAAACTATTAGCATTGATTTAGTACAGTCGTGTAATATTAATGCTTTAAATAACTTTTTATAAAAATGGAACCCTGAAAACAATTTCCAAACACAAAAAAAAACTCAGTTTGTTACTAAATGTACATATCCTATATTGAATAAACCCTCCTCAATATTGAAGGAAGATAACACAGGAGACAAAAATATATTTGATACAATATTAGGAGAGATAAAGAAATATTATTAATATAAAATAATAATACTTAATACTAAATATCAAGAATGAAAAATGACTTGACATTGAAGGCTTAAGCAGTGCTTCTCAACACATTGGTCGCAGAACAAAAATAGGTTTCGTGATAAATTTTTGTGGGTCTCGAAACAGCGGAACATATGTTATTTCTTTCTTCATTTCTATTTCATATTACAATTACTTATATTCATGCAAGTAGATCATCATAAAAATAATAGTTAATTATTCAACTAGAGCAAAAAGTGTCGCTTTATTGTACAAATTACATATACTTTTGTTTTCTATGGTCGATCTTTAACCAATTATACTAATTTAAAATATTAATGACCGGTTTTATAAACGACAAATTAATTTACTTTCAAAATAAATTAAATTTATTCATTCAAATATATAAAAGTGATTCGAATTTGTTCATTTAAATAGATTTATTATGCAAGTAAATTTATTCTGTCCGGGCATAATATATGTTATATACAAAGGAAGAGAAGTGTATCATTTTTTCCGACGAGTAAATTTGCAGCACGAGCTGACGGCGAGGACTACCTTATGACGAGGAAAAAACACACTTTTCTTATATATATATATATATATATATATACCACTAACATCTTTGGAGGCCGTGATTTGACGCCTGGTAACCGCACTTCACGCGCATAAATATATCACTTACCGAAATCTGCTTCGGCAGAGTGCCACACCCAGTAATGGTAGAAGGCGTGATGATATATTTATTTTATTTTTTATTTTATATATATATATATATATATATATATATATATATATATATATATATATATATATATATATATATATATATATACTATTGTGTCCACGACTTCAAGATAAAAAGTGATTATGCTTTGAAATATTAGAAATTCCACTTCAAATAAGTACATTATGACTATTTTTTCATATGTTTGTATAAAAATTATTTTATTGACATTTATTTATCGTTATTTGTTATAAATGTTTGTATTATTTTCAAAACTTTTATACATGTGGGCATCGGTTACCTAAACATACGTAAATTATTTATTAGCAAAATAAAAATAATAGATCTTTTAATTCTCTATATCTTTTATTTGAAATATTTTTATTTAAAACAATTTAGAAACTTGTAACAGTTAAAAATATACGATGTCAAATATATCAACTCCTTTTGAAAATACCTAAGGATCAATTTCTAGAATTTTGAATGAATTTTTTAGAGAGAATCGCGTATTGATATTTTCAATTAAGTTTGGGCCGAGCTTTGAAAAGGTTGAGACGCATTGGTCTCTTGTTTCCTTTTAATCAAAATAACAAGTAGCAAATTATGAAATACAAAATTTAAATTGATTTGATCTACATTTTACATTACATATTGTGTTGCTAAAAATAGATTGTGTTATAAAAAATCTATAAAATTGCCCTTAGGGTTCGAGATAAGTTCGTAAGTTCAACAACTATTAAGAAATAGCTAATAACATTTATGAAATAATCGCGATACATCAACCAATAAATTAGCGATAACATGGAATACCCATTTGCTGAATAATAAATAACAGTAGGGTCATTCGAATCAGGAAAGAGAAAGTTTTATGTTTTTCTGCTCATCAAATCAAGTGCATGACCTTGCCTCTCTGATGCAAAGGAGTCTATCGATCTGTAAACATGAATGTTTCAATGAGAAAGGTTACAAACATCGATATTAGATTTTATGTTCATAATTGTCAATGCTAATTATTATCATAACACGATTGAAACATAAATTATAGCAAGCAACATATTTTTAAATATGTTATTAAGAAATACAAATATTAAGTAATTTATTTGTTTATTTCTGATGATAATAATACGTTTTGAGTAATAAATAATCTTCTTAATCATTTACGAATTAGTGTGTGTCATTGTTATTTATATAATTCCAAATTCGTTTTTGTTTCATGTGACATATACTTTTCTTCCTATTGTCCAACAGTAATTTCTGGAACATTGCGAAAACAAACCGGTTTGATTATATTATATCACGGTCTTTGTTACAAAGGAAGTAAAAATGAAGGTATAATTTTTTGGATTTCTCTACATTTTGCAACAGTGTTATTATACGCACATGCGTACTGAATTATCATACATTCAGATCTAAAATAATTTGTTTGTTATTTAGTTTCCTCTCAAATTTAATCTAAAAATAATTTATAAAAAAGACACTGTCTGTAGATATGCTTATACACATAGGTGTTCTATTATTCTAATATTCGACAATGGTGTTTCTGAGTTAAAATGTGAATATGTACCATATGTGTCAAATATATACGAGCATAGACGGTTAACGTGTGAAATTGATATCTAGTAAATTTATATTATTTAAATCAAGTAAAAGTTGCTCGCTATTGCACGCTGTAGATCGTGGGTTCGGATCCCACCCAGGGTATGAATATTTGCATGGGCGTTCGTAGATGGGGGCAAGCAGGGGCGCGCGCCCTCCTTGGATATTAACTAGGGTGGTGACAACAACTCTCGAACATAGGACTTTGACATGTAAAATTATAATTTAGTAATTTCCTGCTTCCCTATATATTTTAAGCAAAAAAACTTGAAATAAAAGTTTTAGGGCTTAGAATTCTGCATCTGAACCAATAAACAAAATAAATTTTACATACTTTGTAACGACACAAATTAGATTTGAAAATGATGAAAATTGCCTCAAAACTACCAATAGTCATGTAATTGAAACAAAATTAAACAAATGTTTGACGTTTTATCTGTCAAAATAAATGAAATAATAAATAAAGAATTTATATTGGCAGTTTTGACAGATTAAACGTCAAACATTTGTTTAATTTTGTTTCAATTTCATAACTATCGATAGTTTTGAGACTGCTAAATCGGAATTTATTGAAGAAATGGTGTCAATTTATGGAAGAGTTATTCGAAGAATGTCCTTCCTCTTCAATTCAAACCCAGACGACAAAGACTAGTAATTTATTTCACAAATTTAAATATTTTTTTGTCTATTTGTTATGTGTATTTGTATTTATGTTATGTAAAAAAAATATTTTAGTAATTTATGTCTATCTGAGTTTTTTGCGCCCCCCCCCCCCCTTGGAAAAATGTCTGTGGACGCCCATGAATATTTGTGATATATTTGTAAGATTTAGGTGGAAGAACAGCCATCGGTTGAACCTTGCCCTTGACCCTAAGTGGTCAATAATGTAAATTAAATGAAAGAGTTTATACTCTTGTTAGGTCATTGGTTACGAAACTATTTCATAAAAAATTACGTTACCAAATTTCATATGACTATACTAAACATATCCATATACCTTATTTACTACAGATATGCAGATTATCTCATTTGAATTCCACAAATTAGAATGATTAATTAAAATATTTCAAAATAACTGCATACTAACTGTGACTAAACAATAGCTGTCACTGTGACTGCCATTTTGTTATAAATATTCAAAATATCTAAGCGTTTTTATCGAAATCGTGGATGTAAATTTTCTAATTTGTATTAAATAAGGCTTATAAATATGTCTGTTTAAAATATTTTGATAAAATTTTATAGCAATTTCTAATATTTATAACAATTTTGGTAGTTGTTGTTTCAGTTGCAGAAAATCATAATTATTAGCTATTAGCCGATTTTATCGAAAATTATTAATTAATTTCTCAAATTTATGACATTAAAATGCGATAATCTTTAATAAATAATGTCTGTGGATGGATCTAATTGTCTACAAAGTCGATATAATAATACAATATCTAGAAAAAAGTCGCAATTATCAACAAAATTTATATTATTTTCCCAATATTTTTTTTAATAACATATAAATATTCTTTTTTAGTTAAATATTATTATATCTAATAGAATATAAAAATATTGATTGACAAAAAACACAAAACAAAAATATAACTTATTGTATTTTAATTTGTTTGTACGTATTTAGTTCAAAAAAAGTAATATTGATTACGGCCCGCATCACATACATCTTACCTACTGGCCCTATGCTGCATTTAAGTTTGCGACCCCTGCAGTTCTGAGTCCTGACTCACCGAGCAGCAGTTCATATATTTTTAGCTTTAAATGGGTTTCGAATGCCGAAACCCTAACCACACCATCGTACAGTTCGATATGTAACATCATTTTTCTATATAAAAGGAATAAATGTGTTTTAAAAACATCATTGAAAGTAGTTATACAAATGAATGAACAGAGAATTAAGTTCTTATTTGTTTTAACTCCGTACATCTTTAAAATTTCAAATTAAACAATACAAGATGATTATCCAACTGATTGTTTTTCAAATAAATTCTTCTATGTACGTTGTTTTTTTTGTAATGTAATATGAAAGCAATAAGCACAGTTCAATATTCAATTCCGTCATTTCGCGATTGTATTATTCAATCGTCTTGAATTCAAACAATCGAATCACAGAAAACAAATTAATCTTTCACTTTTTCTGTGCAACATGTCGTGCAACCTCCTACAAATTCAAATAAATAACTTGAACGTTTAACATTTAATTACGTGTGTACAAAACAAGAAATCAGATTTATCTTCAAGCAGAGAAAAACGCTGTACTCATAAAATTCCTCTGCACAGCATATCTTGTGCAGCATTGGGCTGTGTAAGTGCCGTTTCTCGTTCGTAAAATGGATTATATAACACGCGGGCGTTGTGCGCGGTAAATAGATCGTGACTAATACGATATGCAAGTCACTAAATGCGTTTTCGTCGGGAAACGTCTCATGCATACAATAAAACTTAAGAAACGAAATATGCACATATGCAACAAGAATTTTTATTTGTTCCTAGGAAGTATCGTTTTATGGAAATCAGAAGAAACGTCCTAATTTATCCTTTGACATTTCAGACAAGGAGAACTTTGGATTAATAGTTAAACAGGTTAAGAAGATGCATTGTGATTATTTAGATCCCGGTTTCGAATGTATAATTAATAGTACCACAGTATAGAGAATGATATTCTTTATACTGTGGTAGTAGTTCACTGTGGTTACGCTGTCGCCTCATAAACGAGAGTTCACAGATTCAAACCTAACCTAACCTCAAGTAATACACAAAAATATAATTGCATCGGAACTTAGCGATATCTGCTACAGGTGAGTGTCATATCCGGTAATGGGTAAAAGACGTGAATGCATATTTGATTTTAATTTTTAGTTCGAATTCTACTCTAAATTGGAGATTTCCAATGGATTAAATTGTGATTAATTTATGCTTACACTCTCGTTTTAAAAATAAGAATTTATGTATTCAAATCTTGCTGATCTTAAGTTATAACAAAAAAATATAATTGCATCCAAATTGTTCAAATTCAAGTGTACTTGTACGTCTTCAATTATTTTCTTGGGCAGTATACAAATATTGTCAATCGCTATATCAGTTTCTGAAACTAGCCTTTTTTTAAAATTACATTTTATGTTAATAAATACAAGATATAGTATGAAAATTGGGCCACACTCTATTTAAAATTCTGTATTTAAGCTATTCAGTAGATTTAATTTTACTCATTAATAACCGCGAAAATTAAGTTTAAGTTACCAGAATTTTCGTTGTGCCATGAGTAATTTGAAAAAAGGATGACTACATGGTTGACGTTTTACTTGACATTGTAATATTTTAATTATTCATGTTTAAAATAAATAAATAAATAATCACGCCTTCTACCCATTACTGGGTGTGGCACTCTGCCGAAGCTGATCTCGGTAAGTGATATATTTTGCGCGTGAAGTGCGGTTACCAGTCGTCAAATCACGGCCCCCAAAGATGTTAGTGGTGGAGGAGCCACAGGGGTAGCTTTTGAAATTATGAAAATTGTTTGTCGCCCGTGGGGATCGAACCAGGTTTCTCAGGATCCACAGGCCGACTTCATACCACTGAGCTAGCCACCCCATTATGTTTAAGAAATATTAAATATTATTTTTCTAGCAAGAACGTTTGTTCCCATTTTATGCCAAACTAATGAAAAATGTAAAAGGTCTATAGTTGTGGATCTAACACAAAATGAATCAGATTGTAATAGGGTTACCAAAATTGTCAGATAAGAGCGCATAAATATATAAACAAACTGATTTGTATAAAAATATAAATATTATGAAACATAAAAATGCAATAATAAAAAGAAAAGAAATTATAAAAGTTAATATTAAAATTAACCAAATTGACCGAAGATAGTAAAATATAACTTAAAGTTGCAAACGAAATTGCATGGCCAGACTACATCTTGCACATCTAAAAGAGAGATAACTTGTCTCGATCAAAGCCAAACTACCATTAATTACAATTTTGTAATTGATCATGGCAAAACTAATGCATGAAAGTTTTATCGGTTCATTAGCAACTAACGGTTCAACAAATTTTAGAAAATCGTATTGGTACTGTTGCTAGATAAACAATTCTTTAACTAAAGAGCTCTTCATTTTTTCTGACAATCCAGCATATGTCTTGCATATCAAACCAGAGACGATTTGTCTCAACCGAAGCTAAGGTACCACTAACTAATTGTTGTTGTCTTCCATCGGATGTGCTCACAAGGGATTAAGAGGTGATATCGTTGCGTTTACATAAAAAATCCAGGCATTTGCAAGGGATGAAGTACAAAGATCAAATCTATCCCAAACCAACGATCAGCTACTAATTTATTCAGATATGTCATCACATCTCGTTTAAGTAAAATTAACAATACAGAATACTAATATTATAAACATATTCCCTAATAAATTTGATAAACAAAATTATGTCAAGTCAACTTTTATGAAGAGACTTAAGATAACTGTTAATTAGTCTGTATCTATCGAAGCTGTGTTGAAAAATTCTTATAATAAAAAATAAACCGAATTTTGAATTGTTTCACCTTGTTACAAATTTTGGACATTATTGTACCTACCTTTTATTGTAACAAACAAAATTTATCTAATATTCTAAATGAAGAATTTAAATCAATATTTGAAACACTTTTTTTTAAATAAACTTGGGAAGGTAAAATTGATTAAAATTCATGACCGGCTTAATCGGCCAAACTTAAATATGAATTTGGAAGCTTAAAACAATATTAAAAGTTCCTCCGTCTATGGCTGGAAGCCATTTCCTATAAAACTATCTCAAATTAACCGTAAAAAATTCTAATTAAAAAAATGCAGTAATTAAAATCAAAGGAATGTGAAAGTATAAATATAACTAAACTGCAATACTAATAATAAAATATTCTTTTTTGTACATCATTCAAGATCAGATTTACATTACCCTAGAAACTGATGTAAAGTTTGATTTTGCGCACTAGTACTTCAAAGTAATTGAAAAAAAAAACACTTATTTTTATGGTTCTAAACTTTGACTATTAAAACGCTAATTGTACTTATATATCATCACGCCTTTTACCCATTACTGACTGTAACACTCTGCCGAAGCAGATCTCGGTAAGTGAAGTGCGGTTACCAATCGTCAAATCACAGCCCCCAAAGATGTTAGTGGTGGAGCAGTCACTGGGGTAATTTTAATTTGGTGAAAATTGTTTGTCAGCTGTGGGAATCGAACTGGGGTTCTCAGGATTCACAGGCTGACTTGATACCACTGAGCCATCACCTCCATAAGGAATTTATAAAAGAAATAGAGACATTAGTTCATAACGCCATTTATAAGACAAATGTTAATTCATGGCATACTGAACTGTCAATATAAATTCACGCTTCAAAATTTAATAAATTTTCTCATTGTCGATTATATAATTATTGTTCGTTACAAAAAGCATTGTATCCGACAGTACGGTGGGATGGATAGCGTTACGGAATTAGAATTCGGAGATCCCGAATTCGAATCCCACTCAAGCTACAAATTATAAGAACAACCACTCTGCGGCTCGGTGAGTTCGGACCCTGTACTGTAATTGGGATTCAATTCCTGTTGTACAAAGTAACATAAATATATAATATATAATATATATAAATCTGCGCA
Organism: Pterostichus madidus; assembly: GCA_911728475.2. Lineage (NCBI taxonomy): Eukaryota > Metazoa > Arthropoda > Insecta > Coleoptera > Carabidae > Pterostichus > Pterostichus madidus. The sequence continues at coordinate 20,402,133 of OU452307.1, forward strand.
AAATAAAGCAAGAGCTGCTTTTAAAATTGCACTCATGTGAAAAATATGTCTTCGCGCACTTGTTATGTAAATAGCTATTATTTTGCCATTTAATATTAGATTATAAGCAGATTCAAAAGACAAATTAGCCATTAATACTATTTTTATATTTTTTATTCGGTTTCAGTTCTCTTACATTAGAGTGTCTAATCGAAATTGTGTAGAATTTACTTTCAAAACAAGAACATGAGTCGCTCACATCCTTTCTTAATTTTTAGAACCTTTTTAAGGAGAAGGAGCGTGAGTTTAGATGATTTGATCATCTGGAACATATGTCGAATGAAATATTAATGACATAGGTTTTTAGGAGCAAATGAATGGATATTATTTAGGGTTTATTGTATGATGAAATATGCTTGTATAGAGGGAAATATGATGTGTTTATAACCAGCTTGGTGTATTAGGATGAGAATATTTTACGAAGTTTGATTATTTGATTAAACAATGGTCCGTGCACCCCATATGATGGGATGTAGCGTGATGTTATATATACATTATTTAATTTTTAATTTATATAAAGATAAGTGTGTTGAACGGGAAAAAGTGGAATAAAAAACTGTTGAATTTAATATTTTGTTTATATTTTCCGTCGTACACTTATGACTTTAAATACACTAAAATTCAAAGAATATTTTACCAAGTCAAAATCCATGAAATGTTATATACGTGTGACCTATTTTTATTTCTAATTTAAACTCAGTTTCTATTTTACAAAAATAACTGATAATTATGGCACCACATATCATGACGACAAAAATACGATGTATGAAGCACTAACTATAACTCCAAATTTATTAATAAATTAAAAAAATCATTACTGGATGTGGCACTCTGCTGTAGCAGATCTCGATAAGTGTATATTCATGCGCGTGAAAGGCGGTTACCACCCATCAAATCACTGCCCAAGATGTTAGTCGACTTTAAATGAAATATAAAATAGATAAAATTAATATTTCATCACGCCTTCTTCCTATTACTGGGTGTGGCACTCTGCTGCAGATCACGGTAAGTGATATATTTATGCACGTGAAGTGCGGTTACCAGTCGTCAAGTCACGACCCTCCCCCAAATGCTAGTGGAGGAGGAGCCACAGAGATAATTTTAATTAGGTGAAAATTGTTTGTCGGCTGTGGAAATCGAACCCGGGTTCTCAAGTCTACAGTTCGACTCAATACCAGTGATCCATCTACCCCAAATTTATGTTCAATCTTATTCTATTTTGTAAATAAATAGTTCTAATACTGCAACTAATAATTTCTATCCGAATTGAAATTGGTGTTAATTAAATTAAAACTTAATCCTTTTTATGAATCTGTCTGACAATATTATGGCAACTAAAAAAATGAATATTTTGTATTAATTCGTAAGCTTTCTTATACGAGATTTTTCCTCGGAGTATCGCGGCCTGCAAGAAATTGTTTTGAAGGCCATCTGTTTGACACTTCTGATCTAGAGGTACATTCTATATGCCTCCTTTAAGAGATATTGATGTGTGAACTTGTAAATATACACCCTAATAACCTTCCTTTCTTATTATATACGATACTCGTATAATGATTTACTTGTTGAGCTGTAGTAAAGAGTAGATTAAATACAAAAAAAAACTTTTAATTAATTTAAAATCATACTTTACGAGGAGAAAAATTAAACTGGTCTATTAATAAAGTAAATAATATCCTTCATAACTAGATTAATATGGATGGTGACATAGAACAGTAATATTTCATTCAGCACTTTTAAATTTTTAATTTCCTGATACTATGCCGTTATGTATTGTAATCTATAATTTATTCCTAATTTTTATTAAAATCTAAATTATTTTATGAAAAAATGAAGATTTATCTAAGATAAAACGTACAAATAACAATTAGTTTGTATTATTATAATGACCCAATACCTAGCCATGTATATTTTTGTATACAAAGGTTTTCACTCTGACCTTGCATTGAAATCTCTTCTGATAAAAGTATTTTTCTCAATGTTGCATTTACCATTGTGTAAAGAGTAATTATATAGTAGTTCGTGTTTTACTTTTTTTCGAAATATAATTTCTACAGTTTAAATTAAAACATCACTTCATTCTTGTTTGAGAATAATGAACGTTACTCTTCGATAATTAAAAAAAATGATAATTCGAGTTTAATTTCCTGAGTTGAAATTTAATATCGACTGTACTAAATTCATTCCTGTAGCTTTTTCTCCATTAACATCTTTGGGGTCCGTGATTTGCCGGCTAGTAACCACACTTCACGCGTACAAATGCTTTTCTAATGCCGGTGATACATATACTGTTTAAAGTTTAAACTTTAAACTGTGAGTCTGCTTTTGACTGTGAAAAATAGAAATTCCGCAATTTTGAGCAGTTAGATCAAAGTATAAATATTTCTACATCTGTGCTGTGGTCAGACTGTGAAAACTAATTCCATTTTTATACTAGTTTGTTCGCTATCATCACTTTGTTGCTTGACGTATGAAATACGTATTATTATTGTTTAAGCTTTTGTTTGATTTTTGTATACTTTTATAGTTAAATTCATTTACTTTACACTTTTAGGTGGCTCAGTGAAAATTGAACCCAGCCGACAATTTTTACCATATTAAAAATATTCCTTTTAAGTTTTTATATTTCATTGATTTTCTTACATTTTATTTTTGTTTATATTTACAAGTTTATAACTCGATGGTATAGTGTCGAACTGTGGATTTGAGAACTCGAATTCGATTCCCGCAGCCAACAATAAATTTTCACCATATTAGAATTATTCCTGTGGTTTATCCTCCACTAACATCTATGGGGCCGTGATTTGACGGTTGGTAACCGTACTTCATGCGTAAAATACATCACTTATCGAGAACTGCTACGACAGAGTGCCACACCCAGTAATGGGAAGAGGCATGATGAAATATTAATTTTATTTGTTTTATCCACAACTCATATATTATAAAGAAATAATTACACTGATTTCAGTTGTATTATATAAAATACTGTAAACAACTTCATGATCTACAATATTTTGAGAAACTATATATAACTGAATCAACGTTAAACGTTACGACCCATATTCTTCGGTACCTATGATTATGAGTTGTGGATAAAATATTGTATTACACTTGTGTTTTATTAGGTATATAAAACACTTAAGAAAAATTAAAAACTCGACCTTCGGTCTCGTGTTTAAACTTTTCTTGCGTGTTTTATATACCTAATAAAAGACTTAATAAATAACTACTATATTTCATTTAAAGTCGAAAAATATCTTAAATAATAGAAATTAACACATTGAGCGCCACAGTGGTCCGTTCGGACCGTTTTTGAAAAGTCTCAGTAGGTCAGAGCGGTCCATACGGACTGCTCTTCATACACTAGATGACTAGATATAAACTGCCTGTAAAACGTTACGGACTGCTAATAGTAGTAGTTTCATGCGTAGGGCGGACCACCAGAATGTTGTGTACAACAGACACCCAAGAGTTTTTTGAAAAAATATTTTTTGGTTAGTTTTTAATAGGTTTTTATTATTTAATAAATTAACAGTATTCTACAAATTGATATTCATAATCAAAATATTAATGCCATTGTTCAAAACAATTAAAACAAAAGTGTGGCTTTTCATCACAAGTATTGCAATAGATCGTGACTTTCAGAACCTTATTTTTCGAAAGGAGACTGCGATTTTTCCTCGTAGCATCCTTTGCAGTATTTTCCCGTTCTTCTTTAAAATATGAGTACTTAACCTTCTTTTACTTGTTGATGGTTCTTCATTCTGTTCTTCGTGTAAATTGTTTTATTATTATTATTATTATTGGTATTGAAGAGGAGATCTGACATAATGCTCCTTCTGAAATATGTTATCGATATGCTCGTTTGGTAGATGTTTTTATAAAGGAAATGCGCATTTACAATAGCAATGCCGAGAAGCAGTTCGAGTGCAATTTCTCGATAATTTTGTAAAACTTTCCCAAATTAACATTGTAATTTTTAGCTAATTCTAGGATTTTTATCGTTCTGTTCCCTCATCTTTACTATTAAATTGCATTAAACAACACTAATTGTCTTGCTGTAAGCTATATAAGCGTGGCATGCAGTATGTTTATAACAAGTTGCAACTTACAAAAGAACCGCTCCCGGGACCGCTATGTTACATAAAGATAAAATTTGCGCTGGGCCGACGGCGCGGCGGTCCCTAGGAACCGCTATATTTAAAGTGGATTTTTTTAAATTGAAAACGGGAATTTTGGAAAATTTTTAATACCTATATACTAGACTGCCCAGGATTATACCGAAGTATTGAAATGTTATGGTGCTCTTCGCTAAAAAGTATCCATTTGATGTACTGAAAGACTCCTGAAATTTTGAGCCAAAAATATTAACCCTTACAGGTCGCTAGTAAACGTTTTTTGAATGTTAAAATATTTTTTTGATGTCGTATTATTAAAAGCTACCACAAAACTGCATGTGACTCTAAGTCTCATATTTTTAGCTCTTATTTTATAGTTTTCTTCTCCCTGAACACTATCCCGTCGGTATTTTTGGTCTACGGTCGACGTATCCCTAGATATTGAAAAAATAAAATTAAAAAATTGTTTAAAAAGCACTAGATTGGCGTTAAAAACGTTATTATTTTAAAAAATAATTTTTTTATATTTTTTGAATAACACCATCTTGTTGCCTTGTAAATGCCGAAGGAAACCTGCTATTATATATCTTTATATGACATTTTATGATATTATATGATTTTATAAAACATTACATGACATTATGTGACTTTATATGACTTTAGGTGGCACAGTGGTATCGTGTCGGCCTGTGGATCCTCAGAACCCTGGTTCGATTCCCACAACCGACAAACATTTTCACCACATTAATACTATTCCTGTGGATCCACCTCCACTAACATCTTTGGGGGCCGTGATTTAACAGCTGATAACCGCACTTAACGCGCAAAAATATATCACTTACCACACCCAGTAATGGGTAGAAATCGTGATGATATATTTATTTTTTTATTTTACATGACTTTTTATGATATTACATTTTTTTAGAGCAGACTCAAATGTTCCGAATTTCTTCAAAAAGATTTTTTCTTCGGTATTCCTAAATTTGACACGAGTATTTGGTCCATATCTCGAAAACTATAGAACTTAGAGAAATAGGGCTTAGCAGGTTTCCTTCGTCATTTATAAGGTTATAAGATGGTTTTTATTAAAAAAATAAAAAAAAAATTATCTTTTAAAATAATTACGTCTTTATCGCCAATCTAGCACTTTTTAAACAATTTTTTAATTTTATTTTTTCAATATCTAGGGATACGTCGACCGTAGACCAAAAATACCGACGGGATAGTGTTCAGGGAGAAGAAAACTAAACTAAAATAAGAGCTAAAAATATGAGACTTAGAGTCACATGCAGTTTTGTGGTAGCTTTTAATAATACGCCATCAAAAAAATATTTTAACATTCAAAAAACGTTTACTAGCGACCTGTAAGGGTTAATATTTTTGGCTCAAAATTTCAGGGGTCTCTCAGTACATCAAATGGATACTTTTTAGCGAAGAGCACCATCACATTTCAATACTTCGGTATAGTCCTGGGCAGTCTAATAAATATATATCTCAAAGAAATTAATCAGAAAATGTTGAATTTTTTTTTGCGTTTTTGGGCCATGATTCGAATTTCATCTTGACGCTCAACGTGTTAACAAATATTTATTTTTGACTATCAGAAGTACCAACTAATATCGGTATGTATGTATCATCCATTTTCAATCAAACTTTCGATTTTCAATAGTTTTTACAAAACTTGAATTTTAAACTGCATATGTGTGATTTGTGATGTTGCCGACAATGTTTGAAATCAATCAATCTGCCTAGGCAACGTGCAGAATATCATATGAAAGAATTGTATTTTTTACTATTCATCTTTTATATTGGGACGCATTCTTGGAGATGTTCGCTTCGCTCACCCTTGTAACAAACAAACACTAAGACCATAGAACACATGCTCAACGCAAGCAGTAATATTTAATTTCAGCTCAAAATATTCCAAGCTTCATACATTTATTTGAATATTAAAAATGTTCTCAGTAAGGCTCGCTTCGTTTGCATCTTAAACAAACAAACTATAAACCCTTAGAACACATACCACATACACATACTTGTGTTTATATGATTTAAAATAGCTTTCTGTATTTTGACTGATTTTGTATGCCTGATTTCGTCATTTTGCCAGTGATATAGGTATATATTTTATCAAGTTTATTCTATTCTGTCATTTTTAATCATATTACGCATAAAAGTTATAAATAGAATTATAAATTAAAAAATTTAATTAGATATTGAAATTACCACCTTGAAAATTTAAAATATTTAAATGAAGTAATAAATAATAAGTCCACTATCATAAAGATAATCAATAAGTTTAGCAATTCAAGTCCAAATTACGTATGTAAAATATATATCTACATGTAAAAAAGAACATTATAAAATTGCTTCATCGTCCGGTGATCGATATTCAGATGTTAAACAAATAAACAGATTTTGAAAGTATAAGTCAAGTGGGTCACGAATGATAGTGATATTCGATGCTAAAAAACAAATTTGCAAGATAAAATAATTTGGTAATAGTTCTATTTTTTCAACAAGTATTTATTCATTTTGAGTCAATTGTCATTATATACTCATTACGGTTACGTATATTACTTACACAAAAAAAGTTTATTGAGTATAGAATAACTAAGAAACTGTAACAAGGCAAATTGTTGTTGTTATTATAATAAACTTGAATTTTTGTTGACCTCATTTTATTGAAAAGAAACATTCTCATACATGGTTGTTAAAACATATTATTACTGGTATCGGTTTCATTTTTAATGTTTTCATTGATGAGCGTTTTGCTATGACGTTAAGAATTAAATTTTTAATGATGAGAGTCCTCATTTGATTTTGAAAATGAAACAAAACAAATATTTTAATTGTATTGAATATTCATTATCTGTTTTAATTAATTAAAATCATTTTAAAACGTTCTGTTATTGTTACGCAATACAATTTGTATCACGGTATCTATATGTAATCTAGGCCAAATTAATACGAATCATTGTTTCAATATACACCGTTGATATATATTATAATTAGATAATTCATTAAGGATTAAGCACAAATTGACCGAATATAATTAGATTAACAAGTTATGTAATATCTGATAATCATATGCTATTTGCCAAATTACACGTGTACTAAATCGATTTTCTTCCTTTAAATATGTATTCAACCATAAAAATATTTGGTTGAGAGATTTTGATGAAAATAGATATTTTGATCTGCTCAAAATTCGTGTGATCATTTCCAACTTTCGGTCCCCACATTTCATGAACTGAATTCTATATTGCTGATTTAAACAGCTGATAGCTGTCTGTGACAGCGATTTGTTTGTATATTACTGTAGGTAGTTAAAAAATATCGATAAATGGTGCGCCAAAATTCTACTCTTTTTAATCCTCCATTCTATGGGCTAAGAAATAACTGAAGTGAATGCTTACTTGAAATATTAAATGTTATTGTAACTGAATATATGATTACTTATTTACCTAATATCATAACCAGAGTCATTAAATCATTTTACATTAAATGTTGTTAATTATTATACTCGTATGTTTTACTGTTTTTTTTTAATGTGTGGTGCTGTAGGATAGGAATGATTGATGAAAATTTATTTATTTATTTGTGTTACTTTGTACAAAAGGAAATCAATACGAACAGGATGCGGGCCGTTTTGTGACGTAAGAACAGTTGTTTGGGCTGCGATCACTGCACCACATACAAAATGAACTCTTTTTTTGGGACGAGATTTGAAAAGAACGGTTCTTTTCAAATCTTGTTGGGCTGCGATCACTGCGCCACCTACAAAATGAACTATTTTGTCTGACGAGATGAAAAGAATGGTTCTTTTCAAATCTCGTCCCAAAAAAATAGTTCTTTTTGTAGGTGGCGCAGGCGGCGCAGGCATCGTAGCCCAAACAGCTGTTTTTACGTCTCTAAACGTCACATTGTCACGTGAGTGACCGCATCCTATTGCAGTATTATGTCCGAATGCACTGTGTCGCAGTGTGGTAGTTCAAATACTTTCAACTTGAGTGACATTCGAATTCTAGAGCTTTAATGCTAACCACACCACCATACTGCTGGACATAAAAATTAATTGCGGGATGGGTCTAATGAATAAATATTCAATGAATGCTTGAATGTTGTCCTTCCCTATTTGATAAAACTTTGTATGATATTATGTTGAACGTATTATGATAATTATATAGTTTAATATTCAATCGATTGTAGACGACATACATGAGCTGAATGTGTTAGGAGTGATTCATGTGAAATAATTTAAAACCCCTGTCCCCCACAAACGCAAAATTTCTTAATCCGCCATGCTACTAATATTACCAAATTTAAAATCACCTTTCCTAAGCATAATTTCTGGATCCGCTAATGTGATATTGGAGTATAATAAATTCTCGATCATATGAAGCGCCACTTTTAAATATTTTTATTCTTAACATATTTTTTGTACAATTTAAAATAACCGGATTTATTTTTTAATATTACATCGTTTTAAAATAATTAAGTGAATGGCGATTGAAGTAATAATTATATCAATGGGAATATTATTTTAAAATTCCTCCTCCGTGTTTTCTAATTTTCATAACGTTTAAGTTATTACCGTTGCGGATAATAGAGTTGAAATATGAAAGGACACCACAAACATTCAAGCCACAGGTGGGAATAAAACCCACGACCCCAGTGTTCGACCGGTAAAGGTTGCTTGAGCGCTACCCTTAATTGTGCATGGACCAATGTATTATAAAATATATGTAAAAATAATACTATTACTGTTTAATTTAGCAAGTTATGGAAACAGTAAATGCGGTGCTGTTAATGGTTAATAATATGTATCATAATGAAAAACTGTATCTAATGAGTGCAGATAATACATAAATAGTAAATTACTTAAAGAGTAGGAGTAGCAAAATAATAATTTAGTACATTTTTTTTTTTAAATAACAAATATTTTTTACAACCGTTAAGAAGAATAATTGAGTAAAAATGTAAAATTTATATTGTACGACATTAGTTAAAAAAAAATACTAAATTAATATTTTATGTATCAAAATCAATATTTGATTGTTTATTTCGTCTTTGGGGGCCGTGATTTGACGGCTGGTAATCGCACTTCACGCGCATAAATATATGCCTTTCCGAGATCTGCTATGACAGAGTGCCACACCCAGGAATGGGTAAAAAGACGTGATGATATATTTATTTCATATTTTTTTATTTCGTCTGATGCCTGTTATCATTTTGATAATGGTACACATTAAGACCGAAACGTCAACAATAAAACTATTGTCACGGCATTATCTTTCCAGTAAAATATTTAAAGCTGTTTAATTTCATGGGCGTCCACAGACATTTTTCCAGGGAGGGGCGAGTCGCAGAAAACTCTCAGATAGATATACATAAATTTCTAAAATATTTTTTTTTACATAACATAAATACAAATACACATAACAAATGGATAAAAAATATTTAAATTTGTGAAATAAATTACTAGTCTTTGTCGTCTGGGTTTGAATTGAAGAGGAAAGACAATTTTCGAATAACTCTTCCTTAAATTGACACCATTTCTTCAATAAATTCCGATTTAGCAGTTTTACCGTTTTTATTTTCTAATATTTCGTGTCTGTGTAAACTTAAACTTAGATTACTCAATCGTTACGATAGGGAACATGTCGCTAGCTGCCCATAAGAATACTGCTGGAAATTCAGTTTCAACTTGAATTTATTATCTTCAAACTTATAATTTAATTTTTATTTTATTTATATATACATACACAGTGTGGTGGCCACGACTCTTGAACACAGGACTTTAACATGTAAAATCATATTGTTTTAAATTTCCTGCTTCCTAATTATTTAAAAGAAAAAGCTTCAAATAAAAGTATAAGGGCATAAAATACGAAATTAATTTTGCATGCTTTATATCGGCACAAATTAGATCTAAAAATGATTGAAATTGTCTCAAAACTATCGATAGCTATGAAATTGAAACAAAATTAAACAAATGTTTGACGTTCAATCTGACAAAACTGTCAGAATAAATTCTTTACTTATTATTTCATTTTGACAAATAAAACGTTAAACATTTGTTTAATTTGTTTTCAATTTCATGCCTATCGATAGTTTTGAGGCAATTTTCCTCATTTTCAAATCTAATTTGTATCGTTACAAAGTATGCAAAATTAATTTTGTTTATTGGTTCAGATGCAGAATTTTATGCACTAAAACTTTGAAATTATAGTTTTATATGTTAAAGTCCTATGTTCGAGAGTCGTGGTCATCACCCTAGTTAAAATCCAGGGGGGGCGCCCCTCCTTGCCCCCCCTGCGGACGCCCATGTTTAATTTGTTACTATTTTTTCGATAGTTTATTTGGCAGTTTATTCGCAGCTGGAAAAATCAGCCCTAAAATTAAATATTATACAAAATTACATATTACTATTTAATCTAGCTTTTGGTAATCGATCAATTGATAAATTTACCTAAAAAATTTAAGAATAAAAAATAGCATGTTTTACATTTTTATTTGGTGAACAGAATGCTATTAGAATGCAATATTGCAATACTCGTATTTTGTTACATCAGAAATTAATTTCAAATTAGTTCAAGTTGAAACCATTTAGTTTTAGCTGTAGTTAAGATTTTGCGAATAAAAAAATATATCGTAGTTTTTGAATGACGACATAAACATGTTCAATTTCGTTAGTTTGTAAACACAAGCCTAAAATTGTATTTGTGTTCGAGAATCTCAGTACACATCAGATCACCATGGAAGAAACAGATTTTATTGTTTACAAAATCGTTGTTTACGAAGGTGTTTATTTATATTTTTGTGCGTAGGTGTGTTACGGAAGATGCTAGAAAATGGTGACGCTGGGATCAACAGAAGAAGATCAACAACGGTGAGTGAAATTGACAATTATGTTTTATTTTTGCATGATTGTAGACACGTGCTGTTATATACAAACAATGGTCACGTGCAATCTTAAATTAGCAGCGATGTTGTAATTTTAAATTCGTGTTCTTGCATAATTAATATTAGTGGGGATCTTAAAATAGAATCCAAAATAATTTACATTGCAAATTTTTATTGAAAGTATTTTACAAAGAAAGAAGATATAGACAATTTACAACAATTCAACAAAACAAATAACAGAAGAAAACAGAATTTCATTACAATCTTTAGCCATATTCCTCGCCAGATTATTTCTAATCAGATCAGATTCAATTCAAATGCATCTTGATGTTTCGATTACTTGAAAGCGACAACTGGTGCAGCATAGGCGGCGTTGTACGGGTATGCAGAGTAAGCAGCGGCGTAGGGATAGGCAGCATGGAGGGGAGCACTGATCACTGGCGCCGCCACTGCGTGGTTGACTACGTGAGCGTTGTATGAACTAGCGTACGGTGCAACGTATGCTGCGGCCACAGGTACAACACCAGCTGAACAGGTGCAAGCGAAGAGAGCCACGATGGCGAGGATCTAAAGAATAAATAATTATTAGTTTTTTGGCGATTAAAGTGCTTTTGTAAAGTGCTATTTATGCAGTCTAAGACCTAGGCTATAAATACTATTTTTTAATCTCGCTTGGAGTTAACATTTCTTCTACACTTTCCATTATATATTGTAAATTTAATTAATATGTAGTCACTGATAACATTCACAGAAAGTAAAATGTCTGTTATAAAATTATAAAAATCAAATTTGCTTTTACATCACAATCACTTAGCAAATGTATAGCAATATGATGACTACGATGAACAGTAAAAATATTGAAAATATTTAATAAATTAATACTAATTTTAAACAATCGGCAAAATTCAATACGACAAAAATGCAGATTTACTGCCTTGTTCTAGCCGCGGGAGTAAATGTGCAACTTTTTGCCTAGTTAAATAAATAACTCATTATGTAATTAAATTATGTACTATTTAATTCTCACAACAATAATTATTTTTCTTCTCAATTAATAATCAGAGGAATAATATGAAGGACACTTTTAATAATCAAATTCAAATTAATATGCAAGCAGTAATTCAATTTTAAGCAGAAATAGTTATATGTATTTCGGAAATATGAAAATTTACAAATATAACTCTGTAACTTATAACATTAACAACCATTTATTTAAGTGATATCAAAACTTGTTTTATCAGTGTCAAATTATAAAAGCTACATATTATTAAAGGACAACTAAAGTATCTTCGAATGGCTTTAGCTTAAATGCTGCATCGAAAAGGAAATTACTGTTTTTAGTGACATGTAATTTACAATTTTATAGCGATTTAGTAAAAGTACTGTATGAGATAGATGTAAATATTATACCATTATTATTTAATTTATGATAGTATTTTATTTAGCAAAAATAGTAGCTCATTATTAAACTATAAAGTTGAATATTTAAAAATGGTATTAGTAGTTAATTACTCTAATAAAACATTAAAACAGAAAACTAATTTTATAAATCAACCTTGCATCTAAAATTAGTTTTGATTACTTTGAACGCCAAGTAAGCAGCTAACCATGCTAACAAACATGTAAAGATTGTGGTATTGCTAGAACTGACTTTAATTTGCGTCGTAATTAGATCCTTTTACGTTAATTAAATTTCTAGGAAAATTCAATATTATTTATACAATAAATTAATACTCAATGCAAATTACTAGAAAATATATTGCCATAACGGGAAACGTAAAGTTAGATGCAAAATGACCTTTTCTGATGTGGCAAATATCGTTAATATTAATTAGATACTTGTATATTTATTAGGAAGACTGTTTGTAGTTTGGTAGGATATATTTTATCGATAAATAAATAAGTATGAATAATAATAAATAAATAATTTCAGTTTTTCAACAGTTTCTTTTAAATTAAGAGTAGTTTTTAATCTGATACTTAAGCTTAAATCTTTATTAAACAATATTAAAATATAATAAAAGTTTATACAGTATTTTTAAACTTTAAATATTTAAAAGTATATTTTATATGATGTCCTGACTTTTTAAAAAATTCATGTTATTTAAGGTGATTTATTTAAAATGAACATTTTTAGTACTATTAAAGTACTTTATTGAAGGCAACATAATTAAAATTACATTATATAATGTCCTGTATTTAAAGATAATAATTTTTTTAAGAATAAGCTATTAACCTGTGATTAAAAAAATATTTACGTTTTAAATTTATTTAACTTTTTATTTATTTTTTATGGGGTAATGGCTCAGTGGTATCCGAGTCTGTCTGTGGATCCTAAGAACCCTGATTCGATCAAACAACCGACAAAACATTTTCACCAATTTGGTGGTTTCTCCACCACTAACATATTTGGAGGCCGTGATTTGACGACTGGTAACCGCACTTTACGCGCATAAATATATCACTTACCGAGATCTGCTTCGGCAGAGTGCCACACCCAGTAATGAGTAAAGGGCGTGATGATATATTTATTTATTTTTTAAATTTATTTGTGAATTTTTTTAAAGTTGTTTTTCTTCTACGATCTCTTCGTATTATATAATATACGCTATTAAATTTATTTCCCGAAGTATAAAAACGTTCTTTGAAAAAATATTTTATTATTTTTGCTTGAGTAAATACAATTTATAATAAAGTATATTACTTTACATTCCCTTTAAACCAGGAACCAGGAAGTATTTTATTATTCAAAGGAAATGTATCTAGCAATTGAATTGAAATATATACCAATATATATTCCACACATACAAAGAGATACGTGAACTGAAATTTGTATATGGTGCCATATTTTTCAACTAATTTATATTTATAGAATCCTACCCTTATATTCTGAGTATATTTTACTTACAATGATTTTGGAGTTCATGTTGATAGTTGTTTGTTTGTTGACACTAAATGGAACAATGATAATACTATCTTCCAGTCAGCTTATATACTGCCGAAACGATTACCCTCCCTCATTTACGTAAGTTTAACATACATACTGACAGACGTACATATCAATGATGTTCAGTTATTTTGACGTTGCAATCAACCTACTGACCGTCCTTAATTCGTGTTTGGCATAATTCGATTATTTCACAGCCTTCTAAGACGTCCTGTGAATATTAATGGTTTAATTGATGTTGCGTACCTACTAATGATACTCATTCATCGAAAGTGAAATTGGGATTAAAAAAGAAAGCATGATAATTTTGGTTTTAACATTTTCAAAAAATGGGCAGAATAATAATTACAAATTATAATGATAAATACTCGTACTTAACAAATGATGGTATCAAATTGAATTATGGAGATACAAATTGGGATACAACCAGGATTTACACATGGGACTTTTGACTTCCGGTCAAATGCTCTTAACCAATTGAGCTACGGTCTCCATGTAATTCAAATCTGATGTTATTCCTATTATCTTTGCCTTCGTTATGATAAAGGCAACTTTGGTCTTATGACTCCTTCATGTACTGAAATACTTGACATAGGGTTCGTTTGTAGCCACATTATTACTTAAAATGAATATTACCAATTGAATTTGAATTAATATAATTTTTAAAATAAATATTATATTTGGATGCCCGCGTGATATGAACCTAGAACCATTGAATTCCTATCAAATGTTCTTAGCTATCCAAGCCTACGGTCTTCAAGTAATTCAAATTTGGTACTATTATTAAATAAAAAAAAAAAACTATTTACCCATCATTGACAGAGTTAGAGTGCAGTTAAGTTGAACCAAAGATAAACAATAAGAGCAGCGATAATAGCGAAGCAATAAAAACAAATGCGTCAATGGGGGATTCAAGTGGTAGAGGTTTTTAATATATATTTATTAAAATAAGTTCTTGACCGTACATCATATTTAATACAATATAAAATCAACCATAAATGATATCTTTATTGCTGAAATATGAAAGTTAAAGTTGAATAATTTAAAACGCTCATTGCAATTACGTAGTTGCATTAAGCCAATCACAGAGCTTTGTCTGAAACGTTTGTCGGTGCTCAATTTTACTGAGAGGAAGACGAAGAAGAAATAAGCATTCAGCATTCTACGATTCTACCAATGACGTATAATACTAGACGAATTATGCCGTATTCAAGTCAATGTAAACGCCGTTGTTATCCGTCTAGTTATGTTTTGTCTGAGGATTCTACTGACAATGACACACGTTACGTGAAGTTACGTGTTATTTATCTCTGTCTTATCTGTCTCTCTTTAAGCTAAGATGCAACTACGTCACATTTGTTTATTTCGAAAGTTTAAATATTTTTATCATGCTTAATACAAGTTTAAAAAAAAATAAAAATTTTGGGTATAATAATTTTATTATGTAGATTAATATATAAAAAATTCAAAAAAGCCTTGAAAGGCCCATTGATAAGTAAATGTCTGTACCGATTTTTTATATATAAATAACACAAGAAAAATTTTATTATTTACTTTAACCAAAATTGTTTTATTCAGAAACTTGAACCGAACCCAGGGGCGTAGGAACCGCTGTATCAACTGTATCAATGATACAAGGCCCCTAAGCTAATGGGGCCTTGCCAGTGAAGCGGTGTAAAAAGATATATGTATATTTGTTATTGTGTTTCTCTTCTTCATTGTCTAATTTTTATTTAAATCTAAATGAATAATTATTAAATTGAGTCATTTAAAGTAGTGCTAGCGTGAAAAAAAAAATTGCAGATCAGAATGAAATTTGGCTCCCGTAAGCCTTGGATAGTCATACGCATCCTGTTAAAATATGAAACGCATTCATCGTCTGTGAACAAATATATTCGCTTGTAAAGTTGAGTTCTTATACACGGGGCTTATGGCGATCATCACTCAGAATCGCACATATTTGGTTTGTGTACCTCTAAAATTTTGCAGTTTCATTTGAAAAACTAGTATGATGTTCTAGAACTATCCATGTATATTGTATCAGAAGGAGAAAGTTTTTTATCGTTTAGTAATGGATATATAGCCATGTAAAACCTTGTTTTTAACGAAAAATTAAGAAATCCAATTTATAATGGCAACATTACACGGTGGTATGGTATTTGAAAATTCACTAGACGAACAACCTGTTAACAATTCATGATATTCAAATCATAATAGGTATAAAACACTTATATTATTCAATTTTTATATTTTTTGGAGCGTCAGTTTCGCCACTCGACAACCGATGGCGCCACCGTCACACTAGTACTAGCTTAAACTCACCACTCCCTTACTCCAACTATTTTAGGAGATCCCCATAAAAATCTTCGATTCAGGGCTCATTAGGCGCTAGCTACATCACAAAGAAAACTGGAACATATGTAAACCTTTTCTGTAATATTCATGAGCGAGAAACTTAACCCAACCGGAAATATTAAAGCGGTTCAATGAATCAGTTTTAAAATTAGTTCGTTCAACCTGTGTGGAGAAGTCAAAATGTACAAGTTTAGAGTACATTGCATTTCTCGGATAAATTATTTGACATTTCAAATTTCAATAAAAAAAATAATACCTAATTCCAAATTTACCCGGTTTGCGAACCGAATCAAAACAAAACAGTCTAACCGGAACAAAAAAATCAAACCAAAAAACATAAGATAAACTAGAACTATATATTTGTTATTTATTTATTTATTTACAACCACTTAACAGGATTAGAATTATCCCAATTACTGAGAGTTGGAAAATGAAATAAAAAATACAAAACAGAAACATTTTAAACATGACGACATGATACAATAAAAAATAAATACTATAACAGCAATAGACAATAATTTTAAGTGACATATACACTTTAAATTTACATATTACAATTACAATTCACAACTGGTTAGAAATAGCAGGATAATACATTTGAAATACGAATAAAAGTTACAGAAAATATGAATATTTACCAGATTCTCACACTGATTATATATAGAGCATAATCGTCGTATAGGAGCTCCGAGCTCATAATTTGACTTAATAGTTGTCCGAAAGAATGATTGTTTAGACCTAGATGAGATTCTAGGAATAATTATATTATTTAGGCCTAGGCTCGATATATCATCAATTTTATTACAAATTATGTGACTATAACCAAAATTTTCTGTGGTTCTAATCTCAGATTTTAATAATTCAGTGCATTTCTAAATTATTGAATATTTGATATTATATTTTCAAATATAAAATAAAGTCGCAGTTAAAAATATTACCTTGTTGATATACGGATGATTTCGTAAGTTATTTACAGAAATTTATAGTTTGAATTAAACATGTTTTGTTTTTCAGTTTTTCTAATTATGAGAAGCGATATTTTAACATCTGCCTACGACAGATTTGTAAATATAGTTTCCAATTAGATCGAGATCACTGGATTCCTATTTATAAAATATCGATACTCATGTATTGATTACATAACTTATCTATTTGTTTATTTTCGCTTTTCCGTTTGGTGTTTTCCAGTTTAATATTTCCTGTTCATTTTAATGAAATGAGAAATATTAAAGAAGCAAGTAATGAATTTAAAAAAAAAACTGATTGGTACACCTTACAGGGTGATTGAAAAAAATAGGGAAAAATTACGATTTTCTTTACTACAAATTTGAAACCTATTCGTAAAGTTTAAATTACAAAGTTAGGCATGAATTTAAATATCGTCAAGTAAAACATCACTTTCCTGACTTATTATGTAATATGCTATTAAATACAAATATTTTTCTCTGAATTCTTTGATAGTTAAAAAAATAAAAAAAAATATAATAAGTAAACGTCAAAATATTTCCTCAAACAAAGAATGTGCAAATAATATATAAAACTGATAATACAATAAAGATCAATAATTTAAAAAAAAATATAGCCAGGTTCGAATAAATTTAAACTTCACTTTTTCATAAAAATAAAAAATAAATAAATATATCATCACGCCTTCTACCCATTACTGGGTGTGGCACTCTGCCGAAGCAGATCTCGGAAAGTGATATATTTTGCGCGTGAAGTGCGGTTACCAGGCGTCAAATCACGGCCCCCAGAGATGTTAGTGGTGGAGGAGCCACGGGGGTAGCTTTTGAAATTATGAAAATTGTTTGTCGCCTGTGGGAATCGAACCAGGGTTCTCAGGATCCACAGGCCGACTTCATACCACTGAGCTAGCCACTCCATCTTTTTCATAAATAAATAAAAATAAATAAATATATCATCACGCCTTCTACCCATTACTAGGTGTGGCATTCTGCCGAAGCAGATCTCGGTAAGTGATATATTTTTGCGCGTGAAGTGCGGTTACCAGTCGTCAAATCACGGCCCCCAAACATGTTAGTGGTGGAGGAGCCACAGGGATAGCTTTTTCAAATTATGAAAATTTGTCGCTTGTGGGAATCGAACCAGGGACCTCAGGATCCACAGGCCGACTTCATACCACTGAGCTAGCCATCCCATAAATAAATGAAATGTTAAATCTAATTGCTAACTTAAATATAGAATACTATTGTGTCTAGCGCCCTCTGTCGCTCGCTGTCATGTCTAATTGCACTTTGTATAATTTAAACGCCCTCCCAGGGTGGCGATATCGCCCACTTTGAGATGTACTGTCTTAAAAACATCACTGTAGAAAAGATAACGTCTGTTTCTAGATCTAGTAATGACAGTGAAATTTGTATTCTCGGTAGGTCATCAATGTAACCATATCCGCGCATTGCACGTGTTTTCAATATTTTTTAAAAATTATTCTTTTATCTTTTATTTTAATTTTTAATTCTGTTTTCGCTTCCGATTTGAGTTACTACAGATTTTTTTTTATTTTGTAGTAGTCGAGCGGCTAGTGGAGCAGTGGCTCGGAATTGCGCGCCGTATGTCGCGGATTCGAATCCCGCCCAGGGCATGGAAATTTGTAATATATTTGTAAGAGTTAGTTGGATGAACAGCTCTCGATTGAACCTCGTCCTTTATCCTAAGTGGTCAATAAAGTCAAATATAAAATTAAAATTAAAAAGTTAATAATTAATTATTCTTGTTACAGAAATTTCGAGTTTAATATTCCATGTCGTCCGAAATAAAAATTGTATCAATTCATTTAAATAAATCATCAAACTTCATTGTCGTTCTAAATTTAGCAGTCAAGAAAATATCACAATTCAAGATATAACAATTATTTTGACAATGAAGCCATGACATCCAATACTCAGGATATATTACTCTTTCGTTTCCTTTTTTAAATATTTTTAGATATTTCTAAATAAGAGAAATATTGGATTCGGATTTCAAGTCAGGATAAAATAATTACCTCCATCTTTCTTTTCTCAAGAATTGAATATCAAAATAAAGGAAAAGAGCGAAATAATGATTGATATTAAATTTATTTATACAGTACTCATTAAATATAAAAATATATTTCTTTACAATTCATCTAATATTCAAAATAAAGTTCAACGTCTCCAAACGGGAGCAGCTATACCAGTATGTCCATATGCATATGCAGCATGAGCAGGATACGCAGCAGGAACTCCAGGATGTGCGTACGCCACAGGAGCGGGATGAGCATACGCGTAGGGCGATACATGAGCAGCATATGGTGCGGCAGCATACGGTGCAGCTGCATATGGTGCAGGTGCGTATGGTGCAGCAGCGTATCCCGCAGCTGCATATCCTGCAACAGCAGGAACTCCATGCACAGCTGGAATTCCATGCACAGCAGGAACACCATGCAAAGCGGCAACTCCGTGCACAGCAGGGACTGCATGAACAGCAGGAACGCTTAGAACTTTGCTATGAATATCCACACGGTCAGCATAAGGGGGAATGTTGTAGGGAACAGCATGATGATAAGCTACAGGAGCAGGAGCTACTGCAGGAAGTGCATGGACTGCGTGAACTGGAGGTGCTACAGCAGGAATTGCACCATGTAACACTCCGCAATCGATGCTGCCAGCTAGTGCGGCTAAGAAGACGATGGTGAGCTGCACAAAACAAAAAATATTATTACAATAAATTATTCATAAAAATAAGAAAAATTAATAGGAAAAATTATTTCCAATACTTGTCTAAGTTCCACAAGATTTTTGGCAATTTATCTTTGTAAAATTCATTAAAATTCTGTAAACTGTTGAGTTCCGAGCATAAATAACGCGCTAAAAACTTTTAGATCACTAAGGGCAACTTTTTCCATCACCGATTAATGTTAATCATGATTAAATAATAATGGAAACTATGGTTACCATTATTAATTAACCATGATTAACATTAATCGAGAGTAAACCGGTGATTGAAAAACTGACCCTTATTATTTTAAATCGATTATACGAGTATTTTAGAAGTACCGAAAAGATATCCAAATTAAAATCACTGCACTGAACAAACGCGAAAGGAACCAAAAGAAAGAAATATTTTCTCCTAACTTTCTTTAACATTTTGCAAATAACAAATGCAAGACTAACAACTGAGTTTCGCTACAAACTTACAAATTTGGTGGAATACATTTTGTTTGTTGTTAGAGGAAGTTGACAGAATTAACTGATACTGTTTAGTGGTTGATGGTAGGTTTTTATACACTGCGGATGTGCTGCAAATTTAGCCACCACTACTGCTGATGAATCGAATATTTGGTGCACTTTCGCAATGGTGACGAGGAAGTGGTGGACGAATGACGTTATCAGTGAAATCTGGACGTGAAGTTCACACCTTGCAAATGAGGATTGACATTTGATACATTATTGCCAGGTCGCACAAAACGTTGTCGGCTAATTGTCTCTTGTTGCATAAAATAATGTTCTTATATTTAGTTTTATACGATATAGAGGTGCGTTTAGTGAATATTTATATCAAATATTAAATCGAACATTAATAGTTTAACAAATGTAACAGTCTTGATTCTAATTTCATATTTTTAAATCATGTTCTTCCATTTTTCACTTCCTGTTTTAATAAACACTGCACAGAAACGTTTTTAAGGGTAAAAATAGTTGTTACATATATGATTCAGTGCCAAAAGATTTATTTAATAAATAATACGTGTGTGTAACGCGGAACAATGAAGTTTAACATGGAATTTTAAATATGTGTTAAAATTGGTTCTCCTGTACCTTTTATAGCGAAAGTACAAGAATAAAAAGTTGTTTAAAATGAAATTTTAATTCTAAAATTTTACTTAATAGTATGTCTGTAGTACTAAACATTAGAAAAAGTAAAAATGTGACTGTTCGTCAAAAACCAGATGGTTATAGAATTAAAAACAAATAATACAAAATTTCAATCTCTATTAGGATCAATAATATTTGAAAATGTTATATTCTTTTATATCAGTGAAGCAAAAATTATTATAAAAATTTCAGATCAATAACATTTCTTTATTTCACTTGTTTTATTTTTGTGGCTATCTGATTTTTGACAAAAATGACATATTTTATTTTTCACTACATAGATACTATCACATTGAATTTGAAAATTTAGGTAAAAGGAGTGATGATATATGTATTTATGGCCTGTTTTTCAATCATCGGTTTACTCTCGATTAGCGTTAATCATGATTAAATAATAATGGTAACCATAGTTTCCATTATTATTTAATCATGATTAACATTAATCGGTGATTGAAAAACTGGCCCTAAATATATGAAGACTTGAAATAAAATCCGAGCTAAGTGCCAAAAATTATATTTTGAGATAATTCAATTTTTATATATATTTTGATAACATAGACATAGCACTAGGGCCATCTTGTGATTTGATTTTGAACCATTAAATAAAAACCTGGTACATAGCGCTCTTTATAAGTTATTGGCGAGGGCACATAGAACACATTTTATTAAAAAAAATAAAAAAATAAGTGATATTATCATCATTAGTTTTTTAATTAATCTTGACTGGTTGCTCCTGTTTAAATCTATTGTTTGTTCCTTTTTTGGTTTATTTTAACATGTAATAATTTTTTATAAAAATTTAACCCCTGAACTCTGGTCAGCTGGTATTTTATTCAGATTTTTTTGTTAATTAGGTATTTTATTTTTGTGATCTTGTTAGTCGTTTATATATTATACAAAAATTGTACTATTTATTTTTAATATTCCAGACTTGATAATGGAGCCGAAATATCGTCGTCATGTAAAATAATTGTTTCTGACCTTTATTAAAATTATTTAGTATATTTCCAATTAAATGAGGGGATTTTATTATAAAATTTTCTTATTCCATGTAACTTTAGGCTTAATTAATCTCAGCTTACGAAAATTTATAATTTAAATTATTTACTTAACTTTAATTATAAATTAAAAATAAAGATTTTCAAAACAATAACAAATACCTATAAGTTTTTTACTCCGGTGATAGTGGAGCTCCCTTACCTTGAGGTTCCTTTATCATTGGATACAGCTGATACAGCAATTTCGATGCCCCCAGGAAATTGGTATATCTGCAAACACTGCTTCCTTGATTATAAGAAAGACTTGAAATAAAATTGAAGAAAGTTATATTTTGTATCTAATTAAACTAATTTTATTTTCTTATTTAATCAAAATTGCTGTTGTTACTACTTATAAATTTGTAGAAAAATGAAGAGCTATCTATAATATTTCAATAGTATAATTGTTCAAATTATTAAATATGATTGTCCTGAAAACTTTTTACGCATATAAAATTAACATTTCATTCACAACTCATATATAATAAAGACATTATTACACTGATTTCAGTTTAATTATATGGCTCATAAAAAACTAGTGTTTTATATTCCATAAAACACTGTAAACAACTTGTTACTTAGCAACCACTTCATGATCTACCGTATTTTGAAAAACTAAATATAACTGAATCAACGTTAAACGTTACGACCAATCTTCTTCGAAACCTATAATTATGAGTTGTGGATAAAATTTTGTATTACACTTGTGTTTTATTGGTATATAAAACACTTAAGAATATTAAACACTCGACCTTCGATATCGTGTTTAAACTTTTCTTGCGTATTTTACATACCTAATAAAAAACTTGTGTAATAAATTTCTATTATTATGTATGAGTGTATTATAATTGGTTAGATATTTGCAATATATTTATTTGACAATGAAATTGAAAGTATTATAAAGAAAACAATATCCTTCGAAAATATTTTTATGATTTTTCTCTGTTTATGCATCATATTAACATTTATATTAGCAATTGCGCTAAATATTTAAACTGTGTTAAGTACTAACTGTTTATACTGAAAATAATTGTAAGGATTAACTGAAAAACATTTCAAGGTTTTGAAATTTTAACTTAGCCCTTCAATATATAGATTTTTAACATGGTTCTAACCACGAAATAATTAAAACTAGAGCATAAGATTAAGTTTGTAATATAAACAAATGTGGGATAATCGTTTGATATTTTTGTAATTTTAAGAACTAATCTTAAAGAAGAAAGTTGTCCATTTTTTAAAATTAGTTCAGTGGAATCCGTGGATTTGAAAACTAAAGTTTCCGCAGCCGACAAACTTTTCACCATATTAAAATTACCTCTGTGACTAGCCCTTTACTAATATCTTTGGGTTCCGTGTTTGGACAGCTGGTAACCGTAGTTTACGTGCAAAATATTTTACCTAGTCGTCATGTCATGATATATTTATTTTATTTGTTCTTAAAACTGTGTACAAATGTTATAATGAAGATATTAACATTTATCTTTATAAGTATTTATTCTTAAAATAAAGAAAAAAATGTTTACATTTAATGGGCAATAGTTACTGATCTTTTATAAAGATGCAAACATGAGAAACAAATAACAACTGCAGGGCGACGCTCCCTCCCTTTCTTATCTTTTTGTTTCATTTTCAGTTACTGCTTTGTGTGGTCTTTTCTTTCATATATAAGTGCAGATTATCGCTTTCATCTTTTCTAATCTTGTAGATTCGTTGTTAGTTTCGTTATTAGATTCGTTGTTAGGAGTAAATGTGAGTAATTTGTGATTTTTTATGCATACGTTATGTACGTTGAAGAAATAAAATGAATGGTAAGTGAAAAGAAATGATGTGATTGAAGGTTTGTTGTGTGATAATATTTCGAGTGTATAAATGAATGAGTTTATATGGAGTGATCTTTGAAAGTGGTTGAAGTGAGGGTGGTATGTTTGGATGAAAATGTTTGACGATGACTGGTTGTTTGATGGGTGTGATGAGTGAATGTTTTATGAGTGATTTTAGGGTTCGTGCTACCCCATTTGTTGGGATATAGCGTGAAGATATGTATGTATGTATGTATGTATGCTTTATTCCGTTGACTATTTACTATTTTACAAGTTCATTTGTTCTGTGTTGTTACTATTAATCGATTTTCTATTTTTATTTTATTATTTAACATTCAGACTGATGGCTCTATGTAGGTCTTTTATTTTTTCTTTTGCATTTTAATTGCAGACGAGACGTTACAAATACGTGCCATAAATGTTTATGCATTTAAATAAAACTTTTTTTAAATCGCTTTCCAATTGTATTTATCTTTACATAGTGATCTTATATCACAGGTGTGTCGCATTGTTTAGTTTAAACTGGAAGCAAAGTAAATGAAATTGTAATTTATGCAAAATTAATTTTATATTTATTAAATTAGAGATAAGTTTTTTTACCTCCAAATAAAAAGCCCAATATTTATTGACGAAATAAATGAAAAAAATATTATATCAATAAATGATTTTCTGTAGAGTTTTTAACCATTTGTGATATGATATCGATATGAGAACTTTATCCGGAGATGGCGTAACCGATACTATAAAATTGAAGTAGGGTCAGGTCTAAGCTAAGGTACAGTAGGTACCATCTAGGGATGTATTCAGATAGGGGCTCTAAATGCTCAGACGAGTCTCATTTATTCAAATTAATCAGATCTTTTTATTATGTTACTAAATAAAAATGATAGTCATTAACAGGCATTTTCACAAAACGGATTAATGCCAACACCGTTTTTAATATTATCTATAACTCTGTTTCAAATTAAAACAGATTAAAGATATGCACTAAATTTGATACTAATTAACTTTCCTTTTAACTCAAGTTAAAATAAACTTGTTTCATACATTGAAAAGAGAGTTAAAAACTAAATAAAAGTACAAACTTCGGCAGACATATGTTTTCTTTTCTTTGATTTGTTATAAGTTCTTAAAGAGAGTGTCTAACTGCAATTGTGTGGAATTTAAATTCAAAAACAAGCGCAGGTCAAAACTCCTTTCTTATCTTTTTGTTTCATTTTCAGTTCATACAACATAGTTTGTAACTACAATTCTGTGAAATTTTCTTTTCAATACAAGCTCGTTTCTTTTCTAATCTTGGTTATTTGAGATATTTTGAGCATGTGAAATGTACGTTAAACACCTTATATGGAGGGAACTATGAATCTGGTTGAAGAAAGGATGATGATTTAATATGAAAATGTTTCATGAGAATTGGTCTGAAGAGTAAAATATAAATATAATAAATATATCATCACGCCTTTTACCCATTACTGGGTGTGGCACTCTGCCGAAGAAGATCTTGGTTAGTGATATATTTATGCACGTGAAGTGCGGTTACCTGCCGTCAAATCCCGGCCCCCAAAGATATTAGTGGTGGGGAAGCCACTGGAGTAATTTTTTTAATTTGGTTTATCGGCTGTGGGGATCGAATCAGGGTTCTTAGGATCCACAGGCCGACTTGATACCACTGAGCCATTACCCTATATGAATCTGATGAGTGAATGTTTTATGAATAATTTTAAGGTTCGTACTAGCCTATTTAATGGGATACAGCGTAATGTTATATATGTATGTATGCATTGGTGTATTTCTGCATCTGAAATGGAACTAAATCGATCTTTTTCACATATTTTACTTGACGCGTTGACAGGTTTATTTAATTCTTTGACAACTACATATAATTTGTCAACAAAAACAAAAGTTACAGAGATTATTCCCGGGAATAATCACAAGAGCTTTATTCTCAGTATAATAATGACAGGATTGGTTAAAACGTAGACACTCTGCTTGCACATACAATGAAGCTTTTTATTGGGTTCGAGAAACGTCAAAAAAAAAATCAGTGAAAAATTTATATTCGTACTAATTGAGAAGGTAATATATGACTACTTCCAAATCAATGCCTTTGCTTATATAATTTTATATATAGCATATATATATATATATATATATATATATATATATATATATATATATATATATATATATAACAATGAATTATGAATTTGTCAAACGTTCTGTAACTAGGAAAGTATTCTTAAACTTAATTTGCATCATAGCAATAATGTAAATTTTTTTGAATATATGTAAAAATTTAATATAATCAAAGATTTCAATCATAATTTGTGTATGCGAAACTATTCGCATTATTTTAAGAATGCAAGCTCAAATAGATACGTATTCATTTCAGTTTTTAATTCCGAGTTAGGACATCTTTTCATGGATACACTCAAAAATAAATAAAATTATATTCGATAATGAATAATATTTATTTTATAACAATATACAAGTCAACAAATCATCATAAATATCAGTCTGCATGAGGTTTTTAACTTACAAATAATAAGCAGGAGCTGCTTGATAATGGGCAAAGGGAGCAGCATAGTGAGCCAGGCCAGGAGCAGCCACAAAAGGGGCGGCTTTCACCACGGGGGCGGAAACGTAGGGTGAAGCAACATACGGAGCGGCAACAGGTGCAGCAACGTACGGAGAAGCGAAGTAAGGGGCGGCTTTCACAAGAGGAGCAGCGAATGGAGCAGCTACGTAGGGGGCAGTAGCAACCAAGGGAGAGGCCAAACCGTTGTAATTCCTGGCGATCACTTGAGAACTATGTGCAGTGACCACAGCGGGCGCAGCTACATAGGGGGCGGCTACAACAGCCCCTGGGGCTGCACTAGCGCACACCACTGACAGAACGAGGACAACCACCTGTGAACAATAATAATAATAGTAAAATTTATGTTATTGTATTTTTAAATTATTGTTTACTTACGAATTTGAACATTTTGTTTTGTTTGTTGGTTGTTGAAGTATACTAAAGACTGAATACTGAAGTTGTGATGCTGGTTTGATAGATGAAACTGTATTTATAGGTATTTGGATGTATGATTAAATTTGGGTCTCCCTTTCCACCCACACTTTGTGTCTGAGAAAATTACAACATATTTTTACCTTCACTTGTCATCACGAACGTTTAAGTATGCTATGTGCCATCCTGTTATATAACGGATTTTAAGAAATTGCTTGAGTCAATAATGTATGCATCAACACTACAAAATAATTATTGTTTTAAGTTTTTTTTTCTGTACCTACATTTTATTTAAATTCAAATTTTTTTATAATTTTTTACATTATTTTAAAAAGTAACATTTTTGATTAAGCCGAAAATATTTGTATTAAGGAATAAAAAAATAATCCTTGTTATTCGGAAAACTTGGCTTTATTTTGAGTTTAACTTTTCAAAGTGACTTTTGGACGTACGGATATGCTACCACCATTTCAATGTACTTTTTTATTTTTAACAATGTTAATCTTTAACATGTAAATTTAATGTCGCTAACACTAAAAAAGTTAGTATTAATGTATTTTATTTAATTGACATTATTTTAAGTTGATACTGGACCCAATCATAGATCCGAAATATCATCTGTTTTAAAATTTAAATTCAAAATAAAGTCAAGTTATCCAAACAAGAATAATTAGTTTTTTCCTCAGTATACAATTTCCATGAAAGTGCTCTGAATTTAATATTTGGTTGGTTTATTCTACTTTGATTTAATTAATTTTAAAGACTTTTTAAATTATGATTTGATTACATTACTTTAATAAAAGTTAAAGTATCGATGATTCAATTATTAATTGTGACTTGACGGTAAAATTTATAACAAAACTTTTAATTTGAAATTAGTGAGAAGTGATAAGCTCCTAAAATTGACACAAAATATTAAAATATAATTATACCATAACAAACAAATTATAAAAAAAGTGTTTGTATTTTTCTAATTTCCTAAAATTACTCGATTTAATAATTATCATTACATTTTTTTGATGTATTGCTATAAATTTAAAAGGATTAAATTCATTTTTGAAACTGTTATCACTATATATTTTTTTAAGTTGAGCAAGTTAATATATGCTGTTGCCACCTATGTTACAACGTGAACGTTCACGGTTACACAGCAAGTCACAAAAATGTTGTAATTTAACCGTTCTTTTGTTGTGGGAGTAGGGGATTTAAATCTACTAAAATGTAACTATAAATACTGTTATCAGTCCTCAAACCAGCAGTACTGAAATCTGCTTCTTCTGTAGTACAGCTCAATACCTACACCAAACAAAAATGTTCAAATTTGTAAGTAGACTATGACATTCAAATTAAATAACATTAATTTAACAATATTTATTACTGTTTTTTACAGGTGGTAGTCCTCGCTCTGTCAGTGGCATGTGCCAGTGCAACCCCAGGAGCTGTTGTAGCCGCCCCTTATGTAGCAGCTCCTGCTGTGGTGACTGCACATAGTTCCCAGGTGATCGCCAGGAACTACAATGGTTTAGCCGCTCCACTAGTTGCTGCCTCTCCATACGTAGCTGCTCCACTCGCTGCACCCTTTGTGAAAGCCGCCCCCTACATCGCATCTCCGTATGCAGCCGCTCCCTTTGTAAAAGCAGCCCCATACGTACATGCTCCAGTTGCTGCTCCCTTTGTAAAAGCTGCACCCTATGTTGCTTCCCCATATTTCTCTTCTCCATATGTTGCATCTCCATATGTTGCTGGCCCTGTTGTGAAAGCTTCACCCTTCGTGGCAGCTCCTGCTGTGGTGAAGTCCGCACCCTTGATCGCTTCCCCTGCGCATTACGCATCTCCTTTTGCCCGCTATCATGCCGCTCCTGCTTATTACTTATAAGGAAAAAAAACATGCAGATTGATATTTATGACGGATTGTTGATTGTTAAAATGTTATAAAATAAACATTATTCATTATTACTTATTTGTTTTGTACTTGCCTTCAGCGAATTTTAATAATTTCATTATTTACAGCATTAATTGCCAGTTGCAAATAAATAAAAATAAGGCGAAGTTCTATTTTATTTATTTAATTCAAGTTCAAAATATTATTTTTAGGAGTGCAACAGTTCATAAAACTTTTTTAGATATAATTATGAGAATATGCAATTAATTTGCAATGTAATTGACTTAAAAAAAGGCAGAGTATTAACTATATTTTGCATTTTTCCAACAGTTTTTTTTATAAATTATTATAGGTTCTTATCCACTATACTGAGGCATATTAATAATTTGTTTAATCACGATTCCTTAGCAACTCTCATAATATAATATCACCGTAATAAATTGGGATTTACTTTGACTTTTTTACAAAATGAACGGTTATACAAATTCAGAATTAAACAATATGCAATTTAATGTATAAATATGCATATCATATTGCAATGCCAACTTAAACATTATTAAAAATAAGATAAAAAATTAAAACAAAAAATTGTTTCACATCGCAACGGTTTGTTTCCTGATATGGGTATATTAGAATTATTTTCTTATCTGGGTACCTATAACTGATATATTCCCCAAATATTGCCCTCTGTTTTATGAACACCTGTATATTAGAGAAAGTATTATGATAAGGATTTTTTCTCGATCTCGAGATTGTGACGAATTTGTATGTTTTAGACACTACTGAATACAAAAAACATGATTCCAAAATAGACGATATGTATGTAAAAACAGCAGCAAAATTTTAGATTGAAAGTTAATATTTAAGCTTTAAGCAAAAACCTAAATTTAAGTTCGTTCATGGGATATATATACCTGTATATAATTAGTGGCACGACAACTTTATTGATAGGACTTTTTAAATTTTTATATTTATTTCGTAAACGATAGTATTCATTACAAAATACATAGTAATCAAAATGAACTTTCATTTAATTCAAAACTACTTTTACTTGAAATTTTTCGAAATTATTTTCGGTTCATCTAATATAAGTAGTAGCATCATTTTAATAATTTTTAAAATCGGTATGATGTAAAACACGTAACGAACAAAAATTATTAAAATGATAATATAATATTACAGTCCTCAAATCTCATAGTTGACTGTCAAAAATTACATTTTTGCGTTCGTCAATTTTTTTTTCAAAAGTTATTGAAGATATTTCAAGTTTAGTATCAATTAAAGCTCTCGAATGGAGAATTCAAGTAAAAGTATAAAAAATTATATTAAAGCAATAATTAAATATTTTAACAAAATTTGTTCAAATTGGTCTGAATTTAGTATCAAACAAATGCTCTCGGGCACTGAATTCTGGCAAAAAAAAAAAAATTTAACCGATCGTCAATTGTTTGACAGCGGGAAACCGCACTTCATGCGTATAAATATATCACTTACCGAGATCTGCTTCGGCAGAGTGCCACACAGGAATGGGTAGAAGGCGTGATGATATATTTATTTATTTTATTTTTATGTCAATTGTATTTTCAAAAGTTATATAAATTATATTAAGTTTATCTAATATTATTGTCGGTAAAGTACTGTGCAGATTTTTTACCGTCAGAACACTTTTTTATGTGGTACTACGAATCTTAGGAAATCATCTCCAAGACGATTTTATACGATTTGATTACCAAAGACTTTTGACATGATATGAATATGGTCATCTTATGATTTGACTATAATTTTCAATGTTATTCTAAGCATATGTTCATCGTGATATATTTTTATTAAACTTTATTTCAAAATATACAACATGTTTTCTGCAGGACCACCATTGGAATCTTGAGAACTGTAAGTTAAAGGATTTCAATTAAATTGTACAAAGATATCACTTTAGTAGGCTCATGTAATGATATTAAATTACTAAATTTTGTTTTTATTTAATTTTAATTATAGATAGAGAGAAAAGTATCAAATTAGAATTGAGACACTAAAGCACCCTTTTATTAGTCGCACGTTTCGAGGATATTACATAATATGTATATCATTTTTCTACAATCGTTAAAAAAAGTAGGATTTAAAAAATTAAATGTGTCACCTTTTCTAGAAGTATCACTTTTTATTGTTTTCTTAATAACCGTGGAATACAGTTTTGTACTATGAACGCGAAATTTTTTAATGCGTTCGAATAACATTTTTAATTCAGCTGTCATTATAGCATTTAAATTTAAGCAAATATTCACTTGATTTTAACTCTAAAAATGTAAATAAAGTAATATTCAAGTTAGTATCTTATTTAATTTTGAAGATTATTTCAAATTCAAATACATGCATCATTTTTCTATATTTTTTTTCTTATCTTATATGTAATAAAAATAAATACGTATTTATGCAATTAATATTATTTATTTTATAACAAATAAAGTATAATTTGTACATTGTTCAAGTCGTTATAAAACCAATCAATCTGGGCTAGAATTGACTTATAAGTAATAAGCAGGAGCGGCATGATAGTGGGCAAAGGGAGACGCATAGTGCGCTAGGCCAGGAGAAGCGATCAAAGGTGCTGATTTCACCACAGTAGGAGCAGCCACGAAGGGTGAAGCTTTCACAACAGGGCCAGCAACATATGGAGATGCAACGTATGGGGAAGCAACATATGGGGAAGCAACATAAGGTGCAGCTTTTACAAAGGGAGCAGCAACTGGAGCATGTACGTACGGGGCTGCTTTCACCAAGGGAGCGGCTGCGTACGGAGATGCGAAGTAGGGGGCGGCTTTTACAATGGGTGTAGCGAGTGGAGCAGCTACGTAAGGAGAAGCAGCAACTAGTGGAGCGGCTAAACCATTGTAGTTCCTGGCGATCACCTGGGAACTATGTGCAGTCACCACAGCAGGAGCTGCTAAATATGGGGCGGCTACAACAGCTCCTGGGGTTGCACTGGCACATGCCACTGACAGAGCGAGGACTACCACCTGTAAATAATAATAAATAATGTTAAAAATCATATAATTTTTTACAAATTATTTTACTTACAAACTTGAACATTTTGTTTGATTTGGTTGGTTGGGATGTACAATAGAACTGGTGCAATACTGTGATGCCAATGTGATAGTTGATTCAGTATTTATACTTACATTTTGGTGAAGAATTACATTTACACTCCCCTTCCTTTAAATTAAATGTCTAGTTACATCATGATTCTGACTACTGTGTAACCATGACCGTTCATATCATATACTGTTGTTTTACTTCGTGTCTTGCAACTGAATTTTAAAATAGAAACTACATACATTTAGATCTTTTCATATTAATTAAACTAGTATACATTATTATATTAATAAATAAGATCAAATAAATAAGTAGATGACGAGAATGTGACATTTTTTTTATTGTGAAGTGAATGTATTTTGCTATTATAAACGAGAGTTTGCGAGTTTACACCCAGTTCTTCAACTACAACTTGTAATAAAAAAGTGTATTAATGCGGTTCGGATTCCACTATAAGCTCTAAGTCCTCTATATTGTAAATGGAATTAACTTCCTTTTGTACAGTGTAATAAATACCATAAAATTAAGTGTGTTTAGATCAGGTGTTCTGAACCAGGTGTCCATTGACCCCTAAGGAGTACGTGAAGCTTTTACAAGGGGTACGTGAATCTTCTAGTAATTCAAATCTTCCCTTATTAGTATAAAATAAAAACTTAATGTCACCAATTAACAAGGAGTACGTGATCTTTCACAATGAGGCCAATGAATACCTTGATTGAAATGGGTTCAAAAACACTTGTTAAGACGTACATAAATAAATTATAACGCCTTTTACCCATTACTTGATGTGATACACTGCCGTAGCAGATCTCGAAAAGTGATATATTTATGCACTCAAAGTCACTGAGCCACGTACTCCATTATAATAAGTATGTATAAATTAACAAAATATGAACTACTATTATTGGGGTAGAAAGCTCAGTGACTAATCATCAAACAGTGGATTTCAGAACTCAAGTTCGGTTCCCACAGTCGGCAAACTGATTTTTATCGCATTGAAATTGTTCCTGTCATTCACTAAAATATTAATGGCCAGTGATTTGACAGCTGGTAACCGTACTTCAAAAGCACAGAGTAATGAGTAAAAGACGTGGTAGTTGGTGATATATTTATTTTATTTCATATATGTAACTAGTTACATTTGTAAAAAGTTTAAATATATGTATAAGATATTTGATATAGGTAATAATTTTTATTTACAAACCATATACAGTATTTTTGGGGTAGATGGCTCAGTGGTATTGAGTCGACTTGTGGATCCTGAGAACCCTGGTTCAACTCTAACAAACGACAAACATTTTCACTACAATTAAATTACCTCTGTAGCTTACCCATTACTAAAATCTTTAGGGGCCGTAATTTGACGACTAGTAACCGCACTTCACGCGCATAAATATGTCACTTAACGATATCTGTTTCGGCAGAATATCACACCCAATAATGGGTAAGAGGCGTGGTGATATATTTGTTTATTTATTTATACAGTATTTTTATAATTTGGAAAAAAAATTAAGTGTATATATTATATGACATACTCATCATATAAATTATATATATATATATATATATATATATATATATATATATATATATATATATATATATATATATATATATATATATATATATATATACATATATATTCTCAAAATTCAAAACATAGTTTTTCAAGTGTACATTTGTATGATACTCTATAATGAATAAAATGACTAATGTATCTTATATAATTATAATTTAATTATATTAGAAATAATTATCAAACTAGTGATACTAAAAATGTCTATTTCCGGTAAACCACCTTAATTTTACGAATTAAGCCTGTATATTACAGTAAAAGTTTGACAACGTTTTTGCTACTGTTTGTGGCTATCTTCAAGTCTAAATAATAGTTAAATTTACGAAGTCAAATATGAATAGTAAATGAAAACTGATATGATAGGTAATTATTTGCAACAATATTATATCATATCATAAATGTAGTACAATGAAGTTGAAGTGCAAAATAAACCCTTACAAATTCCTGTCATGAATCCATAAATACCCCATGTCTATACAATTGAAAAACAAAAGTGCACAATACATTTTTATGTAATTTATTCATCATGCATCCTCTGTAATCATTCTTACAATACCGTTCTGTCACAACACATCGCAACTCAGCGTGTTACCTAACTCGCCGCATATGTGCTCTGCGTCGGACATCACAATGACCAGTGTTGTTACAAAACAAACCCCTAGATGCATTGCGCTATTAATACGCAGCCAGCGTGGTGTCCATCTGGTGTCTGGCCCTGTCCAGCACTACTCCAAACAACAAATAGACACATATGTTTGTTTGTTAGATTTCGCGTGGGTACTTTGATAAATTTTAGGCTATTTATAATATAACCAAATTAGATTATGTAAAGGTCCAGGGAATTCCTCATCATCTATTAATAATACATGCAATATGTAACTGACCCAACTAGAGTTATTGACAATTAGGTTACATAAGGAATATTAATTGACCTAGATTTCAAGGTCATATTTATACTCTTTGGTCTTTTATAACAAAAATATATATGTTATAGAAAATTATGTTTGAATTAATAGTTTATATTGAAGACAAAGGCGACTTTAGGTTGTAGATTGCGACCATTATGTTTTATAAATTATTTAAATAAAAATTTTAAGTATTAAGCATAATTGCATAATAATATATAGAGTGATCAAAAGGAATTGTTACAGTTGGCAATAAAAAAAACTACTTGAAACGGGCCTTTCATGACTTTTTTGAATTTTTTATATATTAATCTACGTAATAAAATTATTATACCCAAAATTTTTATTTTTTTTAAACTTGTATTAAGCATGATAAAAATATTTAAACTTTCAAAACAAACGAATGTGACGTAGTTCATCTTAGCTTAAAGAGAGACAGATAAGACAGAGATAAATAACACGTAACTTCACGTAACGTGTGTCGTTGTCAGTAGAATCCTCAGACAAAACATAACTAGACGGCTAACAACGGCGTTTACATTGACTTGAATACGGCATAATTCGTCTAGTATTATACGTCATTGGTAGAATCGTAGAATGCTGAATGCTTATTTCTTCTTCGTCTTCCTCTCAGTAAAATTGAGCACCGACAAACGTTTCAGACAAAGCTCTGTGATTGGCTTAATGCAACTACGTAATTGCAATGAGCGTTTTAAATTATTCAACTTTAACTTTCATATTTCAGCAATAAAGATATCATTTATGGTATGATTTTATATTGTATTAAATATAATGTACGGCCAAGAACTTATTTTAATAAACATATATTAAAAACCCCTACCCATTGGTAAGCCTGATACAAAAATTCATTTCCTGTTGTTGACAGTTAATTTAAATTTGAATACATTTATTATTACATTTATTTCTAAAGTATTTCTATTACTTAAAAAGTCAAAATTCTATTAGCTGTCAGACTCCTGACATAACCTATTTGTATTTATTAGAAATGTCAAATTGCATTTCCGCCATTATCTGACGTTGTGTCAACTGTGGAATAAAAAGATCTCTG
This sequence comes from Pterostichus madidus, assembly GCA_911728475.2. Lineage (NCBI taxonomy): Eukaryota > Metazoa > Arthropoda > Insecta > Coleoptera > Carabidae > Pterostichus > Pterostichus madidus. Next base: position 20,437,746 of record OU452307.1, read on the forward strand.
GAATTATATTGCCAACTATAACAATTCCTTTTGATCACCCTGTATTAGAAAAACTATAAGATTGATAATACAAAATATATTTTTCTGAAACCTGTAAGAAAGTGCCTACTTTCCTGACCAATTTTAGTATGAAAAGTAGATTTTTACAAAAACAGTCATGCAAAGTACATATTACAACAAAAATAACAGACTGGTAAAGTACAAAACAGTTTACCTGACTGTTTTATATTTTACCGAACTGTTTTCTTGTTGTATTCATATAAAAAATTTAAATACTTTGAATTATTTGTGATTAATTATTAATTAAATTAAAATTAATCATGTTAAAGATAAATAATACCACCTCCTTATAACAATAATAATAATAATTATAATAAACTTATACAGATTGTTGACGGTAAGTGCAAATATAGGGATTACATAAAAATTTAATTCTCATGCCAGGCATCTTGATATACCGTAAGTACTGTCACTGTCAAGTAGCTGTGAAATTATTAAAATATTTATATTTTTATTAAAATAATTGTATTGTTTGATCATTTTAAGATTTCATTATAACTTTTGTTACTCATTTTGTCTATTCTTTTTGGCAAGCACCTTTATGAATTACTTCGTTCTGTGACAGTACCCCAAATAAATCAAGATATCTGGCATAAAAGCTCAACTGTCATCAGAGCTGGGCAAGCTACTTAAAAAAAGTAGCTAAGCTACAGCTACAGCTAATCTTTAAAAAAGTAGCTAAGCTACAGATATAAGCTATATTTTGAAAAATATAGCTAAGCTACAGATATAAGCTATATTTTGTAAAATATAGCTAAGCTACAGCTAAAAGCTTTCGTTAAAGTAGCTGTTCAATTTTAAAGCTACTTTTTTTAATTATTGTGAAATAATTAAATTTTCCATTGTCATATGATTAGTCTTTTGTTATAATGACTGTTAATTTACTATTATGTACATAAATATTAAAAATAGCAAATACCATCTGGCACCTACTGTATATTTTTGCGTGTTAGAGCCAGTTAGAACCGGCAACAAATAATTATTTTTGTGTGGGTTTAGCTTGTACGCATGCGTAAAAAGTAGCTTTAAGCTACAAAAAGTAGCTTCGGTTGTTATTTTTAAGCTAATAGAAAAAAAGTAGCTAGCTACAAGCTACAGCTGTATTTTTTCACAGTTAGCTAAGCTACAGCTACAGCTAAGGTAAATGTAGCTAAGCTAGTAGCTAAGCTACGAAAGTAGCTAGCTACTGCCCAGCTCTGACTGTCATGTATATTCATATGTACGCACTTGCCATCACTAATCTATCTTCTCTTTTCAATTTATGTTTATTCTGAGCAAGTGCATAACTAGTGGTTTCGAAAGTATATGGAAGTAGAACGGGTTTAGCAAAAATTAGGGCTGTACGCTACACAATTAATAAAAAAAAATGTATTAAAAAGCAACTTTAATAATCATTTATTTATTTTGATACGGTAAATTATGTTTTAAGGTTGAAGGTTTTGTGTAGGACACGAGGCACAGCCGAGGGCCCCAAATAAAACTAAGAAATTTAAATTCACTTTGAGTTTCTTTTTAAATTTATAATAGAAAATGCAACATTTAGGCCACCACCATATTCAATTTGTAATGCCATTTGTCGTCTAAATTTATATCTGAAGACTTCTTAAATATTTGCAACATATGATTTTTTATTATTATTCCGATAGCTTAGTAAGGCAGCGCACTAATAATTATTATTGTTATTTTCATGTTGCTTTGAAACTATTAGTTTGGCGTTTATTGTGTAACATAGAAAATTCATTATTTGCCTCAAATAATAACTTAAAAGTTCTTGTTGAATGGCTGTAAAAATATAAATACCGGGTGTATAACACGTTTAATATGGGAAAACAGTTTTCCCATGCGCATTGCTTTCCAAATTATTTTGGATAAAAATGCTTCAAATAAAGTTGTAGAGCTTAAAATTCTGCATCTAAATCAATAAACTAAATTTATTTTAGGAATTTTGCAACAGCAGAAATTAAATATAAAAATTTACAAAATTTAAATTTAAAGGGGTAAAATAAAATAACAAACAAATGCACAACTTAATTCTGTTAAATATTTTGACATATTGAAATTTGGCATTAAATTTTTAATCTGACTGCAGATTTTACTTAATTTTTACAGATTTATTAAAAATGGAAAATTATTCACAAGCAAGAAAAATTACAAATAATGAAATGGCATTATTCAGGGGAAAGACAGAAAAACTTAAGGGGAGGTACCACTTTGAAGACTAAAAAAAAGGCTATTTTCACGAATTAATTGTACATTGTACATTGTATTTGGCACATATTCCTCTACAATTTCAAATATTTCGAAGCCTATTTATAAGCAATTGCGACCGCTACAGCCCCCGAACCAAGACCATGTCCCAAAAACACGGCTGCTGCGTTGACAGGCTGGACCGCTCAATGCCCATCTGAAATCCATTTCCTTGTTTTTAAACTGTAAAGTAGATTGTAACTTAGTGAACAACGGGCTGGATTCCAAAAAAAAAAATTTTTCGCCAAGTTATACTCATTTGAAAAAAAAAGTTTGAAAATCGTACAAAAATTTCGTCCTTTTTTTGGGTCGCTAAAATCGAAAAAACTACATATCAAAAAAATGACCAGTTCATCCCTAAGTTGAAGTTTCGGCAACATTTTCCCCAAATTTCAAGTTAATCGGACAAAAATTGCGACTTGTAGGCTGTCAACGCAGTTTAAAAACATGGTTTCGAGAAAAACGCGTTTAAAGTTTCAAGTACAATTTTATACATAAAAAGGCCATGATATTAATGATTTACCTTTAATCCGCCATTCCTGGGGCATAGGAGTCCCTGGAATTTCGGCAACTTTTTGAACTAAAATATACATGAAAACACCCCACATTCATAGAAACGAGCCGTGTAATACAATACAGGTAAAGCAGGTAGCCGAAACATCTGCTTCCGCTTGAGCGCGAAAAGGACCGCAGAGCGCTCCTGAGCGCTCTCGATAAAATGCTTTGTTGTACATTTATTATTGCGATTTACGCTTCCATACTTTAAAACCTGGTTCTAAAGGGTTCAAAAAACACATTTAAGTAAAAAAAAAAATCGAAGTGGTACCTACCCTTAATGCATTTGTTTGTTATTTTGTTTTAATTCCTTGGTTAACACTAATTAGATTGTAATTTTGCATATTGGCAAATTTTAAAATATAATTAATTAATTAATGAAACATCAATTTTTCTTTGATGTGTCGCTAGTGTTTGAGAGCACAAGCCGACATTGGATGAGATGTGGCACAGGTTGTCCTCACCAGCCAGTACATTTTTATGTTCTTTTTTTGCTTTCTATAAGTATATACTAATGTTCATTTACTGCATATATCATCTCTAGTAGTCAGTAGATGTATTGTATAGTATTGCCCAGTTTTAACTTAAAAACACGCAAAAACCGATCTGGAACTACCAGTCTAAGGGAGTTTGAATCGATATGCGTTCACTGTTTTCATAGGGTGCAGCATTTTAAATCATATTGTAATCTTATTCTTTATCTAACGAGATTTACATTGAAGCTGTGCCTGTAGAAGACAATATTATATTTTTATATTATTATACTATTTAAATATATTTACAGGCAATCATAAATCACTTATAAATAATAAAAAAACAATTTTGCTTGATTTTTTTGGATTCCACTATAAGCCCTCCTGTACTGTAATTGGAAGTTCCTATTGTGCAGAATAACAAAGAATAAAAGAATAGTATATGAACTGTAAGTGACAGTTTCTAAGTCAAGAATGTAGTTTGGAAAATCGAGGCCTGGAGACCTATTCTAATTCGTTGGCGATTGGATTTACCGACCGTTTGACGTCATAGTTGGCGACTTTGATACTGGCGCCATCTGTTTGTATAGTTAAAAAGTACAGTCCTGACGTCATTGTTGACGACTGGTCGCTAACGGAGTCGCGTATACAGGCGACTAGTACAAGGCTGTTGCGAAGTGTCATAGCGTCAGTCGCTCAGCATTTTTTGGTTGATTAGTTTTCGAAGTAAGAAAAGTTTTATATTTTATGTGCACTGTATATTATTATTATAAAAAGTAAATACGAGTAGGATCTGCCAATTATTGAACAAAATCCAACTGCAGATGTACATTACTGATAATTAGGACAACAATATCGTCCTTTACACATTAATAATAATTTTTCATGTAAATATGTTTATTTAAGATTTTGTTAAAATTTATATTATTTATTTTTAAAATATTACCAATTGCTTGAAAATTACTAAAAAATCCGTCAATATGTGATATGTTAAGTTTAAGCAATAACATACAAATATTTGAGTTTAACAAAGAAAAACAAATATCAACTAGTGGCTGTCAGAAATTATAAGTACCAACACAAAATACTCCGTGGTTCCGATTAATACCAACGTAAGAAATTAAAATCCCTATGACATTGATTGCTCCGTGACGTCATTGACTTAGCGACTGAAACTAGTCGCCAAGCAGTCGCCAAGAATTAGAATAGGTCTCCTGTGCCTGTAGGGTTGAGATTACTTTAACATTCGTGACCTAAAAATCACTTACAGTTCGAGATTAGTAAGCTATTTTTTACAATACTTGCACAAAAAGAAGGAAAAAAAAAATAAGTTTTAAAATTAATAGCTGTCAAATTGTTGTCAAAATAAACAGGACCTTGATCTATAATATTTACTTACTGTCCACGGTGGAAGGTAAGTATACATTATAGTCTTGATGTAACCATAGAAACCAACTATGCAATAAAAGTTCCAGTTAGGGCCAGTTTTTCAATCACTGGTTTACTCTTGATTAGCGTTAATCATGATTAAATAATAATGGAAACCATAGATTCATATGGGATGGCTAGCTCAGTGGTATGAAGTAGGCCTGTGGATCCTGAGGTCCCTGGTACGATTCCCACAGGCGTCAAATTTTCATAATTTGAAAAAGCTATCCCTGTGGCTCCTCCACCACTAACATGTTTGGGGGCCGTGATTTGACGACTGGTAACCGCACTTCACGCGCAAAATATATCACTTACCGAGATCTGCTTCAGCAGAGTGCCACACCCAGTAATGGGTAGAAGGCGTGATGATATATTTATTTTATTTTTATGATTAACATTAATCACTGGCCCTTACTGTGTTTCAATTTTGTTATTAACGGGTAACTTACAGTACATGTATTGTAAAAATATTTTTTTTTACATTCTTATTGTTATATAATTAAACATAATATAAAGTTAAAACATAAGGAAGACAGAATGTTTCACTTGTTTAATCAAATAATAGCATGTAAGTAAATTGTAGAATTCAAAATAACAGTATTAATTGTATGCGAGTAGCATTTTGACTCTATTTCCAAGTGCCCAATACTTTATTATATTTAAGATTCATGGCACGCTAAATTAAATAACAATTTTCACTCTTGCATATAACAATGCTATGGAGGTAGCACCGCTCATCACTATATAAACCGAATTTACTATCAACTGGTATCAGTGTTCATTCGCACACAGTTCAACAATCAACTAAGCAAAATGTTCAAACTGGTAAATAAATTTTATTCTGTTAATGTGATTGTGATTAAATTTCAAGTGACCATATTTTTGTGTTATCGATTCTATCAGCTACAATTTTGTTACTTATATTGAGCTAAACTAGCATGGAAATTATAGAATTCAATATTTAAGAGCTAATTTAAAATTTCGTAATAAATGATTAAATATAACTGGTAATAATTGTTTTAAGTACTCTATCTAGTTTATAGGGTATTAAACATATTTTGGGATTATTAACCTAATTTCTTACCTACCAAAATAGCAATAATTAGATTAGGGTAATTGCTTATTATTTACCAAAAAATATCACATAACAAATTAATTTCTACCCACAATTCCTTTCAGACAGTAACCCTATATTGTATTACAGTTGGCAGTCCTAGTTCTGGCAGTGGCGTGCGTATCCGCGGCCCCTGGAGCACTCGTGGCTGCTCCCTACGTTGCTCCAGTGGCGCCGGCTGTAGTAACCGCGCATAGTTCCCAGGTCATCGCTAGGAATTACAACGGTTTGGCTGCTCCTCTTGTTGCTGCACCAGTGGCTCACGTGGCTGCCCCGCTTGCTGCGCCTCTGGTGAAGGCAGCTCCATATGTTGCGTCGCCGTACGTAGCGTCTCCCTACGTTGCGTCGCCTTATGTAGCGTCGCCCTACGTTGCATCGCCCTACGTTGCATCGCCTTACGTAGCATCACCGTATGCATCTCCGTATCTTGCGTCTCCGTATGTTGGTGCTCCTGCTGCCGTACATGCTGCTCCTTATTACTTATAATGTGACAAATAGCAACTGTTTTATGATAAAACTAAAATAAAACTTAATTGAGCATCTATCATCTTGTTTCATTAATTATATGTGTATTATTTGTACAGGTTTCCTCAGACAATTGAATCATAAGCAATTATTATGAAAAATAGGTATAGAAAGTCCTACATGCGAACAGCATGGGAAACAAATTTGCCGTTACTAATGCTTCCCTAATTAGATTAAAAAAATATATATTCAAATTTAAAGTATTAAATTTTGCTTCTAAATCTGTCTTGATATTACATTTTACTTATTTAGTTACTGTTCAAGTTTAAAATATGTGTGTTGCAGTTAAACCCCTGACCACGAAACATATGTTTTGTGATCAGGGGTAGAACCATGGGCGTCCGCAGGGGGGGCAAGGAGGGGCGCGCGCCGCCCTCTGGATTTTGACTAGGGTGATGACCACGACTCTCGAACATAGGACTTTAACATATAAAACTATAATTTAAAAGTTTTAGTTAGTTTACCAATAAACAAAATTAATTTTGCATACTTTGTAACGATACAAATTAGATTTGAAAATGAGGAAAATTGCCTCAAAACTATCGATAGGCATGAAATTGAAACCAAATTAAACAAATGTTTAACGTTTTATTTGTCAAAATAAATGAAATAATAAGTAAAGAATTTATTCTGACAGTTTTGTCAGATTGAACGTCAAACATTTGTTTAATTTTGTTTCAATTTCATAGCTATAGATAGTTTTGAGACAATTTCAGTCATTTTTAGATCTAACTTGTGCCGATATAAAGCATGCAAAATTAATTTCGTATTTTATGCCCTTATACTTTTATTTGAAGCTTTTTCTTTTAAATAATTATGAAGCAGGAAATTTAAAACAATATAATTTTACATGTTAAAGTCCTGTGTTCGAGAGTCGTGGCCACCACACTGTGTATGTATATATAAATAAAATAAAAATTAAATTATAAGTTTGAAGATAATAAATTCAAGCTGAAACTGAATTTCCAGCAGCATTCTTATGGCCAGCTAGCGACATGTTCCCTATCGTAACGATTGAGTAATCTAAGTTTAAGTTTACACATACACGAAATATTAGTAAATAAAAACGGTAAAACTGCTAAATCGGAATTTATTGAAGAAATGGTGTCAATTTAAGGAAGAGTTATTCGAAAATTGTCTTTCCTCTTCAATTCAAACCCAGGCGACAAAGACTAGTAATTTATTTCACAAATTTAAATATTTTTTTATCCATTTGTTATGTGTATTTGTTATTTATGTTATGTAAAAAAAATATTTTAGAAATTTATGTATATCTATCTGAGAGTTATCTGCGACTCGCCCTCCCCTAGAAAAATGTCTGTGGACGCCCATGGGTAGAACCATGCCCTATATAATTCTATTGTAGAATTCAGGCGATAATTTTCAAATAGCCAAATTAATACTCCATTCTAAATAATTTTGCATTAGAAATATAGTTAATATAATTTGTGCACTATTTGATATAAAAAGCACTGATTATTTTATGCTACATTAGGAAAAATCTTAATTTTTATTTGACAGATGACAGCGATTCTATTGTTTTAAATAGAATTCTGTAGGGCATGCGTCCACCACAGGGATTAAACGTTATACATTTGTTTATATTTGATGCAGTTTTATGACTAACTATAGTTGTATTCCATTTACCACTTGGTTCTCTTAAATCAGTTTAGATAAATTAGATATCATGACTAAATGAACTGAATTAGGCAAACTGATGCAGTTATTGGGGTGAATTACTTCAAAATAGAATAAGTAATTCAATTATTGGAAATAAAGTGAACGAAGTAATCCAGCGAAATAAATAAGTAATCTGGTTCAGTAAATGCAAGTTATATCTGATCTAAATGGCAAATGGAATACGCCTTATGTAGAATATTTCCCCACGACTTTAAACAACCAATAGCGTTTCATTATTTAGTCAGGTTGTCATGGAAATAAGTGAATTAATAAGTGATAATTTTCTGTATAAAAAATTGACAATTCTACTTTCATTTTTTTAGTTACTTAACAACAAAGTTGTCTGACATATAATAATAGTTGTATTCCATTTGCCATTTGATTCACTTACATCAGTTCAGATAAATTAGACAACATGACTAAATGAACTGAATTAAGCAAACTGATGCAATTATTGGGATGAATTACTTCAAAGTAAATTAGAATCAGTAATTGTAGTACTGGAAATAAAGTCAACGAAGTAATTCAGCGAAATAAATAAGTTATCTGGTTCAGAAAATGGAATACCCGTAATGAAATAATTATATTATTATAAGCATGTAAAATATCAATTTTAGAAATTTGTTTCCGTGGGGCAATATTCTCAAATATAACAGATACACTGAATATGCCCAGAAACAAATTTATCGCTGTTCACTCGGGCTATTGTTGTTCTTAGGAAGTCTGCATGAGACAAAGACGAGTGCATATTTCCATAACAACAAAAGCACTTGTGAGCACAACAAAATTATCGGCAATATTAAATAGTTGTATTATAAATAATAATAACAATTTTTAAAATTAATATTATCAGTAATGAAAAGAAAAATGAATTGTGTTAATTGATTTAAATTTAACTCTCTACAACTTATAAAGTAATGAGGGAAGTAATGGTAGTGGAAAGATTATTTTCCATTTTATTCGCCTATGGCGCAGTTTTCGTGGAATATTCTGTATATTCAGAAAGGTGGCAATCAATATTGTATAAAAATTAATGCGTCACATAAAAGTTATAGACACACAAATTATATATTTGATTCAGGCATAATTAAATTTTTAATTTAGTCATTTAATACGATAACTATTAAAATTAAGTTACAAAATTAGTCAGTACTGAAATTTTGGTCAAAAGACAAAATATTAATTTCTTTTGTATTATTTGTTCAATAAATAGCAACCAAAGAATTTTTTCTTGTACTATAATCTCACATTTTTTTGCTGTAAATTCAGTCTTATATTTATTTCGTTGTAAAATATTTAAATTAATAACTATTAAATTGATTGAGCCCTCATATTCATATGAGGGCTGTTCTCTACAATGTTGATCCTAATATAGTATAACACGGTATTTCATTATGATAATTTTTTTTAATTTTCTCAAAATATTCCCTATTATAGTCTACACATTTTTGCATTCGAAGGAAACAATTTTCAAAACATTTTTTCTATGTTTCTAGAGGTATGTCATTTATTTCTCTTTTAAATGCATTGACAGCCTCATTTGCCGAAGTAAAACGCATTCCCCGCAATTTATCTTTGACCTGTGGAAATAAAAAGAAGTCTTTGAGTGCCAAGTCCCGACTATATGGCGGATGATCCATCAATTCAATATTTTGCTCATTTAAATATACGTTACTGTTCGAGCAGCTGTATGTGGACGGGTATTATCATGATACAATATGACTCTTCTTCTTGGTCGATTATGGCGGATCTTTTGAAGCACTGCAAGCAAACACACCGTAGTATGTTATACCAATCAGAATTGACCGTAGTATAATCATCAAAAGCTATAGTTACAACATGCCCAGTAATTTATTTATTTATTTATTTATTTAACTCTATACCTTACAGACTACAGTCCAAAAACAGGCACAGTTACAACAATGCCTTAGCAAAGGAACAAGAAACATAGAAAATTAAAAATAAACCGCATGCACATACAATTTAAATTTTATGATAACATACATTACGCAAACTGGTTATTGTACAATTAAAAATGTCACAACAGTTACAAATTTCATTATAATTAGAGCACATACTGAAAACTGGAGACTTTTCTAATATGTTAGTGTTTGCTACTGGTTTATAAAATGTATTTATGGTACGGGACGCAATACGACGCAATGAAAAATTTAATTTAGATACTAAATAAGAACAATCAATATCATTATGGAGTAGTTTATAAAGGAAAGATAAGCTTTGTTCAAATTGCCTGGTTTCAAGAGCCGAAAATTCAAAAGTATGAAGCAATTCATCATGATTACATCCTCTAGCTGGATAATTTTTATAGGCTCTGAACCACATGTACTTGAGAAAATTTCGCTGCACTTTTTCAAGGGCTAACCTGGAGCTAAATACCAAAAAAAGTAGCGACCATCTTCTTGTTACGGCTTTTGAACTTGTGTTAAATTATGTGGAATCCAGTGAGCACATAGCTTTCTTACATCCAAATGATTGTGCAAGATGGTGTTGATCGTTTTCACGCCAATATCTTCCTTTATTATGTCGCGTACACAAGCAATGTTTCCGATAATAACAGCAGTTTTTGGACTTCCTGTACGAAGTTGATCTTATAAAGATTCGCGACCAAAACGAAATTCATTGTACCAATGTTTTATGGTAGCTAATGAACATAACTCATAACCAAACACCTTCTTCAATTCATCAAAACATTCTAGGCGGCTTAACCCACGCTTGAAATTATAGAAAATTACAGCTCGAAAATGCTCGTTGTTAATTTTCTTTTTTGTTGAACTAACAAAAGATGAGATTCAATTATCACAATAAAATTGATGTCAAAAAATCACGACCTTCTAGGTAGGCTCAACATTTAGAGAGCAGCCTCGTATATTATATTTTTTTACATCTTTCATTTATTTTGATTTTTTTAAATTGATTGTGGTGTTGCAGTAAGACTATGATTTAAATAATTAACAGCAGCTCTCAAGGGATATACCGCTTGGATATTTTTTATGTAAAAAATATTATTTAACAAAAAAACACATTTTAAATCAAATAAATAAATATATCATCACGCCTTTTACCTACTACTGGATGTGGCACTCTACATAGTATATCACGATTAGAGATATACTTATGGGCGTTAAATGCGGTTATCAACCGTCAAATCACGCCCCCCCCCGAAGATGAAACCAAGTGGTAGGGAAGCTACAGGGGTAAAAATGTTTGTCGGCTGTGGGAATCAAACCAGGGTTCTCAAAATCCACATGCCGAGTCGATACTACTGAACCATCTAACCCATAAAAGACATTTTAGTACTACTTAATAACAACATTTTTGCACGATCAGATGTAAAACTTGGCTTAAAATTGGACACATTTATATTAAAAAAAAACAACTGCTGGCGAGGATATACTCGTAGTTATTTTTACCAGTGCAAACTTATTTATATGGGATGGCTAGCACAGTGGTATGAAGTCGGCCTGTGGATCCTGAGGTCCCTGGTTCGATTCCCACAGGCGACAAATTTTCATAATTTGAAAAAGCTATCCCTGTGGCTCCTCCACCACTAACATGTTTGGGGGCCGTGATTTGACGACTGGTAACCGCACTTCACGCGCAAAATATATCACTTACCGAGATCTGCTTTAGCAGAGTGCCACACCCAGTAATGGGTCTGGCGTGATGATATATTTATTTATATTTATATATAATAATAATACATATAAAAATGTATATTACTTTGAGTTTATATTTGTTGTAGAAGCCGTGATGATATATTTATTTACTTTATTTAAACTTATTTATTATTTAATGTGATAAATTTATTTGGGCAACCCTATAATTTTATATATTTATCATACTTTTTTGTTTTTTTTTTTGGTTTACGATATACGTAACTAAAGCATCTTTAGTTCTAAATTATTATTAAGACGCTAAATTGCAAAAATCGACATGAATAAAATCAACATGAATAAAATGAGTTCTTTCTTCTATTGCTAATAATGACGGGATTTAATGTAAAAATAATATGTTTACCTTGTGAGAGAAATTCTTTTTTTGGTGAACTGCAAGACCCTTGTTCTTCAATTTTACACAACGAACAAAAAATATACTTCTCTCCTTTGGTATATACTTCTCTTTCACTATTTTTATTGTAACTTTTGTATCAATGTTGTATTAATTAAATTATTAAAATGCCTAATACGACTGATCTGCGTGCAGACATTATTTCTCCTCAATTTTTGTTTCCATTTTTATTTGGATGAAACCTACATACGTAGGTATACAGTTATAGAAAAAACGCATTTCTTATATTAATCATTTATGATTCTGGTTCTGCATGTTCTTGTTTCGTTCTTGCTTTCTTTTGTTGTGTTAAATATTCAAATATGATTATATATTGAATTTTAATTTTTGCAATATTTCAACAGATAAGAAGTCACGCTTAATTAAGCATTGTAATTGAATTTTAATATGTAATTAAATATTTATGAAATAAAATTTTTGTAAAATTTTATAGTTTATAAAATTACAGAATATTAATATTCATCATTGTTATAAAAAAACTAAATTATGAAAAAGACACGTGTTAAATGTATTTTTATATGCACGTGCCTTGATTTGCAGGGCACGTTATCAACTAACTACAAAAATTCTTTTCATGAGTTTGACAATACGGAATAACGATAAAAAATAACAATCGTCTATAAAGTTCTCAAGTCTCGACGTCTCGAGAGAGCGCAGTAGTATCTATATAGTATACGATACTTTATCACAGAATGAAGGAAAAGAGAGACAGATGATAATACACATATTTCACGTTTCGTGCAACTTGTCAAAGTGAATCGAACTATGGAATCGAATAACGAGAAACGTGCGGAAGACCAGCTGACCCTGAAAACGTGACGAGATTTTCAATCAATAAAAAGTTGCGATCGAGATTTTAAACGCGACTATAAGTGGTTTCATTTTCTTTTTGCTGTTATTTTATCTCTTTTACTTTTGTTCGTCACAATATTTCCGATTGGATGGAATATAATTTCAGTTAATCATTATTTTTGTCTCATAAAGCTGAAATTCGCAATTTTTTTAACTGCAGATGAATTTTGTTATGAATTCAGTTTTTATGTATCGTCGTACAAGATGTCAATGACACTAGATAGTTCTGGTCAGTGCTGTCTTTACCATAAGTGCACATGGGGCACGAGCCCAAGGCCCTCGTCTTGATAGGGGCCTCAAAATGCTGAGGTTGTCGTTTACACGGACAATAGAGGAGCTCAATTTTTAATGCAATATTGCTAAGAATTACCGTTAATTGTTTTTAATTTAAATGTAAATCGAAAACCTGATGAGATTTCTAAATATTTTTTTAAACAAAATCTAAAAAAAATACTTGACTTAAAATTTCTTAATTAATCCTATAAAATTTATACGAATATTAAAATAACTTTAAAATATTTGAAAGAACTTTGAGGACATAATAAAAGAATTTGTACAACAGAAATCCCGGAAGAAACTATTAGAGTCGTTTATTTCCACCAAAGTTTGAATTTCTGAACGTTCGAACATTCGAATGTTTTGAACTTCAATGCTTCGAAGTTTCGAGTTTTTTGAAGCTTCAAATTTACGAATTTTCGAATTTTTCGAAGCTTTGAATTCTCGAATTTTTTGCCACTGAATTAATGCCATCTGTCGTCTCCAAACACGCTCACGTATAATTCGCGAAAAGTCGGCCACGAATTAAATAATAAACTCTGCGATGTATCCTGCAAAAACTCTGCAAGGTTAGGCCATCTACTCTCTTACCGTCCATCTAAATGCTATGGACTTTTAGTAAAACGTTTTAAAATGACAATAAAAACGATACAAAAACTTCTTAATTAAAACGTTTTTGACAGTGTAGCGAAATTGTAAGTCTAAATTGAATTAATTTGGCAAATAATAATAATTATTTACGAATTAATACAAAACTCTGCACATGAGTTTATTTTGAAAATAATTCATATCAACATGCCGTGTTCACGTTAGGATCCAGATTCACAATTCGAATAATTCGGAAATTCGAATATTTGGAATATTTCAAAATTTGAAAATTCGAAAATTCGGAATATTCCAAAATTCGAAAGTTCGAATCTAAATTCGAAGGTTCAATAAAACCGAACAATCGACGTCTCGAATATTCGTAAAATCAACAACCTTGGAAACTACTATCATTAACGTTATTCCAATTCTCAAAATACGAGTAGTAATCACTTCACTCATATTTCATTTGTATAAAGCTAATCATAATAACCAATAAAGTCACTAAATAAAACTACATACTGATATTTTCAGTCACATTTTTTTTTGACTTTTTTTTGTGTGCCCAAAGACCCCTCCATGACCTAAGACAGCCCTGGTCCTAGTTCTATATTCAAAAAATTAATTCAACTCTGAGGTTCATAGTTCAACTTCCATCTAAAGCTTATTTGCAATAATTTTTCGACTATTAATCACACTTTATGGAAAAAAATTATCACATCTGCATTGATATTACTACTTCGTAAGGTTGTCAACATAAATCTTGGGTTTTCTCTGTAACACTTGACTGTAATTTTATTTTGTAGTTTAAGGTACGAAAGGGAAAATAATAATAATAAGTATTTCAATCTCTTATCAATGGAATGAATATTTATTGTCACGAATCATAATTTCACATTACACCAAACAGAATTTCACTTATGAAAATGAAATGAAACTTATCCTACACATCATCATCATCATCAGTCTTATAGTTCAGTCATCATGGATCATTGTTCAGTTTTGGATCAGTTGAGATCAGTCCGAATCAGTTGATATACGCCAGAGGTGCATAGTCGTATCCGTACTGCGTCAAGCCAGTGCGGTAGTACGCTCCAGGATACGTGTATGCCAGAGGCGTACCGTAGTTATAGGCGTACGTTAGCGGAGTACCAAGAGGGGCTGTCGCGTACGGCGACGTAAGGAGGGTTGTTGGCTTGGCGGCGGCGAAGGCCAGGAGGGCCGCGAATATGACCTGAAAAAATCATACAAATAATTTTACACAAAAATGCGAATATTTTAGTGGCAATATATTCGACTATGGAAACTCGATTTTCACCATTTTTATATTATCCGTGTGGTTCCATCAGGGCTACCGGACTTCCCGATTTGTTCGGGATTGCGTTGTTGTGGACTTGGCTATCCAACGTCCCGCAAAACTAAGAAAATGTCCCGTTATCCCAAAAAAGTTCAAAATGGTAGTGATAATTGGTGATAATTTTGTCTTATTTGTGCGGTATTATGTCTGTTTAACAACTCAATAGTAAGATCCTTTTTTATATTGATATTACTTTTTCAGACGACCATTTATGAAAGTAACCATAATAACATCATAAACTACTACGGAAAGTTGAAAATAACAATGATATGTTAGTATAACGCACACTTCTAACTTATCAGGTGAAGTTCCATTTATAGACAACAGATGGCGTTACAATGAAAGAATATAATAAAATAAATATAAAAATTTTGTATTATTATTTAAATCGTAGTTTTGGCAGATTTTTCAATACATATGCACAGATAAATCTTATTTTTTTAAAATTATTCATTACTTATTTACTAATATTTTAGCATTATTTAATATTTTAACCTTACGGTTAATACAGCTGGTATCACAATACCTAATCTCAAACGTCAAACGTCAACGCTTAACTACAGAAATGCATCAGATATCAAAGTGTAACAACATTGCTCTTGTAAACTTTTTTTTAGAAATATTTTGTGGTCGTCTGAAAAAAAGTGTACATAATTCGCTCGAAAGTGTGATAACTGGGCTCGTGTACTTAAATCACTCGGCACTGCGCGCCTCGTTTTTCAATTTGTATACTCGCACGTTATCTTACACTTTCGATGCTTGTTATGTAATATACTATTAACTTTCTAATAACATACCAATGAAAATAAGACAGGTATATTGGGGTTTATTTATACTGGCCCTAATCGATTATTATCATTGAATTAAAAAGTCAAACATATGAAACCTAAATAATGTACTTATATTATTCAGGCTTCGTACGTTTGACTGTTTAATTCTATGATAATAATTGATTAGGAACGGTATAAATGAACCCTAATATACCTGTCTAATTTTCAGTATTCTTCTCCTAAAAGTTGGATATTCAGAATAATATAATAAAATTACTACACATACATATAGTGTCTTGAAACCGTGACAATTCTAATTTGTCAATGGCAATATCATACAAAAATATTTGTTTTTGTAACAATTCATTCAGCACGAAAAAATATTCATATTGCAAAATAATTTTTTTAATTTCCTGTCCCGCTTATTATTATTTTTTTGTTTGGCATCCCTGGGTTCTATCTCTACGAACATCTTTGATTGATGAATGATAACTGCATTAATATAGTGCAAATTTAGTAATGAATAAAATGGAGTGATGATATATTTATTTATTTTACAAAAATCGTAGGTCATTGATGATTGAAGACATGAGCAACCACAGACTTTGTTTCTTTCGATCCCTTAGACCTCCTATTCTGGTGCCCATTATTAAAGAATTAGGGCCAGTTTTTCAATCACCGATTAATGTTAATCATGATTAAATAATAATGGAAACTATGGTTATCATTATTATTTAACCATGGTTAACATTAATCGAGAGCAAACCGACGATTGAAAAACTTGCTCTAAGAATATAAATTATTTTAAATTGTATTTACAGTTTCATAAAGTTAGAAAATCTTCTTTATCTATAAATTAAAAAAAAAGTCGTAAACTCGATAGATTACACTTACACAATTAAAAAGTAATTGTCTATTGTAAGAGCAATATATGTATGTATACAATTGACTTGAACATTTCTTCACTTGTGACATTAGGTTAAAATAGCAATAAACGAAATAGATATGTTGTTTTTATCTGGTTAAATATTGAAATAAAACTCATATGTCGTTTATCATAAACAAATTCACTAAAGAATACAGAAGTGATATAGATATTATTATAAAAAAAATATTTAGGAATTTTGTCCTTAATTTATGTTACTCATTCTGTTGTTATCTATATTAACATTATGATATATTTAACAGATAATTATATTTTTTCGTAACCTTAGCTCACATTTTGACAGATATTGTTACAATCTGAAATTAATGTAAATATATGCAAATTTCAGGAACTATGAAAATAATTTGACTTTAAAAATTTGTACATATTCTCTGTTATTCACTGGTAATGAATGACTAACAAGATTGCTAATTCGACAAATCAAGCGTAATTCTCCTTCCTCTTAAACAAAAATAAAACAAATGAAAATTAGCACTCACCAACTTGAACATGGCGATAAGGATGCAACTGCAGGCTGAGACGTCAAACAAAAGACTATGCCATCCTCGGATTTTAGCTTGCTTTATATACGCCTGTTGAACAAAGTGCTGATCTTGCACTTGCATCCCTTGCAACCAGAACCGGAGTCCGACCCTGAAATTCTTGTTCCGCTGCCCCTCCTAACCCGGCCCTGTTAGCCTCGACGACGGATGATGACCCGCAAGTACAAGAACTTATACCAATTATGGCATCAAAACCTGCAATCATAGATTTGAAAAATTTATATTAAAATTTTTACTATTTGCAACAATAAAATTATAAAAGTAATTTACCGATAATCGGAAAATGGTTTTTATTGTCTTTTTTTTTACAAAACTTAAAATATTAATTTAGGAGCCTAATACAACATAAAATCCTTCTTAGAGATATATTTACAAATTTAAGAGATTACGAAAATGGTTAATGGTTTTTATTGTCTTTTTTTTACAAAACTTAAAATATTAATTTAGGAGCCTAATACAACATAAAATCCTTCCTACAGATATATTTACAAATTTAAGAGATTACGAACTTACAGATATGATAATGGATCAGTGGTATCAAATCGGCCCGTGGATCCTGAGAACCCCGGTTCGGTTCCCACAGCCGACAAACAATTTTCACCAAATTAAAATTACCCCTGTGGCTCCTCCAACAATAACATCTTTGGGGGGCGTGATTTGACTGCTAGTAACCGTACTCACGCGCATAAATATGTCACTTACCGAGATCTGCTTCGGCAGAGTGCCACAGTCAGTAATGGGTAAAAGGCGTGATGATATATTTATATTTATTTATTTTACGAACTTACAGATACAAATTGTATATGTTCCATTTGATTTTGAATATAATTCAATAAAATGTTTTTTAATCATTAATGTAAAATAAAAATTATTTGCTTTCCTTTTTATAAAAAAAAAACTTAGCGACTTGATATTCTAATTTTTCTGTGTTAAACATTAAAATTAACTTTTTACAAAGAAATATAATAACATTAAAGTAAGTAAATGACGTTCACGAAATTAAGCTACGATTTCTTTATTTTAATAAACACTCTTGTTTAGCAGTTGTATTGTTGAATCTTATCTTCTTCACTTTTGCTTTATGTAATTACGAAACACAGTACAAAATTATTTATTATAGTTAAATTTAACTACTTCGATATCTATTATCTAAATTTTACTCATATTTACAATAATTCAATTGGTTTCACAAATATTTTATTTGCCTACAATATTGGCGTTTAAATTATCATATTTCATTGTGTATTATTTTATTGTTTCCTTATACACATATTACTTTCTTAAATGCGTTATAAAGCAAATTTTGTGTACTTTTCTAATTATTATTATGTTCTATTTGTAACATGAAACTTGGCAAAAGCTACCAAGAAATCGGAAATACAACGTAAAATTTGCCTTTGGATCTTATATACTCATCAGTTATTCATGGTTCTGGTACAAATATATGAAAATACTGAAGCTATTTATTTTATTTTTTAAATATGATGCACCTATAGATTTCTTATTAAATTCAAATATAACAGGTTTCCAGGCGTATTCTGTAACTAACTCAGTAAATTTTAACGTCCGTTAAAATTTCTATCCAATAACAATAAACGACATTCATCAAAAACTGAAAATTACTGCTGCTAATTGCTATGTAAATTTCCATTGGTTAAAAATGTTGTCAAAATATCCTATCATTATTTCATTATTACAAGTATAACCGAAGCAAATCCAGCTAAAAATCAACAAATATAATATTGCTGACAAAGGGCAGGAATTTATATCATTTTAAGATTTACAATTTTTTCAAAAATTTTTGTTCCAAATCATTTGAAAGCCGAATGTAAGTGATTTGTTGTGGTTATTATAACTGAGACAAATCTAATCATTATAATATACAATTTGGATTTATTTATTTTAAGGTGGTAGCTAGCTCAGTTGTATCAAGTCGGCCTGTGAATCCTGAGAACCCTGGGTTGATTACCACGGGCGACATACATTTTTCACCCTGTGGCCCTCCACACCACTAACATCTTTGGGGGCTGTGATTTAACGACTGGTAACCGCACTTCAAATATATCACAAACTGAGATCTGCTTCGGCAGAGTGCCACATCCAGTAATGGGTAGAAGGCGTGATGATATATTCATATTTATTTTATTTGATAGATAAGGGATGTTGAAATAGAATTATACTAAAAATTGTTGTAATAATTTTTTATTCCGCCACCGACACAGTAAGTACATTATTACATTCTTGATAACAGGAATGTAATATCTCATTTACCGTCTATGAGCGATAACGAAAAAAATTGATATTATTACTTTGGTAACAATAACAATACAACAATCATCGCAAATAATTTAAAAAAAATCATTGTTGTTATTGTAACAATTAATCATCGCAATTGACAGATTTATTGCAAAATATTTATAATAGTGTAATTTATTCCATTTTTTCTTATTTTTTATATAAAAAAAAAGTATGTACAATGAGCGGTAAATGAACTTCAAGGTTTCAAGTTTTTTTTGGCCACCACACAAAACTTTCGATCTTAAACTTATCACTCTTATTACATAAATAACTAGAGAAGGTAACACCCGCGAATACTTGTATACCTCAAATACTAAAAGCAGTGTTTTCCAAACTTTTTTCAACCGCGACCCCAAAATAACTCTAAAAAAGCTTTGCGACACCCGAAGCTTCCAACTTAATAAATGCGAAGTTTATATTTTTTGTATTTATTAATTAAATAATAACGGTAAGTATTGCTACGCACAGTTATAATGAAATATTTCCCGGCCATTACGAGGAAATGCGACGAGTGATGCACAGGCATTTAATTGCAGTGATGAACGATGATGACGAACGACGACAATGACCGATAGAAATACAAACAAATGAGTATTTACCTATCTACTCGTAATTATTAATTGTAATACGAGTACGAGCAAAAACTGTTAGTAAATCCGAACACTGAAGCATTTACGGCTAGCGCTGGGCGATCTTTGAATTAAAAAATACTCGTAGATCTCTGATCATGAAATGGAATCGATTATCGCGATTGATCAGTCTGATCGATTCCATCGATTTATTGCAAACTTTGAAATCGAATGCCATCAAAAAGATAAAGTATAAAAAAATCGATTTTGTGCAATGATCGATTTTAATTCGTAATTTGATTAAAAGTTCATCTTATCTATTTTTTAATACAAAATTGAAACACAATAAATCCATTTGACATAATTATTTTGATTAAAAACATAATAAATGTAATAGAAAACTGTAGACCACATTTATATCACACCAATCAGGTTCAGGTTATTAATAAATACTTGGACTTTATGTCGATCACGACCACATACACACTTTGCATATAATGTCGAAATTTCATTAGTTAATTGTGCTTTAAAATAAGTAATAATAACATTTTAAATATTGTCAACGAGAATGAAAATAATGTTAAATGAACATATTTATGATTAAAAGAACATTAAAAAATCGGTAATTTTGAATGTATTTATTAATTGATTTTTCATATTTAAAAAAATCGATAATTCCAAATTTTTTTAATTAAATAAAATATAAATATATCATCACGCCTTTTACCCATTACAGAGTATGGCACTCTGCCGAAGCAGATCTCGGTAAGTGATATATTTATGCACGTGAAGTCCGGTTACCAGCCATCAAATCACGGCCTCCAAAGATGTTATTGGTGGGGGAGCCACAGGGGTAATTTTAAATTGGTGAAACTGTTTTGTCGGCTGTGGGGATCGAACCAGGGTTCTTTGGATCCACAGTCCGACTTGATACCACTGTGCCATTACCCCATTGATATTTGATATTCTGTTATAAATTTAACATTTTATAAGTTCTTTTAGCATATTTTATAAGTAAGTTGTTCATAATCATATATAAATAACTATTATATGCGACTGTACAATTATTTTATTTATAACACTGTTTAGTGTCCTAATGGTACTTTATAATATCTAATAAATATATTCCTTCTTCTTCTTAGGATCCATAGGCCGACTTGATACCACTGTGCCATTACCCCATAATTTTAACTTTTTTTCATAATTTTTAATCCATCCAGTTAAAAAAATCGATTTTATCGAACAATTAAATTTAAAGAAAAATTAAGATCAACGCGATTTTTTAAAAAATCGTTTAAATCGATCAAACTTTTTTTGCCCAGCCCTATTCGCGACTCCCCTTGAACTGCTTAGCTACCCACCGGGGGATCGCGACCTACAGTTTGAAAAACACTGCTAAAAGTATTCGATATTCGAGATCTTCGAATATTTACTCCAATGGCGAACATTCGAATACCTGGAATATGTTTACTTATTTACATAAATTCAATTATTTCATAAGTCATAGTCATAATGATAATTTAATTAATATTAATTTATTATTATTTACAACTATAGATTTTTTAAATTTTGTATTTCTTAACTATTCGTAGTAGGTATTCTAATATTTGAGGTCTTCGAATATTCGAGATATGAATATTCCCCCATAAATAACTATTTAAATAACATCACTTAAAAATAATAATTTTTTTTATTGTTTAAGTATTATTTAAGGTAGTTTTGAGAACATTCCCTAGAAATATATATTTGTTGCAGTCATTATTAAAGAAGATAAGATATGCGAAATAGATATGCAGAAATGAAAATGAAATCTGAGATTTCCAGTCATATTGTATTGATATATTTATTTTATTTTAATAATCAAGTTATATTTTCCACGTCCATAAATAAAAAAGAATAAAATTAATGATGGTGATTTTGATCTTGATGAACAATATGACAAATCAACACATGGTAGTAGATTAAATCATCATAACGTTGACAGTTATTAAATGTATACATTAAATTAACATATTGTAACCTAAATTTGTAGAATTTATTTAAATTTTAAAACAATTTATAATTTGTTTTTCTATCACAACCTTGAACATTTTTTGTGCTCATCATTTATGATAATTTTATGCGGCAGGTTTCGTTCGAATACTACTGCAAAAATTATTTGTGATCGAACGGAATTCAACTGTACCTATGAATGAAGAAGGCCTTTCACTTTTTATACGATTTTTAAACCAGCATAAAATTGACACAGTTTGAAATCAAACTTTAATTAGTTAATTAGTTGACATTTATAATACTTTACTTAGAAAAACCAGACAACTCCAAAAATGCAAATATATTAACATGTAATTGAAAAAATATGTTAATTGACATTATAATTAGTATCATCATTCGTGCTATCTTGTTATTAATTTACTTCAATTTTATCGTATATTTTACTATTTTAATTGATTTTCAAACTAGTTTAATTAATAAAAACACGAGTCATAAATATAAACTTTTTGATATTCATTACAACCTTGATGTTTATATAAAATAAATAAATATAAATATATTATCACGCCTTCTACCCATTACTGGGAGTGGCATTCTGCCGAAGAAGATCTCGGTAAGTGATATATTTTGCGCTTGAAGTGCGGTTACCAGCCGTCAAATCACGGCCCCCAAACATGTTAGTGGTGAGTGAGCTACAGGGATAGTTTTTAAAATAGTGAAAATTGCTTGTCGTCTGTGGGAATCGAACCAGGGTTTTCAGGATCCACAGGCCGACTGAGCTAGCTACCCCACAATAATAATATTTGATATACGAGTATTTAATAAGTTTTCTTCTGGAATATATGATTCCATTTCCTACTCGTAATCTCATAGTTATATACGAGGTATGGCTATTAAATAACGAGACTGACGCTGTTTTAACATTTTATTTTGATTGAATACTTATTTAATTATTATCACCTTGAATATACATCCCTCCTCTATCCCTACAACGCTCCATGCGAATCTTCCTGTGTTCGAAACAGTGCTGGAGGTCTTCTTCTCCCAGCTTCAGGACGCGTGCCGCTTTCTCTTTCACAGCTCAAATCTTGTTCGTTTTAAGGCCAGTATCACCTTAGGAAACAGATAGAAGTTGCACGGTACAAGATCCGGCGAATAAGGCGGATGGTTCAACACTGGAATGCTGTACTTGACTAGAAACTCTTGACAGACATTGCAGAATGAGACAATGCATTGTTTTGATGGAGAACCTATGACTTGTCCTTCCAAAATTCTGTTACTTCTTTCAATAAATTATAAGTTTCAGTAGCAGTTTTACCAAGTTTCATGTAAAATTTCACAACAATTCGTTGCTCTAATGTTGCACTTAACATTTTTTCGGCAAAACAAAAAAACAACTCTAATGAGAACAAAAGCTACGGCTATACAGGTTAGTTTACAGAAGCGAGAGGTACTGCATTCGAAAGAGAAAGCTTCACACTAAAATGATGATGGTCGCTGGCTTTTGGCGCATGCGCACTTTTTCTGTAGCCGCGTCAGTCTCGTTATTTAATAACCACACCTCGTATAAATAATACAAATTCCAGTAGAATAGTTTTTGAATTTTAAATATGTAATGATCAGTTGCACCAGCAAAATATAAATTTTAAGTGTGCATAAATTGATATCGATTCTGTTTTTAACAACAATGTAAATTATTCCATATGGTATGTAATTTCAATTTATTTTTATTTTTTTATACGTTAAAACATAAGTGACATTAATGAAGCAATGAAACTTAACTTTTATTTTTCTTCGTTTTGCTTTAACATATTTAAGTCAGATATAAAATTTTAGTATCGTTGGTGCACACGAGCATAAAAGATAGTAATTCAGCCTGTATCACACTTGTATAATTTTGTAATAAAGTAACCCGGAAATAAGAAACAGGATTAGCTTTATTTTTCAAATGACACGTGCAACAGAATAATAGATTTTTTATTCGTATTTTTATGTAGATTTTCACCGTCTACAAATAAAATAAATAAATATATCTTCACACCTTGTACCCATAACTGTGTGCGACACACAACCGAAGCAGATCTCAGTAGGTGATATATTTATTCGCGAAAGTGCGGTCACCAGCCTTAAAATCACAGCCCCCAAAGATGTTAGTGGTGGAGCCACAGGGATAATTTTAACGTGGTGAAAATGTTTGTCGGCTCTGGGAATTCGAACACGAGAGGGTATGCACATCGCGAGCGCGAATTATTTGTTTGTGAATGGCACGTTTCGCGGTTACTATTATTTAACTAAATAATAACGCACCATAAAACACATAACTTTATTTAACGTGAATTACTATAATACGATTTAATATATAATAAAACAGAACAAAAAAACATATAAGAATAATTAAATACTAATTAAATTCGCGCAAAGCGCGAAAACGGATTCGACGTCGGTCACATCTTGACCGGCCGACGGAGCAAACTTCACTTGACTGATGCTGCAGTTCAAAAGCAGACGGTAAGTTTTTAAGCGGGGGTGAAGAGTGGTATTTTGGGGGTGCAACACATGGCCGAAGAGACTGCAGATGACCACACACATTCGTTGCCACGACAAGATTTTTCTCAGAATCTTATCGCACAAAAAAGGGAAAGCAAACTAACAAAATATCTACAGTCAACTCAAAATCACCTTGTTACAGAATCGAACCAGGGTTTTAAGGATATTATTATAATAATAAATAAATATAAATAAATATATCATCACGCATTTTACCTATTACTGGGTGTGGCACTCTGCCGAAGCAGATCTCAGTAAGTGATATAGCTATGCGCGTGAAATGTGGTTACCAGCCGTCAGATCACGGCTCCCAAAGAAGTTAGTGGTGGGGAAGTCACAGGGATAATTTCAAATTGGTAAAAATATTTTCTCGACTGTGGGAATCAAACCAGGCTTCTTAGGATCCACAGGCCGACTTGATACCATTGAGCCATTATCCTATTTTATTATAATAATAATCATAATAATTAATTAAATTATAATAATTATATACCTAATTATTTAGAGAATAATTAAAATGACGCTTATATATGAGAATTTTTAGTCGGTATGTCTCAGTTGATGAGAGCGTTTAGTAGAATTTTGCTCTCTATACTAATAATATTTAAATTATGGATGACATCATGATATCTTACAAGCAGATTTGTAAAGTGAATAACTTACTAATACCATTTTTTATTTCTTTTTCAACTTTTTTCGAATTCACGGCACAATGTTATAAAGTTTTAATTAGCATTAAATTTCATTAACTCCGTGAAGTTACTTTAATTTGAAAAAGAGTTATAGATAATATTAAAAGTGGTATTAGCGCTAATTAATTATTAAGTTTTTTTTAGAAATTTATAAAAAAGCGATCCATTTTTGTATTATTTTGGATCATGAAGTCTCAAGGCTGGGATAAAAGGATGTCAACTTAAATAAACAGCAAACTCAACATGAAATAAATTTATTAACAATCAGTAATTTTGTTCTCATTTTCCAAACAATTTTGCACCTTATTTAATAAGTACACAGTACTTAATAGGCATAGTGGTAGGGGCTGGAGTATCCGGAATATCCATGAGCTGCATATCCGTGTCCATATCCATATCCGCTGTAGGCATAGGGAGAGGCATATCCGGCGCTGTAGTAGGGGGAGGCAGCATAGCCGTAGTGAGCCACGGGGGCAGAGTAGGCCAAGTGGGAGCCTACGAAACCGGGTTTGGCGGCGGCGATGGCCAGAATAGCGGCGAAGACGAGAGCGAACTAAAAAAGAAAATATAAATAAATAAATATATCATCACGCCTTCTACCCATTACTGGGTGTGGCACTCTGCCGAAGCAGATCTCGGTATGTTATATATTTTGCGCGTGAAGTGCGGTTACCAGTCGCCAAATTACGGCCCCCAAAGATGTTAGTGGTGGAGGAGCCAAAGGGGTAGCTTTTGAAATTATGAAAATTGTTTGTTGCCTGTGGGAATCGAACCAGGGTTCTCAGGATCCACAGGCCGACTTCATACCACTGAGCTAGTCACCCCATAAAAATTAATAAGAAAATATTACTGTTTATATAATTAACATGAAACTGATTGCAATTATCTTTTTAGCTTGATTCCCAAAAATGTTAAACAAATACTGTATGTTGATTTATTCAGTTAAATTTAGCTGTATGGATAAGCTATAATAGTATATTATACAACAAGTTTATAATAGACATTATACACGAGTTGCGTGCACAATTTTTTCTACGATCAAATATAACATCCAAAATTATTAAAATAAATGTCTTGAAATTTTAAATGCTATGCTGTTAATGGTCAATAATCTATATGATAATGAAAATCTGTGTCTTAATGAATGTTATTAATGTACAGAAAATATATATTTTATAAATAAATTAAAGCATGGGAGTAGAAAAAGTGTTTTAACACACTCTATTACCTTTTGTATTCGATATATGTGATAAAGTAATATTTAATATAGGATTACAATAAGATTAGCTAAGTCATAATTCAAAATAATGGTAATTTTCTGTTTCTATCACAAATGTTAAAAATAGACTATTTCAAAATATATGTAACAAATATTATCGATTTAAAATGTTAACCGAAATTTTTCCCCAGATTTTTTTCATATCTATACCTTGTCACACGTAAGAATGCAATAGAGAAATACTTATAAATATGTTTCCGCACTATTCACTATTTAAATTTACAAAATAGTTTTGTAGACTTGTCTTCATTTTAATATTTAAATAATTAATTGAAATGGACAACTTACCAGTATCCATTCAATAACATATATATCAGTTTATTGCATTCTTGCGTGAAACGAGGTATAAGCACATTTACATTGAGTACCACTTTTTGAAGCATTTCATAAATGACAAATTTGAAGCATTTCGTAAATGAAAAATTTTATGGTATTGACAATTTTACGTTTCAAACATAATATTGAAATATTTTTTCTACACGGTATCTTTTTTAATATTTAATTTTACTAATTTATTTTTCTATATACCAATTTCTAAGATTATTTGATAGTATATTTTAAAAAATTTTCCTATGTTCTTACCAGCTTGAACATTTTGTAGGTTTAAGTGTTGTTAGAACTGTGAACGAACTATGCCTTCCGTATCTTGAATGTCGCTTTTATACAAAATCACTTCTTAGTGATTTTGCAGAGAAGCACTCAAGGTCCCCCAATCGAATCTTGTTTCCACATTCCAATAAAAAAGTGAACCAGTTTCTGTTGTCCTACTGTTTAATTACCGCCGTAATTTAATCAAAATAGTGTTATTTGTAAGATCAAAGTTACATTAGGCCTAAATGAATAAACAAAAGAATTCTTATTTTTTTCTGTAATTACAAATGAAATTGTAAAATCAAATAAATTAGAACATGAAACTTAAAGTCATGCAAAAACTTATTAGTCATGATCAAAACTTCAACAGAAATATTTTGTTTGTGTATGTTAACAAAAACAATGATTGTCATTGTTAAATGAAGTATAAAATCTATTTTTTGCACTTAACAAGATTTTTCAATAAGAATTTCACTTTTTATAGGAAGCTATAAAAGATCATCCTCAATTAATTAAAATACTTTTAGACGACAAAAAATTTAACATGATTTCAAAATTTATTGGTTCCAAACAAAAAATATAGATTTACAGAAAAAATCAAGGTTTTTTCCAAGGCGCAATCTAAAATTTGACAATTCTCGTAAATCAGTATTAATTGAAATATAAATATAAAATATATTTTTAAAAATGTAGCTACCTTGTACTTATAATCAATTTAAATCAGAAAACAATTGTGAACAGTATTTGCATGTAAATGTCAATACGGATTAAAATAATAATTATGCGAAAAATATGGACATAAATAAACTTATTTTATTAATACAGGATTTATATAAAATAGTTTAATCTATTATTATTATTAGTTTGCATATTTTATAACAATAATAAACAGATAATATTATTGTTTGCATATTGTTTCCTTTCTTCTATAAATAATTCATGTAGTCGTGTAATGATACTCGTACATACAGAAATAAAAAATAAATAATTATCACGAATATTTATTTGTTATAGCTCCGCAATTGTAGATTTCGGTAATTAGTCTATTGACTATAAAGGTCAGTTTCTAGCCGTCAAATTGCGATACCTAGGATGAACCACAGAATGCTTAAAGCTGAGATCGAACCAGGATCTACAGCCCATTACACACACTACTTAATCCTCATCCAATTATTTATGTTACTGATAGGCAAAGCTGTATTAATTGATTTTAACTATGTTGTTACTTAACAACATGTTACAAGTTAACAATGACCGAGATGGCTGACACCATATTTTACTTATTTTCAGATTTTTATGTTATAATTAATTAAATCTACAACCATTAAAATGCTTATTGTTAGTTAAATAACAATGGAAAAACAATAAATGGAACAAATAATTATTAGTCAAAATGTTTGAAATTTCCTAGATGCGTTTTATATTCTAGTTCAACATTTTCTCTTAGGTAATAACGTGTTTAGCTGATAACATTTTATACAACCGGGCCTTCGATTATCTTATAATTTAATAACTTAGTGAAAACATTTAAAATGAAATGAAATGTAAATAAATTTTATATTAATAATGAACATCTGAATTTTTATGGGGTAGATGACTGATTATGGGGTAGATGAGTGATATTCAGTCGGACTATGGATTTAAAATCTTGGGTTCGATTCCTACACCCGACAAACAATTTTCCCCATAATAAAATAACTCCTGTGGCTCTCCTTCCACTAATATCTTTGGGGTTGTGATTCGACGGCTAGTAACCGCGCTTCATAAGCATAAATATATCAATAATCGAGATCAGCTACGGGAGAATGCAAAACCAAGTAATAGGTAAACAGCGTGATGATATATTAATATTTTTATCATATATTGTAAATATTTCTTGTTATAATAACTTACTTATATTTTTCTATTAATAAGTTTCTAATATCCGTGTTTTGTTTATTGTTTACCTAAATTCGGAAAGAAATAGGAATGTGACAATATATGTGATCACATTTGCATACCAGATACTAGTCAAAACAACGGAACTACCCGTAACCGTAGTGGATAAACTGGTCCAATTTTTTGTGATATTTTCATAACCAGAATCGTCGACCTTGAGCTCTGATGGGCGGTTTAGGTTTGACGCAAAGACTTGCAATTCGTATAAAAGGCAGCTTCCGATATTAGATCGAGATAGTTAGTCAGCAGTACTAGTAAATCTACAACCATGTTCAAATTGGTAAGAACATTTCTGTATACATATTTTTTCAAAATTTTCAAATTATCTCAAATAGATCTAAACTTATATATTTTTTTTAAATCTACCTAAACTGTTATAATTGGTTTATTCTGAATTATTACTATTTCATATTTTAACATTCTCTATAAATTTACCTTCAATTCTTGACTTACTACTTCGGTGCAAATAATTATTTTGAAAATAATAATTTTAATCTCAAATAATAAACAGAAAATTATTTGCAATTTTGATTTGTATTTTACTTTCAAAACTAGTACATAGTTAATAAATTTACAAAAAACTTTTATCATTAGCATTAATTTTAATTCTACATTTAACTTCGTTTTCAATTATGAATTAAATCTGTTTAAATCAACATAAGAATTAATTTAATAACATACTTGAACATTATATGAATTGGAATTTAGTTAAAATCAAATGGTGTTGATAAACTTGCTAATAAGTTATCATAATAAATTATTGTTTTAATACATTATTTTTGACAAACACATTTTTTTTTAGAATCAAAAACTGAGTTACATTTTCATTTAATATTTTCTACAAATGTATAAATTGAAAATTTAATAATCTAATAATGATCTATTCAAATTCTGAGTAGTCTAACTTCAATAATGCAAATAAAAATAACGCTTATTCCTCAGTTCGCTCTCGTCTTCGTCGCCATCTTGGCCGTCGCCGCCGCTTCTCCCGGAGTGGTGAGCAGCTATGCCGCCCCCGTGGTGTCTGCCTACGGCTACAGCCCCTTGGCCTACTCCGCTGGATACGGATTCCCCGGCTACGGCTACGGCTACGGCCACCATGGATACTCTGCCTACCCCTATGCCTACCATCACTACTAAACGATGACGGACTCTGGATTATGGATGAATTGATTTGCAAAATAGTTTCGATATATTTGTTTCAAATTTCTGTTATGTTTTAATAAATGTTAGCTATTTTTATATGGTTGTTTTCTATACTTACCTTTAAACCTTATACACAAACCTTTAAAAATTTCTATACGATGACCTAGGAATATGTGTAATATTAATGTCATTTGAAAGAAGAGTATCTGCGGGTTGCAAGGTATTGGGTGCTCTGGGAACCTTTGCTCGAAATGTGAATGTATCCAGAGATGCTCGATTGAGTGTGTATAATGGTGTTTTAGTGCCTTCATTGATGTATGGCAGTGAATGTTGGGTGAGGATGAAGAGACATGAACGTCGTATAACTGCTGTGGAAATGAGGTATTTGCGGGGTGTGTGTGGTTATACTAGAAAAGATCGTGTCCGGAATACATTGGTGTATGATGAGTATGAAATTGAGAAGAATGTAGTTAAAAAAGTAGGTATAAGTCAGTTGAGATGGTTTGGGCATTTAGAACGTATGTCGAATGAGAGATTGGTGAAACAGGTATATGTTGTTGAAATTGAGGGTGAACGATTGCGTGGACGACCTATGAACAAATGGATGAATATGATTGAAGGATTGTTGCGTGAACGAAAGTTTCCGAGTACGAGAAACAAACGTGCATGAAAGGAATTATGAATGTGGATGAAGCTAAAGTTGTGTCAAGATAGGAACGTTTGGCGAAGATTAATTGCGGAATGAATCTAATGATTTAAGAAGTGCAGGAATTTTGATTTTAGTTTTGTTGTTTAGTAATTTCATTAGAGTGTTTATCTGCAATTGTGTGAAATTCACTTTCAAAAACAAGCGCAGAGACAACACTCCCTTCGTTTCTGATTTTTTTATTCGTTTTCTGATCTTACATTGAGTGTTTAACTGCAATTGTGTGGATTTCACTTCCAAAAAACAAGCGCAGGGCGACACTCCCTTCCATTCTTCTCTTTTTGTTTCATTTTCAGTTACTGCATTGTGTTGACTTTTCTTTCATATAAAATTGCAGGATATCACTTTGATCTGTTCTAATCTTTGTAGATTCGATGTTAGATTCGTTATTAGATTCGTTGTTAGGAGTAAGCGTGGATAATTTGAGATGTTTTATGCATGTGATATGTACGTTGAAGAAAGAAGATAAATGATAAGTGAATAGAAGTGATTGGATGGATGTGATTGAGGGTTTTTTATGTAAGGAATGATTTGGAGTGTGATAAATAAATGAGTTGATATGGAGGGATCTATGAAAGTGGTTGAAGTGAGGGTGGTGGGTTTGAATGATAATATTTGACGGGGGCTGATTATTTGATTATGTTATGAGTGAATGTTTTATGAGTGATTTTAGGGTTTGTGCTACCCCATTTGATGGGATATAGCGTGAAGATATGTATGTATGTATGTATGTATGTATGTATGAATGCGATTTGATATATCATATTTTTTTCATCATTACTTTAAATATGATTGCCATTACTGGTTTTCATTTTTCGTAATGCAAGTATGAGTATTTGGATGAATGACCGTCCAGAAACGTTGCTATTGTCAAGTAGAACCTAAACATAGGATTGAAGTATAGTAGTTGTAATATAACCATAATAGTTTGTACAACATGATGCCAAAAATAATAATGACAAAAAGGTTCAGATATACTGAGCATGGAATAGCTATTTGTATAACGTGGGAGGAAAGTGTATTATATTCTCCTGCGGGTGCGAAGAGCAGTAATCACACAAGAGAAGAAATGTTACTTTACTGCAGAGCTATACATATGATTTTTTTCTTTCACCATTGGTTTCATGTCATTGAAATAAAAATTTTAAAATACTTACGATATGTGAATAAACTGCAAGAAAAAATAAAGAGCTCTTTGGTTAAAGAACTGTTAATCTAGTAACAGTATCAATAGCGATTTTCTGAAACTTATTGTTCCATTAGTTACAAATGAACCAATAAAACTTTCATGTATCCCAGCATAAGACTGTTACTTTCCTCCCTAGGGAAAGAATAGTCAATTTTCAACCACTATATATATGAGAAGAAAAGCGATATTTCGGTAAAGGTCATAGGTAAATAAGATTTAGCGCTCCACAGCTGAGATTGAGAGTCAATTTTAAAAATATTAAAGTATTTAATTTTTATTTAAATTTTTTTAACTTGTTTTGTAATATTAGTAAAAACAAATCTGAATTCGTTCAATTATTATTTATGAAATTACAAATAAAAATTGAATAACGAATTCAACCAGATAAATAAATACCAAAGTATGCCACAAAAATTATCGTCCGTTAATAAAATAACTATGGTCTTATCAACGAAAATAATAAACATAACCTTTAATATTATTTAAATCAACTGAGCAGGCAGAAAATAATAATAAATTACATTACGTATTACATGCGTGTTATTATAATATATATATATATATATATATATATAAATTTATATTAGTTAGCATTAATTATGTTGTTAGCTAACAACATGTAACAATTTAACCATGGTCAAGATTTCTGATATCACATATTACATATTTTCAGACTTTTATGTTATAATTAATCAATATCACCATTAAAATGCTTATTGTTAGTTAAATAATATTAGTAAAACAATATATGCTACAAATAATTATTAGTTTAATACATATTATATAAATTAAAACTTTTTAAAATAATGAATTGTTAAAATTTTGTAGACCCTTTTTATTATTCTAGTTCAACATTTTCGCGTAGTTAACAATGTAATTAGCTGACAACGTTTTGTACAGTCGGACCTTAGATAATCTTTTAATTTTATAAATTAGTGAAAAAATTATTTAGAATGAAATAAAATGTAAATAAATTTAATATTTACAACAAACACCTAAATTTTTTTATAGGATAGATGGCTCAGCGGTTTTGAGTCGGATTGTGGGTTTCAAAACTCGGGTTCAATTCCCACAGTCGACAAACAATTTTCATCACAATAAAATTGCCCCTGTGGCTCTCCTTCTACTAACATTTTTGGGGTCGTGATATGACGGCTGGTTACCGCATTTCATGCGCATAAATATATCACTTACCGAGATCAACTGCAGGAGAATGCTACAACTAGTAATAGGTAAAAGGCGTGATGATATATTTATATTTATTTTTATCTTAATTTTTCAATATTTCTTGTTATAATAATTCATATTTTTCTATCATTAGAGACTTAGTATACATTTGTTATTTATTTTTTACCTAAATTCGGAAAGAAATAGGAATGTGACAATATATGTGATCACATTTGCATACCAGATACTAGCCAAAACAACGGAACTACCCGTAACCGTAATGGATAAACTGGTCCAATTTTTTGCGATATTTTCATAACCAGAATCGCCGACCTCGAGCTCTGATGGGCGGTTTAGGTTTGACGCAAAGACTTGCAATTCGTATAAAAGGCAGCTTCCAATATTAGATCGATATAGTTAGTCAGCAGTACTAGTAAATCTACAACCATGTTCAAATTGGTAAAAATATTTGTGTATTCATATTTTTTCTAAATTTTAAAATTATTCCAAATAGATCTTATATATATTTTTTAAAATATCTTCCTAAACTGTTATAATTGTATAAATTGAAATTTTGTAAAAGATTTTTGTTGTAAACAAATTTTAATAATAAAATTATGATCTATTTAAATTTAATCTAAATAATGCAAATGAAAATAACACTTTTTCTTCAGTTCGCTCTCGTTTTCGTCGCCATCTTGGCCGTCGCCGCCGCTTCTCCCGGAGTGGTGAGCAGCTATGCCGCCCCCGTGGTGTCTGCCTACGGCTACAGCCCCTTGGCCTACTCCGCTGGGTACGGATTCCCCGGCTACGGCTACGGCTATGGTCACCATGGATATTCCGCCTACCCCTATGCCTACCATCACTAGTAAATGATAACGGACTAACGATTATGGATGAATTGATTTGCAAAATATTTTGGATATGTTTGTTTGAAATTTCTGTTATGTTTTAATAAATTTTAGCTATTTTTATATAGTTGTTTTCTATATTTTCCTTTAATTCTGATAACAAACCTTTAAAAAAATGTATACGGTGGCCTAGGAATATGTGTAATGTTAATGTCATTTGAATGCGATTTGATATATCAGATTTTTTTGTCATTTATCATTTAACTACGATCTATTATATTAGATTCTCTTATGATTACTTTAAATATAATTGATGTTACTGGTCTTAATTTTTTATAATGCCAGTGCTAGTATTTGAATGAGTAACCGTACAGAAACAATCGCTTTGCTGTTGTCAAGTAGAACCTAAACGTAGGATTGAAGTATATTAGTGGTAATATAACCTTAGTTGTTGGTCCATCAGGATGCCAAAAATAATAATAAAAAAAGGTTCTGGTATACTAAGTATGGAATAGCTTCTTGTATAACGTGGGTAGAAAGTGTATTATATTCTCCCACGGGTGAGTTTTAGCTGAGGACAGTAATCACACAGGCAATGGCACTTTACTCCAGAGGTATACGAGTACATACGTATAATCTTTTCTGTCAACGTTATTTCATGTTTAAATAAAAATTTAAAAATATTTCCGATATCCGAATATGAATTTTTTAAAAATATATCTAATGTTGGGTTGCAGAAAAAAAAGAGCTCTTTAGTAATTGTTTATCTAGCAAAAGTATTAATAGCGATTACCGTTAGTTACAAATGAACCGATAAAACTTTCATGCAACCCATGATAAGACTGTTACTTCCCTCCCTAGGGAGAGAATAGTCAATTTTTGTCAAGCATAAAAGAGAAGAAAAGTCTTACTTTCGGTAAATTTAAGTTTAAATTTCTATACAGTACAAGATTCTAGTTAGATCAGCAGATATTCTGCTATTTATTTAATAGCTCGCTAATATTTAAGTGACGGTTAACAATTTCTACACAATTAAAATTGTCATATTTAAATAAAATAATATATTCTGTAGCATTTCAGTAACTATATAAGTGCAAGTTATATAACATGGAAATCTGACATTTATTCCTGGATTGCTGATTTTTCTGATTACAAAAGTAATAAACATGTAAAATTATATATATTAGCTGATAAACGTTCAACTTTATTTTTCAAAAATAATTTTTTCTGATTTACGTATGAGTAAGCAATGAAAATTAGATCTTTCTGCTAATGATACCGCAAATTTGATTTCGTATCCTGTCAACGTCTAATAAAACGAAAGTGAAATATTTTAGTTCCCTGTGTGGAGAATAAAAAATAATTAGAAAATTTGAATTACCGATCACAAATATTAAAGCATCTAATTTTAATTTTAATTAGTCAGTAGGAGAAAAAATTAAAACAATACAATACACGCTACATTAATTTATGTTAGTCTCGGAAGTTGAAGAGTCCTCGGTTTTCGTCTCGGTTGAATAAAACGCATCAAATAAAAATGTATTTTACTTGGCTTGTAATATCAGTAATAACAAATCTGAATTCGTCCAATTATTATTTATGAAATTACAAATAAAAATTAAAAAACTAAACGAATTCTATCAAATAAATACTAAGGTATGCCATAAAAATTAACATCCGTTAATAAAATATCTATGGTCTTATCAAAGAAAATAATAAATATAACCTTTAATGTTATTTAAATCATATGAGTGCGAAGAAAAAAAAATATGTTATTACATGCTTGTTATTATAATAAAAGGTATATACATATATAAACTTATATTTGTTATAATTTTTTTGATTTTTGAACAAATTAATGATTAATTTTACTTTCTCTTCTAGATTTTCAAATTTATTTTATTTATATAATTAGCAGTAGAATATAAATTGTTTGAATGTTACCTTATACTTTGATTCTTATGTTATCCTAATCAATTGCAAAAGTATATCTACTCTGACAGCAGAGACAACACATAACTGTACCTTCATCTCATGGTGAGTGTTTAAACATTATTTTCTTACTTGATAAATGCCAGAAATCGGAGGAATTGGCTCCAGAACTCTTTCCTGTGAGGCGAATTTTAATATGTTTTCAGTGTAGAATGCTAGACTAACTCGTTATTTGATTAAATATGAAGATAAATTTGCGAAATATTCATTAAAAAAATTCATAAAAATAATTAAACATAATTGTTTGCGTTTGTTGAGCGTAACGTCTGCAGGCTTAGGGTTTATTTGATAAAAGTGCTAACGAAACAAACTAAGCTAAAAAATGAATTTGGCTAAAAGCAAATATAATGGCTTGCTTTTTTTGGGCTTGAGTTCTATGTGCTTAGGGAGAGAGTTTGTTTGATAAAAGTGCGAGCAAAGGAAGCTAACCTAAAAAAAAATGTACCGGACCCTAAACTACCTTATTTTATGCCAAATACCGGAAATTAATTAAAATAGTTAGTGATCCCCTAATAATGTCATATAGAATTTAATTCCCTAATTGATTGCCAAACACTTTAGGTTTACAATAAATTCACAGCTCAAATTTAACAGGGCCCTATTTCATAAAACTTTTATACTTGTAAATTATCACTGCAGAACTACAAAACCATAGTTCCAAATAGATACAATAGTAGGAAAATATGGTTTTGTAGTTTTACGGTGGCAATTTACAAGTGTTATCTCTTCCGCTTTATTATTCTATTTATGCTGCAGGATAGAAAAAAAATAAATATCGTGTCAATAAATGACAGTTAATATGGTTTGTGTAACCGTAAACAATTTAATTTTTTTCATCTGTCTATTTTATCCGAAATTGAAAAAATTGGTCCTTCATATATTTTTTAATTAATGTATGTAAAATTTGAGGTACATTCTTTCATTATTTTTTTTTTTTTTTGTGATACGGCTTCAACTGATTTGCTTACTAGCCGGGATGGTATGATGATGGAAGCGTCTGCGCTGTAGTCAGCAACAGACGCTGGTTGATGCCAGTCCTGACCGGGAATCGAACCCGGGACCTCTGGGTCAGTGCCTAGTAGTCTAACCCACTGAGCCACAGAGGTCGGCCTTTCTTGATTTGTTTCCTATTTTAAATTCACATAATTCTTCACCTAATAGATAAATGCAAGGATTATACGATACAACAAATAATTAAAACATGAAAATATTTATTCGAACCATTAATTTTATAACAAGATATCCAGACATAATTTGCTTAATCTAAGAGCATAACAGCAACAATCAAGCATCATTTAGTAGTAGCGTCCATAGGCATAGGGGTAAGCAGAACCAGCATATCCTCCGTGGTAGGCAGAGTATCCATAGCCGGGGTAGCCTGCAGAGTAGGCGACGGGTGCATAACCAGCAGAATAACCGTAGCTGTGGACGGCGGGAGCCACGTAGCTGCTCACTACGCCGGGTTCAGCGACGGCGAGGGCCAGGACAGCGGCGAACACAAGAGCGAACTAAAAAAGAGAAATAGTAATTAAATATATTTCAATATTCCTTTTCAGGAATGAGTAGCTCCCTTATAGTGAGAGATACAGAGCTTTTATTACAAGTTATTATGTTGCGGTAAAGACGAGATTTAGTCGAGTTTAACGGCTTTAGTCTTTTTAGGTTTCTTTTTGTAGACATAGTTTTTAATCGTTAGTAAAATTAACGGACGGTATTTTTTGTGGCATACCGTATTTATTTTAGAATTTACCACGTATATGTGGCCACCAATAGAATCACGAGTTTGTATCAAAATGAACCAGTGAAATAAAAGCTATTTTGATAATTTTGCATTAGTTAAATTGCCAATAATATAATTGCTACTTTCATAAACGTCAATAAAAAAAAATCTATCGAAATGAATTATTTTTCTTGTTAAATTCTCACACAAAATATAACTCGTAATATGATAATTGTCAGATAATATTTTGACAGTATTTTGAATTCGTTCTTATTGATATAGGAAATACAGATCGTGTTGTGCACTCGCTATATTTCCATTTCCATAACTACTCATAATATAATCAATATATCGGTAATTACCAGTATGTTTTATTACTTATATTAAAATTTAGTTTTCTATTCTTATTTGTAATTTCTTAAATAGTAATTGAACAAATTAAAATTTGTTATTATTGATTTTGATATTTTACATAAACTAAATATTTTAGATATCTACATGAGAAATAGTAATTGGTGTTTCATAAAAGCATAAATTAATTAAAAATGTAGCATAACGCAATCATATGAGTGAATAAACAAAAAGTCATATTGGGTACAATACTAAAAATAAATTTGAATTTGTTAAAAAATTCTATACCGGTAATAAATATTCGTTGATTCTGTTTCAACTACAGATTAATGGCTCGTTTTATATGTTAAGAAAAATTGCAAATAAATCATTTGTTTTATAAATAAGAACGATTATTATCGAAATTTTAGTAGAAATGGCAGATCGTATAACACCAAGGGAGAGAAGTGCATGTTCTGTTTCCGATCCCTTTATTTCAAACTAATACTTATTCTTATGAATAATATTAAAATTCACATGAATTAAATGAATGAAATTTGTTTTATTTTCTCCGTCCCTAGTACAGGGAGTAAAATATTAATAGCAAGGAAGCTAAAATACACTTTTTCTTCCTTTGTAATTGACAACAGGACAAAAAGCACATTTTAGTCGCTCTTAGTAACGGCACAGCGGGCTATAATGTTCTCGTATATTAATCTCACTATTTTGATGCCATAGAAATCGACTTTTAATCCCGATCGTGGCAAAATTATTGTCATTAATTGATTTGCAATTTTTTCTCTTATCTAAGAGCTGAATTCTAGCACTAATCATGTAATCAGGAAAATAGATACAAGAATTTTAAAAATTGTATTTTTTTAAATAGCCATGAAAACTAATTTTCCCGAATTTTTAGTTAAATTTTTCTTACCAGTTTGAACATGGTGATTGATTGTTGATTCTACAGTTGAACTGAGACTATGCCTGCACTATTTCAGTAGCCGGCTTTTATACTCATATTCGCTTCATGAACTAATTGCCAAGGCCCCTTGATCCTGTTTTCGGTAACAAATAAAAAGTGAACCAGTTTAAAGAGCAGCCAACTTCATGTGTTCCGTTGTATTGTAGGTGTAAATTAATCAAATGTTGAACGCATTTTTTATTGTATAAATTCCAGTTAACAGGTACATTATATGTAAATTTAAATACCGAATGGTCGGTGACATTTAATAAAAATAAAAATTGAGGCAAGGTCGAGGTAATTTCTTTGTTTTGGAACAACAAGAAACTGCTGTGGTTTTAATTTTAATGCTTGAATAAATATATTTAATAGTTATTGTTGTAATACTTGATCCAATTTCTGAAATCTGTTGTACACGAACTATAAAATCTATTTAATTATCATTAAGGAAAGCTGTTATTCGAATAATTACACATAATATCATACTATGTTCCAATCAAGTGGAATGGCACAAACCCTTGAAACATTTATTCATTAGATTTATCCTGCAATTAATTAATCAATAAACTTTTCTTTTGGAGCACCATTTTCGCCTCATCCACATTCATAATTCCTTGCATACATGTTCGTTCATTCCTTCTATTACGAATTTTTCATACGCACAACAAACCTTCAATCATATCCATCTATTTATTAATATATATATATATATATATATATATATATATATATATATATATATATATATATATATATATATATATATACAGGATGTTTTTTTTTATCTTGAGACAACTAAATATCTTGAAAACTAAGAATCGTATCAAAAAATGTTCGAATACAATTTGTTTGCCTATTAGATGATACCAATCTCGACCTGCCACCTCCACCCCCTGGGGGTGGGGGATGACTCAACTTGCGAATTTCAAATAGGAACCCCTATTTTCATAGCGGATTCGGATTCTCCGCAAGAAAATACGTACATTTTGTTTGAAACATTTTTTTTGTTTTCCAGTAGATGGCGCTGTAATCGTAGAAAATACAATTTTTCGCAATTCCAGTGAAATTGCACCAGGGGGTGAAAAAACATGATGGTGTTTTTAAGAATCTTATCTATTGTTAAAAGTGAGCATCCCCCAACCTCTGATAGAGAGCGGTGGGAGGGGGGTTACTTTTAAATTTTAAATCAAAGTTCCAAGTGCGGATAAATAACTGCATCGAAGTAGGTGGCCAAGTTTTTGAGCACTTGTTGAAATGATTATTTAAATCAAGCACCCCGACGGTGAGTGGCAAGGAGACTCACCTAAAACAAGCACGCCGTTGGTGATTATAAGCACCCCCGATGTTATAGCAATTTGAAATTTGTTTGATTGCCCATGCGTTATGTATGGGCAGTTGTTTAATAAATTGGAAATAACGGGTGACAGTGTGCATCTTTCCTATCCTTGTTTTAAAAACCAAACCATTAAGTCGTTGTGACCGTTGTGTTAACTTCATTTGGCTTTGTTGATGATTGTAAAAGGATGTGAAAACACAGTTTAATATTAAAATCAACTCTTTTGAGAACTGCAAATAGTTTCGTATCTTCCTAGGGCTTGTGACGACACCACTTTCTTATTATTATATTTTCCCGTCATCAGCTTAAAAAGAAAATTCTTTTTACTTTCGCTAAAGTTTTTTCCGTGATTTCGTTTTTCTTCCATAATTTTTATATAAACTAGCACAAACGACGAACTCAAGCTAATTATCGAACATATAAATTAACTGCAGCTTGCTTTCAGAAACTCGATTCAATTTTAAAATTTTGATAAATTTAAACAGTAGTTAGCTATCAGGTCCGTTAAATATTTTTTCAGAAACCGGCCCTTAAATGAATGTATTTATAATTAAGGACTGTACCACGGATCGGCTGTATAAAGTGATTATAACTATATTGTTAGATAACAGCATGTTCACAGTTAACAATGACCAGAATGGCTGATATCACTTTTTTGATTTTTATAATTTATTTCTAGAATTTGGTGCACCTCATTCTTAAAAAAAGAAATAAAAAATACATAACTTATACTTATGCACTTTCCACACATCATAAATAAAAAAGACAAAAAATCTATTTTCTAAAAATTCTGGGACTAAAAATAAACTTTATAAAAGCACAAAATCTCCAAAACGGCATTTAATAATATGTGCTAAATAACTTCTTTTTGCGTAATTCAAATAATTTGTGCAAAATTTAATAAAAGTTATATAAAATATAAACAAATATATAAACACGCCTCATACCCATTATTGGGTGTGTCACTCTGCCGAAGTAGATCTTGGTAAGTGATATATTTATGCGCATGAAGTGTGGTTATCAGCCGTAAAATCACGGCCCCCTACGTTATTGGTTGGTAAGGTACAGGTGTAATTTTAATGTGGTGAAAATGTTTGTCGGCTGTGGGAATTGAACCAGGTTTTTCAGGATCCACAAGCCCACTCGATTCTACTGAGCCAGCTACCCCATTAATAAAAGTAACTAATTAATTAAATTTACGTAGGTTTTAAATATTGAGTGTAAGCAAAAAAAGCTTAAAATTTACGCTCTAATAACTGATTTCACATATGAAATATGAATAGACCGCTTTTCGTTCATGTTTAGTATTAAAACAATAATCTGTATACAAGATACTAGGTTCGGCCAAAATGTATCGAAGAAGAAGAAGTAGAAGCCTGAGAATAATTTAATCAAAAGTTTCACCAATTTTCTGCTATATTTGGTGTCCATGCTCAGATAGTCGACTATCTGACTCTTTAGGGCGAACATATAAATTTAAATTCATGTTTATTTTGACAATTGTAGCTTCGTAATTATTTTTTCATTTTGTTATATGTTCGCCCTAAATAGGAATTTTAACTCAACCTTTGTATGTTGTTTTTCACTTTATTTAATGTTGTTTGACCTGAAGTTGGCCATAACCTTGACCGAAACGTCGTTGTAATACTTCAATAAATTTATATACAACTTCAAGCCTTTTGTCCATTACTACCTTACAATATTATTATTGGCTTGCTAAATAATCTACTAAAAATTTCAATTCAATTTGATCACTCGTTCAGTAGTAGTCCAAAATTAACTGTGTGTATTTTTGATATTTTCATTGTAAAGCATAAACATTTCTGACATTAACGAATTTTTACCTCAATTTTCAAATCACCAGCAACAAACGTGTAATGTTAATTATTTATACATATTACGAGTATTCGAAACAATTTAAAAAATTTAGATATCAAATTCTCATTTTTTTTTCGTATTTTTGACATAAACAAATATTTGTCCGTCTAGTCCAAATATAATTGCATTAATTTTGTGTTAATCAATTTGAACGTTTTTTATTAAAATCAATAAAATTTGAATGGATATCATATGTATATTTCTTTCATCCATTACTTTGGAATAAAAATTAATAATGACTATTATGCGAGTATAAATATTACTTGTATGAAAATTACTTTGAAATTTATATAAAAAAAATGAAACACTTTATTGCATAACATGACTAAATGTTTGTATATACTTTTTATATTTTGTATGTCTTAATAAATAATAATAATATATTCTGACATAATTAAGATAAAAGGTACGAGATAACAAAAAGACAATAATATTTTTTATCAGATTTATTCATTCCAAATCACAGTAATTCAATGAAAACATTCAGGCATAATAATTGTAAGCTCCAGGATATTTGTATCCATATTGTTGTGAGTATCCTAGAATTCCAGAATATCCATTGTAGGCTGAATATCCAAGTGGATAGTATCCAGAAGAATAGGCCAATGGCGTACCGTAACTCGATAAACCATAGGCGCCGATAGTGGGGGCGGTGTATCCAGTGGCAATCAGACCTGGTTTAGCTGCTACCATGGCCAACATGGCGACGAAGATCAGGGCAATCTAGAGAGAAAATAATAAGTGGTTTATTAATAGACATTTACGATAAATTATAAATTAATAATAAGTTTAAAAATAAATAAATAAAATAAATATATCATCTCGCCTTTTACCCAATACTGGGTATTCCAGTAATAAAACATTAATATCCTGTATTTGTGCAACTAGATAGAAAAGATCCTATATTTATTTCACATTTTTCACTCGAAAGGACATTCCGATAAACTGTTAAAGTTTGGTGCTTTCGTTATAATTTATTCAAATTAATTTGCTACAATATGTCTTCAAATAAATAAATCGCTATATCAAACAGAAATAAATAAATAAATAAATATATCATCACGCCTTTTACCCATTACTAGGTGTGGCACTTTTCCGATGCAGATCTCGGTAAGTGATATATTTATACGCGTGAAGTGCGGTTACCAGCCGTCAAATCACGGCCCTCAAAGATATTAGGGGGGAGCCCCAGGGGTAATTTTAATTTGGTGAAAATTATTTGTCGGCTGTGGAAATCGAACCGGGATTCTTAGGATCCACAGGCCGACTCGATACCATTGAGCCTCTACCCCATATACTAATTTAAAATGATATTTCAAGAACTGGCAGTAACGCTAAATATAAATTCAATTTTATTTTCTTTTCTAAATAGCTCAAATACTATTTATTGTAAACCAAAATAATACCGGGCTTATTTAATTCTAAATTTAATCTTCTTTATGAATCTGTCTGTACAAATGAACGTGAGAGTTGTTAACAATTTTATATATTAACAATACTGATAATTTCGTTTTGAATGTACAATTAAAATATGACTAATATTTATAAGCTAACGCTATTCGTTACGCACTTAGGTAGGTAAGATTAAAATACATTTCTATCGTACTTTGAAATTCTTGTATGAAATTTCAATGAAAATTTAATAACTGTATTGTTCTTACCAGCTTAAACATGGTGAAGGTAAAGATGTGGATGGTTGACTCTGGTGAACAGATTCTGTCTTCAGTGTCGAAACTCGGGCTTTTTATATGTACTTCTGACAAAAGATTGCACTCAAGGTTCCCTCATTTTTACTTGAAGTTATAAAAATTGAACCTGTTTATATTTACCAAGACTTGAAACAGTTCAGTTTCTTTTTTTACAAAAGTTTTATCATTCACCTGATATTGGTAATTTTATACTCGATACATGATTGTCCAATTAACATTGAAAAACTTTATAAACAAATAAATATCATCATGCTATCTATTTCAGAGTGTGAAATTCAGTTACAATAAGTATTGTACACGTATATATTTTTTGTGCATGAAGTGCGGTCCCCTGCCGTCAAAACATGATGTCACAGATATTAGTAGAGAGAGCTATAGGAGTAATTTTAACAG
This sequence comes from Pterostichus madidus, assembly GCA_911728475.2. Lineage (NCBI taxonomy): Eukaryota > Metazoa > Arthropoda > Insecta > Coleoptera > Carabidae > Pterostichus > Pterostichus madidus. The sequence goes on from OU452307.1 coordinate 20,482,529, forward strand.
GTAGATTCACGAAAAAGGTTAAATTTGGTGTTACATAACCCTAATTTTATTCCGGGTTAAATTTTAATCCCTATTGGCAATTCACGAAACGAAATAATTTTAGTGTTAAATTTGACATCTTGAATTATTTTTACAATAACACTTGGTGCCACTTTATTTCAAATTCAAATCAAGTCTCCATATAATATATTAATCAAATAATTAATTTGACATTTGACAGATAGCAAAAGGAGTAAAAGGTTGAAATGGTTCAAATTTTTAAATCTTTAAAGAACAAAAAGTAAAAATTTACGAAATAAATCCGATAATAGAAGAAGAGAACAAAACGAGAAATAATAATTTTACAGAAAAAGAAATATCAATTATGGAAATTTTTGTTAATAAAATGAGGTCTGTGGTGGGATACTGAGTATTACTCTGAATAAAATATGCTACGCTTCAACGTAGCGGTAGCGATTACCGGAAATAAAAAACTGAGTTAAATAAAATTGTCATTTTTGACAGCTGCATTTTCATTTTCTTCAATATTATTTAGATAATCACGTCTTGTGAATAAATAATGAACAGAAATTAAGTGAAAATTTTGTATTCTATATATTAGTATTAATTAGTATAATTTTTATCATGTAGATGTTTTCCATTCATATGGCATATAAAATAGGATACTTAGGGCAACTAGTGATCTCTTTTCACTACCTGATGTTCAGTTTATGGAACTATTTCGTTTAAACAAACAAATGGTAAGGTATCTTTTTTGAGGAATTGATGCCGTTCATGAGAAGCTCTTTAAAGAAGTGTTGCTCAGCATTTTAAAATTTTTGCAGCCCTGGTTTTCTTACTACCAGAAATTTACTAGACGATAATATTTATTATTAATGAGTCAGTAATCAGTTAGTAGAGTTATAAAAGAAGTTAGTATTGTAATAAGACAAATAATGACAATATATCAATAAAAATAATATAAACGATAATTTATAACTTCCGTGGTACTTGTGGTTAGTAATTCATTTGACTTAAACAAAATTTCAAAAAATATAAATTACAAAACATATTGTTTGGTTAAACATTGTACCATTTAAATTTTATTAAAAATAACAAATAATACATGGCATAAAATTGATATCAACTGCCAAATGTCAATGTGATACGGTATTTTTTTTCAATTACCTATTCATACTAAATATATAAAAATGTCAAATATATATTGAACCCTACTCATCAGTAGTGATATTTTTTTAACTAATTTTTGTTATTTTGACATTTCATGGAATTAAAACAAGGGTTAAAAATGGGGTTAGGGTTATCTAGTAACCTGTTTCGTGAATTGGAAACAGGGCTAAAACTGGGATTAAATTCGAGGTTAGTCGCTAACCTGTTTCGTGAATCTGGCTGTAAATGAATAAATAAATATATCGTCACGCTTTTTATCCAAAACTGGGTGTGGTACTCTACCGTTGCAGATCTCGGTAAGTGACGTAAAGTTCAATTATCGAATTGAACCGAGATTCTCAAATCCATAGGCCAACACGATACTACTGAGCCACCTACCCAATAATATAATTTTTATGTGGTTAAAATCATTTGAAAGAATCGAACCCGGGTTCTCAACCCTATAGTATGATGCGTTACGTATTAACATTTTATTCTACAGTTTGCACAACGCCAGGTAAAGACGGAAATACTATTTGGAATGTCATTTTTAGAATAAATACAAATAAGTTATATTAGGTGCCTGACAGCTAATAGAATTTTGAATTATAGAAATACTTCAAAATTATGCGATTCTAATAAAAGTGTCAGGTTCCAGTGTAAACTCTACTTTAGTGAAAAACATGTATATATATATATATAAATATATAAAAATAAATATATCATCACGCCTTCTACCCATGACTGGGTGTGGCACTCTGCTGAAGCAGATCTCGGTAAGTGATATATTTTGCGCGTGAAGTGCGGTTACCAGTCGTCAAATCACGGCCCCCAAACATGTTAGTGGTGGAGGAGCCACAGGGATAGCTTTTTCAAATGATGAAAATTTGTCGCCTGTGGGAATCGAACCAGGGACCTCAGGATCCACAGGCCGACTTCATACCACTGAGCTAGCCATCCCATATATTATTATATATATATATATATATATATATATATATATATATATATATATATATATATATATATATATAATATATATATAATATAATAACACGCATGTAATACGTAACGTAATTTATTATTATTTTTCTGCCTACTCAGTCGACTTAAATAATATTAAAGGTTATACTCAAATTTAAATTTTCAAGTGTAACTGTAAATAATATGAAATAAATTTGTGTATCAGTCTTACCAGTATCAAGTAAATTATTTTATTGTCAACTAAGAAAGTTACTTCTGATTACTATATATTTACCCCATCTTAAATTATTAATTTGTTTACCTATTTTCCTTTGTATCACATATATTTCATTAAAATTCATAAAGTTTTGATTATTAAGCCGTCAAAAGTTGATTTTTTAAAAATAAGGAATCAAAAGATCCAGGGTTCTTGGATAAAGGATTTATTGTTTAAATTCAAAAAGCCTTTATTCAAGAACCCTGGATCTTTTGATTCCTTTTTTTATTAAAATTCATACTAAAAGATTAAACAGGTACCAATAATGAAAATGAAACAGCTTGTATTACATTTAAAAGTTTTATTACAACAATTCTGTAGATACAAACACCATTAATTCTTAATTAAATAACATACGAGTGGAATTAAAGATTTGCAAACAATAATTAACATAACATTAGTATGAACAATTGTACAAGTGGTAAGAATGCAGCAGATTCTTATTTTCTGAAAGTTTACCAGATCTTGTTATACGTGTAGACATAGGGAATATTGTAGGTGTAGTAGTATGGTTTGGAATAATAATAATAAAAAGGGTAAGTGGTAATCACTGGGCCATGGGAGTGCCCAGCATATGCCAAAGCCAAGATGGCGAAAAGAACCAAAAGAACCTGAAACAATATAAATGACTTTAATAATGAATATCATTATTACATTGCAGCACATGTTTGTACTTCGTACAAAATTTATTATTATGTGTTTTTCTTTTTTTCTTGTGAATATGTTGGCGAAACTAGTAGTAGGCAGTACTTATAATGCCAATTGGAAACTATAGTATAATTTAACGAATGTTAGTAAATCAATATTCAAAACAGTGTTAACAATACATATATGTTCGTAATAAGAACAACAAATAGAGGTTACGCGAGCAGTTATTATGCCCTTATATCTTTAGGCAGATTCATAAAGCGGATTAACGATAATAGCACTTTGAATATTGCAACAGATTCACGAAACGAATTAAATGTGTAACTAGTACTCTTTTTAAGCTAGGTTAAAATAAACTTGTTTCACGAATTGAAAAGAGTTTTAAAACGAAATAAAAAATGATATTAGCGCTAATCCGCTTTATGAATCTCCCTGCTAGAGTTTAATAATTATTCTGTTATAAAAAAATACAATGTTAATATAACGTATTGCATAATAACATAGGTAGCGCTAATAAAATGCAGCTTCACTTTGTGAGACAATGCGCCGAGGTGCCAATTTGGAACAACACAATACTTATAACAATATTTAGAACAATAAACATAAAATTCTACCATTTTCATAGAATCTAAAAAATGTACAAAAATGTTTACTTCTTAAATTTGTAAAATAATAATAATTTTTATTATTACCTAAATATTAACAGTTGGGACGTGATTAATAAAATATAGTTTTTCACAAATTTCGTATAATATAATAAAAACAGGAAAACAAGTGTTGACCGAAAGGTAAACAAGCGTGAACTCAGTTCGTGAGATTTTTCGCGCTCTTGTCAAGGTATAACCATTTCTCTCAAAAAAATAAAGCCTTCTTTCTCATTATTATGGTTTCTATCAATGCAATATTTGTAACCAAGAGTTACCTATGTCACGATTAATTAATAGATCTTTAATATACAGGGTGATCAAAAGGAATTGTTATAGTTGGCAATACAATTCCAGAGATCTTTTTATTCCACAGTTGGTACAACGTCAGATAAAGGCGGAAATGCTATTTAACATTTCTAATAAATACAAATAGGTTATGTCAGGAGTCTGACAGCTAATAGAATTTTGACTTTTTAAGTAATAGAAATAGTTTAGAAATAAACGTAATAATAAATGTACTCAAATTTAAATTTTAAATGTCACTCTCAACAACAGGAAATGAATTTATGTATCAGGCTTACCAATATCAAGTAGTTTTTTGTATTGCCAACTGTAACAATTCCTTTTGATCACTCTGTATTTTGCTCCCTTAGTAGGAACTTTACAACAAAATAAAAAAAAATAAAAAAACACGGAAAAATATTTTTTTACGTAGATTATCATATAAAATAACAAAAAAATTGTAGAATAGCCTATTAGATAAAATGCTCATTTGCTGTGGTGGTCGTAGAAAAATAATTTTGGATAATCAAACTTTACATTATGTCACAAGGACACAAGAAAGGGGACGCGGTTAGACATTTGTATTCATATATTCAATATAGTATCACATAATAATATATCATTTCAGATTGATAATTTATAAAATTGTAGGGTAATAGAATTAGATTTATAATATAAATCTTGCGCTAAGTTAGGTTTGAGAAAAGTAATATACCAATAAACTGACAAAACGTACTGTTATTTAAAACTGTCGAATTTAAATGGAATAAACAGTATTGATTTTTGTTTAGCCAACAGTTTTTAAAAGATTCAATCGATGTTTTGCAATATTTTATCATTATTATTTATACATAAATTTTATGTTGTCAAAATTAATACAACATATGCATTCATTACCTTCAAAAATATGTACAGAAGATAAAATCAGCCAATGATATTTAAAATTTTTCTTTAGTTCCCACGTATAGATAAATAATTATACCCATGACGACGTGATATAATTACTTTCGTATATTGACCTGGTCCAAAATGTCAGATTCAATTATAATAACACTATACTCGTCATAGTAACCGTGTTCGTCAAACGTCACAAATTTCTTTATTTGGTATATAATCATAATGAATACAACTTACGTGTTGTATTATGTGCATATGATAATATGTTTCATTTATAATAAGAATAATATCTTGTTTATAAAGGTCAGTGTTCAGATGTCAACACTCCCATAAATTCAAGAAGTAAGTAATATTAACCGCTAGAATGAAAAACCCATTAGGGTTAACTAACTAGTTGTTAATATATCATCATCACGCCTTCTACCCATTACTGGGTGTGGCACTCTGCTAAAGCAGATCTCGGTAAGTGATTTTGCGCGTGAAGTGCAGTTACCAGTCGTCAAATCACGGCCCCCAAACATGTTAGTGGTGGAGGAGCCATAGGGATAGCTTTTTCAAATTATGAAAATTTGTCGCCTGTGGGAATCGAACCAGGGACCTCAGGATCCACAGGCCGGCTTCATACCACTGTGCTAGAGAGTTTATGTTACGCTACCAAATGTTTCTAAATTACAATTAAGGAAAGTACTGTATCGTGCCCCCGTCCAGAAACATTAGTTTTGCATAACTCAAAATCGTACAGAAATAGCATGTTTTCGGCTAAGGCTAGCAAAAATTGGGAACTTTAATAAGGTTAACATTAAAAATTAAAGGCTGTTAGTGTGAGTAATGTTTTCAACATAAAAATCGCATGTTTTTAATATTTGACAAATAAATCAATCATTTTATTTAAATCGACTCAAAAAATCTTGTGTATCACACGTCCAGAAACACTTTTGCCAGTACTCGCAATTCGTAAACCTCACCTTCGTCTCAGCCTGTCAAACATTCTCGTTCTTCAAAAATACAATTTCTAGTCTAATGTTACAAATAGCTATATAATTATATTTTCTGAAGAAAATATTAAAATAATTTGTAATCTTACCAGCTTCATCATATTGTCTAACAATTTGGTAGTAACTTCTTGGTTGGTGATTGTTTACAGTTTGAATCTAACAATCGGAAGATGCTCTTTTATATTCCTGTGATTCTAACAAAATTTGCTCAAGGTTTTCAATATTTTGACAAAACAAGTTTGTGAATATTTTAATGTAATAATCAAAACATTCTTTTCAAAAAGTGTCATCCTACTTGTCACATTATAGAAAAATAATTTGTTACGAGGAACAAGGTAATCTTCCACGAATAGCACACGGAAAGTTCGTAGAAAAAACATAATTTACATATGCCATACTAGATTCTATGTAGTTAGGCTGGAATTGGTAATGAATAAGAAAGTTAATTAAATAAGAATAAATATATTAGCTCATTGAAAAAAAAATCTTTATTCTATAATCATAGATATTTTTATGATAAGAAAGTTGATGTCGGGTGCAAATTATAATTACATGTAAAATTTTATAATTTTGAAAACAAATATGTGGAAGTAAAGTATGTAATACAAATAATACAAAGAATTCGAAATCATTTGTCGAACTACCTACGTTTGTAAGAAAAAAAGTGACCAATTTTTTTATTGCATTTTTTATTAAGGATACGAATCTGAAATCTTTTTATGATACGTGTTTTACGTTTAATTTATTTTTGAAGAATATTGACATTTTTGACTCCTATAGTATATTGTCTACAAAACATCGTCAAAATGTCATGGGCCAGATGAGTATTTATAACCGTTATTGTATTTTCGAATTTTAAATTCATTTTCCTATAACTAACAGACGAATTTTAAAAATACTGTATCATATTCATCTTGATTATGCATGACATTTTACTCTTCCTGAATAAATGAATATATCATCATACTACTATGATCGTTTCTGAGCGAGACAGCAGTTCTCGATTAGTATAAATTTTTTGAACATATAGTACAAAAGCAATCATCAAATCATGCCTCTCAAAAATGTTTATTGAGGCGAGCCACAAGGGTAATTTTAATGTGATTGAACTTTAGTTTTCCACTAGGGAAATTAAACTCAAGTTCTCAATAATCAAAAAGATATTTACCTCATATTTTATCTGTATAACTTATTTTATCGTGTTTTCTTAGATTTAATAATAAACATTATATCTATTAATTGAATTATAGAGGATAAAATTGGGAAACTATCAGGATTTGAACCTGCGACCTTTGAACTTAATGTTCTAAAACAGTGGTTCTCAACCGAGGGTACGGGTACTCCTAAGAGTATGCGAGATAGTGCTAATAGTTAGAGAGCTAGGGTGCAAAATGATGTCTCATTTATTCCAGTGATAGAAATGGATTTTTTAATAGATTATGTCATGATAAACATGAAAAAAAGAAAATTAGATTTGGGAACAACCACCCTTAAAATTTGCGCATTCACATCGACGCCATCTATAGTTTCCACCCGTTCCCAAATCTAATTTTATTTTTTTCATGTTTATCACGACATAATCTATTAAAAAATCCATTTCTGTCACTGGAATAAATGAGACATCATTTTGCACCCTAGCTCTCTAAGTATAAGGGGTACGCCTAGTTCTCTATATAACATGACGGATTTCATTTGAATCAACAAGTGTCGAAATTTAATATTTTTTACTACTTTTTCTTAATTTTTTGCGATTTTGTTTATTAGAAAAATAAATATCTGTTATTGTTTTATTTAAAATATAAATTTATTCATTTTACGAATATTTTTATATTTTAAGTTTATTGTTCTTTCTACTGATACACTGTTTATATTTTAAAATCATTTAATTTATAGTGTTTACTGTCTATATTAGACTTGTGCACTGTGCACTGCCACGCCACACCACCGCCTTTAATTTGAATAGGCAGGCCGCCGAACGATTAATAAAAAATGTGTTATTTTAGAGTATTTCACTTTATTATATTCTAATTCACAGATAGAAATGTTAAATGAAAAAATATTAGTATATACGCCGAGGCGTATACTGTATTGCTAGAAAATGACCATAACCATTGGCCGAAATGTATAATAAAATGTAAAATGTGAAATTTAACTTTTACAATTTATTTCATAACTAAAGCCTAAAATCCAATTATAAAAGTTCTGAATATGGTTCTTATTAATTTTATTATTATGTTTGTAAAATATACCCATAATTGTTGCAGAATATTTTTTCTTATTCGATTGTGTCAAAACTAACTTTTTTTGTTTAGAATATTTGTGCAAAAGTTACCTTTTCAGTTAAAATTGAATGTTTACTATGATTACTAAGTTATGGTTATTTTATCGTCCGTAAAAAATACTTTTCAACCTAGGACGAAAAATTCTTTTCTGCCTTTAAAATAATATTTAAATTACAAATTTCTTACAATTAAACAAAAAATAATATATGACACGTGGCCACTCATACGGTTGCCGACTTCACGTCGTCCAGTAATTTCCTTCACTTGTACGAAAAACTTCATTTTTCGTTCTTGTATCATAACTAGTGTTGCAAAATGTCCGGAATTATGTTTTCTGAAAATATATTCGGAAATATTTGGAAATATTGGAAATACTGAAAAACAAATACTTATTAATTATTGCCAAATAAATTGTATGTTGTATCGTTTAATGTAACTAAATAATCCAATTATATTAATACTAAATTTTAATTTTAATCACTATCGGTATGATAGATAAAACACACGCACAACGATTTATGACAAATCATTAAGAATGTGAGATTATAGAGTAATTCCAACAGTAGCAAGACACAAATACTACATTTTCCGGCAGTACGGTGGAGTGGTTATCGTTACGGAATTCGAATCTGAGGATCTCGAGTTCGAATCCCACTCAAACTAAAAATTATAATAACTATCACACTGCAGCTCGGTGAATCCAGATCCTGTACTGTAATTGAGATTCATTTCCTATTGGAAACAAAATATTCTTAAGAATCGAACATTTCAATTGTTTCCAATATTTCTAGCCGGCCATCGGAAATTTCCAAAATTTGCATTTTCACACTAGTCATTACTAACTATAATTTTTCAATAATAAAGCTTATACTTATATTATACAATAATATTAATAAGAATTTGTAAAACAGTTAACATGCTAGGGAGTACTTTAAGAAAAAAATATTGAGAACCACTATTCTAAACCAACTGAGTAATTCAAATCTGATTGTATACTAATTTTTCTATCTATTATATTAAGTGTCAAACGCAGCCTCGATCCCATGACCCTTTTATATATTGAGAGACTAATGGACAGTTACACCGCCAGCCTTTAAATATCAAGTGCCATTTATGTAAAAAAAATATCGAATCAAATTGTTGACAGCACTGTTTATGAATTTATATGACAGTATTTTTCTACTAAATATTGTTTCACGTCTTACTAAAGTTACACTTACATACATATATAGGGCGTATTCCATTTGCCATTTGAATCAGATCTAACTTACATTTACTGAACCAGATCACTTATTTATTTCGCTGGAATATGTTGCTGACTTTATTCCCAGTACTAGAATTACTGGTTCTAATTTCCTTTGAAGTAATCCACCTCAATTAGTGCATCAGTTTACTTAATTCACTTCATGTAGTCATAATGGCTAATTTATCTGAACTGATTTAAGTGAACCAAGTGGCAAATGAAATACAGCTCTCCATACATATATATCGTCACGCTATATCCCATCAAATGGGATAGCACGAAGCCTAAAATCATTCATAAAATATTCACTCATTACATTCATGAAATAATCAGTCCTCGTCAAACATTCTCATCCAAACACACCACCCTCACTTTAATCATATTCATAGATCACTCCATATAAACTCATTTATTTATTACACTCGATATCATTCATCACACAACAAACCTTCAATCACATCTATCTAGTCACTCCTATTCACTTATCATTCATCTTCTTTCTTCGACATACATAACATATGCATAAAACATCTATAATTATTCACGTTTACTCCTAACAACGAATCTACAAAGATTAGAAAAGATGAAAGCAATAGCCTGCACTTGTATATGAAAGAAAAGTCCACACAATGCAGTAACTGAAAATGAAACAAAAAGATAAGAAAGGAAGGGAGTGACGCCCTGCGCTTGTTTTTGAAAATGAAATCCACACAATTGCATTTAAACACTCTATGTAAGATCAGAAAACGAATAAAAAAGATAAGAAACGAAGGGAGTGTCGACACTTAATACAAGTATTATTATTTAATTTATTTAAACTTAATCTAAGTGTTTATTTTAATAATTATACAACATAAGAAACTGAAGGAATTGTGACACAAAATATTTTTTATAGCTAATTAATTAACATTTTTCGGCAATGAAATATTTGCGACTTCTGATAATCATCTAATATTATCAAGTGTGAAATCTTATTTATATAGTCATTAATAACAAATCATTCATTTGCATAAATAGCGTTATTGAAGAGAGTTTATTGATATTTAAAATTCTATTGATTTTGGAATATGAATAATATTTAAATTAAATTCTAATTTTACATCTACTACGGGTTTAATCCAAGGTGAAGTAGCTACTACCTCCCTTATCCTCCCTTATTTATTAATTTGGCAATTTAGGTCACGCAACCTAACTTAGACACATGTAGTGTAAATTATGGCAGCTATAAATTCTTGATATCACTTCTTATTTCCGAGTATCCAACATTGAAATTTCATATAGAAATTATTACATTACAAATATTAAAATTATCTATGTCACTTTTGCTTTGCAATTATAGTAAATTATTAAATTATCTATACGGTGTGTTAGTAACTTAATGCTGTTTTATTTTTTTCAGAAAAATATATAGATCAATAAATACGAACAAAAAACTTATTTGGGAACGATTTCTCAACTTTCAAATAATTTGTAAACTATCGTATATTGAGAAAAATATGTTTTCAGACGACCACGTATGAAAGTAACCATAACAACATTATAAATTACTACGGAAAGTTGTACATAACATACACTGATATGTTAGTGTAACGCACACTTGTAACATATCATATGAAGTTCCACTGATTGCGTTACGATGAAAGAAAATAATAAAATAAATGAAACTAATTTGTATTATTATGTAAATCGAATTTTTGGCAGATTTATCAATACATTTGGACAGATAAATCTTATTTTTTTAAAATTAATAATTACTTATTTACTAATATTTTAGCATTATTTAATATTTTGACATTACAGTTAGTACAGTAGGTATCACCACACCTAACCTTTTACCCTTAAACGTCAAACGTCAACGCTTCCTTCAAAAACGCATCAGCTGTCAAAGAGTAATAACATTGCTCTTGTAAACTTTTTTTAGAAATATTTTGTAGTCGTCTGAAAAATGGTGCACATAACTCGCTCGAAAGTGTGATAACTGTGCTCGTGTACTTAAATCACTCGACGCTGCGCGCCTCGTTTTTTAATTTGTACACTCGCACGTTATCTTACACTATCGATGCTTGTTATGTAATATATTATTATGTTATGGTACTAGTGTATAAGTATGTCTTTAAAACACGTGTGACAAGTTTAAGAGCATGACGCAAAGCGGAGTGCTTTTAACGGTACTGGTGCTTTAAAGGCACTTATACACGTGTATCATAGGCTATTTTTTATTATGCATCATAATCTGGAAAATATAGCTGGAAAGTAGCATTTTCATTTTAATTCATTTCATAATTTTGTATGCATTATTTGACGTAATATCGTTTACATGAAGATAGGTCTGAATTTGTTTATGTTACTATGTGGATTCGTTGTTTTGCAATCTATTGTGATAAATATAAGGCGCATTCCATTTGTCATTTGGCTCAGATCTAACTTACATTTACTGAACCAGATCACTTATTTATTTGGTTAGATGACTTCTCTGACTTTATTTTCAGTACTCGAATGCCTTATTCTAGTTTACTTTGAAGTAATTCACCCCAATAAGTGCATCAGTTGCTTAGTTCAGATATTTAGTCATGTTGCCTAATTTATATGAATTAAATATTGCAATAATAAAATATACTTTTAGGAGCTGTCAACAGCGTAGAAAAATAATTTTTGTGTTTGTCGTTTTCGAGATATGACATAATCTTATACTTTCTTTAAAAGGAACAAATAGTAAACAATATCTAGTAAGAAAGGATTTTTTTCTTAATTTAATCATCTTAAGCTTATTGAAATTTGACGACCTATAATTTTAAAATCGCATGAAATTTTAAAGGATCATTAGCAACTAACGGTTCAAAAAGTTTAAAAAAATTGTTATTGGCACTGTTGCTATATCTAAACTTTTTTTTTAACTAAATAGCTCTTTATTTCTTTCTTGCAACTCAGCAATAGTATTATTAAATTAAATTAAAATAAACAAATATTACTTACTAATCCTATTATAAACCAAACAAATAACAAAGCCTGTAATGCGATTTAAATCTCATTAAAAAACATTTAGTTTTTAATAATAATAATTGTTATTATTCTCTCATCAAATAACATATAGTTTTAAATAATATTTGTTATTATTATTTATCTAAATACAGAAAGAAATACTGTTAATAGCAAAAGAAACAAGACTAAAAGACAAGAACGTAAAAATAGGGTACAAAAAAATAAAAATAGATAAAGAATGGTTCGAGTGGTGTGAAGAAACGGGAAAAATCAATATGAATAAGGACCCAAAAAACTCAAAAAACTTAGAACAGGCAGAAAGAAAAAGAAAAACTTAGAAAATAGAAACAAAAAAAGAAAACAAACAAGGAATAAGATTATTAGAATAAGTACATGGAATATAAGAACTTTATTAACGGCAGGGAAAATAATAGAATTAAGCTTAGAATTAGATAAATATGGGATCAGTATAGCAGCACTACAAGAGACGAGATGGAAAGGGAAAGGACAGGTTAACAATGAAAACTACTCAATTTTTTATTCGGGAGAAGAAAAGCAAGGCCAATACGGAATAGCATTTATAGTAATGAAAAAAATGAGAGATGACATAATAGAATTTAAACCAATAGACGATAGAATGGCTTACATAAGAATAAATGCAAAACCATCAAAAATATCAGTATTAAATGTATATGCACCGACAGAAAACGCGAAAGGTGAAGAAAAGGAAATATTTTATGTGAAACTAGAAAATGAATTAGAGAATATACCAAAAGAAGACACAATATTACTAGTAGGTGATTTTAATGCGAGGATAGGGAAAGAAGAATATTTAAAGGAGGTGGCAGGAAAACACACAATACATAAGACAACAAATGATAATGGGGCGAGATTATGTAACCTAGCAATAAGTACAAATCTTGTAATAAGCAGTACCAAATTTAACCACCCGTGGCAACACAAAGTAACATGGTCCTCCCCTGACCTAAGAAATAACTCACAAATAGACCATATACTAGTTAATCGTAGAAGACAATCAACAATGAGAGACGTAAGGACCTATAGAGGAGCATGCGCGGACTCCGACCACTATATGGTGACCGCGACAATAAAGCAAAAAACAAAAAGAAAAGGCACACTCACGAATAAAGGAATAAAATGGAACAAAGAAAAACTCAACGATAATAAAGAAAGAAACAAATATATTGAAAAATTGGAAGAAAAAATAATACAGAACGAGATGCAAGGAAATGATGTTGAAGACGGCTGGAGTAGATTAAAAACATGCATAACAAAGGCAGCCGAAGAAACGATAGGAATTATAAAACAAAGTAAAAAGAAAAAGAGTTGGTTTAATGAAGAATGCAAGACAATACTGAAAAGGAAAGCAGAAGCGAGAAGAAAATGGATACAAACAAAAACAGAAACACACAAAGAAGAATATGTAACAATTAGAAAAGAATGCAATAAAATAATAAAGAGAAACAAAAAGATATGGATAGAAGACAAAATGGAAGGCATGGAGGCAGAAAGAAGGAACAGAAATACGAGAAGATTCTACCAAGAAATTAGGCAAGATAAACACACGAGAAACATAAATATAAGTAAAATGAAAGACAAGAATGGAGAAATAACTGAAACAGAGCAACAATACAAGAATGTATGGGAAGAATATTTTAAAAATATACTTAACGAAACAGAAACTGAAGAAGAAGAAGAAAACGATGATGAGGATGAGGAAGTAACCGAGATGGAAAATGAGAATGACGTAACGCAAGAGCCAACTTTAGAGGAAATCAAACTAGTAATCACAAAATGCAAAAACGGAAAAACTCCAGGTAAAGATGGAATAGACATGGAACTGATAAAGTATGGGGGAGAGGAACTGCTCGAACAAATACACAGACTAATGACAATCATATGGAGAGAAGAAAAAATGCCCAAAGACTGGGAAGTAGGGCAAATCGTAACGATTCATAAAAAAGGCGACAGGCATGAATGCCAAAACTACAGAGGAATAACTCTACTGAACAATATTTATAAGATACTATCAACAATAATTCAAAAAAGATTAGAGAGAACAGCAAAAAACAAAATTGGTCAGTATCAATGTGGCTTTATTCAGGGTAAATCCACAGTAGATGCCCTACACACTATAAAGCAGATCATGGAAAAGACACATGAGGCAAAGATAAATATAGAATTATTATTCATTGACTTTAAGCAAGCTTTTGACTCTATTAAGAGGAACAAACTCATGAAAGCCTTAAAGGAACTGAAAATAGAAGAAAAATTAAGAAAATTAATAAAGATGACGATGAACGAATCCAAAAATACCGTTAGAACAAATCTAGGAGAGACAAATGAATTTTTAGTAAATAAAGGTGTTCGACAAGGAGACGCGCTATCCGCTACTCTTTTTAATCTAGCATTGGAATATGTAACGCAGAAAATAAATAGAAACGCAATAAGAAAGAATGGCGGACAAATAATTGCATACGCAGACGACGTAGTGGTTATAACGACAAGGCGTGACATACTGGAAAAAATGGTAAAGGAAATAATAACGGAAGGGCAAAAAATGGGACTGAAAATAAATGAAAACAAAACCAAGTTCATGAAAACTGGAAACACAAAAAAGATCAGAAAGATAAAAATTGGGGAATGTGAGTTCGAGGAAGTAGAGAAGTTTAAATATTTAGGGGTGACAATAACAAGTAAAGGTGACAGAGAATCAGAGATAAAAGAGAAAATATTTACAGCAAATAAAGCTTTTCACATATACAAAAATCTACTAAAGAATAAAATACTCACAAAAACAACTAAAATGAGAATATACAATAGCATGATAAGACCAATACTGATGTATAACGCGGAAACTTTAACAATGTCAAAAAAAGAAGAAGAACAGTTAAGAATAATCGAAAGAAAATTCTTGAGAGCAATTCTAGGACCAGTAAAAAACGACGACAACGAATATAGAATTAGAATGAATTTCGAAATAGAAAAAGAAATAGAAGAAGACATAGTAAGGAAAATTAAACAACAACGAGTAAGGTGGTTAGGGCATGTTTGGAGGGCAGGTGCAAAAGAAATGATAAATAATATACTGCAATGGGATCCTGGAAGAAAAAGAAGAGGAAGGCCGAGAGCAACATGGATGCAACAAGTAAAGGAAGATCTAAACAACATAGGGATCACCGACTGGAAAGCAAGAACTGCAGACAGGAAAAAATGGGAAAAGATATGCAAGAGAATATAAGAAGATCAAGAATACGGGAGTGATCCCCCCAAATTAAAGGATCGAGAGAGCTTCGAAAGAGGCGGTTCAACCCCACAATGGGGTGTAAAACCACGATGTATGTATTTATCTAAATATAAAATGTAATATTATTTCTAAATTCTGTTAAACTAAAATATCCGAACATTCCATGTTTCTGAAAAATAATAGCAAAAAAGATTTTCAGTACACATGGTATACAGTGGAGATATTTTTAATATGAACTTTCCAGACTTAAATTATAAAGGGTTGCGAACAATCTAGTCTAATTTGTATATTTGGATTTTTTTTACTGATGTTTCATTAAATTATGTGTAAAAATGAGTAATATCTGAAAAATAAGTTGCAAGAAATACAAACAGAATTAAATATTTAACAAGCAATATATTTGTGCACCTATTTACAATTTATTACAATACAGATCCAAATATGTGAAGTAGAGAAGCATTTATGAACTAAGAAACAATTCCTTGGACAGCATTTCGTTTAATAGTGGACAAGAGGTGCGGCATAGGCAGATCTGACGTAGGGAGAAGCGTATCCACTGTAGGCGACGGGAGCCACACCAGCAGTGTAGGCTACAGGAGCCACGCCGGCGGAGTACGCCACGGGACCCACACCGTGGTAAGCGCTGTAAGCGGGTGCGTTGTAGGACACCACTCCAGCGGCAGCTACGGCCAAGACGGCGGCGAAGACGAGAGCGAACTACATCAAAGAGAAAATAAATGAACACATATATAACTACGCCTTTTACCTATTTCTGTGTGTGGCACTCAGTCGTACCAGATTTCAGTAAATGATATATTTATGAGCAAGAGGTACAGTCACCAGTCGTCAAATCATCCCATCCCTCCAAAAAATGTTAATAGAGAGATAGTTACAGGGGTAATTTTTAATGTAGTGAAAATCAGTGGGAATTAAAGTAAACGCGTCAGAGGATTGGTTAAATCGCTGGAACTATTCGAAACTGATGATGGCAATATTACAAACTTTAAACTGGATAAATTATTTTGCTGTTAGTTTTAGAATTGATTTCTCAGTTTTTATCTGCGAACGCTTTAGGAACAATAAGCTTTTTATTCTAGTTATGTTAACGAATTTAGTTTGGTTTTATTTTCGTTATTTTAGTTATTTTGGCAACTGACTACATTAGAACAACTGAAAAGTTATGGATAAATTTGTAAACAAAATATTTTGAATTTAAATTAAGCTATTAAGATTATATTAATTAGCTTAAAATTGGCTAATAACGAATCAATTGCCTATTACAAAATTCTTTCTTCTAAAATATTTTTTTTCCATCAGGCTATAAAATAACGATCTGTCAAATATAAGTGAAATTAGAGCACGTATTTATTTTTGAGATAAATTAGCTATCGGACACTTTAGCCGAAGATGGAAAAACCAGACTTAGGTTCTAATGCTTATTTTAAATTATTTACTAACAGGCAGATTCATAAAACGAATTAGAGCTAACACCGTTTTTAATATTATATAACTTTGTTTCGAATTAAAACAGATTAAAGAAATGAACTAAATTTAATGTTAATTAACTATCTTTTTAACTCAAGTTAAAATAAACTTGTTTCGTACATTGAAAAGAGAGTTAAAAACGAAATAAAAATGGTATTAGCGCTAATCCGCTTTATGAATCTGCCTGTTAAATTTTAGATCCGGTATTAAACTTTACAGATTTGTATACATGATTAATTACTTTCTAGAAAAATGTTGTCCCTAAATCAGGATGCGCATATTTTACGATACTAAGGGCCGATTAATATCGCATCGAAATCATAGCACAAATGGTGTATTATAAATATACTCTATACCATTTTCTGATTATTTAATTTATCCTGCCGATTGTTATCGGGAACTTTATCCGGAGATAGAAAACTGTTTTCTTTTTACTTTGAGTTGCGTTAAATACAAAACTAATACATCAAAAATTTAAGAATTATAATAATATGTGTTTCAAATTAAAACAGATTCAAGAAATGAACTAAACTTAATGCTAATTAACTATCTTTTTAACTAAAGTTAAAATAAACTTGCTTCGTACATTGAAAAGAGAGTTAAAACGAAATAAAAAATGGTGTTAGCGCTAATCCGCTTTATGAATCTGCCTGTAAAATTTTAGATCCGGTAATCAACTTTACAGATTTGTATACATGATTAATTATTTTCTAGAAAAATTTGTCCCTAAATCAGAGTGCGCATATTTTACGGCACTCAGGGCCGATTTATATCGCATCGAAATCATATCACAAATGGTGTATAAAAATTATACTGTTGTATACCCTTTCCTGATAAGACATTATTTCATTTATCCTGCCGATTGTTATCGGGAACTTTATCCGGAGATAGAAAACCGTTTTATTTTTACTTTGGGATGCGTTAAATACTAATACATAAAAAATTTAAGAATTATAATAATATTTACTTCTACTTTTCAAAAATCTAAACTAACTAGAAACAATTCCCTATTGCAGACGAGTATACGAGCCCTATCTCACATCAGTTTACCCGAATCTTATTTTTTCTTATGATTTTTGATTTTGCAGTTTTATTTCTCGTGTAATATGCAAGAGAATTAAATAAAATTTTAATGAGACATATACTAATATATTGTTAATACGCAGATAAAATTAGAAGTCAAATGATATACACATCTTGGAATGACAGCCATTGAAAGATGAAGTAAACATTTCTGTAGTAACTAAATTTTTTTTTGGTTTATTCAAAAACTGTATAATAATAAAGTTTGTTTTAAATAATAATTAACTTTCATTTCATAGGTCACACTGTCTATAAGATAATAATCATTATAGTTTATTGATGTGTTGAATTAGATTTTTTTGTAAAAAAATTATTGCTAGTACTACTGTTATACAGATTGTGTCTAAGGAATATTCAATGTTAAATTTAGTTTAAGGTGTTGAAAATTAATTATAGAATTTAGTAAATGTGAGATATCGGCGTATTTAGTATTATTTAATTTTTAACGGAAAAATAAAATTCGGGTCAACTGACGTGAGACAGGGCTCGTATATAAATATTTCTTTATTATTTATCTGACATATTTCTGAAGCGGATTAGCAGTAATGCCACTTTTAATACAATATTATCTACGTTTATAAAACAGATAAAGGAAAAGAATGAAATTTGAAGCTAGTTACACAATTTGTTTAATCCGAGTGAAAATGAACCTGTTACCTGAATTGAATATAGAGTTAAAAACGAAACAAGAAATAGTGTTAACGTTAATCCGCATTTTGAATTCTGAATTAGTATTTTTTTTATTGAAACTTACCAGTTTGAACATGTTGGTTGGTTTGTGAGTACTTGTCGACGATTTGCAGACAAATGATACATTTCTTGGAGATTCAATTGCTTTATATACTCAAGTTGCTTACATTATCATGATGAAATCTACGAATGCTCATTGGTTGTCAAATAGATGCTTGCATGTATTTAATCTAAAATACTGACCCACTCATATTCATGAAGTTTTGTCCATTGTTAAATTACAAAACTAGACGACCCTGTATAGTTTTTGTTCCATGTTTCACGCATTTAGATTAATTTGAGATATGGTAGCTGACTTTATATGTTAAATGTCAATAATCGGATACAAAACCTGATAAATTTAATCCAATTAAATGAATAATGAGCAAATTTAATAAATGCTAAATGAATATTGTTACCTATATTGCATCATAATCCCCGGACGTAATTGAACAAGTATATTATATTTTGATTTAAATTTAAATGAGTTAAATTCGTATACATTTTTCAATTAAGTCATGAATTGCTAAAAATATAAATCCCATCATGTACATTATAAAGCAAATATATCCCCCTATTCTGAGATCAATATTATTTATTCAGTTATTTCTATTTTATTTTTATACATTTTGCTACGATACGAAACTGCCTGTATAATAATAATAATGTTTAACCATACTCTTTTATGTAGCTATCAGTGAGTTGTCTTTATGCTATATAATAGCTATGTATATATTAATGAAGCAAAATGTATGAAAATTATATAAAAATACTAGAGCAAATTTTTCTGGTCACAGAATACCGAAATTGTGATATTTGTAAAGTATCAAAGGGGAGCTAGCTCAGTGGTATCAAGTCAGCCTGTGGATCCTGAGAACCCTGGTTCGATTCCCTCAGCGATAAACAATTTTCTTCATTTTAAAACTACCCCTATGGCTTCCCCACCACTAACATCTTTGGCGGGCCGTGATTTGTCGGCTGGTAACCGCACTTCACGCGCAATATACATCACTTACCGAGATCTGCTTAGGCAGAGTGCCACACCCAGAAATGGGTAGAAGGCGTGATGATATATATATTTTTTATTTATGTAAAGTACCAATGAAATATTAAAGTTGACATAACTTATGGACCATTGACAGATAATGATTCAGTTACAGAGTAGGGGAAATTTTCATATTATTTATTGGCAAAACAAGTTTTCTTGAATTAAAAAATATTGTTTATTGAAGTCGTAAAATGATTTTTAATATGTTACATAACTTCTGATTATGAGCTTTGCTGTAGCAGAATGCTATACTCAAAAGTGGGTAAAATTGTGTGATATTAATTTAATTTATTTTTATTTATGATTTAATAAAATACATAAAGAGTTACATCACTTTCAAAAAGGATGTGCTACCATAAACTAGTTTGGCATCCGTTTGAGATTTATTATAACTACTTTTTTATGTGTGACATCATTTAAGAAAATACAACGTAATTGTTAATGCTACTTATTTATTCTTTTGTTTTTAAAATTATTTTTCAAATTTTTGTTGTGTTATATACAGCGACCTAGGAAAACGTCCTCGCGACGAACAAGTAATTTTACTTGGCATTTCACGTAAAATTTAAATTCTTATTTCATTGTTTTATAACATAAATAAGTACTGAACAGATTGAATATCTCGTATTTCTTTGCATTTTAACTTTTAGGAAACTACTTAACTGGCTTTTATAGTAAAAATTAAATGAAGGTATCATCACGCGTTTTTACCTATTACTGGATATAGCACTAGCAGATCTTAGTAAGCGTGTGAAATGCGTTTACCAGCCGTCAAATTACGGCCCCCTAAGATGTTAGTGGAGGGGGAGCCACAGGGGTAAATGTAATCTGGTGAAAATAGTTTGCCGGTTGTGGAAATCAAACCCATGTTTTCAAATTCCAGTTTTAAAATCCGACGCGATACTACTGAGCTTTCTTCCCCATAAAAAAGTAAAAATATGACAAAATAATTGACTGACGACGTTCAGGGAAGATGCTGCTTGGTTTTAATTTATCTTCTTTTTTCTGATGTTCTTATTATTGATCCCAGAGAGTCATTAGATTTTCAAATTAATTAATGACCACAGAAATATTAATCCATTAGTTTTTTGATCTCGAGTTCGAATTCCACTTAAGCTAAAAAAATATGAACTAACACACTGCGTATCGGTGAGACCGGACCCTGTACTGTAATTGGGATTAAGTTCCTGTTGTACAGAGTAAGAAATAAATAAATAAATAAATGTTCCCACTGACTTAGAATAAATTATACCACCTAATAAAATAAATATATGTAATATCTTCTTAATATCATCTTGGAATTAATTTTATCAGACTATTTGTGAATTGTCCTTGATCCTTTGTTTCAATTAATTTAACAAGCAAATTTGTCATCCACACCGCACCTACTATTTTATCAATACAAACATGTACTAGTCCAATGTGTCCACCACTAGGCTTGGTTAGGACAACTTTGCGCTATAAATACTGCAAGACTTGAACCATTGAGTATTATTTGTTTTCTACAGTCTGACAACAACTATCCTATTACCAAAATGTTCAAGCTCGTAAGTTGAAGAAATAAATAGTTTTATAGTAATGTTTCATTGTACAAATTTGTAATATAAAAAATTATTGTTACAATCAATATTCTCATATTTTAAAATAATTGCTATTGTCTTTTACCCAGTTCTGGGTATGACTACTCTGCAATAGTAGATATTTACAGATGGTAACATTCATTTACTGATATGATACTTAGAATAAAATAAAACTGACATGAAAAAGCTTTCAGAACTAATATTTAATAATTAAAACAATTTTTGAAATAATTTTAGAAAAAGCTATGAGCGTTCGCCGGGATATGAACCCAAAACCTTTCACTCGCATGGTGACTGCTCTAACCAATTGAGCCGAGTGTTTGTAGCTCAATTGGTTAGAGCAGTCACCATGCGAGTTAAAGGTTCTGGGTTCAAATCCCGACGAATGCTCATAGCTTTTTCTAAAATTATTTCTAATATCAATCATCCGACAAATTTGTCAATTAATTATTTCTTAAAACAATTTTTAATTGAAGTTCTGTAATTTTATTTAACTTTTCGATATTTTTTATCTTTTCCTGACAAAAGTGCCTACACATTTTGTGTACCGAAATGTAGTATATATTTAAAATAAAATTAACAATTGTTTTAATTATTAAAAGAAAATTGAATTTGTTGTCATTATCAGATGTACAAGAATATATTTATTAACGTGTTTACTAATAGCTGTATTCCATTATTCACTTGGTTCACTTAAATCAGTTCAGATAAATTTGACACATAACCAAATGAACTGAAAAAAGTAAAATGATGCACTTATTGGGGTGAATTACTTTAAAGTAAATTAGAATCAGTAATACTGGTAATAAAGTCAGCAAAGTAATCCAGCAAAATAAATAAGTGATCTGGTTCAGTAAATGTAAGTTAGATCTGATCGAAATGGCAAAGGGAATACGCCTAATAATAGCTGAGGACTTAGTAGTAAATTATTAACAAAATAATGTTTCTAGGTTAAAGAAAATATAGTAATATTGTCATTAGTTTCGAATATGATTCTTGACATTTAACCATTCCTCTTTGTTTAATGTAGTTCGCTCTCGTCTTCGCTGCCGTCTTGGCCGTAGCTGCCGCCGGAGTGGTGTCCTACTCCGCCCCAGCTTACAGCGGTTACAGCACTTACCACGGTGTGGGTCCCGTGGGTTACTCCGCGGGTGTAGCTCCAGTAGCCTACACTGCTGGTGTGGCTCCCGTCGCCTACAGTGGATATGCCTCCCCCTACGTCAGATCCGCCTATGCTTCCCCTCTTGTCCACTATTAAACGAAATGATCTACACGGATTTGTTTTTTAGTTCATAACTGCTTCTCTACATCACATATTTAGATCTGTATTGTATTAAATTGTAAATAGGTGCTCAAATATATTGCTTGTTAAATCTCTAATTCTGTTTGTATTTATTTCATTACTTTTACATTTCAGATAAGTGCTTGTCCAACAATTATTTCTTGCTATGGTTGTGACGAAAAGTCAGTATATGAATATTCAAAATGAGTGTGGAAAGTAACTTTTTGCAACATTAGCTATATTCCATTTGCCATTTGGTTCACTTAAATCAGTTCAGATAAATTAGACAACATGACTAAATGTACTGAATTAAGCATTCTTGTGCATTTATTGGGGTGAATTACTTCAAAGTAAATTAGAATAATTAATTCTAGTACTGAAAATAAGGTCAGCCAAGCAATCCAGCGAAACAAATAAGTAATCTGAATCAGTAAATGTAAGGTAGATCTGATTCAAATGGCAAATGGAATACGCGTATTCTATGCGGTATGATTTCTTGTTAATACTGTTGTTTCCAAAGTAACCATTGTTAGACAATCATTTCTTTAATTAATGTGACATGTAAAGTAAATGACAGATGTCAAATATCTATTCAAATATCGATTTTTAAGAAATAAGAGTTCACGACCGTAGAAAAAATTGTATGTAACATGCGTGTGGCATTAGTATTTTCATTTTGCAATGAAGGTCTTGTCACATTTGTGTAATAATGTACTACCTATTTATCTAACTCAATATCTATAACACGGTAACACGGATAATATGTCAATCTATGTATTCATACACTTATTATTTGTCGTCTATCAAAAGAAATGGCACTGTATTAAAAACTAAATTAAATACCTAGTTTAAATTTAACCAGTTCAACCTCTTACAAAGTTCGTTATAAATTTATCTTTATACCAAACCAAAAATATCGTATCGAAATCTTAATTCAAATTATACAAAAATATATTAACTATCAATTTTTGATGTACTATTTTCTGTTTGTCTGACATATATTTATTAGTAACTTTGTTAGGAGATTTAAATACCAGTTTGAAACCACAGAAATATGACCAAAATAAATAGTGCTCAGAACTATTTTGTTTCTGTTAAACACAAAATTAGTTAAAAGACATGATATAGGTAGGTGATTTTTTCTTTAGAGATGAATCAGTATGCACATTTTTTTGTCGACGTAAATATAAAGATAAATAAATATTAATTTTTAATCTAAATTGAAATATATTAATTTCTATAAATAATAAATGAGTACATAATATGTATTTATTTTGTTGTTCTTGCAGACCAACTATTTAGGTCATATGCCGCAATTACGCCCTGATCCGCGTTTTTAGATTTTTTTCAGTCAACAGCGACGCGAGTTTCCCTGGACGGTCACCCATCCAAATACTCTCCGAGCGCAACGTTGTTTAACTCGCGTTCTCGCTTGAACAAATATTTATTAAATAGTGAAATGTACAAACGTAAAAACAAAACACAAATAAAAAGTACTGCAAACAATAACAACTATTTTTCAATTTTGTAGTGGGTATAATGATAAATATAATAAATAAATAAAAAGCCTGAAATGAGTGATATATTTGTATTCTATTAAACAAATTTGTATTATTCAAAATATATTTAAAAAAATATCTATGTAAAATATACATATATTTATTGTTAAATTGCTTTGCGAAAGATACTGTCGCTATAAAATACAGGTTTCGTTACTAAATATTTGCCGGTAGATATTATATATATATATATATATATAATATCTACCGGCAAATATTATATATATATATATATATATATATATATATATATATATATATATATATATATATATATATATATATATATAT
The DNA here is from genome assembly GCA_911728475.2 of Pterostichus madidus. NCBI lineage: Eukaryota > Metazoa > Arthropoda > Insecta > Coleoptera > Carabidae > Pterostichus > Pterostichus madidus. The sequence continues at coordinate 20,507,216 of OU452307.1, forward strand.
ATATATAATTAATTATGTGAAGACTTGCGCTTATAGCAAAAATATAAAATTACATGTCAGTAGCAATAGTATTTAACAGTAGATAGTTTGAAATTTTGTTTTTTTTTTAAATAAATTTTAGTGTTTGTGATAAAACCAGTACACTAAAAATAATAAACAAATAGAAGAAAAAAAGAGGTATTTACGTTTTTTATTTTTTTATTAAATATATTATAATATTGTACGGAGGCAGAAAAATTAAGTTAAACTAAAATATACAAATAGTGGTGAATAATAGCATATTTGTTGTAAATAAAATTATATTTATAATTTTTATTATATATAAAATTGGATGAAAGAAATCTTTGTTATTCGTTTAAATTGTGTTCATAAAAATATATCCAATTTCAAATATCTGATGTCATTTCATTGACAGATAAATTTACGAGGTTCGACACAAAATAGGTGACACTGATTTTCTCCTGGATTATTAATATATTCCTGGAACCCTTGTCTTTTCAGAGATGTATGATTATATTTGCTTTTATTTTGCAATAGTCAAGAATTGATAAAGTGAAAGTAAATAATCAATTTATTCATCCGCAATATACCTTCTCGGCTTATTTTATTATCAAAGCAAGTTTTTTGAATTCGTCAGAAAACAAAAAAACTATATATTATTATTTTTCACATTTCATAATAGAATCTATGGGGTGGCTAGCTCAGTGGTATGAAGTCGGCCTGTGGATTCTGAGAACCCTGGTTTGATTCCCATAGGCGACAAACAATTTTCATAATTTCAAAAGCTACCCGTGTGGCTCCTTCACCACTAACATCTTTGAGGGCCGTGCTTTACCGACTGGTAACCGCACTTCACGCGTAATATATATCACTTACCGAGATCTGTTTCGGCAGAGTGCCACACCCAGGAATGGGTAGAAGGCGTGATGATATATATATTTTTTTTTTATATAATAGAATCTGCATGAAAATGAATGTATTTGCCTATGTTGTGGGAGAAAATTAAAAGGACTTAGAATGTACGCCATAATGTTTTTGAATAATAGTTAAAGAAGAAAAGTCGAACTTGACTATTGATTATAGTAAAAGGTAGAGTGACAAAAACACAAACATGTACTATTGAAACAAATTTATTAAATACTATTTGAATTTAGCATTTCAAACATCAAAACATTTTGACAACAGGTACTTATAAATAACCGCAATATCCATCATCTTAATACACATAGGGGTAGCCACTGTATCCAGCAGAGTAAGCATAGGGGGAGGCATAGGGGTAGCCAGTGTATCCAGCGTGGTAGGCAGCGGCGACGGGAGCAGTGTATCCGGCGGTGTAAGCGGCTTTAACAACGGGGGCGGTGTAGGCAGAGCTGTAGGCCACAGCGGGCGCTACTCCTGCGGTGTAGGCCAAGGGAGCCACGCCAGCGGTGTAAGCCAGGGGAGAACTCACGATACCGGGTGCGGCGGCGGCGACGGCCATGATGGCAGCGAGAACGAACTAGAAACAGATAAAAAATAGTTAATATCTTTTAGCCATATTTCATATGGGGTAGATAGCCATTTCCATACAATCAACCAACTATTATTCACCACATTAAAGATTACCACTATAGCCTCCCCTCTACGAATTATTTTGGGGGGCGAGATTTGACGACTGGTAACCGTACTTCACGCTTTGTAATTATATTACTTACCGACATCTACTAAGGTAGAGTACCTCCCCATTAATGGCTAAAGTCGTGATGATATATTTATTTGAATTGATTTTATTTGTTATATTTTTACTGCAGAATTATTAGTTTTTAAAAAGTTAAAAATTTTAAAGAATAGTGTCAGTATCAGTTTACTTATTTCATATTTTTTTTAAATTATAACAAATTTTGAATATCAGCCGTCAAATAACATCACCCTTTACATTTTCGTAAAGGGCGAAAGTTATTTGGAAGAATAATATTTTATTACATTTAATGTACTCAGCTAAATACAGAAATATATAAGGAGATACCAATAGTTGGGCAAGCGACGAAATTATATAAATTATTGAAAATTATCGGATTAAATGCGAGGAATAGAACAATTTCTATATTGATGAATTGAAGCTACGAGTTGTAGGTACCAGTAAAAAATATTACAGACATTTTTCTACCAAACAGTATTAGCCAATCATATTATACAATCACTGTCAAATTAACCAATAAGGTGCTGATTACAAATTTCTATAGTTATGGTAAACAAATCAATTTGATAAATAAAAACTTCAACCGCAAATAGTACTAAACACCACTCGAAGTGATATTCTTTTACAGGCGGATTCACAAAACGGATTAGCGCTAACACCGTTTTTAATATTATCTATAACTGTGTTCCAAATTAAAACAGATTAAATAAATGAACTAAATTTGATGCTAATTAACTGTCTTTTTAACTCAAGTTAAAACTTGTTTCGTACATTGAAAAGAGAGTTAAAAATGAAATTAAAAATGGTGTTAGCACTAATCCGCTTTATGAATCTGCCTTTTAGAGTATTGTTCGTCTTTTTCTCGGCAAATTAATTTGAAATTTCAGATGATGTTTAAAATTAATAAAAATAAGTTGCCATGGAAACGATTAACAATTCTTAAATAATTATCATCTCTTGTGGTATTATTCCTTATAATTTATTATTTTTAAGGGTTTGAATTATCAAACTTTAATTAGTTACATCAGCAAATCTTAAATGTTTGACAGTAATTTAATCCATGTAAATTAATCGTTATTTAAATTAAACTCAAATTTAAGTTTGGCTGGTGGTAAACATAAGTTTATTTATATATGTATTTTGCTACAGAATAAGGATTTATTACTAAATATTTCGTATACAATACACGGAAGCGATTATTATGCATTCTAAACCATTCGCACTTGGACTGAACGCATTATAATTTTTAAATTTTTTGTTATCACAAGTAAAATTTGAAGCGAGCATGCTACCCATTTAACTATAATTTTGTATATTGAACTTTTTTAGCAAAATATTGGCAGATCATTTAATATCTCAATTATTTGTAGAATTTTTAAACAAATATGTAATAAATATATTCATTTTTAATTGAAATAAAAAATTTGAATAAATTTATTTAACTCCAGGATTTTTTTTTTAAATTTATATAAAAATAAAGGCAAAATTATATAAATAATTTTGAACTTACCAGCTTGAACATGTTGATGATATTTGAGTACTTGTCAGCGGATTGAAGACAAATGATACCTTTCTCAATCCTGAATACTCTTTTTATACTCTGCAAACCTACAACAGGTTCGATCCTCCCGGATTCCACATGTTTGTACCTCGACCACGTCTGCGAGGTGGAGGGGGTCCTGGTGACCACCTCGTGCCTTGTACTCAGACATGTGTAATACTCGTACATGACCTACGCAAGGAGTGAAAGTCCCTAAGTGTGTAATTTGGTAGTGCAAGGTCGTGAGGTATTGTTTATTTGGTGATAGACCTTGACAATGAATCTAATTAGGTTTATGTATTAAATTTTTAGGAGTATCCTTAAAAGGAATGTTTCAGTACGTACACAGACGGAATTTTAATTATGAAATAGAAAAATAAAACACGGGCCTATTGCAAGTTTGCCACTCTATTTGTCATTTTTACATAATGAAATCCTAGCTAAAAATATGATTATCTATTAGAAATTTTCATATACTGTGCAACTATATTTCGCAGGCCACCATTTAAAACTTGGAAACTATAAGAGATACGAGTTGGGGTAACTTTTTTGGAAATTTGAGAAGCTAACCGAGACCTGCCCAAAAATCTCATACGTGACTATCTAATGTGAATGAATTTATAAAATATTCCAAAAACGAGCCGTGGTGCAGTCACAGTTTTACCACGGTTATAGTTTTATTGTTACTATGGTGCGCATTTCCCGTAGTAGGAACAAAGTATCACAAATTTTAGGAACCGCGTACTGATATTTTACCGGTAAAATGTAAATATTACTATGTTAACTGTGGCTGGTTTTTAAAATACTACAGTATTTATTTAGTTAGCTACTATGTTCAACAGAATCTTAATCCCAATTACAGTGCAGGGTGCAGACTCACCGAACTGCAGTGTGGTAGTTTATTTATTTGTATATCTTTAGTGAAAGCATATAGAACTTTTTTATTATAAATCTAAGAAAAACTTTTACTCTTCATAAAAAAAATTTATTATCCTAAAATTACCAAAAATATTAAAATATTTCATTTCTAGTATACAGGATGTTCTGAAGATGAAATTTCTGTTTCAGTTTCAAATAAAGTTGCCTTAGGTAGTATAGTAATTTATTTGAAAATAATGTTTAAAATTACAATTTTAGCTAATATTCAAAAATTTGTGAAGATTATCAATTAAACATTTTTCTTCTCTAATTTTTGTAAAATAATAAATTACCTTCATGTTGTACTTTTCGTTTAATTGTTCTAGTTAATTATGTATTATTAGTAATTTAATTAAAGAAAATCAATCAAAAAATGGTTCTACTACATACATTATAATTGTAACTAATGATTTAAAAAAATGAAATATGCAAAATAAGCAATTGACAATCTTCTTAAATTTTTGTATTTAAGCTAAATTATAATTTAAATTTCATTTAAAAAATAATGTGCTATCTTTTGAAATAAGAACAGTACAGAAATCTAATCTTCAGAACCATTACGTGCATGAGAAATGTAATATTTTAACATTTTTGTCTAGTAAAAGAAAAGCATAAACAGTTATGCAGAGTGACTTTTTTGTGTAATTAATAATAAAAAAATTATCCATATGTTTTCACTAAATTTATTCATACTGTGTAAAGGAAAGTAGTACTCGTATATTGTAATATGTGTACAAGTGCTGAAAAGATATCATTCGAATGATTATGTAAAATAAATTTTCTAATTGCCCTTCAACAAGTTTATTACATAAGTACTATTTTTCTTATGACAATTTAGCATTTAGAAATTAATTAATTTTCAGATATTTTTTATTTCTCAAAAAATAATGAAGGTTGTTACGATTTCCATTGTCTCACTATAATTTTTTGTACTAATAAAATAAAATAAATACCATTACCCAGTACTGGATATGGCACTCTGCCGAAACAGATCTCGGTAAGTGATATATTTACGCGGGTAAAGCGCAGTTGCCTACCGTCAAATCACGTCCCTCAAAGATTTTAGTAAAGGTGAATTCACAGGGAAAATTTTAATATGGTGAAAATTGTTTGTCGACTGTGGGAATTGAACCGAGGTTCTCAAATCCACAGTCCGAATCGATACAACTAAACCGCCTACCCTATAGAGAGCGTGCGCGAAATGAGCGCCAGTGCCAAATTCGGCTCTAGCGGCGACAACACGACTAAGCGACGGGAGACCTGCCGCGCGGATAGCATGACAATTGTATTGGAAGAGAGTTTTCGATATATGATTTCTAATTATTCTATGTGAACGAGAAGAGAAATAGACTATAAAATAATTAAATGTTGATTTGGGAATATTTTTTTTTCATGATAAATTACCGCAATAAAGTTTTAAAAAGGCAAAAACCCTTTTGAAAGCGGTCATGTTCTGACCGTAATTGAAAAGTTGTAGATATATTATTTTATTTACAACCAGTTAGTAATTTGTCATTTTTCGATTTTTAAAAAGTTGGGAAGTTGACTATTGTTGACTTTTACTTTCCAACCGACCGGAAAGTAGCATCTTTTCGACTTGAAAAAACATTGCATCTTTGATTTAAATTATGAAATAAAACAGTCGCTGTCAAAAATATTCAATTTTAGTTTGATTATATATAATTAGAAAATAACAAATAATTTTCATATTCAGAGTCACAATTGGTCTGTTTTTATTTTTTACTGTTTAATAAAAAGATGTGACAAGAAAATAATTGTTGAAAAATTACACTCTGAAATTTGTTTCAGAAATCAATATCAAATTCATCACCTACTAAAAAAATAAATAGAAAAATTTGGTCGAAATAAGCAAACTAATGTTATTTTTAATATATTAATTTTCGATGATTAATTTCTGATTATGAATAAAATAGTATGCAAACCTCGGTGGAAAGTTTCATTATGCCTCGAGTTATAGCTATACCTCTGCTGTAATGAAACTCTTTCCACCTCGGTATGTAATATACTATACAGGCGCGATGGCCGAGCGTGTTAATGCACATCTCTTAGCATACTGTGACGTCATCCGAACCGAGGTTCGTCAGTTCGAATCCGCCTGTCGACAAAGTATGATTTGTCGTTAAAATAAAAAATACAGTTACTTGTATTAATCATACTCGGGCGCTATAAGTTAGTCACTTATACATATGCCTTAAAAGTAAGTAACATTGAATCAGAAAACCGGCAGTACGGCAGCGTAAAAACTGCGGCTGGGTGTGCCCGGTAGGCCCAGGCCCGACTCGGGCTGTAGCGCCAATAAAGAAGAAGAAGATGTAATATACTACGAGTATAATTTTTAATATACCCACGACTATTGATTTTATAAAATTTTGTAATAAAATTGAAAATAGTTACTTACTTTTTGCGTTTTACAGCAGCAATCCATTGTTGACGTCGAATGTTTCCTACATTATTATTTGGTGGAAATTAATAAAAACTAATTGAATTACGATAGGTATTGCTACACCCAACAACGCAATAATTACTATTTTATTTTCTATTAACTTTGGTTGCGACAATAAATACTTTGCTTTCGCGAACACATCGTACAGAAGATTCCCGGTCTCCCGTCGTTACTTACAAAACTGCCGTTGCGCTGCGCTAGTTGTACTCGCGCACGCTCCCTATAAAATAATACATATCTAAAAATACAAAATAAAATATATCGATAAATGGTTTTATTTAAAGAGTAAGTGAAATACATAATATTGATTGTTCGTGTATATTAATAACAAGTTGTTACAGTTACTTATATTGACATAATTTGAAGTGGAAACTTATACTATCTAAAGGAACATTGATTTCTTCCGTACCTGTTCATATTATTAACAGTAATATTATTGACAACAATTTCGGAGGTTTTAGAAGTACCAGCAGCAGATTGATTGTCATTGTAAATTTTTGTTCAATTACGTCATCATTGAGGGAAATTTAAATTTCCCTCAATGATGACGTAATTATTTAATTCGATAAATACTCTATAACAATATTACTATATAGCGTATAATCAGTAAACATGGAAAAAGCTTTTAGAATGAAGCAATATACATATTCCAAAAATTAGTATTCCAATGGGTGGCGTTCCAATTCGTCATGAAATAAAACAATTTTGAAACAAGCGCTGTCAACAATTTTAGGTACGAGTTAACCAATTACCGTCTTGGGACCGAGACATTAAAGTTACAAACGCGAAAAGTGACCCGTGAAACAAGTGACGGTTTGACAAATGAGCGCAAGCCGAAACTTGCCACAGCTTCCACCAATATTAATGTTACTTCCGGCATTTTGCGAAAATATTTACACCCTTAGTCCTTCGTGAAGTATCTTTACGGTTTGTTTCGCAAAATCCTGATTTTAAAGATTTAGAGAACATAGAAACATGAGACGAATTCATTCATTTCGTTGTTTACGAAAAGTATTGTGTAAACATATGGAAATGTTTTGAAAATTAAGTTTGTACACATATGTTTGTGAAATATCGAATTAAATATTTAAACTACAATTTCAACAATTACCCAAGAAGATAAAGTTATTTTGTGTCAATGATCGCATCTTTTTTAAATATTTTTCACAAAAAAATTATAATAAATTTCGAATTAAACTTGTGACTTAAATTAGTGAAATTGTGATACCTGATGTTTCCAAAATAAAATGGCCGAGGACTGATGAAGTTCACTTTTAACTTGAAATTAATTCTAATACGTTTTCTGATTTATATTTTTTTTCGACTTATATTACAGCTACAATAGACTGGTTTCCGATTTTCTTAAAATCTCCTAAATTTAAAATTTATAAATAAACATAAAGTAATTTGTATTGTTGTGAATTGATCAGATATTTGCACTGAAAGTAATGGTTGAAAACATCTCCCACTTATGGTGATGTCACATTGCATAAGAATATAAAATAAAAGTCTGACCAAACAAAATGAAAAAATAATAATCATTATGTGACATTATATATGTGTTTGTGCTCGTATATACGAGAAAGTACAGAAAAGATTAAATAATAATAAGTATATACCTACTGGAGCGAAAATTTAAGATTATTGTGCAATGTGTCGTCCCTTCTAGACAGATTCTCAAACAAGTTTTAGATAATTCTGAATTTTGGATTAGCTAATCTTATGCTAGTTCGATTTAAATAAGTTAATCCAACTGACTTTCCAACAACTAAATGATAAGAACATGGGCGTCCGCAGGGGGGGCAAGGAGGGGCGCGCCCCCCTGGATTTTAACTAGGGTGATGACCACGACTCTCGAACATAGGACTTTAACATATAAAACTATAATTTAAAAGTTTTAGTGCATAAAATTCTGCATCTGAACCAATAAACAAAATTAATTTTGCATACTTTGTAACGACACAAATTAGATTTGAAAATGAGGAAAATTGCCTCAAAACTATCGATAGGCATGAAATTGAAACCAAATTAAACAAATGTTTAACGTTTTATTTGTCAAAATAAATGAAATAATAAATAAAGAATTTATTCTGACAGTTTTGTCAGATTGAACGTCAAACATTTGTTTAATTTTGTTTCAATTTCATAGCTATCGATAGTTTTGAGACAATTTCAATAATTTTTAGATCTAATTTGTGCCGATACAGAACATGCAAAATTAATTTCGTATTTTATGCCCTTATACTTTTATTTGAAGCCTTTTCTTTTAAATAATTAGGAAGCAGGAAATTTAAAACAATATGATTTTACATGTTAAAGTCCTGTGTTCGAGAGTCGTGGCCACCACACTGTGTATGTATGTATAAATAAAATAAAAATTAAATTATAAGTTTGAAGATAATAAATTCAAGCTGAAAATGAATTTTCAGCAGTATTCTTATGGCCAGCTAGCGACATGTTTCCTATCGTAACGATTGAGTAATCTAAGTTTAAGTTTACACAGACACGAAATATTAGAAAATAAAAACGGTAAAACTGCTAAATCGGAATTTATTGAAGAAATGGTGTCAATTTAAGGAAGAGTTATTCGAAAATTGTCTTTCCTCTTCAATTCAAACCCAGACGACAAAGACTAGTAATTTATTTCACAAATTTAAATATTTTTTTATCCATTTGTTATGTGCATTTGTATTTATGTTATGTAAAAAAAATATTTTAGAAATTTATGTATATCTATCTGAGAGTTTTTTGCGACTCGCCCCCCCCCCCCCTGGAAAAATGTCTGTGGACGCCCATGGATAAGAAGATTATATTAAAGTTCATTTAAACTTCTTTGGGAATATGGTATAGCTTAATTTGATAAATCAAAAATTCGGGATTAGCTAGATTCTAGCTAAAACTCTTAAAAATTGGGCTGTTCATGTATTGAGTCACGTGATACATTCAATAATTATTAATTTATTTTTACTGTGTAGAAAAATTACTTAAATATTCATCGTGCTCAAATATGTTTTTTTGTCGTAATTTTATTGACAAATGTTAAAGTGTTACTTTAACAGCCTAGGTTTATAAAAGTATTGCAATAGAAAAATATAAAAAAATTACATTAATAATTTAATAAATATAATGACAATAAATGCTTCATTACTCTTGAGTGGGAATAATATAACTTTGTCGCTTTCTCTTATATATTGCAAATTTAATTACTCGTATATAGAAGAAAAAAGCAGAATGACAATTATGGAATTATAAACTTCAAATTTGTTCTTACATAGCAACCGCTTTACAAGTGCTTAACAACATGATGACTACGATAATGCCGATAACATTAAAAATATTGAAAATAATTACAAAATTAATATTAATTCTAAACAATAGGGGAAAAAATTACCAATAGGCAAAAATGCACAGTTACTACAAAATTCTATCCGCAATAGTAAATCTGCTACTTTTATGCCTAGTTAAAATAACTCTTAATTATCGATAATGAATTTAACATCATTTGCTATAGTAACAATTTATATTAACAGTCGAAAGATAAACGAGATATATAATAAAATAAACAAAATTTATAAAAAATAATACATAATAAAAAATAATAATTCAAGTGCGTCATACTCTCGAATTTTTCTGAACTGGATGTAACATTGAATCGAGTGCAAAAGCAAACATCTGGCCAACTACCCTCATATATAAATTTCTTATCTAAGTTACACAATGACGCTTTCCAATATAACAAGTCATGAGAAAAGTTACAACCAGATTTTGCTAAATAATTATGGCTCGGATTATTTGGTATCAACATATAATTTTTCCTTCTTTTTGCATTTCTCTACGTTTAAATTATTATTATTAACCTCGTTCATTATAATTATTTAATGTACCAATAATACCCATATAACTTTTATTTTAAATTTGCTTTAAATATATGGAAAATCTCAGAATTCATATTTGTTTACTAAAATAGTATATTGTGTAACTAGTAGGAAAAGTGAAATATTCCCGGATAATAGCAACAATACAAGTAGTGGGGCGATCACAGGAGTCCGAGAAATTAACTTGTCCAACGAGTTACATAAACTATTTTTTATCGGATCGAATTAAACTAAAAACTAATTATTTACATAATGGTTTAATATTTTATTGAAAGTTATAAATTAATTTCTCAACGATTGCTATGAAATGTCAAATACTTTCTCATTTGTCAACGTAAAGTTAAGATTTTGAGTGGAACAATCGTAAAATAAGTTTGTCGCGCGTTATCATGGCAGACAAGTCATAAAGAACTTTACGTTCGCTTAATAATGTTTGTTGTAAACTGAATAAATTATTGATTTACTTGGAAACCTTGAGTCACCATTAATACATACAAAATAGAAACTTATCAAACTTAGTAAAAATATTCCTTTTTTTGATAATTTCTATATACGATGTCGGAGGAAATTATGTGTGTTTTTCAATGGTAAAGTGTCATTGTTACTAGTGCATTATAGTACATCTCTACTTCGGCTCGCGCTACAATTCGCATGCTCGAATAACAAAGTATCACTTTACGCTCGTAATTTACAAATAACTATTTTAAGGTAGTACTAGTCATGGTCAACTTCATTGAATTGCGCTACGCTTATTATGGCCGTTTCATATGTCATTAAAATTCCTAGTTTCAAATTTACAGAGCGGGTACGTCAACTAGCGCCTCTGACGAGATATGTCGTAATTAAATTTGAAAATACTGCCTCTTGCATTGATTGAAATAATCCTAAAAACAAGTCTAGTCATTGTATATTTATTATCATACGATCTTTAGAGTAAAATACTAACCGTTGGCACCAATAATTCAATAATACTTCCTTCTTTTGACCTATAAACACTTCAAACATTTTAAATAGGTAGACAATATGGCGGCATCATTTACCTGAAGTGACAGATACGTTGCCAAATAAAATTCACTTAGTCTAGACTAGCTAGTCACTGTAGTCGAAAGCTCAGAATGCTAGTCATGATATTTAATAATATTGAATGTATAAATAAAAAACCCAGTTCCATTAAATGTATTTTGTTTGATCACATAAACTTTAGTTTTCAAATATTTTAAGGTTGTTTTTGTAACTTAACAGCGTTGTCACTTTCCTTTAATAGAAATAAAAAGCACTAGATGGCATTACTTGACGTACCAAAACTGTAAAAAACTCACGACAAATTTTTATATGGCAAAACGATGGAATGAAACGGCCATAATAAGCGAAGCGCAATTCAATGAAGTTGGCCATGTACTAGTGTGACGGTGGCGCCATCGGTTGTTGAGTAGCGAAACTGACACTCAAAAAAATTTAAAAATTTAATAAAATAAGTGTTTTATACCTATTATGATATGAATATCATGAAATGTTAACAGGTTGTAGGTCTAGTGAATTTTCAAATACCGTACCACCGTGTGGTGTTGCCATTATAAATTGCGATTCTTAATTTTTCGTTAAAAACAAGGCTTTGCATGGCTATATATCCATTACTAAACGATACAAAACTTTCTCCTTCTGATACAATATACAAGGATAGTTCTAGAACATCATACCAGTTTTTCAACTGAAACTGCAAAATTTTAGAGGTACACAAACCAAATATGTGCGATTCTGAGTAATGATCGCCATAAGCCCCGTGTATAATAACTCAACTTTACAAGCGAATATATTTGTTCACAGACGATAAATGTGTTTCATATTTTAAAAGAATGCGTATGACTATCCAATGTTTACGTGAGCCAAATTTCATTCAGATCTGCAAAAAAAATTCACGCTAGTACTACCTTAAGTTTAGAAAAATGTAATTTCATAATTATATCTTTTTTAAATGAAGAAGTTTTCAATGTAAAACTAAACTAATGGGAACAATTGTTATAAGCACAAGGTACACCTCGTACGAAAACGTATTATTTTTTTACATATATATGTAACGTAATATACATGGGTAATGTATGGAAAAAATACATTTTAATTTTTGATAAAAGAAATATTTCAATTTTATTACAACATATTTCTAAAGGACCGCGTACGACTTGTGTACCGCTATATGCGAACCCAGCTGTAAGCATGGGTGCCCGCAGATCTTTTTTCAAGGCGGGTGGAAATAGGTAAATTATAAACTACATAAGAATACATTTGTAGTATTCTGAAATATATTTTGTAAATATTATAAAAATACGTATTGGCAACATAATGTCAAACAAAACAAAAAAAAATTCATTTAAAAAAAACTAAACACTAGAGTCTAATCGACCCATTGGGCCTTCCCTGTGGGCGCCCATGTCAGGAAGTCATAGTCGTCGCAAGACAATATAAAATAACTGTTCTGGAAATTACCTGGATCGGAATTATGTGTAGTTATTTGTATCACTAGGCCAGAAACTGTACTTTTGCGAATGCGAGCATATTTTGACAGGCGGTCATACTGGCAAAGTAGTTTCGGGACGTGTGATACACAAGATTTTTCTAGCCGATATAAATGAAATTATTGATTTTTTTTGTCAACAACACTTATCACTGACAGTCAGTTGATGCCAATGCTAACCTTACCAAAGTCCCTAGTTTTTGTCTGCCTAAGCCGGTTTTTGGACGATTTTAATTTATTAAAACTAGTGTTTCTGGACGAAGGTGCGAAAAATATATTGTACAAGTATAGAATGATACTCATTTCACACGAATATGAAAGTTTTTAGGATAATGTTGTCCTATTAATTTATATTTCAATAATAAGTTTGTCAATATTTCTCTGTTCCAATATGGTAATACTAAATTAGTATCCTAGAAATGTAACATCTCGTGAGATCTGAGATATCTCACATTGTCTAGGTAATCGAGAAATTTGAAAATGTGAGTAGGTTTAAAGCGTTCTATATTTCCGTTGACAATCATATGATGAGTACATATCACAAAATAATAACCTATACGTATTAGATACTACTGATATTAGCTATATTCCATTTTACACTTGGTTCATTTAAATCAGTTCAGATAAATTAGATAACATGACTAAATGAACTGAATTAAGCAAACTGATGCACTTATTGGGGTAAATTAGAATCTGCAATTCTAGTCAGTGAAATATTCCAGCGAAATAAATAATTGACCTGGATCAGTGTATGTAAGTTAGATGAGTGAACCAAATGGCAAATGGAATACGCCTTTTAAAGATCGTAGAAATAAGTTATTTCTGTTCTGTATTTCATGTTGCCTAGCAATAACTATAATATACTAGAATAATGAGTTTTATGGATCGAAAACACACCGGAAAAGTATCATTTTCCGTCCGATAGAATGGAAAAAAATTATTTAAGTCCTGTAATTTTATTTTAGTTAACGTATCTGTACACTAAACCATAGAACAAATAAATCAGTTTTAGGTTATTTTTCGAAATTCACGAGACAATATCAAACAATTTTGGAATGTTACAAATATTTTTTCATACGACCACTTATGAAAGTAACCATAACAATATCATAAACTACTACGGAAAGTTGAAAATAACATACACTGATATGTTAGTATAACGCACACTTCTAACATATCAGGTGAAGTTCCACTAATTGACAACAGATGGCGTTATGATGAAAGAAAATAGTAAAATAAATGAAAAGAATTTGTATTATTATTTAAATTGAAGTTTCGGCAGATTTTTCAACACATTTGCACAGATAAATCTTATTTTTTTAAATTAATAATTACTTATTTTCTAAAATTTTAGCATTATTTAATATTTTTACATTCCGGTTAATACAGTTGGAATCACAATACCTAACCTCAAACATTAAATGTCTACGCTTACCTACAAAAACGCATCAGTTGTCGAAGTGTAACATTACTCTTGTAAACTTTTTTTAGAAATATTTTGTGGTCGTCTGTAAAATAGTGTACATAACTCGCTCGAAAGTGTGATAACTGTGCTCGTGTACTTAAATCACTCGGCGCTGCACGCCTCGTTTTTCAATTTGTACACTCGCACGTTATCTTACACTTTCGATGCTTGTTATTTAATATACTATTAAATATTCCAGATTTTTTTCACGATTTTGTGACATATTAGTAAAAAAAATGTTTTAAATTTAATTTTTAATAGATAATTACGTAATCAACAATAGCCAATTTTTATTTAAATATATTAACAAAACTTAAACAATAATATTTAAATATTTGTTTTAATAAATAACAGCAAATCTAAGGTTCAGGAATGGTTTCCAATGTTTACATTAACATTAAACATACTGTTTGATTTAATCGATTTAGAACACTTAAAATTTATCTTTTGTTTATGCAAACAAGCTACTGTGTCTTGCATATTACGTACCTTGAACTATGTTAAATCTTACATTAATTTTCACTTAACAAAATTTTAGAGAAAATATTTTTTGCGCTGTCAGATCTATTAATCAAATTAGGACAAATATGTTTAACAGGAAATATTCATTAAGAATTTTTTTGTGATAGTGAAACCCATGTTTAAGTTTAGCAGCGTGCTAACTAAAAGGTTATTTAACTTGTAAAATCAGACCAGTTTTTGATGAATGTCAGCAGACAAGATTTTTTGCTACGATAAGTTAAGCTTTTAAATATTGTTACAATTAAGGGATAAAAGTGTTTCGAAATAATTTTTGATCTGAACTGACTCATAAAAAATAAATTAAGTTTATCAAGTTGAACTACTTGAGTGAGCAAAATTATACCCTGACATTCAGAAAATAATATTTAAATAAATTTTATGTTAGACCTTGCAATGAACCTACATAATTAATTCTCAACATGTGTTTACACTTAGTAAAAAAATTAACTGTCTTTATTTGGTATTTATATTAAAAAAATTATTGTAATAGTCAGTCATTTTTATATTACATCCATAATTCAGTTTGTTTATACATTAATAGGTATTAATTGCAAAGTAGAAGAATTTTAATTAATATTAATTTATTAATATGTATCATCAGTAAATATAAAAACTACTTTCAAGTTTTTTACAATTTATAAAAATATCAATAATATAAAAAGTGGAAGTATAAAATCATAAAATTAATATATTCATTTTAATTGTGCATAAATACTAATTAAGGTTAATTGATATTCGTGAGTGATCTTTTTAATGAAATTATATAAAGAATTAAGCAAAAATAGAGATGAAATAAGGTTGTTCACCCTCTGATCAATATTTCAAAAGTGAATGAACAAATTGTGAACATAATTCGCGAGACAATATCGAACAATTTAATTATTTTGTAAGTGTTAATATTATTATTAAAATATTCCAGGATTGTTTCACGATTTAAAACCTTTTAAAGATAGAATTGTTGGATTTAGTTGTAGAGTACTTGGTGAAACATTGTACAAAAAGTAAAGTATTCCTCCGGCAATGGCCTGATAAGCCGAAATCGATCAGAAATATTTTAAATAAATAATTTGTGTAATTTAAACCAAGTGCTTTTCACTTTTACCTTTTAAAGAGTTTACAGAATAATTTTTTTTATTGAGATATTTGAAGAAAAAAATGTTTTAAATTTTGTTTTTAATAGGTAACTAGGCGTTATTCAAATCTTTTGTATTACTTCATGCAAATTTTGTACACGTAGGTTTTTAATTATTGATATACATTTGTAAATCTCTATTTGACAACCGGTTGAAGAATAGAAAAAAAAATCCGGATAACAAAGTACTAAATATTTATTAGGTAGTTCGGTAACCACACCCGAACTTGTTACATAATAATTTTTTACTGGTATCTTCTATCTAATACGATCTAGAATTTCTTATTTTAATTATAAGAATATATTAATCAAAACAAAACAGAATATATTTATTTAGGTTTATTAAAAAAAATAAATTATTTTCAGCTTATTACTACATGAATAATAAACTAATAAAGATCTCATCTTCTGTTTTGAAAATAGTTACTTTTGTATTAAGTGCGCGAAATGAGTATTTTTTTGTTGCGCCTGGAAATGTCACTTTTAGTCGCGATCGCCAGGTCGAGACAAAAAAGTAATTCGAATTCGCCAAAAAACACTATTTCGCCCACGAAATACAACCAAAATTTGTTCTACAACTGTTAAAAAATAATAATACAATAATTATTGATTTATTTAAGTAAATGGAAGGAAAAATATTTAAAATAATATGAATTTTATGAGTTGTAACTAAGAGAATGAACATGTGCGATAGATAAATTTAAAAAAGTGTCAGCGAATTTGAAATTTGATAATATCAATGAAAAAAATACAAATTTCGCGTATCAATAACGATGTAAAAATATCGTGTTGTTTTTACAGTTTTTATGTAAATAATAAATATTGGATTACCTGGTTGAAAAGACAAAATTTTAGTTTTTGACAGTATTACTATAGTAATACCAATCTTAACACCCTAGGGTCTATTAAAAACATATAGGGCATAGGGCATTATGAACTAAATAATGTACCTTGTATCCACGGTATTAATAAATAATAATGAACTAGGAAGACATACAAAATTGTATGTACCTCAAGCATCAAGTAAATTTATAAGTCTAAGGGCCAATTTTTTAATCACTGATTAATTTTAATAATGATTAAATAATAATGGAAACTATGATTACCATTATTATTTAATCATGATTAAAATTAATCGAGAGTAAACCGGCGATTGAAAAACAGGCCCTTAGTTTTTTATTAAAAATATCAAAACGTCTATAACCCATTAGTAGGTGCGGTACTCTGTCGTAGCAGTTCTCGGTAAATGAGATATTTATACGCATGAAGTACGGTTACCAACCGTCAAATCTTAATTTAACCTGGGGAAAATTGTTTTTTGGCTGTAGGAATCCAACCTAGGTTCAAATCCACAATCCAATTCTATACCCCTGAGCCACCTTATTCATGATAATGATAATGTAACTGAATTGTAAATAAATAAATATGTCATCACGCCTACTACCCATTACTGGATGTGGTACTCTGCCGAAGCAGATCTCGGTAAGTGATATATTTTACGCGTGAAGTGCGGTTACCAGTCGTCAAATCACGGCCCCCAAAGATGTTAGTGGTGGAGGAGCCACAAGGGTAGTTTTTGAAATTATGAAAATTGTTTGTCGCCTGTGGGAATCGAACCAGGGTTCTCAGGATCCACAGGCCGACTTCATACCACTGAGCTAGCCACTCCATTAACTGAATTGTAAAATGTGTATTTAAATAGCTTATAATGTTTTTTTTTTATTTACAAGACCTAACCATATTGAATGATAAAAGAACTACGTACGTACGTATTTCTTGCGTTATTGTAAGATATCAAATATCAGGTGTACAGGGACACATCAGGTACAGCTGCAATTGCAACAGGCCAGCCTACAGTGCTCCAACTCGTGCAGCTGCCATGTGCAGGTCCCGAGGACTCATCGGCGGCACGTTGTGCAGGGGTGTGACTGACAACTGCCCTGATAGCGTTCATATAACTTCTACCTTTCCAGAGAATTCTTTTGTTATAATAATTGTGTGTTAAATACTTCAAAATAACAAATAGCTCTTTTAAAATAACTGAATAATTATTTATACATCAATAGATACTGCAATCTTTCATAAATTTGTACTGATTAGGAGTAATGTTGTTAATACGACACCTGTTGTTAATATAAATATCTCGTGTCAGTTTAAAAATATACCTATAGGAAACCTATTAATAAAATAAAACATCAATACTAATTATGGTTTTCCAAATAATATTAATTAGGCTGAATACCAATTTGACATATAGAGTCATAGGTAATTAAAATGGAAGTCAGCCAATGCCACCCAAACAATTCAAATATGTAAATTTATAAATTTTTGTTGTCAAATAAATATCTTACTTTTTAGAATTAAAAAATAATGAAATCATCTATGAAATGTTAATAAATATTTTAAAGAAGGCAAAAGATCTAATTTTTATGATAAAATAATTATTTGTTTTACTAGGCATAAAAGAAGCAGATTTACTATGAATCTAGCCAAAGCAGTAAATTTTATTTTTTGCCATATGTTTAAAATTAATATGAATTTTGTTATTATTTTCAGTATTTTTAATATTATCGGCATCATCGTAGTCATATGCTATTCTGCATTTTTGAAATGGTTGCTATGAAAATCAAATTTTAATTTTATAATTTTATAAATGTCATTCTGCTTTATGTGAATCTTATCACATATCATATTAATTAAATTTATAATGTATAATAAAAATTGTCGAAGGAAGCTTAACCCTATCCGAGATTAAAGGAGCGACATGCAGTTGTAATTATATTTATTAAATTAAATCATAAATGTCAAATTTGTTGCTCTCCATAACAACACTTTTACTGCCTGTCCTAAAACTTTTCAACCTAGACTGTAAAAACAGTACTATACAGTTTGTCAATGAAATTACATTTTTACTGTCAAAAGACAAAATTGTTATTTAAATTAAATTATGACAAGAAAATTGGGATACCGCCGGGATTAGAATCTGGGACCTATGAACTCCGATCATCTACTAGGTGTCTATCTAATTTTATTCTAATTTCTCTCTCTATTTTGTTATGTGTCATAGACAGCCTCGATCCCATGAATGTATCTGTATACTGAAAGGCTTGACACGAGAGTCATCGACAGTGATACTATTATTTAAGGAGAATATTTATCATTTAAAATTTAATTAGTATTTTAAGTAAGTACTTAACAATTGATGCAATCAAATTGAATTATAAAGAAAAATATTGGAATACTGCCAAGATTTGACCCTGGGATGGATGAACTCTGTTAATATTCTTTAAACCAACTAAACTACGCTTGTCCTGAATTCAAATTTGATATTTTTTTAATTAGCACTTTACAGCCTGTTAATTGCCAACAAATTTCCATTTTTAATTTCAATTGGAAAACAATATTATTTGAAAGTTAAACTAAATAAAATAAGAAATATAGACTAATTTGATCCTTTACAACTTTTGTTGGAGGCATTTTTCTTTCAAATAATTTGGGAAACAATGGCTTCGTAAAAAATAATTTTCTACAAAAACACATGAGCCGCTTTTCAAGTTGTATTGTTGGTAGCTGAAATTTATGCACATAAATTTCTATTGGGACTCTTCCTCAATTATTATCGTGGGGACATTATTTGGTTAGTAACAACCATCCTTCACGCATAAAAAATTTGACACGTATGAAATTAATAGCAACAGAAATGTCCGAACACCTACCAGGAATGAATAATGTGGAAAGATAATTAATTTTTGTTTAACACTTTTGTTATTAAATTTCTACTGCAATAACTTTAAAATAAAGTTACTCATTAAACGAAAGTTTCAATTACATCCCAGGAAAATTTAAAATCAACAAGCAATCAGTACTTGAAAAATAACAAATTGTTAAATCAACAAAACAACTGTTTATATTTCTCGAAGTGAAAATAAAAGTGCTGCTATCCGTCAAGTTAAGAGTTACGCATTATTCAGCATGATTTAAATGTCAACCGGTTAATGAACTTTAAATTCTGATCTAATTGTGTTAAGTAGCAGTGACCACGCCCAAGATTTTAACTAAATATATTTCATACATCCATGGTCAACTAGTTTATATCCTGGATGTTTAAATATGAGACATTAAATTTAATAACTTTGTCCAATGATTAAAATTAACTGAAAATTATACGCCAATTAGCGCATTTACATTTATATACTTCTGCATTGATATCCTTAAAGTAGCCTTATTTATAAAACTATTTAACAATAAACACAAGCTATAAATATATGAACTACCACACAACGGCTTGGTGAGTTCGAACCCTGTATTATAATAGTGAACAGAGTAGTATAATAATAATAATAATAAGTGGCATCGTGCCGGTTTGTGGATTTAAGAACCCGAGTTCAATTTCCACAGTCGACAAATTTTAGTCCACATTAAAATTACTCTCCCACCACTTACATATTTGGGAGCCATGATTTGACCGCTGATGATCGCACTTCACGTGCAAAAAAATATTGTATACCAAGTTCTACTACGGCAGAATGCCATAAAAAGTAATAAAGGAGTTATGAAATATTTATTTTACTTTTGTTTTTAATAATAGTATATTACATAACAAGCATCGAAAGTGTAAGATAACGTGCGAGTGTACAAATTGAAAAACGAGGCGCGCCGCGCCGAGTAATTTAAGTACACGAGCGAGTTATGTACACTATTTTTCAGACGACCACAAAATATTTCTAAAAAAAAGTCTAGAAGAGCAATGTTGTTGCACTTGGACAGCTGATGCGTTTTTGTAGGTAAGCGTGACGTTTGACGTTTGAGATTAGGTATTGTGATACCAACTGTATTAACCATAATGTCAAAATATTGAATAACGTAAAAATATTAGTAAATAAGTAATTATTTATTTTTCAAAATAAGATTTATTTGTGCAAATGTGTTGAAAAATCTGTTAAAACTTTAATTTAAATATTAATACAAACTCTTTTCATTTAAATTGTAATTGTAAATAACAAACATTTGATATTTACTTACATTCGACACATAGAAAAAATCGCTTGTCAGTGCCAGCAATTAGACACACCTCTGTGGTCTAATTGGTAGGACGTTCGCGGCCCTAGTGGAAGGTCTGGGTTCAAATCCTGGCGGAGGCAAATTGATTTTTTCAAATTTAATTAACAAACTCTTTTCATTTATTTTAATATTTTTTTCATCGTAGCGCTATCTGTTGTCAATCAGTGGAACTTCACCTGATATGTTAGAAGTGTACGTTATACTAACATACAAGGTGTACGTTAGGTTCAACTTTCCGTAGTAGTTTATGATGTTGTTATGGTTATTTTCATAAGTGGTCGTCTGAAAAGTACTTTACTTTATTATCAACTGAATTTTATTTATAAAAGTAATCGTTGTCCTAATCGTATTCGTTCCATTACTGTTTGAAGTATAGTAATAGTAACCGTAAAGTGCTACGTAATTGTTTCATTTGAATTTATTAATTTTATGAATATCTTTTATTTTACGTTGATTGTTATTACGTTATTTTTTGTCTCTGTAACGCTACGTTAACATGTGAGCAAATTGTTATAGATTCGGATACAATAATAGGTATAAATTAATTTGTAAATATGTATATTTTTTGACATTCTTGGTATCTAAGAATTTAAATTTTTATATGCATATGCATTTAACTGATATACTGTATAAATTTAAAGTTCAAAGATCCCTTAATATTCTACCCGTCAGGTACAATGAAATTTATAATAAAAATATATATTTACACTTTACCCGTCAAACACTTAGAAAATGAAGTAAAAATATATCTAAGGAATTAGTAGCTGGCACACAAATTACCCTGATTGAACCGAAGATTTAAATTTACCTCTAAATACAACTTAAATTTTTGCACTAATATTTATTTGTTAATTAGTTATTCTATATTGCCCATAATTAACTATATACGTCAGAAAGACGTTTTCACAATTTATTAATTGTAGATTAGCTGAAATTGATTCGTTTCCTACCTGCGTGACAGGAAACAGCGAGTTATTGTCAATGATTTTTCATTTGAAGATTTTGCTGTAACATCTGGTTTTCCGCAGGGATCTCACCTAGGAACATTACTCTTCAATATTTTTATTAATAATATTTCTTCTTGTTTTTTTTTGCAAATTTCATATTATATACAGATGATTTAATATGAGGAAATGGCTCAGTGGTATCGAGTCGGCCTGTGGATTCTGAGAACCCTGGTTCGATCCCCACAGCCGACAAACATTTTCACCAATTTAAAATTACCCCTGTGGTTCCCCCACCACTAAGATCGTGATTTTACGACTGGTATCCGCACTTCACGCGCATAAATATATCACTTACCGCGATCTGCTTCGGCAGAGTGCCACACCCAGGGATCCACAGGGGTAGTTTTAAAATTGTGAAAATTGTTTGTCGCCTGTGGGAATCGAACCAGGGTTCTCAGGATCCACAGGCCGACATGATACCACTGAGCTAGCTACCAAATATAATTATCATATTAGTGATTCTGTTATCAATAATTTTGTCAAAGAATAACATTAGGTGTTAAACTTCTGTATGATGTACACATTGATGGCATTGTTAAAGAAGCATATGAAATGTTGGACTTCTTGATTCGAACTAGTTCTTATTTTAAACACTCATGTAATTTTGTTACTCAGAGTTAATTTTTATGTGGTAAAAATTGTTTGCCGGTTGTGGAAACTTACTCAGGAATCGAACCGAGCTATTAAAATCCACAGGCCGGTACGATACCACTGATCCACCTACCCCATAATAGTTATTTATTATACAAGTGTTTTATATACCAATAAAACACAAGTGTAATACAAAATTTTATCCACAACTCATAATTATAGGTACCGAAGAAGATTGGTCGTAACGTTTAAAGTTGATTCAGTTATATACGGTTTCTCAAAATACGGTAGATCATGAAGTTGTTGCTAAGTAACAAGTTGTTTACAGTGTTTTATGAGCCATATAATTCAATTGAAATCAGTGTAATAATGTCTTTAATATATATATATATATATATATATATATATATATATATATATATATATATATATATATATATATGAGTTATGGATAAAAATAATTTTTTGAGATTTATAAATAAAAGATTTCTAACATATCAACTAAATTTGTTAAGCCTTGAGAACAGAAGATAGTTGTTAGATCTATCTTTTTCCCATAAATTATTTAACAATGCTATTTATTCACTCAGCTATAATGATATCATCTTTCAATTTCCGTATTCCTAGTTATGGAACTAGATCGTTATATATGTTTTCTGTATCACGTTACAAAACTAACTCTATTGTAAACTTACCTGTTGTCAAATTGTCTTATATTTCTCTAATTAATTTAATTCTAATATAATTATTTATTTCGTTTCAACAACTTTAATTCAGTTTAAAACAATAATTATAAAAAATAAACTAGATTAAATTTCTCTTCTTTATTTTTGTTATTGTTCTTATTATTGTTATCATAACTATTATTATTATTATTTGTTTGTTACTGATAAATTTTTGTGTATGGAATTACAAATTCAATAATGTAGACAATTTCATGTATAGATTTCCTACTGCTTTACTATTATTGCAAATTTAATTCCTTTTGAGAAGTCGAAATGTGAAATAAGTAAATAAATAAATGCGGTTAACAGCCGTCAAATCACGGCCCCCAAAGATGTTAGTGGTAGGGGAGCCACAACGGTAATTTTATTTTTAGTGAAAATGGGGTTCTCAGCATCCACAGGCCTACTTGATACCAGTGAGCCACTACTCCATATGTTAAATAAGTATATATATAAAAATAAATGTGATAAGACAAGAAGTCAATTATTCTATGAAAATACCTATCAATAAAATAATTAATTTCAATTACTAATTATAAATATATAAATTTGAACTTTATGAAATATTAAATAAAAAAAAACTAGCATTAATTAACCTGATATATAATTCGATTGTCAAGGTTATTTTCTGGCACAAATAAAGACATCCATAAAATTATTTTTAATATTCTCATTTTATTACAATTTAAACACATAATTAATGTAAACTGCATTACTGTTTTTTGTATTAATTCCTAATTAAAATAAATTGTGAAAATAAAATATAAACTATAGGCTACAGGCACATTATACGAGAATACATGAAAATGAAAGTAAAAGTAATTGAATGAACAATGTTTTACTTTATTTTTATTTACAAATAAAATCAGAAGACAATAAAAAAATGAGGATAACCGGAATTTTAAGAAAAAAATTCAGTAAGGTACTTTAAAATATTAAATCACTAAATATGCTAATCAGGCTACCTGCTGCTAGTGTGAAGCAAGGTGACCTACAAACGTAAAACATTTAACATCCGTATCATAAAGATTACTCGATTAAATTTGCGAGTATGCAAAAAGGCGAAATTAATTTAGTGTCACAGCACACCTAGCAGTAATGATCTGGGACTTATAGAACCAGAACGCCCATTTGATTAGCACCTGTAACAATGGAATATCAAGGTCACGATTCGTACTTGTCGAAATACACGCCAAGTAGTTTGTAAATAAACAATAGATTTTTACGCAATAGATTTTATCGAATTATATTCATAAAATTAATTTCAGTTACTAACAATATATATTTTATATTTTAATATTTTGCTAGTTGTTATTTTATAAATTATAACTGTATATAAATACGTGAACAACTACATTTCCAATTATTTTCTTTCAACCTACTACAATTTCATTGACAACAAAATTTGTCTTCTTTTATTTAAATTAATTGATATTGACATATGTCAACAATTAACAACTTAACTATTGTAGTATTTATAATTATAATTTAAGTATTACAATAACTCTTAAACCAATGTTTACTTCATTTACTGTTTACTTCATTTAAAGTACAATAAATTTTGGGAATTTAAAAAAATCTTTCTGACTCGTTATCATTACATCGTATTGTGTCTGTTGTAAAACACCCTGAACTATATATATATATATATATATATATATATATATATATATATATATATATATATATATATATATATATATATATATATATATATATATATATCATATACTTGTTTATTGATCCTCAAAAGCGGGCATAATTTGATTATTATAGCTCTAATGCACATAAAGAAGCCAAACTACCCATATACAAACAACTATTATTTAAATAGTGTAATTTTGATTATATTAATTACATTGTTGTTATTTTTTTCTGTGTCTTCTTTGGCGGACCAACTACTTAGGTCATATGCCGCCATTACGCCCTGATCTGCGTTTTAGGTATTATCTAAGTACTACCCGCGCGCAACGTTACTTAACTCGCGTTATCGCTTAGATCAGTTCCAACGAGTGCAGCCATGACCGTTGACTACATTGTTATTATTAATATATATATATATATTTATATATATATATATATATATATATATATATATATATATATATATATATATATATATATATATATATATATTCATAATTTCAAAAACTACCCCTGTGGCTCCTCCACCACTAACATCTTTGGGGGCCGTGATTTGACGACTGGTAACCGCACTTCACGCGCAAAATATATCACTTACCGAGATCTGCTTCGGCAGAGTGCCACACCCAATAATGGGTAGAAGGCGTGATGATATATTCATTATTATTATTATATATATATATATATATATATACTTCCTGGTATTTTTTTAATATGAGGTTTGCTGCTTTTCCAATAAATTAGACCAAAAGTGTAAATACAAAAACTACTGCATCTAATGATACCTACTCGTTCTTCAATTGTTTTTAATAGAAGAGTAAGAAGCAAACGAAAAATGGTTTTATGAAGAAAATTACGGATTGAGATTATTTAAAAGCATGACTATCAAATTAAACAGTTATTCTAATAAGTTAGTAAAAAAAAAGTATTTCAAACTTCCATTGTAGACGAATTGAAAATATTTTGTTATAATTAGTGGGTTGACAAATTTTCTGAGATTTCAAAAATAATTGAAAGCACCAAACACTGGTAGTCGGAAACGAATTAAAATAAGAGAATATAGTTTACTCCGTTGAAATGATTTAATGATATCATAAAACAAACAAACAAATTTAGAGGGTCTAGAGCGCGAAATTATTCCAGAAATTAATTAGATAATTGCAAATATAAACAAAATTGTATACAATTTAATTCCTAATTTGAAATAAATAATAATAATGTTTAAGCTTTCCTTCTTTTCGGATAAAAATAGCGTTCTATGATCAAGTTACAATTGTAACCTTATCCTTCACAAAATTTGAAGTCGGTGAACTCATTATTCCATTAAATATATAAAGGCACATACAAATATTTTCCCTTTTTATCATTAAATTAAAATAAACCAATAGTTACTGCATAAATGAAAATAATTAATTCTTTCATGTAATCATGTCACCCTATTGCCAAATCAATGATACATTCGAGAAGCGTATATGAGTGATATTGTATTTTTCACTTTCATTATTTCGTCACAAAACCATGGCACACTGTGATTGTTTCACTACTTTGTATATTATCAATGCTTAGATCAAAAAATCAAAGAGTGCTACTGGTGCCGGTGCCAGGTATTTTTTCACTTGTCATTTGGAATGACGTGCTCTTTTGCATTTTAATGGAATGTTCAGTGACTTTTAAGTCATATATTTTCTATTTTGTATCGGATCGAACACCCACACTCGCCTTGTCACTGTAATAACTGATACTGTAAAAGATAAAAATTATAAAATTAAACTAAATATTCTGTGAAAAATACGCCAGATTTTCTTTTGAATGTGATGATCGAAACTCATATGAATTGTATGAGATCGTTTTTAAAAAAGAAATGGATAAAATAGTCTTCAACGCAGAATAAGTAATAAAGCGTTTTTATTTTATTTTGGCATCATATACTTGTTTATTGATCCTCAAAAGCGGGCATAATGTGATTATTATAGCCCTAATGCACATAAAGAAGCCAAACTACCCATATACAAACAACTATTATTTCAATAGTGTAATTTTGATTATATTAATTACATTGTTATTATTAATATATATATATATATATATACAGGGTGTTAAAAAAGTTCCGGGACGGTGAAATATCTCGAGAAATACACATCGAATCAAGAAACCAAAAAACACGTGTTTCATATTTTGCAAAAAAAAGGCTTGTGGCTACTTGTGATTATGTTGATTTTTTTATTTGATTCAATGTTTATTTCTTGTGATATTAGACCGTTTTTTACTTTTCTTTCAGAATCATGTCAAAACTTATTTTTGCGTTTAGAGCGCCATCTATTCCGAATTGGAAAAAAAGTTTCAGATAAAATTAACTTATTTTTTTCACAGAATACGAATTTGTAATAAAAAATGGGGGTTCCCATTTAAGGTTTCAACGTTGCCCCCCGCCCCACCCCCTGGGGGTGGGGGTTGAGGTTTGTGTTTGGTGTGCTTAGATAGGTTTTTGCAAAATATGAAACACATGTTTTTTGGTTTCTTGATTCGATGTGTTTTTCTCGAGATATTTCACCGTCCCGGAACTTTTTCAACACCCTGTATATGTGTATATATATATATATATATCATATACTTGTTTATTGATCCTCAAAAGCGGGCATAATTTGATTATTATAGCTCTAATGCACATAAAGAAGCCAAACTACCCATATACAAACAACTATTATTTAAATAGTGTAATTTTGATTATATTAATTACATTGTTGTTATTTTTTTATATATATATATATTTATTCATAATTTCAATAACTACCCCTGTGACTCCTCCGCCACTAACATCTTTGGGGGCCGTGATTTGACGACTGGTAACCGCACTTCACGCGCAAAATATATCACTTACCGAGATCTGCTTCAGCAGAGTGCCACACCCAGTAATGGGTAGAAGGCGTGATGATATATTTATTTATTTATTTATTTATTTTACAGCAGACAAGGATACTACAGTTTATTGTTTATAATCGTCTTTGTTATTATATATTGTAAAATTTTTATGTTATGTAAGCCTATTATTGGGTTCTTCTGTTGGCTTCCCGAATATAAATAAATAAATAATGAACTGCAAACCACACGGAGGCATATATTGTTTTAGTTGAAATTTCCCATATTTAATTCGATTATCAATCTTCTACTGCCTGATTCAATCTGGTAACCATTCATTTGTCAGGGTCATCATCCCCAATAGCTGCGTTTGTAAAAATGAGTTTGATAAATACAAATTTGCTTTCCGCAAAGAAACCATCAAACAACTGTACCATTTAACATATCAAAGAAAAAAACCGAATGAAATAAGAAATAAAACTAAAATCAACAAAGAAAATAATCCACGATTCCACACAAATACCGGAAACAGATTCGGTTTTTAATTAAATACATAAACGAGTAAACCAGATTAAATAAAGACAATGTTTCACGACCGGATGCTAAAATATCGGCTTTATTTATTATCGTAGGCTGTTGCGTCGGTCATTGACCCTCGAGCGTGAATCGCTGAGGTGGAACATCAAATTGATTGAATTGAAACTGTTGGAGAACATCCCAATATCTGTGAGAGAAGTGGATGCGATGTAATTTGAATAGCTATCATGTCTAATCTAGGCTCACAAAAAAGCTTTTAGGGAATTTAGTTGCGTTCAATTTGATAAACACTGTATCGGTCAGGATATTTGAGAAGTGATAATAGTGGATTTTATTTTGTCTGCTCTTTTGATTGGAACACTTTACACTTAAACAAAAAATGTTTTATAATATATCAATTTCGCATTAAAATAAATACCAATTAAATACTATATATTTTTGTAGTGATTAATTAATTATCATAATAGAAAATGAAATAATATGAGAAAATAACTGCAAGATGATCTATTCTGATCTGATCATACGCAGGTACAGATTATACGAGTATAATATGAGTATATAGAGGTATGATTCTTGCGTTAAAACATTGTTGTTTCTCTCGTCAAGTTAGTATTTGATAATCCGTTTTAATGTAATTTTCTTCACTGACAGAATTTGGGTGAAATTTTGAAAATATACATTTAAAAAATATATATATCATCACGCCTTTTACCCATTACTGGGTGTGGCACTCTGCCGAAGCAGATCTCGGTAAGTGATATATTTTGCGCGTGAAGTGCGGTTACCAGTCGTCAAATCACGGCCTCCAAAGATGTTAGTGGTGGAGGAGCCACAGGAGTAGTTTTTGAAATTATAAAAATTGTTTGTCGCCTGTGGGAATCGAACCAGGGTTCTCAGGATCCACAGGCCGATATACAACCCGATCCGAGAGGCATACGTTAGCAAACACTAACTGCCAAATGTTTCAGAAAACCACTGAGCTAGCCACCCCATAAAATAAACATTTATACGGATGTATTTTGTAACTATCTTAATTGTTAACGTCCGGTTAAAATTCTAACAATAATACGCGACACAAAATAAAAAAGGAAAATTACGGTTGCTATGTATGTCAGTTACAGAGTATTCTTGCATATTTTTGACATCAATCTGTTATTATTTATTTATTTATGCTACTCTGTACAAAAGGAACTTAATCCCAACTTACGGTACAGGGTCCGGACTCACCGATTCGCAGTGTGATAAAATAAATAAAATAAATAAATATATCATCACGCCTTTTACTCATTACTGGGTGTGGCACTCTGCCGAAGCAGATCTCGGCAAGTGATATATTTATGCGCGTGAAGTGCGATTACCAGTTGTCAAATCACGGCCCCCAAACATGTTAGTGGTGGGGGAGCCACAGGGATAATTTTTTTAATTGGTGAAAATGTTTGTCGGATGAGGGGATCGAACCAGGGTTCTTAGGATTCACAGGTCGACACGATACGACTGTGCCATTACCGCAGTGTGATGAATTCTTAAAATCATTATATCACTACCTGATATCAAGAGACTGGTATCATCAACAAATTGTATAATCTTAGAAGGGAATTTACATAAATTTAAAACAGTATAGGATTCAGGATCGAGCCTTGAGGCATTCCATGTTTTATTGATAAAATATCAGAACAATTTTTGCCAGTAACCATACATAGCTTCTATCTGTCAAGTAAGTTTGAAAAAACAAAGTATCATTACAAATTCCGGAGTGCTCTAGTTTAATAACTAATTCTTTGTATGATACACAGTCCAAAGTTTCTGACAGACCACACAAAGTAACAATTGTGTGACAATCCCTTTCTAGACCCTGAACTACGCTCTGAACTAGTTTTAATATTGCTTCTATGGTAGAGTGATCCTTACAATAACCAAATTGCAAATTATTGAATAATTTATTACAAATTTCTTTGGTTGAGAAGTAGAATGATTAACGGTAATCGTGGTTATTTAATTGCTTAAAAACACTTTTGTCTTTCAATTATTTCTGAGCTTGATACTACATTATTGTTCAATATCTGAAAAAATTAATTTTAAAATTTGCTTAAGGAATTTATGAGACAGATAGTAAATAGCTTAGTGGAAGCGCGTCAGACTGTTTTGAGAACCCGAGTTCAATTCCCAAGTTTATACCACATTAAAAATACCGCTGTGGCTCCTCTATCCCAAAAATATTTGGGGATCTTGATTTAACGGGCGGTAGCTGCACTCCACTCGCAAAATATGTCACCTACTGAGATTTGTTAGTTTTCTTACATACATTAATGCGTTTCACCTTTGTGTTTGTTTACCAGTTTCTAGAATTTCGTTATGTACCTATAGTTAATAGTTATTTGTAGCACCAGGCTGCAAACAGTACTTTTGCGATTGCGAGTACTCGCAGAACAGTTTCTAAACGCGTAATACACAAGATTTTTCGCGTCAATGAATAAAATTATTGATTTAAAATTACTAGAAATCTGTTTAACGTCCAAACACAAAACCTATGAAAATGAAAAAAGTTCCTCATATTTACCGAACGTCGTTCATAAACTATGTGTTTACCAACGATCTTCGGTAAAAATATAGTTTGCAAACGGTGTTCGATAAAAACTTGGTTTCCGAACGGCGTTCGATAAGCATATGGTTTGAAATATATAAAACTCGGACGTAGGCGCGAAAATATTTGTATAATTCTACTATCTAATCTCCTATTTAATTGAGTAAATTCCCTGTAGATTAGCATATGTCGTAATCAAAACTGAACTATAACGTGTAGTGAAGTCTATTCAGAAATGCTATTGAACCATCAAAAATAGATGAGTCCTAAGCTCAGCTACAAATGTTGTCAAGCCGACATTTGAAATAATGGGGTAACCCCTTACCCCATTATTACAGCTATATTTGTGTTTTTATTTTTCTAACAGTTGTGTTGAGATAAAATATAATTAATACAATTTTCAATCTCGCATTATTTATTTATAATATGAAAATATTTTTTAATATATTATGATAAATATAATATAAAACATGATTTTATATGATTAAATATACAAATCATTAGAAATTTTCATGTATTTTTATTAATTTATAATAGTCACCGAAAATTAAAATATGATTGAAAACAATCTCATGTTATAGCAGTTTTGATTAGACTTGTTTGTAAGTAAAGTAACATGAGCCAGGTTTCTTCCTCCATTTTAGAATGTGTTGGCTTCATAATAAATGTGCCTATAGTTTATTTATTTTATGTTGTTGAAAGAAATTCTAAACCTTCAAGTCAGCAACCCATTCCACAGAACAGTTGTGCAGGAGTTAAACAATTTTCTTCTACACTTTTAAATAGCTAGAAATATCTTTTAACTTCGAATCGATTTATTTTACATGCACATATTTTAAAATAAATTCATTAAATGGATGGAATATATTTCCCATTCTTTCTTCCTTAAAGACAAATTAAAAAGGAATGTATATTTGAAAAATTTATTGAGTAATCGTTCAAAAAAACTTTCCGACAAAAATTAGCCCATTTCACGACTATTCATCGTAGTTGCCATGACAATAGAACTGGTTCACAATAAAATTATTAGGGTAGGATCGGTCGCCAACAGCAATCATCACAGCATCTGTTTATCTTCTCCTTTGTTGGATTCTAATCAGATCTCAGATAATTATACTATTATTTCTGAAGCGAAATTACTCCTAAGACGTAGTTATTACGATCGATATTTTGGGACAAAACCAAGGAAAATTTTTCCAGTTTTATTTGCGAAGCTGTAATTGACTTATTTAATTTAAATTTGCCGAATTATCTCGTTACACAAATAGGATAATATCATAAAGTTATTAAGAATATTTATTTATATGACATATAAAGTGGTTTTATATTTACGTCATTTTTAAGGAAGGAGGGACATTGCAACAACAAACGAATTACGTTGTTTTTCTCTGAAGGTATTTTGCACATTTAAATGACAGACAAAAGATGAACCACAACCAAATTCTAATTCACTGATGTAATTGTTAAATAATTCAAAAGAGCGTTATAATTATTATCCACAACTCATATATTATAAAGACATAAATACACTGACTATAGTTGAATTATATGGCTCATAAAACACTAGTGTTTTATATTCCATAAAACACTATAAACAACTTGTTACTTAGCAACCACTTCATGATCTACCCATGGGCGTCCATAGACATTTTTCCAGGAGAGGGCGGGTCGCAGATAGACATAAATTTCTAAAATTTTTTTTTACATAATATAAATACAAATACACATAAGAAATAGACAAAAAAATATTTAAATTTTTGAAATAAATTACTAGTCTTTGTCGTCTGACACCATTTCTTCAATAAATTCCGATTTACAGTGTTTATTTTCTAATATTTTGTGTACGTGTACACTTAATAAACTTAAATTACTCAATCGTTACGATAGGGATCATGTCGCTAGCTGGCCATAAGATTACTGCTGGAAACTTTTAGCTTGAATTTATTATCTTTATACTTATAATTTTATTTTTATTTAATACAGGTTGGTGACCGCGACTCTCGAACATAGGATTTTAACATGTAAAATTATATTGATTTAATTTCCAGCTTCATAATTATTTGAAACAAAAGAGCTTCAAATAAAAGTTTTAGGGAATAAAATACGAAATTAATTTTGCATACTTTGTAACGGCACAAATTAGAATTGAAAATGACTAAAATTGTTTCAAAACTATCGATAGCTATGAAATTGAAACAAATGTTTGACGTTCAATCTGTCAAAACTGACAAAATAAATTCTTTATTTATTATTTCATTTATTTTGACAGATAAAACTTCAAACATTTGTTTAATTTTGTTTCAATTAAATACCTATCGATTGTTTTGAGGCAATTTTCGTCATTTTCAAAACTAATTTGTGTCGTTACAAAGAATGTGAATTAAATTTTGTTTATTGGTTCAGATGCAGAATTTTAAGCCCTAAAACTTTTATCTCAAGCTTTTTTGCTTAAAATATTTAGGGAAGCAGGAAATTACAAAATTATAATTTTACATGTTAAAGTCTTATGTTCGAGAGTCGTGGTCACCACCCTAGTTAAAATCCGGGGGGGGGGCTTGCCCCGCCCCCCTGCGGACGCCCATGGATCTACCGTATTTTGGGAAACTGTATATAACCGAATTAACGTTAAAAGTTACGACCAATCTTCTTCGATATCTATAATTATGAGTTGTGGATAAAATTTTGTATTACACTTGTGTTTTATTGGTATGTAAAACACTTGTATAATAACTAACTATTTTTTAATTACTTCATTGACGAACGTTATTGTGTTTCAATTTGTTTTTGATGCAAAATGAATAGATAAATGAAAGCAATGACAAAAAATCTAAACGTCTAGACAGTAAGCAGAACTCAAGGTGTATTAATATAATCGTTATAAATTAGACAATTAACACAAATGAACTTAACCTTCCAACTACTTCATTATGAGTTCTTTAAACTTTGAAAATCATATATCCTTATTAAACTCAATCATTTAAGAACGGAAAGAGTATTTTGAAGGACATTTCTCTTCCAATTAAATTTTAACTTAGATAATTAGTTTAGTCGATCAAAAGCCAGGCCAATAACCTCTTATTCCGAGATAATAAATATGATAGCAAGGTAAAACTTCCTATTATTATTTTAATTATATTTAGTCATTTTAATCAGTGGCGACGCACATAGGCACTGTAACGCCATCAAGGAAAAAATGAAAACATAAAATTTTGTTTGTATTTATAAATAATAATACTTACAAAGTTATATAAATGCAATACAACGTCTTAAAGATTACCGCTCATATTTCATTATATATGAATGTGGTTGAAGCGAAATTGGCATGTCAGGGTAGAAACGTTTGACGAAGATTAATTGTGAGATAAATCGTAGGATTCTTGATTTTTGTTTCGTTGTTTAGTTATTTCATCAGAGTATTTACCTGTGATTTTATAGAATGCCCTTTCAAAAACAAGCGTAGTACGACATTCTCTTTGTTTCGTAAATTTTCGATTCGTTTTCATTTGTTACTATAGTGTCTAACTACAAGTAAAACAAACACAGACCGATGCTTCTCGCCTTTCTTATTTTTTAGATAGTTGTTAGAGGAATATGCGTGAAAGATTTGAGATGATTTTAACATGTGGAGCGTACGGCGAATGAATGATTAAAAAGCGTAAGGATAACAGAGCTTGTATGAAGGGAATGTGAATGTGCTATCCCATTTGTTGGGATATAGCATTACGAGGGTAAGATGAAAAGTTCACGGCCTCCCACAAAGGTGGCGTCCCAATCAGCAAAAATTTGTGTTTCCTGCCTGGGTGCACGTGTTATTAGTTCGTATGACAAGTTTCAACTTGTTCTCTCAAGTAGTTTGTTTACACGAACTTTGGAAGTAGAAGCCTTGCGTGGTTTTCGTTAAAATGGATAAAATTGAATATCGTGCGGTCATAAAACTCTTCGTTATGGATGTATTAACCTCTAAGGAAATTCAGCCGAAGTTGACAAAAGTTTACGGGGATACTGCTCCTTCCATGCTAACCGTTAAAAAGTGGGCAGCTGCATTTAAACGTGGTCGCACCTCCCTCGAAGATGATCCACGTGAAGGACGGCCAAAAACCGCCACCATACCAGAAATCATCGAAAAAGTGCATGATATTTTATTGGACGATATGCGTGTGAAGGTGAGTGCGATAGCTGAGGCTGTGGGGATATCGGAAGAAAGGGTGCGAAACATCTTGCACAAAGAATTAGAGATGCGAAAGGTCTGCGTAAGATGAGTGCCGCATTTGCTGAATGCCGATCAAAAGCAAATGCGTAAACGATCTTCGCAACAATGTTTGGACCGATTCAATAGGGATCCGACCGATTTTGTCATCAGGGATGAGATATGGGTGAAACCCCAACAGAAAAATTCATAATTATTAAGATGCCCGAGCACTAAAACAAATCAAAATACATCTGAATACAATAAAAGTATCAAATAAAGCTTTATAAATACAAAATATGATACAACAATTTCGATATTAATGTATATCGGTGTACCAGTTCAATGTAAATATTACAGAAACATGCTTCAATACTAAATAAGAAGAATATTAAAACAAATAAAATAATTTCGCTATCTTTTCTTAAAAACCGATAAGCTATCAGATAAATCTAATGAGAATGAATATAGGTTGAACATAGCAGACATTGCATTAACAGGTGAATTTGAAAAATATCTTTTAATTTGATTACAAATGAAAGTATTCGAGTATCAGTTACAAAGGCGAACAAAAAATTTCAGTTTAGACAGTAAATAAGATACATCAAGCAAGTTTGTATACAAAATAAATTCGATACTTGCAACGGCATTATTGTAATCTAATCTCGGGTAGATTTCGTATTGTTGAGGAAAACAGCGCTTGCTACATTTTTTTACATTGTCTAAAGCCATGATTTGATATTGATAAAAAGGGTTTCAGACAATGCTACAATATTCTAATTTACTATTCACTAAAGATAAAAAATATTAATTAAATAAGATTTATTATTGAAATAAAAACTCACACGAGGGATAAAGCTTTGAATTCTGTATGCAGAAATAAGTAATTGATTATTATGTACATTGGAAGATATTTTTGCATCAAAAATAACGCTTCGATCCATCTTAGACCTGTAAATTATCGTCCATAGTGTAATTGATATTTAATGTATGGATGAAAAATTGAAATAAAGGTTTTTCTTTACAGACCATTGAAAAATACTATTTGTAACAAATTGAAGTTTATTGCATTTACAACACAGGGTGTTCAAATTAGTTGTGCCGCCAAAGCTATCTCGAGAACTGTAAGAGCTACAAGGTTGGTTAAATTAGCAAAGAAATACCGTTTTTTATACAATGCCGTTTTACTTTTTATTGAAGTAATTTTCTTTATTAATATTAGAGAATACCAGCGAAAATGTATGAAATTATTTTAAATATTCGTATAGACGTCAATGGCACTTTATCAACATTCAATTTTAATCATATTCAATTTAATCATGACATCTTCTGCAATGATTCATATAAAAACAGGAAAAAATTTGTAAGTCGATCTATTAACTTACATTTTAAGTATACTTCCACAAGTTACAACATTACAACATAAATTCTTTTAAGGTATCACTTTTATACTTTAAATTAAAATGTAATAGCAAAATATAAAACATGCAATTTTTGTGAATCATTAGTATGAATTCTGTAAAACAAAAATAAATGTAAGTTGAAACTTGTAAACCTACATAATATTTAAAATGGAAATATTAAACCTACATAATATGCAAGTTGAAATTTTTAAACCTACAAAATATGTGAGTTGGAAATATTAGACCTACATAATATGTAAGTTGAAATTTTTAAACCTACAAAATATGTGAGTTGGAAATATTAGACCTACATAATATGTAAGTTGAGAATTTCAAACTCACATAAAATTATCTAATGTCAGTTCAGTAGTGGGGGAATAGAAATTAATTTATAAGCCAGATGGCAGGGCATGTCTGGACAGGACTGAATTCCGAAGGTGTGATAAATATGAATTATAAAATAAGTACAAATTAAACGGTTGGAAATTGATTAAATTGCAATGTACACCTACTTTCCGGATTTAAAATAACAGGAGCTAGTATCTTATACTTAATTGTATTTATTAATTATAAATAAAGTGTATTTGTCTAGCGGTGAAACCCGAAAGGACAAACACTGACAGCTGTGGGCGCTGTCGGTAATCCCCCACCACTCATTTGACATTAGGTAATATTATGGGAGTCTAATATTTTCAACTTACATATTATGTATGTTTAAAATCATGAACTTACATTTTATGAGAGCCTAAAGTTTTATATTTACATTTTTTATAAAGTAACAAATTTTGTTTCAGTTGAATAGACAGATATGTATAAATATTTGTGATTACATTTTATACATGGGATTTGAATGTTAATAGTACAATGTAAGTTAGACTTGAATATTGTACTAACAAAATTTATTATTTTGTTCTTAGGTACCATTCCACGTACACATTCGTTTTATATTTATATTTTATTTGCTTAATATCATCAAACATTCGAATTTAATATTACAGGATACAATTGTAGAACACTTCCAGCACCATACTTGCATATTATGTAACTTCAAACTTCAGAGTTATATTATATTCAAGACCAAGTTTCTTTAAATATATTAAATATTGCAGATATAAATGATATAATAACATACATGGAATTGAAATATGTTAGTGGTAAAGCTTCAAAATAAACAGTTCTTGACACTTTTATATTTAAACACAATGCTTGATGTAAAATTCATCTTAGTAAGATTTGATATGTAGTTTCAAAGTATCATAAATTTATATATAAAATATTTTGAGTTACACATTTTTAAAGCAAGACATTATTTTCAAGTAACAAAATTTTCTATCTTTGTTCGTATTCTATTTTTGTCATATTGAAATATATTATGTTTCATATTTTGTAATGTTAGTTTTGTGAAAACCATATTACAAACTGTTATAAATTTCAAGTAGAATTAATCACATATTAAGTTATTTTGAAATATTTGACTTTCATTTACAACTCAGTTTAACAAATTTAACACAAACATTTTTACTTTCATATTATCATATAAGCATATTTTTATATTGAGATAATATTTATTAAAACAAAAATGACTAAAGTCAATTTGATGATTTGCTTTAAATTCAATCTTGAGAAATGTTAATAATATGTAAATACGCAATTTTGTGTAAATAAAAAGTAAAACGGCATTCCATAGTTTTCTAAGTGTATTAAAAAACTATTAACAAAAATTTTGTTCGACTAGTGGTTCTCAAAATACAGGGTACAACTTTCTTATTTTAAATGGGAACCTACTTTTTATTTATTTATTCGATTCACATTTTTTTTCTGAATTCAATGATTATAAAGAATCCGTATTGTACAAAATTCTTGACAAAAATTGACATTACTTTAATTTAAATCAGCGTCAATATTTAAGTTTGGTACCCTGGGCCGCGACCAATGCATCTCTTTGTTATAAGGCTAAAGCGCGATGAGAATGGTGGATGGGTTCAAAGAACTTCGTTTCTAATCCAATCTGCTGCCGATTCCCTTGTCTATTTTAATAATATTGGTAAATCCTTATAGCATTTGCTATGTTTCCAGATAGGATTAACAGAAAAAAAAACAATTTGTCAGTTTTAATTGTAGCTTCCCGTTTTTTTCATCAACCATCATAATAAACAAACAGGACAAAGACTTTATGAAAGCTTTAGACTCCTCTTGAACTGTAATGAAAGAATACTGTATTGTGTTTAATTCTTCTAGTATATTTTTCTTTAGTATCTATTTTATGCCGGAAGTAAGTTTTACAATTAACAACGCGTGCGATAGAAATTCAAACAAAGTACCCAGATAATACAAATCATTATCTGACTGAAATAAGTGCTATACACATAAATATGCTATTATGACAGTTGTGGAAAAAATATCGTGAGCACTACATATACAAATTGTGTTTAGCGACCGTGAGTAATTGCTTAAATAGGTAATTCGCGTACTAGTAACACAAATAACTATTTTCACTTTTTAATACCTATCTATTTTTTATACATCACTTGACATTAGTATCGTTACTAGCCTTCAAATTGTGCCCACAATATGTAAATAAAAAATTAAAGAAAACTACAAGGATCATATTAATATAATAGAAATTGTGTATTGTGAAATATGAATTCTGGTTCTCATTTTTCTCGTTATTTCTTAAATATAGTTCATTATCACGAAGCTTTTTATATCTTTAATATCTGAAAAACCAAGGTTTGCCCAGGAAATAACGACAGAAGTAAAATTTAAACTTGAAAATTAAAAACCAAGAAATGGATAACAGAATCAACTTTTCTCTCCAATTTTCTTTCGAACTGTTCGAAAAGTTGATGATATCGAGTTAATTTTTGTCTCTAACGATTCCCTGAATAAAATTACATTATCCTAATGTACTCATATGCTTATATTTGGAAGTATTAAATTTCCATGAATTTGTCACCAATTTTTTTGTTTTCAAAATGACGTACTAATAAATTTTCCGGATAATGGGCTAGATCCGTTTTCTGAGACCAAAGAACATTAGAAACCAAGTTTTCGTAAAGCCGATTCCGAGATTGTTGACACAGACAGACAAGAATTATTTGTATTAGAATACAGGACATTAATTTATTATTAAAACTCTATGCTCTTATAAAGTTATAGTGATTATGTTTCTTCGACAAATTTTAATTATTTATCTCTTGTATTTGATCCAGAAAAATTAAAACAATGGTAACAAAGTGCATTTTTTATAATTATTGCACTCATCTCAAACATATGCATTTAAAAAATACCAGTGCTGATGTACCATTTATTACTTATTTATAATTTTATCTACAATTACAAACACTAATTTAATAGTAATAAAGAGAGAAAAATTGGAATAAATAAATTAATAGGGACTTATAATTCTGACGTCACAAGCAGCAGACCCCAAGCAGACCCCCCTCCACATAATTTTGTGTGAAACAATAAATTTGTAGAAAGAGCGAGATGACACCATGCCGAGTCGATCAACTGCTTTCTCCTTTCAGCACTTCTCACCGCAGATCTCCACATTTGGATCACGTGATAAATGTCAAACTGTAAAGCTATACCATATTCGCTACATAACAAATAATTAAATTCTATTTTACTCACTAGATGTCAACCGAAAAATTTGAATTGTATAAGTCCCTATTGGTTTAAGGCATATGATCGAAGTTAATAGGTCCCAGGTTCAAACCCTGAAGGTATCCCAATTTTTCTCTCTATAATTCAATGTAATTTTTATTACTATTATTAACTTGACTTTTCTTATATCTTTAAAATATATGATCTACAACTAATATCCCAGATTTATTCAGAAATTATTTGTTTCTTTATTATTACATACGAGTAGTGTTTCACTTGTTCTTTGAGTTTTGCTTAGCGACTGATTCTAATATTCAATGATTACATGATTACAATATCCGGTATAATTTCCTGCACAATTAAACTTCATATTTCCTCTTTGAAGATTGCAGAATGAAAACTTAATTCTCAGTTGAATTTCCTTCTGGATAATTAAACAAAACAATCCATCTTGTCACACCATTAACTAGAAACACACTGCATCTGTGAATAGCAAAATAATTACAAGATGCAAGATAAAACAGCCTTAATTCACGCATAATAACCGGTAGGTTTCCGTCGAGGCAATGAAAATTACGCGCCGCCCTCGGCGTAACGACGACACAACGTATCTCGGCGTAAGGCGGCGTATTGTGCAGGTCGCGGTAATGTGGGGTCGCCGAACCCCGGGCCTTTCACATAAACATCAAAAAACAAGACTTAAAGAAAAACTTTACCGAATTCTTTTGTGCTGTACGCTCTTTGCGAGTATGAAAATTGAAAAACCATGCCAGGTAAATTAATAAATAGGCATGTTATATTTGTAAACTGTAGCGAGGAATTAAATTTAAATAATTAAATACGGTGCTTTGAATGATTTATTTACTTAGGTACTTTTATGGAGAGAATTATTTTGAATATAATTTTTTTTCTTTAGTTTGATTTAAAATGACTTCTTAAATATGCTTAAATAATATTCTATTTGACATTAAATTCATTCAAATAAATGCACTAAATCTGATTCTTACAGAAAACTAGATTACTCGTACTTCAAGCTGTGTTAGAATCAGTGAATATAATAGAGCAGTGGTATCAAACTTACGACCAGCGGACCGAACCGGGTCCGCCGATCTAATCGAGGCTATCCTTAGACTGCCCGAAATGCAATCAACTTTTACCTATTTTAGAATTTTTATTTTGGCATTACATAATATTGTAGACAGTTTGGCTTGTTAAAACTTTCTAACAATAAGTACAGAGTACGGCGCCGGCTATAGAAAATGATTGAACACCACGGTAATAGAAGGACAAAAGGAAGCAAAATACTGATAAGCCAATCAATTTTTGAAAAGGCAAATAAGTAAACTGTTTTATGTATGTAGTTTTTCATTCGAATTTTATATTATTACCATTAAATGTAAGCAACTACCACATGTCTTGATTTTCAGACCGTCATTTGGATCTCGGAATCTGAAACAGTTAGAACATTGTGATATGATTTTTTTATTGTTCTCTGGACATTCTTGTAATTATTTTTTTAAATATCCATGTATTTTCTTAACAAATCAAACGAGGCGACGACCGAGTTGTGTAATCACATAAGTATCTTAATAATGCATTATTACACGTACACCGAACAAAATTTTATCTATGATCACGAAATAAATTAAAATTAAAACAAAAATTAATTTGGTAGAATGTTTTCATAAGCCAAATGTAATATGGAAAGGTAATAATGGACGTAGGCTTAAGTTGTCGCAGTTTCGACTCTTTGGGGCAAACATGTATATTTAGTCATTATTTTTTGCAGTTTTTAGAATCATATGAACTTTTTTCATTTTGATATATGTTTGCTCCAAATATTCAATTAGAAACTTTCAACTTATTCTAAGTGTTATTATACGTTTAATTTTAACGTTTGAGCTGAAGATGGCCATAACCTTGGCTGAAACGTTGTCAATGTAATCTTCATTAAATTAACTACAACTTAAGTCTACGTCCATTATTACCTTTCCAACAATTAATTTGAATTGATTTCTCATAATTATTTGACATTTAAAAAATTTAATTGAACCATGGTAACTTTCATTTTGAGTGCGATTAGTAATTTAATAAAGCACTAGTGCGTTAATAATTCTAAAAAATACGGTAGTGCGTTAATGAGAATGAAATACCTACCTTACTCAAAATGCCGATTATGCTATTCAGTCATTTACAATAATTTTAAATTCATTTTCAATTTCAATTTTTATAAATTAGAAATAAAACCCACCCTTATAAAGTATTGATTAATATTTTAATTATATTACCTTTTGATGCTATTTTCTAATTTGTTTTTTAACTTGCTTTGTAAGTGTATTGTTTTTTTAATCAGTTTTATTTTTATTTTTTGATATGTCTATTTTATACAGGGTGTTCAAATGTTTGATTTGGAGCCTCAGTTCATAGTTATTGACGTTTTTTTTGTTTTTCGAAAAATCGTCATTACTTCCTTATTTTAAGGAATATTTAAAAAATACAAAAACTTTCAGCATTTTCTTTCGGTTCTCTAAAACATATGTATTTACAATTATTTTCTATTTTATCAAATAACAAAATGGCGACTGAT
Organism: Pterostichus madidus; assembly: GCA_911728475.2. Classification (NCBI taxonomy): domain Eukaryota; kingdom Metazoa; phylum Arthropoda; class Insecta; order Coleoptera; family Carabidae; genus Pterostichus; species Pterostichus madidus. The sequence continues at coordinate 20,550,106 of OU452307.1, forward strand.
CAAAAATTTCAAAACAAGATATTTTGAAAACCACTCGATCGATTTTTGAAAATAAAACATTTATAAAAAAGCCTACTTTGTTTTAAATGATTGTTGCAGTTTGTTAAAATTTATCTTGTAATTCAAAATGAATAAAAACTTTTTTTTGGACAGATCGAAAAAAATGTTTGAGACAAATGTTACAGCAGATAGCTTAAGGATTTTATAAATGTTTTATTTTCAAAAATCTATCGAATGGTTTTCAAAATATCTTGTTTTGAAATTTTTGATCGGTCGCCATTTTGCTATTTGATAAAATAGAAAATAATTGTAACTATAAATGTTTTAGAGAACCAAAAGAGAATGCTGAAAGTTTTTGTATTTTTTAAATATTCCTTAAAATAAGGGAATAATGACGATTTTTCGAAAAACAAGAAAACTTCAATAACTATGAACTGGGGCTCCAAATAAAAAATTTGAACTCTGAAAAGTTTTTTGTTTGAATGAGTTCTAACTGCCGTTCTCGGGTTTTACAACTAAAATAAATATTGCTAGTTATTCTACAATTACAGTCATTGTGATATACTCGAATATTTTATTACTGAGATAAAACAACAAATAAAATGTGAAACTTAACAGTGAGGACTTCAAGAACATAATAATATAATTCACAATAATCGAGCTGACATTCAACACTCAACATTTTTTAAATACGTAGAGTAAAATAGAAATAAGAAATGTAATTTTAATTGTAAATATACGTGTTAAAATTGGGAATAATTTTTTCTATGGTCAGTTGAAGATAGCATTATTTAGGTATCTAATCTATTCTATTCACAAGATATCATTCACTCAATAAAAACGGCAGGTCAGGACAAAAGACTAAAAATACAATTTGGTGTCATGAACCCCATGCGACCGTGTATCGGCGTATCATTTCTCTATTTATTTCTATTGTGTCGTACGTCAACTTCGCTTGACTTCAATTATTTCCTAAGGTTTCATAGTATTTATTTGAAGATCGAGAACAGATGAAGGCAGTTTTTTCATCCCTGTGTTTAGAGACAGCGAGGGATGTGAACAATTTATACTTGTATAATGTAGATTCACCTTTGCATGCGACTGTAGTTGGATGTGCTTGAAACGAAGAGACTGGATGTCAACGACCCGAGATCACTGAATGCAGTTCAGTGAGAAAAACTTTACATGGGATTTTCCATCATATGACTGTGTTATTCTTCCATTTGCTCGTTTACTTCTACGGAATATTTCATAATTTTTTTTTTGCTTATGTTTCATTAAAATTTTAAAATAATAATAAGAACTTGAACACATTTTGAAAAGAAATTAATATAAGAATTTGTTTGTACAGTAGAAAAATTTCGTCGTGCACACTTATAAGTTATTAAATACCTATTCTAAAAAACTTTAAAAATTTAATACCACATGCAATGAAAAAATTCCACCTTTATAAATTTAGTTTTGTGTGTATTATTGTTATATGTTAGTGTAGATCAGAAAAAGTACAGGGCTGTTTTGTTATTGTATTATTTATTTTGCAACACAGCCATAATAATCGGTAAGGGTTGTTATATTTTAATTCTGTACTATCTCTGTAAGGGCCAGTTTTTCAATGACCGATGAATATTAATCATGATTAAATAATAATGGAAACTATAGTTACCTTTATTATTTAATCATGGTTAACATTAATCGAGCGTAAACCGGCGATTGAAAAACTAAGGATATGAAAATTAGATGTCGGCTAATGCAATCGTCACTGAGCCGTATAGTGTCTTCCACATTCGACCCAGTGTTGCCAACTAGTCTTAATAAAAAATCTCAATTTTGTCTATAAAAAACTCCAGAATATCTCTAGATTATTATTTTTGACAACCCACAGATATCTATAATGAAAACTCTACTTTTTTTCAGAAATCTCCAAATACAAACAAATTCTATATAAATAAATAATAGATTTATTATATTTGTTCTACAAAAAAAGAGTAATGCATAATTGTAGATTCATCGCACTCCTTCCGATACTTTTAGTTATATTGTGGTTTCAGACACAGAAAATACTATATATTGATGGTATTTATTTTTAAATTACTATCTTTCATCTGTTGTTATCATCTTGTCAGCTACCGACAACTGCAATGGGCCTTTCAAGACTTTTTTGAATTTTTTATATATTAATCTACGTAATAAAATAATTATACCCAATTTTTTTTATTTCTTTAAAAAACTTGTATTAAGCATGATAAAAATATTTAAACTTTCGAAACAAATGAATATGACGTAGTTGCATCTTAGCTTAAAGAGAGACAGATAAGACAGAGATAAATAACACGTAACTTGTCGTTGTCAGTAGAATTCTCAGACAAAACATAACTAGACGGATAACATCGGCGTTTGTTGTGAGTCAGAAAGGGATAGAATAACTGGTGGGTGAGGCGGGTGCGCGGCAAGGAGCAACTTGCATAACATCAAAGTGTACTCGCTCCTTGCCGCGCATCCGGCGGACCGACAAGTTATTCCATTCCTTTCTGCTTCACAACACTACATAGACTTGAATACGGCATAATTCGTCTAGTATTATACGTCATTGGTAGAATCGTAGAATGCTGAATGCATATTTCTTCTTCGTCTTCTTGAGCACCGACAAACGTTTCAGACAAAGCTCTGTGATTGGCTTAATGCAACTATGTCATTGCAATATGGCAGTGCAAACGTTTTAAATTATTCAACTTTAACTTTCATATTTCAGCAATAAAGATATAATTTATGGTATGATTTTATATTGTATTAAATATGATGTACGGTCAAGAACTTATTTTAATAAATATATATTAAAAAGCTCTACCACTTGAATCCCCCCATTCACATCTGTAGAAGAATATTTATAATCTTTATTTGATAGGTCAGACAAAATTTAATCATCAAAACTTTGTTTAGAAAATTATATTATATCAAACAAACTACTTACTTATAAACCTATACATTCCCTATAAGTAATATTCTATTCTGTACTTATGTATATCCCTGCTTACTATAAGTGAAATCCTAGATGAAAAATGCTTTTAAATTGATTTAGTAGTTTATTAGTTTTGACATGGAAATAAATAGCTTTCATATTTTAATAATTCAACATGAAAATAATTTTCGAATTATTCTTAATTGGGCGTTCTATTTAATAATTATGATATGCATTTGAAATGTGTTGTTTATTTTTTATTATTATTGTTTTGTAATTTATATCATTTAAATTTATTGGAAAACAAATAATTTTTTTCTATTATTTTTCTCCATCTTTTTAAATTAAATATGGTATAAAAACATTTTACATTTGCACTAATAAAATTTAGAACCCCCCAGCACCTCTTTTTGTTCATAATATTCACCTAAACACTCATTCTAATTCTACGCAAATCGGGTTCATTCGTTTCTTGTTCGAAATTAACCGACAGCTAAGAAATCTGATTGAATATATTTTTATATAATTTTTAACGCTATCAAACAAGTTACAACAATTACTTTGCACAGTCGAAAAAAAGTTTGCTTGCGCTGGGCTAAACTAGTCTAGTATGCTCGTAGATGTTTACCACGATAACAGTGTTTCCAACGTTTTATGAATATTTTAATATTCAAAATAATCTATTTATGTCATATTATATTTATTCGTGTCTCGAATGTCGTACATAAGAAAAATATTAATATATGTGTTAATGAAGAGGAATAGACTTACATATCTCTTGGGACCTCAGTATTCGCTCGCAACAGTGGACAACGTAGGATATGATGCCGGCTCAAGGTAATCAAAAACATTATTATTTTTCAACAAATAGTTAAAGAAAGCAAATATTTCCTCTCAACTTATTTGTTTTCCTGCTTTCTATAAATAAAATCGTAAATGCATATGGCAATTAAATGTAAACTTTAAAATTCATTCAGTTGTTTATTATTCCTTGTAATTTAACTTAGTAATAATAACCTTTCTTGTTTAGCAAACTAGTTTTCACACTATTGTTAATAATAAGAATTATAGTGACTAAGTCAATTTATATTAAAAAATCATCTTTCATAGTACGTATCGTATATTACATAATAAATCAGGAGAGCAAAAACACTTTTCTGAAACCGTTTAATTTAATCAATATTCATAAATAATTCAAAATGTTTAAATTTTTGATATGAATTGTATTAAGAGCAAACTACATATCTAAGGTTACAACAAAAAACAGTCAGGTAAAATACAAAACAATAAGATAAAATTTTACCAGATTGTTTTGTACTTTACTAGACTATTATATTTGTTGTAGCCTTGGATACGTACTTTATTTGACTGTTTTAGTAAAAATCTACTTTCCGTACTAAAATTGGTTAGGGAAGTAAGCACTTTCTTGCCGGTTTCAGAAAAAATATGTTTACAATTAAATTGACTACAATTCTTTTCAACAAAATACTCGGAGGAGATGACTCGCATGTCAGTCCAGGTCAGAAATATTAATAACAATATCGAAATAAATTTTCGCGCAATTAAAATCAAGCAGAGGCGTCCAACACATGTAAAAGTAACTCGTTCACCACCAGCAACTAAAACCATTGCCTCTATGGTTCAATTGGTAGAATATCTCCCGCCCAAGTATAAAGTTTCGGGTTCAAATCTCGGTAGTGGCAAGATGATTTTTTCAAATTATTATTAATATGAAGCATTTTATAAGAGATATGTAGTATTTTTTATAGCCGATTTATAAACCGACAAATTATTTACTTATTCAATCAAACGACAGTCGAACTTTTGACAGTAACATATAAAATTTAGAAAAATATATCATCACGACTTTTACCCATTACTGGGTGTGGCACTCTGCCGAAGTAGATCTCGGTAAGTGATATATTTATACGCGTGCAGTGCGGTTACCAGTCGTCAAATCACGGCTCCCAAAGATGTTAATAGTGGGGGAGCCACAGGGGTAATTTTAAATTGGTGAAAATGTTTTGTCGGCTGTGGGGATCGAACCAGAGTTCTTAGGATCCACAGGCCGACTCGGTTACCACTGAGCCATTACCCCATTAACAGTAACATAAAATAAATAAAATTAATACGAATTTGTTCGTTTAAATACATTTATTATGAAAGTTAATTCATTTTGTTAAATAATGTGGTCTAATTGATTAGGACGTTCGCGGCCCTAGTGGAAGGTCTGGGTTCAAATCCTGGCAGAGGCAAGTTGATTTTTTCAAATTTAATTAATTCATTTTGTTCTTTATAAAACCGAACATTAGACTAAATTTACTTATTAAATTTTATGTTTATTTTTCTAATTAAATACGGCGTAGTCGAGAATATTTAGCAACGCTTGAAAAATAATTTAAAATCATTTTTCACAGTTTTTTTTGTTTTGAAATTCACTTGAAAATGTTGACAATTTTCATGTATCCTGGATCGTCAACCTTCTGTACACAACAGTTTCAAATGTCTACTTTTTGTTCGGTAGTGGAATCAGCAATCATGTACAGATACATAATACGTAGGCGAATGATTTGAAGCACTTTTTCGTGTCGTATACACCAGTATTTGAATAATATCCTTTAAAAAATCTTACTATGTTTAAAAACTGTCGCAAAGAATCAATTGTACTCGTAAAGAGATTATTTTAAAACAAATAAATAAGGAGAAGATAGTCGGAAGTCGGACAAAATAATCAAAACTCAAAGATATATTGTTAACGTTTCGGTTAATGTATAACCATCCTCAGAACTTAACAAATATCAAAAAATATTTTTTTTAAATATTTAAAACAGCAAAACAATGATGGTGAAAAAAATAACAAATTTGTACATTTTAATATTTTACAATGCAAGAAACAAACGATGTTGTTGAACGAGGTACAACTGAGTGACTGACTCAGTTGTACCTCAATCAACAACATCGTTTGTTTTTTGCATTGTAAAATAATTTTCTGGAATGTTATTAAAATGTACAAATTTGTCATTTTGTTCACCATAATTGTTTTGCTGTTTTAAATATTTAAAAAATTTATTTTTTTATATTTGTTAAGTTCTGACATTAACCGAAACGTTAACAATATATCTTTGAGTTTTGATTATTTTGTCCGACTTCCGACTATCTTCTCCTTATATATCAACACGTGACACGATCCTTTTACCGTTTTAAAACAAATTGACAATGGGGACTTACACAATTCAAATTTTTCAGTTGCCATCTAGTGAGTAAAGTAGAATTTAATAATTTGTTATGAAGCGAACATGGTATAGTTTGACAGTTTGACGTTTATCACGTGATCGCTATAATTGCACATCTGAATGTCAAACAAAATATACAAACATGTCTGAGACTGAACACGTAATAAAAGATATATCTTGTGTTAAATTTATATTTTTATTTAAAATAGACTATAAAAAGGATAATATATGCTAACTTTAAAATGTATTTAGTAGTTTATTAGTTTTGACATGGAAATAAATAGCTTTCATATTTTAATAATTCAACATGAAAATGGGTGGCTAGCTCAGTGGTATGAAGTCGGCCTGTGGATCCTGAGAACTCTGGTTCAATTCCAACAGGCGACAATCAATTTTCAAAATTTCAAAAAAAAAACTAGCCCTGTGGCTCCTCCACTACTAACATCTTTGGGGGCCGTAATTTAACGGCTAATAACCCCACTTCACGCGCAAAATATATCACTTACCGAGAACTGCTTCGGCAGACTGCCACACCCAGTAATGGGTAGAAGACGTGATGATATATTTATTTATTTATATGTGTTGACTGAATAACAAATGATATCTGCGGGGAAAAGTGTTGAAGCAGAAAGCAATTGATCGATTCGGCCATGATCTATCAACTGGCTTTTTCTACAAATTTATTGTTTCACACAAAATTGTGTGGACGTTGTCTACTGCATGTAACATCAAAGTTATAAGTCCTCATTAGATATAGGTGCGGTATCGGGTAATTACTAATTTCGCACATATAATCTTACTTGCTCAGGCTTTAAGTAAATATTTTGATAATCTTTATTAAATGTTACTGACCCAAGTTAATCTACTAATAGATTGTACAAATTGTAAAAGTTTCAAATTTTGATATGGTAATTAACTTAATGGTGTAAATTGCACGCCTAAAACTGTCAAAAGTATTAAAAGTTTGTCATATTAAGGATAAATTATCCGTCTATCCGTCATCTCTTTATATATTTTAATATAATAAAAATATAGAAGCAAAAGAGAATAATTAGTTTAAATTTTTATTCGTAAACGACAGACATAGTCACGGAAATGGTAATTGTATTTTCTCAAAGAGGTCAGCGAACCTCATAGAGTGAACTTAAAAATGACTAAAGAATCAAATTCTTTTCAAGCATATTTCTGGTTCACCCTTTTAGGGGTTCAATGGTTTACGCTTTCCTTTTATAAGACATAAATAAAAGATACAATATTTTTCTGCAATGTAATTAAGATGATGAGTTGGATGGCGAAATATAAAAGGGATTATTTATACATTGAATGAAAATGAAGATAGATAACAAAGAAATTTGAGTTTTAAGCCTGCTGTGCTTTGCTTAGATTTAATCATTTCAGGAACCTACATACATACATACATATCGTCACGCTATATCCCAACAAATGGGGTAGCACGAACCCTAAAATCACTCATAAAACATTCACTCATCACACTCATCAAACAACCAGTCATCGTCAAACATCTTCATCCAAACATACCACCCTCACTTCAACCACCTTCATAGATCACTCCATATAAACTCATTCTTTATTACACTCGAAATTATTATCACACAACAAACCTTCAATCACATCATTCCTTTTCACTTACCATTCATTTTCTTTCTTCAACGTACATAACGTATGCATAAAAAATCTCAAATTACTCACGTTTACTCCTAACAACGAATCTACAAGATTAGAAAAGATGAAAGCGATAGTCTGCACTTATATATGAAAGAAAAGACCACACAATGCAGTAACTGAAAATGAAACAAAAAGGAACCTGATTTCATTAAATATTACATACCGAAAAGTTGGCATCAGAAAAAACATATTTATCCCTACACTGTGCAATTTTTTTTTATTAAGCGAAAAAAATATATGTGATGTAATTTGTTTTCAATAAAGAGGTAAAAAATAATTAAAAAATTATTGATTTAATTTTTAATAAGATATTTGTTTATTTATAGATGTTTCAAATATGATACATTGCGCAATAAAGAAACAATATATTCATGAAAGCCAGGATGTACGGAACATATGCGATATGCAAATAATTGCTTAAAAATCTAATTTATTGATGAAAATCATTAAAACTAATTAGATTTTTATGAAAAAATTCTCACATATCACTTCTTAGTACGAATTTGTATTTTATATTGGCCAATAAAACTATATAAGATATCACCCCGCATATATGTTGATTATATTCGGTAATTATATTTAAACATGATACAGATATTCCGAATTAATTAAGAGGTTCTACTTCTTCCATCGTATAAATTTACTGTTCTTTAAAATTTTCTAAAATCTGTTCCTCATTTTTTTGCAGGCGTAATTTCTTCATTGTTTTTTTTTTCTTCTATTAGGTAATTCTCAAACACAATTGGCATATTTTCTGCATCAAATTGTTCAATATTTAAATCTTCTTTAATATCATGCTCATTTTTGTTTTCCTACCACTCTTTTGTAATTTCTTCGAGATATTTGTCAGAAAAAATATTTTTTTGAGTTTCACTTCGACATGCTGATATTGTATCAATAATGTATCATTTTTGAGACAAATACATTTATAACATTATCTCTCATAATATAGTATATAATAACAAAATAAATGAAATAATAAACATTATTGTAAATATTTCATCCGAAAACCACTTTTTAAAACCACCTTTTTGACAGTTCATGAAGATGTACACATCAGTCGAAATTTATGAGATTTTAATCAAATATATTGACATAGATGACTCTAGTAGGCATTTAAATGATGAAATTGGAAGATATCATACTTGATACAATGAACATAACAACGAAATAAAAATTTACATTGAAATAATATATAATTTTTTAATTTGTATCATATATGATACATTACGCAGTGTAGGGTTAAATTAGTATGTTTATAAAATCATTTCTTTTTCAAAACAGATCTCTGTAAATCGCATATTTCTAAATTTATACCTGTGATTCTATTCGTATGTACACAGTTTCAAAGCAAGCACGAAAAACAAATTACGACATTTTAATAACTCACTTTTTGCATCTGTGATTTGTGGTTCAAAATGGAACCTTTTTGATCAAAGGGCAACACCCTTAAACAAATACAAACTAATATAATCATCTACATATGTTACAACTAACGTTCATAAATCAAACATATTCCTCTGTTTCAAATATAATTTACTGCTCTTGTTGGCCGTTCTTTTAAATCGCACGTCAAATGGAATTTTTTTTTCCTCAAAAACATATTTATATTAGTTCCGTAAATATGAAATAAACATCACTGGTAGAATTAATAGGAATACAAATTAGTCAGATATTATTATCGTTCACGACGATTTTTCATTTACTATTTTGGAAATCATTGTTGTTACTGTGTTTTGTTTCCTTTAATATCACTTTCTCCAGATGCAGACAGAAGAGTATGCTGAATATCGAATTAATGAATAACAAATTTATTAACTGTAATTCTCCCTTATAATATTTCTCCCAAAAATTATATATCAGATATATTCTTTAAAACATCGATCAAAGTACCTAGATATTATCAGTGGTGTACGTGGGCTACCATCGGGATCTTGCAAATTGCAAGAGCCATAAGACTTTGGTTAAATTAGACAAAAACTAAACTACGAGGGCAGGGTGAAAAGTCCCTGAAAAATAAAACAAGAAATGATTTATTTGGTCAAAACATATTTTATTTCAACATAATCTCCTTGTAGCTCAATACACTTCGTCCAACGTTTTTCAAATTTTTCGATCCCTTCCAAATAATACGATTTTGGCAACCCTTCAAAATAGGCGTTTGTCTCAGCGATGACCTCATTGTTGGAGCCAAATCTTTTTCCGCCGAGCCATTTCTTCTAGTTTGGAAATAGATAAAAATCACAGGGGTCCAAAAGGTCCTTCTTATTGCGCTTGAACATCGCCAAACACTCCTTTGAACTTGTCACACGGTCGCGCTTGTTGTCAACAGAGAGCAAATGCGGCACCCATCTGGCAGATAGCTTTCTCATATCCAAAAATTTATGCAAAATGTTCCGTACTCGTTCGGTTGAGATGCTCATAGCGTCAGCAATCTCTTACACTTTAACTCGCCGATCGTCCAATATCATACCATGGATTTTATCCACGATTTCTGGCGTTGTTGCCTCAATTGGACGACCAGAACGTTCGGCGTCCTTTGTGGTCATACTACCACAACGAAAATCAGTAAACCACTTGTTAATCGTTCCAATGGATGGTGAGAAGTCCCCATAATGTTTAACAAGCAATGCTTTGGTTTGCGTAATGTTTTTTCCACGCAAGAAATAATGTTTAATCAAGACGCGAAATTAATTTTATCCATGTTTTCAAAAATCTTCAAGATTGCTTGCTTTCGATGGGTGTCAAAACAGAACCGAATGACATATCAGTCTGAAAATTGTAATGCGTTTTAGTTAAAGATGGTACATCACAATGAGATTTGAGATTGTGGCGCCATCTGTTTTATTTTTCAGGGACTTTTCACCCTGCCCTCGTAATGATGGTACATCAAATGTGACATAAGATTTCCGATTGTGGCGCCATCTGTTTGATTTTTCAGGGACTTTCCACCCTGCCCTCGTATTATCTGTGGTGTACGTGGGCCACCATTGGGATCTTGCAAATTGCAAGAGTTATAAGACTTTGGTTAAATTAGACAAAAACTAAACTAAACGATGTTTTAATTTCATTTAATTTATCATTATTTAAAGATGCTTCCATCAGAGGTCATTAGCATCTACTGTTAATATACATTAGTTTAAATACATTATATTTGATACATTAGATTAGTGTCTCTCAGGTAATTTAGTAGTTTTTGTATACTATCATTGTCATTACTTAGGGCAGATTGGACGTCTCTTGATATATTGTATTTTTGTCGATGTTTTTAAAAAATGCATAGATCATTAGATATGAGTGAAAATGTGGGATCAGCAAATTATTTAAAACTATCCGTTCTATTGTTTTTTTAATGTAGCTTAGTGTGATATCTTAATTTATTTAAATTTTATATTGTGTAGAAAGGACTTTAATATCTACAATTTTTATTTTAAACTTTTCTCTTAAGGGGCTAATGTAGCTAGATTGCGCACAGCATAAACATGCTTTAGAATGGGACATGAAATGTGGACTAAATATGGTCGGAATAACTTAATTTTTTTTTTAAATTGAAGACAAAGTTTGAATCTATGTCATTTGTGTGTTGAAATTTTTGATTTAGTTTTAATTTAGTTTTTACAATGTTATAAACTTATGTAACTTCAGATCAGTGTTACTCAATAAATGAATAAAAATTGCAAATTTCAACACTGAAATAACATAGATTGTACTTTTATCTTTAAAATAAACCCTTGTTTATGAAATTATATTTACATTTAGAACCAATTTTAACCCCCCAACGAAGCACTGTTTACATGAAAACTCGACTCTAGTAGACGGCGTGAGCTACCGCTACTAGTGGTATAAACTGAAACTAATATTAGGCTCCGCCCCTTGGCCTTGTATCTGTGTAGGATACATTTCACAGAAATGTCTGTTACACGCATTTCTTACGATTTATTTTATTTCTTTATATTACAAATTTTCATAATTTGAAAAAGCTATCCCTGTGGCTCCTCCACCACTAACATGTTTGGGGGCCGTGATTTGACGACTGGTAATCGCACTTCACGCGCAAAATATATCACTTACCGAGATCTGCTTTAGCAGATTGCCACACCCAGAAATGGGTAGAAGGCGTGATGATATATATATATATATATATATATATTACAATGGGTAACCGGAAAGGGTATAAAGCATGGTAAAATTTACATGCTGTTAGAAGAAAGAGTACTAATCTACGGGAATATAACAGGTATTCTTAAAGATTATATTATTAAAATATGAATTTACAGTACTGAACTTATTTAGAATCTCAATTGGAACAGTATATTTTATATTTATTATAGAATTTTCTTGAATATTATGATTGATATTGCACAAAGGCATACCAATATTGTCTTATTTATATAAATATAACCAACAATACTAAACATTGTATTTGTTGAATTCAGAAAAAAAATGCTGAATCGAATAAGTAAATAAAAAATATATATATTTCCATATAAAATAAGTAAGTTCCATGAAATATTTTTAGAACTACTGATCTAAAGAAATTCTTGTTTCGCTCATTAAAGTAATGTTATAAAAAAAATTGTAGGAGTAACAAAGTCTGTTAAGACTTGGTTACTCCTACTCTTCTCGAGATAGCAATGGTACGCCACTTAAAATGAACATCATAATAAATAAAATCTTTAGTAAAAAATTTAAAAATAATAACACGAAATTAATTGTTTTAATCATCCTGCTAAAAAGAAAAATTTAATGTCAAAATTTGAATGTAGAACTCTAGATAGAACTATAATAAACTTAAATTATATAGATAATTCAATACTACTATAAATATAATATTGTGAAAATAAACCTATTTGTTTTTACCAAATTATTTTATTAATTATATATCATGGGTTTCTTATATAAGAAAGTTTCCTCAACTATTATTTGTGCGCGTGATTGTTACATCGTGTATCTAGTGAATTTCAATTTCTTACGTCTTATGATTCACCAAGGGGCGTAGCCCAACGACTAGAATTGAGCCAGCCTCCTTGTTACCCGCCACCACACACCGCTGGGAACGATTGACTTTTCAGTTGGGTACATTACGCTCTTAATCTTGTACCACTTACTTAAGAATTAAAATTATTTGTAAAATTTCGTTATCTCCTCATTTTTGGTCATATCTATGCATATTTTTGGAAAACCAAACACATAGTTAATTGTCCTTGTTAAATGACAACTTTTAGCTAATTTAATCGAAGTCGTAACTCTTATAGTTCTCGAGATGTCAATGGCGACAGCCTGTGACATATACGCGCAGTTATCACTTCTCAACTTTAATTACTGTACTGATTACATCTGAAATTTCACACATTGTTTTTGCATCAAGCTACCATTTAATTAATTTACAATTTCAATAAAATCCTTACTCTTTCAATTTAACCTCAATATCTCCATAACGTAAAACGTCATAGAAAGACCGTGACTCGTTTGGTTTGTCACAAGGGGGCGATTTTGACACACGACATTGCAACGTGTCTGGTGACGATGAATATGACACGAGGACACGACGAGCGAAGCACGCGCGATTCCCCAGATGCGGTATAATAAGCGCTAGCGCTGCGCCAAGATCGCAACTGGGAAACATGATAGTTTGATGTTACTTTTACATAAAGCTAATGAGCAAACCGCGTTTCCTATATAGAATTTAACAATTCTATTGAACTGTTTACTGATTGTATAAATAGATACAGTGTATTGGAATTTTATTCCATATATGTTACTTCCATATTGTTACAATATTCAAGAATGCAATTAAAATATAAAAGTATCTCCAACTACGTAAATAATAATTATTTACGTTATAAATCCGGTAAATATAAATAAATATAAATATATCATCACGCCTTCTACCCATTATTGGGTGTGGCACTCTGCTGAAGCAGATCTCGGTAAGTGATATATTTTGCGCGTGAAGTGCGGTTACCAGTCGTCAAATCACGGCCCCCAAACATGTTAGTGGTGGAGGAGCCACAGGGATAGCTTTTTCAAATTATGAAAATTTGTCGCCTGTGGGAATCGAACCCGGGACCTCAGGATCCACAGGCCGACTTCATACCACTGAGCTAGCCGTCCCATAAATATTTTTTCTTAAATCAGTAAGAAGATGCTGGAAAGTATATTTTTATCAAAACAATCAGGAAATATACAAAACAGTCAGGTAAAGACAAAAAACAGTCAGGTAAAGTAAAAAAAGACAGGTAAAGTACCAAACAGTCAAGTAAAGTACAAAACAGTCAGGTAATAGTATATTACATAATAAGTCAGGAAAGTGATATTTTAATCCGCTGAGTCAAGTAAAAACACTTTCCTGACGTGAAACCGTTTCATTTAATCAGTATTTAATCATAAATAATTCAAAATGTTTAAATTTTTTTATATTTTTTGTTCTGACAGCAGACTACGTATCCAAGATTACAATAAAAATAACAGTCAGGTAAAATCTTTACCAGACTGTTATTTTTGTTGTATTTGACTGTTTTTGTAAAACCCTACTTTCCATACTAAAATTGGACAGGAAAGTAGTCACTTTCTTGCCGGTTTCAGAAAAATTACTTTACCAGACTCAAATAAATATTGTAACCTTGGATACATAGTCAGCTGTCAATATGATTCTTATCACATAGTGTACATAATACGCCAGAAAAGTGTTTTTCAAACAACCGCTTCGTGAAATAAAACATCACATTCGTGATTTATTATGTTATATACTGTTTAGAATCTATAATTTTGAAATAAGTAACGTAAAAAAATATTAACCGATATATGACGTACAACGTTTTATATCATATTGTATCCCATTTCATTATTAAACATTATTTTCGTATCCTAACCTTGAAAGAGACATTTTAAAGGAATTATAATTAAATGTAAAAAACTATTTGTTACCTAACAAAACCACGATACACTACCGTAATTTTCCATTACGTTATTTAATACTGTAAATTCTAACTGCTTGGACTGAAATCACTACTGTAAACATGCAAATACGACACAGTATGAATTAAATGCTATTTACAGTGCAGTTTCCCGTGTCCAGAGTAGTGATGGCACGAATCACATGTAGGCCGGATTACCGGATCCCGGAATTTAATCATCTTGATACACAGGTTTGCTGAAATTATGGTCGTCAGATTCTTCATTTAAGTTACATCCATAAATTGCAACAGACGACATATAAATACAAAGTGAAGAATAAGAGAATTAAAAATAACCCAAATGTCGTGTCATCACTAATCTAGACGGCATGGCTAGTAAAGTTTCAGTCCCTGATTTGATAGAGGCTACAAAATACTAGCTGATTATTTTATTTTTTTATTCATTCTTATATACACAAGACCGCCGAGAATAAAATACAAGGGCACAAAACATTTGATCTTGAATTATTTATTTGCTAATTGCAATAAAATTTTCACATTATATAAATTACAACAAAGTTGACCATGTGTCAACTACAACAAAATTTACTTTCTCTATATTATTAGTTTCAACAATATATTGATTGCAATGAACAATATAACAGAATGAGTGAATAATTAGGGATATTTCTGTATTATTTATAGGGTAGTCTGATTTTTAGAAAATAATATACTTTTTCAAAAATGTTACGATACTATTTACCTTTGAAAGAAATCTGAGAAACAAGGAAAATATAATGGAAAATAGGCGATTTTCTTACAAATAAAATCATAAATATCAAAACTTATAATTATCGCACTGGTAATTTATTTAATTCTGAATTCGGTAGTTCACTAACCCTACAACTATCTTGATAGTAACATATCGTTATCATGAAATCAATTTCAATTTAATTCCTGCTTTTTCCTTTCTTATTTAATGGAAATAATGAAAAACAAATTATATTTTCAAATACAACTGCATTAAATGTTGATTAAACCTACATATGTTTCGATTTAATAAGTTTAAAAAGGTTAAATACATACACCCACATGCATTTTATATATAATGATGATTAGATTACCTGCGTGTAGTGATGCCGTTCTTAACTGATGCATTTATTCGAAAAATACCCTCAAGAAAACAAAAATTCTCGAGCACAAAAGTTGCACTAGGTTTTATTTGTATTTTAATCCAAAATATTAGTTTATACTATAGAATATTATACCTATACCAAAAAATAAAAATGGTTTATCTGGAAATTAAGATGAGACAAGAATTTGGGGTGAGAAATGAATTTTCGAGAAATAATAGTTATCTAAACCCGAGCCTTAATCTATCTATCCCTTTTATCTGCTCACATAATTTGTGTAATTTATAAAATAAAAATATTACAGAAAATCTGCATAAAATTCGGACAAATCAAATACTACGTTTCTTAACTTTCAAAAAATAATGTCAAATATCATATTTTCACAGATAGTTACAATTATTATACAAAAATAAACTATTTATCGATGTATTTAAGCCTTAAGTTTCAAATATATTGAGAAATTTTGTCAAAGATATAATTAATTTCCGAATTTAATCACATATCGCACAATTTTTAGACGAATTAAATATTTATCTATTTAACTACGAACATTTTGTAGAATAACAACCGAACAACGAAAATTTTTTTTAAATAGGTACTGTCGATAGAAAATACGGTTGTATAGTAATTCCACTTGCAAAACATGTATCATTCATTAGCAATTGAATCCCTCCTATGATTATTCAGTATGTGCGTAGAACGTAATTATGATGCTAGTTAGTAATCCATATCGCATAACAAACCCCAAGCCACAAACTCGCCGTACCGGCAAACCGTGTAAATTCAGGGGAGGTTCCTCTAGCGCTACAGGTGTCACTCGCTGCATTCGTCGCAACTCGGTTCATCGGCGCAAAACTTTGTTATGATCGTGAGACTGCGCGTAGAACAGCAACCCCTACCGTGGCTATAAATTCGCGAGCATCGAATGAAAACATTCAGTCGGCAATCGGCATCGCTTGTTGCACGAATCCAACTAAACACAAATCCAAAAGTTCAGTGATCTGTCCTTAGTAATGGAACAAACTGTAATACATTCACCAGTCATACTGATGAACCTTCCATCTTCTGGAAACAGAAGCGTCTCACCAATGTCTCCGACACCATCTCCGTCGAGAGAACTGCGAGGGGTGCGACTCTTCCGCGCCATCAGCAGAAAACTCGGCAGAAGATCCGCTGAGGACCTAAGTTACAACGGCGAAGACGACAGCAGGTCGTCCAGTACTGATTCCTGTTCATCGACATCCGCAAGTGCAAGATGTTCACGACCGAAAAAACCTATCGAGGGATCAAGTTGTTCTTCCGGAGGGTCTGGCTTCAGATCCGCTTCTCCGAATCACATATCCAGTAGTGGAAGTGAATCTGGCAGTGAACAGGGCACGAGAAGACAACGCCACCATCACTCTACCACCGGGGCGAGTTTCCGAAAAGTCTTTCAAAACTTAACATTAAACTCCAGATCGCAGAGCTGCAGCAGTGAAACCAAGAGAAGAAGTTCGAAAAAGACAACACCGAAAAGAATTCTACGGCCTCCAGTATCTTACACCTACGTGAGAGGAATGTCCGGTCTACCTACACAGAGAGTTCCCCGTGCTCCCGCGAGGACATACACAAGTCAAAACGGCTGTGCATGCACTGGACCATACATCCCAGGCCTAAACCGATAGAGTTCACGCTCTCTGCGTTTTTTCGACTGATTCTAAACTATAAACTTTAGAACAACGTGGTTGCTCAGCAATAGACTCTTGATCTCAACGAGTGAGGTGCTTATTCGAACTGTGCTCGAACTTATAATCAATCGTTACTCATCATCGTTCATATTTCTAGTTAAATTTTACACTTTGCACTTGGTTCTTGCTGCATTTGAACGATTTTCATGTAATCAATCGTATTATCGACTTTTACAATTCTTATAATAAACAGACTTTGATAAGAAACGATTTGCACCAATTTCAGAGTTTGACGGTACAAACTGTGTATACTATGTAAAGTTAAGTCGTTTATATACATTTTTAATCCTGTCAAATGTCTGATGAATTTATCATACTGCACTTTATTCTCTAATGTATTTTATCCATATTAGTGCCTTGTATTAGTTATATACTGTATACTTGATAATCTACTAGAATAAATGTTGAATTAATATATACATTGTTGTTTCCTTTTCCTCCAATTCCCAAATAAGACACATACCATTACTGGTTCTTTGTTAATTTGTTTGTTGGTTGAAACATTTAATTTGTTGTCAATTTTCACATTTAGATATTAATTTTTCTATGTAGCGAGCTATTTTTCTCATGTTGCTATTTTGCTGCGTTATTTTTACGACGATTTGCGTCACACAGACGACAGGGACAAAGAACCACTTAGAACGTCGGTAAACTCAATTTTTACCTACAAAAAATCTATTACAATCCATTTTACTAAAAGCTCTTGTCCAACGCAATTATCTTTTAATTAGTGAAGACTTTTCAAAATCTCTGCTATAAAGATCTGCAAAATAAAAAAAAATATTTTTCTATACAATACGCATCTATTAAAAACATTATCTCGTTTACCGGCTTGAGAATCATTTTTCTCGGTGACAAAGTGATTCATATTTTATAGACGATATGTGTTATCAGCAAAAAGCAGCACGACATTTTTTATTGAACACAATTTTTCTATTGGTCAAAGTGAAAGTCAATGACCTCTACGAAAATTGAACACATCCTTGCGGAAACTGCTCATATTTAATTAAAAATAAATTACATTTTAATGTTTCATATAAATTAATTTTTAATTATTCGAATAATTATAATTCGCATACTTTCCTAACCTGTGATTTTCCAGAATTCAATTTTGTATTTGTTATTTAATTTACTTTTACTTTTTAATTCCTAAATATCAAATGTCAAGTAAATAATAGTAAATCTTGAATATAAATTTTGCTATCAAGATAATAATAATAACGAATTTATTTTCAAAAAAATATAATGTATATGTATAGAAAGAGGAAAAAAATCATCCAAAATGAGAACGGATACAATATTTTGACGTCATTAATGTTTAGAATTAAAAATTCATCTAAATTATATAGAGGATGTATCATAAGTTTTTTATACAATTTTTAAAAGCATTTTTACAAAAAAAATTAACATTGCATGGAAAACAGTTGTGTAAATTAGCATCTGTGTAATACACATCTTTTTCAAACGTAGTAATCATATGTAGAGGCAATGCAATTAAAATGAATACAGTTTGACAAATATTATAGTTTCACTGTTGAATACCAACTAAATACCAAGATTTGCTATTCCATAAGATAAATTGAGGTTAAAGAGCTTCATGGTAATTCATCGAACCGAAACCCTACTAAATTTTCACCACACATAAATTAATCATGTCACTTCCCCCACATTAACATCTTTGGACCGTGTATGACGAATGGGAATCGCACTACATATCCACAAAAATATAAAGGATTAATTTTTTAATTAGCTCACCATGAGATCTCGAGAACAGTCTGTTGAATTTCTACATACATAATTAGGTAACTATTATTAAATTTTTATTTCTATTTTCCTTTTTTCTTTTCAATATTCAATTTTAGTTTGCCACCATTGCTATCTCGAGAACTATAAGACGTACAAAGTTGGTTAAATTAACAATTTTGTTGGACCAGTGGTTATTCAAATAAGGGACGCAACTTTCTTATTTTAAATGAGAACATATTTTTGTGAGCAAGAGAGTTTTATATTGAATTCAACGAATACAAAGTTCAATACCCTCACATTACAAATTTTTTGAGAAAAATACGTATTAAGTTGAAATTAATTTAATTTAAATCGTATGGGAATCAGCGTGCTATGAAAGAAACATATGAATAAATCAGAATATTTTTGTTTGTTTCATTAATAATTAAATGCCAATTATTTTGTGAATCAATAAATTAATACATTTTGATATTCATTTCTTTCTTTCATAGGACGCTAATCATTATACAAATTTAATTTTCAGACTACCACTTATGAAAGTAACCATAACAACATAATAAACTACTACGCAAAGTTGAACATAACATATACCTCGTATGTTAGTATAACGTACACTTCTAACATATCAGGTGAAGTTCCACTGATTGACAACAGATGGCGTTACGATGAAAGAAAATAATAAAATAAATGAAAAGAATTTGTATTATTATTTAAATTGAAGTTTTAACAGATTTTTCTACACATTTGCACAAGTAAATCTTATTTCTTTAAATAAATAATTATATTTTTGTTAAAAAATTTTATCTTTTTTTTCGGTATGCGATCCAATCTAATCGTATTGAACAAATCCGATTACATGACGTCACAAGTGATTAAAATCGTGATTTAAAAGAACTACTCGTTATGATTGCAATCCATAGAAATTTGACATTTATCTACCTTAACCTTAATTCAGTATCACACAGAATTTAGAAAAATTATTATTTATAAAAATATAATCTAGTATATTCTTATTGATTTAAACTAATAATATTTTATTGTAGGATGAAATAACAAGAAAATATTTATCTCCTTCGTATTATTAATATAAATAAAGTACACTGCTTCTGTTTTGTATATTCCATCGTGTTTATTTATATATTAAACACGAAATTATTAGTGAATGACAAATTGATAAACCATGTGACAGCAATCCGATCGACGTGATCACTGTTTGGAAGCGATTCGAAAAATCAGATTGCAATCAAGAATATTGTGGTGGGGGTATGTGATCGAAAACCGAAAGAACGTGTACGATCACTTTTGGATTGCTCAATCCAATTCAATCGGATTTTTTCTGACCGAAAGAAAACAGCGTATATGATTTTAATGTATGAGGTACCTGAAATATAAACTTTTTTTTATCTCTTGTTAAATTTTTGTAATACATATATTAAAATTATTTTTTCCTACTATCATTCGATTATTTTTTAACAGAGCGTAGGACACAAATATTACTTTGCCTAGGACCCAGGATAGACTTAAGACGAACAACCCAGCAAAGAACTGATAAACCAACAAAAAAAAAATCATCCTTCTTAATCTATTCATACATGATTGCTACCTAGAGGAATAGGTTAAATGATGTAATGTGTTTTTATTATATTTATTAATATAAAATGAAAATAATGAACTTCAAAGATTTTTTAAAAATTATATCTTGACAAATGAAATAATCAGGTGAAGAAAATATTAGTGAAATTTATTGAGAATTACACAATTGTAAACATGTTTACAGCTGTTTGCCAACTGCGTAATACATTATTGAAATCCGCGTAGGCAACAATAATTGTCATGTAATTACTACCAATTAATTCTTTTGTCTTTGAACAGTTCCACATCGCTATCATCCCATCCATTAACGATTCACGTCATTGTAAAGTAAATATTGACATTTCTTTTTTTTAACCTATTTCTTTAAATTGACGTATAGACTATTTAAACTAGTACGCAGCTAGTAGCTTTCCTGAAAATTTGTTAAATGAAAATATGGATCAAACAGCCAAGTGCATTTTCTCACCATGAAAGTTTGTCTTCTTTTTGAGTCCGTCGTTATCACAAAATGAATTTTACGATAAAATATTTATACAGAAATCTGCGTTTACAGAATTCCCATGCTCAAAATAGAAACTTTGCAGTGAGAGCAAGTCCGATTTACAGTGGCCAACATAGCGAGGATATTAATTATGGGTTGCATATTACCAGGCGTAGTAAATATTAACCGTCGGATATCATTCTTATATTAAATTTTAAAAAATCTACATATAAATATATCACCACGCTTTTTACCCATTACTGGATGTGGCACTCTGCCGAAGCAGATCTCGGTAATTGATATATTTATGCGCGTGAAGTGCGGTTACCAGTCGTCAAATCACGGCTGCGAAGATGTTAGTGGTGGGGGAGCCACAGGGGTAATTTTTAAATTGGTGAAAATGTTTGTTGGCAGTGGGTCGCGAACCAGGGTTCTTAGGATCCGTAGGTCGACTTGATACCACTGAGCCATTAGTTGTCGATAATTGATAGATAAATAAACAATAGTTCATTAATTGCTTAATGCACTGATTACACATTAATTACGTAAATTAAAAATATCAAATCATACTTTTGACAGCAATATTTCATTACTTTTTGACAGATATTGTTCTTGTAAAGAAAACTTTGCACTAGTGTAATTTTGTCTGCCGTCTGCATCAATCACATGCAAGCATTTTGTACCCTATTTTGGCTAACGCTACAAAATTTTAGTGAGTATAGTATTTTTATAAAGGATTACCTGGCAACACTAAACAGAAGAAATGTCTGTTTTTGACAGTATTACAATAGTAACTACCCCTGTGGCTCCTCCACCACTAACATCTTTGGGGGCCCTGATGTGACGACTGGTACCTGCACTTCACGCGCAAAATATATCACTTACCAAGATCTGCTTCGGCAGAGTGCCACATCCATTTATTTTATTTACAACAGTAAAGTCATTCTTAATATCCAAGGGCCTATTAAAATCATATACATCCCAATTTTCAAAAATGTTAGACCTGAATTTTGGATTAGTTAATCTTATTCTACTACGAATCCAAAAAGTTAACTCAAATCACTTTCCGAAAACCAAATAATAGCCAAATTATATTAGAGTTTATTTAAATGTAATCCAAAATTCAGGATTAGCTAGAATTCTTTTGAGAATCAGGCTGTGAATGACCTAGGATATTATGAACTAAATAATATATCTTGTATCCATGGTATTAATAAACAATTATTATACTGTGTATAAGAAAGTAAAAAAGTCTAGCTAATCTTTAATTTATGTTTAGTCAGATTGCGCTAAACCATATTAGCAAAAAGTAAATAAAATTATTATCATTGGGCGGTTTGGATTAATTATTTAAAGAGGGATTACAATATGTTTAATTTATCTAAGATGCACTTTTAACTAAACATTTTCTAATATTCAGCCTGTATAAAATTACAGGTACGTGATTTTATTAGTATTATGAGAAAACATAATACTATTTTCTTACTATATAATTCATTTCATTTAATTTTATTACGGTCATAGAGCATATTACATATATTCCTATCTACAACAAATCTAGAATATGCGTACAAAATTATAAATGAATTTGTCTGAATATGTACTTCTTCTGTTTCAGAAAGCAACTGTCAAACCTACAAAAGTGTATTGTAAACAAGAAATCGTAGTCCTCACGTCTGAGTTCAACGAACCTTCTACACCAATATTATAATATACAAGGACCAGGTAGGTACAGGCGAAATATTCTCATGTATAATTCAGTCGCTACATATCTACAATCTAGTATTATTATCACAACAGTTGAATAGAATTAATTGTTAAAATAATTACTGCGTTTGAAGTATAATACCACAACTGCTTTTTGAATAAAGTTTAGTTTATACAAATCTTATGGTGGCCGGAGGCGTACGTATTCTGTCGACCTGTCAGCAGCAGAAGCCGTCTGAACTGTACTTACGACGAAGGAAAGAATAATGAAAAGAGAACAAAAGCAACAAAACTTTCACTACTCTATGCAGTTAGTAAGGAAAATTTTGTTTTATTGCAAAGTTCGTAGCGTCTTAAATTAAATCTTAAACTATACACAAAATTTCAATTACCCATACCTTTATATTACTTATTTCACGTTTTTCTTAAAATCATTGTTGAATTTTCATTTTACACAATCTTTGTACTGCACTTACCACTAATATCAGTAGGTGCCATAATTTGACAGCTGATAAGATTAACTATCTGTCCACTAAGTATACCCGTCCATTTTCAAGGACTATTAAATTTTTTGGAAATAAAAGCACTGGACTGTACATTTTTTTGATTATTTTTTGACGTTTCTCAAAACCAATGAAATGCTTCATTGTTTATCACGTGTCTGCGTTTTAACCAATCCTGGCCACCGATTCTTGAAACTGTGAGAAATTTGTTACGTGAGATGAGAAATATTTTTCGCTTTGTTCTCATCACGCATACAATCGATGATTTCGATTCTTGAAAATATATGACATATTCTCGCCGATCATTTTGGTCTTGGTTATGCAGTGAGATATTTATTAATGTCAAAGCATTTCAAGGCTTTTGTTTTGTTTACTTGTGATTGATAGCATGTTGTAAGTTTATATTGTGCCTATTACTAGGAAAATGGCGAACGAAAAAAAGAAATATGTGTCAAATGAGCAAAAATCGGCTTTGGTTGATTTTGTGGAGACAAATCCGAAACTCATGAAATGTAAATTTGACTCACAATTTACGTATAAAGATTGTAATAAGTTGTGGGAGGATTTAGCCAATAATATAAGTATTAAATATTATCTTATAATTCATAACAACAAAATTCTTACATTATAGGTATATTGTTGTTTAATGTACTTACCGTAATCTTGATTTGTCAAATGAACAAATATTTAACTTTAGAGGCTATAATCCAGTGCCACTGCCTTCATAAAAAACAAAAATATTTCAAAAACATCACAGCAAGTGTCATCTGCTACTTTATCTCACTAGGGTAAACACTGGCGAGAAATCTTATACGTGATGAGAACTGTGTGTGAGAAAATTAGGTGAGAATTGTGTTCAAGAATACAACCTGCATCTCACGAGGCGAGAAACGAATCACGTGTCCTTTTTTCTCATCTCACACCAAATGTCACATTTAAAGAATCGAGCCCCTGTCATTATTATACTAAGAATAAAGCTCTTGTGATTATTTCCGGGAATAATCTCTGTAGCTTTTGTTTTTGTTGACAAATGATAGGTAGTTGTCAAATAATTATTTAAAACTGTCAACGCGTCAAGTAAATTGTGTGAAAAAAATCGATTTAGTTCCATTTCAGATACAGAAATACACCAACAAATTTTGAAAACAACTTCGAAGAATACATTAATAAGTAATCAATCGATTTGGACCCAGTTCAGAATCTTTTAAGTTGGATGAATCGACCTCAACATCTAAGTCAAAAAATAATCTAATTAAATTTAACTCGAGAGTTCGATAAATTAGAAAATAATTCTACAGTATCTTTCTAAAACTTGTTCCCATTTGGCAATAGCCACTCAAGCCCTACGGATTTTCGTGACTATTGCCTGGCAACAAGTTCTCGAAAGATCTGTCAAATTATTTTCAATTTATTTTCACTCTCTTGTTGTATTATTACTGAAAATGTATCATGTTGACATTGGCACTGATAAAAAAGTAATTTAATCATGTTTAGTCGGCATTAAAGCTAATTTATTAGGTACCAAAATTGATAATAATTACAGAGAACTATTTACCAAATCTTGCGATTATTGAGCCTTTTAAATTTATTTATAGAAAAAATCATGTTGTGAAGTACATAGGAATTTATTACCAATAACTGTCAAATCGAATGGAAAATGATAATTTCCTGAAAGCTATTCTTCCTGAATAAAAATTAACGAAGTAAAAAGAAACGAGAGGAAAACAGATGGAGTATAAAAAACTGGTGAAGGGACAAAAGAGTATAGAAAAATTGAATTGAATTCACGTACTTCACCTCAGGGCAATGACTCTTCTACAAGTAGGTTGGAATTCTGGTTCGCGAATTTTTAGAACACTTATCGACAAACTTTAGGTTCTACTGATACTCCCTTTATTCGTTTTCCTTCTCCAAATTAGTTTTAGTTCGCGAACACTTTGATATTAACCTAAATAGGAATCAAATTAAACTGTCTGTACTCAAGTTTTGTAAAGTTTCAAATATTCTAGTAATAGTGCTAATCACATTGAAATTAGTTTTAAATACGTTTAATCAATTTTCTCTTTCATTAGATATTTCAATAATAAAAAACAGTAAAACTAAATTTATCGTGCAAAAAATATGTTTGTCACTACGTAACTTTATAAGTACGTCCAAATATATGTATAAATAGATAAATTTACATACACAAATCATTAGTTTTAGATACATATTTTTTTCTACGATCGGGTGTAAAAGTTGGTTTCTAGGGCATTAAATTCGTGACAGAAATAATACGTTTTAACCCACTGTGCTATTGCTAAGGGCGTCGGGACGAAAATGAGCTATTTTTTCCGTTGCTAATAACGACGGAAGAAAAACGAATTTTTTCCTCGTTGCTAAGAATATTTGACTGGAAAGAAAATATTTTAATGTTAGCTGTATTTCATTTGCCACTTGGTTCACTTAAATCAGTTCAGATAAATTAGACAATATGAATAAATGAAACAAAAAATAATAATAATAATAATAATAAATTTATTTATTTAGCAGAGTTGCTAATAAACACATAATTACAAATTAAATAAAATTAAATAAATACCTAATAACAATTTACAAAAAATTACAAAAACGTAAGAGAAGCATTATTTTACAAAGGTAAATACAATTTCTTAATTTTATATTTAAACTCTCTTAGAGATTTAGCATTTTTTATTTCTAAGGGTAATTATTATAAACTAACAGCCCTTGATCGAAAATTGATTTTGATGAACTAACTTGATTATTTTTTGTAACATAAAAATGGTCAATTTGTCTAGTTACATAATTATGTACATTTTTAACACTTTGCAAATTGTTAGCTAAATTAGGATACATACCATTAAGTATTTTAAAAATAAAAATCATGCTATTATATTCACAGAATTGTTCAACATTTAACCAATTTAATATTGTGAGCATATTTGAAATGTTACTGTACTTATTATATTTAAGTATAATACGCATACATCTGTTTTGCAGTTTTTGTAACTTATACAGATCACATATACAGTATTGTACTACAATAAGTGAAATGAGGCAGTATTATTGTATTATAAATTAGTTGTCTGGACCACAAAGATAGATCTTGACCAATTCTATGAAGAAAGTTTAATTTTTTTGCAATTTTTTTACAAATATATTGGACATGATTATGAAATTTTAATTTTCTATCAATTATAACTCCTAAGTATTTAATTTCTTCTACTAATTCTATGTTACTTCTACCTATATTCACAGAACAATTGGAATTATTTTTAATAGCTGTATATTTATTATCGGAACACAGTATCATATATTTTGATTTAGAAGCATTTAACTTTAATTTATTTACAACCATCCAATTTTGAACTACCTATATCTAATTTAGTATTTACAGTTAAATATGCATCTTCGATATCATTACTATCATAATATATTAAGGTGTCATCTGCGAATAATTGAATATTACATTTAGTTAATATATTTGGAATATCATTAATATATATTAAAAACAGTAAAGGTCCCAGTACACTGCCTTGCGGTACTCCCATATTATTTACAAGTAGTTCTGATTTAATATTATTAATTTTAACAATTTGTTTTCTGTTAGATAAATAACTTTTTAGCCATTGGTAAGCCAAGTTACACACACCGTATTTGTTTAGTTTTGACAACAGAATATTTCTATCTACAGTCTCAAAAGCTCTTTTGAGATCTAAAAATATTGCACAAATGATCCTGTTATTATCTAAATTGAGCTTCCAATCATTAATAACATAGTTGAGAGCAGATTCATATGAGTGATTCTTACGAAACCCTGACTGTTCACCAATAATGATATTATTGTTATTAAAATATAAACAAACATGAAGCAAACTGATGCACTTATTACGGTAAATTACTTGAAAGTAAATTAAAATCAGTAATTCTAGTACTGGAAATAAAGTCAGCGAAATAAATAAGTGATCCAGTTCAGTAAATGTAACCTAGATCTGATCCAAATGGCAAATTGAATACACCTATTGTAGTCGTTAAAAAAATAGTTTTTCATCTCGTAAGAGAAGAATTGTCTATCGCTTGTTTCTAGCCTGCATTGCTTCTTTTTTATACAGCGGAAAAACATAACTTTTTTCTATATAATATACTATTTTAAAACATTGCGTTGACAATATGTACATTATTACACTGCAAACAGTTTCATAATATAGAATATTATTATTATTATTATTTTGGGATAGGTTCAGCGGTATCGAGTCGAACTGTGAATCTGAGAACTTGTATTCAATTCCCACAGTCCACAAACAATTTTCACCACATTAAAATTACCACTGTAGCTTCTTCTGCACTAACATCTTTGCGTGATTTTACGATTGGTAACCGCACTTCATATATCACTTACCGAGATCTGCTACAGCTGAGTGCCACGCCCTCTAGGGTAAAAGGCGTGATTATTAAGTATATTTATTTTTAATTTTATTATTATCAAACTGATTTTTTTTTGCATATTTTTATTTTGTAAGATTGCTCCTATTACGTGATTACACTTGTCGATATTATACAAGGCCTGGGAATGTACGACGCTTTCCAAGACAAAACGTCAAACTTTATTCAACAGAGTTGCCACATAAATGTCTAGATTATAGTGCGATATTTTTTATATTAGAAATTTCATATTTCTTAAAAATAAGTGACTTACAATAGTAATAAGAAAGGCATATTTTGCTCATTTTATACAACAATTTTACAATTTCGTTGGAGCATTCCTCGCTCCGTTTTCCCATAATAATTGCTATTAGATTATTAAACTATTACGTGATCTATAATGTTTTAACATTTATATTCAAATTAGATTGCGAGCTTTAGTATATCACGTAAAATGATAATATAGCACTCGCAAAAGCAATAATTAAATACTGTAACTTCATACTGAAAGACATTTACGTTCGGTTAACGCTATTGTACTGATTACATTTGACATAGAAATATATTTAAATTAACAAAATTTCTTTTTTTTTAATGTATCAAAAATGTATACTACACAATATTAAATCAGGTAAATTAAAAATATATGCTAGCAGAAAAGTTTACTTATTTTGT
Organism: Pterostichus madidus; assembly: GCA_911728475.2. Taxonomy (NCBI): domain Eukaryota; kingdom Metazoa; phylum Arthropoda; class Insecta; order Coleoptera; family Carabidae; genus Pterostichus; species Pterostichus madidus. The sequence goes on from OU452307.1 coordinate 20,578,864, forward strand.
GAATTTGCATAAATTAGTAATAGAGTTAGAGATGATATTAAAAACTGTTTGAACAACTACACTTTTATACTATACTTTTTTATGGGGTAATGACTCAGTGGTATCGAGTTGGCCTGTGGATCCTAGGAACCTTGGTTCGATCCAAGGATGTTGAAAGGAGGGGATATGGCATTACGATACTGTAACATTGCTTGAAGTGAGGCTTGGGCAAGGGAAAGAGACAACAATAGTTTTTCTGCACCGTGCATAGCCAAATCTCTTCTTCTTCCAAATATTTTGAATTTTTGTGTAAGAAAAGTGACGTTTAGACGTTGTCAGGTGGCGTTGTTCTATGTGAATATAACTACGAGGTATTCATTTGTGTTTTAATTGTGCGCTGTGTGAAATTGGACATATTTTTTTGTAGATAAGATGGTAACTAAGTGTTTAGTTTGTACGAGTACACTTATGTTTGTTGAAGTAATTGTAGTTTTGATTTGTTTAAAAACATAAATTTGATATTTATTCTCAAACTTCCTCTTCATATTAACGGGTTTTATATTTATTATTAATAGTAAAGATTGTTCAATAAATACAATTACATATATATTTTTTAATCGATAGATCACACTAATAATAAACGTTGATAATTTCAGTTTCCTTGTAAAAATGTATAATCTTTTAGGGAGAATGATTCTATTCTGTCCTGTTTAAATTTCAAATCTCTTTATGACACATGCGCATTAGCAGGGGCTAAGCACGGTACAGAAAATAATACTTCTGTCTCTGACAAGCTGCTGAGCCTCACAGTCTTGACTTTAATGCCGTATTCCCTCCTTTCAACGTCCTTGGTTCGATACCCACAGCCGACAAACATTTTCACTAATTTAATATTACACCTGTGACGTCCCCACCACTAACATATTTGGGGGCCGTGATTTAACAGCTGGTAACTGCACTTCATTCGCATAAATATATCACTTACCGAGATCTGCTTCAGCAGAGTGCCACACCCCATAATGAATAAAAGGCGTGATGACATATTTATTTATTTTATATTACTTTTTAAATAGCCAAGCTATATAAAATAGGAAAAACGACAGTAAAACATTAGCTTTGTTCGACCAACAATGCACAAAAATCAGAAGCATGCATCGATAGATTTTAGCGTTCAAACAGCGCAAAATTCGTGACTGTAATAAGTACCTAGTCATTTGTTCAAGCTGGTACAAAAATTATTTGGATACTGGTTTCAAACTATCAAAATAATCCTCTGAGTTTTTATGAATTATCAGTCAGTGACATGCGCCTTCGTGGTGTATTTAATATTTAAAAATTGTTGTTCACTGAAGCTTCTTAAAAATTATTGTCATAAGTTTTTGTAAACATAAATAAATTGGAATATATTAGCAAGCACACCAGTTACCTTGCCATACTTTGTATATTTTTAGACAGTTAGTTTAACGGTGTTAATAAACGGTAGTGAAAGTAGCAAATAAATAAATAAATAAATATCCAGTAAAAGACGTCTGATATGAATTCTAAATATTAGGCTACTACTCAAGCATCATAATTAAACAATCACAAACTAATTGGACAAATTATATTCTCAAGCATGCTTAGTTAAAAAGTATATCAAACTAATTTCTAATTAGCTCGAATAAAGCATATACCAATTCAATAATAAAATAGTAAAAAACATCAATAACGGTGATAATTAACAGCTATAAAACAATTTCTCACGAACTATTCACTAGCAGGTAGATTCATAAAACGGAATAGCGCTAACACCGTTTTTAAAATTATCTATAACTCTGTTTCAGATTAAAACAGATTAAAGAAATGAACTATATTTGATACCAATTAACTCTCTTTTTAACTCAAGTTAAAATAAACTTGTTTCGTACATTGAAAAGAGTGTTAAAATCGAAATAAAAATGGTGTTAGCGTTAATCCGTTTTGTGAATTTGCCTGTAGGTGACTTGGTGATCAATCAAATCACAGTTGACGTGGGCAACTAGATCAACTCGCCATCGTTCTTTATTGCTTTACTGCAGGCAACGGTTTGCGTCGGATGGCCAGCATTACTCCACCGACGTGCGGGTGGCAGAATAATAAAAATGTCGTAAAAGCTTTCATCTCATTATTAAAGTGCTTTTATTTATAACCGACAGCAAAAATTCAGTGTTGTTCGTTATTGTTCCAGGAATATTTTGATACTCGTAATATTCATACCACTATTGGTACTGAAATATAATTTGTAGAACCATTATTATAAATAAATAAATAAGTAAATATATCATTACGCCTTTTACCTGGATGTGGTACTCTGTTGAAGCAGATTTCGGTAAGTGATATGCGCGTGAAGTGTGGTTACAGCCGTCAAATTATGGTCCCAAAGATGTGGTGAGGAGCAAGAGCTGGGCAAGCTACTTAAAAAAAGTAGCTAAGCTACAGCTACAGCTATTCTTTAAAAAAGTAGCTAAGCTACAGCTATAAGCTATATTTTGTAAAATATAGCTAAGTTACAGCTAAAAGCTTTCGTTAAAATAGCTATTAAATTTTAAAGCTACTTTTTTAAATTATTGTGAAATAATTAAATTTGCCAATGTCATATGATCAGTCTTTTGTTATAATTACTGTTAATTTACTATTATATACATAAATATAAAAAATATTTTTGCGTATTAGAGCCAGTTAGGACCGGCAACAAATTATTATTTTGTGTGAGTTTAGCTTATACGCATGCGTACTTTGTTGACCTTCTGCTTAAAAAGTAGCTTTAAGCTACAAAAAGTAGCTTTAAAAGTAGCTTCAGTTGTTATTTTTAAGCTAATAGAAAAAAAGTAGCTAGCTACAAGCTACAGTTATATTTTTTCACAGTTAGCTAAGCTACAGCTACAGCTAAGGTAAATGTAACTAAGCTAGTAGCTAAACTACAAAAGTAGCTAGCTACTGCCCAGCTCTGTGAGGAGCCACATGTGTAATTTTTTTGTAGTGAAAATGTTTGTCGGCTGTGGGAATTGAACCAAGATACTCAGGATCCACAGGCCGACTCGATACAACTGAGCCATCTACCCCATAACCATATTTTTAATTATCATTATCTAATGATACGTAATACCTTCTTTATTTTATTAGACATGCAACTCTTATGTGAAGTAGATATGTCCCGGTAAGTGATATATTTTTTTGAGTGATGTGCGGTTACCAGCCCTCAAATCTTGGCTTCCAAAGATGTTAATGGTGGGGGAGCTACAGAGGTAATTTTAATTTGGTGAAAATATTTGTCGGCTGTGCGGATCGAACCAGGGTTCTCAGGATCCACAGGCTGACTCGATATCACTGTGCTATTACCCCATTACCCCATCTAACTCAGTAAATACTAAAGAGAAGAATATGTGTATTATTTAAATTTTTTTATTGTAAATACATACATACATACATACATATCTTCACGCTATATCCCAACATGTATAATATTATTCATATATTACTCCTGATCATTTCGTGATCAAGGATATTACGGGTAACACGAGGAGGTATGCACATCGTGTGCGCGAATTATTAGATGTGAATAAAACAATTCGCGGTTCTATTAATTAACTAAATAATAACGCACCATAAACACACTGATAACTTTATTAAACTTAATGAACTATATGATGACTAAAATTATAACAAAATAAAACTAGAAATATTTATAGTTAATTAAATGATAATTAAATGCGCGTAAAGCGCGAAACGGATTCGACGTCGGTCACATCTTGACCGGCCGACGGAGCAACCCTGGCTTGACTGATGCTAAAACTTAAAACCAGACGCTAACTTCTTAAGCGGGGGTGAAGAGTGGTATTTTGGGGATGCAACACATGGCCGAAGACTGCAGATGACCACACACATTCGTTGCCACGATAAGATTTTTCTCAGAATCTTATCGTACAAAACAGGGAAGCAAACTAACAGAATATCTGCAGTCAACTCAAAAACCACCTTGTTACATACGTAAGAAAGATAAAGTATTAAGTCATTAGTACTCGTAGTATGTTTTAATAAGCCAAGGTAATGTAGGAATAAAATTAAAGGACTTAGGCTTAAGTTGTAGTCTTTTATTGAAGATAAGTTGACAACGTTTCGATTACGGCTGTAACCATTTTCAGGTCAGAAAAAATGTTGTTGGAAATAACCATATAAATAAATTTCTCTTTTATAATAAAAATTCTTAATTCGAAGTTCAGAGTCAGCAATGCGCAAAATAAAAAGAACTTAATATGAAGTTAACGAAGCAAAAAACAAGACTCTAAATTTCATTGCTGACTTTGTAGAGTCGACGAGACTGAAGATGGTTACACCCGTAACGAAACGTTGTCAACTTATCTTCAATAAAAGACTACAACTTAAGCCTAAGGGCCAGTTTTTCAATCACCGATTAATATTAATCATGATTAAATAATAATTGAAACTATGGTTTCCATTATTATTTAATCATGATTAACCTTAATCGAGAGTAAACCGGTGATTGAAAAACTGGCCCTTAGTCCTTTAATTTTATTCCTATTAAGCCATTAAGTTATATTTCAATAATTTTATATTTTATTTTAATAATAAAATAAACTATCAATATGATAATCCTAAATTAATAGCTGTATTCCATTTGCCACTTGGTTCACTAAAATCAGTTCACATAAATTAGACAACATGTCTAATTGAACTGAATTAAGCAAACTGATGCACTTATTGGGGTGAATTACTTTAAAGTATATTAGAATCAGTAATTTAAGTACTGGAATTAAAGTCAGCGAAGTGATCCAGGCAAATAAATAAGTGATCTGGTTCAGTAATGTAAGTTAGATCTGATCCAAATGGCAAATGGAATACGCCTAATATTCTAGCAACGTAACAACTCGTGAGATATGACATTCATATTTCAAGACACCTACGATGTAATCGTGAGATATGAAAAGGTGAGTTATTTTTTTTAAGAGTTTGTCACATTGATGCGCAAATATACATATTATTGTTTTAGTAAATTTATTGTGTATCTCAGACAAAACATACCTTAGACAAAGTCTGCCGTATTCAAGTCAATGCAGTGTTGTGAAGGAGAAAGAGTTGGAGTAACTTGATGGTGAGGCGGGTGCGCGGCAAGGAGCGAGTACACTTTGATGTTATGCAAGTTGCAAACATTTGTGTAATTATTTTTATATTCAATTGTTTACTTTTCATACATCAAAGTAAATGTTAGTTTTTGACATATTAAGTGTTTTGTATATGCACTTTTGTATTTAAATAAATAAAATGCTCGCGTTTGATAACTGTCATCAACAAAAATGCAACCTGCATAACACCAACTTGTACTAGCTCTTTGCCGCGCACCCGTCTCATCAACAAGTTATTCTAACTCATTCTACTTCACAACAAACGCCGTTGTTGTCCGTCTAGTAATGTTTTGTCTGAGGTGTGTATTTTATGTATATTCAATCAAATATTTCAGCTCACTTCACATCAATCTCATCTCATTTTTAGAACAAGTGAAGTGAGTTGTTGGGAAAAATAATGCAGCTCAAGAGCAGATATCTCAGTGGTAAAAATACATATTTCATAGTTCATTTCTTGACCCATCACATTCACAGAATTCAATTCATTCATCATTAAGCATCCCTTATTCCCTTGCGATAATAATCAAACTACATTGCCATTAATAACACTATTATAATTGATAACCACGTACGAGAAGCGGGAGGCCCGGCCACCTTCCATTTCCTTGCGAGTGTGAATGTTCGCGAAAGTTCTATGCGCAGACTCTGGTGCAGGGCGGTGCCCTCTCGAGGTCAGCAGCGGTCGTCGCCCTATATCCAAGATGCGCTGACCTAAAAACACGCACCACGTGCTACGTTACGTCACCGTACACGCCGTGTGACGTCACCGATGGGACCGTGTTGCTTAGCAACAGAACTTCGCTCGCGCCCTGTGTGCACCGAACCCAAATGCGAAAACTTTATTTATAGTGTGCTGCGGCGCTTTGTCTTTCATTGAATTATAGGCTGGAAATAATTAGTTTAGTGGATGCGTGAAATTCTGAAATGTCACTAATGTGACTTTGTGACGTCATATGACATTTTAGTGTTAGGTGGATGGCGAGATGATATGTGCGTGATATATAATAGTGTTATATTTAATCAATAAGGCCTGTGGATTCTGAGAACCCTGATTTGATTCCCACAGCCTACAAACATTTTCACCACATTAAAATTACCTCTGTAGCTTCATCTCCACTAACATCTTTGGGGGGCCGTGATTTTTGCCGGCTGGTAACCGCACTTTACGCGCATAAAGCTCTGGTCTCAAGTTTCATACATCGTGATCAACGTCATCCCTTAGTAGTTGAATATCCCAACTGAATTCTATTAGCTAAAATCGGGTTTAACAGTAAGTTTGTAAAGCATGCTATCTATGGGTTTAAGTTTGATTTTTTAAACTCCGTGCGAAAATAGTTTCTAATAATCAAATTACCTACCAATCGAATAATAATGTACATTTTTTATGAAATATACAGAATATTTATTAACATATTAAACAAAGCAGATTTAAATATTGAACCGTTAATTATGTGCCATTAGAAATTGGTATAGAAGTTAGTATTAATAGCCATTTCTTTTTTCAAATATTTTAATTAATTTCTATTTATAACATAAGATAATCTTTAGTATAGTCTAATAACTAAGGTCTAGACTTGTTTAAAGAAAAAAAAAACTAATTTCCTATGTTTCTATGTCTATTTTAGATAATTTTTTAATTAATTACTTGAAATCTCTATTTATGGCAAAACAGGCAATTATGAAAATATTACTTGTTAAATTTCGAATACCATGTAACTAAATAATTAAATTATTGTTAATCTGTTCCATAACACCGGCATCAGTACAATTGTGTCATCCTATTATAATTTATAATGGATTTACAATACTATTGTGAATTAACACGATTATATCTATAAATAGACTTGGTACTATATTTAAACATACAAATAATCCAAAGTGTCACTCTGCGGTACATTGTCCTTATTACATATTCAAATAACAATACAACAATACGTGTAAAGTAAATCTGTTATAAAAAGACATCGACGCTGTCATGTGTGGTTAACGTTACGACATTTGAATCCCACTCAATTACCAAACAGCGGCTCGGCGAGCTTGTAATTGGAATTAAGTTTCTGTCGTATAGAGTAGCATAAATAAATTGCACCCACGATAAAAAAATTATAATACTTTTATACTAAATTGTTAATGTAATACGAAATAGAAGTACTTTTCATTAAATGTTTGAAGTTGCATTCAGAAAGTCAATATAATAATCTAAAAAGGTTAATGCCAAAATACTTTAAAAATTATAAAATTCTATGTACCATTCCAACTACTGCCTGCTCATCTGAAAGATATTTTTTTTAATTTACGACAATAAAATAAACTTGCGGTCAATAAGGTCGCATAAATTTTGCACCGTCAACGGCTCTAAAAACAGGATGCATGCTTTGAATATTGCTTTAATAGTTGAAGAATATCGTACCTGTACCTCATAAGCTCTTGCAAAAAAGTGAAACCCGCCGCTCCTGATAAGTAATTGTGATTCTTGTAGTTAGAATACATCGACACAACTAAGAGAATTAAGGTTAGGAAATTTCCATTACATGTAAAGAGGGCATTTTCCTAATTCAGACCGATATTTAAACGTTTTGGTTTAATTTAACAAAGATTTCGTCTAACGATAACACTTTTCTTTTTTAAATGAATTGATGTCGAATGATACTAAAAAACTGTTTATGAAATTGTACCTACTACAAATAAGTGTTTTCAAATGGGATTAAAATGTAAAGTAAAACCAAAATAATTATAATGATCACATAAAACTGTCTACGGATAATTGCATAGCGAAAAAAAAATCCAAATCAACTAATTAATGGAGTTGTTGTCCAGGACTGCTGAATTATATTTCTCTATAAATAAATGCTACGTACTTAATTATATTATGTTGGCATAATTAGGAGTATATGTACTCGTATTTTTCAGCAAAATGTGCCACCAACACAAAATAATTAATTGTAACAATATGAGCTATCTCATTATTGTATGTTGCTTCAGATAAAAGCTTGGCTTCGTGTAATTTGATACTCGTGGACACATGGCCTTTCCTGTGAATGCGAAAACTGTAGGTTTTCAGATATAGGACATTAATTTATAAAAGTGACAGTTATTAGTTAGTGTTCTAAGAATTTTAGCATCTTTCCGTGTTCACCGGCACGGCATTGCCTTTGTGTCAGATTACACAGCCCCAAACACTTAGACATCTGTGGAAATGGGTTCCAGATGTGGGTAGTTTTACCCAGAGGATGTCAAGTGTTTGGGATAGCCAAGTTAGTCAGAACCACCGACTCGAAGCGTGAGGATGGGCGGTCATCCTCATATGAGACGCGGCGTGCGCAAATTTACTTAGTGTTTTATAATTAATGTAACTTAAAATTAAATCTGTTTTCACCATTTCATCATTTATAACGTTTTACCAATCGTATCAGCGTGTTACAATTCATTCAATATTTTATAATATCTTATATGTCTAAATATCAAAGCTCATTTTATTAACCCTTCCAATTAACTAAGTGTTCATCAGTTCTCAAATAAGTGATTTGTGTGTTCTAACTGGCAACGGATTTGCCAGTCCATAGTTTTAGTTCACAACCAGAAAAGGAATTCACAGAACAAGTAAGTAACAATCACATCAGATTAATTATTAGTATCAGATTTTAACTTATTCGCTCTGTACGCTCATCGAGCTCGTGTTACATAATTTAGTTATTTCAATAAATATTAAATATTAAATGGGGTGGCTAGCTCAGTGGTATGAAGTCGGCCTGTGGATCCTGAGAACCATGATTCGATTCCCACAGGCGACAAACAATTTTCATAATTTCAAAAGCTATCCCTGGGGCTCCTCCACCACTAACATCTTTGGGGGCCGTGATTTGACGACTGGTAACCGCACTTCACGCGTAAAATATATCACTTACCGAGATCTGCTTCGGCAGAGTGATATATTTATTTTATATTTATTAAATATTAAGAGAGTATTTTTATTTAAGTAAAATACCTAACAATTGATGAAATTAAATTAAATTATAAAGAGAAAAATTAGGGTACCACCAATTTTTTTCTTTACAAGTAAATTTGTTTGCAATAACATTATTAAAACATTAATTTTATATTTTTCATTTTAGATTAATTATAAATTACATTAGGTATATTTAAATATGTAGTATTAATAATATAGGTATTCCGAAAACGTTCACAGTTCTTGAATTGTTTTCTGCATATTTTGTCTCTTTACCAAGATAACGACAAATCTATAACCATGATAAAAATGTGACCTCATCGAGGCACCTTTTCGGAATATACTATAAATTTCAATTAGATTTCATGTATTTGCAAAAACAAAAGACATATTTTACACATGATTCTTCAGAATAATGCATATTTAATATCAGTTATTATGTATACTCGTAGTTTATTCAACGAAAAATTATTGTATGTGATATATAGGACGTTTTTGACTTTGATCATGATGAGGTATACAAACTCAATAACATTAACTATTGATAGATATACTATAATAATAATAATAAATAAAACTGCATTAGCAGAAATTTAAGTTGTAAACAGCTTCAATTTTGTGTTTCCAGTGTTGGCCATTGTTTTGTCTGATATAAATGTTAAATCTTTGTAGTTTGTAAACCACCATAAATCTGTTTTTAGTCTAGTGTGTGAGAAACGTACGATAAAAACTAATAAAGTAATCATTACTACCGTTTAACACCTTTACCGTTTAAACCGTTAAGTCCTCCACAGCGTCATTGCTAGTGACGTAACATCATTCACAGCATCAGGTACGCTTCGCTCGCACTCCGGCCCGACCCGGAGCGCTCCGGAGCGTCGATCCGGGCCCTGGCTGCGAGCGGTGACCCAGTGACCCGCCGCCATTCAATGCGCCGCCGCTACCCGAGCTATATATAAACATCGCCTGCTATATATAGAACGGTGGAGCGGTCATCGACCTCGTGAAACTGGAAAGTGGATCGCAGGAGGCCTGGAGCCGGAAGCGGTGGTGGGGAAACGCTATCAGATGCAGTAGGGGGGCAATCGGGTGCAGAAGACTGCAGGGAACGCCCTAAAATACGGGCTTTAGTAATTCGGTTAGGAAAGTGGTTGGTGAAATACTGATTTACAGGAATTGTGCCTCTATACATGAGAGATGACATTATAAATATATTAAAATAGGTAGATTGATAGTAATAAAATCTGTGAAGAATTCGAACGGAAAACATTTCTCTTTATTAAATGAATTGTATTAGTAGTTATTTATCAGAACTATGTTTTCGCAAAATTAAGGCTAGTTTACCTTAAGTAGACATTTCTTTTTAGTTTAGTAACACTGGCTTGATAGTTATTTCGAATATATTAATAATTAAATATTAGACGTATTTTATTTGCCATTTGGATCAGATCTATAACTTACATTTCCTGAACCAAATCATTTATTTATTTCGCTGGATTACTTCGCAGACTTTATTTTCAGTACTAGATTTACTGATTCTAATTTAATTTGTAGTAACTCACTCCATTGAGTGCATCAGTTTGTTTAATTCAGTTCATTTAGTCATGTTGTCTAATTTATCTGAACTGATTTAAGTGAAACAAGTAGCAAATGGAATACAGCTTATAATTATAAATACTACAATAGTCAATTTATTCATTATGCAACATCAGATAAATTACTACTTTTAGCATTCATTATTATATTTAATTATTGTTTTATCAAGAAAAACTTGAAATCCAGTGGCACAAAAAATAATACCTATTAAGATACATAAAAAATATTTTTGTTGCGTAAACAGTATATCATCATATTTACCCTCAATGTTTGATTCTGTAGTATAAAATCATGCAAATTTGCCAGAAACAAGTACGTTCATATAGGCTTACGTGTGTAAGTGTTACTTCTACGAGTTCAGCGAGTCCTTTGCTAGGAACACGATTAATATTTAAATAAATGTATGAAAGTCGGAATAATTACAACTAAAATCGAATATATATTGCCTAGAATTTATGTTCCATCGGCAACACTTGCAAATTTAAAAAACGGTTTAAAATTTAAATAACTGGATCGCCATTCGGCAATCTACAATCTTCACATACAGATTCAGCTACTAGTAGCCCTGATCACGAAATATATAGATTCGTCGTGTGTACGGGCGTACTGGCTATAGGTTAGGTATGTTTCGTGATCAGAGCTAATACAAAATCTAGTCCTAATCCTAATTGATTTTCTATTTCATAAAAATATCTTATATAGTATCAACTATGTAATTGTTAAGGCGGTAAAAATATAAACTAATATGATTTTAATTTATTAAGAACTAGCGGATACTGTATTATTTTATGAATAGATCCACAACATCTACAGAAAAATAAAGATAGTTAAATTCAAAATTTTATTCATTTTATGAATCTGTCTATGAAAATTCGAATATACAAGTATGTTTTAATTAAACTTTGCCATTTTATTTTTACTCAGAGATTTGAATATTTGTCGCTATTTCCATATAAATTAAAAGATTTTAATATTTTCGTCACGATGAAAATTCTGGACGTTCATTTAATTTACTGTTTCAGTATTTCCTGTTAAATTCAGTCGTAAACATTACGAGTAGTAACTCTCAAATTCAGTTCGAGTTCGCGAGGTTATCGTCCTCATTTCAAACACTCTTTTAATTTCCTGCTGCCTCAATTCTGCAAGAAGCTCACGTTTTAATTATTTTTATTAGTTTATATGTACTTCCTGCTTCAGTTAGCTGGTATTAATTATCAATAAAAATCATTTCAATTTGCGAAGACAATTTCAGTTTTAATAGTTTTTTAAGACTTTGGAAATGAAGTGTAAACATGAATGTTTTTCGTTGTGTATTATGTTTATATTTCGCAAGAGAAATAGAAAGAAACGAATAAAAAAGCAAATATGCATTGTTGACAGAAGTTGTTTTATTAAATTTTTCAACCACTTATGGAAAACTGGAAGCAATATCGTGTCCTGTACGCTTGTATCATCAAAATATTTCTCTTGGCTGTTTTCATCGTTTTGGTCCATATTTTATGAGAAAAATAATTTACATAAGATGCTTATTAAATTGTAAGTCATTCAGGACAAAGGATGTACACTTTAAAATGGTGTCATTTGTAAACCCTCGCTTGATTTGTTTTACGTAATTTTTACATTTGCGTCATACTGGAGTATCAGTCTATTGATTATAAATTTCATTCGCAGATGCTGAACTCAATTACTTGTAGAGTAAAATAAACTGACTTGAATTAACAAGTTGTATTGACATACTGAATTACTGATATTTTGAAAGTGACGCAGTCTATATTTTATGTTCTAGAACACTTCAATACCATATAATACATTGTATTTGTTTTCAAATCTGCCTCTAAACTTATTTATTTTGTAGCATTATTTTTATTAATTATTAACAATATCATAAAATAGAATATATTATAAAATATCTAGATTTAAATCAAATTTATTTTTTGAGAAATCCGACTGTAACTAAACAGGAAATAACTTACGACCTGTACAAAATATCGAAAACATTTTGAAAGATAAGTTATAGAAAATGAAATGTTCTATAAAAAATGTTCTATGGAATTTTCTCATAAAGTTGATGGTTGCGTCGGAAAATTAGAAAAATATAAAAATTTAATATCAATCTAAATCTATCGTTAAATAACTTTTGAAAAAATAAATATATCAAAAAATTGTAAGAGACCTTTTTTGTAGAGCGATAAATTTTCTACAAGAGTGTGTTTTGATCAAATAATTTCCCTAACGTGAGTTACAAAATTCCAAAGTCCAAGAGAACATTGTTCCCATGTTATTTAAATGGGAAATTGAAATTTACGATGCGGCACCTCTTAATATTAATCTCTAACTTTTACAGGATTTTTTTTTTACCATTTCCAACAACATTTTCGATATAATTAAGGAAAAAATAAATTATCGATTTTTTTTAAACAGTCTAATACATACAGTGTGTTCATCCAAAACCCGAACATAGGCATGTAACATGTGATATCAGTTTTTTGATGCACAGTGCTTCGCAATTTAAACAATTTTCATGGATAGCTTTATTTTTACGAATATTACAAATATTTAATTAAGTTTTGCGCTTTGATGAAATACACAAATGAAATGTGTTTTATATAAAAAAATTCGTAATTTTATTCTCTACAACTTTTATTTGAAGTATTTTCCTGTAAAATTAATTGGGAAGCAATGCGCATCAAAAAACTGATATCACATGTTATATGCCTATGTTCGGGTTTTGGATGAACACACTGTATATAATTCTTCTTATTAGTCCTATATGATTTTTATATTTTTGAAATTTTGAGCGATATATTAGGCTAATTATATCATTGTTTAACATTCGATGCAATAATAATAATTATACAGCTATAATCTATACAAATTAAACCATTTTAAGACGATAATTTTTTTAAATACATATTAACAGTAATGCAACTTTATTAGAGTACTATTGACTATGCAGATGTCAACTTGTACTCCTGAAAGTGATATTTTTTGGAAGTACAATTACCCAGAATAAGTTCAATGCAGTAGGCATTTTAAATATGCATCGGAATCACACGGCTCTATTAAATCTTGACAAGATTGTCAAGTGAATTTATATCTCGAGCGGTCATAAGAAAACATATATTTGTTATAAAACGTTAAAAAAATATATTTTTCTTATTGTTCTAATTTTAAAATAGTTATCATTTAATTTTTTAAAATAAGTACTTGTTATAACTAATATTTATTATTTTATTTTTAAGGTGTACCTGTAGTAATAATACAATTAAATTTTTCTTGACTTTTTTGTACCTCCCTCTTCCGACCAATAATTTCTTCAAATTGTAAATGAAACAAAAACAATATTAGTGAAAAAGAAACTTGAACTGCATCCGTCGAAAAAAATTATAAATGATTATAGAAGTAGTCTAATGGGTGGCTAGTTCAGTGGTATGAAGTCGGCCTGTGGATCCTGAGAACCCTGGTTCGATTCCCACAGGCGACAAACAATTTTCATAATTTCAAAAAACTACTCCTGTGGCTCCTCCACCACTAACATCTTTGGGGGTCGTGATTTGACGACTGGTAACCGCACTTCACGCGTAAAATATATCACTTACCGAGATCTGCTTCGGCAGAGTGCCACACCCAGTAATGGGTAGAAGGCGTGATGATGAATTTATTTTCTTTTATATAAAAGTAAAATAGAATAAATAAATAAATATATCATCACGCCTTTTACCCAATCCTAGGTGTAGCACTCTGCCGAAGCAGATCTCGGTAAGTGATATATTTATACGCGTGAAGTGCGGTTACCAGCCGTCAATTCACGGTTCCCAAAGATGTTAGCGGTGGGGGAGCCACAGGGGTAATTTTAAATTGGTGAAAATGTTTTGTCGGCTGTGGGGATCGAATCAGGGTTCTTAGGATCCGCAGGCCGACTCGGTTCCACTGAGCCATTACCCCATATAAAAGTAGTTCCAGAGAAATAACGAAAATATGAATGAGAAGAAAATAGCAGATATTGTTTGATTTAATTATAAGTAGAACAAAAGAATTTAATTAATCTTCGAAATAACTTGTTTGTAGCTGATTAAATTATACAATATTGTAACAAACTTTACGATGTACCTAACTACGTCAAGATAGTCTGCAGAAATGAGGAAGTGGTAAACAAACCTCTCGGTGATTAGTTCAAAGTGTAAAACTGAAGCAGGTCTTGCATAATGCATATCCTAGTTCGAAATGAGAACAGCAAGAAAACGAAATTAAATATTCGTATCCAGCAGCGTACTGAGTGTCCCTACTATCTCGTGTTCCCGAATTCCTGATCATCCGGTCCAGGAATTTGTGCAATTCTGTCTCTGTCGAACATATACCTCCGAGTTCTTGATGTTCTTTTAATCAAACTGTGGAAAACTTTCAAATTCTTTCACTTTTTCTTTATTCATCCATCTTAAAATAAAGAAGTGCAGTTACTAATCCTCAAATCACGAATTCCAATAGTGCTGGTGGCAGGGCAGACACAAGGGTAATTTTTATGGGAATAAATTTATTGGTTAACGAAATCGAACTCGGGTTCTCAAATCCAAGGCCGACACTTTACCACTGAGCTATTTACCTCTTTGGAAATAATAAATCTTAATTTAGTTTTTAAAAAGTTTTTTTTTTTTACTTTCCAAGAAAAATTAACTTTCCTTTTAATTACGAGTATGAGGATTAATTTCATTTCAGGGAATTTATTTTTCTAAGAACAATTGAAATCTACTCCTACGTATGTAATAGTGGGTAGATTATAATTGTGTTTAGTTAAGTTTGAACTTTAATATAATTTATTATACGGTATCAAATTGGGGTAAATAAAATGCAATAAATTTTTACTAACACACTTCCAAGAAACATTTTTTATATTCAAGCAAATTAGATGCAGATGGGGTAATGGCTCAGTGGTATCAAGTTGGCCTGAGGATCCTGAGAACCCTTGTTCGATAAATACGCGCATAAATATATCACTTACCGAGATCTGCTTCGGCAGAGTGCCAAACCCAGTAATGGGTCGAAGACGTGATGATGATAATATATTATTTTATTTATGGGGTAATGGCTCAGTGGTATCAAGTCGGTCTGTGGAGCCTAAATACCCTGGTTCGATCCCCAGAGCCAACAAATATTTTCACCAATTTAAAATTACCCCTGTGGCTCACTCACAACTAACATCTTTGGAAGCCGTGACTTGACGGCTGGTAACCGCACTTCACGCGTATAAATATATCACTTACCGAGATCTGCTTCGGCAGAGTGCCACACCCAGTAATGGGTTAAAGGCGTGATGATATATTTATATTTTTTTTAGGTGCAGAGCAGAGATTATTTTGTCTTGTACTTTTACTAAATTTCAGTTGGAGCAAAATTCAAGAAAATGTTTAATCTAAATGTCAAATTTTAACATGTTTGTATAACCTGATTATATATAACGAGTACTGTAGAATCAAACGGAAGTGATATCTCAAGTGCTGAAATCGAAATATAGTAGAGTCAACCGGAAGTGCTATTTCAAGAAAACGTAGTTAAAATATTGACAATCTGAATATTCAAGAAATACCAATTCTTGTCATAACTCATTTTCTTGATATACTTTTCAAACAAAATTATACATATTTTTCAACTCAGAGATACTAAGCATTAATGTCCTTAAAATTTATTATTATTACTATTAATGGAGGTTCGACAAAAAAAATCTAATTTCAAAACCTATCTAGCAATCGAGGAAGCCTCTTAGCCCTTCAACTCTCAAATTAAAAATTAAAATATTATGATATTAAAATGTTTCTGTTTCTTAAATATATCATTCGACGTACCTACGCTTTACATATTGAAATTTTCTCAACTCATTTGTTCCCTCTCCTCTAAAAACGAATCTAAAATATAAGAAAGGATAGGAGTATCGCCCTGCTCTCGTTTTTGAAAGTAAATTGCACACAATTGCAGTAAGGCCATCGAGGGTAAGAACTGAAAACGAATAAAAAAATCTGGTGTGGGCACCACACGACTTTCTTATACACAGCATATTTAATATTTAGAATATATGAATGTTATATAATATTATTAAACATGTAATTTAGTTTTTCACTAATTCAGCATTTATCTGTTTGAAACATAACATATCAAATTTATTTACGTATAATTTTTTAGTAATGTTGACTACTTTTTTTCTAACTTCACTGATGAGGCATATATAGGTGTCCGTTTTTCGAGCCTAACCATTGATATCTTAAGAACCGTGAGATACGAAGTCGATTGAACTGAGGCAAAGTTGCCAAATTAGTTGACCATTTTAATGATGTATTTGTTTTTCCGAAAAAAGATATAGATTACTAGATAAAGCGAAAATTAAAATTTATGTTTTTGGTTTTATCGCTACTATGATTATTGAAATATATTATTAAATATATAAATTAGTTTTTCTCAAAACTAGACGCATATACAGGAAAATTGCAAATAACATCTTATGTTCCAAATATTTTTGCCAACATCTTTTATTTGAATTTTTTTTTCGTAACTGATTCCATTTTTTAAATAAATGGACACACACGCACACACACACACACACACAGGCACACACAAATACAAACACACACACACACACACACAGAGAGAGAGAGAGAGAGAGAGAGAGACGTCATTGAGAAAACGGATTCAGTGGACCTCAAAACATGAATTTAACAGAATGGTAGTTTATAGACTTTATAATGAGAACAGAAAACGAATGAAAAAGATAAGTAAGTGAGTGAATTTCACACAATTGCAGATAAACACTCTAACGAATAATTAAACAACGACTCTAAAATCAAGGATCCTGAACTTGTCAAAATAAAAACATATATCAAATGCATTTTTGGCGAAGTCTGCTGCAATCGCACATTAAACTATCATCTACTATATATCAAATATTAAAATCGTTTTCGACAAATTAGGTTTTCACTGTACTCGCAATTTAACAAAATAAACTCAGACAATAATTTCAATTCATTTAAAAATTGTGTTGTAATTGAAATCAAGCGATATTTATATTTCGTCCAATTCATTCTTTTAATGAGATAGGTGACTGAGTCGGACTGTAGATTTGAAAATCCAGATTCGATTTCTCCAGCCGACAAACAATGTTCACTATATTAAAATTAGCCCGGTGGCTCCGCCTCCACTAACATCTTTGATAGCCATAATTTGACGACTGGTAACTGCACTTCACGCGCATATATATATCATTTACAAAAATCTGTTTTGTGTTATAATATCTTAATATTTATATAAGCATTAACATTAATATGATTTTACTTTACGAGTAATATATTACTATAAGGAACGGAAGCTCAAAAAATACTGGCACGAATTATACCTATTACTTTCGTTATTGGGCGACAACTTGACATTTTGCATTTTTTCCGGTCATGATTCACCACCGGTTGATTTTACTATATTATTTAATTTATAATGGTAGAATCTTCAAATCTTCGTGACAAGTGTGCATTTCTCCTCACTGTTCTAAAATCGGAAACAAACATTTGCTCATCGCGTTTGAAAGGGTTTAGTGAACCCTGCAGAGCCAGGACGCGGGTGCAGGGTGCAGAGCTCAAGGATACTGATATTTTTCGCAGTGCGACCTGATTTCACACAGTAACCATGACGACGTTGATGACGCTATAGGACTCTGACCTAAAAACGAGGGCAAAATCCCGAAAATACATCTGTATCTGTGTCGTGACGACTGCATTCGCGCCTGCGTAGCGCATGATTCACAACTGCTTACGTAATCACTGCGTACAACTACAAACTATGTAAGTTTTTATAATATATACCGGACTACTAATTATTTCTAGCACGGAGTCTAGCAATATTCCAAGGCTCAAAATAGTCCAATTGAAACCTATTATTATTTATTACTTAAAAAAGTTCGCAGATTATTCAAATTAAAATGAAACAAATTGACAAAATTATTTTTGTCACCATGGCAACTGTAGTAAAAATGTAATTTTTGGTCCTAGGACCAAAGACCACATATTTGCATTTTTGTTTCAAAATTTAACTAATTACAGAATGTGCTAAAGTCGTAGAATATAAGTATCAAATAATTATAATGCTTATTTGTTGTTTGCCGATTTATGGCATAATATGATTTGTATTGTTATATTTATTACAAATATGAGGTAGGTTGCTCAGTAATATCGTGTCGATCTGTGGATTTTAATGTATGAGGTACCTGAAATATAAACGTTTTTTTTTATTTCTTGTTAAATTTTTTAATACATATATTCAAATTATTTTTTCCTATTATAATTCGATTATTTTTTAACAGAGCGTAGGGCACAAATATTACTTTGCCTATGACCCAGGAGAGGCTTAAGACGAACGACCCAGCGGAGAACTGATAAACCAACCCAAAAAAAAATCTGGTGTGGGCACCACACGACTTTCTTATACACAGCATATTTAATATTTAGAATATATGAATGTTATATAATATTATTAAACACGTAATTTAGTTTTTCAGTAATTCAGCATTTATCTGTTTGAAACATATAAAATATCAAATTTGTTTACGTATACTTTTTTAGTAATGTTGACTACTTTATGTCTAACTTTATTGATGAAGCATATACAGAATGTCCGTTTTTCTAATATTTTTGTTTCTATTGCTACTATGATTATTGGAATATATTATTACATATATAAATTAATTTTTGTCAAAATTGGACGCATATAAAGGAAAATTGCAAATAAGATTTTATATTCCAAATATTTTTGTTAACATCTTTTATTTGAAACTTTTATTCGTAACTGATTCCATTTTTGAAATAAATGGAATTTATTGTTTTTGTGTCCAGTAAACTTCCTCTTCCGGTTTTTCATTTTCATTCAAAATCAACTCTGCTCTTCGTATTTTCTTGCAACTTATAATTACCAAGTTTCGTTAACAAATCTTATCTCGTTCATGAGATATTGCACACTCGGACACACATCCATCCTTCCATCCACACACATACACAGACATCATTGAGAAAATGATCAAAACGGATTCAGTGGACCTCAAAACACGTATTTCGGAGAAAATCTCGTCAACAATTTTTTTCACGATTTCAATACTTCCTTATACTGTGTATAAGAAAGTGACTAATCTTTAATTTATGTTTTGTCAGATTGAGCTAAACCATATTCGCAAAAAGTAAATAAAATCTATTATCATTCGGCAGTTTGGATTAATTATTTAATGAAGGATTAAAATATGTTTAATTTATCTAACTAAGATTCACTTTTAACTAAACATTTTCTGATATTCAGCCTGTATAAAATTACAGGTACATGATTTTTTTCACTATTCCAATACTTCCTTATACTGTGTATAAGAATGTAAAAATGAAATGGCAAAGATATGAAATGTTTATTAAACATTATTAAAATTGACTCTTGACATCGACAATTTTTTTCAGACAGTACAGTAATCTCTAATATTAAATTTCTTAGGGTAAAGATTTTATTTTTTGCAGAATACATAAATATATAGCAGTTTTAACGCCAACCAAAACCTGCAATTTTCTGTAATAGTATTGCTGTCAAATTTTAAATATTTTATCAATAAAATAAAAAATATGCAACCAAATAATAGAGAACAATACATTATCTAGTTATCATTTTGATTATTCTGTTATGTTTCTATTAATATAGAAGTTACACGTCTCATCTTCTCATCCGGTAATAAATAATAAATCGTGATCAAAATGACAGTAAAAGTGTGAAATATATAAATATAAAAAATGTCTCTCCTGAGATGTTCCAAAAATAGAAAACAGACAACAAAACTTCCTGAAAACAAAGGTAGAATCCTTGAAACTTGGCCAGTGACCCTAATACCCTATATTTCACTCCCTTTCGGTATTTAGGACACAAGTATTGATCCATCCCCGAGATCAATGATCATGCTGGCGTCATTCACTGCACCGTGTTGTGACGTAACACGGAGTTTTTGAATCGGGTTCAATCCCCTTATCTCCCGAACATACGTCCCTTACCACCGATATTATACAGACAAAGAAAACCCCAAATCCGTACGTTGCAGATTGGTTCCACTGTTCAGAACGCGAGTTGAATGAAACCAGGTCACTGCAGCCCTGCGAAGCGCACGCAACAAGTTCTGAACGAGTTTGAATTTCGTAGGAAGGATAAATGGAGCTTTTGGCACAGTTATGTAACGGAAACTAAGAGCGAACGAGGTTGCATTTCGAATGTACTGGAAGGTTGATGACCCTTGCAGTTTATAAACATTCAGTTTGTGAAATCTGATAATGTTTTGTCTTATTATCTGAAACAATAATTAATGTTTTATTTTGCATTTTTAATGAGATTTTTCTTAAAATATAGCAAGAAAATTTATTTCAGGTCTTAATTCTTTTCGTTCTTCAATGTTTGGAAAGTTCAATAATCAGCGGTAACCATGGTTATTTCAATGATGAAAAACTCTTAATTATTTCTGAAATTGATAAGTACATTTTTTGTTCATTATCTGCAAAATTAAATTTAATAATCTACTGAAAGAATTTATGTGATAAATAAATATTTCAGTGGCAACACATCGGACTGTGAATTTGAGAACACGGATTCGATTCTCGCAGTCGACAAATGATTTCCCCTGCGGTTCCCCTTCCACTAACATCTTTAAGAGCCGTGACGTAACGTAACGCATTATATATATATATATATATATATATATATATATATATATATATATATATATATATATATATATATATATATATATATATATATATATATATCACATACCTAGATCTACTACAGCAGAGTGCAACATTCAGTAATGGGTAAAAAATATCCGATATCTGAATCCGATCCGATCCGAAGTCGGATTTCAGATCAGATCGGGTCAGAACACTTTCGGATCGGATCCGATCCAAACGTCTGATAAAATATCCGATCCAAAAATTGGATAAAATATCCGATCCGAAAGTCGGATAAAAGCTCCGATCCGAAAGTCGGATAAAATCCGACCCGAAAGTCAGATAAATTATCCTATCCGAAATTCGGATAAAACATCCAATCCGAAAGTAGGATAAAACATCCAATCCGAAAGTGGAATAAAACATCCGATCCGAAAGTCGAATAAATTATCCGATCCGAAAGTAGGATAAATTTACATACCTACACAGCTTTTTAGATATCCACTTCGAGTAAAACCATAAATACCAATTCCACTCTAAAGAAATAAAACGCTACGTTATATTTATAAGTATTTATGTTCCATGATAAAAATGATAAAATAACGTCTCTTTAGTTTTTCATAACCAAATTATTTATTAAGTTTCATCTATAACTGTTATTTTTCTTTCGAGTACGAATATGCAACGTTTCAATTGGTTTAGTATAAATAGGAAAAACTGTACTGATCTAATGATACGCCTGATCGGATCTCGAATCGGATTTCGGATCGAATCGAATCGGATCGGATTTTGAATCAAGTCGGATCGGATAGATTCGGATCGGATCTTAAATCAAGTCGGATCGGATCGGATATCAAAATTTTCAAATATGCTGACCTCTAATATATAGGTATATATTATTATTTATGGGATAGGTGGCTCAGTGGTATCGAGCCGTGATTTGACAGCTGATAACCGCACTTTACGAGCAATATATATCACTTGCCGAGATCTGCTACGGTAAAGTGCATATCCAGTACCGGGTAGAAGGCGTGATGATATATTTATTTACATTTATTTTATATTAGAAGAAAATTTGAGGTAGTAACATATGTTCCGGATAATAACTAGATATTTCAATTATTATGCATAATTATTACAGATTTATAATATTATGCGTATTAACTAAAGCTTCGAGTTATTATGGATAATTATAAGAATAAATAGCGTTATACTTACAGTAATTTGCATATTAACTAAACATCTTTGTTAATATCGATATTCAGAATGTTAATTAAGGGCAGGCGTTTAACTTGGAAATTCAGTTTTTCATTGAGAAAATGAAAATGTTACTCGCAGCAACTTGTGTAGCAAAGTTGCAAATGTAATTGCATAAGTCGCAATGTCACGCATACTAGTGGAATTATCAAATTTTTAAATGCGCAAGTTTCCTTAACTACAGTTTAAATTTTGACAGCAATGTTTAATATTCCAAAAGTGATTCGCCATTGTCTTTCTTTAATTATATTTAAGAAATAAGTGTGGTTGATAATACTAGCCGATAATCTAAATTATTTCCATGTTGTCATTACTTTGTGCAGTCATTACTTTTAATTAACAAAAAGTTTAGGACATTTTTCTTATGTTTAAATAAATATAAAATTAATACAGCGCCTGACTTATCTCTAAAATATTCAATTGACTTGAATGCTGTAGGAGTTTATTCAGGAATAGTTTAAAAAATAATCCAATTACTATTATTCCAGATAGTAAAGCAGCAACAAGTTTGGATTTCTTCATACATAAATATTAATTACTTAGTGCAGTCTTATCCCAATTTAAAAGTTGTCTTAACCCTGTTCCACTGTACGTTTTAGAATACTCGTACACGTGTATTGTTCGGGTCAATATGGCGCGTACCATTTTTATCCAACTATACGATAGTGTAGTGAAACTTGAAAACTTCATGGAACAAATAATATAATATTGAATACATAAATCAAAATATTACGAACGCAGTTCTATGAAATAATGTTGTTATGAGTTGAAAGCGACCCGCGAATTTATATAAATTTCAATTCATAAAACAATAATTTGTACTGAACAATGTATTTGTGGATTTCTAAAGAATTGTAAAATAATATTCACTCATTTATTCCTATAAATAAATGAAAAATTGATTTTTATATTTCAAAATAGGTCAAATTGACCCCATCATTACATTAGTAGGTACTACTGAATGAAATTCGTAACAAACATTGACAAAAATATAAAATTGGTTTAAAAATACAATTACTAAAAACGTACCGTAAAAAAAAAATTTTCTACAATTTTACCGATTATTCTTAGTATAAATAATCAAAAAGAAATAAAAAATTAAATCTATCAATAGAGGATTTTTTTAATATTTAGTAACGGGTAAAAATAATATTAATAACATCGTGGGTGAGTCGTTAAAATGTTTAATTTTAAGAAAATTAGAATACGTGTTTACACACACACCGAACCTTTTCCTGAGATACGATATTTAATATTTAGTATTGCAAAACTTCATTATTTTCTTTAAAATATTTTTTAACATATTCAGAGAAATTTTAGTAATTCTGAATAAGATACCTTACTGTAATTGGGATTAAGTTCATGTTGTACAGAGTAGCATAAATTAATCCGTTTTTTTAATAGGAATCTCAATGTTCCTGTTGTATAGAGTAGTATAAATAAATAAATAAATACACATTTCATCTGATCATCAACGAGATAGTTTTCATCTTCCATTCTTACACCGACTAACCACCATCAGGCAGATTCATAAAGTGGATTAGCGCTAACACCATTTTTTATTTCGTTTTTAACTCTTTTTTCAATGTATGAAACAAGTTTATTTTAAGTTGTGTTAAAAAGAGTGTTAATTAGCATCAAATTTAATTCATTTCTTGAACCGATTTTAATTTGAAACAGAGTTATATATAATATTAATAATTGTGTCTGCGCTAATCCGTTTTATGAATCTGCCTGATAATGTTTTTTAATGCATGTTTGTTATACATATAGTACTCAACATAGTATAACGTACAGTACATTTTACCGAAGCCTTCCTGCTACACAAAGTTTCTGCTTTAACTTCTTTGACGTGACATAATCGACTTTACCCAACAAATGGTGTAATTAAACACTCAAAATTAAACTTTGTTATAACCTACAAACCAAGTAATTCATTGGTAATAGTTGTTATGAATAAGAACATCGATTTCGATTATAAGAAAGTGTAATATTATTTTAGATTATCTTATACAACAGTTTCTATATGAGATACTCAGAAAGCGATAATATATCGCCTTAGTATAATATTTTTTAATCGTACTTCTTAGCTCTGTTTCACTAACTACACACTGTCAGCACATGTATTTATACTGTAGATTTTTATAACACCTGCCATTGCGGATCAAATAATAACAGCTAGGTGATAATTAAATTTATTTTAAAAATATCTTATTTACGACTTCATCTAGTTTTACAGTATCTATAAGAGTCGTTGAATGCCATAACGTCATCTTCAAGAATAAAATATTTATTGACAATAGAAATTAATTTTGGGTCAGATAAGTAGAATAGTACAGCAGGACACACATTTTTAACAAAGGAGCTTCCGGTGAAAGAAGTTTTCGCAAGCTAAAGTTAATTAAAAACTATTTATGATCATCACTTGACAAAGAAATGCTTCTAAATATGACAATTTTATAAATAAAATAGGAGACAAGCAAAAAAGAAATATATATATATATATATATATATATATATATATATATATATATATATATATATATATATATATATACTCCAAACTTAACTACTTATGTTTTGTAAACTATTTAGTTATGGTTTTGAATATAATAAGAGTAAATAGTTGTTTATACTTAAAAATAAATAAATATATCATCATGCCTTTTACCCATTACTAGGTGTGGCAGTCTGCCGAAGCAGATTTCGGTGATATATTTATGCACGTGAAGTGCGGTTACCCGCCGTCAAATCAGGGCTCCCAAAGATATTAGTGGTGGGGGTGCCACAGGGGTAATTTTTTAAATTGGTGAAAATGTTTTGTCGGGTGTGGGGATTGAACCAGGGTTCTTAGGATCCACAGGCCGACTGGATACCACTGAGCCATTACCTCATTTTGTATTTAAACTATAAAAAATGCAATACTTATGTAAACTATTTAATATTGTTTTATTTTTTAATAATAACAGTAGATACATACATTCACGCTATATCCCATAAAATTGGGTAGCACAAACCCCAGAATCATTCACAAAACATTCACTTATCAGATTCATCAAATAAACAGTCTTCGTCAAACCTAATACACCACCTTCACCACCCTCGCTTCAACCACATTCATAGTTCCCTCCACATAAGCTCATTTACTTATTTCACTCGGAATCATTAATCACTCAACAAATCTTCAATCATATCCATCCAATGATTCCTATACACTTTTTATAAATAATAATAATAAGAGTAAATATTTATGTATATTTAAAGTGTAAAAAGAATTTCACTAGTTTTCTTTTTTATGCTATTTAGTTAACTAATGTTCATTTAAAATAACTTTTATTTTCCTATTCTAAAGTATCATGTATTTTTACATATAATGCTTGTGTTCAGTGTGGGTAGCAGAGGACGCTAATTACTAATATTGCTACTAATGTTGCATCAGATGACAAAATATCTAAACCCGGCTGTACAATAGAAAGAGCTTATTTATATTTGGACGAGATATATTGCTATATTGCATATAAATTGAACATTGGAGTCAACAAGTTTTGAAACTGTCGTTTGTGAGAGGAAGACGAATGCTGTAAATAAATTCATTTTAAAGTTCATATGACGCAGTCTCTATTATTGAAGGTATATAGTTAACATTTGATCTTGTTTATTCTTTTTCATTTGACATACTCGTACACCTATATTAAATCTAAATGCGATATGAAACAAATAAAAGATACAAAAGGTCAATACTATGAACCATACCGATAGGAAGTAAATCCTCGGACGTTTTGATTGAATGAAGATTGCGTTTTCTTCGTACTTGATTTGCAAAATTATTAAATTGAACAAATCTATGGAAACTTCTGAAAGATATATAATATTAAGGAACAGTGTAATACATAATTAGTACATATTGTTCTGTTTATTATTGATTTAAAAGCAATAGTTGTTTTCACAATTCATATGACAGTTCGCAAAACAAAATATATCAACATTATGCTGTTTCAAATGTTATCAAATTTACTCATTAACATTGGTTAAGTTTGATGTATTTTGAAGAGATTCAGACAAGGATGTTGAAAGGAGGGGATACGGCATTAAAGTCAAGACTGTGAGGCTCGGCAGATTGACTGAGACAGAAGTATTATTTCCTGTACCGTGCTTAGCCCCTGCTATTGCGCATGTGTCATAAAGAGATTTGAAATTTAAACAGGACAGAACAGAATCATTCTCCCTAAAAGATTATACATTTTTACAAGGAAACTGAAATTATCAACGTTTATTATTAGTGTAATCTATCGATTAAAATAAATATTTGTAATTGTAATTGTTGAACAATATTTCCTATTAATAATAAATATAAAACCAGTTAATATGAAGAGGATGTTTGAGAATAAATATCAAATTTATGTTTTTAACCAAATCAAAACTACAATTACTTCAACAACCATAAGTGTACAAACTAAACAATGTTACCATCTTAACTACAAAAAAATATGTCCAATTCCACACAGCGCAACGATTGAAACACAAATGAACACCTCGTGGTTATATTCACATACAACACTGCCCCCTGACAACGTCTAAACGCCACTTTTCTTACACAAAAATTCAAAATATTTGGAAGAAGAAGAAATTTGACTAAGCACGGTGCAGAAAAACTATTATTGTCTCTTTCCCTTGCCCAAGCCTCACTTCAAGCAATGCTTCAGTATCGTAATGCCATAACCCCTCCTTTCAACGTCCTTGGATTCAGACGAAATTATATTTTAGTTCACATATTTTCCGAGCATCATTTCCCATTGGTTACTTTTTCTATTACCAATGTCAAAACCATGTCATTTTTAAATACTGTTTAGTATCAAAAGGAAGTTATTTTTGTGTAATTAAATATTAACTATGAAATAAACTTCTATTCCACGAAATAAATATTTTTGACGTTTGAAATATCATTAGTTAGATTTGCATAATTAGTTAAAACTCGACCGTAGAAAAAATTATGTATGCTATTCATGTTCAAAGTGTTTTTATTACACTTTTAACACTAATTAATAAAAATAAAAATCATAAAGCTAAATCATTAAAGGAAAAATAATTATTTTAAAAATAAGTTCGATACTAATAGAATCAAATGTACTTGAAATAAAATAGCATTAATTATAGAATTAAAATTTGTCATTATTGCCAAAAAAAATATTTTTTATTGATGTATTATTTTTTTGCAAAATTTGTAATGACAATACAAAATATCTCAATAGCAAAAACAACAAAGGGTAATTGCATGAAATTGACAATATCATCAACAAAGTATTTTTGCTTCAGTGCATTTATAAATATCTATAAAAGTAGTGAAATGTTTTAAGCACGTGGCAACGAAATAAAATGCGCACAGTACAAAAATATGACACGTGCATCTTGAGATTTTGTCATCTGGAGAAAACCGCAGTCTTCTTCCGACGTTCTGGAGGTCAAGAAAAGAAGAATAAATAAACTGTTATGTAAAGACTTATTGTTGTTGGCATTAGCATGAAGCAGTCACAATATAAATTTAATTTTATTTAAAGAAAAGTTTTTGTATCCAAAAATATAAAAAGACAGGACCGACGCGAGGGGTTAAAAATTTAACGAATGCTTCAATAGGCATATTTTCAAGGACGGCAACAATAAAATGACTTAAATTTACATGAAAATGAAAATAAATTAAATAAACGAAAAATAACAAATTAATATCATATTCACGAGATAGACACCCTTAAACGTTTACATACTCACGAATAATTTTGACATTAATAATTGACTAACCACGAACTACTTTGTTTACGGCATTTATATGAAATAATTAAAATGATCGTAATAATTTCACTGAAAATGACTAAACAGGAAATTTATTGAATAATTTTACATATGATAATTAAAACAAATCCTATTTGTTACGCTATTCATTATTATATTACCCATATTTAAATTGGTTAAATGTTGAACAATTCTGTGAATATAATAGCATGATTTTTATTTTTAAAATACTTAATGGTATGTATCCTAATTTAGCTAACAATTTGCAAAGTGTTAAAAATGTACATAATTATGTAACTAGACAAATTGACCATTTTTATGTTACAAAAAAGAATCAAGTTAGTTCATCAAAATCAATTTTTGATCAAGGGCTGTTAGTTTATAATAAATTACCCTTAGAAATAAAAAATGCTAAATCTCTAAGAGAGTTTAAATATAAAATTAAGAAATTGTATTTACCTTTGTAAAATAATGCTTCTCTTATACGTTTTTGTAATTTTTTGTAAATTGTTATTGGGTATTTATTTAATTTTATTTAATTTGTAATTATGTGGTTATTAGCAACTCTGCTAAATAAATAAATTTATTATTATTATTATTATTATTATATTTACATGAATAGATGTAATACAGAGTGATCAAAAGGAATTGTTACAGTTGGCAATAAAAAAAACTACTTGAAATTGGTAAGCCTGATACATAAATTAATTTCCTGTTGTTGACAGTGACATTTAAAATTTAAATTTGAGTACATTTATTATTACATTTATTTCTAAAGTATTTCTATTACTTAAAAAGTCAAAATTCTATTAGCTGTCAGACTCCTGACATAACCTATTTGTAGTTATTAGAAATGTCAAATAGCATTTCCGCCTTTATCTGACGTTGTGCCAACTGTGGAATAAAAAGATCTCTAGAATTGTATTGCCAACCATGACAATTCCTTTTGATCAGCCTGTAGTATATTACATAATAAGTCAAGAAAGTGATATTTTACTTGACGAAGCGGTTGTTTATAATACGAGGCCGCAGAAATCGGGACTGTTCTACCTTATGTTTGGTCTCATCTACGAAAATAAAATTACAATCGAAACAATTAGTTTTATAAACCACATTTTTCTTCTTATTTATGTACCAAAATTTATTTCTATATTTAATATGAATTCAAGATAATTCATAAAAACTATTTCGCTGATGCTGGGTTGCATGAAAATTTTATCGGTTCATTAGCAACTAACGGTACTGTTGCTAAATAAACAATTCTTTAACTAAAGAGCCCTTTAGTTTTTTCTTGCAACCCAGCATAAGAATAGTACTAGTATGAAGTTGGACTTCATCACATCCACCATCTATTACAGTTAAAAATAAATCGAAGGGTATGACAGAGAAAAGAAGGAATTGTTAACGTCATAGGGTGATTTGTATTTAAAAGGGGACAAGATTGAAGCTAAATATTTAGAAAGGTTAATCGTTTGTCGGTTAGAAATAATTGGTCTTAAGATACAGTTTATTTTTTTAATTATGGGTAAACAATATAATTTGGTACTAACAGAATTATTAATCTTCAACCTAGCAACCTCAGTATTGCTAATAACCTCTTTTTATGTAAATTGGAAACTAATTTATTGTAAGTTAGTTCAAATCTATTCGTAGGGTCGTTTTTATATATTTTATAAGTCACAATATCTTCCAGTAAAGTTTCTTCTTTATTATCATATTCATTTTTATCTAAAATGACTATAACATTCTCTTTACCTCCTCGGGTAAAATAAATATTAGGTTAATTTCTCAGATAGTGGTTTGTTTGTTTAATATATTTAATTCATGTTAATTCAGCAGGTGAGAATGATGATTATTAATTTTCATATAATGTAAATATATTAAATTATTAAGTTTACTGCGTAGATTCTTAAGCAAGATAATATTTCGGTGGTCAATATCATTTTCAAAATTGGGTTGTATTCTCAAAATTATCGTTCGGCTTAACTAAATTTTCACATTGAACTAGATAACAAATAATACAAAGACAAATTATCAATGAATAAATAAAACAAAGACAAATTATCAATAGTTTTTTTTTTTTTTTTTATTTGAAAGTAAGTTATATTTACAACTGGCCTTGTTCAGACCAACCAGCAAATTAGTTGTACAATAAAAAATAACATGTGTGAGGTAAACTCCCACTGAAGTTTCCTCTTTATATTTATGACAAGGTATGTTCTAGTTATTAAGAGTATTTAAGGTCTAGTGGTTTTATCCTGTTTAGACGTCTTGGATCGTCTTCATTGTTCAGTAAATTAAGGGCTAGTTCGTTCGGATGATTATTCAGTTTATCTTCATACTTTGAGGCGAATTTACGAATTTGTTCATGGACATATGTGATGTTTAGGTCTTTGTGGATTGTGTGGTTGTTTACGTACCAAGGGGCATTTGTGATCATTCTTAGGGTCTTGTTTTGAAATCGCTGTATAATATTTATATTTGTCTTCTTGGCGCATCCCCACAACTGGATTCCATATGTCCATATCGGTATAATGATGACTTTGTAAAGTAATATTTTGTTTTGAAGTGTTAGTTGTGATTTGCGACCGAGAAGCCAATACATTTTCCTGACTTTCATATCTAATTGTTTTCTCTTGGTTTGTAGGTGTTTTTTCCATATTAACGTTTTGTCTATGTGCATTCCTAGATATGTTACCGTATCTTTTGTTTCTAGTTCAGTGTTATTTATTTTAATTTGTGGGCATGTTATCCTTTTGTTTGTAAATACAACGTGTGTACTTTTACTTTCGTTGATTTTTATTCTCCATGCTGTAGTCCAATTTTGAATTTGGTCAAGAGCTTCTTGTAGTAATGCGGATAATTATCAATAGTTAAAACTGAACTAATCAGCCTTTGATGATGACCTAATAAGTTGATTCAAATGTGCTGTAATTTTGTGGAACTTTAACAAATGTTGGATTTTTTTTCCTTTTTTTTCTTATTTTATTAAGATTACTAACAATTGCTCAGTGTGAAACGAAACTATACTATTTTACAACTTCAGCGAGTCAATATATCAGATGAAATGTTGTCTGATATTTTAATAATCAGATTGAATGAAATTTATTTCTTTAATAAGTAAATCCGTCTATCTATTGAAATATATGTATAATAACTATTATTTACTTGTTAATAATTAGAACGCATTTTTTCCGAACCTGAACCGAACCTATTTTTCTGCGGTTTCCAATCCCTGATTTATTTGATTATGGTCGGAATATTGTATTTAAGTATTTAATGGTATTTCAATCACATGCAGTATCATATTGTCTCCATAAGGTTATTTTAAGATTCTAAAATATCTGACATAATATTTCATTTCAGATTATAGTTATGTCATAGAAATAAACTTGTAAAAACAAATAAAGTTCATGGTTGAAGCTGAATAGATAATTAAACTATCTGTAATAATGAATTACTATATTTACCATATATAATTAATATAAATAACACGATATTTTCCACAAGACTATATAATAATTCAAATATTTCCCTTACATTCAAGCGACGCTTGTAACAGCACGTTGAAGCTCGTGATCTAGTGCGTCAGACCCTTTAGCGCTCTGAATTTTCTGGATTGAATGTTACGAGAACATTGAATCGAGAGCAAGGCCGAATATCTTGCCAACCAACTTTATATTCAAAATCGTATCTAAGTTACATAATAATGCTTACTTTGCATCAAGACATGATAAACATAAACAATCATGATTCAGTATTTAGCATCACTAACAGACAAGTAAACATTGTCTTTCCTCAATCATGTTGCATTGACTCATGTTTACAAACATATTACATTTAATTATAACTCCTTGTTAGTTTGTTCTAAAATGTATTACATATAAAAATGAGATAAACAAAATAAGTAACGTATATCTTTTAACATACACAAATTTAACTTCAATACAGCAGAACTACGAACTGAACCCGAACTAATATTTCTTGCACTTCGAGCGTATCTTCATTTTTTATTTAGCTTTATTATCACAAACATCTATGTCCTAACCGGGATTCAAACCCGAGATGTACAATATACATTAGTCGAACGTCAAAAAACCATTACACTAATTTCTGGATTACTGTGACTGGTAACCATAAATAATTTTCAAACCACTAATTATATACATACATATCTTCACGCTATATCCCATCAAATGGGGTAGCACGAACCCTAAAAACACTCATAAAACATTCACTCATAACATTCATCAAACAATCAACCCCCGTCAAACATTATCATCCAAACACACCACCCTCACTTCAATCCCTCCATATAAACTCATTCATTTATCACACTCGAAATCATTCTTACATAACAAACCCTCATTCACATCCATCCAATCACTCCTATTCACCCATCATTCTTCTTCTTTCTTCAAAGTACATAACACATGCATAAAATATCTCAAATTCCCCGCGCTTGCTCCTAACAACGAATTTAACAACGAATCTATCTATCCAACGTTTTTCTAATTTTTCTATCTATTCCAAATAATACGATTTTGACAATCCTTCAAAATAGGCGTTTGTCTCAGCGATAACCTCATCGTTGGAGCCAAATCTCTTCCCGCCGAGCCATTTCTTCAAGTTTAGAAATAGATAAAAATTGCAGGTGCCAAATCTGGCGCAAAACGTCATCCTTATTGCGCTTGAACATCGCCAAACACTCCTTTGAGAGCAAATGCGGCACCCATCTAGCAGATAGCTTCCTCATGTCCAAAAATGTATGCAAAATGTTCCGTACCCGTTTGGTTGAGATGCTCATAGCCTCAGCCAGATCGTGCACTTTAACTCGCCATACCATGGATTTTATCGACGATCTCTGGCGTTGTAACCTCAATTGAACGACCAAAACGTTCGGCGTCCTTTGTGGTCATACTACCACAACAAAAATCAGTAAACCACTTGTGAATCGTTCCAATCGGTGGTGAGGAGTCCCCATAATGTTTAACAAGCGATGCTTTAGTTTGCGTAATGTTTTTTCCACGCAAGAAATAATGTTTATTTAAGACGCGAAATTCACTTTTTTCCATGTTTTCTGAAATCTTCAAGGTTGCTTGCTTTCGATGGGTGTCAAAACAGAACCGAATGACATATCAGTCTGAAAATTTTAATGCGTTCTAGTTAAAGATGGTAGATCACAAATGTCACATGAGATTTGCGATTATGGCGCCATCTGTTCTATTTTTCAGGGACTTTTCACTCTACCCTCGTATATATTGACGCTTCCTGTATATGTATTTTATTGTAAGCAAAATAACAGAATTAGGATAGAATTATATTTAACCATGTATAATAAATAAAAATATTATTTAAAAAGCTAGGTAACCCGAAAAAATCAGAAACTTAATACGGAGCACGGAGAAGTCTCCGGTTCAAGAAGCTTGGCAAATCTACTGAAATCACAAAATGAGAAACTGAATAATGAGTAAAATGGCGTGATGTTATATTCATTTATTTCAAAATATTAAAAAAAAATTATTCTGAAAAAAATACTGCATGAAAAAGTGGTAATTAAAAAAGATTTTAGTAAACAACAGCATTAAAAGCACCTGACATTTTTCTGCATATATTTTTTAAATGTATATTTACAGTTTTATTGCATAATATCGTGCAGATATTGATGATATTTATTGCACATTGCATGCATATTTTAATACTTTTTTACTGCATATAATCCGCTCTTTAATAATAATTACTGAATATCATTTTCTGATGCGATATTTTTTCAATTATCTTGGCGATAGTTAATGGGTACTTTATTCGAAGACGGAAAACCGGTCCTTAATAAATCAAAAATTCATACCAAAATTTCTGGTACTAATATCTACAATTTGCCAGAGATATTTCTTAACAAAGCTTTGAAATTCGGTAATTTGAAAATCGATCGCAATTAACTTTTGCTAAGTATCAGAAAAGTTAAACTCTTAATTTTGTCAGAGCGAAGTGTCGAGACATAATCACCTGCACGTTTTCACGTGGCAAACGTTCACGTTTTCGACTAAGAAACTCCGCGACAAATATTAATTTCTCATTTGTGGTGTACGTCATTGCATTACAACACTTTCTAAGATTTCTCGCGACTAAACATCAACGTGACCTGTACAACGTAGGAAACAGAATCGAAGTTTGTCGCTATGTGATGATGTCTACTTATGTACAATCAGTATAATACTTAGCAATACTTTGATGGTGACAGATGATAGATAACATATCTAATAGCTATTTTAACAAGTAAAAAAAAAACCGAGAATTAGCTAAGATTAAAATTATCCCATTTATGGAAATAGATAGTCTTCTGACCTCTGTGGCTCAGTGGTTTAGACTACTAGGCTATTGACCCAGAGGTCCCGGGTTCGATTCCCGGTCAGGGCTGGCATCTATCAGCGTCTGTGCTGACTACAGCGCAGACGCTTCCATCTTCATAATCAGCGTCTGTACTGACTACAGCGCAGACGCTGCCATCATCATAGCGGCTAGTAACCAAAGCAGTTGAAGCCGTATCACAATAAATAAAAAAAAAAAAAAAATAGTCTTCTGAAATAGATAGTATTTCCACATGTTGTATACAAGATTTTTTTCTTGTACTAAACTAAAATGAGTATCGAAAAGTTAAACAATTCCTAATGAATTTTCCAAAAATTATTTTTAAATTCTTTTTAATCTGTACGTGACAAAAATCTTGTAGGCAACATACGGAAATACTATCTGTTCACATAAAAGGGGTATTTTTAAACTCGGCTGCTTTTCGATAAACATTTTAAATCAATACAAAAAATGTGGCGTTTCCTTATTTATTGTACAAATAGCTATTGTAAAATTCAGTACGGAATTGTTCAACCTTTTTTTACTCATTTAAATTTTCAAAAGTACAATATTTCCTAATTAAAATGGTAAAGTAAACAAAAGAGAATCTTCGTTCTGGCTAGATTCTGCTCTTGTTATGTCTTCGAAAAAGTTTACATAATACGTACTTTTTAACTATTGGCGTAACACTGTCATATTTTTTGCTTTTTAATGGCAACACTTCTTTGTATGCCTCGGAAGCTTTAATTGTCAATAACAATACATGGATGTTTAGTGTAATAACGGGTCAAGTGAATTTAAATATTATTTTAAGTAACTATACGTGACCAGTTTCTGCGCCAAACGATGGATAATTTCTCTTTTGATCAAAAACTGACGATTTCTCAATTTTGCGAAATTTTTGTCTTTGACCGGTTTTTGCATCAAGCCTTTCAATTTCATCAGTATACATCTATTTCACCACTTTTTCATTCACCATACGTTCTACATGCCCAAACCATCTCAACTGATTCACGTCTACTCTCCTAACAACATTCTTCTCAATCACTCGTTCATCATACACCAAAGGATTCCAATATCTTCTTGTATATACTTGGCTTTCAATCCACTCTTCCGGTGCTCTGGATTATATAATTTAAATGAGCATCGGCGAGGACTACTATCCTAATATCTATAAATAGGTCTATAGTTTTAAAATGTAATTGCCATCAACGGCATTAAAATGTTATCTGCATGTATCATTCAACCTACTATTATATGCTTGAAGATTGGTGAGGTAGATGTATGTTGATGAAATTGAGGGTTTGAGATTGCGTAGACGACCTGTGAATGAATGGATGAATATGGGTGAAGGTTTGTTACGTGACCGAAAGATTCTAAACGTGAAAAATAAACGGGCTCATATGAAAGTAATTATCAATTTGGATGCAGCGAAAGTAGTGTGCCAGGATAAAAATGTTTGACGAAAATTAATTGCGAGATCAATCTGATAAATAAATGTTCTGTAAATATTCTAATTAAATTTTTAATATTCACAAAAAATATATATATAAATTTTTTTTGCTAAAAATTTCGAGGCAAATATCGGAAGTTGATCATTTCGTTATTTGATCGAGACGATTGAGAAAAACCTTGTGTCATCCAAACACTATTAACAAATTTCTCGATTATAGTCTTTCATAAATAATGTCATCACTGCTTCAGTTGTAAGTGTGTCAAATCTGTGATTTTCTCATTTTAGTAACTAGCATATCGTTGAATAATTTATTTATATTATTAATTAAATATCTTTTCAAAACTATTTCAATGGATGTAAAAGAATTCTAAAGCAGTGAGTGACGGACTACGCCTGTGCTAGAGTGGTTGTATAATTCCAGATTCCATCAGGGCTTTCGTTTTCAATGCACGTCATAGTTATAGCTAACAAATGAAGTCGGTTTTTTCTTATCACGTTTTCACATTGTAAACCACGTTTTTATACATTTATTAAAGTGTGTTCGACCCCGTCACTAGCTAAATCATATTGTCATATGGTACTAACGAAATATAGATAATTGGATGAATTATTTTATTCTTGAAATATGAGTATAGGTTTATTCTATCAAACGCAGTCTTTTTCAAAATAATTAAAATATTAGCTTAAATCAAGTGACTACATTTTGAGTGAGATAAAGTCTTAGATTTTTGTAGGAGAAGAAGCTATTATAAATAAAAACAGAAACATATATTTTTAAAAAACTGAAAAGTTATATTTTATACAAATTAATATAAATAAACAATACTATTGTATAATAACGTTAAATAAATAATATATATCATCACGCCTTCTACCCATTACTGGGTGTGGCACTCTGCCGAAGCAGTTCTCGGTAAGTGATATATTTTGCGCGTGAAGTGCGGTTACCTGCCGTCAAATCACGGCCTCCAAAGATGTTAGTGGTGGAGGAGCCACAGGGGTAGCTTTTGAAATTATGTAAATTGTTTGTCGCCTGTGGGAATCGAACCAGTGTTCTCAGGATTCACAGGCCGACTTCATACTACTGAGCTAGCCACCCCATAATAACGTTAATCCTACAAAAGGTACAAATAACCTAATTACGTAGATGCTGAAACGTATATAAATGAAACATATTTAAAATAAATTATGAGTTACATTTCAATTATTATTATTTTTTCTTTTTGTCTTGGATATTTTTCTAAAAACTGGGATAAAAGAAAAAAGAATGAAGTACTGTGTTAGTGATTTTCATTAATTTTGATGCTAACACTGAACCTAAGAAACACACAATTTTTTTTTAAATTTTGGTTTGATCTATGTTCAGTACCTCAAATAACATTGAAATTTTAGAATAAAATTTTATATTTAAACATAGACCATGTCCGGATTTACACTTTTAACACCCTAACATAACAAATTCTAAATTTGAGTGCCCTAAATGACGACATTATTTAGGATATTAGCTATTAGATTTTAGGATTTGTAAGAGCACACTACGCCTTGAAGTTAGTAAGCACTAAATTAAATATCATGCGCGTTATTACCAAACGAGAATAATTTTTGCAGTTGATTGATAAATTTAGGATTTGGTATTTAGGGTGATAAAGTGCAATACGAACACGGCCTTAGACCTAAAACTATAACAAAAGTTCAATAAGGGACCATATTCAACCAGTATTTTAACGTTTATTTCGTAAACGATAGGTTTATCACAAATCCGAAATAACTAAAATGAACCATAATTTTATACAAAATAATTTTTACTTTGAAATGATTACAATTTCATTTATTTGTGGTTGGGAGAGTCGGAGAGTCCTTTTTTGCGACTGCTACATAGCTAATATACACACATCAAATATTTAGACTATTATACGCGTCGACTCTTGTCTATGGAGTAGCTAGCTCAGTGATATCGTGTCGGCCTGTGGATCCTGAGAACCCTGGTTTGATTTCCACACGCGACAAACAATTTGCACCATTTTAAAAACTACCCCTGTAGCTCCCTCACCATTAACATCTTTGGGAGCCGTGAATTGACGACTGTTAACCGCATTTCACGCGCAAAATATATCACTTGCCGAGATCTGCTTCGGCAGACTGCCACACTCAGTAATGGGTAGAAGGCGTGATGATATATTTATTTTATTTTTTATTTGTAAACAAATTTTCATATCTACATTACAACACTGACTTTCTATAAAATTTTCAATTTAATTTGTTAAACCGACAATCGACGAACGGACTTATTTGATTAATCACTTTTTTATGTGTAACGGTCAGTGCCGTGGAAAGTGCAGGGGGCACCGCTAAACTTTCTTAAAACTTAACAATAGCTACATTTTATACAACCAGTAATGGTAGCAATGGACAATAGTGAAGTTAGCAAAAGTGTTCCTAAAAAAGAGGCCAAAAATTATCAATGAGACCTACCACTTGGGAGGTTGACTTAGGTGTTTGGAAAGTTGAAAGGAAAACGAACTAATCGAAATCACAAGAGTAATAATTTTAATTTAAAACTTAAGATTTCTACAGCAAGAAATTGTTGGTAACAAAGGTTCAAAGAGTTATAAAAATTTTAAGAAGGCTGCATGACGGATAAACATCTATGAATCGTAGACAAAGATATTTTTACAAATTACAATTCTAAGTGCGAACTGAAAATATCTTAAAAGTAACGAATTGGAGTTCGAATTGTTTGGAACGAACTGGAAAAATGTAGTATCTTTACAAAAGTAGGTAAATTAAATAAACTAAATAGTACTAAGGCATATGGGCCTATTCCATAACAACTATAAGACCAGAAAATGTGAACAAACGAAGAATATATCAGTACTTACGTTCATGATTTTAATAATATATCAAAGCGGACAGTTAAACATAGCTAATTCAAATTGTAATCTCTTTACATTCTAAAATACATTTCTAACACCGATGAACAAATAATACAAATAACTGTCTCCTATACTGTTTTGCTGTCATACATCTCCATTCATGAATTCATCATTCCAGTTTCGCTTCCTCAAACTTCCAAGCACAACAAACTACAGCGAATATTACAACGGCATATAAAACGCTGGAAAGCAGCATGTAGAGGAAGATAGATAATTAACAACAAACGCTCGAATGAATGTTAGTAGGTAGTAGGCGTTGACTGGCGCATTGCACGTGTTCTGATAAGGCCACGTGCAATATGCACTCACATTCTCGTTTTTCATTTGTTCAGCGTTCCTCATTTCAGCAGAAACAAAGTGATACTGATTCAGTAATTCTCCAGATATAACGAACAATACCGCAAGTTTACGTTGTGAATTATTAACAATGAGTATTTAAGACAATTGTATTATATTTATAAGTATTCTATAATTAGTAATATTTCATTTCTATTTACTACAGTAAACAAACATAAATCCTAAGATAATTTAACTTCAATACAAAATCATAAACAAATAGTACATTGTAACACACGTTTGTTACAAGGGCAGGGTGAAAAGTCCCTGATAATGAAACAAGAAATTATTTATTTGGTCAAAACAAATTTTATTTCACTACATAATCTCCTTGTAGCTCGATACACTTCGTCCAACGTTTTTCTAATTTTTCGATTCCTTCCAAATAATACGATTTTGGCAATCCTTCGAAATAGGCGTTTGTCTCAGCGATGACCTCATCGTTGGAGCCAAATCTCTTTCCGCCGAGCCATTTCTTCAAGTTTGGAAATAGATAAAAATCGCAGGGGAGCAAATCTGGAGAATATGGTGGATGACGAACCAATTCGTAGCGCAATGCATGAAATTTTGCCATTTCGACTGCGGACCTGTGCGTCGGTGCGTTGTCCACAATGCGGCACCCATCTGGCAGATAACTTTCTCATATCCAAAAATTTTTGCAAAATCTTCCGTATCCGTTCGGTTGAGATGCTCATTGCCTCAGCAATCTGGTGCACTTTAACTCGCCGATCGTCCAATATCATACCATGGATTTTATCGACGATTTCTGGCTTTGTAACCTCAATTGGAGGACCAGAACGTTCGGCGTCCTTTGTGGTCATACGACCACAACGAAAATCAGTAAACCACTTGTGAATCGTTCCAATCGATGGTGAGGAGTCCCCATAATTTTTAACAAGCTATGCTTTGGTTTGCGTAATGTTTTTTCCACGCAAGAAATAATGTTTAATCCAGACGCGAAATTCACTTTTTTCCATGTTTTCAAAAATCTTCAAGGTTGCTTGCTTTCGATGGGTGTCAAAACAGAACCGAATGACATCAGTCTGAAAATTTTAATGCGTTCTAGTTAAAGATGGTACTTCACAAATTTCACATGAGATTTGCGATTGTGGCGCCATCTGTTTTATTTTTCAGGGACTTTTCACCCTGCCCTCGTATATACAAATTTTTCTACGGTCGTGAACTTTTATTTCATAAAATAGATATTAACCATTTGTTATTTACTGTTATATTTCACATTAATTCAATTAAAATTAAAAAAATTGTTCTGTAATTATTGATTTAGAAACATCATAAATGATTTCATGCCGCATTGAATATTGCGAAGAGATACTTTCCATACTCATTTTAAATGTTAACACGGTGACTTTTGAACACAATCGTAGAAAATAGTATATTAAAATATTAGTGCATAAGTAAATCTTTAAAGCACATGTGACGAAGCGGAGAGCTTTTAACGCTACTTGTGCTTTAAAGGCACTTATACCCGAGTATCATACACTATTTTCTATTATAATCTGGAAAATAGACTTGAAAAGTAGAATTTTCATTTTAATAACATTTTATAATTTTGTATGCGAATTGACGTAATATCGTTCACATGGAGTCAGGATAGCATTTATTGTTTACGTTACAATGTGGATTCGTTGTTTTGCAATTTTTTGTGATAAATATGAATAGATTTAAAGAGAAAAATGATTTTGTTGTTGTTTAGTAACTTTAAAGCACGATATTTAAAGGTAGTACTAAAGTGAAAAAAAAAATTTGCAGATCCGAATGAAATTTAGCGCATGTAAACATTGGATAGTCATACGCATCCTATTAAAATATGAAACACATTCATCGTCTGTGAACAAATATATTCGCTTGTAAAGTTGAGTTCTTATAAACGGGGTTTATGGCGATCATCACTCAGAATCGCACATATTTGGTTTGTGTACCTCTAAAATTTTGCAGTTTTATTTGAAATATTAGTATGATGTTCTAGAACTATCCATGTATATTGTATCAGAAGGGGAAAGTTTTTTATCGTTTAGTAATGGATATATATTAGACTGCCCAGGATTAAACCGAAGTATTGAAATGTTATGGTGCTCTTCGCTAAAAAATATCCATTTGATGTACTGAGAGACCCCTGAAATTTTGAGCCAAAAATATTAACCCTTACAGGTTGCTAGTAAACGTTTTTTGAATGTTAAA
Organism: Pterostichus madidus; assembly: GCA_911728475.2. Classification (NCBI taxonomy): domain Eukaryota; kingdom Metazoa; phylum Arthropoda; class Insecta; order Coleoptera; family Carabidae; genus Pterostichus; species Pterostichus madidus. The sequence continues at coordinate 20,620,563 of OU452307.1, forward strand.
ATATTTTTTTGATGGCGTATTATTAAAAGCTACCACAAAACTGCATGTGACTCCCGTCGGTATTTTTGGTCTACGGTCGACGTATCCCTAGATATTGAAAAAATAAAATTAAAAAATTGTTTAAAAAGTACTAGATTGCCGATAAAAGCGTTATTATTTTAAAAGAAAATTTTTTTTAGATTTTTGTATAAAACCATCTTTTTGCCTTGTAAATGCCGAAGGAAACATGCTAAGCCCTATTTCTCTAAGTTCTATAGTTTTCGAGATATGAACCGGATACTCGTGTCAAATTTAGGTAAACCGTAGACCAAAAATACCGACGGGATAGTGTTCAGGGAGAAGAAAACTATAAAATAAGAGCTAAAAATATGAGACTTAGAGTCACATGCAGTTTTGTGGTAGCTTTTAATAATACGCCATCAAACGAAAATATTTTAACATTCAAAAAACGTTTACTAGCGACCAGTAAGGGTTAATATTTTTGGCTCAAAATTTCAGGGGTCTCTCAGTACATCAAATGGATACTTTTTAGCGAAGAGCACCATAACATTTCAATACTTCAGTATAATCCTGGGCAGTCTAATATATAGCCATGCAAAGCCTTGTTTTTAACGAAAAATTAAGAATCCCAATTTATAATAGCAACACCACACGGTGGTATGGTATTTGAAAATTCACTAGACCAACAACCTGTTAACAATTCATGATATTCAAATCATAATAGGTATAAAACACTTATTTTATTCAATTTTTATATTTTTTGAGCGTCAGTTTCGCCACTCGACAACCGATGGCGCCACCGTCACAGTAGTACTACCTTAATATTGCGTTCGTACGTACGTTTTTTTAATTTGTTAAACATGTCAGTTGAAAACCGTCGGACGGCAAAGTTAATTTGTCGCAAAATAACAAAAAAAGATACAGTTACATATATTAATAACAATCGGGCGCTATAAGCTAGTCACTTATGCATATACCTTAAAGAATGTAACATCAACTTCGAAAATCGGTAGTACGGCAGTGTAAAAACTGCGATTCGGTGAATCCGGTAGGCCCAGGCCCGATTTGGGTAATGCCATTGGAAGAAGAAGTAGAATTCGACCAATAAAAAGTAGTACAGAGAAAAGGTTGCATGTGTTGTTTTTAACTTGTACTATTATTTGACAAAACAAATAGGCGGCCGCCTTACTTGTGAAGTTAAGTCGCACGTGAAACATTGTCACGTGACGCGTGATTCCAATATGAAATTATTACTAAGCAAGACTTTAGTTTCATTATTTGTTTTAATGATTTCGAACTAATTCACAGTATGTCCCAAAAATAACGAAACTTTTTAGATATAGAATAAAACACGCATTGTATGATGTTTGAAACTTAATATTTATTCAAAATAGGTTCCATTTGAATCAATACTCTTTTTAGAACGATCAACTAGAGCATGCGTAGATTTTTTTATGTCATCTAAAGGAACGTTCTTTAACATATGTGTCACAGCTGCTTGAATGGCTGGAATATCATCATAAAACGCTCCTTTCATGGCAATTTTCAGTTTTGGGAAAAGATAATAGTCGCATGGTGATAGATCAGGCGAATACGGAGCATGGTCGATGACACAAATATGTTTTTTCATCAAAAATTCGTTGACTTTTTTAGTCTTGTGAGGTGGTGCATTAACGTGCAATAAAAAGAGCTGTTTTCCTTTTGAATATTCAGGTCTAACACGAACTATTCTTTTTGACCACAAACGATTTAGAACTTGTAAATAGTATTCTCCAGTAACAGTTTGACCCTCTGGGATAAATTTCTTGCGGACAATGCCTTGTGAGTCGTAGAAAGTAATCAACATTGTCTTCATTCTTGACTTCTGAAAACGCAATTTTTTAGGTTTTGGTTCCCTTTTCGACTTCCATTCTGCAGATTGACGCTTAGTTTCAGGGTCATATTTAAAGCACCATGTTTCATCACCAGTTATGATCGAATCAAGAAAATTTGGATCGTTTTCAGCAGTTGAAACGATGTCTTTACAATGCTCTACACGGGCGACTTTTTGGTCTTCATTTAATTCATGTGGAACAAAACGTGAACAAACCTTTCTTTTACTCAAATCTCCAGTTAGAATTATCCAAATAGTATTTTTACTCATATTTAATTCTTCACCCAACATTCTAAGTGTAAAATTCGCATCGACAGCAATGATTTCACGCACCTTTTCGACTAATTCAGCACGATTTCCGGCTTTTGGAAGTCTTTCATCATCATGTAAATCTTCACGACTATATTTAAATTTTGCAAACCACTTATAAACTTGTGAACGAGATAAACAATCATCACCATAAACTTTTTTCATGAATTCGTACGTCTCAGCAAATTTTTTTCCATGTTTAACATACAATTTAATATTTGCTCATTGTTCCATTGTATTTTTACAACATAAACACAAAAACTAATGTCATTAAAATGCGCGTAAATTTTTAAACTGTCACCTGATTGCATGTAGTTGTGTGCTTTCGAAAGAGGAAAGATGTATCTTTCTAACAATGTGTATGTTCAATAGATTGCGCTACGTGTTCTATGATTTAAATTAAAAGTTTCGTTATTTTTGGAACATACTGTGAATTGATTAAGCAGTTCGTTTGTCGCTTCGATTTTATGGTAAAGATTATATACAGGGTTTCAATTTTAATTAGTGCACAATTGACATGTAGGAACTACAAAGTCGGTTAAATCGCAAACAGTTTCTATTTTATAAAACTACTTTCATGCGCAAAACAAGAAATTTGTGCGAAATTTAGGTAATTTATAATATATAAAATTGATAGTAGAGGAAAAATATTGAATAGGTAAGTCATGATATTTTTTCAGTAAAAGCAATTAGCTTTTTTGAAAATTTCAACACCGGTGCACAACCAAAACTGTGAGTGAGTTAAATCGATTATTTTTATTGCTGAACAACAAAATTTGAATTGGCGTCATGAAGTCTTTCCTAATCACACGGGAAGTAGGGTAGTGTAAATAAATGACAATCAAACCTGCAATCCATTACAGTGTTTTGTTTTGCACTTTGCAGACATAATTTACATACAGTTAATTGAACCGTGTTGCACACACCCCACACGCAACACAGGCGGTAACCTGGTTGCATGCGTCGTTAGCTTGTAGTAGTATTATTTGACAAGACGAGTAGGCAGGAAAATGGCAGCCGCCTCACATGTGAAGCAAAGTCACACGTGAAACATTGGCACGTGACACGTGATTCTGACGTGAACTTATTAGAAACGCAAGACTTTTAATGATTTCGAATTAATTGAAAAGAGGTTCATTTCTCGCTTCGATTTTATGGTACTAAATTAATTTCAGAGACGGATTTAGGGACATATGATGGGTGCGATTCTAAGCTACAAATTTTTAGGGGCACTGTTCCTCACCAACACTATTTTCATGTTTAAGCTTACGATATATGGATGGCTAGCACAGTGGTATGAAGTCAGCCTGTGGATCCTGAGGTCCCTGGTTCGATTCCCACAGGCGACAAATTTTCATAATTTGAAAAAGCTATCCCTGTGGCTCCCCCACCACTAACATGTTTGGGGGCCGTGATTTGACGACTGGTAACCGCACTTCACGCGCAAAATATATCACTTACCGAGATCTGCTTTAGCAGAGTGCTACACCCAGTAATGGGTAGAAGGCGTGATGATATATTTATATTTATTTTAAGCTTACGATATGCACCTTATTAAAATCTGGTGTGGGCACCACACGACTTTCTTATACACAGCATATATAATATTTAGAATATATGTTATTAAACATGTAATTTAGTTTCTTTCCATAAGAAGACATAGATAACTAGATAAAGCAAAAATTAAAATTTATGTTTTTTGTTTGTAATGCTACTATGATTATTGAAATATATTATTAAATATAAAAATTAGTTTTTCTCAAAATGAGACGCATATACAGGAAAATTGCAAATAACATTTTATATTCTAAATATTTTTGCTAACATCTTTTATTTGAAACATTTTTTCGTAACTTATTCTATTTTTGAAATAAATGGAATTTATTGTTTTGTGTGTCCGGTAAACTTCCGCTTCCGGCTATTCAATTTCATTCAAAATCAACTCAGCTCTTCGTATTTTCATTAAACTTATAATTACCAAGTTTCGTTAACAAATCTTACCTCGTTCATGAGATATTGCACATACGGACACACATCCATCCATCCATCCACCCATCCACACACACACACACACACAGTCATCATTGAGAAAATGATCAAAACGGATTCAGTGGATCTCAAAACACGTATTTCCGCGAAAATCTCGTCAACGATTTTTTTCACGATTCCGATACTTCCTTATACTGCGTATAAGAAAGTAAAAATACCTCAGAATTATTCATATAACACCCTCATCACTAATATATGAGGCTGTAATTTGGCAGATAGTAATCGGTACTACACTCGTAAACATATTACTTACTCAGACGTGGATAACATAATTAACATCACGCTATATCTCATCAAATGAAGTAACATGAACGCTTGAAATATTCGCTGAATATTTATACACAGGGACGGATAGAAGGAAAATGCCGCCCACCCCAATTTCGTTCCTCCTAATCAATTTGTTTTAATCAAATTAAAACAAAATATAAAATACATATTTAATAAAAAAATAAACAAACGATAAACATAAATATATCACTTACCGAGATCTGCTTCGGCAGAGTGCCATACCCAGTAAAAGGCGTGATGGCATATTTATTTATATTTATTTTGTAATTAGTTCATAAAAATTCAGCTTTTAAACATTAAAGCTCTGTGATAATTTTTAATTCGCTTCCAAACAAAAAATAACTGTTCGAAAGGATAGTTAGTCACAGCTATGAAAATAAGTTCGTAGCGCAATTTAAAAAAATATATTGATTACAACAATACATTCCATTTATTTCAAAAATAGAAACAGTTACCAAAAAAAAGTTTCAAATAAAATATTTGGAACATAAAATGTTATTTGCAATTTTCCTGAATATGATTCTAATTTTAAGAAAAACTAATTTATATATTTAATAATATATTCCAATAATCATAGTAGCAATAGAAACAAAAAACATAAACATGTTTACCATTTATAAGTCAAATAATAATTGTCAAACGCAAGGAGCAAGTCATAAGTGTTCAATTCAGCGTTTTCAATGCTATATCAATTTCATTAATTTATATTATAAATATTAAATATGCTGTGTATAAGAAAGTCGTGTGGTGCCCACTCCAGATTTTTTTCTTGATAATACAAAGTTTAGATTTTTTATATAAAATGAACTAAATGAATTTTTTTCCGATACTAAATATATGCCTAGTTCTACCCCGGTTATAATTAGTTGAGTTTGTTCGAAAATCCATCACTGATTAATCTAATTTGAAGACCGAATTCATTTTATGTTTCGAAATTTAAATAATAGAAAATATTCTTGCAGGTTTTTTATTCATTTAATGAATGAAAAAATATAATTTTTAAGAGTTCATTGTCATTGCAGTTCAATAATAATTGCGTTTATATTTTTTGTAACGAAAGGATAATAAATGAAAATTCACGAGAATATTTTATATCACTTAACGAAAAGTGTTCATTGTCATTGCAATTAAATCAATCTCAAGTTGAAATCTTTTTGAAACAGAGGGAAAAATAATTTTAAAATATTCAAGAACAAGAATATTTAGTTCCACAGAAATTATTTCTAAAAGTAAAAAAGTTTGGACAGTAACTGGATATAGATTTGAGTTGTTACCATTCTTTTCCATTAATGTTGTCAAGCCTTGAATTCCTTTAAATTTTTCATAAATTTCATAAACTTTTCTTATGCTTCGTTTTAGAGTGCACGTACATATTTTTTCAAATAACCATATTAGACCAATTCATCCTTCTTCCATAATATTAGTAAATGTTTTCATTTATATGAGAAGATACCGTTGGTAAATTAATATCAATAACAGTGGAACTTTCCTAACTCGAACTTGAGTAATTTGAATTATTTTCTAGATCGAATTTTAATTCGTTCATTTTTTAGTACATTTTTATGTCTCTAAATCGAATTTTTATATTTCTGTAATTCGATGTTATATTTCATTTGTAAGTAATTCGAATATTTAGGGAAAGTATCTATAAACACCTAGCACCGACAAATTCATGTAAGCAGCGCAGAGCTTCTTATTGTATCTGAAGTAAAATTTAAATTGTTTATCACTACTTTAAAGAAAAACTGAATACTCTTACCGATTCTAGAGAAATTAATAAATAGTAGTTATAATTCTTTAAGGGCGTTCCATACTAAAAAAATATTTCATGTTTGCTCCTTACTTGTATACATTTCCCAAAATCACAGAAGCATATTGGGTTGCAGAAGAAGAAAATAATATTAGACAGGGATAAGCCATAAATCAAATAAAGGTCTTTTTATGACTGCTTAAACATGAAAGTTCTATTGAAACAGCAAATCTTTGTTCGTTTGAGATTCTCGGTCTTACTATGAGATGTCTTCTAAAAAATAAGTTCGACTGTTGAAGAACAGTTCAGATTTTTAATCGAAGTATAATATGTACTAAGTGGTCGTTATACCGTAAGTCCGGTTTCGGTTCGCAACAGCGATTTCCCATGTTAAATTTTCAATTATATTTTCTATCTCTACTATCCATTTTAGACAAAAATTATATTGATAAAAATTGTTCAGTATTGTAACCTAATTTTGCAAAAATAAAAATAAAAACAAAATTGAAATATATCACATCTTTTACCCATTATTGGGTGTGGCACTAGGGCGAGGCAAATCTCTGGGGTCGCCAAGGGTTTTTTTTTATTTGACCCGATATTTTTAAAACTGGTCGATAAGGTTTTTTAAATTTATGTGAATGCAAGCATGTGAATGCAAGCATTCTGAACATTGAGCTTCTACATTTTCTTTCACAACCAATTGTTTATCAATAAGCTCTTGCAAAGTAATGCTCTTACTACTACAATCACGTATTGGAATAATAATAAAAACTAGCTGATAATTACAAATCTAAAACTTTGAAATTCTACACGTCTGTCCATCTAAAAATCTTTTAATATATACTAAATATGATTGGTTTTGAATCACTTTCACTAAAACAACTGCCGATCAATAAAAATCCAATTCTGCAAGAAAGCCCTTCAAAAGACCTTTCATTTGAAACGGAGTAACGGTCTGTTTATGACTGTTGTAGGTACAACAATGTAAGTATTAGGATAATAACTGTTATCTGTTGCTAAATGCCTGCAATTTTCATTATGATGTTTAATTCCCTATTAAAATCATTGGGGTCCATGAGGATTTTCAGAAGACAATCATGATAATTATGGAAAACTGAAAGTTTTATATTAAGCGGATGATTTGAATAAGCAGGTATAATTACATCAGTGAACGCCGCTTTACGGTAAATGCTGAACTTAAAATTCTGGTTCAGATATGTTGACGATATCCCTTTTTTATTTTCTGGATCTGAAAAACAATTAAATATTTTTTTAACTCTAATCAACAATTTAAATCCACATATAAAATTTACAGTTGAAAAAGAGGCAAAGAAATCTATCAATTTTTTGGATATTACAATAAATACAATAAATAATAAATTTAAATTCAACATTTACAATCAAGTGTTAAATATACTTTTCTAGTGAAAATTCTATAAAGATATAAATATCCAAACAAAAAAAAAATTTAAACCTAGATTAGGTATTTGCAAAGACGAAAAAGGTGATATATTGACAGAAGAAAATGATATTATGTTAAGATGGGAAGAGTACTTTCAAAACCTCCTAACAAGTAGCGATCATAACGAGACACCGGAAAATGGAATGTACCATATAGCACAACCAAAGACGGAAATCCCAACTTACGATGAAGTTGAAGAGGTGATAATGAACATGAAAAACAATAAGTCACCAGGCATAGATAGTATAAACGCTGAACTAGTAAAACACGGAGGTATACAATTATGGTCAAAAATACACAACCTAATCGAGAAAATATGGAAACAGGAATCAATGCCGGAAGATTGGAAAGTTGGAATAATCCACCCGGTACACAAAAAAGGGGATAAAACAAATTGTAGTAACTACAGAGGTATCACATTGCTATGTGTAACCTATAAAATACTCTCAAGCTTATTGTATAACCAATTAAGTAAGTACTCTGATGAAATACTTGGCGAGTACCAATGTGGCTTCCGCAGAAATAGGTCGACAAATGACCAGATTCATACAATGAGACAAATGCTTGAAAAATGTTATGAACACAATATAACAATTCACAATTTATTTATAGACTATAAACAAGCATTTGATAGTATCCATAGGAGTACGATGCTACACCACTTGAGAATTCTAGGTATCCCAGCGAAACTCGTAAATCTGACCAGAATGACGCTAAGCGAATCTAAAGCAATTATTGCAATCCAAACAAAATACACAAGACAATTTCATTTTAACACGGGAGTTAGACAAGGTGATGCCCTGTCGGCATTGCTATTTAATCTAACCCTAGAATCAGCCATTAGAAAACTCAATATTCAAGGCCTCATAAAAACAAAAAGCAAACAATTGTTAGCATATGCGGATGATATTGTTATCTCTACAAGAAATCTACCAGCGCTCAAAGAAACATTTCTAGAGCTGGAAAAGGAGACTAAGAAATTGGGTTTAAATATTAACGAACAAAAAACCAAGTATAAGAAGAATACTAGAGAGAAAATGACCGAGCTGACTCAAATACAAATAAACGATCAAAGTTTTACGGAAGTCTTGTCTTTCAACTATCTTGGATCTGAACTGAATACCTTAAATCAAGTCAGCACAGAAATTAAAACTAGAATAGTCAAAGGCAACAGAGCAAGATTCGCTCACAAAAGTCTACTGAATTCAAAAATCCTAAGTCACGTTACTAAAATAAAAATCTATAAAACCCTAATAAGACCAATAATCACATATGGATGCGAGACTTGGACTCTCACTCGGAAAGATGAGGATATGCTAAGAGCGGCGGAAAAAGAAATATTACGACAAATATATGGCCCCACTCAAGAAAACGGATTGTGGCGGATAAAAATGAACCATGAAATAGACGACCTAATCGGAGAAGCTGACATAGTTAGATTCATCAAGTCACTGAGATTAAAATGGTTCGGTCACATAATGCGAATGGAAGAAGAGAGAACAACAAAGAAGTTCACGAACTGGAAGCCATGGGAGACTAGAGCTAGGGGAAGACCAAGGAAGAAATGGAAAGAGAGCGTATTAGAAGATATCAGAACAATGAAACTCAAGAACTGGAGAGATTTGACCGTAGACAGAAAGACCTGGCACAACATAGCAGAGCAAGCCAAAACCCATCAAGGGTTATAGTGCTATAGGAAGAAGAAGTGAAACTAAACCGAGTGTTATTATTTTAATTAATTACATACTTACCTATTATTATATTTCATCAGTAATGGGAATAATAAGATCAAATCGTAAATACTGCAAATTTGGGTAATTCCACGTAAATCAGTGTTTCCCAACCGAGGTCCCGCGGAACTCTATTGTCCCGCGATTATCTTGCTGAGGTGCCGTAAGCATTTGTTTATATTTATAAGTTGTTTTCTGTAATTAAATATGGGTTTTAAGCACACTAAAATTTATGATTGTGTCAAAGTTCAAATGCTATAATTTAATGGTTGTCGGTTCAATACGGCAGCTCTGAATGTTTAAATGTGTTAAACATTGATTTAGATTTTCTGCTCTTATTGCAATACAGAAAGGAAACGTCTTTTCTTAAATTACATAAGCCAAGCTCTATTTTGTAATAAATATCATTAACTTTGTGGATACTAATATGATAATATTTCAAAATTTTTGCAACATCTAAAGTTTAGTAGTGGGGTAGTAACTCAGTGGTATCGAGTCAACCTGTGAATTTTGGGAAACCCGGTTCGATTCCCACAGCCGACAAATAATTTTCAGTAATAATATAACAATAGACTGAGAATAAATTGAAAATTATTTGACAGATCTTTCAAAAACTTGTTGCCAAGCAATAGTCACGAAAGCCCGTAGGGCTTGAGTGGCTCAAGGATGTTGAAAGGAGGGGATATGGCATTCAAGTCAAGACTGTGAGGCTCGGCAGATTGACAGAGACAGAAGTATTATTTTCTATACCGTGCTTAGCCTGCTATTGTTTGACATGTGTCATAAAGAGATTTGAAATTTAAATAGACAGAACAGAATCATTCTCTCTAAAAGATTATAAATTTTTACAAGGAAACTGAAATTATAAACACTTTGTTACCATTTTATCCACAAAAATTATGTCCAATTCCATACAACACAAAAATTTAAACACAAATGACACTTCGTGGTTATGTTTACATAAAACAACGCTTCCTGACAACGTCTAAACATCACTTTTCTTACATAAAAATTCAAAATATTTGAAAGAAGAAGAGATTTGGCTAAGCACGGTGCAGAAAAACTATTGTTGTCTCTTTCCCTTGCCGAAGCCTCACTTCAAACAATGCTACAGTATCGTCATGCCATATCCCCTCCTTTCAACGTCCTTGGAGTGGCTATTGCCAAATGGCAACAAGTTTGAGAAAGATACTGGAGAATTATTTTCTAATTTATTCAACTCTCGAGTTATATTTAATTAGATTATTTTTTTACTTAGCTGTTGATGTCGATTCATCCAACTTAAAAGATTTTGAACTGGGTTCATATCGATTGATTACTTATTAATGTATTCTTGGAAGTTGTTTCCAAAATTTGTTGGTGTATTTCTGTATCTAAAATACAACTAAATCGATTTTTATCACATGTTTTACTTGACACGTTGACAGTTTTAAATTATTATTTGACAACTACCTATCATTTGTCACTAACAAAAGAGCACCTACAGAGATAATTCCCGGGAATAATCACAAGAGCTTTATTCTCAGTATAATAATGACAGGATTGGTTAAAACGCAGACACGTGACATACAATGAAGCATTTCATTGGTTTTGAGAAACGTCAAAAAATAATCACCAAATTAAAAATTGCCCCTGTGACTCCCCCACCCCTAACATCTTTGGGGGCCGTGATTTGAAGGCTGGTAAACGCACTTCACGCGCATAAATATATCACTTACCGAGATCTGTTTCGGCAGAGTGCCACACCCAGTAATGGGTAAAAAGCGTGATGATATATTTATTTATTTATTTATAATTCTTTAAATATAGCGCGTGCTTTAATTTGCGCGAATGATGCAAATGACGTCTTCGTACACGAGTTTTGTACAATGCTTTTTGTATCGAGCAAAAATTATGTAACTGATAGTGAGAAAAGTTATTAAATTTAAAGCATGAATTTATATTGACAGTTTGAAATGTCATGAATTGACATTAGTTATTTGAAAACAAATTGTTTATTTTTTCTCGTAAAGCTTGTTAAAATATGTCTGATTGATGGCGATATAAACTAATGTCTCTACTTCCTTTATAAATTGCTAAAATGTATATAAATAGATGAAAAATAATAATATCATATTAGGTGTATCGTCTCAATATATATATATATATATATATATATATATATATATGTACTAGCTGACCCGACAGACGTTGTCCTGTCTTAACTATGAGTATTCAATTTGAAGTGGAATTAATTTTAAATTAATAATTATTTCGAAAACATAGTGTTTATTGTAATGCTTTTTGATACACAACATGTTTAGTTTTGTTTTCTGGCGCGTAAATAAATAATGTTGATTGTTGTTCGACACGGGAACAGGCGACATTTGTTGATCTGTGCGATAAGCTCGACGATTTCTCATTGCCAACCGAGCTGTTTCACAGGCTGCCTCTATTTGCTCTTGTGTTTGAGATGCACGAAGTCGGGCCATACTATCGCGGCGCTCTTCTCGTGCGATTTCCCGTTCTTCTTCGGTGGATTGATTCGCAGTGTTACGAAGCCGAATTGCATTACGGCTTTGTTAGGAAAGATTAGATCTTCTGGATTGCGGCATTTTTAATAATAATTCTCGCACAAATTATAAGAAAACAAATAAGATTTATTATTTAAACACTCGCAAAAAACTAACAAATCTACAGGTAACTTTATTGGTTATATACTGACAGACAGCGGCAATGGAATGTTCCGAGAATAGACCATATTATTTTCTATAGCGCCTCTGCCGGCAAATTTATGAAATGAAAAAAGCGTGCCAGGGTGACAAACTTTTTTTCTATTTTTTTCTAATTATGTTGGCAATACTAATGTTTGTGACGCCATGTGACTCGAACAGTGATGCATATGCGCATGTGCGCGTAAATTGTGAGTTTTATTGCCGCCAGTTTGAAGTTGACATAAATCTTTAATTTGAAATTTTGGTCTGTTTACTAATCTTGGGAAAGAAATGAAAAGATATTGCCTTATTAATTAATGAATTCAAATTACAATCCGGGACGGAACAATTGTACCCAGGAATTTTTCAAACAAAATTCACACTTCACAAAACAATCACAACAAAACGTATGTTTGAGGTTATCGGCCAGTGACAGATGACAGAAGAGCAAATTGGCGCTTAAAATTTTCAAATTTTAATATTTATTTTAATATTACTGTATTGATTATTTATATATTATAAGGGCAGAATCCGATAGTAAAAAATTAAATATAACTTGTATAAAAAAATTATCATTCATTTACGTTTAGATAAAATGATATTTTACTTTAAAATACATTGGTTTGATTTTAGCTGTACTTCCTAGCATATGATTGGTGCATTATGAGCATGCGTATTGAGATATTAATATGGTGTATTTCTCATATAATTTGTGTGAAGTTAGTATACTACTTTTAAGAATTCTATGCTCTTTCTAATTATACTGTAACGCAGCCAATTTAGTACACTACTTTTAAGAATTCTATGCTCTTTATAATTATATTGTAACGTAGCCAATTTAGTGACATCTATTCACATAGTGGAAAAGTAAAACGCAGCCAATTTAGCGACATCTATCCACAGAGTGGAAAAATAAAAGTACAATGTGTTCTAACCCCTGTAATAATTTTTTTGTTTTTACGTAAATCGATATTTTAATAGTTATTCTGCTATTCGGGGCGAAGACGAATCCAACAAATCTTAGATCATCAAAATCGGTCCAGCCGTTCTTGAGTTATAAATGGTGTAACTAACCCGACTTTCTTTTATATATAAAGATATATATATATATATATATATATATATATATATATCATCACGCCTTCTACCCATTACTAGGTGTGGCACTCTGCCGGAGCAGATTTCGGTAAGTGATATATTTAGCGCGTGAAGTGCGGTTACCAGTCGTCAAATCACGGCCCCCAAAGATGTTAGTGGTGGAGGAGCCACAGGAAAGAAACACATAATTTATTTTTCACATGTTTTTTGGTGTATTTTTTATAATTCGAAGATTTTTCCTGTCCCTTGAGATTCGGGTTAGGGAAGTTTCACTGTATACATATATAAAAGCTAAGATTAAAATGCTCTTCTTTCATATTATCCATTCAAAAATTCCCAGATTTCTTTAAGTTGTTTGGCAGTCATACTCAATTCGTTCTTACAACTCTTCAGAATATGTGGAACGTAAATTAAACATTGAAGGTAATTTAGGAATCCCCAAGCTAAGGGTTATACGAATTACACGGATATCGAGTAGTAAAAACTTTCTTCCATTATCCGGGTATCCGGTTCCGGGTAGAATCGAGTTAAATACTATATAACTGAACTACTTTCTAATAGATATTATAAATAATAAAAGACCTAATATGAATTTTAAAAAAGCTCGAGGATTAAAAAGTAGCTTCAAATAAGCATAAATAAAAAAAAGCATAAAAATCCTAAAAAGCATATACTGATATATGTGATATAACTTGTCTTTTGGTATAAAGCTAGATTTATAATGAAGTAACGTAAGAGCTAAAGTAAAGTAAAGCAAAATAAAAATTAAAAGCAAGCAAATTATTGATTTATATTGAGAAGCGGAACCTAATACTGTTAACCAATTAGAGATATGTTACAATTTCTTTCCTTTCTTGGATACCTATCTTCTATAATTTTCCAACGACGTAAAATAAATAGAAACCAAAATTTATTAATATAATAATACGAGTATAACCTCAAAAAATAGCATTTTGTTTTCGAATTGCTGTTTTTTAAAAAGTACAATCTTTTAAAGATTTTTCACACAACATTTTATTGGCCTTTAAGAAATTGTATTACTTCTCTGATCATTAAAAAAATGAGATAAATCAAAATATATGACAGTGACAGCTGATAGATCACGGTCGGTAATAGAGATTACAATATGAAGTTCAAAACGTTTACTTCTGATTGGCCAGCGGTAAGAAATGTTAAGCAAAGATCCACAGCACAGATCATAATATACGGCAAGGAGCGAGTACACTTTGATGTTATGCAAGTTGCTCCTTGCCGCGCACCCGCCTCACCAACCAGTTATTCTATCCCTTTCTGACTCACAACAAACGCCGATGTTATCCGTCTAGTTATGTTTTGTCTGAGGATTCTACTGACAACGACACACGTTACGTGAAGTTACGTGTTATTTATCTCTGTCTTATCTGTCTCTCTTTAAGCTAAGATGCAACTTCGTCATATTCATTTGTTTCGAAAGTTTAAATATTTTTATCATGCTTAATACAAGTTTTTAAAAAAATAAAAAATTTGGGTATAATTATTTTATCACGTAGATTAATATATAAAAAATTCAATAAAGTCTTGAAAGGCCCATTGCTGTTTTTCCTTAAAAAAAATAAAATCTTTTGATAATTGTCATACAGAATTTTATTGGCCTTTAAAAATTGTATTACTTTTCCGTCCATTTAAAAACAATTTAGATCATTCAAAATGTTTGACAGTGACAGCTGAAATTTCACGGTCAGTAATAAAGATTACAATGCGAAGTTTAAAACTCTGACTTCTGATTGGCCAGCAGTAAGTAACGTAGAAAGATGAAAGTTGACCATCTTTTGCATTGCATATTTTACATTACTGATTGCTTTACTTTAATATAAATGGTTCTATTTAAATCACAAGTTTTAACTTGTTTCCTTACCTACTACTTTTGCGTTGCTTCTTGCGTTACTTCATTATAAATCCAGCTTTAATCCAGTTTAATTCGTACAAAATTTAGTAAAATTTATAAAAATAAAATACATATATCATCCAGCCTTTTACCCATTATTGAATATAGCACTATGACATAGTAAATCTGGGTAAATGATATTATTTATTCGCGCGAAGTGCGGTTACCAGCTGTCAAATCATGTCCCCCAAGGATGTTAATGGGGGACTCAATGAAGGGAAAGCACAGGGGTATTTTTAATGTGGTGAAAATTGTTAGCTGAGGGAATTAAACCAGAGTTCTCAAATCCACAACCTGACTCGATGCGAGTGGCATTGTACTACTTTCATTTACTTTAAATGTTGTATGTAAGCAAATATTCAATTTTTGTATGCATTGTAAAGTAAAATTTAAATAATTTTTAAATGTATAATAATTTATGTTATGTTCTGAAATTTCATTCCACTTTATACCTTTTAATTTCTAATAATAAATTCAACTCTTTAAGAAAAAATACATGAGAACAATGTATAAATAATTAAGGTAAATAAGCAGTGTAATTGAATAAAAATCAAACAATAATCTCTCGGTTTCTAGAAATACCTCTGAACAAAACCAATTACGAGGCCAATTATCATCGCGAGCATTCACTCACAAATTGTCAAAACATCAAAACAAATTGAGTCTCCTTGACAGACAAAAAGCAATCAGTGAATCAGACATAATAACACAACCCCGACCACGGTTAACTTGAAACATGGAGCGCCTGGACTTGTTGCGTAGCAACAACTCGCGAAATAAACAAATCGCTCTGGCTTATTACATTACGTCAAGAATCGTATCCCAAGCACACATCGACGTAGCCTTGGTCACGGAGCAAAGGCGCCGATGCGCACTTATTCATTGCGAGGTTGCAAAGCCATCTAATGCAACTGCAATCCGATACTGCAGTTACTAGACAAGTTTCATCACCTCAACGCTAAGATTGTAAATTGTGTTTGCGTCAGAATTGTGTTTACAATAGAATCTATGCTTTTATTTTTACTGAAACGCGTATTATTGTATTGGTATAATGAACAATACATTATTTTATATTTAGTGGCGTAACTTGGTGACCATAGGCCCTGGGGCAAAAAAAATTAAAATTGGGGCCTTAACTAAATAGTAAAATTATATAAATTACATAAAATAAAAATACAGAATAAAAACAATAAAATTAATTAGATTTCAATTATGCAATAAAACGAAGTAGATAAATATTAAATGGTTTATTACATAAGGTCGCATTACAATTACCTGCTTGTGCTTACAGTAGTGATATTAAAAAATATTCAGTTATTGCCAGCCTTAGTTTTCGCAAAACTATCAATGACATCGAATAAATCTAGGCTTTATGCGGCCTTGTTTTCTATTGCTATTAGCTCTAAATCTTGGAGTCGAACTTGACCTACATTATTTTTTAAATAGTTTTTTATTATTTTCAATTTGTAAATGATCTTTTAGCTGATGCAGTAGCGACAGGAATTGTATAAAATAACAATATTGCTGTAAATAAATCAAATATTTGACAGACTGCACTCATACTTAGAGGTCGGCATATTTGAAAATTTTGGTATCTGATCCGATCCGATTCGACATGATTCAAGATCCGATCCGATCCGACTCTATCCGAGATCCGATCCGTTCCGATCCGAAATCAGATCCGAGATCCGATCCGAAATCCGATCCGAAATCCGATCCGAAATCCGATCCGAAATCCGATCCGAAGATCCGATCCGAAGATCCGATCCGAAATCCGATCCGAGATCCGATCCGAGATCCGATCCGAGATCCGATCCGAGATCCGATCCGAGATCCGATCCGAGATCCGATCCGAGATCCGATCCGAGATCCGATCCGAGATCCGATCCGAGATCCGATCCGAGATCCGATCCGAGATCCGATCCGAAATCCGATCAAATATTTGACAGACTGCACTCATACTTAGAGGTCGGCATATTTGAAAATTTTGGTATCTGATCCGATCCGATTCGACATGATTCAAGATCCGATCCGATCCGACTCTATCCGAGATCCGATCCGTTCCGATCCGAAATCAGATCCGAGATCCGATCAAATATTTGACAGACTGCACTCATACTTAGAGGTCGGCATATTTGAAAATTTTGGTATCTGATCCGATCCGATTCGACATGATTCAAGATCCGATCCGATCCGACTCTATCCGAGATCCGATCCGTTCCGATCCGAAATCAGATCCGAGATCCGATCCGAAATCCGATCCGAAATCCGATCCGAAATCCGATCCGAAATCCGATCCGAAGATCCGATCCGAAGATCCGATCCGAAATCCGATCCGAGATCCGATCCGAGATCCGATCCGAGATCCGATCCGAGATCCGATCCGAGATCCGATCCGAGATCCGATCCGAGATCCGATCCGAGATCCGATCCGAGATCCGATCCGAGATCCGATCCGAGATCCGATCCGAGATCCGATCCGAGATCCGATCCGAGATCCGATCCGAGATCCGATCCGAAATCCGATCCGAAATCCGATCCGAAATCCGATCCGAAGATCCGATCCGAAATCCGATCCGAGATCCGATCCGAGATCCGAGATCCGATCCGAAATCCGAACCGAAATCCGATCCGAATTCCGATCCGAAATCGAATCCGAAATCCGATCCGAGATCCTATCTGAGATCCGACCAGACGTGTTATTAGATCAGTACTGTTTTTCCTATTTATACTAAACCAATTTTAACGTTGCATATTCGAAAGAAAAATAACAGTTAAAGATGAAATTTAATAAATAATTTTGTTATAGAAAACTAAAGAGACGTATTTTGTTGTAACGTTATTTAATCATTTTTATCACAGAACAGAAATGCTTATAAATATAACGTAGGGTTATATTTCTTTAGAGAGAAAAAATTATGTATGTAAATTTCGGATCGGATATTTTATCCGACTTTCGGATCCGAGAGAGTTTTGATCCGATCCGATCCAAATCCGAATTCGGATCGGATTCGGATATCGGATATTTTTGCCGACCTCTAACTCATACCCATAAAAGTGTATTTAATTGAGGTATTACTGTGTCTAGTACTTTATTGAAAATGGTAACTTTAAATATTTCTTCTTTGTTTCTAAATCGGTTGTGTCAAAAGCTAGTTCATTAAAATGTTTTTTTAACTTTTCTTTGCCGTTTTTCTTGAAAATTGGTATCTATACCATATTTAATTGCAATTTCACTGGCTTTGCACTTGAATAATTCACGCGCTCTCACACACAACATGCGATCTATGACGATAATTGAGATTCTTATTATAATTCTCGAGGTCGGAGAAAATTTGTCAGGACAGATAGGGTTAGAGGTATGCTGGTCACCGGTACCGCCGAGCCCCTTGGTAGCTAAGCCAGGGGTTTTAACATCATATGAAAGAAAACTTACCACGAAGTGAAAACTTACTACTCATGCGCCAAACACCTGCAACCGTCAGCTTTTTAGCGTGAAGCTATCTCTTTCGATTGCAGTACCTCTCGCTTCTGTAAACAAATCCGTATAGCCGTAGCATTCATTCTAATTGGAGTTGTTTTCTTGCTTCGCCGAAAAAATGTAAAATGCAACATTAGAGCAACGAATTGTATGAAATTTCACATGAAACTTGGCAAAACTGCTACTGAAACTTATAATTTATTGAAAAAACTACCCGAATTGTTCAAGGACAAGTCATGGTTTCTCCATAAAAACAATGCGCTGGCTCATTCCGCAATGTCTGTCAAGAGATTTCTAGCCAAGTACAGTATCCCAGTGTTGAACCATCCGCCTTATTCACCAGATCTTGCACCGTGCGACTTCTATCTGTTTCTTAAGGTGAAATTTGCCTTAACAGCAACAAGATTTGAGCTTTGAAAGAGAAATCAGCACGCGTTCTGAAAGAGCTGACAGTAGATGACTTCCAGCACTGTTTCGAACAATGGAAGATTAGCATGGAGCATTGTAGGAATAGAGGAGGGGTGTATATTGAAAGTGATAATAAGTAAATATGTATGGAATCAAAATAAAATGTTAAAACAGCATCAGTCTCGTTATTTAATAGCCACACCTCGTATTTTAAATATTGTTTACATTTTAAATAAAATAAATATAAATATATCATCACGCCTTTTACCCATTACTGGGTGTGACACTCTGCCAACGCAGATCTCGATAAGTAATTTATTTTTGCACGTGAAGTGCGGTTACCAGCCGTCAAATCACGACCCCCAAAGATATTAGGGGAGGGGAAGACCCAAGAGTAGTTTTAATGTGGTGAAAATTGTTTGTCGGCTGCGAGAATCGAACCAAGGTTCTCAGGATCTACAGCGGATGAGAGCAGCATACTAGTACATGGTAATGCATATTTATGCACTAGCGAATGACTGGCAAATTAACTCGACAGAGCAAACACTGCATGTATGTATGTATATGTACGTGTTTGTGGCACGACGAACAGTGTGGCCGACACGTCATGAAATGGAAACACATATATTTTACATTAAATATCAAGAAACAAAACATCATGTTTGTTAATTTAATTAAAATTCAGAATTACTCACCGCATTTGTTTCTTTTTTGTTATTGCCAATGTTACTTTGTGTACAGAAATGTCTTGGCTTTGTTTGACAGTTGCATAAAATTTATATTCGTAAACAATTATTATTATTTACCGAGGCGTATTTTCCTCGTGAGTAATAAAAAATATATTTTATTCCAGGTGTAAATTATATATTTTACGAAATAGCAGATTTATATTAAATTTAATACATAATATGCACTGGCGAACAAAAAAGTGGGACGCTTAAAAATATCCAAATATATATTCATAATATATAGAATGTTCCAAATTATTGCAAAAAAATAAAGAGTATATATTATTTGATGTATCGATGATAACGCAAAAATAATTTTTCCGAAATTCTCAAATACGAGTATAATTCCACATTCCTTAGTCCTAACATTTTTGGTATCACTGGACTGATAGGAAAAATATAGAGATACTGAAAGTATTCGACGTTCGAGATCATCGAATATTTACGTTAATGGCGAACATTCGAATACCTCGAATATCAGGCGATACGTCTTGACATTGAAACAGCGCTGTCTTCTGCGCTTTGATGAACTCATTTGACAGTTGTACAGTTGCCACTTAGCAGTTAAAGAAAACGAGCTTTGTTTTACGAATTTAGGTACATCTGTACCTATTTACTTCTTATCAATCGTTTTATAATTCATAATCCTAATAATAATTTAATTAATTAATAACAATTTTTTTGTAATTATCGGGAACATAATCTCTAATCACTAATCACATTATCAATTATCAGTTCGTTATCACTTTATCATTCTTTTTTTAAATTATTAAATTATTTTTTTATTATTTACAATTATAAATTAAATTAATATTTAAAAATAGTAACTATTCGGAATATTCGAATATTCGAGATACAATTCAAGAAAAGAGATATTCGCCTACGTCTAGAAAAGTACTTTTAAAAAAATATTACACAAATTCAATTAAATTATTATTTTTTTAAAATTTTATTCATTATTGTAGGCTACCAGGCACAAAAATATTAAGTCTAAGGAATGTCATATTTTTTTGTCTGATGCGTTTTTATGGCAACAATAAACATACAATAATAAAGTTAATTGTTATGTAACCTAAGTGTGCTGCAAAGTATTTTGCAACATACCCGTACTATAAACGGACGTTTTCAGCATGAAATACAAATCAAAATGTTAATCTTTCAGAGCAGATGTAAAAAAAATAGTTTTCATCCTAGAATGAAATAGTTTATAGTTATTTGTAGACGAAGGGCTGAAAACAGCTATTTGCAGATCAAGGCTAGTTGAGATCTGGAACGGTAATTTATACCAGAGGTATGCACAACATTTTTCTATAAGATTAATCGACTTTTTAATTGTAATTAATAATAATTTTAAATGTAGATACGTACGGAAAGAATACAAACAAAACAATAATAAAAATAAAATTGACATTTGTAATCTGTAAAGACCTCCGTTACCAATAACAACGGAGGAAAGGATCTTGGTCTGCCACAGAAGTAAACGTCACCAGGAGGCGTGGCTTAAGCGTTCTATCTCTTTCTATTGTAAGGCAACGTATGGCGTAGCACACTTCTTATGAAACAAACATTTGATTTTTAGCCTCATTTTTGTTTACATGTTTTGTTTTGCGCTTTTTTGTGCAATAAATTAAAATGAGGTGGTGTTTTGCACCTGGCTCTAATCACAACGAAATATACAAGTGCAAAAAATTCAAAATTCAAAATTGTGAGGTTATGATTGTAGAAATATGAAGTTCACTACGACATACGTTTCTTTTCAAATTTAAAATAGACATAAAAAATCTATGACATGACATTTCAAAACAATAACCATTTATATTGGTAACATTAAAACAGTAATTTGTTGCATCATTGGTCGTTTCCCTTAAAAATTTCAATTTTGATACTTATAAAATAAAAACGCGATAAAACAATGATAACTGCATATACCATTCGACTCGCATTCAAATTTACCGCCCTAATATGGACCGCCCACTTCTGTGGTCTATTGTTCACCTTCTATCACCAAATGACGTTCGAAAAGCATACTTTTTTACCGGTAGTAGAAAAGTACTTTTTAGCCGTTAAAATAACAAATGACTCAAAAAAATGCCTTTAAAAAATCCTTTACACCATATAAAACATAGAATATGATACGTGGACGTAAAAGTTTTTCATTCTGCTGCTATTTCAACTTCCTGCATTCGTAGATACGAAAAGCTGTAATTTTTGTTCTTGTATCATAAATAACTATTCAACTTTAAATAATTTTAACAAAATTACAATGAATATCTCTTTAATGGTTGTTTTAAAATATAAACTTTATAAACAGATTAAAAATGTATATATTAAAAACAGAACAAGCCGTAATATATTTACATTCATATTATATATTCAATAACTCATTATTTTGAAATAATACTTTATTTATTTTTAGTTGTCCTTTATTCTTTTTAATTTGCTCCTTTTTTTGGTTCGTGGATATATTATCTTTAAATAAATAACACTGTTCATAAATACTGCCATCTAATCCTGTATATTTTACAGGATAATTGTAAATAAGTTCTTGCATTTCAGTCTCTCGGCTTTCAAAACTGTGATTGCTTTTTCGCGCTGAATTTACAAACATTTGTGAGAAATACTGAGCGGCTTGAACCGCTTCTTTTGTGTGTAAAATTCCCTTTTTCGGTTTCCATTCGTAAATATTTTTTTCAGGGTGGAATTGTACCCCATAAAATGGATGCTTTCGATGTTCTAAAGTCGATACGAATTCCAAACCGTTTAAGTCTTTGTTCACTGATAAGACGTGCCAGTCGTTCTCAAGATTTAAATCTGCTAAATTCTGTGAATAACAAAAATACAATGATATAATATTAATGAGTGGGAAAGTATAATAATACCTGTTCTGTTAAACAGAATCGATGAAAATTAGATGTAATATTTTTTGTTCGTAATGATTCAATGACGTCATCAGGAGCAGATTTGAACATTGCACTGTTTTTAAAATCTGGAAAATTATTTTAATATTTATTCTACATATAGACATTTTGTAACACTCGTATAATAGTAATGACGTCAAAACAATATAACATAGTAAAAATACATGTACCTAGTTGGAATGCAAAACAATATTTTATATAAAAATTAATGTATTTACTTTCTCTTTACGACAGAGAGTTAATTCTTAATAAGTATAGTAATAATAATAACTTAAATATAATTAAATTTATTGTTTTCATACTAGAAATATTATTAGTCTTAAAATTTGATTAATAAAAATTAACTAGTGCGTTGATAATATCCTTATACCTCTCATATTTTTTTTTATTTTGTCCTTTCAAAATTTAGGTTTAGAAAATTTAATTACTAACGTCATAGGAAACGCCATTGAAATACAAGATTAACTTTGTCATTAAATATTACGCTGATGTTAGTTTATTTTATTTATTTTTAAAATGTTTTCGAATAGTTATAAACCACTTGGACATATTTTACATATAACATTTGAGAAAGGTTTAATTACATTTTTAATAGAATCGTACAATCGAAATAAATGCATTTAAACAACTTTCTTTTGTTTGTCCATTTAGTTCACAAAACATCCGAAATCGGATACAGTTGCACCTCAAGAATCACTGATTCAAAGCATTTGTTGTTACAAAAACAATTCTACCCTATTAATTCAATAAAATATTTACATTTTAAAGTCTAAGAATTATTAAATTGCTATAAGATATTCTCGCGTAAATATTATTATGTATTAAGTAATTACATTTTCCAAATGATGCATGATAGTTCAATGAAAACTATTTTATATTGCTCTGACGTCATCGCTGATATCTGCGCAAACCTGGCTTAAAGTCAAGCGGAAGTCCAATATTCTGCGCAGCGCAGTCTGCGCGATATTCCTTTGCGCCTGCAGCTGCGTAAATCAAAAACTCCATTCCTAAACAAATGCCGAATATCGGATAATGATGACCGCGGTTATTTTGCTGAACAGCCAAGTTATACAGCATGTAACCGGCATCCGCGTAACCATTTGATTGGTTAAACCAGGTTGCACCACCCGGAAATAGTATTCTGTAACACGGTTATTTGTTAGTCGTTACCTAGTTATAAAAAGAAAGTAATCGTCGGTAGAATACGTAGTTTTGTTATTCTTCCATCTGTAGCTAAAATGCTATTCTACAAGATGTTTCATCGAAATGGAACTCCTCGATTTTTTAACTATTGGTTTTAGCAAAAAAAAAAACATTATTTAGAAGAAATGATAGTGTGTTTTAATAAGCCAAGGTAATGTAGGATTGAAATTAAAGGACTTAGGCTTAAGTTGTAGTCAATTTTATTGAAGTATAGTCAACTATACTTCAATAAAATTGACTACAACTTAAGCCTAAGTCCTTTAATTTCAATTTAGAAGAAATGTTCAGGACAAATATGGGCTGATTGCTTTACATATAAAATTAATTTATTAAATCAGTTTTTCTCAAGTAGTAACACAAAGATACGTTTTTCTAAATGGTAACCTATAATTTTTATCCTCCCATTAAATAGAGATTTTTTTCTGATTTCATCCATATAAAGAAAATATACATATAACTTTTTTTTCCAAAAAAAATGCAATTTAAAATTTATTATTGTACACTAATATCAGACAGCCGAGCTTAAGGTGAACCATGCGTTCTGATATTAGTATCAGAACGATGATTTGCCTTGATCTCTTTGAAACGAAATATTATTCTTATTATGAATGAAACTTATTAAGTATTGTATATAATATTGAAGCCAAAACTTCAAAGTATTGTAATAAACTAGATACCATTAATGTTGTGTACAAATATTGAAAGAAATTACACTCAAAATTTGAATTTATTTCTCAAAAATGCTAGGAACGATTTTATTTAAAAAATTCTGTATTGTTAAGAATGTGGTCCTCTATAACTCAGAAAATTTTTATCCAATTTGAATTTACAGTTCTGAAGAAAAAAAATAAAATATGCGAAAAATGGCTCAAAACAGGACTTTTTTGTGTATTTTTTGTTTTTTCTCCAAAACTGTAAATTCAAATAGGATAAAAATTTTCTGAGTAATAGAGGACCATGTTCTTAAATATACAGAATTTTTTGAATAAAATCGTTCCTAGCATTTTTGAGAAAATTAGATCTAAAATTTTGATACCATGCTCCCCTACACTTCAATTTTAATTTATTTGTATTATAAAGATTATATATTCTTGTTCATACACATAACAAAAAGCTGAATGTTTAGAGATTATGTAGTACTACTTGTTTGTTCATTTGGATGAGATTAAATATATGAAATATTTTTTAGAAATTTGAATTTGTTCAAGCTACTTTGCAAAATTCTCATTTTAATCTATTGAAGAAGGCTTTGGTGTACACTCAGTGCAAAAATGATCTGGCGTTTTGACAGCTGTCATGATTCATGATATATTTTAAAATGTTACACTATGTACATGAAATGAATATTTCAGAATTTGTGGTTTGAAATATGTTTAGTTTTGTTATATTATAATATTCAAAGTCATGGGTACTTTTTTATGATAAAATATTTTCTCAGTTTTAGGAGAGCATAGTAGTGGAACAGGATTATGTGGAATATTGAACTGTATTATTTATCTTTCAATAAACGATATTTTCAACATAAAAGTATCTAATTATACGGTTATAGAAAGTAATTCATTTTTAACCTCAAAAATTTCATCAAAATAAAATTCATAACTGGACGAAAGGAATGAGATTTTATTATTTGGACACCTCAGTTTATAGAAGTACAGACAATAAAAATTGATGAGGAGTTTGTTCAATGGGTGTTTCCAATCAGTGTTGTTCCTAGGACAAAAAAAATTGTACTAACTTCTGGGGGAAATTTGTACTAAAAATAAACGCAATTGTACTAAATTCAGAAAATAGCGGCGAAGCATAATATATGGATAAAATGTTACTGAAAAGGATTTTTATTGTTAAACAAAACATAAAATAAGTATATCATCATCATCATCACGCCTTCTACCCATTACTGGGTGTAGCACTCTACCGAAGCAGGTTTCGGTAGTGATATATTTTTGCGCATGAAGTACGGTTACCAGCCGTCAAAATAAGTAATTCAAATAAATGATTTGTTATGTTTTGTTAATTTTTTTTTGTTTATATTTATAACCTCAACCCTCATACACGATACAAATATACGGTGACCAACGATGGCGGATAAATGTAAATGTCTGTCAAATCAATGTCAATATTGTTAACAATACTCAACTACACACCCCATCATTGCTACCAATCATTACAAATATGAATTCAAAAAAGTCTTCAGTTTCAGAAAAAAATTATGTTTTTGTTTTCAAATATTTTTTCTTGTATAAATAACAAAATAGTACTAGATTTTAGACAGAGGTGCTGATGTACTAAAACGTTATTCATTGTACTAAATCTAGTACAATAGTGCACCTAGGAACAACACTGTTTCCAATAGTAAAGAAATATTATGTACAAGAACTTGCTCCAGAAATAGTTGATTCACGAAAAGAAAGAAGCATGTCGATCAGAAATATGCCACAGAAACACGGAAAGTAAGAAATTTTAAAAGAGTTCAAATAACCTGATTAATTCAGTGGGACGGAAAATGCGGTTTTCTGGTGCATTTATAGACATTGGTAAATATTTTTACGCATATAAATAATTCATTAAATGACACTTCTAATTCGTCATGACTCTGGAATATATTGATATATAAGTGGCATAAACTGGCATAATGGTGAAAGCGAAAAATTGTATATAAAAAGCTATACTATATCAGAATCTATAGAAACAGTTAAAGTTTGATTTTTCTGTCAAATACTCTTCCTGACGCTCGTTAAAATCAAGGAATTTCTTTAGTTCACCTGCGGCAGAAAATGTTTTCCTGCCGCTCACGAGTGGCAGAGAAATTATATGACATAATGGGTAAATATTCCGGCGTTTGAAGAAAAAATAGCATATTTTATGTGGAGTGAAATTGACGTTTTGTGTCGCATTTGCAGTTGATGGACGAGTGCACAAAACGTATCACTTTAACTCCTTATAAAATAATATACTTTATATATGATTATGTATAATTGAAATAAAATTGTAAGTAAATTTTCAATTTTTTTTATTATAATATCAAATAAAATACTATATTTTATTAAATTTTAGTTTTTGTGTTGTCGTCATATAGAAATATTTCTTGTGATTTAAAATAATTTTCAAGTTTGTATAGTTTTTAAACGCGCGCCAATACTTTTTTCACTATTCTGTACACTTCCACATTCTTGTTAGGACCACAAGAAACCCTACGAACTTCAGGCCGCATGTTTCACCTTAATGACAGAAAATAAAATAATAGTGTTTCCTTTATTACAAATTATAGAGTGCTCAAAACTATGTATTTGAGTTAGCACTACAATTCTGGGGATCTTTTTATTCCACAGTTGGCACAACGCCAGAAAAGGCGAAAATACTATTTGACATGTCATTTTTATAATAAATACAAATAGGTTGAGTGATAGATATACTTTAGATTAGTGCCGGAAAGTTCACCGAAAAACAATTCACCGAAATAACAATTCACTGAAATACAATTCACCTAAAGACAGTTCCCCGAAATGATAATTAGGTAAATTGTAATATTATTAACGTAAATAAAATTGTAATATTATTAACGTAAATAAAATTGTAATATTATTAGCGTTATTAACGTTCCTTAGTTCTAATAATAATTGTAATATTATTAATGTTCCTTAGAACTGGTAGAAAAATGTAGGCGTTTAGAAAAGGATACTTACCGTAAATTCCGAATCCTTTAAATATTATCCATTACGTTAAATACCGTTTATTACAGCAGGGTTAATATAATTATTGTTACGGATAAAATTTATTTAAGATGAGACAGTTTCTAATGACATTACTGCACTCGCTCAGGTCTAATACTTATAATAGCTTCACCGACAATATGTAATTAGAGTTTATTAAACCTTGTTTTTATTCACATTTAACGAAATAGGTATTTAATGTAATTCTGCTTATTTTGAGTACTTATCAATTTTCTAGATCTGTCCCATGGTGCAAATAGAGCAATACTTGAGCGGCCAAGACGGCGCACCGAAGCGTAAAAATATAGACTGTGCTATGGGAATAGAGTATCTAGTTCAAAATTACAACAAGGATAACATACATACGTATTTACAGGGCATAGCACATAATTTATATTATTAATATAAAACATTCAGTTTTATAAAAATTAAATGGGACATAACAAATGAATCAATTTCCTACTTTTAAACACGCCTGCATATTGCTGCCAGTCCTAAGCCTGGATAAAGTGTAAAGGAATGTTAATTAGCATTTTGGGAGAATTGTATTCGGTGAATTGTAGTCGGTGAATTGTTTTCGGTGAACTTTCCTAGACCCACTATAGATTATTCGCTCTGTGAGTAATGTTTAGAAATAAAAGGATGTGTGTAAGGAAAAACTATTTTTATTAATTTAAATTTTCACTGTCAGTAACAGGAAATAAATTTATATATCAGTCTTACCAATTCCAAGTAGTTTTTTTTTTTTATAAATAAAATAAAATAAATATTTCATCACGTCTCCTACCCATTACTGGATGTGGCACTCTGCCGAAACAGATCTCAGTAAGTGATATATTTTGCGCGTGAAGTGCGGTTACCAGTCGTCAAATCACGGCCCCCAAAGATGTTAGTGGTGGAGGAGCCACAGGGTTAGTTTTTGAAATTATGAAAACTGTTTGTCGCCTGTGGGAATCGAATCAGGGTTCTCAGAATCCACAGGCCGACTTCATACCACTGAGCTAGCCACTCCATAGTCAACTGAAATACTTCTGATCACACTGTATATTTATTGTTAAAATCTAAAAATACTACCAAATAAAGTATGTAAAAATAATGTAGATTATCATAAGAAAAAGTATCTTTCTTTGTGTTGTTACTGCTTGAGAACAACAGATTTAATGAATAAATTTTATACGTTCTTGATAAATAGTTTGCAGTTTTATTTTTAAAGACAGCCGTTTGGCTGCGCATGCGTTTAATCCTACACACGCGCTTATTTTATTTTTTTTTGTTTATGTTTCAGTAAAATAACTGCAACTGCAACATCAATTCTCCTTCTTTTTACAATTTCTGTTGTTTAAAGCACACTGCAT
The DNA here is from genome assembly GCA_911728475.2 of Pterostichus madidus. Taxonomy (NCBI): domain Eukaryota; kingdom Metazoa; phylum Arthropoda; class Insecta; order Coleoptera; family Carabidae; genus Pterostichus; species Pterostichus madidus. The sequence continues at coordinate 20,649,545 of OU452307.1, forward strand.
TTTAAAACACAATATATATTTTGACACTGGCGATAATACAGTCAAATATTGTACCAAGTTAAAATTTTTAGTTCTAAAAAGTTTGGCGTTTGTAAAATCTTGCAACTACAATAAAAACTAAAAGTAAAACATGCGCAGGAAATAATCACACACAGAAGCATATTCTAAACTATTTAATGCAACTAAAACATAAAACTAAACATTGAAACAGTAGGTGGGAATGATAACTAATACTAATACTGTGTAATTATGAAGTTATTGTTTTTGTTACATTTTTTATACAGGGTGTTAAAAAAGTTCCGGGATGGTGAAATATCTCGAGAAAAACACATCGAATCAAGAAACCAAAAAACACGTGTTTCATATTTTGCAAAAACCTATCTAAGCACACCAAACACAAACCCCAACCCCCACCCGCAGGGGGTGGGGCGGGGGGCAACGTTGAAACCTTAAATGGGAACCCCCATTTTTTATTACAGATTCGTATTCTGCGAAAAAAAATAAGTTAATTTTATCTGAAACTTTTTTTCCAATTCGGAATAGATGGCGTTCTGCAATAAAAAATGGGGGTTCCCATTTAAGGTTTCAAAGTTGCCCCCCGCCCCACCCCCTGGGGCTGGGAGTTGGGGTTTGTGATTGGTGTGCTTAGATAGGTTTTTGCAAAATATGAAACACGTGTTTTTTGGTTTCTTGATTCGATGTGTATTTCTCGAGATATTTCACCGTCCCGGAACTTTTTTAACACCCTGTATCATAGTTCCTAGAAGGAAGCTTATATTAAAAAAATAATGTCAATATGTCTAAATAGTAAAAAAAAATTATTGTAATTTTTTTACTTCAACTCCTGCTTTTCCTATAATGGCACGGGAATTCAAAAAATGTAACACGTCACTATATAAGTGTTGTCGGCCGTTGATTAGGTAGTTTATTAGACTTTTATGGAACAATATTGGTATAAATATTTTCTTATACTTATATGTACTCACTTATCACTTAAAAATATGATAATAAACACATTCTTGACCGTGACTACACTTATTATTAATTCTGGACTATTTGTTTATATTATAATAATATTTATAATACCAAATAGGGTAAAATGAATAATATGTAATTATAATATACATTGTTATATTTTCTTACTGTCTCAGTTTAAAATTCCACTTACCCATTTGTTTTGTTAATAATATCCGCATAGTATTGTTTATCTCGTCCAATCCTGTATTCATAAAAATATTTACATTCAATTACTCATTTTATATTTATATAGTAGGTAATTATACAAAATTAAATTATTCATAATCTATTTATAATAAAAAAATAATCATAATTATTTAATCAAGTAGGTATTATTATTATCAGTGCACACATTTCGCAAAACTAGATACCTACTAAAAATCAATTATCAAATTGTATTCAGATAAGACAAAGAAAAAATTGAAATTAGAAAATTGAAATTTAAATTTCTACATAAATAAAAAACTAATTAATGAGCTGAATTTTTGACGATACAAATACATAAAAAATAATTACCATACGGGAATAACTCTGGCACCACCACCTTCAACAAACTTAACATAAGACGCCGCAATAAAGCTCGTATATTCGCCAGGATAAATTTGATCTAGCGAATATGCGATTTCTTGCGCCAAAACCCCGATTATAGGGCTATTATTTTCATTTTTAGCTCTATTAACTGCAACAACAGCTAGAAATAAAACACAAGACACCAATCTTATTAATGTTATCGACATCTTGACAGCTAAATTAAAACTACTTTTTAAAATAGATAGACTGATGATCAATTAATGTTTATCATTTTGAGCAGGACCGACTTTGCCCAAAATTTAAAATAAAAAATTTTAAATTATAATTTATTATTGCAAAATAATTGTTTATTTTTCTTATCACATCTAAAAGTGCTATTAATGCAATGCATATATATATAGATTAACTGCACGTATCGATTTTCACCTGAATGATAATGCATTTAAAAATAAAGAACAATATGCTAAACTAAAGGTACTTTATCAATACTTACATTCAGCCATGCTAAAATCATAATAAAAAATCACGAAACATTGATGTATATTCTTAAAATGACACTAATATTTGTAGAAAATCGAATACCGGACAATCTACGCCAACACTGAACGAAAATGTATTGTAGAGTGTTCTAAAAATACACCTTGCTCCATCTGTTTATTGCACTTTCGACTAGCAGAGTTTATTCTTGAAATCTATATTTTACAAATACTTCTCACATAAGAAATGAATCATTTAATACTAATATTTTGTTCCTGTCCTGTTCTTAACATTACTTGACCTTAGATATCGATTTACAAAAAATTATTAATAACTTTTTAGAGTTCGACAAAATAAAGTAAAACTGTGGTTGGATTGCGTATTAACTCCACCCCTTCAGATATATAACGAATGGCGTGGATCTACTTTGGCGCGAAAATGAAATATACACTCTCGATGAAAACACTTGACCGCTGCACCATATACGATATGCGCATTTATTCGAATTTGTTAATGATATATTCATTTATTCTTAATCCATCATATTTATTATTCTTTTACATGTTATTTTCATAAATGGAAAGAATTACACGCCGTCTTATTATTTCATAAATTTAAATAAACCGCCTTTTTTTAAGACACGAATGTACCAACGATAGTAATAACATACGAAACCACTCCTCTCTCAGGCATGTAAATTGCTTTGTCCAACTCTATTACATACTTATAATGTATAAAATATATTTTTTGCCAAAAGTTGCGTGCCTGATATCGTACAAATAAAAACAGCTATTTGGCGGGTAGATTGTAGGATATGATTGATATATTTATATTCGTTATTTTTTCGTATATCTTGTGCATTTTTGTTATTATTTTACTTATTGTAGCATTTTTTGTTTTGTTGTCTGTTATGTTTTTCTTATTTTTTTTCTTTAATGTTGTGAACGAGGATCAATATAATGAAATATGGTATGTGTTGTGGTGTGCAAAATAAACAAAAATGATAAAATATAATTATTTGAAATACCGGAAAGAACGAAATATAAACCATTTAAAAAAGCGCCGAAATAATTTCGTAAGTAAGTGGCGCCTCAGTGGAGAAAATAAACACTTATTTGCACATCCATCTGGTGTGTAATTTCTCAACTCGTGTGAAGAATAGTTGACAGATTTTAAGATAACTTTTAAATGTAGAATTTAGTTTTTATAATAATTTCATTTATAATAATCAATTTATTTTAAATTATACAGAATGTCAGATGATGAAGATAATTTTCAATTGTACGGTACTCTTTTAGAACCATACGATGAGGGTATATTTCAAAAAAGTATTCCGTGTGATAGTTTTCTTAAATATTTTGTTGTTTACAGATGAAATTCCAAAAAAAAAGGCTTTTTCTATTGAAGATCAAATTGCTACAGATGAACAAGGAAGGAGACGTTTCCATGGGGCATTTACAGGTAAAAATATTACTTAACCTCATTCATTATTACCTAAACTGTTAAATTTTTGTTTATAGGAGGATTTTCTGCTGGATTCTTTAACACAGTCGGTTCTCTAGAAGGATGGAAACCGTCAGAATTCAAGAGTTCTCGCTCAGAAAAAGCGGAACGAAAATCACAGAAGCCTCAAGATTTTATGGATGATGAAGATGTTGGTCAATTTGGAATCGCCCCCACAATTGTCCGAGCTACAAGTGATTATTCCAATATCGTTAAACGAAATAAAAGAGTAATTAAGTCTGATGGTCCTATACCGGGTGTTCCAGTGTTGCATGCTATTTTAGAACCAGCAAAAGATACAGTTGGAATTAAACTCTTAAAAAAGATGGGTTGGAAACCAGGGCAAGGTGTGGGACCACGAATATCCAAAACAGAAAAACGAAGAATAAATCGTGAAAATGAAATAAATTCGGGTAAAGTGTATGGTTGTGAAATTCCGGAAGAATTTCGTAAACAAGTACATTCAGAAAATGATTCCTCATCAGATGATGACATTGATATTATGTTTGCTCCAGACGATTATGATTCTTTCGTTTATAAACCAAAAGATAATACATTTGGAATGGGTTACACTGGTTTAGACAAACGTCCTATACTTTCGAGTCATATAAATTTATTTGCTCCGTCAGAATTTAAAATGCTGGACCATAAAAACAAGAAAATATCCATTTCAGGCCAAGCATTCGGTGTAGGTGCGTTTGAAAAAGAAGATGAAGATATTTATGCTGGAGAAGATATGTCAAAATATGATTTCCAATTAGATACTTCATTAAAGAAAAATAAAAAAAAAGTAATAAAAGAAGATAAGACAAAAGAGAATATCATAGAAGGCTTTGTCTTAGCTCAAAATCCAGTTTCAGCAAAGAAAACATTCGCACCACCAGTTTTACCTAAAAATTTCATTCCAAAACATGGTGTTAGAATTTCAAGATTTGAACCTCTTCCTGAATACCACAAAATGTACAATTATGACCGAACTAAAACTATGGGTCGTCACGACTTAACAGCTAATCAAAGATCCAAAATTCTTAACACCTCATCACAAATTATTGCTCTTAAAAATCGGCAAACTCCAAATAAAGAATTAATATCAAAAACTTTTGATACATCTGTAGAGAAAGAAAAAGAAATAATAAAAGAAAAAGCTTCACAAATTACTAATGTACTTCCTAACAACCCGGTGGGACATTTTAAACCTTTCCAAATAAATCCTGAAAAACAAAAACGTTATGAAGAATATTTAACATTAGTTAAACTTGGACAAGTAAACAAATTAACTGATATTCAACCGTCATCCATGGCACAATTTGAAAGAGAACGGGAGAAATATGAATTTGCCCAGGCGGCTCGAATGTTTAAGCCGGTTATGGGTTTAGTTTTTGATAAATTCGTAACAGCTTCCAGTTCAGAGGACTCGGCTAATCTATTAAAAGCAGAAGGAAGATCTGTCTATGAACATGGAACTCAAGATATGCGAGATGCGGCCAAAAAGAAATTGTTTGGGCAATTAACAAGAATTATTGAAATTTGGAAGCCACACAAATTATTATGCAAGAGGTTTAATGTTCCTGATCCAGATATTAGGTATTTATTATATAATAATATTGTAATAATGTGCGTAATTATAAATTATTTTAATTGTGTTACAGTGAAACAGAAATAGTATTGGCAAAAAAAAAGAAAAATAAGTTTTCTGTTTTTGATTATTACGATGCTCACCAACAAAATAAAGTAATCAAGGAAGGTCCGGAACCAAAGAAAGTAATAGAAACAATAGAGAAACTGGAAACGGTACCTTCAGTTACTTCTGAAAAGGAAATAAATCCAGCTTTAACAAAATACATTTCATTGGAAACTCCAGATGAAAAAGTAACACCTCAAGATTCAAAATCAACTTCAAGTAGTTCTAATATTGATATTTTATTAAATATTCCGTCTACCTCATCCTCAATTCCTGTAATAAAACCAGTGAAATCAATTCCCAACGTATCGATTTTAATACCTACAAATGCACTTCAGAGTTCATCTAAACGTGAAGAACCAAAATTAGATATTCCACTTCTTGCACCAGCAACATTACCAACAGACCCAAAAGAAAAACGAGATCTTTTCAAAGCTATTTTCCTAAGCAGCAGCGATGAATCAGAAGATGAGAAAGAAGAACAACCTAAGAAAACAGAAGAAAAGATTACTGAAATGAAAAAATTACTCTTGGAAGAAGAACCGCAGAAATCATCTACAATATCGTCCACCAAACCGAATAAAGGAATTTTTGCAGATCTTGACTGGAGTAAAATCAATAGAAACAAAAGTAATTTGCCTCAAACAGAACAGACCAAAGAATATACTCAAGATAAGAAGAAAGAAGATATTGAAAGTAAAAAGAAAGAAGACAATTTGTTTGGTCCAATGTTACCCATACAGATTCCGAAACAAACCACAAGTGCATCACCTTGGAAACCAGTGTTTATCAACAAAAAATCTGTCAAAGATTCAAGCAGCTCTGACGACGAATGGATGGAAGCAGATTCTTCTACAGATAAAAGTAGCAAGAAATCAGTTAAGAAGCATAAAAAACATAAATCAAAACATAAGAAACATAAATCTAAGCATAAGAAGAAAAAGCATTCTAGTAAACACTAAGTACTATTGTTGTTCTGTATTTAAATATAATTTGTATATATCCAAATGACAGATAGTTGAAGCTGCATTTCTTAAAAGATATTTATAATTTTGTTGAAGATTGATATTAACTTTTTCATTTTGTGTCGCAGTTTTGGGTTATTTGCTGAGAATTTCAACGATTTGATCCGCATAAGATATTTTTGGTAAGTAAAAATAAATAATTAACTTCCACATATTGCAGTGATAAATTATTTATGTAAAATTTAGAAACTTAATTTTTACGAACGTACGAAAAACGTTGCAGTAGTGTATCGCGTGCGGTATAGAATAGACGCCAGAAATTTCAATTAGAAATGAAATTGTATAAGCAAACGAATGCACGATAAATATTTGTAATAATTCATCAACAAAATTTTGCGTAACACCTTTATATTACTAACTGATTATTTAATCGTTTATATTTAAAATCGGCATTCTTCGTTCATAAATTTCATTTCAAATTTATTTTCGCAACAACCGTACTTAACAGCTGTGATGTTAATCTACTATACAAACATTTTTATTATATATTAGATCAATATTTTTTATTAAGTATAAACTTATTTAGTTTACAATGAAATACGATGTTTCCTTAATTATTAATATTACACATTTCTCTATAATATAGATATAACATTCATAATAATTTAATGGCTCTAATAATAATTTGCTTATCATATTTTGTTTTCAAATTTTTTAGTTCTCGCAGAAAATATACAGCGAATTATAGTAATCAGCAAAAATCAAAATAGGAATGGAAATGACAATATTATTATTTATAGGCACAAATGACGCGTTAACATTGAAAATTATATTTCCATATATTTGTTTTGATGGTAAACTATATTCCGTAGCGATATAAAGACAATAGCATTTATTCAATTTTTTTTAAGATAAAACCATGAGAAACTTATTAAATTAATCTAAAACATGTTATTTATGTTTTGTTCCAAACTATTTTGATTTTATATTTCCACCAGAAAATTTAAATTTTATGTCTAACTTAAATAAATAAAAGCAAATCGACGTAAAATATGAAGAAATTAACATTGCTGTCAAACAATTGATGCGATATTGTCAGTTTATGTCAAACTTAAAATTTAAGTTTTATTGGTAGAACCGAGTGTTAGGTATGAAACATATTTCAGTCTAATATTGCATATTTCCAAATATGATAACGTAAAAAACAATGCGAATTATATATTTACTTTACCAACATGATGATAATGTACCTACTTTTTTGTTAAGTTTAGAAAAGCTTTTATTATGTTTAATATGGCGTTCTATTTATAAACAAAATCTTTTTTTATTATCACTCGCTTATTTAATCTTTAATTGTTACGAATTTTACATCGTAAAATTTGCCGAAAATAGAGAACTACTTGCTCATTTCACCGTCTCTCTATCTATTCAACCAAAATAGTTCGCAATGGTAGACTATCTTTGCTCATCAAAATATAGCGGGAATATAAAGAGTACACTGGAAACGAAAACTAATAAAATTATCTTTTTTCTTTCATTATTTTGTAAATAAAGCTATATTGTTTATTCTTAATAAGGAGAGGGAGGAACTGAACCCCATATCCCTCAATTTTATTTTTAACTTGTATGTAAATTTAACCTTTCAAAAACTGAAAGTATCAGTTTTAATGTTTTTCATTTAATGAATATTATTTTGATAATGGACCCGTTCATATGGATGCAACTTTTGTTTTCATTATTCTTTATTTTGTACAAATAAAGAACATATACTTAATGGTCCTGGAAAAAAAATCTATTGTTATTTTATTGTGGTAACTATAATAGCTATTTACATACGTGCGCGAAGACATACTTTGCACATGAGCGCAGTTTTAAAGCACGAGCGAAGTGAGTGTTTTAATTTGCGCGAACGGTGCAAATGACATCTTCGTGCACGAGTTTTGTACAATGCTTTTTGTAACGAGCAAAAATTATATAACCGATAGTGAGAAAAGTTATTAAATTTGAAGCGTGAATCTATAATAACAATTTCGTATGCCATGAAATGACATTTGTTATTTGCAAACAAATTGTTTATTTTTTTCTCGTAAAGCTTGTTAAAATATGTCTGATTGTTGGCGTTATAAGCTAATGTCTCTACTTATATTATAAATTCCTTAAAATGTGTGTATATAAGTACAATTAGAGTTTTAATAGTCAAACTTTAGTACCATAAAAAAGGTTTTTTTTTCAATAATTTTGAAGCACTAGTGCTTAAAATCTAACTACTTGAATTTCCAGAATAATGTAAACCTTATTTTGAATGATGCGAGTACAAAATAGTGATCTAACTACTCGTTGCTGAACTAATGAAATCTTGTTATTAAACAGTCGTTCTACGAACAGCCAACTAAAATCAATTTTGCATACGGTCATAGTCTTTAAAACCTCAAACTTCACCCTCCTATCCCGATTGAAATATTCACAAATGTGACAAACCTCCATTTACTTAAATTTATATTTGATTATTTTACTGAATTGAAAATCAAAAAATAATTTGGAAAGTAGTTAGAAAAAAGCATATAGACGAAATTATTACCGCATTTTATTTTTTTAAAAACTTTGTTGCACATAATTAAATATTAAGATAGGAGAATTTTTATATCCGATCCGACTTAATCCGATCTGAGATCCAACCTCCGATAAAACATCACCCAGTAATATATTCAAAGGTAATATTACAAGAGATGAATATTTTTTGTCTTTTTTCAAATGATTATCTCCAAATTTCGCTAAATTTTTGAGGAGCAAATTTTGTACTAATTTACATTGAAGCACAAAAAATTACCAGTAATAATATAACCAGAGAGTGAGAATAAATTGAAAATAATTTGGCAATAGCCACTCAAGTCCTACGGGCTTTCGTGACTATTGCCAGACAACATGCTTGATAAAGATACTGGAGAATTATTTTCTAATTTATCCAACTCTCGAGTTATATTTAATTAGATTATTTTTTCCAAAATTTGTTGGTGTATTTCTGTATCTGAGATGAAACTAAATCGATTTTTTTCACACATTTCACTTGAAGCGTTAACAGTTTTCAATAATTATTTAACAACTACCTAAAATTTATCACAAACAAAAAAGCACCTACAGAGATTATTCCCGGGAATAATCACTACAGCTTTATTCTCAGTATAATAATAACAAGATTGATGAAACGCAGATATGTGACATACAATGAAGCATTTCATTGGTTTTGAGAAACGTCAAAAAATAATCTAAAAAAAAATTCATCTCGAGTGTTATTTGGATAGATTATTCAACAAGACGTATTAGTAAATTAACGTTTTACACTCATTTGACGTTTATTTGAAAAAAAAAACAACAAACAATAATTTAAAATAATAGTAATATAGCGTATAATCATTTCTGTAGAGTGGAATTAAATTTATGTTTTTTACTCAGCGTATATACCTAAAGATGTGAATGACAATTTCGATTCATTTATTTCATCCGAATTTCAGATCGGAAATATTTCATCTGAACTTCGGATCAGATATTTTTCCGAACTTCGGATCAGATGTTTTATCCAAACTTCGTATCGAATATTTTATCCGAACTTTGGATTGGATGTTTTATCAGAAGTTAATATCGGATCCAACGAATCCGATCCGAAATCTCGGATTCAGATGTCGGATATTTTTGCCAAACTTTACTTATTACCTCATACTTATTAATTTTTTTTTACATAAAATGATCTACGAATAGTTTCATACTCTGTTTTACCGCAACTTCATAGAGTTGCCTATTATAGGGAATATATTTCCAAAACAGTGATTGGCTGACCACTTTATTGAATTTAGAATGTTACAAAACCTGTAGCAGTGACATTCATTTGCATGTTTCTGTTTGTGTCAATTCACTGTCAATCAGTGTATCGCTACCTCGGTTTTGTTTAATTTCGGGATTGTAATAAAATTTCTTTTTAATAATTGCACTGGTTTGATTCTGATTTTTGAACGTTCGGATTATCAAGCATAATACAAAAATATCAATTTTCCAAATTATCTGCGAATTTCAATATTTCCACAATAAAATGTTCTTTAGTTTCAGATTAAAAATTAACAACATATCGTATTTTGTTAGATACAACATGATTAATAAAATAAAATATGTAAACCTAGGAAAAGTAAAAAGTAACGTGTTTTCTTTTAGAAGTAATCTTTGCTCTAAATTGCAATGCAAACTGAATTTTATAACGATCAACGGTGTAATAAACAATGAACAGTTAAACAGAACAACTCTTAGAAAACATGAAACCAAGGGATGAATGACAGGAGGGTGTTGATATGACAGTGGACGGCAACTTTATCCCCACTTTACGCGCAAAATATATATTAAGTTTCGAGATCTATTATCGCAGTGTCACCCAATAATTGGTAAAATAGCATTATAATACACACACACACAAAAAAAATATTTTTTATTTTTCTGTAATATTTACACATTTTATTTGTTATTCTGAACAACAGGACCTTAATCCCAAATATAGTACAAAGGGCCTACAGCTTATAGTGGAATCCGAACCACTCAGACACAATCGTATTTTTTTGATATAAGTAGAAGTCAGTGAGATTTGAACACACGACCTCTTATTTGCTAATTAAGAAACAAGTTTTACCTCACTTTTTTACACTGGGCTACGATTGCCCGTAAATGATTGCCAAGTGTCTTATTTTGATTGCAGCGTATATTGGTATTGTCTAAAACGCATCTAAACTTTTAAATATACTTAGAATTATTTTTTATAAATTAATTACCAATCTCTTACAAGCATGCCGATATTTAATAATGTTTAATTAGAGTGCTTTGGTGATTCATAATTACTTCTTTAGTGCATTTCGTGACGATTTTGTATTTTCTGTTAGTAAAATACTAGATCTAAATGAATTAGTTTTAAGATTATTTTTTCTGATGAGGAATAAGAGTGTAATAAAACGATACTAAAAGATCCGCAATTAAAAAATGAATTTCTGAATACAAACCAAGGCAATGTTAGGTCAAAAACAGGAAGAAGAAAGCCAAGTTAAATCCAAAACATCTTGCCAAAGTTCCTCGGCGTCTCCTACATCACAAAATCGGCCGGTTTCTGTTCTCACTAGCTCATGCTGATTGGGATGAGCATTTATGGAATAAAGTTCTTTTAATAGATAAAACAAGAATACAGTTATAGGAGCCAGATGGACATAAACGAGTGTTTAGACGAGTTCTAAATTAATCTTGTGCAAAACGTTAGATTTCGCCGATGTTCCATAATGCATCAATTGAAACAGTCACACAGAACTTGTTGAGGTGTGTTTAAAAATGAATGCAGAGTAATACCTTTAACTATTTGAGGATGCCACGTTTATGTAGTTAGATTGATCACCATTATGTCTCAATACAAATCTCATAGAGCATCCTTATTAACCGAATTATGCAAGAAACATTTTGAGAACAAGAAAATATCAGATACTAATTCAACTTCATGTTAGCTTAAAATTATATTGTGTTATCGTTGTTGTGGCTCTTTTCATTTAAATATAACTAAAATGACACTCTTTTATTAAACTTATTTGATAGTCCAACTTGATACGATTTTGTTAATAATAATAATAATATGTTATGTACGTCGAAGAAAGAAGATGAATGATAAGTGAATAGGAATGATGTGATTTAAGGTTTGATTGTGATAAATGATTTCGAGTGTAATAAATGAATGAGTTTATATGGAGTGATCTATGAATGTGGGTAAAGTGAGGATGGTGTGTTCGGATGATAATGTTTGACGAGGGCTGATTATTTGATGAATGTAATGAGTGAATATTTTATGAGTGATTTTAGGGTTCGTGCTACCCCATTTGTTGGGATATAGCGTGATGATATGTATGTATGTATGTATGTATGTATGTATGTATGTAATATGTAAGTTAACAGCCCAATTCTCAAACGTTTTAGCTAATCAGGAATTTTGGTGAAAAAAGTTTAAATTAACTTTAATAAACTCGATACCACTTGATTTTCGGACAGTAAATTGAATTAACTTTTTTAAATCAAACTAGAATAAGATTATATATCCAAAATTCAGGATTAGCTAAACTTTTTTGAGAATATGGTTGTAAATGTTTATAATATTCAGTTCGGATTGAAGAGTTTTAATAACTATAAGAGCAACAATTTCGGTGAAAATAATAAAAAATTGCGACAATAGTCAATAGCAATATTCTACGTTTTTACGAAATGCTGTTTTCGGTACATATTGAGTAAAATATTTCAAATAAAAGTAGATTTTGTTCCGTCTAACCAGTGCTGATTTTTTTAATTTATTTATTTTTATTTTTTTCTAAGAAATTTTTAAATGTGATCAATAAATATCATACAAAGCTTGTATTTCTCAATAATTCAACCATGCCAAGCTTACTGTGATTTGCAGATCCTACATGTTGTAATTACTAATGGGCGTATTCTGTAGCTATCTTTCCAACAATAACACACGACACTAAATAGAAAAAGAAAATTACGGTTGCTATATATTATTTCATTGGTTATATTTTTTACGGGCGTTATAGAACACGCCCATAATAATATTAATTATATATGTTTGATTTAAAACGCATAAAAATATTATATTTCTTCATGATAGTCCTATAATACTAACAAATATTGTGATAGTCATGTAGAACATACATAATTTCTATGTAAAATAAATAAATTTAAAAATCACTACTACTAGATTAACATGTTTAAGTAGGAAGGGAAGAATTACATTTAATTCTTATATTTTTACTAGATTCTTGGCTTTTTGTAAAAATTCTAAAAAAATTAATAAATATAAGACAGCATTTCGAACCGTAGTTGAGTTTATTATCAAGTCTATAAATTATTAATTACAAATACACTACTTTAAATATAAATTATAAAATAAATTCTTACCTTTAAGTTTCTCTAATTCAAGTTTAAAACAATATTCTTGTAATTAATAATTTTTAGATTTGATAATAAATCTAACTAAAGATCCAAACGTCGTTTTATATTTAAAAAAAAATAGAATTTTTTCAATAAAGCCAGTGAGTATACATATAAGTATATTACCTATGTATTCAGTGATAAAGCCAAGAGTCCTATAAAAATTTGAGATTTAAATTTAATTTTTCCCTTTCTACTTAAATATTTTAGGCTTAACAAATTTCCAAACCACATAAATATTTTTTAAAACGTATATTAATAATACATTTTTATTACTCGACAGGATGAATCCTAATTTCAGAGTAATAAAAAGAAACCACACACACACAAGTAAAATAAATAAATAGTGATAATTTCGAAAAAAATTAAAGAAATAAAATAAAAATAATTAATAATATTACAATTATAATTAATATTATTTCAAAATAATTTACCTAGCTTGTTTTAAACTCGTTCATTCTTACACTAAAATCTAATGCCCCGTGCTCTCGGAAAAAGTTTTCTGTGAAACTTGTTAGATAGAAGAAAAAATCAAAAGAGTTTCTTGAACATCTGTGAGCTACTCTTTGATTTGAAATGAGCAAATTACTGTGCCATACATGATGTAGGTTACTTTCCAAAAAATCTTTCTCGCGATAAAGGCGACGCTATAATTTTAGAGCAACTTTCTTGACTACTTCTTCTTTCTAAAAAGTTTATCAGAAAACTGAAAACATAGGAGATAAACACAGGATTTAAAAAATATTCGGAAATTGAAAAATAAAATGTGACATTTGTAAAAAATCAGATAGCCATGAAAATAAAAACAAATTAAACAAAATCTCATTTTGTCAGCTCAGTCAAAAAATCATTATCAATTGTTGAACTGAAATTTTGTTTTATTTGTTATTTATTTTTTTTATTTTCATGGCTATCTTATTTTTGCTAAAGTGTCACATTTTATTTATCAAATATCTACTAAACTCCATTCCCTGTATGAAAACGATGACGTCATATGTGGACGAGGTAATCATAGATACGATGAAATATAGCTATCTTTTTTTAATTATATGCGTACCTATGCGAATGGCATTAACGTATGTCTTAATAAGTAAACACACAAGTTTAATGTTTTTTTCCGTGCTATCACATTAATTATTTTAATGAAAACGTATGACAGTTCTTACTAATACGAAAATTTATATTTACTTTGTTCACATTTGTTTATAAAATAAAAATAGAGACGAATGGCCATGATTTTGTTATTTTCTCGGCTGTCATTTCTAAGTTTGTGACATTTTTTATACAATAATAAAGACTGAGAAATAAGAAATGGCTTATAAAATTTTGGAATGATTATTTTGCGCTGAAGTTAGATAATCGAGGACCTTCAATTAATTTAACTGTAGTACAAGAGGTAATGTGCACTGTATTTTGTGTTTTCATATATTATTTATTTATATATAATAATAATACATACAAAATGTATATTTCTTTGAGTTTTATTTTACTAAATTACATATTTCAATAAGGTAGGTAATATATTTCGAGGGATAAGATAAATTTATATTTGGTTATTATTTAATATATGCAGTATTTGGTTTCATTTATAAACTAATTAAATTTTATACAGTAAAATATTTTAATCTGACATTTAAATTTTAGATTACGTTTTAAAAATGTCGTATTCCATTTGCCATTTAGATCTGATCTAACTTACATTTACTGAACCAGATCTCTTATTTATTTCGCTGGATTACTTCGCTGACTTTATTTCCAGTGCTAGAATTATAAATTCTAATTTACTTTGAAGCAATTCACACCAACAAGTGCATCAGTTTGCTTTATTCGGTTAATTTTGTCATATATCGAATTTATCTGAACTGATTTAAGTGAACCAAGTGGCAAATGGAATACAGCTAATGTAAACGTTTTAAGTACAAAATCTTGAATCACATGGATACCGAATGTGACGTAATCGTTTTCATACAGGGAATGGAGTATATTACTGACATGCTATTATAACAATTTTATACATACTTTTTAAACATAACATTTAATTATAAATTAATTTTTTCTTGTACTTTTGCTTTAAAAAGTACAGGAGAAACAATTGCCGCACATTTGTAAAATCCTATATTAAACTCCTATTCCGCATTTCTGTGATATATTTTAATCGTAAAGTGTGGTTATCAGCCGTCATATTAGGGCCTCCAAAGATATTAGTGGAGGAGGAATCACAGGAATAGTTTTAATGTGGTGATTATTTTTTGACATTTTTCAAATCCAATGATGTGCTTCATTGTGTCTGCGTTTTAATCAATCCTGTCATTATTATACTGGGAATAAAGCTCTTGTGATTATTCCCGGGAATAATCTCTGTAGGTGCTTTTGTTTGTGACAAATGATAGGTCAAATGTGAAAAAAACGATTTAGTTCCATTTCAGATACAGAAATGCACCAACAAATTTTTGAAAGAACTTTTAAGAATACATTAATAAGTAATCAATCGATATAGACCCAGTTCAAAATCTTTTAAGTTGGATCAATCGACCTCAACAGTTAAAAGACAAAAAATAATCTAATTAAATATAACTTGAGAGTTCGATAAATTAGAAAATAATTCTCCAGTATCTTTCTCAAACTTGTTGCCATCTGGCAATAGTCACGAAAGCCCTTAGGGTTTTCGTGGCTATTTCTTGCAACAAGATTTCGAAAGATCTGTCAAATTATTTTCAATTTATTCTCACACTTTTGTTATATTATTACTGAAAATTATTTGTCGACTGTGGACATATTTATTTGGCATTTTTAAAGTAACCCGGTATGTTACTTTTGTTTAATTGGCACGTTTTAAGTAACCCAGAACAGTTCCTGAACTGATCCTACTGCCCCAGCTATTTTGCTGGGTTGACATGTTGAACTCGTTTCCTATCTCTTTCCAATCAACTTGTGTTCCTTGTTATTCGTTTTTAATTGATGCCATCGCAATTTGTATTTAAGCAGATGTCATTTAGGACGTGCATTCAGGTTTTTAATTTATCGCTAATTTTTACAACTGACACGAGATGCATCATTTATTTGGAAGTAACACGAGTTAGTTCTAGATCAATTCAGGGTTGAACCCAAAGTTTCCAAACAAATACGGCTTATGAGAATCAAACTCGGGTTCTCTAATCCACAGGCCGACTTGATACCACTGAGTCAGCTACCCCATCATTACATAATATAAAATTTGCCCTAGATAAACCTGCGAACGGTAAACTCATGTTTAAAGTTTTAAAATGTAACAAAACCACTATAACCAAACTTCAAACTGATATTTATCCAAATATGGCGCGCTGATTGACTGATTATTTATTTGTACATGGTTCGTCTATCTCTTTCTAAGGCATGATGTCATTTTATAAGCCTTCATTGGTCCTTAAAGTTTAATTAAATAGAATGTATAACGGAGTACTATTTTGAGCATTACTGGCACCAATGATCTCACTGATATACTTATGTCAGGAATATTAATAATATTGGAAATTGAAGAAGTTAGAATATTAGAAATACTTATGTCAGGAATATTAATAATATTGGAAATTGAAGAAGTTAGAATATTAGAAGTGGACACACTTTTTTTAAAAAATAGCAAGGACTTCAACAATTTCTAAGCCAGTTTAAAATAACTGATTATGAGACATGGATGCTGACATTTTATTGCTTTCCTTGTTATTGTTCATATAGTTCCAAAATTGTTTAGGATCATTTATAATACTATCTTGTAAAGATTATTAGGGATGTTCATTTTATCCGGATATTGGAATATTCTGATATTTACAGAACAGCCCGAATAGTTCAAATATTCAAATAATTAATGAGGCCGACTAGTCAAATAATTAGGGTTGTTGATTTTACGAATATTCGAGAGTTCGATTGTTCGGATTTCTTGAACCTTCGAATTTAGATTCGAACTTTCGAATTTTTGAATATTCCGTATTTTCGAATTTTGGAATATTCCGAAATTACGAATTTTCGAATTATTCGAATTGTGAATCTGGATCCTAACGTGAACACGGCATGGTGATATGAATTATTTTCAGAATAATTCGTAAGTAATTATTATTAATTATTATTATTTACCAAATTAATTCAATTTAGACTTAAAATTTCGCTACACTGTCAAAAACGTTTTAATTAAGACGTTTTTGTATTCTTTTTATTGTCATTTTAAACAGTTTTACTAAAAGTCCATAGCATTTCGATCGGCGGTAAGAGAATAGATGGCTTAGAGAGAGAATAGAGTTTTTGCAGGATACTTCGCCGAGTTTATTATTTAATTCGTGGCCGACTTTTCGCGGATTATGCGTGAGCGTGTTTGGAGGTGACAGATGGTGTTAATTTAGTGGCAAAAATTCGAGAATTCGAGGCTTCTAAAAATTCGTAAATTCGAAGCTTCGAAGTTTTTCTGACGAAGTTCACATCATTCGAATGTTCGAACGTTCAGAAATTCAAACTTCGGTGGAAATCAACGACCTTACAAATAGTAATAATGAACGAATAGTTTGGATTGCTGAATAGTTCTTAATAAATACTTTAGATATTTAGTTTAGCTGCAAAATTTTAGCACATTCTAATAAACAAACGAATTCTAAAATCTAAACAATAAACACCTTAAACAATAAAATAATGCGTATTTCATATTGCTAAATTATCATACTCGTATATTAGGTAAATCCAAACAAATAACATAAATAAATATATCATCACGCCTTCTACCCATTACTGGGTGTGGCACTCTGCCGAAGCAGATCTCGGTAAGTGATATATTTTGCGCGTGAAGTGTGGTTACCAGTCGTCAAATCACGGCCCCCAAAGATGTTAGTGGTGGAGGAGCTACAGGTGTAGTTTTTGAAATTATGAAAATTGTTTGTCGCTTGTGGGAATCGAACCACTCCATTCAAACAATTAACCAAATCAAATAATTATAGGCATTAATATCAGTGTAGTGTAGAATTACGTTCTGTTGTTCTAATTTTATTATAAAACATTAAATACAATAATGTGCTGTATAATTATCCAAACTGTTCGAGTATCCGAATAATTTTTAAATATCTGAATAGCGAATATGGAGACTAACAAATATCCGTACTATTCGGATACTAATATGAAGACAATAAATATCTGAAATGTTCTGATACACTAACGAATATCCAGACTATTCAAATGCGAATATCGAGACAAACGAATATCCAACCTATGCGGATACGAATATTCGGTTGACCTAATATTAATTCGATTATTTTTTGACGTTTCTCAAAACCAATGAAATGCTTCATTGAATGTCACGTGTCTGCGTTTTAACCAATCCTGTCATTATTATACTGAGAATAAAGCTGTTATGATTATTCCCGGGAATAATCTCTGTAATTGCTTTTTTGTTTGTGACAAATGATAGGTAGTTGTCAAATAATTATTGAAAACTGTCAACGCGTCAAGTAAAATGTGTGAAAAGAAATCGATTTAGTTTCATTTCAGATACAGATACCAACAAATTTTGGAAACAACTTCCAAGAATACATTAATAAGTAATCAATCGATATGAACCCAGTTTAAAATCTTTTAAGTTTGATGAATCGACCTCATCAGCTAAATCAAAAAATAATCTAATTAAATATAACTCGAGAGTTCAATAAATTAGAAAATAATTCTCCAGTATCTTTCTCAACCTTGTTGCCATTTGGCAATAGCCACTCACGTCCTACGGACTTTCGTGACTATTGTCTGGCAACAAGTTTTCGAAAGATTTGTCAAATTATTTGCAATTTATTCTCACTCTCTTGTTATATTATTACTGACAATTATTTTCAAAATCGACATCCCTGCAAATTATGTATTCGCTATCTTTAATTAATAATCTCATAATATTTTCGGTAGGGCTGTAAACAGCTGAAAAAATTTGTTCGGTGTCTGATCGCGGGCCTTCATACTTCGTCGGCTCGGTTCTTGTTCCGGTTTAAAGTACTTGATTAAATTTTAGAACTGGTTTATAAGATCAGTTCGGTTCAGTTATTATTATTTAATGTTTTTATTTATAAATAAAATAAAATAAATATATTATCACACCTTTTACCCATTACTGGGTATGGCACTCTACCATAGCAGATGTCGGTAAGTAATATATTTATGCGCGTGAAGTTAGATTACCAGCCGTCAAATCACGGCCCACAAAAATGTTAATGAAGGGGAAGCCACAGAAGTAGGTTTAAATAAATAAATAAATATATTATCACGCCTTTTACCCATTTCTGGGTGTGGCACTCTGTCGAAGCAGATCTCGGTAAGTGATATATTTTGCGCGTGAAGTGCGGTTACCAGCCGTCAAATCACGGTCCCCAAAGATGTTAGTGATGGAGGAGCCACAGGGGTAGTTTTTGAAATTATGAAAATTGTTTGTTGCCTGTGGGAATCGAACCAGAGTTCTCAGGATCCACAGGCCGACTTCATACCACTAGGTAAGTTTAATGTGGTGAAAATTGTTTGTCGGTTGCGGAAAACGTACCCGGGTTCTAAACTCCACAGTTCAACTCGATACCACTGAGCCACCTACCCCATAATATGTAGTCGGTGGTTTATAATTTTGTTTGTCCAATTTAAATTCAAAGGTACTTCGCTCTATATACCTTATTTTTATTATACTCGTATGTATAAGATATACAGTGATAACATTTTCATTTGGCAATAGTTTCTTATCTTATTATTTTTGGAACAAAAATGTAAATACAAAAGATGTTCAAAATTTAAAACTACGCCCAAGGATTAAATTGTATTGATATAATACATTTTTCTCATGAGTAGACGTACATTAAAAATTGTATTGACAAATCTGTCAAATTATTATTTTTTATTTTGAATGACACTATAAACAGCTTAAAAATGGCAATTTTAATGTAGATTTATCTCATAATAGGAACGTAGGTATTATATCAATAAATGTGGACTAATTTGATGCAGTTTTTAATTCTGACCATGTTTTATATTTACACTTTTGTTGTAAATTGAATACGAAAGAAACTATAATCGAATGAATATTTCACCATTTTTTTTCCTATATCTACAACAAAAAATCTGGTGTGGTCACCACACGACTTTCTTATACACAGCATATTTAACATCAAAAACGCTGAATTGAACACTTATGACTTGCTCCTTGCGTTTGACAATTATTATTTGACATATAAATGTTAAACATGTTTATGTTTTTTGTTTCTATTGCTACTATGATTATTTGAATATATTATTAAATATATAAATTAGATTTTCTCAAAATCAGACGCATATACAGGATAATTGCAAATAATATTTTATGTTCCAAATATTTTTGCTAACATCTTTTATTTGAAACTTGTTTTCGTCACTGATTCCATTTTTGAAATAAATGGAATTTATTGTTTTGCGTGTTTCATTCAAAATCAACTCAGCTCTTCATATTTTAATGAAACTTATAATTACCAAGTTTTGTTAACAAATCTTATCTCGTTCAGAGATACTGCACACTCGGACACACATCCATCCATCCACACACACACACACACACACAGACATCATTGAGAAAATGATGAAAACGGATTCAAAACACGTATTTCCGCGAAAATCTCGTCAATGATTTTTTCACGATTACAATACTTCCTTATACTGTGTATAAGAAAGTAAGAAAGAGTAAACAACCCCATGTACCTATGTATTTTTTAAAAAACAAAATTCAGTTTCGGTATTTGAAAAAAAAAATTAAATTATAAAAAGAAAAATTAGGATACCGTCACGACTTGAACTTGGAACCAATGAACTCCAATCATATGTTTAACTCGACTTTAATCAAGTACATCGCCATGTAATTCAAATCTGACTTTATTTCAATTTTTTTAATATATTTTTTATATGCCATTGGTGTCTCGATTTCATGACTTTCTCATATACAGAAAGAGTTGACGGAAGAGTCGTCTGCAGTAACACTGATATACTCGTATTTACCAATTGAGATTGAATTAAATAAACACCCATTTTTTATTATTCTAAATTTTGACTATTAAAACGCTAATTGTACTTATTATAAACACACATTTTAAGGAATTTATAACAGAACTAGAGACATTAGCTTATAACGCCATCAATCAGACATATTTTAACAAACTTGACGAAAAAATTAAACATTTTGTTTTCAAATAACAAATGTTAATTCATGGCATACTTAACTGTCAATATAAATTCACGCTTCAAATTTAATAAATTTCCTCATTGTCGATTATATAATTTTTGCTCGTTGCAAAAAGCATTATACAAAACTCGTGCACGAAGACATCATTTGCATCATTCGCGCAAATTAAAACCCGCGCTCATATGCAAAGTATGTATTCGCGCACTTGTTATGTAAATAGCTATTTTCTATTACCAATGACAAAAACATGTTATTTTTAAATACTATTTAGTATCAAAAGGACGTTAATTTTGTACGTCTTGCTTCCTCTTCTTTTTTTGCGAGGAGTAGATAGATTTTTAATAATAATTCGTTTTCTAGAAGTTTATAATAAAATTCCACACAAGTTTGATTAAATTTTATTTTGTATACTGGTTACATTTTACGACTAACCAGGACCAATGACAAAAAACAGTACTGTACTGGTAAAATCAATATGTATGGTCACCGTATGATATTACGAACATTGTACACCATAAGGAAGACATGATTATATTTTGATAATAATTAATTAATCGGTCTAATTAAATTTGAAATTTACAAATGTTAGAAATGATATACTAAATATTTTTAAGCTACAATTTTTAACAGTTTTATTTACAATTGCTGGCCTGTGCTTAATTATTTTTCTTATTTTTGAAAAACCAGTTAATAACAAATATACCTTTAAAAATAACTGTAATATCTTGAATACTTCGAAGCAGAACCTAATCTAAGTCCAGACATGTCTGGCTACCATAAGGATTATTTTGCCAATAACTGTAATACCTAAAGCTTTATTATAGTAACTCTAATAATATTACTTACAATTATGCTATTTAATATGTAATGAAAAATATTATTTTAATCCGTCGTTAGTAACTACCGTTTGGTCATTTAGCTATTTACTATTTACTTGAATATTCAATACAATTATAATGATGACATTGAACTTATACTGCTTAATCCATATTCTTAAAATAGTGTTTACATTTACGCACTTTTATTCAGAATAGTGTATTATTGAGTTAGTCACCTAGTTTTAATGAAACGTTTAATTTCTTTGCATACATTTACATTTTATATCATGGGACATATGTAAAAATACGAATTATTAATTAATATTAATATCTAAATTATGACCCGTAAATCCGAGGTAATTAAGAAATTGATGGTCATTTAGCATTCGTTTTCAAAAAATATAATTAATTTATAATTATTGTTATTTCTTGAGTAAAGTTAAATTTTAATTTCTTCATTAAATTTTTGTAATGGGGTAATGGCACAGTGGTATCGTGTCAGCCTGTGGATCCTAAGAATCCTGGTTCGATCCCCACAGCCAACAAACATTTTCACCAATTAAAAAAATTACCCCTGTGGCTCCCCCACTACTTACATCTTTGGGGGCCGTGACCGCACTTCACACACATAAATATATCACTTACTGCTTCGGCAGAGTGCCACATCCAGTAATAGGTAAAAGGCGTGATGATATATTTATTTATTTTATTTATTTTATGAGTGGTATGAAGCCGGCCTGTGGATCCTGAGGTCCCTGGTTCGATTCCCACAGGCGACAAATTTTCATAATTTGAAAAAGCTATCCCTGTGGCTCCTCCACCACTAACATGTTTGGGGGCCGTGATTTGATGACTGGTAACCGCACTTCACGCGCAAAATATATCACTTACCGAGATCTGCTTCAGCAGAGTGCCACACCCAGCATTGGGTAGAAGGCGTGATGATATATTTATATTTATTTTATTTTATTTATTAAATTTTTGTTATTTTTTGCTTCATTTATTTTGATTAATCCCATATTTGTTTACACTAATTTATCAAAAAATTAACTTATGTTCATACGTTATCTTAATTGCATATCACTCTAATCGTAACTAGCACGTTTATATAAAAATTATTTAAAAATATTTGCAGTTATGCTCCATATTTTATATAGAATCATTGTGTTGACTAAAATGTTGAAAAATTAAATAACATTGCACAACTATTTTTAACTTCTTCTAATTTATGTATATATGCAATTTGAAATGCTTAAATGTAAGTTTAGTTGCTAACAAAAGTATTTATTGAATCGCGTGAATTAGTCATGAAACAATTTTGGTCCAGAAATACAAAAATACGATGTGTCATGTTCAAATTTTGTACTATTTCACGATAATAGATTCAAAGAAATTGTAATATCGGCTATTTATTTATTTATGATTGTAAATAGAGCAGCTTATTCATTTTAACTTGACAACTCTGAAAAATTATCTGCCGCCAAATTTATTATAATTTTCTAAACAATAAGTGTAACTAAAATTTCCGTAAATTCTTATCAGTCATTCGACCTTGGTGCATGTATAAATTCTTCTTGAGCCATTTTGTACAGCCCTATACTACGCCCATGTTTTACTATATTATGTCGCAGTAACGAAATAGTCCCCACCAAATTTATTAATATTTTAGTAAGTACGCTAAGACAGCGATGAAACTTGTATGAAGAGATACAAGCTGAGCTCGGTTGATAAGTTGGTGATAATATTTTGGTGAAATATTTGTTATTTGAACGAGTTTAGACGAATTTTGGCGAGGCTGCTTTGCCGGCACGCGCGGAGTGATATTCGTGCCGGCATAGCAGGGGAATCTCACACTACTGCTACCGCGGCCGGCATACGCGCAAACGTTGCCCCTCCAAGTTAGTTACGCTTCGAGCATCTATGCTAGCAGACGTGTTTGCTTGATCTTAAGCTAACTCAGTTGTCAATAATGTATACTAGATTTAACACAGAGTTGAAGAAGTGCGGTATTGAAAAATTTGTTTTTGAAATATCATCAACTGGTTTTACTGTGTGCTGTCATAGTTTGTGCGTTAGAAAAAAACTCAGATATTGAATTCAATATCTGTAGTCAAGTTCAGAATACTTTCTCACATTAAGGATTATTTTAATAAGGTGAGTTCTTGTGTTTTTTATTTATTTGAATTGTTGTCATTAATTGTTAGTAATTGATAATTGCAAACATGTCTTACTTGTTTAATACTTGTAACGTGGCTACGCTGTCATCGGCGAGCGGCTTTCTGTAAATTCATTAACAGTATCTTCAGAAATTTAATGCACGTTATCATAACATTAAATTTACTCATCTACTACAGTTGAAACACAATTTAACTCCAAACAATTTTTATATTTTTAAATGTCAGAAGTTATATGTTGCTACAATATGTTTCAAACAGAAATTTAAATTTTAAAGAATAATTTTTTTAAAGTTATTACAAAGTATCTATTGTTAGATTTTATGATATTTAGATAAGTTTCCCGCCGTTTACATATAAATTTTCTAGTATTGAATGTTTGTCATGTGACGTGTGCATTTCCAAGATTTAACCGGCGCCTTATAAATATTTGAATAATGTTATGCATGCCGGTAGTCGCGCGTTGGCAATAGTAATAGCATAGAGTTCTGAGAATCACTTTAGTCGGGTTTTACCGGCGACTGGCACCGGCGCTCAAATAGAGTAAGGCGTCGCGGCGGTCTGCAGAGTTACAGCTGAATGTCGAGGAAGCGCAACTAGCAAACTGGCAACTGACGCGGATGTTTGTTGCAGCAGCTGCGTCTCTGCGGGAGCCCCAACCCCAAGACGTCTTGTGATATTAGTGATAAGTTTATTGGACAATTTGCATCAATCAACAAGATGCCTGTGCGAATCGACGACACACTGTGGTCCTTCGAGGATCTCGAGGGCATCAACGCCGATGACCTCCTCACCAGCACCTTTCCTTCCGATGACATCTGGAAGAAGTTCGACTTTGGCGAATCTTTAAACGAGCTCAATGAACCCGTCAATGAGGATCTAGAGCTCGACGCCGTGTTGGAATGGAGCCTAGACGCTACAGCGAGCGAAATTCGTCACCACGACTGCATGTGGGCTGGTCATTGCGGCAGCAAAGAACACAAACCAGAGTCCATCAAAATCGCACGACCTCTCCTCCAAGTCACATGTCCGCCGATGCAGCCGCGACGGCCGGTGATCACCCAGCCCCAGACACTGAACGCAGGCCGCAGTTTGTTGCTGAACTCGCGAAATAATATCGCCGTGAATATTACACAGACTATACTACCGAAATCGTCAGTTCAGCAGCCGGTGGGTCCGCGACCGGACTCGCCGCCCAGCTCTGATGACGACGACCATCCGCGGTTTAAACACGAGGTGACACTGTTCGAGACAGCCGGACCTACTGGCAACTCGGAGAATAAGACTTTGCAGTTTCTGCACGACGCAATTTCCGAGTGCGACTTTGATGAGGACAGTGACTTGTGCGATTACTTTGAGGACAGTGATGTGTTCGCGAGCGGCGAGGGCGAGGGTGATGGTGATGGCGAGGGTGATGGGGACGGTGACGGTGATGGGGATGGCGACGGTGATGGAGACGGCGATGGTGACGACGGTGACGGTGATAGTAACGCTGAGCCTGAAGTCCACGAATCCGTGCCGCGCGACTACTCCTGCGTATCCGATCATAGCTACCACAAAGGCAAGGGCGCACAACTACGGACAGATCATCTAGGCGTTCAAACTCCTTCTGACTCCGGTAAGTTCTCAAACTTTATTTTTATCAAACTTTACATAAATATGCTTCTAATTGTTTCTATGTAGACAAATAGTTTACATTTAAGTGACATATAATGAAATCCTAATAACCAAGGAAAATTGTCTATAGCGCTCTTCGTAATACGTTAATAACGAGTTGGGCGTCAGACTAAAAATACTCGCATTATTCAATAATTGTTCGTAAATATTTAACAAGATAACCACCGCTAATAACAACTATGACATTTACAAGTCCCTTGTGTCTTGAGACTTTCAAACTCTTCTATTTCAGACAGACCAAGTTATTAATTTTGTTTTGCTAATGATATTCCGAGCACTTCCTCAAAGACATTTAAAATTAGCGCGGTCATTTGTTTCTGTTTACTATATATTTGTCGGTATTTAACAGCTGATTACCTGACATTGTTTTGAAATCGTAAAGACCTCGTTAAACCGAGTATGCGACATAATCTGATAAGGGAAGATGGCATAAATATGTAACTGTAGATTCAAATGTTGACAACGGCGCATCACGTTCGACTTTCACGTGTTTTGATATGTGATGTTTATGTAATACTTTATCGGGTGTTCGTGCAGCATTATCTTTCTGGCCTTCGGTAAAATGCGGTTGGCAGATTCTTGTTTATAGTTCGAAGTATTCTATAATTATTACCGTTTCGAAATTCACTAATGTTTGTTTCCGCTATCAGTTATACAAATGCAATACATTAGAAAACGAACACACAGTCGAGACATGTTCTAATATCTAAATAAATAACAGAGAAACTGACAGAGGGTATCTTATTTAGAGCACAAGTGTAAATTGTTTATACAAATTGCAACAACAATTTCAAATATTTACTACTGTTTAGAATGTAGGTATCGCTGTTATTAAAAGAGGACAATTTATTGAAGTGTATGTTGCTATGCCTATTACATGATAGTTCCGTGAAGCTGTAATAATTTAAATGTAAATTCACGTTACATAGAAATATAAATTGTGTTCTCCAAGCAGTTTCTTGGTATATATATGTCATTAATAATTGCAGTATAAAAGGTGTGAAAATATATTTATTACGAACAGCACTTGCATTAGGAAACTATTGTTAAATAATTCATTTGAAAATCATAAGATCTTAGTTGTTTACTAACTTTCTGAGAGTGCGCTATGCAGGACTAATTTTACTATCATTTGAGCAAGGTTGCGCAATGTTGATTCAGCGCCTAAGTACATAATGTTGCACAATATGTATATACATTTTACATTTATAAAAATATTTTAATAAAATAAAAAATAAAACTATATTGTACGATCACAACAAAAATTAATTATTTTAATGTAATTAATTAATTCTGTTCAGCTTTTGACTTTAAAGTTATATTTTAGGCCACGAGTTTTACATTATCAATAAAACGTTAATGATATTCATAGATTCTATGAATTCTTATTGCGAAATTCTGATCGTTATTTGAAAAAACTAGCGAGTCGCGAAGTGTACACATGCATATGTATGTAACCTTTAGTCGTAAATATTGGACAACCCTGGCGCGCGGCTGTGACGTCACGTTCGCGCCATGCGCCCATTGAGCGGCTCACGGCAGTGGTAGTGGGACTGGTGGAGCAAGAGGGGCGCAGACACCGTCGATACGAGCGGCGGACATTCCCGCCTGGTTGCGCGCGCAACGCCGCGGGAAACGCCTGTAGTCGCTCAGTTCACCACTCCCTATCCTTCAATTGTCCTCAACAATATTGCATAGAAATCCAGAGATACTTTCATTATTGGATCTCACAAGACAAAATATTTCATTAACTTGTTTCCAGTAGGTCAGTAGTCTTAGCTAGTTATAGTACAAAAATAATAATAATTATATTGCACCATACTATAATTGTTGTGATCAACAATACCTTCAAAATTCATTGTTGAAATGAACGTTATAATTAAAACAATTATATTGTAAGAATCTGTTGAGCTCTGGGCTAAATACATAATAAGCAGATAAGTAGACGTTAATTAAATATATTTTGACAACAAAGTCATGTATTATTTCATTCCTAAATATAAATTACTTCTACAATAATTTGTTTATCACTTAGTTTGTAGTAATTTAGTTTATGATTACATACCTACCTATAAGTGTCATTTGCTACAATGTTGCAAAGAATTTAAATAATATAACTAACTCGTATGACACCCATGATATGGTATTTTGTTTTTCTATTAACTAGTTTAGTGTTACAAATTGAATCAGTTACTAAGAGTAATTTGAAACATTGAAAGTTAATACGTTATCAATGAAATGATTTACGATACATTACTCATTTGTCATTCCATTCATAATTTGTCACATCATTTTTTACAACTGTTGAGTAAGTTGTCAACTGTTAAAAATAATTTTCTATAGAACTAATACATAATTGTAAACACCTCATTTCATTGAATCTTAGTAAAACAGTAAACTGCATCCGCGAACACACGTGATTTGCGTCACCGTCACCGGCATGCTGAAATCGGTCGTTGTTTACAGCCCGGTTTGCCGGCCGGCGTTTCGCAGCGCTCTCACGCTGCCGCGACTGTCTCTTTCTCCTCGCCGCACTCCGCTCTTGCGCTGTCTGTAACGTCATCACACAGCTATGCCGCTCAGCGGCTCGGCCGATGTGTAAATCTGCACTCGCTGCTGCAGAGCTGTGGTTCGTGCTTCTCCCACACGTTCTCATGACATGAACTCGCTTCGAATCGGTGTGTGGCTGTTTCCTCTGAGGATTTTTTATCAATGAAGTGTACAGTTAACCTCGAAAGAATTTTAATTACTTATTTTTTCCTCAAAAATCACAAGAAATACATCTTAAATCTACAAAAACTATTCACTAGTAAATAATATTTGAATATTTGTTGTCAACAGTAATTCTAAGCTAAGAACTTAATACTATTAATTAAAATGTGAAAATGTGCTCTAAAATTAATACGATGAGAATAGCTCCGAAGACAATTTCCAGGATGTTTACGGCCGGAAAGAGCAATTTAATTCAATTTTCAATTTGCATACCAGAATGATTCTTCACATAAATTCTTCATAGTAATAATTAACAACAATGCGTCAACATGATAACATATTCCTACCGTTGATATCAAGCAGTGTTGCACCCCAGTGTTTGTATATTTTACCGCGTAACCTTGGCTACGACGCTATGAACTCAAGCGCTCCGTGCTGCATGTGTATTTGTTGTTGGCCGCCTATCGCCGAATATTGGACGACGTTCCTTTCTCGGAATATCCCACGGCGGTCGCGACCCGCTTAACGCCAAATTTGACCGAGTCTAGACGCTACTCAAGGACAGGAAATTTAATCAACTCTAGAGATGCATCAATGACGCTATGTGGCTGTACTCTTTATCTGTGTCCTTCTCGTAACCTTCTTTATTCGCCCTCCTTGTTTCTTTTAACGAACTCTAACCTAATATTAAATCGACTTCTCAGAAATTATTAATAATTACAAATCACGTGAAATTGATACATCAATAATTTACAAGGAAAAAGAAAATTAAAAATCTGGTGTGGTCATCACACGACTTTCTTATACACAGCATATTTAATATTTAGAATATATGAATGTTATATAATATTATTAAACATGTCATTTAGTTTTTCAATAATTCAGCATTTATCTGTTTGAAACATATAAAATATCAAATTTGTTTACGTATAATTTTTTTTGTAATTTTGACTACTTTATGTCTAACTTTACTGATGAAGCATATACAGAATGTCCGTTTTTCGAGCCTAACCCTACGTACGAGTATCTCAAGAACCGTGAGATACGAAGTCGATTAAATTGAGGCAAACTTGCAAAATTAGTTGACCATTTTAATGATGTATTTGTTTTTCCGAAAAAAGACATAGATAACTAGATAAAGCGAAAATTAAAATTTATGTTTTTTGTTTCTATTGCTACTATGATTGTTGAAATATATTATTAAATATAAAAATTAGTTTTTCTCAAAATTAGACGCATATACAGGAAAATTGCATATAACATTTTATGTTCCAAATATTTTTGCTAACATCCTTTATTTGAAACTTTTTTCGTAACTAATTCCATTTTTGAAATAAATGGCATTTATTGTTTTGAGTGTCTAGTAAACTTCCTCTTCCAGTTTTTCAATTTCATTCAAAATCAACTCAGCTCTTCGTATTTTCATGAAACTTATAATTACCAAGTTTAGTTAACAAATCTTATCTCGTTCATGAGATATTGCACACTCGGACACACATCCATCCATCCATCCACACACACATACACACATTAAGAAAATGATCAAAACGGATTCAGTAGACCTCAAAACATGTATTTCCGCGAAAATCTCGTCAACGATTTTTTCCACGATTCCAATACTTCCTTATACTGTGTATAAGAAAGTAAAAATCAAATAAATTCTTGTGCTTGTGAAAAATAAATTATTGTTGACATCGTTTTCCTTCATTCTTATCTCATTTTAATATCAGTATCTGAATATAAATATTGACAGTTTTACTCGTAATAATAATCTAAACATGAATAGTTAAAAATTAAATGTTCCTTTTAAAAAATTTCTGAAGCGATAGCAGTTGATAATCTAGTTGATTTTTCTCTTGATTAATTTCTGTAGTGAAGCGTGAAGTATGATTAGTTGTTAAAGTGAGTAACAGCATTGTATTGCGGTCAACCACCCGCTATCTTTGGTATGATCGACAAGTTGTTGCATTGAGGAGAATTTTTAATGAAAGTTAATTGGCTGCAGTCCACAAAAGAGTTTTTGCGAACTGCATTTGCTCAGAGTTAATAACTTATTGGGCAGTAATAATGATTTAAAGCTATAATGAATTCAGCGAGTGACATTTTGTCTGTTTGCAACTCGTAAGGAGGTCATGAGAATTGTGGGCCGAGGGTGGTACCAACACAATACTTCATTTTATCTTTTTTACTTTCTTATACACAGTATAAGGAAATATTGGAATCATGAAAAAAATCATTGACGAGATTTTCGGGGAAATACGTGTTTTGAGGTCCACTGAATCCGTTTTGATCATTTTCTCAATGATGTCTGTGTGTGTGTGTGTGTGTGGATGGATGTGTGTCCGAGTGTGCAATATCTCATGAACGAGATAAGATTTGTTAACGAAACTTGGTAATTATAAGTTTCATGAAAATACGAAGAGCTGAGTTGACTTTGAATGAAATTGAAAAACCTGAAGACACACAAAACAATAAATTCCATTTATTTTAAAAATGGAATCAGTTACGAAAAAAAGTTTCAAATAAAAGATGTTATCAAAAAAAATTGGAACATTAAATGTTATTAGCAATTTTTCTGTACATGCGTCTAATTTTGAGAAAAACTAATTTTTATATTTAATAATATGTTTCAATAATCATAGTAGCAATAGAAACAAAAAACATAGATTTTAATTTTCACTTTATCTAGTTATCTATGTCTTTTTTTCGGAAAAACAAATTCATCATTAAAATGGTCAACTAATTTGGCAACTTTGCCTCAATTTAATCGACTTCGCATCTCACGGTTCTTGAGATACCAAGTGTTAGGCTCGAAAAAAGGACATGCTGTATATGTCTCATCAGTAAAGTTAGACATAAAGTAGTCAACATTATTAAAAATATATATATAAACAAATTTGATATTTTATATGGTTCAAACAGATAAATGCTGAATTACTGAAAATATAAATTACATGTTTAATAATATTATATAACATTCATATATTTTAAATATTAAATATGCTGTGTATAAGAAAGTTGTGTGGTGACCACACCAGATTTTTCTTTATCTGCCACAACTTTGTTTATATTTTAAAACATAATACATTCCTGGTTAAAAAACAGACTATAGTAATCCAAGAGTATCAAAAAATACAAATTCTTGAGTAAATGAAATTGTTGCAATCTAGTTTATTGCGGGGGTCATTATGTAAGATTTCGTTTATGGCCATGTTGCCATGTTTTGTATAATTCATGAGCGTCTGTTACAACGCCGGGGGCCCTTTTGGCACTTAGGCCGGGCGGTCTGCGGCCGGTACCTGGGCCCTGTGATTTCCAACCTTCTCGGAAGGAACTGTTTTCAAGTTGCCGCTAACTGTTACTTTATAACCTCTGCAGAGTTGAAACTCTTCAAGCGCTCATTTTTGCTTTGTGTTGCCAAGGACTGCGAAGACTTTTCGTTATTGTTGTTGCTTTTCTTTGCAGCTTTGTTACTATATCGTAAATTTTATTCTTTATCTCCAGTACTTTCTTCACATCATTCGAAACTACTAAATTCCAAGTTGTAATTATGACTCGCCGCTTTAAAGCATCTTAAACGCCTTATTGACGTTGCTATCAGACCATGACCCTCGCAATATTTGACAAACATTTTAAATAGCCTTCTACCTAGAGTCTCTATTCCCAAGTGCATAAGACCATCAATAAGATAGGAAGTCGGTTTATATTATTTGCAGATATTCTACCATTCTTTTAGTTAGGATTAAGCCTCATTCCCAATACGAAATTATTAGTTATAGTTAGCATTTATAGTTAACGCTAGAGTCTGACATGCGCATAAGCGTTCACAACAGCAAAATTAGCTTCACACTGTCTAACGTTAATTTCAGTTAACGCAAGAGTTTGCAAGCTCCAAACTTAAAGTTAGTAGTTAGCGCCATCTTGTCTAAATTACCAATCAGAAACGCGAATGAATTT
The DNA here is from genome assembly GCA_911728475.2 of Pterostichus madidus. Classification (NCBI taxonomy): domain Eukaryota; kingdom Metazoa; phylum Arthropoda; class Insecta; order Coleoptera; family Carabidae; genus Pterostichus; species Pterostichus madidus. The sequence goes on from OU452307.1 coordinate 20,682,226, forward strand.
TGATGTTTGAAATCCATGCTTTCGTTTGTCAAACATAATGAATCGTAAAGAGAAATTACTATTAACTTCTTTGGACTTCCGTTCAATTAAAAAAAAATAAACGAATAAGTACCAGAAGATGGTGAATTCGTTCAATATATAGTAATCGATCATTTCAAGGTAACTGGGAAAATCTAATGCAATCTAAGAACTGAGGCTACATGATAGAGTTTGTTTTTTAATTATTCTCGGTTATCAGTAGATCAGAAATTATTTGGTACCTGCCATTTTAAAATTTATTTATTTTCTTTGATTTTATAAGTATAATTTCAATTTAATCATATTTTAATAATATAAAAATCAATTTTTAAATTTAAATTACTATATTTGAAATATTCTAGTTTGTTCACTACAATAATGTCTCAATTTTTAAAAATTATTTTGGAATTGTATAAGTTAATTAAACTAGTGCTTAATTTTAATGGTTATTACTGTTCCTCATTAATAATTTTAAATAATTTTTAAAGTATTTCAAATAGTTTTATACAATTATTTTCTCATTTAAGTTAACAAACCTTTACTAAAATATTGAATTAAAGTTATGTTAAGAGCTGGAAATGGCTGGAATTTTTCCGACATAAACAGCAGCAAAAAAACCAAAACCTAAAACTAAAACAGAGACTAAGTTAAGATGTCGAAACGTAGCTTTACTGCTTCTAACGCGTGAGAAGAGTATAAAATCATAACAATCACAAATTTTGTTTGATCTTTGAGATGAAATCAAGGTTGAGATTTTTTATGAATAGTCTGTAAGATTGTATCATCATCGTAACAGTTAAAATTTTAGATTGTGTTCCTCCTATTGAGCAAATTAAAGTATTTTATTTCTGTGTCACATCCTACCGCTGGTTAATTTTGTCGGTGCCGGTGAATGTTTTCACCTACACATGCTCACTGAGCTGGTTGTTGTTGTGCAAGACTCAAAGCTTTCTCAGTTCTCTGCTCGGGTCTGGCCAACTTGGATATTCAATATGTGATGCGTGCGGCAACGACGCAGCCGAATGCGTCTTTTGTACTGCAAGTGGCAGATGTGCATATTTTTCTTTTCTTTGCTTTCCTTTCAAGGAAATAACACTGCCCTGGGTAATTTCGATTTCGGTCGAGATGAAAAATGAAGCTTTATGCTCCAAATTTTGCCTACAACAAACATGCTAATATTCAAAACAATTATGTACGATACGCCACTGGAAATTATATAAAGAGAGCGATTGAGCGATCGCGATCGGTGATCTCCTGTGCTCAATTATCTGAGTAGTTAATTTCGTTATGTATGGATATGATGGTTTACGCCGGTTCAATTAAACAAGAGAAAGTGGCCGTTTATTATGTTGCTGGCCGGTAAGATGGTATACGTTTATCGTTTAGTAATGAAAGAGATGTGTGGAACCCAAGCAGGTAATTAGTACATTCCTTTTTATTAGTATCATTGAATGGTCAATTAAATCAAACGTAGCCTCTAGTAATAAAACAAATTATCAGAGAAAGCGAACTGATTTTTCGCTTAGGGCCGAGATATCCACCTTCTAATAAAGTTCCTAATAAATTTATTTAGCTAATAAATATATTTTGCAGATATTCACTACCTTATAAATATACCTAATAAATACATTTACAGAGTGATCAAAAGGAATTGTTACAGTTGGCAATAAAAAAAACTACTTGAAATTGGTAAACCTGATACATAAATTCATTTCCTGTTGTTGACAGTGACATTTAAAATTTAAATTTGAGTACATTTATTATTACATTATTTTCTAAAGTATTTCTATTACTTAAAAAGTCATAATTCTGTTAGGTGTCAGATTCCTGATATAACCTATTTGTATTTATTAGAAATGTCAAATAGCATTTCCGCCTTTGTCTGACGTTGTGCCAACTGTGGAATAAAAAGATCTCTGGAATGAGGGATTCAAGTGGTAGAGCTTTTTAATATATATTTATTAAAATAAATTCTTGACCGTACATCATATTCAATACAATATAAAATCATACCATAAATGATATCTTTATTGCTGAAATATGAAAGTAAAAGTTGAATAATACAAATCGCTCATTTGTATTTCGCACTGCCATATTGCAATTACGTAGTTGCATTAAGCCAATCACAGAGCTTTGTCTGAAACGTTTGTCGGTGCTCAATTTTACTGAGAGGAAAACTAAGAAGAAATAAGCATTCAGCATTCTACTATTCTACCAATGACGTATAATACTAGACGAATTATACCGTATTCAAGTCAATGCAGTGTTGTGAAGCAGAAAGAGATGGAATAACTTTTGGGTCCGCCGGGTGCGCGGCAAGGAGCGAGTACACTTTGATAGTATGCAAGTTGCTCCTTGCCGCGCACCCGCCTCACCAACCAGTTATTCTATCCCTTTCTGCTTTACAACAAACGCCGTTGTTATCCGTCTAGTTATGTTTTGTCTGAGGATTCTATGACAACGACACACGTTACGTAAAGTTACGTGTTATTTATCTCTGTCTTATCTGTCTCTCTTTAAGCTATGATGCTACTACGTCATAATCGTTTGTTTCGAAAGTTTAAATATTTTTATCATGCTTAATACAAGTTTAAAAAAAATAAAAAAATTTGGGTATAATAATTTTATTACGTAGATTAATATACACTGCTCAAAAGAATTAAGGGGTCAATATTTTTTTAGTTGTTAACTTTTTTTCCAAGTGTAGGATTTATATAAATATTATTTTACAGATAACTTAAACCTTTAGCTTCACAACTTTATTAAATTCAAAGTGCAACAAATACATATCATCGATCTGGATTACCCAGAACACGGAAACTACCAAAAATAAAATGGAAAAATGGCACACTCATTTAATATTTATTACATTTATCTCGTTTAGAGATCTAATTACAGCTCTACTAACGTGTATTACCCCCTTTAGCATCTAATACAGCTTGGCAACGACGTGGCATGCTGCGAATAAGTCTGTGTATGCTTTCTTGTGGAATATGTTGCCATTCCTCCACCAGAGCATTTTCCAGTTCTTGTATTGTCACAGGTGGATTAATACGACTTCTGATGTGTTGTCCAAGTTAATCTCAAAAGTGTTCAATAGGGTTGAGGTCTGGGCTCCATGCAGGCCATTGCATTTTTTCAATATTGTTGTCTGCAAGGTACTCTGTGACTAGTCTAGCTGATGCGCGCGGGCGCCATCTTGCATTAGGATAACATTTTCATGTCTATTTGTTGCTACAATAGCAAGCGGTTGAACATGAACATTTAGAACTTCATCTACATATCGACGTTCAGTTAAAGTGCCATTCCGTATTATGAAGAGATCGATTTTACCATTGATTGATATTCCTCCCCAGATCATAACTGAACCACCTCCAAAAGCAACACGTTGTGGCATATTGTGTTAGCTGTACTGTTCATTTCTTCTTCTCCATACACGAAGACGTCCGTCATGTGAGTGTAAATTGAATTTCGACTCATCAGTGAAGAGTTCACTCCTCCAGTGTCTCAGTTGCCATCCTTGATGTTGCTGAGCAAACAGAATTCGTGCTCTTTTATGGTTTCTAGTTAATGATGGCACTTCAGCAGGAATTCTGGAAGACAATTGTTCTATTTCGTACGGTCTGATCAGAAATCCTGTTACCAGTTGCACGAGAGAGCTCATTTTGTAGCTCTCGAGCCGTTGTGGAACGCTTACGTAGTGCCTGTAGTCTCAAAAATCGGTCTTCATTAGCAGTAGTTGCTCTTCCTCGACCTTGCCCAATACGTCTAGTTGAAAGACCTGTCTCCTGGTATCTCTTCCATGCCCTCCAGATAACTGTTTGGAAAACTCCTAGACGTTGAGTTGTATACCTCTGTGTTCGCCCTTCTTGGAGCAAAGTAATTGCTTCCGATAATTTAACTTCACTTAAATGTCTTCTTTCACCTCTATTTTGATTCAAGACTTCAAATTTTAACAAAACTTGACTGCTATACTTTAGTAAATGCTTAATAAAATATCGCAATAGACTAAATTTCATTTATGTTTTACTTATGTTTTGATTCATAAAAGTACTGACAGATAATGACATAAATAAAACAAATAAAACAAGTTTAAATGTTTAAACAATACATAAGCCAACTTATATTCCCAATGTGGGTATTCATGTTATATAGGAACAAAAGTTATTAACAAAAAAAAAATTGACCCCTTAATTCTTTTGAGCAGTGTATAAAAAAATTCAAAAAAGTCTTGAAAGGCCCATTGTATTGCCAACTACCTATAACAAATGTTTGACGTTCAATCTGACAAAACTGTCAGAATAAATTCTTTATTTATTATTTCATTTATTTTGACAAATAAAACGTTAAACATTTGTTTAATTTGATTTCAATTTCATGCCTATCGATAGTTTTGAGGCAATTTTCCTCATTTTCAAATCTAATTTGTGTCGTTACAAAGTATGCAAAATTAATTTTGTTGATTGGTTCAGATGCAGAATTGTATGCCCTAAAACTTTTATTTCAAGCTTTGTGCTTAGAAAATTTAAGGAAGCAGGAAATTACAAAATTATAGTTTTATATGTTAAAGTCCTATGTTCGAGAGTCGTGGTCATCACCCTAGTTAAAATCCAGGGGGGGCGCCCCTCCTTGCCCCCCCCTGCGGACGCCCATGAGGCTGAGATGAGGTTTGGTTAGGTTAGAAAGAATTATTTTTTATTTCCTGATAATAGTAGATTACATCATGCTTGAGGTTCGAAGCAAAAAATATTTTTCAAATAACAGTTTTGAAGCACTGGTTTATTCAGGTAATTTTTAGGGAGTTTTGAAATTCACAAAATTTTACCAACCTAAAATTACATTCTTAAAAATTGGTCAGTGATACTGCACTTTTGCCAAAAATATTTACTCGTGACAGTTTACACGATTCTCAACAAAGGAAATTCAAATTAAGTAAGAAAACAATAACAAAATCTAATCATTAATTTAAAAGGTCAGTTTGTGTTAACTAGCATTCATATTATTATAGGAATCTGAGAAACAAGTTAATGTTATAAATTTTATGATACGGGTCGCAATTTCGCATAAATTATCTCGAACTTGTCTTCAAACGAAATGAAAATCTAATGTCACTAAAAACCAGAAATCCTTCATTGAAAGCGAAACGGTAGACATAGAGACCTTCTCAAGATAGACAACATCACACGGATATGCTGCTGATTTGTATGTGTGTGTGTGTGGTTGTACCGGATACGCAAAGCGTGCAGAAAATACCTCACTAACACTTGCACACGGTGCATACGTGTGCAATACGCACATGTTGCATTTCGCGTTCCATTCACCCCGTATGTGACAGCGATGCGATGCGCACTTGTTGCAGATGTAAAGAGTGACACGATTTCGGGAGAATTATTACTGAGTTAAATGTAGTTTTAGCGCAGAAATGAGGTCAGTTCTGTGTGTTTAACAATAGAATTGCAGGCGCTTGTGTAACTGATCAGAATTGCAGGAGTGCAATAGATAAATATGTAATTATCATAGCTGTTATTTGGTGGGTGTTTATATTTAAAGATTAGATTTAGTACGGTCCTGAGCGGTAATTTAATTATATAAAAGATGTGGGTTGCTAGTACTATCAGCAATATTATAATTCGATTTCACAGAACAGTGCATTTCTAGTCAATTGCATTTTCATACGGACGTCGACACTACATCTAAACGTCAAGGTGTGGCCAACTCCAAAAGAGATGAGTCGTGTGGGCCTATCCAGACATCGCGCTCAATTTTCGAACCCACGGCCACCTCGAATTTACCGGACTTCATTAGTTTCCGTAATGAATTGCGTAATCGAGTGTATTCTATTCGGCACGTGTTTAAATGTCCTGCCTACAAGGTCTCCAATATCGGTCAGCGGTACCAAAACAACGTGCTTTGTTTATTTTGCACTGTCAGGAACATGTTCGGATGAAACGCAAAATTGTTTTGTTTGCGTTTCGTATGGGAATTTTAACTTTTACTGATATCACCGGAATTTCGTGTGAATATGATTTCTGGCCTTTCTTCACATAATTGATGATCCGAATCAGATGCATTATTAGTTTTTCTGCTAGTTTGTTATTGACACAGTTTTTGCTCAATCCGGGATTCAAGTGGTAAAGCTTTTTAATATATATTTATTAAAATAAATTCTTTTATGGGATGGCTAGCTCAGTGGTATGAAGTCGGCCTGTGGATCCTGAGGTCCCTGGTTCGATTCCCACAGGCGACAAATTTTCATAATTTGAAAAAGCTATCCCTGTGGCTCCTCCACCACTAACATGTTTGGAGGCCGTGATTTGACGACTGGTAACCGCACTTCACGCGCAAAATATAACACTTACCGAGATCTGCTTCAGCAGAGTGCCACACTCAGTAATGGGTAGAAGGCGTGATGATATATTTATTTTTTTTATTTATTTAAAATAATTTCTTGACCGTACATCATATTTAATACAATATAAAATCATACCATAAATTATATCTTTATTGCTGAAATATGAAAGTTAAAGTTGAATAATTTAAAACGTTCGCACTGCCATATTGCAATGACGTAGTTGCATTAAGCCAATCACAGAGCTTTGTCTGAAACGTTTGTCGGTGCTCAAGAAGACGAAGAAGAAATATGCATTCAGCATTCTAGACGAATTATGCCGTATTCAAGTCAATGCAGTGTTGTGAAGCAGAGAGGAATGGAATAACTTTTGGGTCCGCCGGATGCGCGGCAAGGAACGAGTACACTTTGATGTTATGCAAGTTGCTCCTTGCCGCGCACCCGGCTCACCCACCAGTTATTCTATCCCTTTCTGACTCACAACAAACGCCGATGTTATCCGTCTAGTTATGTTTTGTCTGAGGATTCTACTGACAACGACAAGTTACGTGTTATTTATCTCTGTCTTATCTGTCTCTCTTTAAGCAAAGATGCAACTACGTCATATTCATTTGTTTCGAAAGTTTAAATATTTTTATCATGCTTAATACAAGTTTTTAAAAAAAATAAAAAATTGGGTATAATTATTTTATTACGTAGATTAATATATAAAAAATTCAAAAAAGTCTTGAAAGGCCCATTGCATTGACCATTTTGCAACAATATTGGCCGTATTTATTTGGGATTTTTAAAGTAACCCAGAACTGATCTTGAACTGACTCTACTGCCCCAGCTATTTTAGCGGATTGGCAGGTTGAACCTGTTTGCTATCCCTTTCTAATCAACTTGTGTTCCTTGTTATCCGTGGCGGCATCGCGATTTGTAATAGTATAGAGAGGTAAGAAGCTATTTTTATGAAAACTTAAGTCATTTTACAATAATTTTCTGAAAAAATATACAAAACTATTATTTATGCAGGTGATGGAAGAGAAATATGCAGTATGTGTTTCTTGCAAGATAGTAGTCACAGAGGATAATATTATGACAGATAATTGCGACTCTGAAATAAATTATTTTGATACTGCTGATGACAAAATTATAAAAAAATTTACAGACTCTGAGATTATTTGCTTTTTGACTACATATAAAAAATATAAAGATGACTTAAAACATCCAATTAAAAGCGCAATTTAACACACAAACAAAACTAAAGAGATGTCGCTTCGAACATGCATTCAGATTTTAAATTTGCCGCTAACGTTTACAACTGACATTTGAGATACATCATTTATTTGGAAGTAACACGAGTTAGTTCTAGTCAGTGTAGGGTTGAACCCAAAGTTCCCAAACAAATACGGCCATTGTATCTAGTTTCAGAGAATAAAATTCAACAATCAAAACAAACCTCAAATTAATAACTTTAATGTAAAAAATGACGTATTGATAGAGATAAAATTGATTTCAAGTCTGCACATATTACAGATCAATATTCAATACCCGAAAATAGTTAGCACCTGCTGAATGTAAAATAAGCGGGCGGTGTGAGGTGGGAGCCAAGGGGTTCACTATCATCCTGACCTTGCGCGGCACGTGTTGGGAGCCGCTGGTCGCGACCCGCGAATTCGCACATGTGCGCAGATAGCGCGGGATCTTAAGCCAAGGTTGCACTCCACCGCCGCCGCCGGATTTCGGCGTGTCCTTGGCGGTGCGGCCGATGACCACCGCGGCTCGTGCGAAGGCTGCCGAGTGGCGCGCGCATCGCTACCGTGGGATCATTTACATTTCTCACCTCGCAAAGAGAACTATGCGTTGACCTGGTATAGTTCTCTACACCTAAACACCACCATGGCATTTCCGGACATTATTATCATTCCGGGAACTCATACATTATTCCTACTCACTCACGTATTAAATAGTATTTTTATATATGTCTAACCCTCGTTAGTTAATTGTAAATGTGACTTGATTTTTAATTTGAATCATTTGAATACTACTTAATTTGTAATCTACAAAGTTTCTCCTTATCAAGAAGCTAATACGAGTAAATAAGAAAATTAGGAATTTATCTTATCAATCAACTTACTCCACCACACACTTTACTTTTTGAGAAAGGTAAATCAAATTAAAAATTTAAAGTAATTTGCCTACAAGGTTATAATAGTATCATAGATCACAAACACTTATTCGCTCAGTGGGTCATGAATTTATATCGAATTAAACATTCGCAAGATCTGTGATTATAACTGAGATTTTTTTAAACGCCAGTTTGCGCCAATGATATTTAATTCTTAAATTTCAATTGACAATATCTCTTCAAATGTTGACTAATGCAAACTTCTTAAATATAAATAATATATCATCACGCCTTCTACTCATTACTGGGTGTGGCACTCTGCCGAAGCAGATCTCGGTAAGTGATATATTTTGCGCGTGAAGTGCGGTTACCAGTCGTCAAATCACGGCCCCCAAAGATGTTAGTGGTGGAGGAGCCACAGGGGTAGCTTTTGAAATTATGAAAATTGTTTCGCCTGTGGGAATCGAACCAGGGTTCTCAGGATCCACAGGCCGACTTCATACCACTGAGCTAGCCACCCTATAAACTGAAAACTTCTTCATATGGCATTTTGCTTCAATTTGCTTTTATTTGCTTTTATTTATTTAAGTTTGATTCGTTGCGAACAAGCATAAGCGAGCTAACAACAAAAATGTAAATAATAATAAAAGTATTTTTACCGCAAGTAAGCAGTGAACTGGAAAATGAGCAGAATTTTAAAAGCTGTTACAATAATAATTATAAAACGTTTCGAATCGAATTGTGAAACATTGTGGGCAGGGAACAATTAAACAGGCAAAGTGATCGTTATTCGTTACGTTCACTGATATCCGGTTCAGAATTAATTCATTTCATTTACAAAGTTTCTTTCTCGACGCTACGCTAGAAAATTGTTTCTTATAGTTCATATAAATCAAAGCAATGGAAATAGACGAAGACTTTTTTTGGAAATCCGCCAAAAGCGAAATCTGAGCATCGGCCTTTTAATCGATATAGTCAAGGAAACGTCTGAACTGACGCTTTAACCCGCTCGGTTAAACATTACGTAATAAATTATTAATCACTTAACGAGTTGCGAGTTCAACAACTTCATTTCAAGAGGCGTAAAATTTGTTGCGCTGATGTCAACTGACCTTCATTAAATTCACATGGAATGCCTGCTTTTTTATCATTTCTGACAGATTTCATGAATTGGCAATGTGCACTTTTTGTCGTTGATTTTTTTTGCCTATGCTCACAACTGCTCTTGAACTTGGTCGGTTGGTTTGGCATTGTAGCAAGTGTTATTGACTCAACGCCTCGCTAATCTTCGTCTAGAATTAACCAATTAACTAATTAACAGTGCGTCTACGCGATGATTGCAACCGCCTGACTCATAACTCACTCTTCTGCATGTTCGCTTATGTGCGCTTGATTGAAAACTATGTTTCTGCCGCGGTATTGTTCTTTGTTTAGGAATATGTGGGGCATAAAATGACACAATTATATTGTTTTTTGTTGTTTCCGGCATTTCATGTCCATTTACCCACTTACCTCGTCAAAACAAAACAATTTTGTTTTGAGTTCTTTTGACGGGATTTAAACTGGCCGGTAAAAATCGTTACTAAATTATGAGTTTTTTATGTGAATGAAACATTACCTATATTTTAGAAGTAACTATTTCTCATTTGTCTAATTTATTTGTTCGGTGTGTATTTAAATTGACATTCCTGAAGAATTTATTGGAATTTTTAGAATTGGTTAGTAATGAGAATGGAACGCTTAAAATTTTCCACACGTCTTAAGTTATCTTGCTTATTTATTGGTTTTCTACGCAATAAACCACCGCGTCTACCAGTAATTGATAATTCATCCAAGTTACACTAACTCGAAGTTCTGGATACAGCGAAAGGAAATTTATTTTTCTTGTCATTTGTCTCCTGACGTTTTGTGGTAAAATCATTTGTTTTTTTTACTCGAACAAAAAAATTATGAACAAATTCAAAAACTGAAAACCTTGGAAAATTGTCAAGTAAAAAAAATTTAGGTTGAAGTTATGTAATATTCAAATAAACTAAGTATGACGAGGTTTTAAATGAAAGATTGATGATGTTGATCAGAGTTGGGCAGTAGCTAGCTACTTTTATAGCTTAGCTACTAGCTTAGCTACATTTACCTTAGCTGTAGCTGTAGCTTAGCTAACTGTGAAAAAATAAAGCTGTAGCTTGTAGCTAGCTACTTTTTTTTCTATTAGCTTAAAAATAACAACTAAAGCTACTTTTAAAGCTACTTTTTGTAGCTTCAAGCTACTTTTTAAGCAAAAGGTCAACAAAGTACGCATGCGTACAAGCTAAACCCACACAAAATAATTATTTGTTGCCGGTTCTAACTGGCTCTAATACGCAAAAATACACAGTAGGTGCCAGATGGTATTTGCTATTTTTTGATATTTATGTATATAATAGTAAATTAACAGTCATTATAACAAAAGACTGATTATATGACAATGGCAAATTTAATTATTTCACAATAATTTTAAAAAGTAGCTTTAACATTTAACAGCTACTTTAACGAAAGCTTTTAGCTGTAGCTTAGCTATATTTTACAAAATATAGCTTATAGCTGTAGCTTAGCTACTTTTTTAAAGATTAGCTGTAGCTGTAGCTTAGCTACTTTTTGTAAGTAGCTTACCCAGCTCTGATGTTGATGAATGAGTTCGGGCAGGTTGCGGAAGCACGTACAGGGATGTTGAGGGAGGATTATGCGTATGTCCACTGAATTTGAAAAGCGGAAAGTTACCAAACATGAGACTTCCGCAGTGCACAATCCTCGAGCAAGTTCAAGGTGAACCTTGGCCGTGTGCACGAACCTGTCACCTCGCCGCCGCTCGCACCGCGCGCCACCGACTGTCCTTGGTGCATCGTTTGCAAACTTTGGCAATGAAAGAGTTCAGTGGTCTCTGCCTCTCACTTTCTGGGCCTCACCCATCCTTTCCGTGCCTCTTGACGTCTTCCGCCCGCGCCTCCACATCCCGCATGCGATCGTGATTCAACTTACTAATATTCACTTACCGACTAATTATGTCATCCAAGAATTTGACACATTCGATTTTATATTAAGTCAATATTTACCTATCTCTCTGAATTCTACCCTAACATAAATAATTCAAGTTTCAATAAAATAGGAATCATGTAAGATACAGATTCAAGGGCCGAGCGGTGATGTTTAAGATCCATTACCATGAAAAAACGATTGTCTTACACGCATGGCCGTTTTACATCACAAATGACAAGTAAAGCGTCGAATCAATAAACCGTTGTGCATTTGGAGTCCTACTAAACCAATCTAGATACATAAACCAGCCCCAAAAACGAACGAGTTCTCGAGTTCATTAGCTGCTGGTCAGGCGATCAGGCGCGTCGATCAATACAGAAATTTATGTCGTTGGAACGGCAGTGCGAGCGAGTTGCAAGTCGAGCTTCATTGGAAGTCCACAGGAGTCCGTCCAAAACAAATGGTCTAACATAATTGCGCCATAATAATACCAATGGCCGTGATAGAGACCAAGGTCAGCCACAATGTGAATGGCTTCATTCGAGGTGAGGTGAATTTCGGCAATGTATATATCATTTACGTTCGCCTTCAGAGTTATTGAACTCTGCATTATTGAGTGAGCTGTCTCTAAATTTGGCACAGGTGCCTAATGTTGTGAAAAACTCGTTGAAGGTGCCAAACGTCAATTTTAAACTCAGACGCAGTTTTTGCCTTGAGTTATATAAATCATTTACTCAAATTTTTCAGTCCACGAACTTCTGTTACACTTAGATATTATTTTCGTACGGAAATCGTGTAACACTTTATCTTCACCACAAAATATTTGATTACATTATCAGACGGAACAAGACGATGATGATTTTAATTAACTCTAGTAATTTTCCTCTTCGATTTTCCTTCGACATCTATTATTATGCTAAAAGGATAACCTTGCTTTTTAACCCTGTACATTTCCTTGAATGATAACAAGCGGATACAATAACAAGTGTTAAAAATTGATAAATATTTTGGCTATGAATCATTCCTCGACCAATAAACAATCACAATGATGTTCAAAAGAGATTATTTCCGGTGTTGGACGAAAACGTGATGTTTCGTCAATTTGTGTGGATTAAACCGTGTGAGAGCGATTGCGGTAACCCATTTGGTGAGTTAGTGTTACCGGAAGATAACATGGTTGTGGTTTTTAGCACTTCCCGGGCGGATCGTCGTTTGTTACTTTTATGACCTGTGAAACCGTGTCGAGAGTATACCTCTTGTAACAAAAATTTTTAAGATGCAAGTCGCAACTGGTTTGTTGCTGGTGCCTATTGTTACTGCATTCTTGGAACCCTAAATTATCTACTTCTTCGAAAAGGGGACGACTTAAAATATTGCAGTGAACTTATAACTTCCTTGACTTATTTTAAAGGTACGCAGAATTATGATTTAAATAAATAAATATAAATATATCATCACGCCTTCTACCCATTACTGTTTATCGCCTGGGGGAATCGAACCAGGGTTGTCAGAATCCACAGGTCGACTTCATACCACTGAGCTAGCCACCCCATAAATTATGATTTTATGGTAGAATAATGAGGAACTTCTTTACAAACGACAGACTTTAAAACTAAAAGAAGATTTAGAACTTAAGAATCTTCTCCTGATCTCAATCTTGAAGTAATGTAGCAAATATAGTTTTCCAAGTTTAAATTCATCTGTCAGAAATAACGAATTTCTTTTGTTAAAAACGTTAAAGGTTGGGTAAAATTGTGTGCAGGTAGAGTAAATCTTTGGAAATAGTACTTTCAAAAGAGTATTACTTCCAAAAAGGTTCTTTTTGAACAGTCCAGTAGTAAAATTTTTATCTTTAATACACGCTGTGCACCAGTTGTATATGTATTGAAACCAACAATACAAATAGACAACTTGTACTCGTATAAAAAAATATACTTATCAATTATATTCAATTATAAAAAGATTTCGCAATTCCTACGTATTTATTTACTTTTCATTTAGGTACGATGTTTCGATAGATGAGATAATCAATTTCTGTTTCATCTGAGTGCTGCGATGAAAACTCAAGTATTTTCCACATATTCCAAGAACGATTCAAATGAAGATGTAGTATTCTCGCAATCCAATGTGTCATTTAATACTATGAACTAATATGCATTCTTAATATTTTTTTCTGTGCTCGTGAATTACATTTTTATCTTATTCATATTAATGTTGTTAATGTTTTAATATTCATGAAGATAATACTAGATGCTCAACATTTTTCCAAGATAACGATTAATTGTATACTTAATATTTTCAATATATTTTATGGGGTGGCTAGCTCAGTGGTATGAAGTCGGCCTGTGGATCCTGAGAACCCTGCTTCGATTCCCAAAGGCGACAAACAATTTTCATAATTTCAAAAACTACCTCTGTGGCTCCTCCACCACTAACATCTGTAGGGGTCGTTATTTGACGACTGGTAACCGCACTTCACGCGCAAAATATATCACTTACCGAGATCTGCTTCAGCAGAGTGCCACACCCAATAATGGGTAGAAGGCGTGATGATATATATATATTTTTTAATATTTTCAATTAAATTAATTCTAATATCTCTAGTAGAGTAGTAAAAAACGATTTGTTTAAATTTTTTGTTGTCACATTTTAATTGCTCGGAAATTCAACTTAAAAGTCGTCTTATGAGATCATTTTATTCCGGTTACATTTTAATGTCCCAATTGAGATGTTCGTCATACGCTTTTTATGTGAGATTCTCGTGAGGAATGAGTTTTCCTATTCTGTTTGTTAACCCGCTTGCTCCCACTGGGTATTGTCGTCACATTTTAATATTCGAGACGAGATGACTTCATGGAATTAACAAGTGTGCCTGGCATGGCGATGTACTGATCCTTCTTTCTTCGACTTTCCCTGCCACCAAACAAGGCAGTTATTTCCTCCTACGATGCATTTTAACTGAGTACACTTATTGCATTGAAGATACTTTTTCAGTTCCCACAAAATACAACTTATTCAAATGCGTTTCGGCTATACTAAAATTTCCATAATGTGTTTTGTGTTTTCTATTCCTCAACCATTTAAAATTAATTAGTCAATTGCTACAATAATTGTCAAATTATTGTTTGCCGGTGCTTAAACATAATTCAAACAATCCGTGAACGAAGCAAAACAAATCATGAATGTTTACGAGGTGTTGAAAATCACTTTTATAATCCCAATTTGGTGCGAATGAATAAGTAATGCTGAGAAGCTTTTTTTTAATTAAATGAAAATAAATTTTTCCTACAACTGTGTGATTTCTTTGTTATTACGTAACTATTATTGCTTTGGTTACGTATGGAAAGTAGACAAATGCAGATCAAGTGCGTTTCTGTAAGCAAGGAAACACTAGTGCGGAAAGTAATTCATTACGCAACTGTAAAAAAAGTTGTTTTGGAGAGCGATTTAAATTTCGCGACGACGCGGAATTCATATTTTGGCCACAGACGCTTATGGAAGAAGAAAATGCGGTGAGCCAGCGCTTGTAAATATGCGGTAGTATATTTTGACGTTTATAAACCTAACCTTAAATTGCAGTAAATTTAATCTGTACACAATTAATAAAAAGAACCGACCGAAGTAAAATATATCAATAAATGGTTTTATTTTAAGAGTTAGTGAAATACATAATGTGAAGTGGAAACTTGTGTACCGACTAAAGAAACAGTGATTTCTTCTGTAGCTGTTCATATTATTAACAGTAATATTATTGACAACAATTTCGGAGGTTTTGAAGTACCAGTAGCAGGTTGATTGTCATTGTCGAAAATAGATCCAACATAGCATGATCTGGGACTTCAATTATCTTTGGAGGTGTTTATGATAAAGAAGAATCACTCACTGTAGTATTCCAATCTTGACGATTATGAAGAAATTGTCTTGAAATTAGTGAAATATTTTTAAATATCGTAGAACAATGTGCAAGCAATCAACAAACAAACCATAGCAACGCCGTAAAACATTGTTCTCGTTTAATATCATTAAGATTTTATAAATTTTGATAATATTTTAGTGATTTTCTAAATTGCACAATTGTAGGAAAAATGTTGTTTATAATACATGCCGAAAAAGGTTACGTGTTCGTGCAAGCCTCGTGCGTTAAATTCTGCATTTGCACGTAACAAGCCTTTTTCGGCACTTGTTATAAAAATAACTAATTCCTTTAGAAAACTATTCTGTATTTCTTTGCTGAGATGTTTAACATTTTTTTATTGTCTTGATTCAACGTGAGATACATTTGAGCACAGAAAAAGGCCCCTAATTGCTGTGTTGTTAGCACTTGTTACAAAATAGTCTGGAGGCTGGAATAGTCAAGTCGTGGGCCGTAGGTTGAAATCGTTTCGTGTCTTCGTCTCGTAATATAGGACACCGAGCTATTTACAGAGTTCCGCGAATCGTAGACAGGCCGTCACCTTAATTACACATGTATATACATACATATGTGGAACCGTAAATTCAGAATTTGTATTACGTAGCCTGTTAGCTCGAACGCAAAGATGCTTAGCAATGTTCCATTTTATACTTAGCGGTTAATTTAGGACAACGCAACTTAGTTTAGCACTTGGCGGTAATTTCCATTACAAAATGTTTGTTTACTGTTTTTGGAACGCGATAAGTTACTTCCCAATTTCGTTCTCGGAGGTTGCGACACTTTGGAGCCAAATAAATTTCTAGAGATCTTACTCGCGTTTATGACTTTCTCATTATAGGAGCGATAAAGTAATCTGTAATCATTACTATAAAATGTAGTACACTTAATTACATATTTTATTATTTATCAAACAAACAATTTGAGAGTAGTATAATAGCTTGTATGTGTGTATATGTATATAATAATTCCTTTCTGTTTATTTATATAAGAGCGATAAGGCTTGTGTGGGGAAGCGGAGCGCGAGCGACAGAATTGAAACTTGTCTGTCATGTCAGTCAGTAGTGCCTACACGTAAGTCATGTCGGCAGGAATGCGGCCCGGGCCTCGCGGCGGTAACTGGTTTGGTACCGCTGGCCACCGACTCACCTCTGGTGATTGATTGTGCCAACAGGCTGTTGAACTTACCACGAACTTTGATATTTTGTGGTCTGGTCCCACATACATATATGTCCTGATTTTTTACTTCTTGCATTTATTATTTGGTGCAAGTTGAAAACCAATCCGTTTGGTATAAATTATTTTGATTTTCGTTTCTGAAACAAATTGAATGATCAAAATCAAAACGCAGCATTTACCTAAGCTATAAAACTGAATATTTTTATTATACTTCATTCCCTGTATGAAAATAATTACGTCACATTCGGTATCGATGTGACTCAAGATTTTGTACTTAAAACGTTTATATTGGTATTGGATTTACATTTTTAAAACATAACCTAAAATTTAAATGTCAGATTAAAATATTTATTACTTTATAAAATTTAATAACCAATTTCTGCAATATATTAAATAAAAAACAAGTATGTGGAGTAGGTGGCACAGTGGTTATCGTGTCGTCCTGTGAATCCTGAGAACCCTGGTTCGATTCCCACTGGCGACAAACATTTTCACCACATTAATACTACTCCTGTGGCTCCCCCACCACTAACATCTTTGGGGGCCGTGATTTGACGGTTGGTAACCACACTTCACGCGCAAAAATATATCACTTATCGAGATCTGCTTCGGCAGAGTGCCACACCCAATAATGGGTAGAAGGCGTGATATATGTATTTATATATTTTTATTTTATAAAAACAAGTATAAATTTATCTTAAAACAAGAAAAATATTACCTACATTATTGAATATTTAATTTTATAAAATAAAATAAAATATACATTATAAATCAAATAAAAAATAAATATATCATCCATTACTGGGTGTGGCACTCTGCTGAAGTAGATCTCGGTAAGTGATATATTTTGCGCGTGAAGTGCGGTTACCAGTCGTCAAATCACGGCCCCAAACATGTTAGTGGAGGAGGAGCCACATGGATAGCATTTTCAAATTATGAAAATTTGTCGCCTGTGGGAATCGAACCAGGGACCTCAGGATCCACATGCCGACTTCATACCACTGAGCTAGCCATCCCATAAATATAAATATATTATATATATATATATATATATATATATATATATATATATATATATATATGTATATATATATATATGTATATATATATATATATATATATATATATATATGTATATATATATATATATATATGTATATATATATATATATATATATATATATATATATATATAATCAGGAAGATGACAAACGCATTTCTACATTTGATGACCCAAAATTTTGCTAGCCATTTCTTATTTCTCAGTCTGTATTTATGTATCAAAAATGTCACAAACTTAGAAATGACAGGCGAGAAAATAACAAAATCTTGACCATAGGCCTCTATTTTTATTATATAAACAAATGTGAACAAAGTAAATATAAATTTTCGTATTAGTAAGACTTGTCATACGTTTTCATTAAAATAATAAATGTGATAGAATGTGTAAAAACATGAAACATGTGTCTTTTCTTATTCAGACATTAATCCCATTCGCATAGGTACGAATAATATTAATAAAAAAGGTAGCTATATTTTATCGTATCTATGATAACCTCGTCCACATATGACATAATCGTTTTCATACAGAGAATGGAGTTTAGTTCCTAATCATTGTATAATGGCTGTATATTTATTATATTACTTTTCTTCATTCCGTTATAATTATTGTGTAAAAAATACTGCTTTATTATATTTTGAATTAACAGATAAGTATTGTATTGACCATCTATTCAGATATTTCTTAGCAATCTAAAAATGTAAAATCGTAGTTTCCAGGCTTGCAGCGCAAATAATCATAAGTTTACTGTTTATTTTATGATTCTTAATGCTGGGTTCACACTGCAATTAGCGAAAATATATCTCACATAAGTTAGTTACTGTTTCTTACCGTAGGCCGTTTGTTTTTCGTTTTATGCTATAATTTCTCTGTGAAATGTTTATTACAAATTTAATTACCACACTTATCAAAAATAAAATACGCGAACAGACTCTGATTCATTCCTGTCTCCTCAGCCGGCCAGAATTCATTCATTACATATCTCAATATCTCTCTCTCTCATCAAAACAGTTCTTCGCGCTTAAAAATTACTCATTTATTTCTTCAAAATTATAATTGAGCGTGAATCATTGCATGCATAGTATTTCACATCTGTTTAAAACAACGTGCATCAATTTAGTTAATCTGCTTTTCTTCTCAATAATATGTAACATGTAACAAGGTTTTCTGCCTAACTTTCTTAGTACTTCAGCTCGGTTTCTAATACAAAATCATTCAGGAAAATCATAGTCGCAAGCCAAAAAGTTTGCTTTTGTGCCCAGGGCGAATTTTTTTTTAAAACACCAATGTTTCCAACGAATATGCTGAATTAACTCTATATAAACATAACTTAGTACTTTTTGTTTCTGATTAAACTTATAGAGAAATGTATGGAGAAGTCAGCCAAAGTGCCAAAAGTAGCATACAAGCGGATTTCCGAAGGTATAGGCCAAAAACTTGAAAAGAACCTTCAAATTTCATAAAATTTCCCCTAAAAATCAGCAAATAAAAAATCGTAACTCTAATTTTACGGACAAATATGGATGTTCGGCTGTTTGTATCCCTAGAGTAACTCATTAGGAAGCGTTATATGCTATTCGTTGGTTATAATTCACTTGTTCTTGTCATTTAAACACATTTGCGAACAAATTTAAATTTTGTAATTTTAGTGAAATTATCTAAATTTTCAAACTAACACCATTCTGTTATTTTTCAATGAAAATACGTGAACTTTTCGGCTCTTAAAAGTTAAAAATGAATACTTTTAGGTTTCTACACTAAATAAATAGTTTTATCGTCGCTTTCAAATCCGCAAATTTATTTTTTCGCAAATGTGTTTAAATGACAAGAACAAGTGAATTATAACCAACGAATAGTAAAGAACAAAACATCAATATTTGTCGGTAAAATTTGAGTTAAGATTTTTTATTTGCCGATTTTTAGGGGAAATTTCATGAAATTTTAGGGTTTTTTTCCAGTTTTAGGCCTATAACTGTCAGAAATCCGCTTGTATGCTACTTTTGGCACTTTGGCTGACTTCTCCATACATTTCTCTATAAGTTTAGTCAGAAACAACAAGTACTAAGTTATGGTTATATAGAGTTAAATAAAATAAATAAATATATCATCACGCCTTCTACCCATTACTGGGTGTGGCACTCTGCAAAAGCAGATCTCGGTAAGTGATATATTTTGCGCGTGAAGTGCGGTTACCAGTCATCAAATCACGGCCCCCAAACATGTTAGTGGTGGAGGAGCCACATGGATAGCATTTTCAAATTATGAAAATTTGTCGCCTGTGTGAATCGAACCAGGGACCTCAGGATCCACAGGCCGACTTCATACCACTGAGTTAGCCATCATATTGGTGGAAACATTTTTGTTTAAAAAAAAAATTCGCCCTGGGCGCAAAAGCAAACTTTTCGGCTTGCGACTATGATTTTCCTGAATGATTTTGTATCAGAAACCGAGCTGAAGTACTAAGAAAGTTAGGCAGAACAAAAAGTCTAATTTTGTTACATAGTGTAATAGAAAAATACACTTGAAAAAATGGTGAGCTTTCAACTATTGCCGCATTTCCTGGGTCGACGAAGACTATATTTAACCCGACATGTTTTCGTAACCGTGGGTGTAATTACAGTAATGCTGAATGAATTGTATCACGTGACACATATAAATTGGTTCAGCAACTGCACTGAGACCGACACTAGCTCTGTGGCTCTACAGAACGAGGAAATACGAATGCATTCGGCGCACTGCACTGCTAACATTCCTCGGCAATTCTATAATTACGCGGGAGCTGTGAACTGTGCTACGCCCACTTGGATCGTTTTTTACCGCTCCGCTTTATGATTATTGATAAAATGTATTGACGCGGCCACATGGAACATATGTGGATTAATTTTTTTTTGGTTTTGTGAGAGTTGTCAAATTTACCGTGAAGGTAAGAGAAATTTTTTAATCAAAAAAGTTCTTCAATTTATTTTATCAATATTGATTGACAGAAAAAAAATATAAATAAATATTTATTATAAAAACGTATGTAAATGATAATTAATATAACTAAGAAAAAATTAATTTCAATAAGATCAACATACAAAATATTTACATATATCTTGCACGAATGGTTAGTTAGTAATTAAATCCACATTATGTTAAACTTGTTTCTAGCGTAATCGTAAGTTCTTCTTCGCGTATTGGCAGTAATCACATGATTAATTATTATCTACGATTCGCACAACATTCAATAAAATACAAATTAACATAATATACCATTACCGCGAATAGATAAATAATTATTCAGGTGTAATCGTGACGAGAACAGAATAAAAACTAACCATGTAATAATGATTTCTTCACGAATGAGTTTTTCCACTATTCAATACCGGGAATCGCGGTTTTATAATCACTGGCGCCAGTCTGTCACATTCTAAGCGCGGAAATAGTATTCTGCTGCATCTAAGTATAGTTGTGCACGTGATTATGCTGGTGACTCATGCGAGCAAAATGATAGTGTTTTTCCCGCCTATATTGCACTCTGCGATAAATGCGGACTTTTTGAGAGGAATTCTTCATTGCTTTACTTTCTTATACACAGTATAATGAAGTATTGTGACGAGATTTTCGCGGAAATATGTGTTTTGAGGCCCACTGAATCCGTTTTGATCATTTTCTCAATGATGTCTGCGTGTGTGTGGATGGATGTATATGTGTCCGAGTGTGCAATATCTCATGAACGAGATAAGATTTGTTAACGAAACTTGGTAAGTATAAATTTCATAAAAATACGAAGAGTTGAGTTGATTTGGAATAAAATTGAAAAACCGGAACAAGAAGTTTACTGGACACACAACATAATAAATTCCATATATTTCAAAAATGGAATCAGTTACGAGAAAAAGTTTCAAATAAAAGATGTTACCTAAAATATTTGGAACGTAAAATGTTATTTTGAGAAAAACTAATTTATATATTTAATAATATATTCCAATAATAATATGGGGTAGCTAGCTCAGTGGTATCAAGTCAGCCTGTGGATCTTGAGAACCCTGGTTCGATTCCCACAGACGACAAACAATTTTCATAATTTCAAAACTACCCCTGTGGCTCTCCCACCACTAACATCTTTGGGGGCCGTGATTTAACGGCTGGTAACCGCACTTCACGCGCAAAATATATCACTTAACGAGATCTGCTTCAGCCACACCCAGTAATGGGTAGAATTATATATTTATTTATTTATGTATTTATATTCCAATAATCAGAGTAGCAATAGAAACAAAAAACATAAACATATTTAACATTTATATGTCAAATAATAATTGTTAAACGCAAGGAGCAAGTCATAAGTGTTCAATTCAGCGTTTTTGATATTAAATATGCTGTGTATAAGAAAGTCGTGTGGTGACCACACCAGATTTTTTTATAACGTAATAACGAGAATCTTGTATTAATTGAAATAATACTTTAATTATACAATATTTGCATACACTCGCAGAATATTAATTTTTACAATTATAGGTATTTATGATAAATTTTAATTTGTTCAATAGTTGAGGATATGTAAAATAATTGTAAAATGATAATGTAGTAGTGTGCCTTGGTAAGATTTTCTTGTTCGCTCGTCTTTTTTCTTAACGTCGCATTGCGTAACAAGTTATCGTGTCCAATGTAGGTGTATAGTTTCATGTAAGTGCTGTGAACTAAATATCCTGTTTTTAGTTTAATTACTGTCATTATCTAAGTTTGTTTTAAAACTATAACGAAAGCGATAGACACTAGCATAGTTTCTAGCCTCTGTAGATAAATAGTTGAAATATCCTATTTTCCTGCTTATAGACCAAAACAACGCGGGTCTCGAACGCTCAAACGCCAAGAAAACGGTTGATATATTTCGCCCATAAATTGCTAACCGGATGTCGACTTGGACTTACCGATTTTATCAGCCTCTTGTCGACAAAAAATTGAACTAGAACGTGTATTAGTTTTGTAGGCGATTCGACTAGATGATTCAGATTATTTAGAATGATATATTAGTAATGAAATTAGCTCGGGGAGGCTGGATATCTGTTTGTCGCTTTGATTTTTTGCTCAGCTGTGTACAGACTCGAGAATATTAATACAATCTTTTTCATCGCGTTTTTCTTCAATTGTTTTTGTTAATAACTCATTTTGAAGCTATTGATTGTCATGCTGTTTTTGTTGCGTGCAATGATTTTAAACTTGACACCTTTATTTAATTAATTTTTGATTAATGTGAATCACTCCACAAGTGGTGATAACCTCATGTTTTTGTGTTATTTTATGACTTACAGCTACTCTTTTACATAAAATTTGTAACATTATGCAAAGCGCACTCGTATAAAAAATGTGGAGAATTTTTATGAAGAATATAAAAAAGTGTAGTAACCGGAATGCTTATTTCAAGTACATCATAAAAAGTTAAGACACGTATTTGGGAAAAATATGAGTAAAATGTAAATTCGAAAGAGACAGATATTTTGATAAAAATATACAGTGGAATCGTTTAGTATGCAGTTGAAAACAAAATAAAACAAACTTAACTATTTCCAAAAATAAATTTTTAATGGTCTGTCTATAAGAGAACGTCTCTTTATAAAAATAAAAACACGACTACTTTGATCTATATTTGAAAAACTAAACAAAACATGTTTTGTAATTAGATATGCATTCAGTATCTTACAAAAACTGCCAATTTATCTACGTAAAGCCTCATTCCCAATACGGAATTAGTGGTTATGGTTAGTAGTTATAGTTAGTATTATTATTATTATTTTATGGCTAGCTCAGTGGTATGAAGTCTGCCTGTGGATCCTGAGAACCCTGGTTCGATTCCCACAGGCGACAAACAATTTTCATAATTTCAAAAGCTACCCCTGTGGCTTCTCCACCACTAACGTCTTTGGGGGCCGTGATTTGACGACTGGTAACCGCACTTCACGCGCAAAATATATCACTTACCGAGATCTGCTTCGGCAGAGTGTCACACCCAGTAATGGGTAGAAGGCGTGATGATATATATATATATATTTTTTTATTTAATTTTTTATTTATTTATAGTTAGCATTTGTGTTGTATATATGGTCTTTCACAATATAAAAATTAAGGGTGTAGTTCGTGCCATTGTCGGTAACGTAGAATACTGATTTCAATCAAATAAATACTACCTGTAGTTTTGAGAGAAACGATAGATGTCAGTTGAATCTTTACATATTTTTGAAAAATTGTATTGTATTGTTGCTTATCACAGACTTATATCTACAGCTTGGTTATTTCGATATTTGTTATAATTTATAAAAATTGTTGAAGAATTATTTCTTAACATGATTGAAAATATTAAATGTCTATATGATAAAGCTGACCCAGAGTTAAAAAATATTAAACAGCGGAATGAACAATGGCAAATAATTGGAAAAACATTGAATACAACAGGTGATGTAATAATTGTAATTATAGTACATAAGTAAAATTTCTAATAAGTTTTTATAATACATTTTATAGGATCAGAAGCTCAAGCAAAATTTAAATAATCAATATCAAAATATGTTCGAGAAAAAAATATAGACACAAATGTAAACAAAAGTGAAGCCGCTGCGTCAAAACGTTTGAAATGGCCTCTTATGCCACATTGAAGATTTTTTTTAATTGAACGTATGTCAGCTACAAAGAAGTTCATAGTAATTTCTCTTTACGAGTCATTGTGTTTGACAAACTAAAGCATTTATTTCAAATGTCAAAATTCATTCGCGTTTCTGATTGGTAGTTTAGACAAGATGGCGCTAACTACTAACTATAAGTTTGGAGCTTGCAAACTCTTGCGTTAACTGAAATTAACGCTAGGCAGTGTGAAGCTAATTTTGCTGTTGTGAACGCTTCTGCGCTGTTGCGCATGTCAAACTCTCGCTTTAACTATAACTACTGATTTCCTATTGTGAATGAGTCTTAACCGTAGCAATGGTATCCACAGAATACAGTATACCGATAAAAACATAGTAATTGACACAAATGCATGTAAGAGTCCTTCATTCATTCATTCAATCATCATTGTACTTATCGTAGTTTTTCATGCAATGCAATTTACCGCCAAGGTTTCAAACCTACAAAACATTCAATAACTGCATTGGCGTATACACGCATAATCTTCCGTGACCGAAGCGTCATATCCGGTCCAGAACCGGCAAAAACCGACCTTCTCATCTTGCACAGAGCACTGTATAGTAAGCATCCGTCATGCTTACCGTTCTTAGAAACAGCCCGATAGTCTCGTGAATACGATACATTTGCCTTATCTGTCGTTTTTCCAGTACAGGATTCTGAAATGCGTTCGGTAGAGGATGATAATTCTCTGCGGTAGGTAACGCTAGCGTTGAGTCATTGGAATACGTAAGGAATCTTGTCTACTGGGGGTTAAAGTTGATTTTTTCTGTCTCCTCTGGAAGAAATCTTTTAACGGACTGCGTTGTTTGTTATCTATATTGACTGAAGGTTCCGGTTTTGAATATGATGTCTGTGCTGATAAGAACATTATATCGCTAACGCTGACCTTTGAGTTATCGGTTCATATTGTGGTTTTTGAATAATTTTTTAGAGGAAACTGTAAATTATAATTTAGGCTAAGATAAATAAAAAACCAGTAAATTATTGTTTGATATGGGTTTTACTTTTACATAATATTTATATTGTTGCAATCAGAGTCAACAGACAAGTTATCAAACAAAAGTCCCTCGAAAGGGACAAAAAAGAAACAAACTTTCTCATGCGTATCTACGCCGCCGCTGACAAGAGATAAAGAAACAACACGGTGTTGTGAGAAACCCTGCACCCCTCGCCACTCTCTGCGTTAATCCTGCCACAGTTTCGGTTCGTGACTCCAGTGTGTGAAATTAGACCGGCTCCTTATGAGCCAAGTTACTATACGCCACACTCACTCACTACAGTTTTGATGGATTGCGCCATTTATAATCGTATACGCGAATGATTCAGCGAGAATGCAGCACTTTGGCAGGGGCGGACTCTCGAAACTTTATCCAGCAGCATTACATCTGCATTTGAAACTCGTCCTCAGATACATTTAATTAAAATGTTCAGTTACTACCTTTTTCTATTTCGGTGTTCTTATAGCTCTATAAACGCACGGTAAACACGTTGCTAAGGAGATCTATAAGCGCACTGTTTTTGGCGCTTTTTATTTTGTTGGAGTGGTATGTATGCTCTTAAATCTGACAGATGAATGATACATAACCTCAAAATTGTATACTGTCGATGTTGAAATATTACTCACAGAATATGCTAGAATCAGACAAAATTCAAAACATTCACAATACAGAAAAAAATATTGATTAGTTGTCAAAAAGTATATTTCAATTGTCTGTTTTATGAGTAACGCTACCAATACGAATGATAAAAACATCAACTTATATTTTTGACAAGTCAGTCTTTAAAAATCTAATAAAACTATAAAATTACCTCAATAGAAAAAATAGTTTAAAGAACATGTTTCATAAGGCCTGTTAACTAGGGTTACCACCTCAGAACTTAGTCTCGCCCAGAGACGATGACTATTTTTTTAAAGAAGATCCTGCAATTTTATTATTTTGTATTACCATATTTGATAAAAAAAGGGTTACATTGTTTTGTTAAAGACAAGTGTTTTTGTTATCATGGTAAAATAATTACTTATAAAATAAAGTAAAACAAGATTGGAAGTGATAAATCTACTGTAACAATAAAATTAGTGTACTCAACGTCATATATACGATAAAATTGTAACAATATTGACAAAATTGAAGATAATCACATGCAACAGAAGACATAACCTCACATAAAATTATGCCTATTTCTAAAAAAAATTGATCTGATACAAGATGATATATGTAGTATTAGAACCGAAATGAATTGTATAAATTCTTCCTTAAATAATCATGAGAACAGAATCAAGAAATTGGTGGATTTAGTGACAGAAATAAAACTAGATAAGAGTAAGATATACAAGATCATCAAAGAAAAAAATTTAATAATTTAGCGACGTAGAAGATTCCGATAGTGAGACAGATTTGTCCTGGACAACTAAACAGCACGCTGCACGCAGCCAGCACTGCGCCTTCACCAGTTGTATACGTTCGATCACCAACCACCGCTCTAGCTATTCGGTACACAGTACACGAGATACACGCGACAGATTGCATATAATTTTGTACATATTTAATTTTACTTACACAACTCGGAGAAATAATAATTAAACCCGGAGTCTCCGGGTCAAACCCGGAGAGGTGGTAAGCCTACTGTTAACACACTCGTCCTTTGTAAAACTTGCCGCAGGGTGGCTCGTTTTCCAAATTTGGGCTCGTGCGTTAACAGATTTCCTTATGAAACTAGTTCTTTAATATACTATTAATTCCATTTACTTTGATTTACATTCTGATGACAATTGCTATAACTGATACGACTTTATGATTTAATGATAAATTCATAGATTACCAACATTGTCTTTAAAATTTTAATTTCCTGCTAAAAATCAACAAATGCGGTTCTGTGGTTTCATTACACTACACGAAAAGTTAGCGATGATTGTGCTTATAGAGTATACAGATCCTTTCGGCATTCGGCAGCTCACAATAGACACATTATCATGAGTCACGAGGGACCGGCGATATCAGTTTGACGTTTACACCCTCTTAAATATGTAGAAGAGAATCGAGAGCGACTCTGTGCCTTCGCAAACCCGAGCAGTGCCGACTCCATCATGAAGCTATTAATGCTCTGTTCCCTATGCGAAGTTTTCGAGAATTTCTCAGACATACGGCTTTCATTATCTGTGAGAGAGCCTGCTATATCACATTCTCTCTCTCTCTTCAGCTTCCTGCGTTAAAATTTTGGTGTTTTCGCACGCTTCAACTAGGGGAGATATTCGGATTTAAACACGACTTTTTTTAAATGCCGCATTCATAAAAAAATTATAATTTTCATACAATATTTATTCACACTTTTTTTTCGTGTCTTACATTTTTTAAATTAAAACTTTATTTATATTTAGACTGTAGGCAGATAAGAGAATTTGTGAATGAATATTCCAATGTTTGAATTAGATTAGGTTTAGGTCTGGGGGCGGTAGAGTAGAGTAGAGAAAAATGTTTATTTGCGTGAAAGTACAGTGAACTTTCTAGCCGTAGGTATTTTAAAAGGGCAAACCGGTTGCCAAAGTACCAGAACAGAGGTTGACCCGTGACCAACCAACCAAAATAAATAAAAGTTTTTGAGTAAGTCGTCAGTGCGATGCTCCTATTTAGAGCTCAATCGCTAAAACGAAAACTATTTTATTTTTAGTTACCACGAGATTTCTACACAGTTCGAACCAAGTCAAGTTTATTGGCCTTTTAGCTGGGCCAAACTTTTTTGCACTTTTCGATTGTTAACTGTTTTAATTTTTATCCGTTCGCGTAGCAACTGATTTGACACACTTTATTTAATCTTGCTCGTGTGTTCTTATCAACACGGGCCACTTTTTATACACACACGCGGTTTTTTTTCTCAACATCTATACTTGACAAATTTTCTTATCAATATGCTTGCCTTCAAGTGGGGTCGTAGTTTTATTGATTCCTGTTAAATATTTACTTTTATGTTGAAATACTTAATACATAGTTCATGCACCCTCCTGCATATTTCATCCAAATTGTACCTCTGAGTCTTACCAAGCAGTTATTAACTAACAAAATGTATGTATTTTTCAAGCATAATCTGCTTGAAAAAGACAATCTACCGGCAATCTACGAATAAGTAGATATATTATAAAACGAATGTTTTCGTTTGGTGCATTACTGCTGCACAATGAAAGATTTTTCAGGAAGATAATCCAGGTTTTAATTTTTTCTTGAACAATATTCTGGTAATACTCCAACAAAAACTATTCTGCTTGAAGGAAAGGACGCACTATTGTTATAAACCTGCAGATGGTGAAGGGATCGTAGTTATACCTGGATGAAACAAATAGCTACAGGGCGCTGGGTAGCAAATTGCAAGTTGGCCTATGTCTGCACCGGTTTATGGCGCTTTCTAGCCTAACCAAGCCTAGGTGTCGCTACACAAAAGTATTTCTCGGAAAAAGAGAAATGCTTGTAGGGAAACCCAAGAGCCGTCACCCACGTATATATCTGGTTCTTGTTAGCGCCTATGCGCGTTTATTGCACTTGTAAATCAGAGCACAATGCTGCCATCCTACCTCGCGCTCCGGGGGGTGCCGGTACTTCACGCTTCGAGAGCCCTGCACACCACACTACGTTATTTTGATGCTAATTACAGAGATATGCACAGCTAGGCCCAGTAGGCATCGGAAATTAAATGCCTTAATTGAATTTACAGATGATCGTTGTTAAAACAACTTGCGGAATTTTCCAAACAAGGAACAATATTATTTTTGGCTTGATCTCAAAGGATGTTTGGATAAACTTTCGCAAATATACCAAAAATAAATTTTATGAGCTAAGTTCAATGACATCAACCTCGTAGACATTTTTATCTGTAATTTTTATGAAATTATTATCTCACAAAATTCAAGTGCTTGTCTGTTGGGATCATCACTCAACTATCAACTACTTTTGACATGACTGCTCTTTTTGAATAGTATCATTTGTTTATTATATTTAATGTAATTGTCGGTTAAATTACAGTATTTCCGTTAAACAGTATTTCGACCAGTTTATTGACATCATACCATCAGATAAGGAGAATAATTCATTTATCAAAAACTACATTTTGGACAATAGAAACACAATTAGTTGCCGCGGATTAATAACGAGTTTGATGAAAAATATTCAAATTAATTTTTTCATCAAATGTGTAGGTGAAAATTAATTAATGACATATTTTAGTTCGTGTATTTTTTAACAGAAAAATTTATTATGTATGACGTGTAAGTTGCAAAAAGTTTTAAAAATATTGAGTGGAATGATTTGAGTAAACCTGTTTATTACCGCAGCGCAAAAACGAGAGGTTCCATTCTCAGGACGTACGGATACATTTTTAAATTGTGTACATTATATCCAATTAACTGAGAAATCTCGATCGGCAATTCGGCTGCCTGAGGCCGACCGCAGACTCAACTCTTGTTTCAGACTGCGGTGACCGCATGCAGCATGCAGTTTGGGTTTGCGGAGAAGGTATCTAAAGTGCATCGCGCATAGGCGTGCCATCCAATTTCCCCTGGGACATCATAACCCCAAATTTCGACAGCCCAACTTTTAATATTCTTTTAATAATACTGATATCTTTACATCGTACGAGTATATTTTCTCAAACCTTATCCAGTTTTTTCATTTTTATTATTATTTATGCTTCGACTTTCAAAAAGCGAATCAAATTGATGCTAGATTAAAGATCACAATTCTTAAATTATTTTGTAAACAACTCATCATCATATTATTCTTTCAAAACTAGCATACAAAACAACTTGTTGAAAATTACTAGGGTCGTTGATTTCCACCGAAGTTCTAATTTCTGAACGTTCGAACATTCGAATGTTTTGAACTTCGGCAGAAAAACTTCGAAGATTCGAATTTTCAAATTTTTTAAAGCTTCGAATTTACGAATTTTCGAATTTTTCAAAGCTTCGGATTCTCTAATTTTTTGTCCCTGAATTCGGCCACGAATTAAATAATAAACTCGGCGAAGTATCCTACAAAAACACTGCAAGTTCATGCGTCTTAATTAAGACATCTATTCTCTTACCGCCCATCTAAATGCTACGGACTTTTAGTAAATCGTTTTAAAATGAGAATAAAAATGATTCAAAAACGTCTTAATGAAAACGTTTTTGACAGTGTAGCGAAATTTTAAGTCTAAATTGAATTAATTTGGCAAATAATAATAATTAATAATAATTACTTATGAATTAATACAAAACTCTGCAAATGAGTTTATTCTGAAAATAATTCATATCAACATGTCGTGTTACATCCAGATTCACAATTCGAATAATTAGAAAATTCGGAATATTAAAAAATTCGAAAATTCGGAATATTAAAAAATTCGAAAGTTTGAATCTAAATTCGAAGGTTCAATAAATCCGAACATTCGAAGTGTCGAATATTCAAAAAATCAACAACCCTAAAAATTACAAAGAAAAAGTAGAATTTCCGTGTTTGAAATCTGCGAAATGAATAGTTGTATAAAGTATAGAAGGCATTGGAAAGTTCTGAGTAATGAGCGTTAAAAAGGCGTGAAATATTAGAATGCGTGGGCTTGAAATCTGTGAATGGTGAATGAAGACCATTCCATCGTGCGCCACTGTAGCGGCAGCGAGTCAAATACCAATTCATTAATAACGATCCATAAGAGTGATGCCGGGCAGTTTCGGCACCGGCCACATCACACAGCTCCAGCTCCGCGAACATGGTGGCGGCCGAGGTACCTGGCCAGTTTTTCTCTTCTCGGCCAGAGACCCGTCACCGGAATGCACCGCCGAGCTTCGCCGAACGGCTCTTCTACGAATTCCGACCTGCTTCTTGGTCGCCGCTCGGTGAGAGGCGATTCGCGAGGAATTCAAACCAATATCCGTTTTGGATATGAACATCACATGATCACTTGTCCAATTTAGGACTCACAATGCTGTTCTTCATTATAATTTTCGTAGGTAGAATAATATTTAAACAGCCGTAAAAGTTTTAAATCGTCTTTTTACTTTCTTATAAGTATTGGAATCGTGAAAAAATCGTTGACGAGATTTTCGCGGAAATACATGTTTTGAGGTCCACTGAATCCGTTTTGATCATTTTCTCAATGATGTCTGTGTGTGTGGATGGATGGATGTATGTTCGAGTGTGCAATATCTCATGAACGAGATAAGATTTGTTAACGAAACTTGGTAATTATAAGTTTCATGAAAATACGAAGAGCTGAGTTGATTTTGAATGAAATTGAAAAACCGGAAGAGGAAATTTACTGGACACACAACATAATAAATTCCATTTATTTCAAAAATGGAATCAGTTACGAAAAAAAGTTACAAATAAAAAATGTTAGCAACTATTTAAAACATAAAATGTTATTTGCAATATTCCTGTATATGCGTCTAATTTTGAGAAAAACTAATTTATATATTTAATAATATATTCCAATAATCATAGCAATAGAAACAAAAAACATAAACTTGTTTAACATTTATATTTCAAATAATAATTGTCAAATGCAAGGAGCAACTCATAAGTGTTCAATTCAGCGTTCTTGATGCTATATCAATTTCATTGATCAAATAGTAAGTAATTTTATATTTCTATTTATATTAATATAAATTTATTTTGTTTGGAAATTGATTATCTCTAATGAAAATTAAAAAGAAATCAGTAAAATCCCAAAATTTATTAAAAAAACGATACAATCGAACTAAAAGGATGCAAAATGAATACTGAGAAAAATAAAATAATATTCGAAACGAAAATTTAAAAAGAGAAGAGAAGAACATGAAAAAAGTTAAAATAAAGTGTATATGAAACTGGAAAACTAAATTACATGTTTAATAATGTTACATAACATTCATATATTCTAAATATTAAATATGCTGCAGATTTTTTAGTTTATCTGCTGTGAAAAATGTTGCCTGCAATAAGAGTGATCTATTTCTGGCACATGTAAACACCACTTAATAGCTAGAAGCACTTTTGACATAGTTAATGATCACCGCATTCTCGGAAATAGGGGGCGAAGTCTTATAATTATACCCCAGTAATGCGGGTACAACAGTAATTAAAAATATATATCATGCCATTTATAAATTTAGTAGGAGTAACCTCATATAATAATTTATAAGGCGTTACCTTTAACATTTAATAAATTTAATAACAACTTTTAATTTTACTGTTCATTTGGTTTACATGATTAAAAAATATATATATTGGGTTTTGAAATAAAAAATACTAAAGCAAAGTTCAGTGTCCACGCAAGTCATCTGGAACGCTGGAGATCCAAAAATACTTCCTGAGATGAGGAAGTTTCTGTAACTGTTGTGACCCACAAAATAAAAATAAAGTTCAGGTGGTTTCCAGGTACCCGCGTCCGGCGTCCAACACATTGTAATCTTTCAAAATAATGAAGTGTTATGGTAGTTCGCGGTACCAGTTTTAAGAGTTCGTTATTGAGGTATTCTAGTTTAGAAAGTTCGTTACTTGTTGTAACTGACAAGTTTTAATGAAGCTCAGGATGTTCAAAGGGTAGTTTACTTGTTCAGTTAGTGTGGGGTCATTAACATTTTTCTCGGCGTCCTCAAACTACTTTTATAACCATTTCTGTACCGTCACAAAAAATCCTTTCAAACATCATGGATAATCATTCTCATAAATTATTGCATTATACAATTTCTATAGGAAGACTTGCTTCTTTTGGAATTAGATTACTAATTGGAAATTCATTTGACAATTCGTAATACCTTCACATTCTACCTTGATAATATTGTAGTCTGAGAACTTTGACAAGTAAGTTTCTATCACACAGTCGTAAAAGTTTTACGAGCGGCAGCATTTTTACAGACGTGAAATCTCCGACTTGCATGTTTCACGTCCCTCAACCCTCGTTCACCCGTGCATTTCACGCATCCTCGTGTCATGCTGTCGATCGTAGAAACTGATGAATCTTTACCTGTTATGAGATTAAATCAGACGCATAGCCGCCGACATGGCGCGACGAAAATTCATCTAAAAACACTAGAAATTTCCCTATTAGTTTGAGACTGGAATACTAAACGATTCAGTACCAATCTACCATTAAAAAAATAAAAGAAAGTGGCGGAAGAAAATTATAAATCTACGATGAATTTATTTCAGGAAGATTTTTTTTTCTTTAACATAGAAGTAATATATGATGTTGATTCTTGTACTCCAATCAATTTTGGATAGTTATACTGAAGGTTTTATGGGGGAGATAAACCGGTTGATTTCGGGAATGAAGTGAATTTACTACTGGTATTGACTCGTAGTAGGGCGCCGCCGTATCGTGGCGTATTTGGCGGGAACGGTGCGCTGACGTCACGCGACGTCGCCCAATCGATAGGGAGGACGCCACGCGCTGAGGACGGCGGGAGCGGCGTCGTCTCGCCGTGGCGCGCGAGGTCGTTCGCCGCGGCGCTTTATAAATACCACCGTGCGGCTCCGTGTTCGCTGACTCTCTGCCCTTGCTACTCCTAGCACCGACATCCACGATCCACTCCAGCTGCGGCTCTTCCGCGTAGCTACAGCACAGCCACAGCGGGAATGTGAAAGGCTTGCACTGACCCCGCAGATACACTTGCTACATTGTGATACGTACACATACTTTCTTGGTGTCTACACTCCAAAACATCATTCGCACAACAGAGCATACATTCAGTTTTTTAAACAGCAGCTATTAGATACAATTGCAAATCGTTCTTTCTATGTTAAAAATGGTAACCCTAAACCTGTGCTGAGGAAAGTAGTAATGAAATTTGAGAAGTCTGGTGGATTGTCCGTTACCCGTGTTTGACATCATTTCTCGTTGATCGTTTAAACGTATGCGTTAGTCAGATGAAATAAATTGTGTACATGTTCTCATGAAATTGAAAACTCGCTCGTAGAAGTTTCTCTGAGATCGTTTGTGTAAGTCTTTCCTGGTTGAATTGTGGCTGTAATACACTGTCAATACGATTATCGTAATTCGATTAGAGACATTTCTGACCTCAAAACTATTGGCGGATATGCTAGCGGCTAACTTGCGAAATACTTTTGGAAATCTCTGAAAGAATGACTAGCAGAAATTTGTAGGTTTGGTAATTAAACTGTCATTTTAATCTTAATAGTTTGCAATTATTTTATGCACGCACATGTGAACAGACAAGAAAAATGTCCTAGTGAAACTGTGAGATATATTTTGTGGTGTATTATCTTCTAGAAGTAACAAATTATAGTATTTTTGGCTGTTAGCCAAGTTGTTCGCACATACTGTGCTCCTGAGATACAAGAGCTATTGCCAAGAGTTACTACTTGTTAGAGTAAACTATCAAGATTTGTCAGCAGAAAAATTATAAATAACGTGACTAATTTTATAGCGTAACATTTTCGTAAAAATCGATCAATTTGAAACTTACCCAGATAAGCGAATATTTTCAAATTATACTTGAAAATATCAAATTGCATGATATTTTTGGAGTATTAAGTCTGCAACGAAGGGAGTAAAATTCTTGTTTCTAATCGCGTCCAGCGGATCGGAATGCAGAGACTGGCGGAGTGGATGAACTCGCAGCTCGCGCAATGCCGGACAGCTCAGCGCAACGCTGCACGTTACTTAACGGTATGAGCGTCGATCGGCGGTAGGTGGGCCCCGGCCAGATAACAATCAGAACTAGATCAAAGTGAACCGGATTCTATTCTGCATAGCAGTAGTGCGGGAGACAACCTCTTTGCAGAGAAATTAGAAATAGGTGTATTGCCTGTAGGAGTTACAGTGCCAGCTATTTTAGATGAAACGCGAATCAACAACTGGAGCATTGCACGATTTGTATATGCTCTAATTCTGACAGCATCATGTGGTGTTGTCATCTTTCTATTTGCGAAGTTGTTGATGAATTTGAGAATTCTGATGGCTCGTCGATTGGCTTGTTTGGGGAAACTGTATGTTGATGAATTGCCGCGGGTGGCAGCCTATACCGACGGTAAATGAATGATTTTCTCGCGGAGGAATGCGTCCTTGAGCATGTCTCGGGAGATGATGGAGATTGGCAGCTCTTGAGCGAGTGAGAGGACGAAGACCAAGCACGAAGAGAGCGAGCGAGATGAAGAAGTAAAGAGGTGACCGTACTCGATATGCAATGCACTCGGCAATCGGCGGCGGTCCGTTAGCCAACCGGCGGAATGTGAAAGGCAGACAAGCTCCGGTCTCCGCTCATACCACACGCGTTTCTGTTTTAATTGGGGTGCAGCCCCGGAGTCCCGTCACCAGCACCAGCTCCTCGTACCTTTGACATTCAGCAAAACACATCTGTGTCAGCGGACCGCCAATCGTTCATCGAACTTTGCACTTCAAGTTCGCCAGTGCCCACTACCTATCTCAAAATTTCTTTTACCTTCGAAACAGGTTTGCATAATGCCAACCATAATTTTTCTACAGATTAATTCATCATACCATTCGTCTTAAAATTAATACATGTTCGTAATCTTAAATCTTACTTGTCTGTTCCTACTAAAGCAGATAACACTAGATTTTTCTTGTTGTAATAAATTCAAATTTCTAACGTGAAACCAAAACATCAGCAGGATTTAAACAATTATCTTGTTGATTTCGGGGAAAACGACATAAAATCTTAGTAATTACAATAGCGTTTGTGTGAGTAGATGAAGATCAATTTGTATTTTATTTATGTGTTGTTCCCGTATAGGCCCACAGTTGTCGGTCCCTTGGCCCTGAGCTGGCGTAGGGTCGTTGTCTGTTCTTAGGGTGCGTGCCCTCCATCACTGATTTACGGGCTCACCAATTTCAAGCTTATTGTTGCAAAACCATTCAATTTTCGATCCCATCGGTTTGTGTAAAAACTGCGGGTGCCCCAACTGTCTGTATTGTTATTTATCAATTATTTCGCACGCGCAACGGTCATAAAATGTCGTTGTAATGTTCAAACGAATTCAGAAGTCTAAATAGATGCAAGTTAAATATTTGCTTTTCAATTTGAAAAAGTAAATTTAGTATAACAACATTTTTCATTCATGATAAATTCTTCGGTTAGTATGATTCTGATGTGATACATGTTTGGAGACAAGTGCGTTGTTAGTCGGTGTGAACCACCTGATCGGACTAGGAGCGCGCGGTGCGATCGCAGCGTCGCGACGACAGACACTGCGGCGTCCGGCGGGTGAGTGAACTTAGTGGCGCAGTGCGGAGCGGGACGGGGGCTGAAGGACGTCGGGGTGAACGTGCTCGCCGTGGGTCAGGTCAGGGTCACGCGAGGGTGACCCAGACGCATGCGCGCCCCCCGACATCTGCCGTAGTACGCCGCATTCGCATTCTCTCGCTCTCTGCAGCACGCGTACGATTAGCTCCCCAATCATATTTACACTTTTTAATGGTTGCTCTTTTGATATCATCAACTAATCGATTTTGTGGTTGAACCATGAGAAATGTTATTAATGAGTAGTATTATGATATACCTGCATGCTTATTCATTTGAAATAACAATAATAATATACCCTCATTTTCCCTTTTTACAATTGTGACTTTTAAGTGTTGTAATGTACCATATTGTATCCCACATTTTGTGCGGGTACCAGCCAAATATACCTTAGTCACTGCACCCGTGTAGGGGAAACTCTAATTTTGTTGAGTGATATTTATATTTGAAGGGAGTAATATCTCTTGTATCGATTATCTCATGGGATGGATAAAACTATAGTGGCTAGCGGCTTTGCGAGTGTAATTTACAATTCATGCTCGCGAGCGTGTGCGTTGAACCTTTACGGATGACGCGTAGCCGTTGACCATGGTACAAAGTCGTGACGCAAGTTGCGCGTTCTTCACTGCTGTTGCTTCAGCCGTACATGTGCATTAGAACTGTACTTGTGCCTAGTACCGAGTGAAAGCCTTGCTAATAATCGCCGGTTTCGCGTTCCAGACTGACTCAATGCTGACGAATGCAAGGACGTTCGTAGGTCACTCGGAAAATCGGCTGGAGATTTAAATGACTTTCCGCCCATTTACATATAGCATATGAGTCAGTCAAATGCAGTTGTTTCATACGACTACTGTACGGATACGGAAGTATGTTGAATAATTTTATCAAAACTTACGTCGCAAAGATACGAGTTTACTAAATAATTAGGGAAAACCAAATAGGAATATTAAACCAAATTGTAAATAATATAATCTTGAAAGGAGATATTGTGGTATGAAAGTAATAATTGGTAGCCTTGAAATTTAATTGTATGAACTATGTTATCAAATAAATGTTCCCCTTTAAAGATAACTGGAAACTGACGAAATGAACAAAATAATTTCGTTATTAATTTATTTCTGGTCGCTAAGCAATTGAAACTAATGTCCTCGTTCTTCTTTTGCAGAAGAGGAGATCGACGTGGTGTCCATTGGTGAGAAACAGATAACAACCAACCGCAACTGCACAGTCTTACCAACAAATCCTTCGATACGCGATCGCCAGAAACTGCAACGCACCGTCGCATCAGCCATCAGCAGCAAGCGCGAGTTCACAGCGCCGACAACTGGGGGGATCAAGACACGTCTGCCACTACGCCTGCCGACCACCAGCAGCGGCTCGCCAGGGTCGAAGAAACGCAGCACGAGCAGCGGCGACGGACGGCGAGGCGTGAAGCGCGGCCGCCACCGCTATGGTAAAGCAACAAACAACGGCGGCGGCTCACCAGCCAAGCGTCGTGGCTGTCATAGCAGCGACAGCGAGACCGAATGTTCGGAGAAGCGCAGCCTACACAACAACATGGAGAGACAGCGGCGGGTGGACCTGCGGAACGCGTTCGATGATCTGCGCGTACTCGTACCGGAAGTAAGTTGCAAAGAGCGGGCAGCCAAGGTGGTTATCCTGCGTGAGGCGGCGTCGTACTGTGACCGCCTCGGCGCCGAAAGCCAAGCACAGCAGAAGCAGGTTGCGGAACTACGTAGACAGCAGGAACGGTTACGTGCCCGCGTCTCGCAACTCCGGCGGTCCCTCGCTGCCAAGCGTTGAAGGGATGAAGAGTGTTTGCCCGCAAGGCACGCACTGGTGAACTGTGATTGACTTTTTATTAACTGAACCCGTGTGTTTCTGTTAATATTATAATTGATTTATTGTTACGTTTAGGATGATTATGAGCGGACGCAACGATTTGATGATGAAATTGTACAAAAGCAATATCAGGTTGTTACCGGTGGTTATGTATATACATATATATTTAATCAGTTTTATGATTTATGATTAGCGAGAGGTACGATACGATTACGATTGATTACGTTTCGTAGACTGGAAGATAAACGGTACGGTACGGTAGATAAAATAATTGGCGGGAACGCAGTGATCAGATTTCACTAAAGCTCGGACGTTTTGTATTTATATTTTAGTTGCTAATGAATTGATTTAGTGCTGCGAACTTTATTTACGATTGATTTTTTTTTTATTTATGTGGTTCTAATTGTTTCCGTTTTACACTTATTATATATACTAATTGTTCTAGTGATTTGTACATATGTTGATTGATACTTGCAAATAATAGAAGCACTTGATATCGGCCTCGCATTAATCGAGTTATATTAGGATAGGTTTCGCCGAGTGAGCCTATGTAGCGTAGGGTCTGACACTCGTTTTATTTCGTTTCTATATAATACGATAGCTTTTGGGTTTTCATGAATAATATGCAGGCGGATCTGCAGACGGCGCCGCAGCCTTAGAATACGTTCGTGTGTTGACTACATAATAAATTTTATTATCTGAATTTTATGTAATACTATACTATATATATAATTATATACCTCTGGCCTACATGATGTATACAAGCGTTATCAAATGTTGAGTAAACGCAAGGATCAGGAATTGAGAGCCGTGTAGGTATATGGTATTCAGATGATGACGCGTGGCTGCGGCAGGAGGAACATTCCACTGCATTTGCCACTGCGCAGCGCGCATGCGAACCACGGACTACAACATACAAAACAAAACGCCTGTATATTCACTGTATAATATTATATATATATACACATATACATATTATATAAATTAATTATTTACTAACTTAATAGTTTGTACATTATATATAAGTATCAGAGTTGAAGACGAGAATTGTTGTGTTCATATTTTTTCAGTATTTTGTACTTTTGATAAATCGAATCATATATAGAAAAAGTAGGCACACAGATGATAAAAATCCAGAGTTAATTTTTATAATAGACTTGTATATTTGTGTAGCATAATGTCGGAGCGGGATGTGCCTTGTCTGTGAATCTATTACCTCTGCGAGTCGCCGCCACCGCCGCCGCCGTCTGCCGCCCCCGAGACGGCGCCGTCTCGAATACTTGTTAGCCAGAGCTAGAATTAGTAGTGTTTAGTCGACGTGCACAGAATTTACCTGAGATATTTTTATAATAAATTGTTGTTAAGTGATTTATTTACGCGAGGAGAACCGGGCGACGGGGGCGATGGTGGCGGCTCGCGCTGAAAGTCTCTCATGTACCTGCAGTGACCCCGTCACGAATCATAGCGTCTGCATATACTTTAGGCCACGATACGATTTAATAATATATAGTGTTTAGTGATGAATCGCAAGGCACATTTCCATTTTACGTCACATGTCTATACCAAAATGCAGTAACGACATCTTACTTTCGAGAAACAGGGCAATTCTCTGAGCTTCAATGGCGCCCAGTACGCGTCCACTGATCCAATGACACCGACTTTCTACCTCGTGCTGTTAATATTCCTACTCTCTACTTAACTCGATTGCGCGCGATGTTTTATACGTGCACACACATCTAGCCACGTGAACACGCTGTACACTACCTCAAACTCTAAACAAACCACAATCTAACCTCAACGCAACGTCTAAACTAAACAAAAACCAACGAAATACTGCTAAAAGTGTGCAGCGGTCATATGTATGTAGATGTGTGTGACTAATTGTTGTTGGTTGATTGTTTGTCGAGTTGGGCTGTTGTTTTCGTTGTTGGGCAGGTGTCGTTGCGATCACGGCGCGCTTTTTGAATGCATGCGCACCTCGACTAACTGCTGTTGAAAGCTGTTCTGAACCTAGTTTGTAGGCGACTTTACCAGTGGCCCGTCTCCTGGCCATAATGACCCTGAATTATTTACAATGTGAAGTTTTCGTTTTGGCATGTATGTGTACTCATTTTGTTATACTGTTTTGTACTTATTACATGATTCGCAATAATGCGATTTGTTTTTTATGTGACAAATTGAGTAAATCCGTTTGTATATCTTGAATTGTGTTAGTTTATTCCAATAAATTGATTTATTTGGTTGTAGTTCCTGTGCATTAAGTTTATATAAAATACATAATGGCTTCCAAAAACGAACCACTTGACTTCTCATTCCAATTCTACCTTTTCCTCAGCACACTTTATTTTCAGAACAATACATATCTAGTGTAATTCTAACAATAGGTAAGTTAAAAATAAAACCTCATTAATATAACGAGAATTACGTAAGTAAATTCCATACCTGATAATTCTGGCAAATTAATTTTTATGACTTTATTTTTAGTTAGTTTCTCTGTGTATTCACGTCTGTTCTGACCTGCATAAATTGTTTATCTTGTTTATTTTTGTGAATTTGCGTCAATAATTATCAGTGTAGTAATATATAGTTGTGTGACAGTGTAGTATATATCTTCCTCGAGGAATATGGTAAGTAATAGTATTTATTTTGCAGTAAAATCGTTGAAATTCTTGTATAATATTGATAAGAAATACCTGTACGTCAGCGTTTAAAAAGGAAGTTTAATATCTCCTTACATCCTACTTGCAATTCTTGCATTCATATTTTCTAAGTAAAATATCATAAGTAATCATAAATTTAAATCTAAACAAAAATAATTCTTTTACTTCTAAACAAAAATATGTAAAGTAGTCTTTTTCGCACAAACTTCATTGAAGAAGGACCTAATTAGTGTCTTAGTAGATAAAACAGTCACCGTAACCTAACAAGAATGTAATTACGAACGATTTCCACTTTGAAATGCTATTTTATGTTTCGTCGAGACGAAATTCTTAGTAATTGTGTCCGATTAGCATGCATGCC
Organism: Pterostichus madidus; assembly: GCA_911728475.2. Taxonomy (NCBI): domain Eukaryota; kingdom Metazoa; phylum Arthropoda; class Insecta; order Coleoptera; family Carabidae; genus Pterostichus; species Pterostichus madidus. The sequence goes on from OU452307.1 coordinate 20,723,610, forward strand.
AGCTAGACTCTAGCACATTTGGAAATATCTCAGCGTACAGACGCCGATACTTATTGATTTTTAAATTACTAGGTTGTATTCAAGACAACTAAAATAGATTTATAAGTCTTCCAGACATGAAATTCTAAAATGAATTATATAATTTGTACTCGTATCTTCAATAATTTGAATATACATTAATATGAAACACTGACTTCCGTTTGCAAAAATACCATTTGTATTCTCTGGTAATCTTTTCATTCATAAAATATACTCAAAGGCTTTTGTTTATAAATCTATCATTCATAAATTATTGACACAAAAACAATAAATTATTTTAATACTACAATTTAAATTTACAACTTGATTTCTGATGCTGTATTTACATATTTTTTTATTTAGGTGTGAAGAAAGTCAAAGTCCACTAGAAGCTATCGCAAAGTAAGTGCATTTTATCAACTTATTTGCAATTCAATTTTTTTGTTAATAGATTTATTGCTTACATGGCGTCAGAATGTTATCTAGTAATACACATAGTTAATAGTGAAATTTTTGGCTGGTGAGTCTAGTGACCCTTGAGATCTGACCTTAACGAAATTAGATCATTATTCACTTTGCGTCATTATGGATTTAGCTGCTAAATAGAATTTGTAATATCTTTAACTAGACCGTGAACTCTGCGCACAATTGCGCGAACGATTCGACTACGCTTCTACGCGCAATATTGTTACTTGTTGCAAGAATAAAAGTGAAAATTATATACAAGCAATATTAAGAAAAGTCAGGAAGTGTATTATTGAATTTATAAAAGCTGGTACTATGTCTGAGCAGTGGCGTACCTAGAACTTTTGCCGCTCAGGGCGGTCTCCAATTTGCCGCCCTTTCTAAGTTAATCAAATGGTGGTTTTCATAAATTAAAAAAATAAATATATCATCACGACTTTTACCCATTACTTAGTGTGGCACTCTGCCGAAGTAGATCTCGGTAAGTGATATATTTATGTACGTGAAGTGCGGTTACCAGCCGTCAAATCACGGCCCTCAAATATGTTAGTGGTGGGGAAGCCATAAGGTTAATTTTAATTTGGTGAAAATTGTATGCCGGCTGTGGGAATCGAACCGGGGTCCTCAGGATCCACAGGCCAACTCGAAACCACTGAGCCATTACCCCATTAAATTAATAAACATAAATAAATAAATGTAATTGAGACAAACTATAGGTGGTGAACTTTTTTACCATTGGATGGCATATTTAAATTAGGCAGTAATAAAGGAATTTTTGAGTTAATATTTTCAACCTTACATTGACTTGACGATGAAGAAAACTATTCGAAATCATATAGTAATTCATAATTTGTAAAAATCGAATAGTAAACTTATGAAGTGAACAAGTTGTATTTTACAACTAAAACTAAATATAAAAAATGCCGCCCTCTCAAGGTACGTCACTGTGTCTGAGTATTATCAGTAATTTAAATTATAATCACTGACGCAACTGAATCTAGTGTGAAAATTGAAAAAATATCAACCGTAAGATCTTGTTTATCAATACTGAAATAAATTAACCGATTGATAATTTCTCTGTCAGATAAGTAAAAAATATTTTATCCACAACTCATATATAATGAAGACATTATTACACTGATTTCAGTTGAATTATATACACTAGTGTTTTATATTCCATAAAACACTGTAAACAGCTTGTTACTTAGCAACCACTTCATGATCTACCGTATTTTGAGAAACTATATAATTGAATCAATGTTAAACGTTACGACCAATCTTCTTCGATACCTATAATTATGAGTTCTGGATAAAATTTTGTATTACACTCGTGTTTTATTGGTATATAAAACACTAGTATAATAAATAACTATTATCAATAAATGCTGGTTAAAACTATTTGAGTAATGTGTTTGCAATGTGATATTTTATCAATTACCTGATTATAAAGACTTAATTTAATTAAAATACAAGATAATCGTATTTATTCTTAGTGGTCCTAAGAAATTATGTTTAATTACGTGGCCAATTATTTTTTATTTCGGGAATTCGAGTGAATTAAATTAGTGATATATGGTCGAAAAGTACCGGATGTGATATGATTGTTAATAAGTTCATTATTTTAAATAATTTCTTGTAAAAAAGCTTAAGCCACAAACGATCCAGACAAATTAAAAGCCTTATTAAATTCACACTTAGATGAACAAACGATAAGATGATATCTTGAATATATTCATTATATATGATACCTGTGTACACTTCGTCTACATGGATATGCATTTTAATGAATACTGCCCAGTAAATCTAGTCGCTGTAGACAAAGGGCTGAATGGAGAAACCTAACGGATTATAATAATTTTGTTGAATTATAATTATGTATATATTTAATGCTCGAATTCAGGGCAACTGAATTTCTTTTCTTACTACAGATTTTATTTGATAATTAATGAAGTTAATTTTTTATTAATTTACATCAAAACACTTTTGTACATAAACAAAATACGTACATATGTATTTGTCATTTTCTCCAATTATTTGTGAACCCCAAAGATGTATTAGAAGGGGAACTACAGTGGTAATTTGAATATGGTAAAAAATTATTTTGCTGGTAGTGTGAATCGACTCCGGGTCCTCATATCCACAGTCCAAGATACCACTGAGTCACATACTCCATACTGCACAATATTTTGCCTTAATCTTGTGTTAAAAGTACTTCTATCAAGACTATTTTGCTTGCAACTCATAAACAGGATGGTCAATTTAAGTATGCCTCGAGAGCTGCAAGGTTGGTTAAATTAGCAAAGAAACACCATTTTCCAAGTGAATTACAAAACTATTAACAGAAATATTTTTCGACCAGTGGTTCACTAAATGTGGGACACAAACTTTCTTATTTTAAATGAGAATATATATATATATATATATTTTTTATTTGGTTGTGCGGAAGAGACTTTTATTCTGAATTCAACGAATACGAAGTTCAGTATCATCACATTTAATTTTTTTTGAAAAATATGCATGTTAAATTGATATTAATGGAATTCAAATCGTATAAGAATCAGCGTGCTAAGAAAGAAACAAATTAGCAAACCATAATATTTTTGTTTGTTTGATTAATTATTAAATGTCAATACGATTATTTTTAGTAATAATAGCTGTATTCCATTTGCCACTTGGTTCACTTAAATCAGTTCAGATAAATTAAACAACATGACTAAATGAACAGAATTAAGCAAACTGATGCACTTTTTGGAATGAATTACTTCAAAGTAAATTAGAAACAATAATTCTAGTACTGGAAATAAAGTAAACGAAGTAATCCAGCGAAATAAATAAGTGATCTTGATCAGTAAATTTAAGTTAGAGCTGATCCAAATGACAAATGGAATATGCCTAATATAACAAGAGAGTGAGAATAAATTGAAAATAATTTGACAGATCTTTCGAAAACTTGTTGCCATGCAATAGTCACGAAAGCCCGTAGGGCTTGAGTGGCTATTGCTAAATGGCAACTAGTTTGAGAAAGATACTGGTGAATTATTTTCTAATTTATCCAACTCTCGAGTTATATTTAATAAGATTATTTTTTGACTTAGCTGTTGAGATCGATTCATCTAACTTAAAAGATTTTGAACTGGGTTCATATCGATTGATTAGTTATTAATGTATTCTTAAAAGTTGTTTCCAAAATTTGTTGGTGTATTTCTGCATCTAATATGGAACTAAATCGATTTTTTTTTACACATTTTACTTGACGCGTTGGAGGTTTTAAGTCATTATTTGACAACTACATATCATTTGTCACAAACAAAAGTACCTACAGAGATTATTCCTGGGAATTATAACAAGAGCTTTATTCTCAGTATAATAATGACAGGATTGGTTAAAACGCTGACACGTGACATACAATGAAGCATTTCATTGGTTTTGAAAAACATCAAAAAATAATCTAAAGAATTAAATAAATAAAATTTATATTCATTTGTTTCTTTCATAGCAGGCTGATTTCTATACGATTTGAATTAAATTGTCAATCTTATATGCATTTTTTTCAATTTTGTGATAGGAAAGGTACTTAACTTTGTATTCGTTGAATTCAGAATAAAATTCCTTTCCGTACAAAAAATAAAAAATATATGTTCTCATTCAAAATAAGAAAATTGCACCCCATGTATTGAGAACCACTTGTAGAAAAATATTTCTGTTAATAGTTTTGTAATAGACTTGGAATATGGTATTTCTTTTCTAATTTAGCCAACCTTGTAGCTTTTATAGTTCTCGAGATAGTAATAGTGACACACTTAAATTGTACATTCTGTATCTAAGGTATTTTCAACAAAATTTGATGCATTTGGCATCGTATATTATTCCTTATTTAATGTTTCTAAATTAGTTCAGAGAATAATATTTTAAATAAATAATTGAGAAAACTAATTTTTCGGTAAAATAATTTATAAATATTTGACTACAGAAAATATATAAACAAAACCAGTCAAGTTTTTTTTTAATTCTATATATAGCAAATTACAATTTCTTTATAGTTAAACAATATGAGTGGTTTTGTAATGTTTATTATGAAAAAATGAAGATATACACTTGGCAGTGGCGTACCTAGAACTTTTGCCGCCCAGGGCGGTCTCCAATTTGCCGCCCTTTCTAAGTCAAACAAATTATGGTTTTTATTTAATAAATAAACATAAATAAATAATTGTAATTGAGACAAACTATAGGTGGGAAACTTTTTTACTATTGGATGCCATATTTAAATTAGGCCGCATAAGTTGATAGGCCACAAGAAACTTACGGAGGTCGCAGGTTCCCCCATCTATGAAACAAAACATATACCAAATTTATAAAAAAAAAATGAATGTATAATATATATATATATAATTCGTAGGAATCGAATAGTAAACTTATGAAGTGAACAAGTTGTGTGTTACAACTAAAACTAAATATAAATAATGCCGCTCGATGCGGACCGCACCCACCGCCCCCTCCCCCTAGGTACGCCACTGACACTTGGGCAGTAGTTAAAAAATGTTTTTATGAGTTTAGTATCAATAACAAATAATTGTTCATACATTTTATTACCTTTTCATGTTAAAATATCTGATTGTCGAACAAATCCCATGACAAATGAAGTTATGCATAAATGACAAATATATTAAATTAGCTGCAGACGAGCATTCTTCCAAACCACACGGATAACTTTTGCTTCTGCTTCCACGTTAAACATAGAACAAAGTGTTCATTTGCTTTGTTTTTTCTTTTGCATTAAAATTTTTCAATATTTTATTTTTGTTTCGTTTCGTAAATGGAACGAGCTCGTCTGAGAGGCGTATTAATAGAAGGGCGACTTAACTTGAGGTGGATTTCTTACGTCTTTCGTTGTGATAGAAATAGCTGGACAATTGTCCTTGTCACATTTCTTTATGAGATGCTGAAGATTAGTTTTCAAGCGCCGTATTTTTATCTTGCGGAAAGCTTTATTCATAATTGAAGAATAAGAATTTGGGGACCACTCATAACTTTGTTTATTTTTAAAACAACTGACTGTCGTCTGAAGAAAAATATGCAAGTATCATTATTCAAGGCACATTGAAATATTATGACAAATGATTTTAAATGATACAAGAATATTTTAATTGTTAGCTCACTCATATTCATTAGTGAGTTCAAGTAAAAAGGTACTTTGTTTGGTTCGAAATTCATTATCAATAAACTGTAATTCCCCCAGTGGCGTACCTAGAACTTTTGCCGCCCAGGGCGGTCTCCAATTTGCCGCCCTTTCTAAGTCAATCAAATGGTGGTTTTTATAAATTAAAAAAATAAATATAAAATAAATATATCATCACAACTTTTACCCATTACTGGGTGTGGTACTCTGGCGAAGCAGATCTCGGTAAGTGATATATTTATGTACGTGAAGTGCGGTTGCCAAATCACGGCCCCCAAAGATGGTAGTGGTGGAGGAGCCACAGGAGTAATTTTAATTTGGTGAAAATTGTTTATAGGCTGTGGGACCCGAACCGGGGTCCTCAGGATCCACAGGCTAACTCGAAACCACTGAGCCATTACCCCATTAAATTAATAAACATAAATAAATAATTGTAATTGAGACAAACTATAGGTGGGGGACTTTTTTACTATTGGATGGCATACTTAAATTAGGCAGTAATAAAGGAATTTTTTGAGATAATATTTTCAACCCTACATTGACTTGCCGATGAAGAAAAATATTCGAAATCATATAGTAATTCATAATTCGTAGAAATTGTATAGCAAACTTATGAAATGAACAAGTTGTTTTTTTATAACTAAAACTAAATATAAAAAATGCCGCCCCAAAATATGTGCCGCCCTGTGCGGACCGCACTCACCGCCCCCCTCTAGGTACGCCACTGAATTCCCATATTTGAGAATAATTTCCTGCTGTGCAGCGTAATAAATAATAATATTAATCTCAATACCAACTGAATTTTTTTTAGCGTTCATCAGGATTTTATTGTAATTACAAGAATTATTGTTAAAAATTGTTATTCTAAGTAACCATAAGATGTATTTTCTAAAATGAAGAAATTAAAACTATAAAATTAATTCATATTTGAAGGAACTGAAATTTTGGTAAAGACAGGAAGTGTAACAGGATGACATAATTGCAATCGTAGCAAAAAATACACAAAAATGTTAATGTAGGATTTGCCACATCAGTTATCTAGAATGATACGATAATTACATGTGTATAAAATCAACATGTGCTAATTAACAGTGACAGGTTCTAAAGCTGCCCCAGAACACTGAACCGAACGCCAAAAGCAGGAGCAATTATCGGATGCAACATAGAACCAAAAGTTGTAAAGTACGAGCACCGGAAAAAGCGTTCCAACCAAATACCTATCATTAACATTATTTAGCTAATTCACCTCTTCATCTTCAAAATGTGCAAACTAATCAAAATAATTACCAGGTTTTTTCCTTTCCTAAATTAAAGAGTTCAAGGGCGAACATTAGACGATCAAGAACAAAAAACGTCCGCGAACCGCGCAGAACACATTGCGTACTGTGTTATGAATTTGTTAGCGCGCTTGCGCGAAAACGCAGACGAGAGGAGACCCCATGTCTCGTGTTTCAGACCATGACCGGTTCAGAGCTTTGTCTGGTCAAAACACTCTGACTCCGATAAACACAAGAGATTCTCCTTCTCCATTCTCCTTAGCTCGCTCGGAGTGCTTGTTTACGTTGCCTACTCCATCGTAATTGTTTTGTTTTTTTATCATTATTATTATTTTGCCATGTTACGTTTAATGACCGGTGTTGAGTATGTTAAAAAGAGTAATTGGATAAAAAGATTAGAATATTAATTTGTACTTGTAAGTTATTTAAAATCTTGAAAATCATAAATCAATATGACTTGAAACTTCATCATGACTGTCTAATGTTATTAACTTTTATGTTGAAATGTTCTATTTATTTTTATTGGTCTTATTGAAATATTATTGACAATTAATACATATAGCAAAAGCAATCATAAACCAGACTGTTATCTAATTATATTTTATATATTATGGGATGGCTAGCTCAGTATTATGAAGTCGGCCTGTGGATCCTGAGGTCCCTGGTTCGATTCAGGCGACAAATTTTCATAATTTGAAAAAGCTATCCCTGTGGCTCCTCCACCACTAACATGTTTGGGGGCCGTGATTTGATGACTGGTAACCGCACTTCACGCGCAAAAATATATCAATTACCGAGATCTGCTTCAGCAGAGTGCCACATCCAGTAATGGGTAGAAGGCGTGATGATATATTTATTTTATTTATTTATAAATAATTTGTATATGTAGTAGATATTATTCTAATTGGTGCACTGTCTAATAAAATTAAATATTTAAGATTAAAGGAATAAACAGAAATAAGTCCTTTTATTTTGACACTAAAGAGTAAACACAATTTCAAAATGATTATTACAACGAATCTGTTGGCACAGATAATGATTTATATTTACTATTTAATAGAATCGTACATAATAATTTCAGATAAAATTTATCAAATTATATATATTCAAACACTTTCTAAGGAAAATTTTGTAAATAAGCTAGACATGTGGAATTTATTCGATTAAATTCATAGCACTCGGGATATAATGGTTGATTAATATATTGTTACCATAAATTTTTCATTACCGCCCGTGGGCGGTAAATTACTCATTGTACCTCTATTACTAAGGATGAACTTATTGTGTTGGCGGTAGAAAAATAATTTTTATTCTCTTCCTATGTTGCAAGTAGCCAAAATACTTTTAACAATATTTTGTGAGATTAATGCTGGGTTGCATGAAAGTTTTATCGGTTCATTAGCAACTAACGGTTCAATAAATTTCAGAAAATCGCTATTGATACTGTTGCTAGATAAACAATTCTTTAACTAAAAGAGCTCTTTATTTTTTTCTTGCAACCCAGTATTAATCTAATTGTGATTATATTGTTTTTTGCAAATTAATTCGTAACAAATATAGACCAAAATTGTTTAATCCCACTATCATTATTTTATCATATTTCTGTTGAATTACATTCATGTCTTCAATTTGTTATTGTTAATTTATAGGCCTTAGTGGTAGTGAATAGGTGGACTTTACTGGATTGAAAGGTTTAAACGTCGCCAACATCAATAAAACCTTATCCGAGTACTTCGTTCTACAATATCCACTTGAAACTGTAACTGTCTGTAATTGTAAATAATTTCTTTTTGTACATACATACATACATATCTTCACGCTATATCCCATCAAATGGGGGTAGCACGAACCCTAAAATCACTCATAAAACATTCACTCCTAACATAATCAAATAATCAGCCCCCGTCAAACATTATCATTCACACTCGAAATTACTCCTTCACCCTCAATCACATCCATCCAATCACACCTATTCACTTATCATTTATCTTCTTTCTTCAATGTACATAACACATGCATAAAAGATTTCAAATTATCCACGCTTACTCCTAACAACGAATCTAATAAGGAATCTAACATCGAATCTACAAAGATTAGAAAAGATAAAAGTGATAGCCTGCAATTGTATATGAAAGAAAAGGCAACACATTGCAATAACTTCCTTTTGTGTAGAGAAATAAATAAAATAAATCAAGATTTTAATTCAGGAAACATGTTAAAGTGAAAATCAAAATATCTCTCAAAATTGATGGGCATTCCAACCTCCAGAAACGAGTATTACATAACACGTTATATTGGTGAATCTGAGGCCAAGTACACTTTCCATTTGCGCATCCGTATCTCATCTAACCTTCACCTTGTTCTGCATTCGGTGTTCAGTGCTTACCTAGCATCACATTCACATCCTCCTGTCTCCGTTCTCTCTGTCCAACTCCAACCGATCTGGATTCATTCTTCTCGCACAATAACATCGCAGCTCGGTGCCCTGGCCCTTACCGTGTGCCACCTTTTAAATTCGCACATTTCAAAATATCCGTCTCGTCTCGAAGTTGAACATCTGCGCGAGTCTGGGCCACCGGCGTCTCAGGGTCTTTCGGCTTTCATTCGTTCAGGCTTGCCACCAGACGCACCGACACATTCATATTGCAGATATATTTCATGGGGAAGTAATTCTGTGATGGTGTGATGGATTCTTCTTTCACACATACACACATCCATACACGCAGGCGAAATCCCGTTTGTAGATCAGGGAAGTAAACACTACTCATCATTTTTTGTAGGATGTAGCAGGGTTGTTGATTTCGTTTTTGATAGTTTTACTAGCTTAGAAACTGTTATTTGTTTTGAAGATGTGTATTTGGGACGAAGGTTAATGTTTAACTTTTAGTAATTTGTAGATTTGTTGTGAATAAAATATATATTCGATGCTCCAGTTTCCGCGATGATACTTTATACTTAAAGTTTTGACATTTAATATTTACTTTCTTTCAACTGTGATGGTGATATTTGATGAAATGTTTTTCTTTTAGAACTTTCTGATTAAAAATTTTCGCTTGCATATAAAAAAAAAGCTTTCTATAGGCTTTATTCATAATTGGATGACATCCATAGAGATCATCTTATCATCATGAATTTTGGTTTATTCGCTAACATTATGATACGAATAGGATTATACTAACTTTATGAATACCGCCATAAGACGGAAATGCTTATTTTGTTACTAGAAAGCTGTATAGATTTTAATTTAGACTGAATAAACAGCCATAGCTAAGTACTATGTTCTTCGGTTAATCCAATTAAACATATTATGAATGAGATAATCATTGGTAATTATATTATATATTTATTATGTTTTCCACCATTTTTATCCGAATAAGAATTTCGTTCGAATAAAATGAGTAATATATTTATTTAGTGAACCAATTTGCATGCAGCATTCTGAAGTGGCAGCTTCAGATTTCCAATTTCAGAAATCCTAAAGTAAAGCCTCATTCACAACACGAAATTAGTAGTTAGTGTAAAGCCTCATTCACAACACGAAATTAGTAGTTAGTGTTAGTGGTTATGGTTAGTGGTTATAGTTAGTAGTTACAGATTAAAATACATCGTTCACAATGTCCCAAATTAATGATTTCGAATTTATGTTTCTGCTGGTAATGTAGTGCACATTTTTGAAAATTATAGATATTACAAGAAATTATAATAGATGTCACAGGTGTCAACTTAAAATTTTGACAAATAGTTATAGTTTTGTTTGTTTGAGTTCTGGTATTTTGTCTGTAGTTCTGATTTGGTAGAACTGGTTTTCTTCTATTTTTCTTTAAAATTGGTCCTACAAGTTCTAACAACAAATCAAATTGAGCTATGGTCATTCTGGTGTAATTAAAGAACATGTCTTCATCATATAACCTCATTTCTTGGATCAAATTATCCCAGTCTCCCTGATTTGTCCGGTTTTGGTTGATTGGGCGAACCCACCATCTTCTATTTGTTTTTTTATTTCTTTTCATTTGCAAAATTAAAGTTGCAAGTAACAACTTTTTTTTTAGCTTCGATTCATTTTCGTTACATAAAATTCAAACTGAGAAAACCAACTGTCACTTTACTCCTCGTTTTTGATTGGCTGTGCCGTTAACCTCTAACTAAAAGTTTGAAGTTTAGAAACTTCTACGCTAACCACGATTAGCGTAGACCTGCGCTGGTCTAAGTTCGTTGTTGTGACCGCTACTAGAGGAATACATATGTCAAACTTCTAACGCTAACCATAACTACTAACACTAACCACTAATTTCGTGTTGTGAATGGGGCTTTAGAGAGAAAAAATTCTCTATTCTTCGGTAGTTAGAGATTAGTGAAATACACATAAATAATACATGATATGTATTTTTGGCGAAGCTCGCTTCGCTCGCATTTTACCCTGCAACACAAAACAATAAAAAATATTGAATTAAAACACAATAACTTATAATAACTTTACAAATAATAAAGTGAAATCTTAAATCCTCTTAGTAAAGTTTTGTTTATTTGCGTCAAACTCTGTACATGAGCGTTAAATAGTAAGTGTTGCTATTATGTTTTTATTTGTTTAATTTCCGAGTAAGTAGCCGACTAAGGCCCCAAAAACATTAACACTGCAGATCTCAAAACACGTAGTAATATCTACACTTCGACTATTATCAAGCATATATTTAGAAACAAAAAGATGAAAAGAAATTGAGCAAATAATTTCATAGTAAAAATTGTTTTAGTGCTTCCAATAACAACATTGTTAATATTATATTGAATTATTTTCATTTTTTCATTACCAGAACAGAATTTTATTCTAAGAAAATAAATATAAATATATAATACCCATTACTGGGTGTGGCACTCTGCCGAAGCAGATCTCGAAAAGCGATATATTTATAAGCGTGAAGTGCGGTTACCAGTCGTCAAATTACGGCCCCCAAAGATGTTAGTGGTGGGGAAACACAGGGGTAATTTTCATGTGATGAAACTGTTTGTCAGCTGTGCGAATTTAACCTTGGTTCTCAGGATCCACAGGTCGACTCAATACTACTGAGCCATGTACCCCATTGAAATCAAATAAATAAATAAATAAATACATGGGGTGACTAGCTCAGTGGTATGAAGTCGGCCTGTGGATCCTGAGAACCCTGGTTTTATTTCCACAGGCGACAAACAATTTTTATAATTTCAAAAGCTACCCCTGTGACTCCTCCACCACTAATATCTTTGGGGGCCGTGATTTGACGACTGGTAACCGCACTTCACGCGCAAAATAAACCACTTACCGAGATCTGCTTCGGCAGAGTGCCACACCCAGTAATGGGTAGAAGGCGTGATGATATATTTTATAAAGCAAGTAATTTTAATATATGATGAGTTGCAAAATAAACGAAAGCTTACTTATTTATAGCAAAAAGTGGTGAAAGACAGTAACTAATATTTCGGAAACATGTCCAAAAGGCACTTCGTTTTTAACTGCGCCATACCTTCAATTACCCTATTTATTATAGTTTAGTGCCTTCATTGATGTATGGTAGTGAATGTTGGGTGTGGATGAAGAAACATGAACGTCGTATAACTGCTGTGGAAATGAGGTATTTGCGGGGTGTGTGTGTGTGGTTATACTAGAAGAGATCGTGTCCGGAATACATTAGTGTATGATGAGTGTGAAATTGAGAAGAATGTAGTTTGAAAAGTAGGTATAAGTCAGTTGAGATGGTTTGGGCATGTAGAACGTATGTCGAATGAGAGATTAGTGAAACAGGTATATGTTGGTGAAATTGAGGGTGAACGATTGCGTGGACGACCTATGAACAAATGGATGAATATGATTGAAGGATTGTTGCGTGAACGAAAGTTTCCGAGTACGAGAAACAAACGTGCTTGTATGAAAGGAATTATGAATGTGGATGAAGCTAAAGTGGTGTGTCAAGATAGGAACGTTTGGCGAAGATTAATTGCGGAATGAATCTGATGATTTCAGAAGTGCAGGAATTTTGTTTTTAGTTTTGTTGTTTAGTTTTTTCATTAGAGTGTTTATCTGCAATTGTGTGAAATTCACTTTCAAAAACAAGCACAGGGCGACATTCGCTTCCTTTCTTATCTTTTTGTTTCATTTTCAGTTACTGCATTGTGTGGACTTTTCTTTCATATACAATTGCAGGCTATCACTTTCATCTTTTCTAATGTTTGTAGATTCGTTGTTAGATTTGTTATTATATTCGTTGTTAGGAGTAAGCGCGTGTAATTTGAGATGTTTTATGCATGTGTTATGTACGTTGAAGAAAGATGATGAATGATAAGTGAATATGAGTGATTGGATGGATGTGATTGAGAGTTTGTTATGTAAGAATGATTTCGTGTGTGATAAATAAATGAGTTTGTATGCAGGGATCTATGAATGTGCTTGAAGTGGGGGTAGTGTGTTCGGATGATAATGTTTGACGGGGGTTGATTATTTATTTGATGAGTGTTATGAGTGAATGTTTTATGAGTGATTTTAGGGTTCGTGCTACCCCATTTGATGGGATATAGCGTGAAGATATGTATGTATGTATGTATGTATTATAGTTTTAACCAATTCAAAATTTCATGTCGGCAGAATACAAAGCTCCGAGAAAAATTAGTGAAGAGAAACAAGATTGGAAATTTGTAAATTCCGTTCAAGATATACCGATACCTATAATTATGGTAATCAGTATAATTCTAGGGGTGCATAGTTACATATGCAAATTTAAGTTCTGTATTTTACGTGGAAAATTGGAATTACGTAAATGTGCTACTAACATACGATTTGGTCTGCATGCATTGCAAAAACGGTATTGATTTGAAGCTGGAGATAAATTTGATTTAAATTTACATGTAAACAAGATGGATTCTAATATGTAATTTTGTTTAATAGGATTAGAAATTAATGCTAATATTATGATTTCAACAGCGAAAGTGTCAAAAAGAAAAATCAACTAGCTTTAGGATATTTCTTGATTAATCTTTTCCTGATTGCGTACATACTCCTGATGTAAATTTTCTGATCACGTAATATGGAAAATATAATTTTACCACTAAAACATATGAAGAATATGTTGGTTCTATTTTATAATCGGTGCGTGTAATTTTAGAAATATTTTGAAATTAGTTCTGTTGTTTAATAATAAATATTTTAGCGCAAGTAATAAAGCTTTCAAGTACTGACTTCATGTTTCTATAAATATTTCTTAATACTTGACCTTGAGAGCTATACTATAAAATTTATGGCACACGTAATACTAGTCCAACAGTTAAGTTCACATAGAAATAGCTCTAACATAGCATACATTCACGATGGGCATTTAAGTAGGGCAGAAATTATAGCAGTTTAATGGCGTCGTTTATATCCAATGTGCTGTTAAGATCATTATTTGCTTTGGAGTCCTTTGCTGCATTTTATATTTACCCTTCAGAAACGTGATGTTTTCCTTACATGTCACATCGCCAAAAACGCAATATCACGAAAACATTACCATACTAAAATTAAACTATGAAATCTTAGAAATAACATCAATAGATTTAGCTACTCCGACTTCAAATTATTTTATGTGTAACCTTTTCCTAAAAGTTTATAAAAATATGTAGAAGATTAAAAAAGCATGAAAGTTTGATTGCTTAGCAAGATAATCTAACCTGATAATTGATGAATTTAAAATACTCATATGCCTATGTATTGAGTAACTAAATTTTCATGAATTTTGTTCTCGATTTGCTTTCAAAATAATGTATTAAATGAATTTTCCGTAGTTTGAGATCTAGCTAAATCATTTTCTAGGGTAAAAAAAAACATTAGGCTATCAAATTTCATCCAGATCGTTGACACATATTTGCAGGAATGGGCAACCTTTTTGCATATATGGTCAACATTTAAAACTTCAGAACTGTACATTGAGAGAAAAGGGAGAAAACATAAGATATAGAACAACATATAAATATTAGACTGATGTACTTTGACCCAAATATATGATTAATTACAATAAATAATATAATAAAGTAGGCGTGCGCGGGCACACAAAATCGTACAAAGAACCGCGTGCGACCCACTAACCGCGGGTTCCCATCCCTTAAGTGACAGCTAATTGTGTAATTTAAAGTATAAAAATGACCATTTTAATACATGAAAATTTAGGTTAGCACATCCGATGTGTTTCGTTCAGCAAACTCGTTCTCGTTCTCAATCCGCTTCACTACAAATAATTAGTCATTATATTCTATGATACAATATAAGCTCGTGATATGATCAATAATTGAAGCTCATGAAACCTTCAGACTCCTGAAATCTGCAGCTAGGTACCACTGGAAAATATCATCAATGAAAATAATATGATTTGTTATATTACCTTTGACAATAATTATAAAACTGATAGTCTTACTAATGCTTAATTATGTATGCAGATCTTCTTGTGACTTGTTTGCAAATTACAGATAAAATAATCTCATAAATTTTGTAGCTGTATGTCATATCAGATGGCAAAACAGTATTAGAAAATATGTTTTCAAAAAAAAACAAAAATGTTTTTATGGTCAAGATTCAAAGTTAATGTAATTATTGTCTTCTGATGAAATATGGCTCATATTTGGAAATATCTAAGAAAACAAATTGTTGAAGGAAAATGATTCAATCTTTTATAGTTAGCTGTAGCACCCCATTTTTTAATTATAAAATTGCGTGTACCAAAAAACCAATATACATTTTATTATTTTTTTACGAGAGATGCTAACAATATTTATATATTTAATGTTTGATATCTGATTTCACCCCTGTCCCCCAACTTTAATTTAAAACACTTTTGTAGTCCTATAAACTAAGACAATAAAGAAATCATGCAAGTGACATTTGAATGGCAACCGAACTCAAAACAATAAAAAGTCAGAGTAGTAAACTAGTTTGAAGTACAAGGCATTGTCATGAAAATCTGATGTTTATTTAATATCCTAGACTGCGCTAGAACACACAAGTATCGTGTGACATTGTGGTTAGTCTAATCTAAAACATATTCAAGTGAACACCCTGCCTGGAAAGTCATTAAATTTTGATTGACATGAGGGTGAGAACTTTTATGACGCCGAGGGTTCCTAGTGTAATATTCATGTCCCTTGCCGTTTTCCTTTCTGTCGCCGGTAGTAGAGTGATTCTGAAAACGTAATTGATTTTTCAAGACAGCGTCTGTTGGTGCATTTGTTTTTAGTGTTAATTTTGGTGGATTTAAGTACAGATTTCAGTCTGCTCTTTTTCTTCCCCTACAGAGATTAATGGTGCAATAAATTTTGTTTTTGTAAGGATTAGCAAGTTGCGACTTAACAATTTTATACAAACTATTCCTGTTTTAAAGTTAAAATATGTGTTTCCTAACTATTATTTTAAATTATTTATCTTTCATCTTTTGAGGATTGTTTTTAAATGCAGGAAACTGTCAAGCAATGAGTAAGTAAGTATTGAATTAGCTTCACACGTTCAAGAAAAAGAAAACACATTTAGCATAATATTTTGTTTATTTAAAACTACAAGTTATTGTTATATTGTACATTTGTAAATTATAAGTATGTGCTCATAAAAATAAGGAGGCGTTGGTGGAATTTTCTTCTCTAAATAATAAGTAACTACCTTCTTATAAACTCACGCCAAAATATTTGTTAATTTAGTTACATTGTCAAATTTGCAGTTCATATAAGTAGCGTTCGATTTGCACCAAATCTCAGTTAATCTCACCTCACCTCAGTTTGACAGCTTTTTTGTGCTGTTCTATTTGCACTGACATAACTGTGATCAAGTGAGACACTCACCTCCCCCCTTGCCAATGCTGCACTACCTATTTCACTGATGCGTGCTGAGATTTTCTACTCAGTTAGAGTGGGGGTAGAATTCGTTAAATTTTGTTTGTAGTTTGAATATTTGGAAGTTATTTAATATTTTTTTAAATTGTACATATTATTATAAATCATGTCTCACAGCTAACTGCCAACAAAAACATCAAGCAAATCATGTGTTGTCCGCGAAATGATACTACAACGTTCGTCACGTAACCGACTCAGTTCAGACCTGTCAAAACCCGTTCGATTTGTGATCGAAAAAATATCATCTCATTTCAGACAATCTCAAGTCAGTTGAAATGAACTGAGGTGAGATTGTTTGCAAATCGAACGTTACTATAGTTACGAGAACCATACGTCCTTTACAATAGAACAGGCGTCGGCAACCTATGACCCACGGGTCACTAAGTAAGCCATTTGATAATTTCAAGTGACCTATTTGAATTCCGCAAATAACATTTAGTAATAATTGTGTTAACATTTGTATATACTTTCATTTAGAAAAATGTGTAATAACTTTGTGAAAATTAAATAATAAGATTCACATTTTGATTTTTGTATTACAATGGACAAACAAAAAGCAAAAAAAAATTATTTCGGACTGAAAAATATGGATGTATTGAATTTATTTTATTCACTACAAGACTGTTTTAAAATGAAAATATACAATGATCTGAAACGCCTACTTAATAGTCAAATTTTGGTTGTTTTTAACCCGCAGTCAAAAAAAGATTGCCGAAGCCTGTAATAGAGGACAATCCTTTATTGTAGAGCGTTGTCCTTTAGATTTATTTATTTCTTAAAAAGCTATTTTCGCCCTTTACTATTTGTTTTCTTATCACAAGTTCTGAAATTCAGTTTCTGCAATTTAAATAAATATAAATTAAAGATAAACAAATAAATATAAATACTCGTATATCATCACGCCTTTTACCTATTACTGGGTGTGGAATATTTAGCTGTCTTTCACCACGTTTTGCTATAAATAAGTAAGAGTTCGTTTATTTTGCAACTCATCATAAATTAAAATTGCATGATTTATTTGATTTAAATCAAACTCTTTTCAATATACATACATACATATATCATCACGCCTTCAACCCATTACTGGGAGTGGCACTCTGCCGAAGCAGATCTCGGTAAGTGATATAAATATGCGCATGAAATGCGGTTACCAGCCGTCAAATCACGGCCCTCAAGGATGTTAGTGGTGGGGAGCCACTGAGATCATTTTAATTTGGTGAAAAGATAATTAGACAAAAACATCAACATAATTTTGTTTAAATAAAATTTTATTATAAACTATTTTTTTACATTCAATTTGAAACTCTTCTATTGTAAAATCAATAAATACACAATGTTTTCCTGTTCTTATGAATCTTTATCAGATTTGTTGTTTATTTATTCCAAAAAAATATGGTCAAGTTAGAGTGAAATAAATAGAACATAGAATTGTATACAATACATTTTAGAAGTAAAAATTATTGCCTATGTAGTTTAAAATTGAATTTAAAAATATAGAATACCGATTTGAACAGGTTTATTACCTGTTATTAAAGATTTAATATATACCCTTAACAGCTGGTGGCAAATTTGAGCACTAATAGAACCGGCAATTCTAACATTAACTCATCAAATAGTTCCCAGAAGTATTTGTGCGAGTACCGCCCACATTTTCATCCCTTCGTAACCCAAGCCGTCCTCCATAAACCCATTGTGCTGATTCTGCACATCCCAAGTTCAAATCTCTCTAAAGGTTCGCTTTACTCCGTTTACACCCACTTACAGGTAAACTCACAGGTATAAATCGTGAACCTGCAAGTAACTGTACACCTACAAACATCCAAGTTGTCGTTGACGCTTTCTTCTCGCTTTCTTCTCGCTTTCGGCGTCTCTCTTCTTTTCGCTCGTGTTAATAAATGCAACGCAACGGTTTCATAGTTAATATATTCCGGAATTTAATATGTCGGGAACTGTTAACAAGGAAGCCCTTGGGATAATTGTGCGTTTATTTTCTGTTCTTCCGTTGCGGAAATAATTAGAGCCATGAGACGTGTATCTTGTAAATTTATCGGTAATAAAACCGATGATTTTGATTTTTGAATATCTTAATTTTAATTGGACTCTTTGAAAGACGATCCGGAAGTATTTCTAATTTTTATTGCCCTGACTTCTGCTCTGATTTTCAAATACTTATTACCTATTAAAAATAATTGTATATTGTTAACCTAAAGCTCCGTATATAATGAATTATGAAATATTTCTTTTGAAAGCATAAATCTATAAATTTTAAACAAAGCTATATTCCATGCTAAACGTTAAAAATAGTTCTTGTACTCGCATCTTTCAAAATAAGGTTTACATTACATTGAAAACCGATGGAAAGTTTGATTTTGCGCACCTGTGCGCAAAGTAATTAAAAAAACACCCATTTTTTTTTATTCTAAATTTTGGCTATTAAAACGGTAATTGTACTTGTTTATATACACACATTTTAAGGAATTTATAAAAGAAGTAGATATATTAGCTTATAACGCTATAATTTGAAAAAAGCTATCCCTGTGGCTCCTCCACCACTAACATGTTTGGGGGCAGTGATTTGACGACTGGTAACCGCACTTCACGCGCAAAATATATCACTTACCGAGATCTGCTTCAGCAGAGTGCCACACCCAGTAATGGGTAGAAGGCGTGATGATATATTTATTTATTTATTTATTTATAACGCTATCAAACAGATATATTTTAACAAACTTTACGAGAAAAAATTAAGGACGTTGAAAGGAGGGGATATGGCATTACGATACTGTAGCATTGCTTGAAGTGAGACTTGGGCAAGGGAAAGAGAAAACAATAGTTTTTCTGCACCGTGTTTAGCCAAATCTCTTCTTCTTCCAGATATTTTGAATTTTTGTGTAAGAAAAGTGGCGTTTAGACGTTGTCAGAGGGCGTTGTTGTATGTGAATATAACTACGAGGTGTTCATTTGTGTTTCATTCGTTGCGCTGTGTGGAATTGGACATATTTTTTTGTGGATAAGATGGTAACTTAAGTGTTTAGTTTGTACACTTATGTTTGTTGAAGTAATTGTAGTTTGATTTGTTTCAAAACATAAATTTGATATTTATTCTCAGACTTCTTCTTCATATTAACGGGTTTTATATTTATTATTAATAGTAAATATTGTTCAACAATTACAATTACAAATATTTATTTTAATCGATAGATTACACTAATAATAAACGTTGATAATTTCAGTTTCCTTGTAAAAATGTATAATCTTTTAGGGAGAATGATTCTGTTCTGTCCTGTTTAAATTTCAAATCTCTTTATGACACATGCGCAATAGCAGGGGCTAAGCATGGTACAGGACATAATACTTCTGTCTCTGTCAAAATGAACAATTTGTTTTCAAATAACAAATGTCAATTCATGGCATATTTAACTGTCAATATAAATTTACGCTTCAAATTTAATCAATTTCCTCATTGCCCATTATATAATTTTTGCTCGTTACAAAAAGCATTGTACAAAACTCGTGCACGAAGACGTCATTTGCACCATTCGCGCAAATTAAAACACTCGCTTCGCTCGTGCTTTAAAATTGCGCTCATGTGCAAAATATGTCTTCGCGCACTAGTTATGTAAATAGCTATTTTATGTTAGATTACAATGTTGAAAAGGAAAACTTAACTGAAATCTATGTTTATGGGGTAGTCCGATTACATCTAAATTATTTAACTGATTAATTAATAATGTATACGTATATGCTAATTGTTTTAAAGTTATTAGCGTGAATAGATAAGATCTAACTATTTAATAGTTTTTGGAATCTCCATTCTTGTTTACGTTAAGGGTAGATTCACTCGATAAGAATACTTCCTTGAGAAAATAACCCTGGGTCGATTTCAAGCTCTAAGGGTGGTCAGACTTTATGATAATTTTTATATCAAATGAATAATAAAATATAACTTATTTAGACTGGATATTTTTAGCAGTTCTCCCAGTGAAACTTTTTAAAAGTTTTTGAATGAAAAAGCGGACAAATGAACTAAAAAAAACTTTCTAATTTTTCTAACAAAAAATTGAGCATCATCTTAAACGCGTGCAGCACATGTCCGTGTATCTAGTAATTCATAATTGGAAATTTCACAGTTGGAGACATTTCTTTCAATTCGTTTGAAGTCATAGAACAGTTGCGGCCAACGCGCGACTTGTACACTTGTCGGAAATAGAATCCGAGCCAATGAAAAAAACACAGAATTCGTTATTAATAAGAGTGGTTAGAGGACGTTCCTCTATGTAAATAGGGTCATTTGTTAGGTATTGTGCCCTTGTAAGACCCTTACCAAACTACCTAATCCCTTATTAGTCATTGTCACTGATTTTATGCCAGCGGAATCATTCTCAGACAGATTAACTTGACGTGTTTGTGCGTTTTATTATGGATGTGAAATTGATTTTCGCCTGCCTTATTAAATGTGAAATATCAGTATTAGGAAATAAGATGCCGTTTTACGCATATCTAACTCATTAAAATAGCTATTTACATAACTAGTGCGCGCAGACATATTTTGCACATAAAGCACGAGCAAAGCGAGTCCTTTAATTTAATTTAATAATAAAAATATAAAATATATCATCACGCCTTCTACCCATTACTGGGTGTGGCATTCTGCGAAGCAGATCTCGGTAAGTGATATAATTTGCGCATGAAGTGCGGTTACTAGTCGTCAAATCACGGCCCCCTAAGATGTTAGTGGTGGAGGAGCCACAGGGGTAGCTTCTGAAATTATGAAAATTGTTTGTCGCCTGTGGAAATCGAACCAGGGTTCTCAGGATCCCCAGGCCGCTGAGCTAGCCACCCCATAACAATGCTTAAACGTTGTTATATTACTAAATTTGGTACTTTTATTATTCATGAAGGGAGAGAAAGTAAAGTAGCGGCCCTTTCTGACAAAAACATTAAAAATTAATATGTCTTATACAGCTATAGAAAAGTGTTTAATTTATTAATGAACTACAAATACTTAGGCCTGAATATACTTTGATGTATACTCGTACACATTTTCTGGTACAAATCCTTATCTGTCTCATATTTTTTAACTGGTAGATTAGTGATAAAAAAAATTCCTTCAATTATGTCTAAGTCTAACTAAGGTAAAAAATTGTTGCTAGGTCTAAATAAATGAATGATCGTTTGATCGGAGAAGGTATTGAAATTTACAAGAGCAGGAATAACATGATCAATTGTGTAGGCTGCGAATTGATTCAAACTTGACTAGCGTTAATTAAGGAATTATAATTGCTTGTTAACTTCATTTTTTGTTACATAGTTACTTGTTTACTTGTTAGTTATTTATTTATAAATAATAAAATTAAATAAATAAAAGGCTTTAGGAATCCATATAATTTTTTTTTCATTTTATTTTTTATCCTTTCGATCAACAAAATTAAAATTCAAACATAACAATTCTAATATAAAACTAACAAATAGATACGTTTTGTTGATTCTATATTTTTTCCTGACGAATTTACACGTGTAGTGTACCGAAACGTAGAATTTAATAAAGTTTTACAATAATTTAACCAAAAATTATTATTTTAATTATATATTCTGTAGCTTAAAGATACTTTTTCTTTTTCTCTAACATATTAAGGGCCAGTTTTTCAATCGCCGATTTACTCTCGATTAGTGTTAATCATGGTTAAATAATAATGGAAACTATGTTTCCATTTTCCATTATTGTTTAATCATGATTAACATTAATCGGTGATTGAAAAACTGGCCCTAACTGAAAAAGTAGCTTCAAAATTAAAACCTTAGCATTAATTTTTACTTTCTTATACGCAGTATAAGGAAGTATTGGAATCATGAAAAAAATCGTTGATGAGATTTTCGCGGAAATACGTGTTTTGAGGTCCACTGAATCCGTTTTGATCATTTTCTCAATGATGTCTGTGTGTGTGTGTGCAATATCTCATGAACGAGATAAGATTTGTTAACGAAACTTGGTAATTATAAGTTTCATGAAAATACGAAGAGCTGAGTTGATTTTAAATGAAATTGAAAAACCGGAGGCGGAAGTTTACTGGACACACAAAAAATAAATTCCTTTTATTTAAAAAATGGAATCAGTTACGAAAAAAGTTTCAAACAAAAGATGTTAGCAAAAATATTTGGAACATAAAATGTTATTTGCAATTTTCTTGTATATGCGTCTAATTTTGAGAAAAGCTAATTTTTATATTTAATAATATATTCGAATAATCATAGTAGCAATAGAAACAAAAAACAAAAACATGTTTCACATTTATATGCCAAATAATAATTGTCAAACGCAAGGAGCAAGTCATAAGTGTTCAATTCAGCGTTTTTGATATTAAATATGCTGCGTATAAGAAAGTCGTGTGGGGACCACACCAGATTTTTAGTTGTAGCTTAGTTTTTCAAAATTTAGTTCAATAAATGTTAGAATAGCACAGTAACCTAGTATATAAAATTCTTCTTTTTTATTTCAACCTAAAAATGTACATAAATGTTTACTTCTGAAATTTGTAGAATAATAATAATTTTTATTATTAACTGAATATTAACAGTTGGAACGTGATTTCTATAAAATAATTCTTCTCAAATTTCGTAAAGTAAAAACTGTCGAAAAGTATGAACTTCCTTCCGTCAGTTGTTTTGCGCTCTCGTCAAAGTATACCCATCTCTCTAAAAAAAAAAACCTTTTTTTCATTATTATGCTTTCTCTCTTAATATTAATTCTATATTTGTCACCAACAGCCTAGCTAGGTCACGATTAATTTATAAATCTTTATTTTTTCTCCCTTACAACAAAATAAAAAAAAATTAAAAAACACGTAAACATTACTTTTGTACGTAGATTAACATATAAAATAATAAAATTTTTGTGGAATAGCCTTTTGATTTCGAAGCTGTGTTTCACTATAATCAAGTATGTGCGTTATATTTCGTAATTATTTGTTTTTCAACCACACCTACCGCCTGTCAATTTCTGTGACATTTAATTTTGTGCTACTTCCTCTAATCTCTAATTCTGATATTTATTTATATTATGTAATAGGTGATTTCTATAAAAATTGAGAGAAGTAACAGCTCGATAATACGTTCGAAAATAGCAACACATACTGACTTGAAGTTATCTACAAACATCACTATATTTTCTGTATAATCTCTGAATAGAGTTTATATTTCTATGTTTTTCTGATTTGCGTATTCCTATGCTATATTTACTATACAATCTCTGAATCCAGATTCATAAAGAGGATTAAAGTTGAAATTAACTAACACAATTTTTATTCTGGATTAAAATGATTGATGTTAGAGCTAATTGCAAAACAAAATAAAGTTGTTTATAAAGTTGAAGCTATGTAATTAGTACTTTATAAATTACATTCTGTTATATTTTGGTCGCTCTAGAACTTGGTGTCATAATTATTAATTTTAATGAATTAGAATTGAAGTTTAATTTGGTATTAGCGCCTAATCTGCCTAAAAAAATTCAATAAAAATTAAAATTGAGGTATTAATTACTTAAATATATAAAATACTCTAATTTAGAAAATAAATATATCATCACGCCTTCTACCCATTACTGGATGTGGCACTCTGCCGAAGCAGATCTCGGTAAGTGATATATTTTTGCGCGTGAAGTGCGGTTACCAGCCGTCAAATCACGGCCCCCAAAGATGTTAGTGGAGGGGGAGCCACAGGAGTAGTATTAATGTGGTAAAAATGTTTGTCGTCAGTGGGAATCGAACCAGGGTTCTCAGGATCTACAGGCCGACACGATAACCACTGTGCCATCTACTCCATACTCTTATTTAGGGTGTTAAAAAATGAGTACAATTGTCTGATGGTATATACAGTGTGACTGGTTTTAGTGGATCATAGGAGAAACTTTTTTATTATTAATCAGAGATGAGATATTTCGCGCTCTTGTTAAAGAATACCCATCTCTCTCAAAAAAGAAAGTCCTCTTTCTCATTATTATGCTTTCTCTCGTAATAGTAATGCTATCTTTGTCATCAAGAGCAAGCTGCATCACGATTAATTAATAAATCTTTTTTACTCGTATTATTTTCTCCCTATAGCTAGCCAACCCTAGCTCAGTGGTATGAAGTCGGCCTGTGGATCCTGAGAACCCTGGTTCGATTCCCACAGGCGACAAACAATTTTCATAATTTCAAAACCTATCCCTGTGGCTCCTCCACCACTAACATCTTTGGGGGCCGTGATTTGACGACTGGTAACCGCACTTCACGCGCAAAATATATCACTTACCGAGATCTGCTTCGGCAGAGTGCCACACCCAGTAATGGGTAGAAGGCGTGATGATATATTTATTTTATCCCTTAGTAGAAACTTTATAACAAAGTAATAATAAAAAAAAAACAGGGCAAAATGATTTTTTTACATAAGATTAACATATAAAATAAGAATTTTTTGTGGAAAAGCCTATTGTTTATATTTTCATATTTAATTTTAGTAACTCCAACTACATCTAATGAAAACAACAAAATGAAAACACAGTTAATAAACAAAATTAATATATAAAAGCAATTATCCTTCAACATCTTTTTAATGTATTTCTTCTTCAATAACAATAACTACAATATTTTTTAAATTGCATTTTATTTTTCAACAAATTTGAATTTCATGGCCAGCCTGTATATGACATATGTAATATTTTTTTAATTTTTACTAACATAAAAATCAATCACACTGCATATTTTGATTCCCACTCAAAAAGATTTTTTCAAAATTCACAAAATGAAGGACAGGGTTCCAGTAGTAAACATTTTTTGTGCCACTAATCAACAAGACAATTTTAACAAAAATAATAATGAATTATTGTATCATCTGACTAATGTCGAATCACAATACAATAACAAATGAATTAATTTAATTCTGACGTTTGTAGTATGTCATACAATTGACAAGTTTAACACAGTGTTGCAGTTTATAAAATTAATTAAATATACTGTTATATTCAAATATTGAAATGCCAATAAAAACTGCAACAATGTGCAACTTGTTAACTGTATAACGTACTACAAAACTTCAGAATGAAATTAATTCTTTCGTTATTCATCATTGGTTACATTGATTACATAATTAATTATTATTTTTATTAATACTTTCTTGTTGACCAGTAGCACAAAATATGATCACTTCTAGAACCCTGTCCTTAATTCTGTGAATTTTGAAATAGTATATTATATAAGAAGTCAGGAAAATGATATTTTACTTGAAGAAGTGGTTGGCCGCAGTATATCATTATTAAATATGATAATTAATAAAAATAACCGAACAAAGTAAAATATATCGATAAATGGTTTTATTTAAAGAGTAAGTGAAATACATAATATTGATTGTTTGTGTATATTAATAACACGTTGTTTCAGTAGCTTATATTCACATAATTTGAAGTGGAAACTTTCATACTGTCTAAAGAAATATTGATTTCTTCCGTACCTGTTCATATTAGGCGTATTCCATTTACCATTTGGATCAGATCTAACTTACATTTACTGAAACAGATCACTTATTAATTTCGCTGGATAATTTCGCTCACTTTATTTCCAGTACTAGAATCACTGTTTCTAATTTAATTTGAAGTATTTCACTTAAATGAGTGCATCAGTTTGCTAATTTATTTCATTTAGTCATGTTGTCTAATTCATCTGAACTGATTTAAGTGAACCAAGTGGCAAATGGAATACAGCTATTATTGACAACAATTTCGGAGATTTTAAAAGTACTAGCAGCAGGTTGATTGTCATTGTCAAGAATAGATCCAACATGTATATGATAAAGAAGAATCACTCAGTATAGTATTCCAATCTAGATGATTTTGAAGAAATTATCTTGAAATTAGTGAAATATTTTTAAATAACGTAGAACAATATGCAAGCAGTCAACAAATAAACCATAGCAACGCCGTAAAATATCGTTCTCTTGTAATATCATTAAAATTTTATAAATTCTGATAATATTTTAGTGATTTTCTAAATCGCACAGTTATAGGAAAAATGTTGTTTATAACACTTGCCGAAAAAGGTTAAATGCTCGTGCACGTAACAACCCTTTTTCGGTACTTGTTATAAACATAACTATACCAGACTGTTTTGTATTTTACCAGATTGTTGTGTCTGTTGTAGCCTTGGATACGTATTTTACTTAAAGCTACGTTTCGACCTCTTAACATAGTCTCTCTTTTAGTCTTTGTTTTTTTATTTCTGTTTATGTCGGAAACATTCCAGCCATTTCCAGCTCTTAACATAAACATAACCTTCATTCAATATTCCAGTGAAGGTTTGTTCACTTAAATGAGAAAATAATTGTATAAAACTATTTCAAATACTTTAAAAATTATATAAAATTATTAACGAGGAACAGTAATTACTTTTAAAATGAAGCACTAGTTTAATTAATTTATACAATTCCAAAATAATTTTTAAAAAAAATGAGGCATTATTGTAGTGAACCTGCCAGAATATATAAAATACAGTAATTTAAATTTCGAAAAAATGTTTTACGTAAATAAAATATGATAGAATTGCATTATATTATAAACTCAAAGGAAATAAAAATATTTAAAAATTACAGCAACTATTTTAAATTTATTTAAATAAAATATAGAATTGACTGTCTATTGCAGCATGAGACAGCAATACCGCAGCTATCTCTCTCTACAGAACAGCGACGAAAGATTATGTCGAAAGTATGAAGTTTGCAAACTTTGTGTTTATGCGCAGTGACAAAGTCGAAGACTAAGACTACAACAGTAGCTGGAAACGCTCAGCTGTATTCACATATTACAAACTTTCAAGGTTATGTCGAAAAACTCAAACGAAGATTATGTTAAGAGGTGGAGATGAGGCTTAACTGTTTTTGTAAAAACCTACTTTCCATACTGAAATTGGTCAGCACTTTCTTGTCGGTTTCAGAAAAAATATCTTTTTATTGGAAATTGACATCAAAATGTATACCCCATTAAAAATTTGTACCTATTTTTACACCTTGTATTAAAATAAAAATCGTTCTAAA
This sequence comes from Pterostichus madidus, assembly GCA_911728475.2. Lineage (NCBI taxonomy): Eukaryota > Metazoa > Arthropoda > Insecta > Coleoptera > Carabidae > Pterostichus > Pterostichus madidus. The sequence continues at coordinate 20,751,471 of OU452307.1, forward strand.
TTCCTGCATCAAGTACGTATGTCTTGGCTTTGCGTACATTGTGCGTGTAAACCTGTTTACGCACGCAGAGATACAAGTCTGAACTTGCAGTATTCAGTTTACATGGTACAGCACACAGGTGTTCGCATTGGGTTAGGTCTGCTGTGGGCCACAGCCGGAAGGCCCAGGTTCGTGTCTCGTCGCGCCGCTCTTGTCATGGTAATGTGGCGTTGTGGCCGCCCAACCAGACCCCCTGATAACGTTCATGCCGTCGGTACATACATCGGGTACGGGGTATTGTATCGTCGAGCCCGCAGGCGTGTAAACAAACGATATCCGACCGCAGAACGAGGGATTAAACATACAGTTATGTGTGTTTACGTTTATTTGGGAGCTGTTGGATGCACATCGTAACTTTGTTAGATTTTTTTTTACATAATTTAGTTGTTGTGTTTATTTACAATTTATTCTATCAGTTGTTGTAATTTAAGTGTCGCGTCAAGTGTTATATAAGTGCCTCCGCCTCTCTCATTCAATAAAGTTCGTCAAATTGTGTGATTAATCTCTTAACCTTCATAGCTATGTCAGGGATACCACAAGTAGTAGGAGTACTACAAAACTCGATTTTAGGTGGACAAACGGGCCGCGATTTGTGTATCCCTGAACTATATAGAATACATTTTATAAAAGCACATACGAGTAGAAGCTATTGACATAGTCCAATCAAAATTTGGGAAGATACTTATTTAAGATTAAATCAAACATGGCCTTGCATGGAATATAATTTATTATTATCAGAATTTGCTCTCGAATCGCTACATAAGCAATGTATAGTACATCAAATTATGTTTGTGTATAAAATTGACAACAATTAGATTGATGATATGTCTTCAAATCTGAATTTTCATGTGCGTCCTTATAATACAAGAAACATTACAATTTTTCTGTGATCTAATTCCAGAACTGATCAACAGTACAATGTCCCAATGAATTCCAACTGTCGTGCTTTTAATAACTACTGTAACTAATTAGATCTATGTAATAATTTAAGGGTTTTTGAAAATAATTAACTTTCAATTTATAATTAATTCGTTTTTTTTTCTATATGTATATTATAGTTTTACTTATTACTTTGATTACAACTTGTTTTGTTATATCATGGCTTTTAAAATTATTCTGTAAATAAGATACTATATCTTGTAGAATAGTGGTTTTCAAACTGTGGGTCGCGACTCCTCGGGTAGAAGTAGTCGAATGCTTTTTACAAATTTAAAAAAATATGTTTCCTAAGTTCCATCTTGTTGCACGTTTTTACTTAAATTTTAAGGATTACTTAAATGAACAATATCAAATCGAATGTTTAACAGCAATGTTAAATATAAATACATATATTAAGGAGGTTAGAAAAATATTTTAAGAAAAAAATTATGGTTCTTAATATACAAAAATCAAAAATGATGAAATTTCGGAAAGGTGGCGTAGAGACAAAAAAATCGAATGGACATGGCAAGGATACCCAATAGAAAATGTAACAGAATTTAGATATTTAGGATACACATTTATACAAAACAACAATGAAGAGAAACATATAGAAAATAAAATAATAGTAAACTAGAAAACATCCAGACTAGATTTCAGAAGTGTACACTAGGCCTGGAAAGGCACGCACCACACTACATTATTATGGAAGAGACAAATCGAGATAAAATGAGAATAGAAACGGGTCTGCAAGCCACGAAATATGAAGAAAAAATAAGAAAATACGACACAGATAGTATTTTATACCAATGCTGGAAACAAACGATGAAAAATGAAAAAAGAAATACAGGAGGAAAAAAATGGGATACTAAAAGAAGATAATACTACGAAAGAAATGGATATTCAGTAACCCAAGTAGAAATATACGGAAATAACAACATCGAAATAAAGGAAGAACTGAAAAGAAAAGATAAACAGCTACAGAAAGAGGAACAGAACAATAAAATAACAGAGTCAAAATATAATCCAGTATATAAACACTTACGAACTGCAAATACGCCAATCTATCTCATAAAGGAGAATAAGAAAAATATAAAAGCGATAGCAAGACTAAGATGTGGAAATGAGGTAATTGGTAACAAGTACTGGCTAAACGAAAATGAACGAAAATGCCGTTTATGCCAACAAGGTGGCGAGACAATTCAACATCTTATGTACAACTGTAGAGAACTAGCCAGAGAAGAGCACAGCATTTATTACGTATTAAACGAATTAGGAAGTGGAGAAGCATGGATCCGAAGAGTAAAAAACAGAAGAGAAGAAATATTAAAATAGTAACACTAACTTGTACACATTTTGTAACATATACATAAATAACTACAGACAAAACACTTATTATAATACGCCTTCATTTTTATTTATTTTGTATTGTATAATTAGAAATGTAAAATTCTAAACCGAAAGGTACGAATTTAATAAAGAAGCTAATCTAATATAATGGCTTTTAAAATTATTCTGTAAATAAGATACTATATCTTGTAGAATAGTGGTTTTCAAACTGTGGGTCGCGACACCTCGGAAAGGAGTCGTCGAACGCTTTTTACAAATTAAAAAAAATATGTTTCCGAAGTTAAGGATTACTTAAATGAACAATATCAAATCGAATGTTTAACAGCAATGTTAAATATAAAAAAATATATCAAATAAATAAATATATCATCACGCCTTCTACCCATTACTGGGTGTGGCAGTCTGCCGAAGCAGATCTCGGTAAGTGATATATTTTGCGCGTGAAGTGCGGTTACCAGTCGTCAAATCACGGTCCCCAAAGATGTTAGTGGTGTAGGAGCCACAGGGGTAGTTAAATAACTCATTTAATAGTTCATCTCGACAAGATCTTGTTCATTTAAGGAAAACTTATAAAAATATAAGTAAAAGAGATGTAACTGGCCATCAAAGAATTTATTACAAGCTTGATAGTAAAATACAATGAATTCTTTAAACTATAATACCAACATATCAAAGTTCCTATGAAACTATACTAATATTCTTAATGAGAAATATTTCCTTTTCTAATTTCTGCAATCATGGTTTTCTCTTTGTAATGCACATTATTAAATCAGTCTTTTACAAATTGCAATTTTAATCACATAAAAAGTAATGGGGTCGCAAAAGATTATATTTTAGATTTTTTCCTCCAAGGGGGTCATGGCGCTGAAAAGTTTGAAAACCACTGCTGAAAAATAATAAATAAAATAGCTTAGCTGAGCAATTTAATTTCCTATCATTTATGTAATATATAATAAATACAGCTAAAATTAACTAAAATTAATAGTTATTTTTATAACAAGTGCCGAAAAAGGCTTGTTATGGTACTAATTTACTTGTTTTATAACCAATTATATAGAGAATACAAACTGGTAATTCAGCTTAAGGTTCCAGAATATTGCCTTTGATCGCGCTGTATAATAATTATACATAATAAAGAATAGTTATTTTTATAACAAGTGCCGAAAAAGGCTTGTTACGTGCAAGTGCAGAAATTAAAATCTGCACGCGCACATAACCTTTTTCGGCAAGAGAAACAATATTTTTCCTACAACTGTGTGATTTATAAAATCACAAAAATAACAAATTTATAAAATTTTAATGATATTACACTAAACGATGTTTTACGACGTTGCTATTGTTTGTTTGTTGATTGCTTGCACATTGTTCTACGTTATTTAAAAATATTTCACTAATTTCGAGATAATTTCTTCAAAATCGTTTAGACTGGAATACTACACTGAGTGATTCTTCTTTATCATATACACCTCCAAAGGTAATTGTTGGATCTATTCTTGCCAATGTCAATCAATCTGCAGCTGGTACTTCTAAAACCTCCGAAATTGTTGTCAATAATATTACTGTTAATAATATTAACAGGTACGAAACAAATCAATGTTTCTTTAGATAGTATAACAGTTTCCATTACAAATTATGTCAATATAAGCAACTGTAACAACGTGTCATTAATATACACAAACAATCAATATTTCACTTACTCTTTAAGTAAAACCATTTGTCGATATATTTTACTTTGTTCGATTATTTTTATTAATTAACATATTTAATAATGATATACTTGAGTTCTTGTGTGCTCAATGTGATGTGTACAGATTAGATATACTGCAGTTTAAGGTTATGTTTATAAACGTCAAAATATATCACTGCATATGTCTTCTTCTTCCATAAGCGTATGTGCCTAAAATATGAAATTCCGTGCTTGGCGCGAAATTTAAATCGCTCTCACTTATATTTTCTTTTGACAATTGCATAAAGTACAAATTACTTTCGGCACTAGTGTTTCTTTGCTTACAGAAACGCACTTGGTCTGCATTTGTCTACTTTCCATACGTAAGCAAGGCAATAATAGTTACGTAATAACAAAGAAAGCAGAAAACAGTTGCAGGAAACATATTTTAAAAACACTTTATTTTTAATTTGACTTATGTGGCAGCACTGATTTACACTTTGTATACAGTGCGATCTTAATAAAAGGAAATTGCTTCGCTCTGTTTCGTATCTTCACATTTTGATATAAACGTTGTAGATGAAACGTACATAAAATTTCATGACGTTTGTTGATATGACGCAATTGCATTGAATGAGCGAGGAGACACCTATAATGTGTTATGCTAAAATTGTTGTAGTGGATTTCCAGGTACTAGATGATGGATTTATTGAGTGCGGTTGCAAAGGTCGGATATGAGTTGATATTTGTTTTGATCTGGACCAGTAGTTTTCAAACTTTTCGAAGCCATGACCCCCTTAGAGGCAAAAATTACAAGTAAATTCTTTCGCGACCTCTCATTCTTGCATCAAAATTGCAGTTTATTAAAGGATGATTTAATCATGTGTATTACAAAAATCGAACCACAATTTTAGAAATTAGTAAAGGGAAAATTTCTTATTAAAAACTTCAATGTAGTACTAGCGTGAAAAATATTTTTGCAGATCCGAATGAAATTTGGCGGACGTAAACATTGGATAGTCATACGCATCCTGTTAAAAAAAGAAACACATTCATCTTCTGAGAACAAATATATTCACTTGTAAAGTTGAGTTCTTTTACACGGGGCTTATGGCGATTATTACTCAGAATCATACATATTTGGTTTGTGTACCTCAAGAATTTTGCAGTTTCATTTGAAAAACTATTATAATGTATCAGAAGGAGAAAGTTTTTTAATGTTTAGTAATGGATATATAGCCATGCAAAGCCTTGTTTTTAAAGAAAAATTAAGAATCCCAATTTATAATGGCAACACCACACGGTGGTATGGTATTTGAAAATTCACTAGACCAACAATCTGTTAACAATTCATGATATTCAAATCATAATAGGTATAAAACACTTATTCTATTCAATTTTTATATTTTTTTGAGCGTCAGTTTCACCACTCGACAACCGATGACGCCACCATCACACTAGTACTACCTTAAGAAAAGAATTAATAGTATTTTGCTATCAAACTTGTTATGAATTATTTAATGGCCAGTTGCACCGGTGTTACAAATTTTAAGTTTTCTTTAAATAACCAACATCTTATCGAGATGAACTGTCAAATGAGTAATTTAAATTTGCTGTCAAACATTTGTTTCGATATGTTTCATTTAAGTAATCCTTAAAATTTAATTGAAGGCGGTGCACTAGAATGTATCTTTGAATACAAGTTTTTTACAATTTCTAAATAGCATCCGGCGACCCCTCCCTCTAATGCGTTCGCGCCCTCCTGGGGAGTCGCGACCCACAGTTTGTAACCCACTGGTCTATAGTAACCGTGGATTAGTTTGTAACAGGGTAGTCAATATTTTTACTCTGAGTTTAGGTAGATGGCAATGATTAACCGGCAGTGACGGACTAGCTAATTGTATCTGCCCAGGAAATATAAACACATACCCGCTTCCTTTTGTTAAAAAATGAACCAGTTGTATTATTATTTAAATATAAAAAAATGAATAAACATCTGAAATCATATTTTGATCACAGGTAAATGATTAAATCAAATTTATCGTGAATCATCCGGACTGAAATAAAATATAATTTTTATTATATATGAATCATATATTCTTCTAACCAAAAGTTCACAGTTTTATAATAACAATACTCGTATATAATTAAAATTTCTTAATGTAAATAGACGAATTCTTCTTATTTAATATTCTACATATTTTTTTAATTTACTCAAAAATAAATCCCACAGTGTCAATAAAAAAACACGGTATAATTGTGAATAATTTTCAGCTAAATTTAATACAGAACTTTACTATTTAACAAATAATGATTGCTTATTAACCTTAAATATGAGTGGAAAAATAATTTTTTGGAGTAATTGTATTTAATTTTTCATTTATTTACTTGTTTATTTTCCTCTTTAAATAGTCCTTTCCGTTTAACTAAATATTTTCTAAATCTAATTACTTGGTTACGTTTCGACTATGGTTATGGCTATCTTCAGAAGGTTTAAGAGAAAAATATAAATTATTACAATATTTGTTTACAAATTTTCAGTTATTTTTCTAAATATACAATTAAAGAAAACCTGTGATTTAATTTTGAGCTAATATATTTTTTAGTTTTTAATCCTGGTTCGATTCCCACAGGCGACAAATTTTCATAATTTGAAAAAGCTATCCCTGTGGCTCCTCCACCACTAACATGTTTGGGGGCCGTGATTTGATGACTGGTAACCGCACTTCACGCGCAAAATATATCACTTACCGAGATCTACTTCAGCAGAGTGCCACACCCAGTAATGGGTAGAAGGCGTGATGATATATTTATTTATTTATTTATTTTATTTGTATATAAATTTAATGTTTTCAAATTTATCAAAGTACTTTGAATTTTAGCTTGAAAAATATGAACAATTTGTAGAAATACTAATTATTTTTGCCATGATTTTCTGTACATAGTAATCGGTGAGTGGATGCATTATCCTAATGAGCTAAACCTCTAAACGTCTTAACTAATTTGAAATATAAGTCGTATTTATTTGACTCTTTTAAAGTAACCCGGCAGGTTTCTTTTATTTAATTGACACGGTTTAAGTACCCAGAACAGTTCCTGAACTGATCCTACTGCCCCAGTTATTTTGATGGGTTGGTAGGTTGAACCCGTTTTCTATCTCTTTCTAATCAACTTTCATTCCTTGTTATCCGTTTTAAATTGGTGACGTAATTTGTATTTAAGCAGAAATCACTTCTTGGAACGTACATTCATATTTCAAATTTATCGCTAATTTTTACAACTGACCTTAGATGCATCATTTATTTGGAAGTAACACGAGTTAGGTTTAAATCAGTTCTGGGTTGAACCCAAAGTTCTCAAACAAATACGGCCATTACTGATAGTAATGGTTGTCCAATAAAGTAGAATTAATTTTATATTTACAACTTAATTTATTTTATCTTGCTACAAATTCTTATTAGATCTGAAAGCACTGAAGAATACGATGTCAGTACTCCGGCGGATTGATAAAGTACAATTTAATGTTCCGGTTATGTTTCATCATCGGTGCTGAAAGCTCCCAGTTCTCGCGTCACGTCGAATTCGAGTCGGTTATGGAGATTGCCGCTCTATTGTGCGTGCTTGTTCACCGCACACACTCGGATGCTTTTCTCTCTTAAATTCTTCACAGGACCGGATCCACCAAAATTTCAGGATGACCATTCCTCATAGCCGAACTTATCAATGATCACTTTCTACTGTTTCAAACTGCGGTTAAGGAATATCGATCAAATTTATTAAATATTAAGCGTGAATTTATATTGACAGTTAAGGATGCCATGAATTGACATGTGTTATTTGAAAACAAATTGTTTATTTTTTTTCGGAAAGTTTTTTAAAACATATCTGATTGATGACGTTATATGGTAATGGCTCTATTTCTTTTATAAATTCCTTAAAATATGTGTATATAAGTACAATTACAGGCGCGGTGGTCGAGCGTGTTAATGCATATCTCTTAACATGCTGTGACGTGACTCGAACCAAGGTTCGTCAGTTCGAATCCGCCTGTCGACAAAGTATAATTTGTCGTTAAATAAAAAAAATACAGTTACTTGTATGAATCATACTCGGGCCCTATAAGCTAGTCACTTATACATATGCCTTAAAAAAAGTAACATCGACTACGAAAACCGGCAGTACGGCAGCGTAAAAACTGCGGCTCGGTGTGCCCGGTAGGCCCAGGCCCGATTTGGGCTGTAGCGCAATTGAAGAAGAAGAAGTACAATTATGGGGTAATGGCTCAGTGGTATCGAGTCGGCCTGTAGATCCTGAGAACCCTGGATCGATCCCCACAGCCGACAAACATTTTCACCAAATTAAAATTACCCCTATGGGTAAAATCTTTGGGGGCCGTGATTTGACGGTTGATAACCGCACTTCACGCGCATAAATATATCACTTACCGAGATCTGCTTTGGCAGAGTGCTACACCCAGCAATGGGTAAAAGGCGTGATGATATATTTACATTTATTTATATATATATTTATAAGTACAATTATGCCCGGTTTTTCAGTGCCGGTTTAAACTCAAACATCGGTTCAAGTTCAAGTTCAAGGTTCAAAGTGTTTTTCAGTGCAGTTTAAACCTTAAACTCAGTTCAAATTTGTCTTGAACCTAAACCGTCATTTTACTTGGTTTAAGTCAAGTTCAATCGTCGCCTACATTGTTATAATAAATTAAACGACTGTTTCACTGTATTTATTGACGTTTACCTGTCACAAATAATTTATAATTTTATCAAAATGGAATCTTCAGATGATGAATATGTTATAAATTTTTATTTGATCATGGCGAAATCTAAAATTAATTATTGTCGGGCGATAATGGATATAAAAAAATAAATATTTTACTAACTCCGCTATTAAATCCTCAAAGTTCTGCTGAAAATTTATACAACGAGCGCCATATTACGAGTAGAAATACTGTGGAGAGACAGTACGGAGTATGGAAACGTAGGTTCTCTGTACTTTCAATTGGTATTAGGCTAAAATTAAGTACTGGAAGATACGTTGTAGCTACAGTTGTACTACATAATATCGCTTACAATGAAAAAGAAGCTGTGCCTGCTATTAACATCGATAGCGAGTTGGCCCGAATAACAACAAGAAATTCTATTATATATTATTTTCATACTATGTTTAATTCATGTTTTTATTTATAATACAATTAATAATATTATCAAATAAATTAAGTTATAAACTTCAAATGCCTACATATTAGTTATTAATTACATTTAATTGCTGCTTTTTAAATTGTATTTCTAATTCAAAATTTTCTGTTTCCAATCTTTTCATATCCATATGTACGATATATAATGTTCTCTTTTTTTCAAATTTTTTTCTTCTAGTAAATATTGCGCCCTTATACCATGTTCAATATCTTTTGTTAAATTGTCTTTGTTAATTATAGATTTTATTCGTACAATTTGTGAATCTAACTTTTGATCTTTTCTTGAAATTTTTGTATCTCTTCCTTAAAACTAATGAACTTTGTCGCTAATATTGTAAAATTTCCTCTCAACATTTTTCTTTCCAAATTATTTTTTACATTCCATGCTTTTTACTTAATCCATTAGCAGTTCGATTTCATCAGTAGAAAATTTCGCTGCCCTTTTAGTTTCCTTCAAGAAAGAAAATGATGATGACAGATACCTATTTTGATTGAATTTTTCTTATTTTGACATAAATACAATTTCAGTAACCTAGGATATCGTTGATATTTTCTCAAAATCCCAAATTACACAACACTACAATATTATTTTGACATTCAGTAAAAGTTCAGCAGAACCAGTTCAATTTGACAAGTTAAAAACAAAAAAAAGTTCAGGCTCAAGTTTAAGGTTCAACTGAACTGAAGTTTAAACCGCCACTGAAAAACCGGCCATTAGCGTTTTAATAGCAAAAATTTTGAACCATAAAAATGGTCGTGTTTTCAATTACTGTGCGCAGTAGTGCGCAAAATCAAATTTTCCATCGGTTTCCAAGGTAATGTAAACCTTATTTTGAATGATGCGAGTACAAAAAATACATTTCAAATTATGAATCTACAGTTTTAAAACCATTGGAGTTACGGTTAAATGAGATTAAAGTTGCTTTATTTACTAGACCATTTAAGTGATGGATTTGTTTTCCTAAAAATATTTATTTATTTATTTATGATACTCTGTACAAAATGAATTTAAGGTAGTACTAGCGTGAAAAAAACTTTGCAGATCTGAATGAAATTTGGCGCACGTAAACATTGGATAGTCATACACATCCTGTTAAAATATGAAACACATTCATCGTCTGTGAACAAATATATTCGCTTGTAAAGTTGAGTTCTTATAGACGGGGCTTATGGCGATCATCACTCAAAATCGCACATATTTGGTTTGTGTACCTCTAAAATTTTGCAGTTTCATTTGAAAAACTAGTATGATGTTCTAGAACTATCCATGTATATTGTATCAGAAGGAGAAAGTTTTTTTATCGTTTAGTAATGGATATATAACCATGCAAAGCCTTGTTTTTAACGAAAAATTAAGAATCCCAATTTATAATGGCAACACCACACGGTGGTATGGTATTTGAAAATTCATTAGACCAACAATCTGTTAACAATTCATGATATTCAAATCATAATAGGTATAAAACACTTATTTTATTCAATTTTTAAATTTTTTTGAGCGTCAGTTTCACCACTCGACAACCGATGGCGCCACCGTCACATTAGTACTACCTTGATCGCAATTTTAGTGTAAAGTACTGACTCACCGAGTCGCAGTGCGACTACAAATGGCTTTAGTGGGATTCAAATATCGCAACTCTAACCACATCGTCGTACTGCCGGATATGCATAAATCACTAAATATTTTCAAAAAAATAAAATTAGAGAATTTATAAGAAAAAAAAACTAATCGACATAATAAAGCTGTATATATAGTGGATCCGTTAAATAATTTTTCCATTCGGTATTTTTAAAATTTTATGTAACATAAACTTGTTTACAAAAAAATAAAACGAACGTTGAAAATTTAGCATATTTTTTCCTTACAACGATGTCAAGCCTGATTCGATCTTCAAATAATTCGTCAGTAATCTTGGCCTGAACTTTTATTTCAAAGAAATATTGACAAAACCTGAATTATTGATTTACTTATTAAATTGATTTAAGCTGCCATGAATTTATTTATAACATATTGTTACTACTACACCGTATTTCGTTGCTTGTTACTCGATTAACAAAGATTTAATTTAATTACATGGATAATTTTAATTTTATCATATAGGTTTTTTTTATAATGAAGTAATTTTTATCTATTATTTACTTCTAAATAATATAACTTTCTCTCAGAAACCAAAGGAAATATGATTCGATGTACTGAATGCAAAGAGGATATTTTTATATTATAGTATATCTGAAACATTTCTTTCTGTCTATCAACATTTATATTAATAGTAAAAATGTTTTTAAAAAATTTTCAATTCTATATTTTTTACAAATATCTAGTGAAATATAAATATTTTGTAGAAAAAGAAATACCACTAATATCTATTAATCTACTAATAAGATAATAAGATAAATTTTGTCTAATTTGTCCGTGTTCGTAACTTTTAGTTTTAGAAATATCTTGAGTGATTTGAGTATATAATAGTTATCTACGATACTAGTACGTAAAACTAATCTTTAGTTAGAAGTGGGTCAGAGTTAAAATGCGAGTGAAACGAGTATTTTATGACCCGCGAGCTACTAAAGGTATTTTACGTATGTGATATTGTACAATATTTTATCTACGATCGAAAACATTAGTAAAAATAGCCAAATTATTAACATAGATGTCGTCCTTGAATACTAACAAATTCTGTATTATATTAAGCTAAACACGGCAACCATGCAATTTTGCGTGGTTAAAACTTTAACTACTCGTTGTGACTAATGAAAATTTGTTATTAAACAGTCATTTTACGAACTGAAAACAGTCTTTGTTATACACGGTCACAGATAATAGTATATTATGATACTAGTATATTAGTAAGTTTTTAAAATACGTGTGACGAGTTTAAGAGTATGACGCGAAGCGGAGTGCTTTTGACGGCACTATACACGTGTATCATACGCTATTTTTTATTATATCTGCATCATAATCTGAAAAATAGAGCTGGAAAGCAGTATTTTCATTTTGAGTCATTTTACTCCTGTGGCTCCCCCACCACTAACATCTTTGGGGGCCGTGATTTGACGACTGGTAACCGCACTTCATGCGCAAAATATATCACTTACCGAGATCTGCTTCGGCAGAGTGCCACGTCCAGTAATGGATAGAAGGCGTGATTTATTTATTTATTATAAGTTTGTTTTTCTGCGACTGATATGAAAAGTTGATATTTATGCTTTCAGTTGTCATCGTAAAGTTGATGGTTACTGAGTAACAAACAATAAAATACTTTACCGCGCGTCTCCTACAGAAACAAGCGGTAAAATACTTTACCGCTCGCTTAGAAAAATATAAATTGTTGCTGAAATCTTAATTTATTGAAAGAATACTTACAAAATCTAAAATGTAAGTTAGATTCATTTTTACACTTTTACACATATTATGTATGAAGTTTGCTGCGCTATGATTTGAAGTTCAACCTGAACGCAGCTGGGCAGCAATGCCAACTTAATGAGGATGAGTGATGGTAAAATTGAAAGTGCAGTTTTGACAGTTTTGTATATTTATTCCGGCACTTGAAATGGTGTTTGATAAATTTGAGGATAAATTAGATTCTGTGGTATTATCATTAAAATATTCAGTTAGTACGCCAATCACTATTTTCTGAGATTTTTGAGCATATTTTTTATTTGTGTGAAAATTTATCATAAACAATGATTGTTGATAACAGAATTTTTTAATTATTTACTTGGATATTAATATCGTCATGGTCACATACAATACAGAAATTGGTGGAACGTGAATTGAACTAGCCTCAAATTATTTAAAACAAAATTTTAGTAAGTAAAGTCGTACAAAAAATTATGTGTGTGCCTCAAGCGTAAAGTATCTTTATTGCTCTCGCTCTATTGCAGCGCTCGCTTCGCTCGTGCTTCAATTACCGAGCACGAGCAATAAAGATTCACTTTACGCTCTTGCTACACAAATAACTATTGTGTGATTTGAAGTAATATCATTCACATGGAGATAGGTTAGCTTTTCTTGTTTATGTTATTATGTGGATCAGTTGTTTTGATAAATGTGGATGGATTTAAAGAGCAAAATTTGTGTTGCTGCTGAGTAACTTTTAAACACAACGTGTTTTAATGTTGCATTCTTGCACGATTTTTAGTACACATATAATAAAATAAAGTATTTTTTTTATTTACTAAGCTCAATTTTTTGTTTTTGTCGTCCCATGAAGCAAGTACCCCTGTGTGCCCCCTCCTAGATCCGGACTTTGTACTTGATATTCTTCATGCTCTCTCTTCACTCAAATGATGCTGCAGTTTTATTCAACCGCTGCCGAAGAATGGCTTCTTGCTTGCGCGCTCGCGTTATTATGCCTGGTCATCACGGATGCGCCGCTCTTTCGGCAGTTCGAAGTTACCAAGGGTTATTTTGGGTAAATGAATTCATAATGAGTTTTTGATTCGGCCGGTTATTTTTGTTGTAAAGCGACTCTCCAGCTTTGTAACGTAATTATAGATTATTGTACTCGCGAATAAAGAAATTATTTACGTAATGCGATCGGACGATGCATAAGAAACGGATTTTCTTATTCATGGGATTAATACTCCTTGTACGAATGATACGCTTCCAAACAAGAACGCTGAAATCTAATCTTAAATTTATGTTATTTTTTTTATACGTATAGTAGGTACAAATTACAAAGTACGGTCGATATAAACTACAAAGAAAGAAACAAATTGGCGAAATTGCTACAACAATATTCCTTATAACAAACTCGATTACCTATAATAAACAAATATTGTTTTTAATTTTGGTTTATATATCTCTAAGCAGGGCCGGCGCAAGGCGGTAGCAAGGTATGCGCTGCAAACAGGCGCCGCTGTCTTAGGGCGCCTTGTGTCGAAAACAATAATAAAATAATAGAGCAAACATACATGAATGCTAATATTAATTTGTAACAAAAATAAGTTGTTACAAATGCATTTAGTCGAACAATTTACCGTCGTTCCCTAATTTGAAAATTGTATTAAGAATATTCCTTACAATTCCAGTTAGTGTTTATTTATTTATTTATTTACGAACAACAAACTACAGGAGAACCTAATTACAGTTTGCGGAAATAAAAAACTATTATAAAATACATAATTAAGTAAATGAAGTACGTACAATTCTTAACTTAACAAAAATAAGTAGTAGAGGTAAGTACATTTCTTAACATAGCAATATTACAATTAAATAAATCAAGCTGAGAATACATACTGAGTCTGTACAAATAAATAAACCGATATAACGGTGATAACTTATAACAGAGATTACAATTAAGTAATATATTATGTATTTTGATTACGTAGCCCTAACTTTGGAACACAGATATCAATGATTTCGAGTAAACCTGGTAAGTAAATAATAGAGTTTAATAATTTAAACAGAAACAAGATATCCAAATAAAATCTACATTGCTGAAGAGTACAGATTTTGAAGTTTACAATCAGTATGTCATAAGAAATATCATTCGGATACACGCCAAGTTTCTTAAAGTACAAAAATTTTACAAATTTCTTTTGCAGTTTTTCAACCATATCAGAGTACAATTTAGTATTACTAGACCAGATTACAGAGCAATATTCGAGTTTAGATCTCAAAAAAGTATTAAATAATTTAATTAGAGTGCTGCATCGGGAGAAACAGCTCGAGTTACGCTTAATAAAGCCCATAACTTTGTAAGCACTTTTACAAGAATTAATTATGTGTTACTGAAATCTTAAATCGGATTTAAAAGTAACACCCAAGTCATTACAATTGAATACTCGTTTGATTTTACTGTCAGACATATGGTAGTCAAAATGTACTGGCAAAATTTTTCGTGTGTATGACATAACCATACATTTTGCGATGTTGAAATATAATTTATTTGACTTCCACCATTTAATCAATTGCTCAATATCAAATTGAAATTTCGCAAAATCAAGCTCAGAGTTAATTTTTAGATAAATTTTAAGATCATCTGCGTATAATAATGGTTTACAATGACGTAATATAAATGGCAAGAAATTAATAAAAATTAGGAACAATAGTAGTCCCAAATTAGAGCCCTGCGGCACTCCAGAAGTGGAGATGAAAGTGTCAGACTCTGAGGAACAAATTTGTACACATTGAGATCTATTAGACAAGTAAGATTTTAAAAAGTCTTTTAAAATGGATTAAAATGATAAAAAATTAATGGCATCTAGAATATTTTAAGGGAGGCTTGTGAATCTGATGTTAATTACAATTGAGAGCGATGTATTCTATATGTATATATGTATAACTACCTTTTTTATTATATTATTCAGTTTTTTATCGTTATTTGTTCATAAAATATATATATTCTTAAAAAAAAGTTTTAAATTTTTTCTCTCATATCTGGGAGGTAGGGGCGCCTTTCTTTAGTTTGCAAAAGAACGCTAGAAACGCATCTGTAATAGTATAGCATATATTTCAGATTATATCATAGACTACTTTTTAACGAATATTTCAAATAATAATAAAAAAAACCTTGCTAGGCATTACAAACTTAACAATAAAGAAAATATTTACTTTAAGATAAATGCGTTAGTTCTGTTTGAGTTCTAAATTCAATTATTGGGTTTAGCACTTGGTAAATTTTTTACACGTAAAGTGCGGTTATCAGTCGTCAAACCACTACCTGCAAAGATGTTAGTAGTGGACGAGCCACAAGAGTAATTTTAATGTGGTTTTAAGGTTTGTCAGCTGTGGGAATCGAACTAGGGTTCTCAAATTCATAGCTGCGACTGTTTACAAATTGGCGGCTCCGACTCAAGGTTTATTTGGGGGCCCTTTTACCGGTGTTGTAATATAGAATATATAATATCAATTTAATTTCGAACAAAAATATATTTTAAGAAATAACACAAATAAATATCTTCATAAGCTATAAAACAAAGATTAACTTAAATAATATTTTTTACACAGAATTTATTGAGCTAGAATTAAAATAGAAAAAACAAATAAATTCTCGTAATGATTCGATGACTTTATTGACATTAATTTCCGAAATATGATGACAATTCGAACCTGATTTGATTTATTTTAGAGTTGTATTCAATATTGAAACAATCAAACGTGATCAGCCGTATTCATAGTGAACATAACATGGTTTAAACCAGTACTATCTTCATATTAGTTTAGTTTACCAAAACAACTTATTCATAGAAGTGGTTTAGGCTAGCGCTGGTTTAAACCAGGCTTAATTTTTAGACTCGCCAATACCCTAGTTTGACAGTGGTTTAAAGTTTCATATAGGTGATTAATATCGAAATTATGTACTTTTATCAGTGTAAGTATAGTTATTACTAACTTCTTTAATCATTAAATTAATGTGAATATACGGAAATAATATTTTGCATTTTCAACTTGAATCGGCTTGCAGGTTAGAATGGAAGATGTCAATTAATTCCAAGATATGTTTGCCGACATTGAAGACATCGAAGACGTTGTAGATCCGTTAAAGAAGAAGACGAAAAATATATTTAGATCACATAAATCCTTTTAAACAATATGATAACACCGAATTAAAAAAAAATACACCATGTATTTTATAGTTTATGTAATTAAATATTATAAATTGTATTCGCAGACTATGAGAACACTCATTAACAATGTTCGTCCAATATTAGAATATGGTGGAAGAAAATTATGACCTGTAAATATAGAAATACAAGTTTTAAGCACGATTCGTTATTTAGTGAAAAGCGAATCAGTTATAGTAATACAGTATATTATTAAAATGAGCCCCTTTTGCACCGAATATCAATTTATTTTATATCAGCATTCCTAATTTAATTTATATACTGTATAGTATTTATTTCCATCCGATATTCTGTACTTTGAATTGATATTTATAAATATTAATATATACGTTTCTCGTAATTTATAAATAGTTGGTAATATGTTTCTAATTGTTTTATCTCATTTACTAGGTAATGTCCGTATATCAATCTTGTTAGACGACTCCTTTGTATAAACTTTTATCAAACAGAAAACAAAACATCCAACTGTCACATCTGTTTACATAAAATAATATTCACTGAGCATGCGCGCAGTAAAAATGACCATGGCCAACTTGATCAACCTCGCTCCAATGAATTTAAACTTGGACTACGCAGACAAGGTTTAAACCCGGTGTGAATAGTACTATGAATAAGTTGTTTTAGTACAGGTCTAAACCTGAACTATGAAAACCTTATTTAAAACTGGTTTATCTGATTTACTATGAATACGGCTGGAAGAGTATTTATTTACTCTTTAAAAGTATTAAAACTATTATATCTTTTCTGTAAAAGATTACACAATAGTTTCAATGTAGCTGTACCGGTGGAATTTATGATGATGTGAAGTGTGTTATTAGGAAAATAATAATAATATACGTAGAATATTTATATTTACTGTACATTTAAACAGCAGTTTTCAATTTATATTAATAATAAAATGTGAATGTCAAGACATTAAAATTTCTAGAAAAGACATCGAAAAGATAAAACTTTTTTGCTAACTTAAGGAATAGCAGGCAAAAATATCTGATTTCGTTCTGTTCAATAAACCTTGGAATTATTCTGTTGTGAGCAGCCTAGAAATTGCTAAATGAATATTAGAAGAATTGCTTAAAATTATTATATGACCCAGACAAATTTATAGTTACTGAAAACTGCAAAGATAATAAAAGCGAATAACCTATAAAAATTAAATTATGTATTTCACTGAACGGAAGAACTTTTTGGAAGAAATATTCGTAATATTTTACGATAGTATTCATAAATTTTTATTATCAAGGTCAAAGTAATCAATATTAGAGAATTTATTAGAGTTTGTAAATTCAAATTTCTAAATATCGTCTAGACAGAAAGATTTGTGATTCGTGATTCAATGTGTCGTGTGTCACTTTAAAGAGAGAAAAAATTCAGTTGTTTTTTATTGTGAAAGTTGCAGCTCACTACAAATTTACATTAGGATTGTCTCTTGTCTGAGTTATATCCTATTCATTGATTTTTTGTTCAATGTAGATTTAGGATATAGCAGTAAAGTATTTAATCCCTAATCTTTGTCAATATCCGAATCGGATTATCAGTCCCCTAGAGATTTAAGAATTTAGATGGAAAGCTTAAGCTTTTATTGATACTTGGTTTATTCTTTTTATCAAATTCTCCCCTAGTGAATACATTTTTTAATGTCTTTTCCATGGTCAAAACACGAACAAAAGAGGATAAGTAATGATGTTCAATAATTTATATTAATTGTACTTTTCAACAGATAATACCAAATTAAAAATGTAAAACAATTCATGAAAAAATTTGTGAAATGAGTATTATTCCTGATATTTTTACTGTCTTGTTACAAACAGTTAAACGTCACATATCTCATATTTTGGTATAATTTCTACTTGCAGATATATTATTTTTTAATTATGTAAAATTAATTTTCACTCGTTAATTACTTTCTAATATTTTTTGTTCTTGTATCATAAATTTGTTTATTATTAGTTTTTTTGCGTGTAATATAATTTTAGCACTATTCTATTATTGGTATGAAGTCGGCCTGTGGATCCTGAGAACCCTGGTTCGATTCCCGCAGGCGACAAACAATTTTCATAATTTCAAAAGCTACCCCTGTGGCTCCTCCACCACTAACATATTTGGAGGCCGTGATTTGACGACTGGTAACCGCACTTCACGCGCAAAATATATCACTTACCGAGATCTGCTTCAGCAGAGTGCCGCACCCAGTAATGGGTAGAAGGCGTGATGATATATTTATTTATTTTATTTATTCTATTATTGATTGATTTCTTCTGAGTAGCCAAATAATAAGTAGATAAATATTCCAATAGTTGAAGAATTAAGAATACAGTTGGTCCGATATTGAGAGATAGACATGGGCGTCCTCATGGGGACAAGCAGGGGCGCACTCACCCCCCTGGTTATTAATTAGGGTTGTGACCACGAATCTCGAATATAGAACTTTAACAAGTAAAATTATAATTTTATATTTTCCTGCTTCCCTAAATATTTTAAGCAAAAAATGAAATAAAAGTTTTAGGGCATAAAATTCTGCATCTGATCCAGTTAACTAAATTGATTTTGCATACTTTGTAACGACACAAATTAGATTTGAAAATGACGAAAATTGCCTCAAAACTATCGATAGTCATGAAATTGAAACAAAATGAAACAAATATTGGATGTTTTATCTATTTTGATAGATACAAAAATTATTTTGACAGTATTGACGGATTGAACATCAAACATTTGTTTAATTTTGTTTCAATTTCATAGCTATCAATAGTTTTGAGACAATTTTAATAATTTTCAGATATAATTTGTGCCGTTACAAAGCATGCAAAATTAATTTCGTATTTTATGTCCTAAAACTTTTATTTGAAGCTTTTTTGTTTTAAATAATTAGGGAAGCAGGAAATTAAAACAATATGATTTCACATGTTAAAGTCCTATGTTCGAGAGTCGCGGTCACTACCCTGTATATGTATATATAAATAAAATAAAAATTAAATTATAAGTTAAAGATAATAAATTCAAGCTGAAACTAAATTTCCAGCAGTATTCTTATAGCGACATATTCTCTACCGTACCGATTGAGTAATCTGAGTTATTAAGTATACACAGACATCAAATATTAGAAAATAAAAACGGTAAAACTGCTAAATCATAATTTATTGAAGAAATGGTGTCAATTTATGGAAGAGTTATTCGAAGGTTGTCCTTCCTGTTCAATTCAAACGCAGACGACAATGATGAGTAATTTATTTCACAAATTTAAATATTTTTTTGCGACATCCCTCTGGAAAAATGTCTGTGGACGCCCATGGAAATAGATTGATAAGTTTTGTACCATAACTAGGATTTTGAAAATTAAATAATGATTGTAAACAATTTATAAAGTAATAACAAATCAATAAACTTTATTCTGAGTTTCAACAATAATAGACTACTGCTGGGTTGCATGAAAGTTTTATCGGTTCATTAGCAACTAACGGTTCAATAAATTTCAAAAAATTGCTATTGATACTGTTGCAAGATAAACAATTCTTTAACTAAAGAGCTCTTTATTTTTCTTGCAACCCAGCATACGTCTCAAAAAAGTTGAGAAATATATTTTGTTTACTCGTACTTTCTATTCGTTTTATACAGAATGTTTCTATATTTATGAATCAAACTTAAAGTGCAAATATGATATGACATACGGATAATGAAACAAACACTGGATTGTTAGAAATTGTTAATAAGACAAAATTTAAATAAAATAATGAACGCTGCAAATAATCATTTATCTCATGTATTATGAATAGATTATTGTAGGGATTATAACTATAATGAATTATTAATAAATTAAATAAATATAAATATATTATCACGCCTTTTACCCAGTACTGAGTGTGGCACTTTGCCGTAGCAAATCTTAGTAAATAATATATTTTACACGTGAAGTGCGATTACCTGCCGTCAAATCACGGCCAAAATGATGTTAGTGGAGAAGGAGTCACAGGAGTAGTTTTAATAAGGTGAAAATGATTTGTCTGCTACGGGAATCGAACCTAGGTTCTCAAATTCACAGGCCGATTCTATATCACTGAGCCACTACCCCTTAATTATGAATGCATCTATTAGAAATAACTCTCCAACTAGTGGTACTAAGAATGTTTACTTAAAATAAAGCACACTTTATTGGCAGATATAATATATACCCTTCAGTTCGAATCCGCCTGTCGACAAACTTTGATTTGTCGTTAAATAAAAAAAATACAGTTACTTGTATTAATCATACTCGGGCGCTATAAGCTAGTCACTTATACATATGCCTTAAAAAAAGTAACATCGACTACGGAAACCGGCAGTACGGCAGCGTAAAAACTGCGACTCGGTGTGCCCGGTAAGCCTAGGTCCGATTCAGGCTGTAGTGCCATTGAAGAAGAATTTATATCCTTAACGTTTGATTCACAAGTATAGAGACATCCTGTATAAATGGAATAGTCAGGGTTCCAACAAATAGATGCAATTTTTGCCAGATTTTTGTAAAGGATTAACAAAGTCGATGGATATTTAAAATTTTATAGTTTTTTTGACTAGTAATTTACTACCCAAAGATCTATATTATCAATTTTATTATAATATTAAATTTATTCGTTTTACATACGGCGATTTTTAGCAATTACATACCGCATTAAAATTTTACAGTGACTGCCGATTGTAAACAAATGTTTAACCACAATTCCTGTCCACCAGTGGCGTACCTAGAAATTTTTCCGCCCAGGGCTGTCTCCAATTTGATGCCCTTTTTAAGTCAATCAAATGGTGGTTTTTATAAATTAAGAAAATAAGTACAAAATAAATATATCATCACGACTTTTACCCATTACCAGCCGTCGAATCACGACCCCGAAAGATGTTAGTGGTGGGGGAGCCACAGAGGTAATTTTAATTTGGTGAAAATTGTTTGTCGGCTGTGAGAATCGAATCCGGATTGCTCAGGATCCACAGGCCAACTCAAAACCACTGAGCCATTACCCCATTAAATTAATAAACATAAATATATAATTGTAATTGAGATATAGGTGGGGAACTTTTTTATTCTTGGATAGCATATTTAAATTAGACAGTAATAAAGGAATTTTTCGATTTAATATTTTCAACCCCATTGACTTGACGATGAAGAAAAATATTCGAAATCATATAGTAATTCATAATTCGTAAAAATCGAATACTAAACTTATGAAGTGAAGAAGTTGTTTTTTACAACAAAAACTAAATATAAAAAATGCCGCCTCAAAATATGTGCCGCCCGGTGCGGACCGCCCCCACTCATTGCCCCCACCCAACGTTCGCCAGTACCACATACCCATTGATTCAAAATAATTTTGAATATTAGTTCGTTTTAAAAGAAGAAAAATCATTTACAAAGTCAAGTGATGAAACAAAGAACCTGATATTATCTGTAAATTTTGAAAAATTATCTAATAATGTGATAATTACTTTGATTGTAAAGAAAAAATAATCAACTTTATTTTTAGAAAATAATCTTTCTAATCTTTCAAAGTTATTTATTGCAATTAAAAAATAGAGTAATAGTTATTTTGACAGTAATGATAAATGTTCAATTACGCATGTCATTTCAGTTTTACCAGTGTTGATAATTTATCAAACGTTTACGAAACGACAACGAGGCATTAAATCATAAAACAAATACGACATTTTTTCTGAATCTACAACTATGAAAAATTCGCTAACGGCGATTTCGTAGCAACAAACCGGATACATGGATCCCGTAGTGATTGATTTCAATTTTGACAGAATTGGCACATGGGTTAATGGTGGCAATGTAAATGTTCTCTCCGTCTGTCAAACCTTTCGTATTTTCAACGAGTTGCCAAACATGGACTCGAAAAATTGCCTACGTTTAGCGACAAGAAAGTTTCTAGAAATTTTACTTGCATACCCCTTGACATGCAAATAATACATAAAAAAATCAATTAATGAGGAACTAAAATGGCAAAATAAGTACCAGTTTTTGCAGCTGTAGGTTTTGCTAATTACAGTTATTAAATTTCATTTTTTAACCTTTCTATTTATAGCTAAATTAAATTACATGTCAACACATTTTTGTATTTTTTATTGCAAAAAATGCATTAACTAGAAAAGCAATTAAAATATATGATGCATTTTATGTTATCATTTAAAGTATACCAAACGTAACCATAGGCGGACTTTAGCCTAGGCTAAAGAGGCAATAGCCTAGGCCCCGGATTCAAACTTTTAGTTTAAATAATAGAAATATATCATTTTATTTCCTTATAATGTATCTATACAGGATGGTGACCGCGACTCTCGAACATGGGTATTTAACATGTCAAATCATAATTTTATAATTTCCTGCTTCCCTAATTAATTTAAGCAAGAAAGCTTCAAATAAAAGTTTTAGGACATAAAATTCTGCATCTAGTCCAATAAACAAAATTAATTTTGCATGTTTCTTCGCGGCACAAATTAGATCTGAAAATAACGAAACTAGCCTCAAAACTATCGATAGCCATGGAATTGAAACAAAATTAAACAAATGTGTGACGTTTAATCTGTCAAAATAATTTCTTTATTTATTATGTCACTTATTTTGACAGATAAATCGTCAAACATTTGTTAATTTTGTTTCAATTTCATGGCTATCGATAATTTTGTTATTTTCAGATCTAATTTGTGCCGTTGCGAAGCATGCAAAATTAATTTTGTTTATTTTGTTAGATGCAGAATTTTATGTCCTAAAACTTCTATATGAAGTTTTCTTGCTTAAAATAATTAGGGAAGTAGGAAATTACAAAATTATTATTGTACATGTTAAATCGCTATGTTGGAGGTCGCGGTCATATTTCTAAAGGACCCAAAATAAATATTTTGCCTAGGGCCCGAAATATTTTAAATCCGCTTCTGAACGTAACAGTCAGAAACAATTAATGCAGTATTATGTATATTGTAGATATGATATCTGCTTATCATAAAAAGGGGTAACACTAAACATTTTAGATACTATTTCCTGTTCTATTATTATTACTACATACAATTCTTATCAAAATTTAAATATTAACACTCACGTGAGAAGTTGAATTAGTTTTAAGCGGTTATGTTAGGTTAGGAAAGGAAATTAAATTGATAAATAGCTGTATATTTTTTTCTGAGAAAAGATTAATTTGAATATATATTGACATTATCAATAGTTGCTCCTTCTAAGAAATCTGGCAGAATTAGAAATATTTTTGTATCTTTTTTTGCTGAATGGTTCGTATCGACTTTCGCTGAAAGAAAAAAAAATATCTTAGAAAATGACTTAGATGTGTAACGCAACCATTTTTACTTTCTTATACGCAGTATAAGGAAGTATTGGAATCGTGAAAAAAATCGTTGACGAGATTTTCGCGGAAATACGTGTTTTGAGGTCCACTGAATCCGTTTTGATTTTTCTCAATGATGGCTGTGTGTGTGTGTGTGTGTGTGGATGGATGGATGGATGGATGGATGGATGGGTGTCCGTGTGTGCAATATCTCATGAACAAGATAAGATTTGTTAACGAAACTTGGTAATTATAAGTTTAATGAAAATACGAAGAGCTGAGTTGATTTTGAATGAAATTGAATAGCCGGAAGCGGAAGTTTACTGAACACACAAAACAATAAATTCCATTTATTTAAAAAATGGAATCAGTTACGAAAAAAAGTTTCAAATAAAAGATGTTATCAAAAATATTTGGAACATAAAATGTTATATGCAATTTTTCTGTATATGCGTCTAATTTTGAGAAAAACTAATTTTTCTATTTAATAATATATTTCATAATCATAGAAACAAAAAACATAAATAATTTTTGCTTTATCTAGTTATCTATGTCTTCTTTCGGAAAGAAACTAAATTACATGTTTAATAACATATATTTCAAATATTATATATGCTGTGTATAAGAAAGTCGTGTGGTGGTGACCACACCAGATTTTTTGCCTTGAGTTCACTGCCTGAAAAAAAATGCAGTCCGTTTTAATGTGAGTAAATTTATTTAAATTTTTTGTGCTCTTCAATGACTTGTACCCACTTCATGGAAAATTTTTATGAATCAGTTTATAAAAAAAATTATATACTACGAAATTTCAGTTATAAAATAAATTTGTGTAATGTGTTAACAAGTTTCTCATTGACGTGTGTATATGAGAACAAATTAAATATTTTGTATTTAAATCAATCTATATAGGAGAAAGTATTTCCATATTCATTAGTTCGACATATATTCCTGTAGATAAAAAACCGTAAGTTGATTGACATCACGTTATGCTGCAAAATATTATGGCTATTGCACGCACATAATCAATTTTGTATGTCACAAAACAAACTTTTGACCAACTTTTGTTGTGATGCTAACATACGGTTAATCTTTCAAATCGGATGATTTTTTAACAATGCTATTATAGATATTAGAATAGGTTAATTGGCTAGTTGAAATTACTCGTCTAATATGTGGTCTAAAAATATTTTACGGTAAATAAAACTTAATTTATAGGTTATGTTATATTCTTCGGGGAATGATTAGCATATCATAATGAAGTGCTTAAATTTAATGAAAGTTCCTTTTGTTCATATTGCTCAAGCTTGCATGGTAAATTAAAAGGGGGAAATAAAAATGTAAATGAATGAAATTAGAGTGCTACTTGAACCAATGCATTGATATTTATTCTTGCCGTGGGTGGCAGCACAATGCTCAGAATTGAATAGTCAATCTTCTCTCTAAAATGACTCATCTCTGTTCTGCCGCGCGGCCCACACTTGGTCCAAGTGACGTCACTTTTAAGACAAATGAATTAACTTCAGTTTTTTTTAATACGCCAAGTAGAACTGGTAGTTCGTATTTTGATTGAGTTTTCAAAGAATATAACAATGGGGCATTGAAATTTAGAGAGCTGAAAGTGGATTTTTGACATATATGTATCAATTTTTTGTATCATTAATTTATTATATGGAGACAAAGGAACAAGTGAAGTAGGTAACTAAAAAAAATAAAATAAAAATAGATCGATAGATGTAAGGTGTAACTATTAAATAACAAAACTGAATATCTCTAACTTGAAGTAAAAGCTTTGAGGACATAATATATCTACATATATGAACGTGACGTCATACGTAAATTTTAAATTAAAAGAACTTTTAAAAAATCTAAATTAAAAAACTATGTAGTTCTAATGCTGGGTTGCATGAAAGTTTTATCGGTTCAGTAGCAACTAACGGTTCAATAAATTTCAGAAAATCGCTATTGATACTGTTGCTAGATAAACAATTCTGTAACTAAAGAGCTCTTTATTTTTTTCCTGCAACCCAGCATAAGAGATTTAATTTTAATTTAGAATTAATATCTTATTCAATTGTCTCTGTTACAAGGTATAAACAAACAAGTTAAATTTTATTTGACCAATATAAATAATATACATAAAGTAAACAAAATGTTTCTTTATAATTTAAATTTGCTTTTTTCAGTATAAATAATAAATTAAAAAATATTCAACTGCTAATATTTAATTTTAAAATGTGAATATCAACAATTTTAATTTAATTAATTTAAATAATATAATAGTATTTTTCACAAATGTTCATGTATTTTTGATCAATTTAAAGAAAAATGTATATTTTAACAAAAAATAAAAGAATGAAACGCATTTTTAACAAAGTTCGAAGCCTCCCAGAGAATACACGTTCCACGACCTCAATCCTTTTTTTCGACTAAATTAAAAGAATTACAACAATATTATATAATAATTTGAAGTATGAATTTAGCTAATTCAGTGAACCCTGGTTCGATTCCCACAGGTGACAATTTTCATAATTTCAACCCCTGTGGCTCCTCCACCACTAACATCTTTGGGGGCCGTGATTTGACGACTGGTAACCGCACTTCACGCGCAAAATATATCATTTACCGAGATCTGCTTCGGCAGAGTGCCACACCCAGTCATGGGTAGAAGGCGTGATGATATATTTATTTAATTTTATATTTAATTTTGCTAAATTAAATGAAGATCAGCTGATATTTTCAAAACATAAATCCGCCCTAGTGATTTATTTACTATCTAGTAATTATTTAGCAAGAGTTATAAAGTTGTTTTCAATTATAAAATATGTAGTTTATTACTTTGAAATAGTTTATAAAAGTATCTTATTATTACCTAAATCATATTCGACAACGTTTATTAATATTCTATTTTTAAGAATATTTTAACACTTTTTATTTTACAATTCACGTACGAACAAAAAACAAACATACTTCCGGTGACAACATTTGAGAGTTCAACCTACTTGGTTCTTTCGTGTTTTTTCTTTTACAATATATTAATTTTGAAATTTATTCCTATTCATCAACATTATATAAAAAATTATGATATTATTTCAACGAAAATTGCAAGACAAAATTAAATTATCACAGTTAATAGCGAATCAATTTCTTCTGAATATTTTTTGCAACTAAACAAATGGTATTGGTAATTTTTATTTTTTAATATGCATACTTTGAAAAAGTTAGATTCTTATGATTAGATTTTCGAAGAAGTAAACTTGCTGTTTAGCCAGTCATGCAAGTGATTGCAAACGGGAAAACCGAAGATTTGCAGATTAGTACATTTGCACTGCAGAAGATCTGAACTCGCAAATTTAGAACCAGTATGGCGGAACACCGAACTTCTTTTTGAAATGGGCAGTATTTAGTATTAAATATCGTATTTTTGTGGTCTTCCTTATACAACTGAATAGCATATTTCGTTGAAATAAACTAAGATTTGCAGATCGGTACATTTCTACTGCAGAACATCTGAATTCGCAAATTTAGAACCAGTATGGCGGAACACAGAATTTCTCTCTGAAATGGGCAGTATTTAGTATTAAATATCGTATTTTTGTGGTCTTGCTTGTACAACTGAATAGCATATTCCGTTGAAATAAACTAAGATTTGCAGATCGGTACATTTCTACTGCAGAACATCTGAACTCGCAAATTTAGAACCAGTATGGCGGAACACAGAATTTCTCTCTGAAATGGGCAGTATTTAGTATTAAATATCGTATTTTTGTGGTCTTGCTTGTACAACTGAATAGCATATTCCGTTGAAATAAACTAAGATTTGCAGATCGGTACATTTCTACTGCAGAACATCTGAACTCGCAAATTTAGAACCAGTATGGCGGAACACAGAATTTCTCTCTGAAATGGGCAGTATTCAGTATTAAATATCGTATTTATATGGTCTTGCTTGTACAACTGAACAGCAATCCGTTGAAATAAAGTAAGTAGGGATGGGGTGTCCGTTATTGTATTATTCAGTTTAAATTCTATTCGCTCTTGCGTCATATAGTTTGAATTAAGGGCCCTGATGCCAGTAGTAAATCTTGCCGTCAGTAGCATTACTCATATGTGCGGGTGATTGAACAAGATTAAAGTAATTCTGATTTAGGGGAAAATGTGAAGTAATAATGAGTTCACCCGCATTTTTCTCCTGTTCCGAAATAGATCTTAATTTGAAGCCTGATACTAATAAAATTTATTGTTCTGCTGCTATTGACCTACATCTAATTTTCCAAGAGCTGCAGTTAATTGATTGAATACTGCTGAAATGAAATTAAACTGGTTTTGTTGAAAATAGTTGAACAAAAATATTTACTTAAAAGTTCTGAAATGCATTGGTGTTTTGAACAGGTTGACGGTTAATACTTTCTTAGAAATGAGAAAAGTATATTTTCCTTAATGAGTCACTATTAAGGAATGTTAAAAACAATATTTACATATTTCAAATGAATGCAAATACAAAGATTAAGGCGGAAAATAGACAGTATTTGTTTACAGGAAGAGTCGAATTATAGATTTCCTCGAATCCTTTTCAATAATATTTATTCGTAAATTAAGAAACTGATGTAGGCGATTTTTTTCTGTTTATGGTACAAGATTTTTTTATCATAAATTATTACGAGACAAATAAAAAACTTCATGAATGACAATATTTTAACCATTAACAATTTTTTGTTAACAAAACGACTGAATCTGAATGAACAAGTTTGTAAACCAGTTAAAATAATACTTATTAAAGAAATCGTGATCAGAAATTCGTTGACAAGCGAGAATCAAGGACGACAATTTTTTAAAACCCACTCCTTAAAAATCAGCCTGTTAATAAATAATGGCAATTAATCATTACGATAAGTATTCGAAACATCTATCAAAATTATCAACAAACATCAGTCGAGACTTCATTTCACGCACACAGAGTAAATCACGTGTTGTACTCATATTCATACACAAGCGTAAGTCACTACATACTTGATGGTATTGAATTAGAGTACGAGAGCTGAAGAAGTGGGAGAGGGGTTAGATTATGAATGATTCGTTGGCGCCAGCGGGAAACAGTCGATAAGCGTACCACGTGATACACACGACGAGAGAGATAAAGAATGTCGGTGTAAAACGTGCGAAAATTTGTGGAAAAGGAATGATTTATTTACTCACGTATTTTTAGTCCGTTAATTATTGTTAACAAGAATTTTATTTTTAGAATAACTGACATTGACAACTAAGTTGCGGTTTTAGGTAATATGTGATACCTTTTGTTTCATTTCCGTTTTTTATTATCAAGTAATTATCAAATGTACCTGGTTTCGCTATTAACAGCGGCTGATCTACGAATGGACGGAAACAGCTTAAAAGTATAATCTATAGCAGAGTTGTCAAACTGGCGGCCCTCAAAACAATTTCTTGCGACCCGCGACACTTCGAGGAAAAACACAGGATAGCTAACAACATAATAAAATTAAATTATAATAAAAAATATTCTTATTTTTTGAGCTGTCAAGAAGGATTAAATTTTAAGTTATAGTTAGTGCTTCTTACGTCACATTTGATTGTATTTTGTCGTCGTAACACTTGATACCATAATTATCAGCAGAGCTGGGCAAGCTACTTAAAAAAGTAGCTAATCTACAGCTACAGCTATTCTTTAAAAAAGTTGCTGAGCTACAGCTATAAGCTACATTTTGTAAAATATAGCTAAAAGCTTTCATCAAAGTAGCTGTTAAATTTTAAAGCTACTTTTTTCAATTATTGTGAATTATTAAATTTGCCATTGTCATATGATCAGTTATAATGACTGTTAATAAATATAAAAAATCGCAAATGGACAAATGTACTGTTAATTTGTTATGCTATAATTTTTATTTATATCGGAATAAATTAACAGTCACATTAACAGAAGACTCCTAAACAGTCAATATTTAGTTCATATAATATTTAATACAAAAGTAGGATAGGTTAAGAACAAGTGAAAAATAAAATATGTTAATAGATTTTACACTATATAATAACTTGTTATCCTACAGTTATAGAAAACAATAAAGAAGGTACAATTCTAGTAATAGGTATTTCTTAATGAACAGTGGTAGCTTTAAGCTACAAAAAGTAGCTTTGGGCTACAAAAAGTAGCTTTAAAGGTAGTTTAAGTTGTTATAACAATATTTTTAAACTAATAGAAAAAAAACATAGCTAGCTACAAGCTACAGCTATATTTTTTCACATTTAGCTAAGCTACAGCTACAGCTAAGGTAAACGTAGCTAAGCTAGTAGCTAAGCTATAAAAGTAGCTAGCTACTGCCCAGCTCTGATTATCAGTTATTTTTGTGAATTAAAAACGAAGTTAAAATTACAAATATAAATGGTTTTAATGGTAAATCTGTTTTATAATCTACCTGTCTATTAATAATTTATGTCTTAAAATGACAGAATGAACGAAATTTTTATTTTTAATTTTGTATTTTATCTATCATTCCTTCACTTTATTTCGATTTGACGAGAATTTAGTGCAGTTTTTTAGTCTAAACATTTTTTTGTGGTTCACTTGAAATATTTTTTTATGGAAAATGGGCCTCGATTTAATTGAGTTTGACACCCATGATTTATTCCTATTAGTTAATGAAAAACATGTAGGAAGTATTCAATTATTTAGCTTATTATTTTTATTATTATTTTTGTAGTTAAATGGTTAACAAGCTTGCTTTACAAAGCCAAGCACTTAATTCTAATTATATTATATTATAGGACAGGAGATCTACAACTTATGGCGGATTCTGAACAAGTGCGATATAGTCAGTTAGTATAGTCAAATAATTAATAGAATATATAAATATAAATATATCATCACACCTTCAACCCATTATTGGGTGTGGCACTCTGCCGAAGCATATCTCGCTAAGTGATATATTTATGCGCATGAAGTGCGGTTACCAGCCGTCGAATCGCAGCTCTCAAAGATGTTAGTGGTGGGGGAGTCACAGTGGTAATTTTTAATGTGATGATAATGCTTGTAGTCTGTGGGAATCGAACCAGAGTTTTCAGGATTCACAGGCCGATTCGATACCACTGAACCAACTACTCCAAAAAATAAGGATTCAGGGCCCTTTGTTCAATATTTTGTTATAAACATTGAACTTTTCGGGTGTGAGAATCCATCTATCTTCAGCTACAAATGTTAACCCGTTAATAACAAATAAATTATACAATAATATTTACATAATACCTTGATAATGTAATAGATAAGAATACAAAGTACTGGTCAGATAATAATCGTAAAAAATAAATGTAAAAAACACTTGTTTTATCTACGAAATATTATCAAGGTATTATAGAAATATATATATGTTACATAGATTTAGTAAAAGCATTCGATAAAGTTAAAAGAGAACATATCTGGAAGATCCTAAAGAAGAGAGGGGTAGACGAAAAATTAATAGAAGCGGTTAAAAGTATATATGCTACAACAAGGAACAGAGTACGGACGGGGAACCAAACATCTGAGGAATTCTTTACAGTACAAGGACTAAGACAAGGGGGTAATCTAAGCCCACTAATCTTTATAACAATTTTGGACGAGGTAATTAAAGGCGTTAAAGAAAAAGTAAAAGCAGTAACTGTCGGGAATTTAAACCTTAGTCGAACAATTATAAGTGAATGCGCCTTTGCAGATGACATGGCGATTTTTGCTAGAAATGAGAGCGAATTGCAAGAAAATATAAATATCTGGGAAAAAGAATTAAAAAAATATAATATGGAAATAAATATAGCCAAAACCAAGGTAATGGTAGCAGGAAAAAATACAAAAGAAATCAACATTAAGATACAAGGAAAAGAATTAGAGCAAGTAGCAAGCTTTAAATATCTTGGAAGTATAATAGACAGCAAAGGAAGCATAGAAGAAGAAGTAAACGCTAGAATACAATCCGCTAATAAAACATATCATGCCCTAAGCAAGGTATTTATTAATAACAAACAAGTTAGCAAAGGCACCAAAATGACAATATACAAAACGATATATGAACCAATATTGCTATATGGCAGTGAAACGTGGGTAACAACCAAGAGGCAAAACAGTAAACTACAGGCTGCAGAGATGAAATACTTAAGAAGAGTAAAAGGAGTTACTAAATTAGACAGAATACGAAATGAAGAAATAAGACACGAACTACAAATTAAGTCAGCCCTAAACAAGGTCGAAGAAAAGCAACTGCAGTGGTTTGGACACATGAACAGGATGTCGAATGAAATACCATGCAAACAAATCTGGAGATCGATAACAACGGGGAAGAGAAATAGAGGAAGACCGCCAAAGACTTGGAACGACAGAGTAGAAGAAATAATACACAAGAAAAATATTACTTTAAAAGATGCAAAGAAATTAACTCTAAACAGACAAGAATGGAGAAGATTCATTAAGGACGTATAAATCTAGAAGTAAAACCTCAACACCCGTCAGGGTATACGAGGATATCGATTATATATATATATATATAAATATTATTATGTAATTTGTTTGTTATTAATGGTTTAACAAATGTACCTGAAAATGGGTGGTTGCGTCCGATGTTTATAATAAAATATTAAAGGAGTCCTTATTTTATTAATAAAAATCATTTTGGATCATACCACACATCCGAATACAGGTTTTCAAAAATTCTTTAACTGTTTCTATCATCATCATATCATCACGCCTCCTACCCATTACTGGGTGTGGCACTCTGTTAAAGCAGATCTCGGTAAGTGATATATTTTGCGCGTGAAGTGCGGTTACCAGTCGTCAAATCACGGCCCCCAAACATGTTAGTGGTGGAGGAGCCACAGGGATAGCTTTTTCAAATTATGAAAATTTGTCGCCTGTGGGAATCGAATCAGGGACTTCAGGATCCACAGGCCGACTTCATACCACTGTGCTAGCCATCTGACAGTTACTAATTAAATATATTATGTTAAGCCTTGTATTCAGGTGTTTTATTTTTAGCACGGCTAGAATTGAATATTTTGAGGAAAAATAAATAATAAATTTCAAATATCATGTATGCAATAAATGGTAAATAAGTTGTTTGTTGAAATCCACTCCTGATCATTATCCCGAATGCAATTTCTTGAATGTCTTTTTCCGGAATTATCGTTTTCCTTAGTTATAATTTTCCAGCATGATTATTTCTTGAATGCTTATTTCCAAAATTTTAATTTTCTCGAATAATAATTTCTCTGAATATATTTTTCCCGTATGCTAGTTTCTTGTAGGTTATTTCCCGAATGATAATTTTGCATTTAACTTATTTCCCGAAATACTATTTTCCAGGACATAGATTTCCCAAATGCATTACTGTACATTTTCTTGATTAAAATTTCTCGAATGACAATTTTTCCAAATGAAAATTTTAGACCATACAAATCTTCATACACAAATTTTATGAATGTATTTTTCAATATGGACTATTTCCGGAATAACCATTTTCTGAAATTACCATTTTTTAATATATTATATATACATACCAGAAAACAATTTCCAATATAATGAATTTTAAACTACATTCATAATTTTTTTACTCAAAAGTAAATAATTTTGCCATCCTCATGATGCGTCTCGTATTCAATGCATAGTTTAAAGATTTGTTTTTTCTAAACGACAGTTTGTTTCAATTTATTTTTTCATTTTATTAACATAGTTTGTTAAATTTGCATATTGGAAAATAGTAGGCGTTTTCATTTTTAAGTGGATTAATGATTATTCTGTAAATTGTCATTCGGAAAAATTGAATAAGAGTAATTAGCATTCAGGAAACTGTTTATTTTTTTAAAGATTATTTATAAAAAATAAATAAATAAATATATCATTACGCCTTCTACCCATTATTGGGTGTGGCACTCTGCCGAAGCAGATCGCGGTAAGTGATATATTTTGCGCGTGTAGTGCGTTTACCAGCCGTCAAATCACGGCCCCCATAGATATTAGTGGTGGGGGAATCACAGGGGTAGTTTTAAAATAGTGAAAATTGTTTGTCGTCTGTGGGAATCGAACTACGGTTCTCAGGATCCACAGGCCGACGTGATACCACTGAACTAGCTACCCCATTAAAAATATATTCTAGTAATTCAGGGAAAAGGTTATTTTGGATATTTGTATTAGGGGAAATTGAATTCTGGAAATTAGCATGCTGGAAAACGATCATTCGAGAAAATGGTTATTTTGCAAATTTCTATTCGTGAAAATGCATTCTTGTAGTTGTTGTTCTTTAAAATTCTCTTTCGATAAAATTATCATTTTATTTTATTTATTTTTCTTTAAAATTGTTATTAATGAAAATTGTCATTCGGAAAATTGCATTCGTGTAAGTGGATGGTCATCGTCGAAATCTGTTTTAAAATAAATCGTGAAAACGAGGAAGAGATGATTTTAAACTTTAAAACTCGATAATTTTTCTCTATTTACTTTCGCATATTGATTATGTATGATTTAATGACCTTCACACAAATTTTGTATTCAATAAAGTGAAGTTAATCATACGATAAGAAATAAAGTAAACATAAATCCAATAATTTTTCTACGTAATATCATTATATAAATTATGCATGTTTTCTTTGATTACTATGAAAATAAAAAAAGAAATAATAGCACAGATATTTATTTACATAAAGATTTGAAACTACTTTCCTTTAGTGTACTCGATGCGCGCTTGTTCTCGGCGCAGGCATGTAGCTGTGCGCGTGTTTAACAGTGAGTGAATATCATGGCTTTTTCAACTGCTGTAAAAGTGCCTCGAATGCCTTTGGTGGTTATTTTAGGGTCAACAGGGACTGGAAAAACTAAACTATCCTTGGAGTTAGCTCAGAGATTCGGAGGTGAAGTTATAAGCGCAGATTCAATGCAGGTATGATGAAAAATGTAACTAATAGGTTAGGAATTAACAAGTGACACACTCGCGCGCGATGTTCGAATTTGCTGTATACCGGGCGATGTCAAAACCGCGCTACTGTTTTCAAAGATTTTAATTGTTTTATTTGTGTGCTTATATAGCTACTTGGCGTGTTTAGAATAATTAAATTAATTGATATAAAGTTATTTTGCTGCAGGCCACACTGCAAAATTACAGTTATTTATTGCTGGTAAAACTACTAGAATAATTAATTACATTTTAATTGGTGTTTAAGTATTAGAAATTACACATATTTAAAATTTCTCTCGAATAGTTTAGTTAATATTATTTAATAGATATTTTAACTTGTTATAATACAAAAACAATAAATAGAATGTTAATGAAACAATTAAATAAAATATGTATAATATTTATTCTTGTGTTGTTTAATATAATTTAAATTAATTCTGCGAATTCATAATAAAGTGACGCGCGTAATTTTGTCCAAGATTTTGTTATCATATATTATAGGTTTACACAGACTTGGACATCATCACAGCAAAGGCGACTAAAGAAGAACGTTCTTTAGTGAAGCATCATCTTCTAGATGTGGTGGATCCACTCAAAGCTTTCACAGTTGTTGATTTTAGGAATCGCGCTATTGGAATTGTATCCTTTCCTAAACTTAAACCTAAAACAAACAAAAAATAACAAAAAACTAGTTAATTAATCGAAACACATGTCTTTTATTAATTATAATACATATATGTATGAAATTGTGTTCTTATCATTGATGTTGGATAACAGTTTTTTTCTATATCGCGTTTATAAAGAGAATTTTGTGCAATTGTTTCTGTCTAAAACAGTGCTACAAAATTCAGTTTTATGCAATTGTTTTTGGAGATATTTTTTATAAAGTTGTTAAGTTGTCTTGTTAAAATGTCAAATATGAATTTATTACTTTTGCTCAACTCATGTGAAATTATTGCAATTATTATTATTATTTTTATAATCAAAAAATTACATTAAACTGCAAAACACGTCTTTATTAAAAATTAAATGTATTTTGTTTTATAACATAACCTAGATAATTATGAATTTGAACTGCAATCTAACTATACTCTGTTTTTTAACCAGGGGGAGTAATTTAAATTTTAACCGCTACAACTGACGCTTCTGATTGGCTAGTGCTTCGTCCAGTTTACACTGTACATAGATTTTACATTTGATTTATTAGAGCTGTCATAAGTTTTGAGGTTATCTGTTTTCTTGTTGGTTTTTTGCATTTCTGTTCTTTTAAGAACTAATAATATACGGAGTGACAAATTAGAGTTTATAATGTCATTTGTATTTTAAAATAAATGCCATGAGACTTAATCACTGCAAATGTGTAAGAAATTTTTGTATTTCGCGCGAACAAAAATCTAGTAACTTTTTTTGGTAACTTTCTATAGTGTAAATCTGACTTGTGCATTTATTCCTCCTGTTTAAAAACAGAGTATAATAAATGTCAAAATAAATTAAATTTCGAAGGTTTATTGAATCTGTCAGTATTACCACCTTGATATTTTATTATTATTTTTGAATAAAAATTTTGAAATAAAAGGAATTGAAATAATATGAAAAATACATGTTACAATGACCAATTGTAATATTCGTACTTCGCATCACTCGCCTGCGGCTCGGTACACAAACTGTACTCATATTACAATGAGGGTCATTATAGCACTTGTTATTCAATATACTATTTTTATCTATGTAGATCTATTTTTGTTTATACCACTAATATCCCATTATTATTTAAATATGGCGCTCCAAAAACAGTGTATTGGTCTATTCACATTGGTAGATTTCACTTAGTAATTTCATTGATTTATAAATTTGTTTAATGTAAATAAATGCAAGCGTTCATTGCTATGCAATTATCATTGTACTTTGACGTAACTCAATTTGACTTAAGAAATATTTGCAAATTTCAAACTTTTCACTTATAATTTCACTTATAGTTAAGACCTGCCCAATCATAAACTTCCATGGTTTGCAAGATATAATATATTATATTTTTCTTCGATTTGTTACACCACTTCTGTCACTTGTACACAAACAAATAATATCCGTTGGACATAACAAGTGCGCGAAGACATTCTTTGCACATGAGCGCAATTTGCGCGAATGATGCAAATGACGTCTTCGTGCACGATTTTGTACAATGTTTTCTGTAACGAGCAAAACTTATATAACCACTAGTGAAAAAAGTTATTAAATTCTGAATTTATATTGACAGTTAAGTTTGTCATGAATTGACATTTGTTACTTGAAAACAAATTCTTTATTTTTTTCTTGTAAAGCTGGTGAAAATATGTCTAATCGATGGCGTTATAAGCTAATGTATCTCTATTTGTTTATAAATTCTTTAAAGTGTGTGTAAATAAGTACAATTAGCGTTTTAATAGTCAAAATTTAGAATCATAAAAAATGGATGTTTTTCAATTACTTTCCAGCGGTTTCCAAAGTATTGTAAACCTTATTTTAAATGATGCGAGTACAAGAAAAAATATTTGCGGGTGACACTAATTTAAAATGAATTTGTTAATTTCTTAGCCTACTTAACATTGTTTTAAGACATAGTCCAAAGTGCAAATAAAATTGCTAAGTAAAATTTTGCTTATTTTCGAGGCTGTGAATGATTCTTGAAACTGTTATATTTTAAATAATTAATTCTTTTGCTTAATGATGATGGCATATGATCGAACTATCACCTTTGATTGTGTGTGTTATGTTTTTGTGTGTGTGTGTACACATGTGTGAACTTTTCCTCGTAACTTGATCTCGCGATCTCCTGATCCAATATTTTTTACGTGTTTTTTCATTAATCCAATGTAATAATACATCCTCAGTTGTCAATAACCCTGTTTCGCGTGTAATACAATTACCAAAGTATCGATGTTCAATTTTTTTACGGGTACTCAAAAGAAATAGTAATTAAAAAGCCGCATGAGGCAAAGAATTTTAATATTCATTCTCGTACATCGAATGTAAAATGTCTTGGAATTTATTGTAAGGAAACAAAACGTACCGTTAAACGTTTTTGTGAACGTAAAAACGAGATGTTTAAAGGCAGTGGCGTGCTGACGTGCCAATAGGGCTATTAAATCAAGTATTTTGACCCTTCAAAATCTGTAAATATTTAATTTTTTTATCTTAACAAACTTGTAATTTTATCGGAGAAAGTATGACTATTTGTTACTCATTTGTAAACGACATTTATTCAGACCGTTTATTCACTTTGAAAATTAATCTTTACAAGCTACTAACTTGTAAAATTGTCAATTTTACAGTTAGTAAACGATGCGCGTTGCCACAGTACAACTTAATAAAATAATTATTTAAAGAACATTTGTAACTGATAGGATTTAAACATAATATTTAATTTTGTTTACAAATGAGTAACAAATAATAGTATATTACATAATAAGTCAGGAAAGTGATGTTTTACTTGAGGAAGCGGTTGTTTGAAATAGGAGGCCGGAAAACCTCGTATTTAATTCCGCTGAGTCAAGTAAAACACTTTTCTGATGTATTATGTACAATATTTTTTCTGAAATCGTTTAATATAATAAATAATAAATTAATCATAAATATTGTCAACGGCCATGGCTGCACTCGTTGGAACTGATCTAAGTGGTAACGTTGCGCGCGGGTAGTACTTGGATGGGTGACCGTCCAGAGAAAACCCGCGTTTCTGTTGACCATAAATAAATATATCATCACGCCTTCTACCCATTACTGGGTGTGGCACTCTGCTGAAGCAGAACTCGGTAAGTGATATATTTTGCACGTGAAGTGCGGTTACCAGTCGTCAAATCACGGCCCCCAAACATGTTAGTGGTGGAGGAGCCACAGGGATAGCTTTTTCAAATTCTGTTGACCATAATACCTAAAAACCCAGATCAGGGCGTAATGGCGGCATATGACCTATGTAGTTGGTCCGCCAAAGAAGCCACCAAAAAAAAAAATCATAAATAATTCAAAATGTTTAAATTTTTTGATATGTATTGTACTGACAGCAGACTATGTATTCAAGGTTACGAAAGAAGAAAA
Organism: Pterostichus madidus; assembly: GCA_911728475.2. NCBI lineage: Eukaryota > Metazoa > Arthropoda > Insecta > Coleoptera > Carabidae > Pterostichus > Pterostichus madidus. The sequence goes on from OU452307.1 coordinate 20,790,513, forward strand.
AATATATACAGGTAAATACAAAACAGTCAAGTAAAGTTTTTACCAGACTGTTTTATACTTTACCAGACTGTTATTTTTATTGTAACCTTGGATACGTACTACTTGACTGTTGATCAGGAAAGTAGGCACTTTCTTGTCGATTTCAGGAAAAATATTGTACAATACACGCAAGTAACTGTGTTTACTGCCTCAAGGAGATGACAGGCTCGCCTAATCGGATCGCCAGTAAAAACTGTTTTACCGTGCTAGCAATATAATATACTATTACATGGACAATTTTTTCGATTATTTCTAAAGGTTAATTCAGAATATAAAATTAATTAATAAATGTAAACATCATAGTAGTCGTAGCAAACAATAATTGTGTTTGAGTGTGAACTGCGCAATAATTTATATATACAATTTTGTAATTGTCAGTTGGTGTAGATGGAACCTTATTCTTCTTATTTTTGAAGATTATTTTTAGTGTTTTATTTCATCTATAATATAATAATAATGTATTTATTTAATAGCTTGGCTAATACATAACATTGAACAAAATTTAAACTCAAATATATAACAAAAAGTCTTATAAAATATACAAAAGAAAAAAACATAATTATATACTCGTATTATTACTTAATCTATTTGTTTAAATAATAACATTTTAATCGATTTTTAAAAAGTTTTAGAGTTTGGGATGTTTTAATATCAACAGGCAATCCATTGTAACACTGTAAACCTTTATGAAATATCATGTTAAAAGTCTTTTTTTTACTTTTCTGATCTATATAAAAACATTCACCATTTCTTGTATTGTACATATGCATATCCTTGTGATATTTTAAGTTACTTTTAAGGTAATCTGGTAACTGCCCATTAACAATTTTAAATATGAATATCATAGCAGAGTACTCACACAGTTGATTTATACTCAACCATCCTAACACATTCATCATATCATTTACTCTACTGTATTTAGAACATTTTAAAATAATTCTCATAGCTCTGTTCTGTAATACTTGGAGCCTATTGATATCTTTTTGGTTACATAAATATAGAATGGTATTACAATAAGTGAAATGTGGTAAAATAATTGAATTATAAATCAAATGTAATGTCCAAGTTGATAAGTTCTTACTTAAACGTGACATGAAATTGAGTTTTTTCGCAACCTTTTTACATATGTATTGTACATGTACATCAAACTTAAATTTATTATCAATAACAACACCTAAATATTTGATGCTATGTACAGTATCTAACTGGACATTACCTATCTGAACTTTCTTATCATTATTATATATTCTAATGAGTGCATTTTCTGTTGCCATAAACATGCATTTACATTTATCACAATTTAGTTTTAATTTATTATTGTTCATCCACTGCTCAACACTATGAAGGTCATTGTTTACTTTTTGTATGATATCCGTATGATCATCTCCACTGTAGAAAATTAATGTATCGTCCGCAAAAAGATGTATTTCACAGAACTCAACTACATTAATTATATCATTAATGTAGATTATGAATAATAGTGGGCCAAGAACACTTCCTTGTGGCACACCAATATCATTTGCTAACATAGTTGAAGTATTTTTATCAATCTTAACCCTTTGACACCTATTACATAAATAACTTTCAAACCATCTTAATACAACACCAGTCAGACCATATGTACTTAATTTTTTTATTAATATACCTCTATCAATAGTTTCGAAGGCTCTTTTTAGATCAAGAAAAACAGCACATACAGTTTTATTCTTATCTAGTGCACATTTCCAAATATTAATAACATAATTTATCGCTGTCTCACATGAGTGATTATTCCTGAAACCAGACTGCTCCTTACAAAATAAATTATTGTTATTAAAGTAGGATAATATTTGTTGTCGTACAATAATTTCCAAAATTTTCTCACAGGCTGGTAACATATTTATTGGTCTAAACTCATTGATTTTCTTAGTATTATTTATTTTTGGTATAGGTCTAATTGTCGCTAACTTTAATTTATCGGGAAACACACCCGATTGCAGAGAACTATTAATAATATTGAGCATTGGATGACCAACAATATGAAAAAAATCTTTTAAAAATTTCATATTAATCTCTACATAAGATGATTTACTATTTTGATTAAAAATAATATTTTTAAGATCAATTAGAGACACAGATTTGAATAATGATAGACTACAATAATTAAACGATGGAATCGTCCTTACAACATTCGACTGATTAGTAGTACAAGTTATAGAGTTACTTACATCAACAATACTTTGAACAAAAAAATTATTAAAAGTATTAGCAATAACTTCAGGATCATTACACATTGTATTATTAATTATTAGTTCAACAACTTCTTCATTATTTGTAGTGTTTATAATATTCTTTAACGTTTTCCACATTAATGGAGAATTTTGTTTGCAATTGTCTATTTTATTATTATAATACTGTTCTTTTTTAATATTAATGATTTCTGTTACTTTATTCCGTTTCTTTTTATAAATTTCCCAGTCCTTTTCATTACTCGTAATACGAAACTTGGAATACGCATAATTTCTTTCAGTTATTACCTTCCTCACGTTATTATCAAACCATGGTTTGTTATAATTTTTCATCTCTTTTACGGTTACACATTTGTTTATACACGCTAAAATATTCTTTTCAAAGTTATCATATAAATTATTTACGTTGGTACACTCATATTTCCAGTCACATTTAATTAATTCAGATTCACACATGTCTATATTGAATTTTTTAAATACTTTTAATTTATGTTTCGATAATGTAAGATGATTCGTATTCTGAACATAAATAATATTGTGATCTGTAATTTTGGGCACTGACATTACTGATACTTTATTTATTAAACTAAAGTCATTAGAAATAATCAAATCAATTATTGTTTTACTGTTTAATGTTTCTCTCGTATAGTCTTGTATTAATTGTTTGTACCCAAAAAGTTGCACAATATCTTTTAACTTATTTGTATAATAATTATCGTCGGCCCAGTTAAAGTTGAAATCGCCTAAAATTATTTGAGTCTCCGAATTGTCACAATAGGAATCTAAAAAGTCATTGAAATCTGTTAAGAAATCTGCAGAACTGCCACTGGGTGAACGGTAAAGCACTGTTATTAAATAGTTTATTTTATTATACTTAATTTTTATTGTTAATAACCAGTATAAATTTTGTTTACTTATGTTGTTGATATTATGATATTAATAATACCAATAAATAAAAAATCTGATGTGGACACCACACGAATTTCTTATACACAGCATATTTAATATTTTTTTCTTTTTAATTTTCATTGTAGATAATTAATTTCCTAACAAAATTTTGTATATATAAACTTATATTAATAGAAATAGAAATATAAAATTACTTATTATTTGATCAATGAAATTGATATAGCATCAAAAACGCTGAATTAAACACTTATGACTTGCTCCTTGCGTTTGACAATTATTATTTGACATATAAATGTTAAACATCTTTGTTTTTTGTGTCGATTGCTACTATGATTATTAGAATAGATTATTTGAAACTTTTTTCGTAACTAGAGACCTATTATAATTCGTTGGCGACTGGATTTAGCGACCGTTTGACGTCATATTTGGCGACTTTGATACTGGCGCCATCTGTTGGGATAGTTAAAAAGTACAGCCCTGACGTCATTATTGGCGACTGGTCGCTTACGAAGTCGCGTATGCAGGCGACTAGTACAAGGCTGTTGCGAAGTGTCATGGCGTCTGTCGCTTAGCATTTTTCGGTTGATTAGTTGCTTGAAAATTACTAAAAATTCCGTCAATTTGTGATATGTCAATTTAAGCAATAACATACAAATATTTGAGTTTAACAAAAAAAAAACAAATATCTGGTGGCTGTCAGAAATTATAAGTACTAACACAAAATACTCGGCGGTTCCGATTAATACCAACGTAAGAAATTAAATTCCCTATGACATTAACTGCACCGTGACGTCATTGATTTAGCGACAGAAACTAGTCGCCAAGCAGTCGCCAAAAATTAGAATAGGTCTCCTAATTTCATTTTTGTAATAAATAGAATTTATTATTTTGTGTGTCCAGTAAACTTCCTCTGCCAGTTTCTCAATTTCATTCAAAATCAACTCAGCTCTTTGTATTTTCATGAAACTTATAATTACCAAGTTTCGTTAACAAATCTTATCTCGCTCGTGATATATTGCACACTCGGACACACATCCATCCACCTACCCACACACACACACACACATACATTAGGCGTATTCCTTTAGCCATCTGGATCAGATCTGACTTACATTTTCTGAATCAGATCACTTATTTATTTCGCTAGATTACTTCGCTGCCTTCATTTCCAGTACTAGAATTACTTACTCTAATTTACTTTGAAGTAATTCACTCCAATAAATGCATCAGTTTGCTTTATTCAGTTCATTTAGTCATGTTGTCGAATTTATCTGAACTGATTTAAGTGAACAAAGTGGCAAATGGAATACAGCTATCATTGAGTAAATGATCAAAACGGATTCAGTGGACCTCAAATCACGTATTTCCACGAAAATCTCGTCAACGATTTTTTCACGATTCCAATACTTTCTTATACTGTGTACCAAATTTTGAAGTGTGACACTTCTCGCAGATGAGCGACAATGCAAATCTATTCTAGATTTTTAGAAAATCATACCTCTTGTATTAAACCAAATTAGAACATTTTGTGAAATAAAGTTTCATAAAAATGTTAACACGGCGATATTTAAATATAAATTTTCAAAAATATGTTGACAAGCTCTGGTTGAGTTACTTTTAGTGCACATATTACATTTCTGGTATTCTTTACACTGTAAAGAGTGTAAAGTGCTAAAAATAACAGAAGCGAACAGTCTAACATTTGATTATCTCTGACGAGTCATAGAGGCATAATTTATAAGTAAACGACGGTTTTAGTAACCGGTAACCGGAAACGATAACCAGTCATAATCGTTTGCTATTTGGTAATTGATAGTAAAATTTGGGAGCTGCCAGGTGTAAGCGAACCTTCCGTGAAACATTTCATGGCTGACTTGATTGCGCGTTATATTTCGACATTTCACTAATGAAGATTTCTATGATAACATTTGCAAGCGGAACTAATTGTTATGACTTTAGTAAGTAGCGTTACTAGCACTTTGTGAATACGGGGTTTTAGTTTGTTACTTGTGTTTTGGTAATGATAACATAGTGATAAAACATAGTTTATTTTTCCTGTTTGATGTTCACTTTTTGATAATTTTTTCTTTATACTTTTGTTGAATTTGAATTTGTAGTTTGTATATGATTGTAATTCTGAATATTTTTGATTTAAATAAAAATAAAAGTTTAAATTTCAAGGCCAAGGCTAATTCATACAAATTAGAAAAAGTGAATGACTCCTAAATTTGATTATTTTTCTAAATCTATTAGTAAGGTGAAGACTTCTGATAATTTTAAGGTTGGTTCGAGTGATTCATATTATTTACAGTCGATGAGTTGATTCTTGTTAATTGGGGAAGTTCCAAATATGTTCTACATGAAATTAATATATTAAAAAGGAATCCAGAAAAATTATATAAATTCTGGATAAGAAAATATAAATTATAAAAAAACAATATTCATTCGAACAATTGGATACGATTCCTCCATTCATAAAAATAATATATTTTTTCTACGAACACTGTTAAAAGTAGGCTTTTAACGGTTGCTTAGTGTGTTAAAAATTACATTTTATAGTATTAACATATAAAAATGTGGGCAAATATATTTGATTTATTTATTGGAACGTATTTATTCTTTTGATATATTTACATTTATGGTACAACTATTAAAATTTGTTATATTTATTATGGGGTGGCTAGCTCAGTGATATGAAGTCGGTCTGTGGATCCTGAGAACCCTGCTTCGATTCCCACAGACGACAAACAATTTTTATAATTTCAAAAACTACCCCTGTGGCTCCTCCACCACTAACATCTTTGGGGGCCGTGATTTGATGACTGGTAACCGCACTTCACGCGCATAAATATATCACTTACCGAGATCTGATTCGGCAGAGTGCCACACCCAGTAATGGGTAGAAGGCGTGATGATATATTTATTTTATTCTATTTACTGTCTATCTTTATCAAATAAATAAATAAATTTCTATAACACTAACCATTCAACCTTATTATCTATTAAAGATAAATTACAATTTTTGTTTTTGAAATTATGAAAATTGTTTGTCGCCTGTGTGAATCGAACGAGGGTTCTCAGGTCCCACAGGCCGACTTCATACCACTGAGCTAGCCACCCCATATAGTAAATAGTTAGTGGGTATTTCATCCAGAGGTAGAAAATAGTAAGATAAATTATAAGTTAATTTAATTTTAAATGCTATTTAATTCCCAAATGTATAATATTGATAAGCGATGAAAAAATGAAGGTTTCCGAAAACCAAATATTTATGCTAACTAAACACTCACTTTCAATATCCGAGACGTGAGGGGAACTTTGTTTTGACTCAAATTCCACATTTTTTCTCACGCATAATTTTATTGCCGACTCACAGAATTCCATTGTATCATATTATCTGTTTATAAACACTTTCAAAAGAATATACTGCATCATCAAATTGTGCTTTCTCGATTTCTTGCAAGCAGTGAAATTCCTGAAACGCATAAATGTATACATATCGAATCGTCAATATTGAATAACAAATATCGAAGTGTTTATCAAGGTTATCGTATTTCCGGAGTAGGATTCGTGTTTATCGGCAGATAAGGTTCTTCGGCGAGCGAAACTGACCCCAGATGGGCGGTGGATAGATTGAATTTTTGGAGATAATTTTCTTCGTGTGGTGGAGATATCGCCTAGTTCCTGTTTATTTTTGAGGAACTTTTGCGGTATTCTTTTGATTACTTCAGTGTATTGTTACTTGTTTTGTGGTTGAATTTCACATTTGACAACTACTAAGGGCAGGCAATCGTAGCTCAGTGGATAAAAGCGAGGTAAAATTAACAAGCAAGAGGTCATGCGTTTAAATCTCACTGACTTCAAACTATATCAAAAAATATGATTGTGTCTGAGTGGTTTGGATTTCACTATAAGCTGTAGGTTCCCTGTACTGTAATTGGGATTAAGTTCCTGTTATGCAGAGTAACAAATAAATAGTCCAAGGCCTCGGACCTTAAAGATGTAGTAATGTGGCTAAATATCTACTGCTTAAGGGAAAATAATTACAAATTTTTAACTAGTTACCGCATCAGTTTGTAATAATAGTCGTTACTATAAAAATGATATAACAAAACTACTTCATTGTTCAATATTTTTTGTACATATTAGATCTGCAAATTACAATAAGTTCATAAAAAATATAAGATTTTTTTAATATGATATTTTTACTTTGTTATACACAGTATAAGGAAGTATTGGAATCGTGAAAAAAATCGTTGACGAGATTTTCGCGGAAATACGTGTTTTGAGGTCCACTGAATCCGTTTTGATCATTTTCTTAATGATGTCTGTGTGTGTGGGAGTGTGTGTGTGTGTGTGTGTGTGTGTGTGTGTGGATGGATGGATGTGTGTCCGAGTGTGCAATATCTTATGAACGAGGTAAGATTTGTTAACGAAACTTGGTATTTATAAGTTTCATGAAAATACGAAGAGCTGAGTTGATTTTGAATGAAAATGAAAAACCCGAAGAGGAAGTTTACCGGACACACAAAACAATAAATTCCATTTATTTAAAAAATGGAAGAAATAAAAGATGTTAGCAAAAATATTTGGAACATAAAATGTTATTTGCAATTTTCCTGTATATGCGTCTAATTTTGAGAAAAACTAATTTTTATATTTAATAATATATTTCAACAATCATAGTAGCAATAGAAACAAAAAAAACATAAATTTTAATTTTTGCTTTATCTAGTTATCTATGTCTTTTATCGGAAAAACAAATACATCATTAAAATGGTCAACTAATTTCGCAACTTTGTCTCAATTTAATCGACTTCGTATCTCACGGTTCTTGAGATACCTAGGGTTAGGCTCGAAAAACGGACACCCTGTATATGTTTCATCAATAAAGTTAGACATAAAGTAGTCAAAATTACAAAAAAAAATTATACGTAAACAAATTTGATATTTTATGTTTCAAACAGATAAATGCTTAATTACTGAAAAACTAAATTACATGTTTAATAATATTATAACTTTTATATATTCTAAATATTAAATATGCTGTATATAAGAAAGTCGTGTTTTATTAATGATTTTATTTAAAAAAATTATAATTTTAAGTCATATCTCGAAAATGATTTCTAGAAAAATCATATTTTCTGCTCCAATGGTTATACAGTAAAAATATGTATCTTCTTTATTTGAAACATTTTTCACAATATTCAATTGTTCAGAAATGATTTTATAAAGAAGAAATAATTGAATTCAGTATTTTGCCAGTATATAGTAAAACTGAAACACTATTAAATTGACCAATTAATGTGACAATCTGTATCTAATTTAACTGTCCTATCTCTCATAGTTCTTGAGATCGTAATTGTGGTTCTGTAAATTTGAACACACATACAGTTAGGAACAAATTAATCATTTATACAGATCTTTTCTAAAAAAATAAATAAAAAAGGACTGCAGGTTATACATATATGTATATATAACATAGTTGAGTAGCGATTAATAGTTATTTATTATACAAGTGTTTGATTAGGTAAATAAAACACCAGCGGCGTACCTAGGAGGGGGCGGTGGGTGCACCGGGCGGCATATATTTTGGGGCGGCATTTTTTATATTTAGTTTTAGTTGTAAAAAACAACTTGTTCACTTCATAAGTTTACTATTTGATTTCTACGAATTATGAATTACTATATGATTTCGAATATTTCTCTTCATCGTCAAGTCAATGTAGGGTTGAAAATATTATCTCGATAAATTCCTTTATTACTGCCTAATTTAAATATGCCATCCAATGATAAAAAAGTTCCCCACCTATAGTTTGTCTCAATTACATTTATTTATTTATGTTTATTAATTTAATGGGGTAATGGCTCAGTGGTTTCGAGTTGGTCTGTGGATCCTGAGGACTCCGGTTCGATTCCCACAGCCAACAAACATTATTCACCAAATTAAAATTACCCCTGTGGCTTCCCCACCACTAACATCTTTGGGGCCGTGATTTGACGGCTGGTAACCGCACTTCATGTACATAAATATATCACTTACCGAGATCTGCTTCGGCAGAGTGCCACACCCAGTAATGGGTAAAAGTCGTAATGATATATTTATTTTATATTTATTTTTTTAATTTATAAAAACCCCCACTTGATTGACTTAGAAAGGGCGGCAATTTGAAGATCGTTCCGGGCGAAAAAAGTACGCCACTGTAAAACACGCAAGAAAAGTTTAAACCGAAGGTCGAGTGTTTAATATTCTTAAGTGTTTTATATACCAATAAAACACAAGTATAATACAAAATTTTATCCACAACTCATAATTATAGGTATCGAAGAAGATTAGTCGAAACGTTTAACATTGACTCAATTATATAGTTTCGCAAAATACGGTAGATCATGAAGTGGTTGCTAAGTAACAAGTTGTTTACAGTGTTTTATGGAATATAAAACACTAGTGTTTTATGAGCCATATAATTCAACTGGAATCAGTGTAATAGTGTCTCTATTATATATGATTTGTGGATAAAATATATAATTTCAAATAAATTAGAAAACATTTTTATTATACATTGGTTTCATTTTGTTTAAATTTTTGTTGGTGTTCTAGTATTTACATCCTCTAATGACTCTGAATAGACAGTAATTATAATAGAAAGATTTCAAATATTCTTATTTCAACACAGGTTCGATTCGCACAGCCAACAACAATTTTCACCACATTATAATTACCCCTATATATTTGTATTTATTTTATTTTTCTTATTTGAAAATGGGGTAGCTAGCTCAGTGGTATGAAATCGGATTGTGGATCCTGAGAACCCTGGTTCGATTCCCACAGGCGACAAACAATTTTCATAATTTCAAAAGCTACCCCTGTGGCTCCTCCACCACTAACATCTTTGGAGGCCGTGATTTGACGTCTGGTAACCACACTTCACGCGCAAAGTATATCACTTACCGAGATCTGCTTCGGCAGAGTGCCACACCTAGTAATAGGTAGAAGGCGTGATGATATTTGTATTTATTTAATTTTATTTAAAAATCTTACCTCTAACAAGACGGATTACGGTTATGAATTAAATGTTAATAATCTGTGAAATAAAAAATTTGAATGAGTACATATTTAATGCAATTTTTGGTAAAAATTCTGTAATAATTAATTTAATTCAAATTTGTGGTACATTCATTATGAAAACATGAAAGCTTTTTTCATATGTTGAATGAATCTCTTAAATAAATAATATGATTGACTCGTTAGGTCATTGTTTTTTCTTTTATGATTAATAATAATTTTATTAACATTGACAACAAATAAATAAATAAACGGATATAGATATTATGACCTTTTCAAGATTTCTATACCAATTAATATTATATTCATTGTTTCAATATCATTATCAGACAATATTTCTTTATTATTAACATTCTAGTAATTTTCCATCACTATCAAAACATATTTATACTGAAATAGGAAAAATAACGATATAAACATTATTTTTTTTTGCATATTAATCATGAAAGCCATCTTTTTTTTAGACGAAAAATAAATTCAAAAAATGTTTTAGGCGGCTGATACATAAATAGTTGTTTTACGTATCCTTTGACAACCATAATAGTTATTTTTATAACAAGTACCGAAAAAGGCTTGTTTCGTAAGCCCGAGTGCGGAAATCTGCACGAGCACGTAACCTTTTTCTCTCTAAAGCTACATTCACAAATCGAAATTAGTTTTTGTTTTATGTTTTCCATTTATGTTTTAATAACCTTGTAGTCATGTTACCTTATGCAGCCATTCACAAATCAGTATTTAGTTTTGGTTTTAACACAAAAGTTTGCAAACTCCAAACTTACACATATGTTTTAGTTTTACGTTTTATACTTAAGAATAGACCAATAGGACGAAGCGTAGAATGATGTAGTGATATATACTTGTCTCTTTCTATCATCCTTCACATTGACAATAACCTAAATTTGTTTTTATTCAAGTGTCAAAATGAATGAAAATAAAAAGATTTTAAGTGTAGTTTTGCTAATCAAATCATCTAAAATAGTTTAATAACAAATTAATACCTACCTTCTTATTACAATAATATTTACCTTGCTCTTCCAAAAAATACGAAAGTAAACAAACTTATGACAGCATGTGTAACTTAGCATATCTGACAGTTGCATTTACTGTATTACCGATCTTCTGAGTATAATCGATTTTTTAAAATTTATGATAGATATCACTACTAACTAAAACCGACAAAAGCAAAACTATTTGTGAATGCCACCTAAAAACACACTAAAACATAAAACATAAAACAAAAACTAATTTCGATTTGTGAATGTAGCTTTAATGATATTACACGAAAACGATGTTTTACGGTGTTGCTATGGTTTGTTTATTGATTGCTTGCACATTGTTCTACGTTATTTAAAAATATTTCACTAATTTTAAGACGATTTTGAAGAAATTGTCTTGAAATGGAAACATTCTCAAATGGGTGTATTAATTTCTACTAAATCAATTTTAGATTTGCAAGATGATTTTTAAATAATAAAAACTACAAATTTTTATTAACTTCAATATTCACACAAGATTGTCGTGAAAATTTATTTAGTACTATACAAGCGAAATAAGAAAAGCTTTCAGCCCTTCAGTTTAAAAATTAAAATTAAAAGATACCTCAAAAGGAAGTTACAATGAAGATGATCGCGATTTTTTATCAGAATTTTTAACTGTTGTACAACAGAAAATAACAATTCAGACTTATGACACTATAAACATGCCAGAAAATTTAAAAATTCAAGAAATAAATTTAAATAATAGCGAAAAAATACTATAATTTCTAAAGTTTATATAATAATAATTATAACAAGAAAACTGTACATGTTTCTTTATTATACCGTTTAAAAGCACATTAACATTCACAACTAAATTGTAAATAGATTTGTAGTATACAGATTAAAAATTGCTGGTAAAAAGAAAATTTACACTGGAAAACAATATAGCAGCAAATTTATGAAAAGGCAAATCATATACCTACTTTTTGTTTTCAGATCATTTTAAACATTGTATATTGAATAACATTTATTTTTTTCTTCATTAAATTATGTTTTCATGTTAATTTAATGTATTTTAATAATGTAAGAGTCAAATAGTTTTTACTGATTATAAAAAAACTTAAATAAAAATAGAAATTTAGTATTATTCCTATGTCTTTATACATGTTCTTGGCAGACTAATGGCGGCGACCTTGATCATGTCTTTACCCTTTCTATTTGAGGTACCCTAAGAAATGGATTCTATGTGCGCCATCTGTTAATTATATTTAGAATTAATTACTTGTTATATTGCTAGTCACTGACAGTACTTGATTGCTCATGATTATGAAACTGACTCTGAATCACTTGTTTCAGCAAAAAAATATATTTTAAAATAAAACAAAATAGGTAAACATTTATTTAATACATTTAAAACTTATACAAAACAAACGTCAAATAAAACCCGTGATATTCTATTACATCTGTTTATTGTGTGATGCCAATATTATAACCCTACTTTTAATAATAATTTATACTAAAATTTTACGAATTAAGAACAAAATAACTAAAAATAAATATTGTCTTACACATTACAGTGTCAGCTAGTTACACCAGAAACCCTTCATAGGTTCTTACAAATCCTTAACATACACAGATAGACGATCTATTGTCACGTAACAAGATGCCGATCGTGGTCGGAGGTACCAACTATTATATCGAGTCACTGTTGTGGAAAGTGCTTGTGGACGAACCGGGTTCGATGCCCGAAGACAACATTCTGCCAGACTGCGAGCCTTTAGCCAAGAAACCGAGAGTTGAAGATGATGTTCCAAGTGAAGAATTACACAAGAAGTTACAGGAGTTGGATCCAGAGATGGCCAAGAGGTTGCATCCCAATAATCGCAGGAAGATTATAAGGTAGGATTGTAAACAATTTTTTGTATTGTATACAGTGGTGAAAGTTGGCCGGTATGGTCCGGTACGCCGTACCGGTAAGAGAAATAGAGCCGGTACGGAATACCGGTAAGAAAATTTTACAAATAAGTTTATAATAAACGATACTTATAACTAATAATGCTGCATTTAATATTACATCATTTTTATATTTAAAAAAATTCAAATTTAAAATTGCTCTCTACAACTTCTGTGCGACGACACAGTTTTTAAATTCTTGGTAATGGTAACATGAACACCGAGTGAGCTCAATGCTACGACGCGACGGCTTGGAAGGACCACGGTAAAATATATTTTTGGCCTAAATCACGACTTTTTAAAGTTAGGATCCCGACTTTTAAACCCGGGATTCCGACTTTTAAACTCGGGATCTGACTTTTAAACTCGGGATCCGGCTTTTTAAACTCGGGATTCCGACTTTTTAAACTCGGAATTCCGACTTTGTGAACTCGGGATTCCGACTTTTTAAACTAGGGACTCTAACTTTTGATACTCGGGATCCGACTTTTTAAAGTCGAGATCTGAATATTTCCGTTATTCGTCCATATTCGGAGTCGGTATCCCGTGTTTAAAAAGTCGGAATTCCGAGTTAATATGTCGGAATCTCGAGTTTAAAAAGTCGGATCCCGAGTTTAAAAGTCGGAATCCCTAGTTTAAAAGTCGAAAATTGAGCCAAAAATATATTTTACCCTGGTCCTTTCAAGTCGTCGTACAATGCCGAGGTTGGCATAATTATGTTTTGTTACTTTTACGGATTTGCGCCCTGTGCTTACAATTTGGCATATTTCACAATTAATATTTATTTCAACTACTGCTCCTCCGACTACAATATTTAATTCCTAAGCATATATTAAACCGTGAGAAGGAATGATAAAAAAAGAAAAAAAGTTGTTAATGATTACAGTGCAGGAATAGAATATATTATAAATATTAAAAGTATTGTACCTGAACCTATTAGAAATATAATATTTTTTTAATATTATTAAAATAAGTTTTGCATATGGAATGCGACAAACCAAAGTAAAACCATGGCTGGAATGCGCTGTAACTCCACCCCTTCAGGTATATAACGAATGGCGTGGCTCGACTTTGGCGCGAAAGTGAAATATGCAGTTCTAGTGAAAACACTTAGCCGCCGCACCATGTACGATATGCGCATTTATTCAAATGTATTAATCATATATTTATTTGTTATTAAGTCAACATAATTATTATTCTTTTGACATACTGTTTTTATAAATGGTAAGAATTACACACAGTCTTATTATATCATAAATTCAAATACTCCACCTTTTTTGTAAAACCAACTATTGACACTGAATGTATCGACGATAGTAGCGACCTCCTAAGATATTCCTCTCACGGTTGTAAATCACTTTGCCCAACTCTGTATATAAAATATAAAACTATTTTTTTTTCTCTTAGCATAGCTCCTCACACTCCTTATCTCTTTCAATGTAGCGTACCGGTGAGAAAATTAATCTACTTTCATCCCTGGTTGTATATCTGGGAACATTTGAGAACTTTGTTAGGAACGCAAAACATTATTTATCTTAGTCCATTCCATATTTAATATTTTATAACTTAAAACGGTAAACTCCAGTATACAGTAGGCGTGTTTCTTTGGATTGTGATTGTGATTTTCTAAATCATGATTCCTTTGATCGTGATTGCGTTGAATCATGATTAAATATGATACTGAAGAAAACATCGAACAGGAATAATGATTCAAATCCAACCCGATCGACGCGATCCTATAGTATGAACATTAAAATAACTGCAAATGTCAAATACACAAACTAACCTATTTTAACATTTCATAAATGAGTGTCCATGTAAGTCATTTAAAAATTCTTCCAGAAGCAGCCAATTTCCCTTAATTCCACAAATAGAGCACGTAAATTTATCATCAGACGCCATTTTTAAACCTTCGATGTGAATCTGTCAACATGAATCATAGAAAAAGTATGATTCAGAAGGGTAGGAAGATTGTCGTTTTGTGATCACAAAATGAAAGAGTAGGGATAACGAATAACGAACGAAGAAACATGATTCTTCATGATCATGTTAAGTTTGATCACTTTGATTACGAATCACAGTCCAAAGAAACACGCCTCCTATTGCCTTATTTTGATATTTTGCCAAATGTATAGAAAAAGTTCATGTTTCCAGTGATATTAAAACATTGAGTTACCATTACCTTTCGGGCGGTTTATTATTCCGATTTTAGATTAGCTCGCTTCGCTCGCGTTAACCCCGTACCTAACCTAACCATCCGATTTATTCTTCATCGTAATAACAACAATCCGCTTGACAACAGCATAATAAACAAAAATATATATTCTATAAATTCTGACGCTGTAGAAATAATCGAAGAGGTCGCGTAAAATATTTATTTATTTACTACTCTGTACAACAGGAAGTTAATCCCAATAGGGACTTATACAATTCAAATTTATTGGTTGCCATCTAGTGAGTAAAATAGAATTTAATAATTTGTTATGTAGCGAACATGGTATTGCTTTACAGCTTGACGTTTATCACGTGATCCAAATGTTAAACGTCAAAAAAATTTGTCTATCTGCGGGGAAGAAGTGTTGAAAGGAAAAAGTAGTTGATCGACTCTGCATGGTGTCACCTCGCTCTTTCTACAAATTTGTTGTTTCACACAAAATTGTGTGGAGGGGGGTCTGCTTCGGGTCTGCTGCTTGTGACGTCAAAATTATAAGTACAGAAGACCTATTCTAATTTTTTGCGACTGCTTGGCGACTAGTTTCAGTCGCTAAGTTAATGACGTCACAGGGTAGTCAATATCATGGGGATTTTAATTTCTTACGTTGGTATTAATAGGAACGACGGAGTATTTTGTGTTGGTAATTTCTGACAGCCCCTTGCTGATATTTGTTTTTCTTTGTTAAACTCAAATATTTGTATGTTGCTTAAACTTGGCATATCACAAATTGATGGAATTTTTAGTAATTTGCAAGCAATCAGTAATATTTTAAAAATAAATAATATAAATTTTAACAAAATCTTAAATAAACATTGTTACCTAAAACAAATTTATTAATGTGTAGACAACAATAATGTTATCGAAATTGTCGGTAATGGACATCTGCAGCTGTATTTTGTGCAGTAATTATAATTATTAATTTAATAATGTAAATAATAAACATTCTATAATAATATACAGTGCACATAACATATAACTTCAAAACAAATCAACCAAAAAATGCTAAGCGACTGACGCCATGACACTTCGCAACAGCTTTGTACTAGTCGCCAGCAGTGTTGCCAGAATACTATCCTGGTTGGTAACAAATGGCAGTATAAGGACGTAATAGATTAAAAAAAAAAGTAATAAAAGTTGGACAACTATTTGGGGCAAGGCTGACGTTATTTTATTTATTTTATGAACAACGAAAGTGCAATATGCATGTAAATAAAAATTATTTAATATTAAATAAAAATATTTATCTCTATAGAGCTCGACAAACCAACGTAAAATCTTGGTTGGATGCGCTTTAATTCCATCCATGGCCGTATTTATTTGGGATTTTTAAAGTAACCTGCAGGTTACTTGGCACACTTTAAGTAACCTGGAACTAACCTTAAACTGACCCTACTGCCCCAGCTATTTTAGCGGGTTGGTAGATTCAACCCGTTTACTATCTCTATCTAATCAACTTGTGTTCCTTGTTATTCGTGGCGGCATCGCGATTTGTAATAGTATAGAGAGGTTAGGAGTAATTTTTATGAAAAACGTAAGTAATTTTATAATAATATTTTGAAAAAATATACTAAACTATTATTTATGCAGATGATGGAAGAGCAATATGCATTATGTGCTTCTTGCAATATAAGTCACAGAGGATAATATTACGACACATTATTACGACTTCGAAATTCATTAATTTGATAGTGCTGATGACAAAATTATAAAAAAAAACAGACCCTGACGTTATTTGCTTTTTGACTACATATAAAAAATATAAAGATGACTCAAAACATTCAATTAAAAGCGCAATTTAACACACAAACAAAACTAAGCAGATGTCGCTTCGAACATGCATTCAGATTTTAAATTTACCGCTAATATTTACAACTGACACTTGAGATGCATCATTTATTTGGAAGTAACACGAGTTAGTTCTAGGCCAGTTCAGGGTTGGATCAAAATTTCCCAAACAAATACGGCCCATTTAGTTATATAACAAATGGCTTGGCTCTACTTTGTGGCGATAGTGAAATATACAGTCTCAGTAAAAATATTTAGGCGCGTCACCATCGAGGATATGCGCATCCATCATAACTATAAGTTTTTTAACAAACTATTTTTATAAATGGAAAGAATTACATATCGTCTCGCCATTTTTATAAATACAACTTTTGACACTGAATGTACCGACGATAGTAGCGACCTCCGAAGACACTCCACAGGATTTTACTTTGGTTTGTCGAGCTCTATTTATTATTATTATTAGGGAGGCTGTGAGCGTCGTGCACTCTTGACACTTCGACCTATAAGTTCTTTTGTGTCTTAGCCTTATCTTAAGGTTCCTGTAATATATCTAGGCTTTTTATGTATTTTATAGTAAGTGTAGTTATTGAAAATTAAGTAGGTATATGATTTTTTAAAAACGTAATAGATTTAGAAAAGGCGTAATAGCGTAATAACTACTTTGAAAACGTAATAGATCTATTACAATTGTAATAGACTGGCAACACTGGTTGCCAGCATACGCGACTCCCTAAGTGACCAGTCGCCAACAATGACGTCAGAACTGTACTTTTTAACTATAGCAACAGATGGCGCCAGTATCAAAGTCGCCAAATATGACGTCAAACGGTCGCTAAATCCAGTCGGCAACGAATTAGAATAGGTCTCCAGGAGACCTGTAGTTTATAGCGGAATAGGAATCACTAATAGTTGTGTTTTTAATTTTTAAATTTGGTTCATACATTACTTAATAGTTATTACAGAATTTATGTTTCATATGATAACGTATTAGATAATAAACATTACAAAAAGTGAAGTCAACCTAATCGGATCTCGTATCTAAATGTGAAAATGAGGACAATAATATTTACACTGACTTGTTCATTATTTTACTTTTAGAATTATCCAAAAATACATTGATTTTGTATTTCATACAGTTTGCTTAATTTTCTTTGTATGCTATAAGCTTTGTATTAGAAATCTGACAATAAAAGTCTCTTCATCTTATGCTCTTATATCAAGAATTTTTTTAATATAAAGGTTTTACAAAAATAATTTCTCTTCAAATTGTTATTTATCTGCTGAGGTGTTAATAAGTTAAATCTATTGCCTATTATAAAATTATTATTATTATTATTATGGGATGGCTAGCTCAGTGGTATGAAGTCGGCCTGTGGAACCTGAGGTCCCTGGTTCGATTCCCACAGGCAACAAATTTTCATAATTTGAAAAAGCTATCCCTGTGGCTCCTCCACCACTAACATGTTTGGGGGGCGTGATTTGACGACTGGTAACCGCACTTCACGCGCAAAATATATCACTTACCGAGATCTGCTTCAGCAGAGTGCCACACCCAGTAATGGGTAGAAGGCGTGATGATATATTTATTTATTTTATTTATTGCCTATTAGCTTTATTTCAATAAAATGTTTAGAACAACGCACTTAATTTAAAAATTGCAGCGATTGTTGATTGTTTATTTTTAAATATTTTTCATATTTGTATGCTGAATATTTAGTCAGACTAAACAAAAATTCATAAATAATAAATACATAAAATTGTTAAATAAATATGATGTAAGTAGTGTTATTGTCTTCAGACTTCATTTAATATTTTCTATTTTCAGTGACCGATTCAAATAGGCTGACTTTATAATGTTCAACTTATTGTTATTACATAAAGCATACAACATGTGTTTGTTTATTTTTTTTTGTAAAGTTCGGAGTCATGCCATTACTAACATTACAAAAGTCCTTAGTTTTTACTGAATGCATTTCGGTAAACATCTGGTTTCCGAACGATTTTGAGATATGTAATACTGCAATTGTGTGAAATTCACTTTCAAAAACAAGCGCAGGGCGACGCTCCCTCCTTTTCTTATCTTTTTGTTTCGTTTTCAGTGACTGCATTGTGTGGACTTTTCTTTCATATACAAGTGCAGGATATCGCTTTCATCTTTTCTAATCTTGTAGATTCGTTGTTAGTTTTGTTATTAGATTCGTTGTTAGGAGTAAATGTGAGTAATTTGAGATGTTTTATGCATATGTTATGTACGTTGAAGAAAGAAAATAAATGATAAGTGAATAGGAATGATGTGATTGAAGGATTGTTGTGTGATAATGATTTCGAGTGTAATAAATGAATGAGTTTATATGGAGTGATCTATGAATGTGATTGAAGTGAGGGTGGTTTGTTTGGATGAAAATGTTTGACGAGGGCTGATTGTTTGATGAGTGTGATGAGTGAATGTTTTATGAGTGATTTTAGGGTTCGTGCTACCCCATTTGTTGGGATATAGCGTGAAGATATGTATGTATGTATGTATGTATGTATGTATGTTAATGTCGGACGAAGGCGTGAAAAATTCATTAAATAAATAGTAATTTTAATCAAATCACTAGTTCCTGTTCTAGATGAAGGAAAATTATAAATTAGGATACCATTAGATGTAGAATTTTTTTGTCTACAAAAAACTATTTAACTGTTTTCCTGAGAAACAATTAGGGAAGCCAATAATGGATTATTTCAAAATTAACATTGAAATCCATATTGTGTGTCTTTTGACGCACCATCCTGTAATATTTTCAGACATGATTTTTTTTAAGGTGTATATATTAAATTTCATTGCATTTAATCAAATATAATATCACGTGTTACTCTTGCTAGATAATTCTTATATATTATAATTTCGTGATTGGAAAACTAGAAACTCACTTCACAATAATAATATAATCATATAACCTATTGAGATCAACAATTGCAAAATTAACATACCCGGAATTGGATAAAATATGGAATAATTGGGCCAGCAAGCTTAGTTATAATAGATGAAAATTTTAAATATTTTTATTTACTTTTGGTATATAACAAAAGAACCTTGATTATCCGGCCTTCTATTATTTTCAATCTTTTGTAAATAGGTACTGTATTATTTGTATTACCTACGTAATATGAAAAGCAAGTTATGTTTTCGTCATCCATGAATAAAACTATACAAATCATAATAACGCGCCTGCGTCTCAAAACAAACTGTTTTCTCTTCTTTGTCTGCGTTGAATACCACGATTATATAATTAGAAACCATTGTATACTCACTCTTTCTGTAACCTTGAAAATAATTTTAAGTTTTTCAATGTTTACAAACAAAAACTTGGAAAATAATCTGTTTCTAGAGCGTAAAATTTCACATTACCAAGTATAAACATACCTTATTAAACTAGCTTCATTACGTTCTGGCAGACATTACAAAATACATCAATTGAAATATTTCAAATAATTGAATTATATATTGAAAGCATATTACATCGTTGCTAATCACTAAAGTATGTTACATATTAATGATAAATGTTAAATATATAATTAATGAAATATTTTAATTATTTGAGCCTTAACTGAAGGTAATCAGCTGTAAAGGTTATTGGATAAATTGATTTTATCAAAGAGTTCTTAAGTGAGACAGTGATGACTAATAATTATAATAATTACTTTACTTATTAATGTTTTATAAACTTGGGATTTTTATTAAATATATTAATGAAGCAACAGTATTTGTATTGTTAAATAAGAATATACTAACTACTGGTGGATAGATTTCTCTGTTTCTTTATATTTATTTTGTTTTGTCGTTAGTTTTTAATATATGTATCTGTTTTGTAAACAAAGATTATTAAATTTGAAATATGAATATCATAGTTTTTTTGATAAGTAAATATTTAAATTAACAATGGGGGGCTTGGTCAGTGGTATGAAGTCGGCCTGTGGATCCTGTGAACCCTGGTTCGATTTCCATAGGCGACAAACAATTTTAATAATTTCAAAAACTACCCCTGTGGCTCCTCCACCACTAACATCTTTGGGGGCCGTGATTTGACGACTGGTAACCGCACTTCACGCGCAAAAATATATCACTTACCGAGATCTGCTTCAGCAGTGTACCTCACACCCAGTAATGGGTAGAAGGCGTGATGATATATTTATTTTATTTATTTTTAAAATTAACAGTATATAAAAATATAAATAAATATCGCATCACGCCTTCTGTCCATTACTGAATGTGTCTCGATAAGTGATATATTTATAGACGTGAAGTGCGGTTACCAGCCGTCAAACCACGGTTCTCAAAGATGTTAGCAGTGGGCAGAGCTGGGCAAGCTACTTAAAAAAAGTAGCTAAGCTATAGCTACAGCTATTCTTTAAAAAAGTAGCTGAGCTACAGCTATAAGCTATATTTTGTAAAATATAGCTAAGCTACAGCTAAAAGCTTTCGTTAAAGTAGCTGTTAAATTTTAAAGCAACTTTTTTAAATTATTGTGAAATAATTAAATTTGCCATTGTCATATGATCAGTCTTTTGTTATGGCTGTTAATTTACTATTATGTACATAAATATCAAAAATAGCAAATAACATCTGGCACCTACTGTGTATTTTTGCGTATTAGAGCCAGTTAGAACCGTCAACAAGTAATTATTTTATGTGGGTTTAGCTTGTCCGCATGCGTACTTTGTTGACCTTCTGCTTAAAAAGTAGCTTTAAGCTACAAAAAGTAGCTTTAAAAGTAGCCTCAGTTGTTATTTTTAAGCTAATAGAAAAAAAAGTAGTTAGCTACAAGCTACAGCTATATTTTTTCACAGTTAGCTAAGCTACAGCTAAGGTAAATGTAGCTAAGCTAGTAGCTAAGCTACAAAAGTAGCTAGTTACTGCCCAGCTCTGGCAGTGGGGAAATCACAAGAGTAATTTTAAATTACACTGACATAGAATGAAACATTCACTATATTATATACAGTTACAAACAATTTTCACCACATCAATATTACCCCTTTGGCTCCTCCACTAACATATTTGAGGGCCGTAATTTGACGGTTAGTACCAGCAAAATATATCACTTTACCGAGTTTGCTTCGGCAGTGTGCCACACCCAGTAATGGGTAGAAGGCGTGATGATATATTTATTTATATTTTATTCAAAACTGCTAATATAAAAATGTTATTTTTAACCACACTTATTACGGAACTGTCAGTGAACTGTCTTTAATTTTCTTTTATAATAACATCTACGTATGTTAGTAAAAAAAATGCATGATATAACATAAAAATGTATGGTGAAAATTATTCTGGCCTCAGAATATCGTAATTGTGATCATCATAAAAATGATCATTAACGTATCGATAATTAACTGATAATGATACAGTTACAGAATTTAGGGGATCATATATGTAGAAAAAGGTTTTAAATAAAAAAGATAGATATTTTTATTATTCAAATAGCAACGTATAAATTATTTAATTTTTGTTCATTTACGAGATATGATATAAACTTATATAGCCCAATTCTTAATAGAGTTTTAGCTAAACTTGAATTTTTCTTAGTTAAATTAAGCTAAACTATGGTCCCAAATTTGTTCAACCAAACTGTAATATTAGAAATAATTTTTTGAAACAGCTATGAGCGTTCGCCGTGATTTGAACCCAGAACCTTTCACTCGCATGGTGACTGCTCTAACCAATTGAGCTACAAACACTCGGCGAGAATTCGCCGATTGTTTGTAGGTTCTGGGCTCAAATCCCGGCGAACGCTCATAGCTTTTTCAAAAAAGAATTACCAACTGGTCATGTGTCACTAAATTATTTCTTATAAACAGTAATATAATTTTGTTACCATTTAGTTTTCGGCAAGTGATTTGGATTACCTTTTTAAAATCGGACTAGAATAAGATTAGTTAATCCAAAATTCACGATTAGCAAAAATTAAAAGTAAACAAATTTCATAGTAAAAAAAGCTCTTTTTTTTTTTTTTTATTTAAACATGATTTCGGATATTTCGACATCTGAGGTCATTCATATCCCGGTACAGTAAGGTGTGATTGGTTTTCTACATTTTTTAAAATTTCTTTTGTTAT
Organism: Pterostichus madidus; assembly: GCA_911728475.2. NCBI lineage: Eukaryota > Metazoa > Arthropoda > Insecta > Coleoptera > Carabidae > Pterostichus > Pterostichus madidus. Next base: position 20,813,784 of record OU452307.1, read on the forward strand.
ATTTTGTGATAAAAATTAATTGATTTTAAGTATGAAATTAGGTTCTTCTCTGTTTTCGTATTGTTCTTGAGGGCTTCAATAAATGTGGGGGGTATGTTGTGGGTTCTTCTTTCAGCTGTGTGTTGGGGACAATCTACTATAATGTGTTTAATTGTTAAGTGTGTGTTACATTGGTTGCATGTAGGGGGATCTGTTTTTGTAAAAATAAAAGCTCTTTTTCTAGTCAAAAAAACATGACATTTTTACATCGCTATGTATATGCGAAATTTGTGTTTTTTTTCATTGAAATGCCAAATTTCAAAAACTTTGACACTTTCAAAAAATATTTATCAAACATTTTCACGTTCCCTTGGTTACAACACATCAAATTTATATTATTTTTTATTTTGGTCTTTCAATTTACTTAAATAAATCAGTAACTATTGTATTATTCTTTTTTGACAGTTGTAGAAAAAATGTTGTTTCTATTTCGTGTTTTTTGGCGCGATCGAATGACTTTTTTGCCTTGACATGACGGTCTCGACCAAAAGTGACATTCTCACGCGCAACAAAAAACACTCATTTCGCACACTTCATACAAAATTTAAAAAAATTGGGATAATGGCTCAGCGGTATCAAGTCGGCCTGTGGATCCTAAGAACTCTGCTTCGATCCCCACAGCCCACAACATTTTCACTAATTTAAAATTACCCCTGTTGCTCCCTCAGCACTAATATCTTTGGGGGCCGTGATTTGACGGCTGTTAACCGCACTTTACGCGTGCCACAACCCAGTAAATGGTAAAAGGCGTGATGATATATTTATTTTAATTTTATTTTTAATACAAAAAGGGGTTTCACTACGAAACCACCATAAAAATATGCGTTCCACTGGCTAAATATTGGCGCGTAGTGGTCATTTGCAGAAACCGCAATTTTTTCAAAAGTTCGTTTGACCGAATGACCTAATGCATTTATTTATGTTAATCTTATATTATTTGAGGTTTATAATAACATTTTATAAAAAATCTGGTGTGTCCACCATACGACTTTTTTATACACAGCATATTTAATATTTAGAATATATGAATTTTATATAGTATTATTAAACATGTAATTGATTTTTTTCAGTAATTCAGCATTTATCTGTTTGAAACATATAAAATATCAAATTTGTTTACGTATAATTTTTTAGTAATGTTGACTACATTATGTCTAACTTTACTGACGAGGCATATACAGGCTGTCCGTTTTTCGAGCCTAACACTTGGTATCTCAAGAACCGTGAGATATGAAGTCGAATAAATTGAGGCAAAGTTGCCAAATTAGTTGACCATTTTAATGATTTATTTGTTTTTCCGAAAAAAGATATAGATAACTAGATAAACCGAAAATTTAAATTTGTTTTTTGTTTCTATTGCTACTATGATTATTGAAATATATTATTAAATATAAAAATTAGTTTTTCTCAAAATTAGACGCATATTCAGGAAAATTGCAAATAATATTTTATGTCCAAATATTTTTGCTAACATCTTTTATTTGAAACTTTTTTTCATAACTGATTCCATTTTTGAAATAAATGGAATTTATTGTTTTGTGTGTCCAGTAATTTTATTCAAAATCAACTCAGCTCTTCGTATTTTCATGAAACTTATAATTGCCAAGTTTTGTTAACAAATCTTATCTCGTTCATGAGATATTGCACACTCGGACACACATCCATCCATCCATCCATCCATCCATCCATCCTCCATTCGCAAACACACACAGACATCATTGAGAAAATGATCAAAACGGATTCAGTGGACGTTAAAACACGTATTTCCGCGAAAATCTCGTCGACGATTTTTTTCACGATTCCAATACTTCCTTATACTGTGTATAAGAAAGTAAAAAAGATTTTAATTTGGGCCTGAAAGGGTTAAGTTTTATATCGTTTTTTTTCCTGGGCTACGATTTCCTATTGATCATGTATGCGTAAAATAGCTTCATATAGCGAATAGTAAATTCCATGTCATAGTTAATTAGTAGAATTCCTCTTGCAATAACTTTCCATATTCTCCACGTAATGCGGTAAATGTCACAAGCATTTAATTTGGCTGCTAAATTACCAAATACATCAATTTCACTGACGACGGTTGCACCAAATTAGACGTCCCAAATAAGTAGTCAGATATTTGACCTTTGTAATTATAAAGTCACCTAGATCTGTCATTTGCTCAGACAGTGAAAGTTTTACTGGTTACATGGCTTTAAGTGTGTTAGAACAGAACAGAACATTGCTAGCTTGAAAGTCCCCGTGTAGTCAAGATTAGGCGGGATGACATTTAGCGTAATCCGGGATTGAACTGAGATCAAGTTTAAATACTTGGCTGAAATTTCAAACCTTGTTTCAATGCTTCACTGCACGAGAATAAATAAGTGAATGCAGCAATGGACTCATGAAAGAACGAATTGTTTGCTAAGATTTACAAGATAAGCAAAACTTACATAAACACTCGTTCATCTTGCTAGTATTTACTAGATTTTTCCGGGTTAGATAACATACTACGCCAAAAACTACAAGCTATTTTAAGAACCAAAACGTTTGGTTTGTCACCATTCCTAAATTGGAAACCATTATTATAAATAAACTAGGCTCATTCGTGGCCACCAAAATGAGCGTCACGCTAGATGGCCCCGTATCTCAAATCTTTTCAAAATTTTGTGTTCAGTTAGTGCTAGGTTAGCTCTAAAATAATTTCGTGTTTATGATTTGGTGTGGTCATTTTAGGAATTAAATCAGTCCATTAAAACCATTGGGGGTCGTGATTTTACGGCTGGTAACCGCACTTCACGCGCAAAAATATATCACCAAGATCTGTTACAGCAGAATTTCATCCTCTGTAATAGGTAGAAGGCGTGATGACATATTTATTTTATTTTTTAATAAAAATAAAACAGAATAACAAGTGTATATGAAAAGCACAAACTTTCAAAATTTGTACCTAAGCAGAACAAACCTAGCACTAACTCCTCATATAAAAAGATTTTTAAAAATTGAATAAATAGAGTAGGTTCTCTCTTAGCGTCACGCTGGATTCTTCAATTTAATTGTTAATAACATTTGTATATGAACAGCACAAACTGTCAAAATTTGTATCTAAGTAGAACAAACCTAGCACTAACTCCTTACATAAAAAGATTTTTAAAAACTGAATAGATTAGGTAGGTTCTCTCTTAGTGTCACGCTGGATTCCCCAAGTCAACTGTTAATAACATGTGTATATGAATAGAACAAACTTTCAAAATTTGTATCTAAGCAGAACAAACCTAGCACTAACTCCTCATATAAAAAGATTTTTTTAAACTGAATAGATTAGGTAGATTATCTCTTAGTGTCACGCTGGATTCCCCAATTCAATTGTTAATAACATGTGTATATGAATAGAACAAACTTTCAAAATTTATACCTAAGTAGAATAAACCTAGCACTAACTTCTCATATCAAAAGATTTTTAAAAACTGGCAAGATTAGATAGGTTTTCTCTTAGTGTCACGCTGGATTCCCCACTTCAACTGTTAATAACTTGTGTATATGAATAGAACAAACTAGAACAAACCTAGCACTAACTGTAGGTACACAACATTTTGAAAAGATTTGAGATAGGGGGCCATCTAGCGTGACGCTCATGCCACTAAAGACCCACATCTATCTTTCGTCTTGTTTTGGAACGTGAATTCTTTATTATTTTTTTAGTTTTGATTAACCACCTTTACGAAGATTATGTTATCACAATAGATTTTTGTTTTTAAAGTGCGAGGCATACGCATAAGAAAAAGTTTCCATATTGTTTTATACAAAAATATTTTAAATCAAAATTGTAGAGAGTTAAATTCTGCATGCAAATCTGTCAAAATAATTTTCTATAAATATATTTGAAAAAATCATATTGCCACCCATCAGGATTTTACCCGCGGATGTTCTGACAATGGATTTAATTGTTGGTGGTGAACAAGTGATATTTTTCAAGTGCCCATTGCCTCTATGGTTTAATTGGCAGAACATCCACTGCCCAAATGGAAGGTTCTGGGTTTATATTCCGGTAGTGACAAGATGATTTTTTCATTATTAATTAAATTGACATAGTCATAATATTTACTATGTACGATATTAATTGTTAATCAAGGTAAAACTGTAAAATTTTACATTTCTAACGTTATATACAAGTAGTTATTAAAATCAACATTTTTGAATAATTTAAAATGTATTTTGCAGTTTTATGTGTTACACGAGCAAAATTATACTTTTTTCCTGATTTAAATGGAAATTTAAATCTCTATAACTAGGTAGTATTTTTGTGCAAAACAATTTGGTTATGGAGTCTTTTGTGTAAGGAAAAACTGATTTCCATGTTAAACACCTAATGGTTTGCTATTTAATTCACATTCTGTACTGTGTCTGCACAGGCTCTAGGGGCGGACAACCGGGACATTTGTCCGGGACGACAAATGTATAGGACGGAATTTTCGCTGTGAATGTATTTGTGTCAAAAATCAGATAGCCATGAAAATAAAAAACAAATAATTAAACATCTCATTCTGACAGTTCAGCTGAACAATTAAGATAAGGATTTCTTGACTGCCCTGTCAAAATGAGATTCTGTTTTATTTGTTTTTTGTTTTCATGGCTATCTGCTTTTTGACACAAATGTCACATTTTATTTTTCAAATATCTAGTGTTACAGACATACTAGCTTAACAAATTTAAACTTTTTAAACGTAAAATTTAATTTTAAACAATTTTTTATGTTTGTACTTTTTCTCAAAAATGTGCAGAGGAGACTTTATTCATATAATTTAACCTGAAATAAAACGTCAAACGTCATTCAAAATGTGGAAAGTGCAATTCCGTTTTCATGTCGCTGGCTATTGTGAAAATAAGACATCATTAAAAATATTTTTTGTTCCTGAGTAAACATTTTACTGTAAGATAGTGCAAAAATAAATAATTGTTTTACTTTAATTTATGTCAAATAAGTTATGACGTTTAAGGTTCAATTGTATAAATAAAAGACATGCGTTTCGCTGCCCATCTATAGGCGTATTCCATTTGCCATTTGGATCAGATCTAACTTACATTTACTGAACCAGATCATTTATTTATTTCACTAGATTACTTCCCTGACTTTATTTTCAGTATTAAAATTACTTATTCTAATTTACTTTGAAGTAATTCGCCCGAATAAGTGCATTAGTTTGCTTAATTTAGTTCATTTAGTCATGTTGTCGAATTTATCTGAATTGATTTAAGTGAACCAAGTGGCAAATGGAATACAACATAGGATGAACATCCATTACATTTCAATAGCTTTTTCTTTTAACAATAAATTACATTTTTATTTTGGGCAGCTGGGGCAGCAAACTATATTTTTGCGAGGGAGCTCAAAATTTGAAGTTTCTGTATTATGATATGAAATAAAATTATTTTAAAATCTAACTATGAATATTATATCGTATATGTTCAGTGGATATATCTTGAATTATTGCTACCCCATTTGATGGGACGTAGCGTGATTTTATATATGTATGCATGTATACCGGATGATGCTTGTAAGGCAGAACATAGGGATTTAACATGGGATATTTTATAAATTAAATTAAATCAAACTTTTATTATTTTGAATAAAAGTTATGTTTTGTTTAATTTTATTTAATTTATAAAATAGCTTATGGTTTATAACCTTCAAACATTGACGTTTATAAATAATTAATGAAAAACAATTTACCTAACAGTAATTATGAAATTTATTTTAAAATTTGTGGCACACATAATAAAAAAATATAAAAACAGTATGGTATGCTTCTTTTAAATCTGAACACTATTGCATTCTTCTCTTTTTTCAGTAAAATTAATAGGAGAGCAGGAAATTGCATAAAACTAATATCCCATGTTAAGTTCCTATGTAATGGCACAGTGGTATCGTGTCGGCCTGCGGATCCGGAGAACCCTGGTTCGATCCCCACAGCCGACAAAACATTTTCACCAATTTAAAATTACCCCTGTGGCTTCCCCACCACTAACATCTTTGGAGGCCGTGATTTGACGGCTGGTAACCGCATTTTACGTACATAAATATATCACTTACCGAGATCTGCTTCGGCAGAGTGCCATACCCAGTAATGAGTAAAAGTCGTGATGATATATTTATTTTATATTTTTTTTTTATTTATAAAAACCACCAATTGATTGACTTAGAAAGGGCTGCAAATTGAAGACCGCCCTGGACGGCAAAAGTTCTAGGTACGCCACTGATTTTCATCAAGAACTAGATTATTTTTTTGTAATGTTTGTACAATGTTTCTGTTTAATTTGCAATGCTTCTATCACTATAGCTGAAACAGAGGGAAATTTAGAAAGACATTTTAACCTAAATTAACTTATCACTGTTTAAACTCGTATCAATAACAAGAGATGGAGCTAAGAAGAAGATGAATTCTCAGATTTTTGAGTTACCATTGTATTATTCATCAACAAGTGTCAGCCAGCAAAAGATTAAATACTAATAGCTTTCAAAATTGTAAATTCCATCAGAGGAAAATTCCAAAATGCAAAATGAAGTGGCTGAGCCGAAATGAATTCTTACAGAGATTTCAAAATGTATTGAAAGAATTTTTTTTTTAAATTCAACAAAAGGGAGATGATTGTAAAAAGCTGCAAGATCCGGAGTGGTTGTGTGATTTGTTTTTTTTTTTGACAGATTTGACTGGTAAATTAAGTGATCTGAATTTGGAATTACAAGAAAAAAATTAAAATGTAGGTGATATGATTAGTAGTATTTCCGCATAAAATGAAAGAAAAAAAAATTTAGATCATTTTATAAATTTACAAGACCATTTACAAAAATATTCTGTTTTTGTATTTGATAGCGCGCAATCTCTGAAATTGAGAATGTTGTGGATGGTTTTGAAACTAGATTCAGTGATTTAAAAAAATTTAAGATATTGTTCAATAAATTTCTTATCCGCTTAATGTCGACTTAGATTCGAAGCAAATCGCAAGTAAAATCACTGAAATATTTCACATGGAAAAGATATTACTTGAAAATGAAATAATAACATTGTAAAATAATATCTTTCTAAAAGCCAGATCACCAGAAAAAGACTTGGAAATATGTTTGCCCAGAAAAGTACCCAAATGTAAAAAAAGAACGAATTTTTAAATTCTTGTCTCGGTTCTACATATTTGTGTGAATCGGCCTTTTCGTATTTAAAACAAACAAAAACAAAACATCGTTCTACTCTTACTGGCTTGCATACAGAAGATTATTTACGTTTGGTTTTATCACAAAATATTCTCGATTTTGATAACTTTGCAGATGACATGAAGTTACAAACTTCACATTGATTCAAATTTGTATAAATGTAAAAAAAAATACTTTTAGTTGTATTTCATTTCAAAATTAATAAACAATATTTTTCATTATACGTTGCTTCACTTTTGTAACCATATACAATTAAATTTAGAAAATGGTAGATCCCGCCATATTATCAAGAAAAATTCGATTGCATATCAAATTAAGTTGGCCAGCCCTGTTCTATACTGCAGAGCTATTGAAAATTATACTTCGTTTCATATTTGCTACTATACTATCCAAGATAAGATTTATTTTTATTTAGACAGTCAATAATATTTACTTGACGGAACGCCCAGTACACAACAAAATTACAAAGGGTACTGCGTAGTTGGCATAAAGTTAAGGAACGAAAAAATTGTAAGGTACATAATAATAGTATGACTGGTTGAACGTAAGAAAATCTGTGGCAAATATAAAAATAAACGTACTTGGCTGAAGAAAATACACGCAAATTTATTGAATTTTTGTACGTCACGCAGCTTAAAACTCGCACGAGTCGCCGGTTATTCATTCAGCAATTTATAAACCGTGAAAAATAAACCGTAAAATATGATTCTCGAAACCTGAATAACTTGAAACAAAGATTATATCATAGTGAAAAAATAAAATTATGTTATTATGTTTTCCGCATTCCAGGAGTATCTAAAAAATTATTAAACTACCTAATTTGAAGTTAAATATTTGTATATATATAAAAAACCTATCAGAACAAATACAAATATCGCTAAAGCCTTATCAAAAAACAGATTACATAACAAAATGATTACGCAACTATATTTCACACGTGTGATTTTGAACTTCAGATATTTGTCACTTCGAAATGCATCTATAATATATGCCTCATTTGCATATAGATTATAGGTGGTTTATTTATTCTCGCCGACAAAGAATTCGAATTGAAAGATACCCACATTTTATTTTCTTCCTGACCTTTCACCAAACATTGTTACCTACAAATGATATTCATTAAATGATGTAAGATACCACACAATTTCAATTGTTCATTATTAATAATATAATTTTGTACATCATCATTCCTTTTTCGTTCATTTTTATGCACTCTTCTGATTCATATTTTAGTAGGCGACTTAAACCAACCAATTTATAAGTCTCTAAGTATCAGATTGTCATTATCGTCTGCCATGTTTACCGTTACAATAAAATTTTGCAAATAAACATTTAGCTAAGAAAATGTAAAACAATATGCCTACGTGGATTTAAAACATACGAGATATACCAGGTGGTGCTTGCAGTGGCGGACTAACTCCTTCGAAGACCCGGGGCGGACTCTAATACCGGGCCCCTTATATTGAATAAGAACAGAAAACAATGGAATAAAAAATACAAAGTGCAATGGGATCTATATTAATGTATAATAGTTTTATAAAACATGTTTTCTAGCCTTAACTTTACTAAACTTATCTATAATATCATCAAAATCTAATGTCTTCGCTGCTTTCCGCTCTATAGATAGAATTGCCAAATTTATTAGCCTATCCCCGGTCATAGTGGATCTCAGGTAATTTTTTTATTAATTTAAGTTTCGAGAAACTCCTTTCACATAACGCCACGGAAACACAAAATTGTTAAAAAGTATTGAATAATCAGAGGTATGTTGGGAAGGGATTCACTGAAGTCTCATTTAATAATAAATTGAAGAATTTCTAGTGCTGTCCAGGTGAGAAATGTTTCTGCATTTGTATTGGTGGCGGATAAATGGTGTCGAAATCTCTTTACTTCTTGCACCACTTGCCACTTGCACATGAGCGGTATATTTATTGCGCTACCACTCAGTGTTGCCAACTATGTTGAAAGAAAAATTCGTAATTGTGAATAAAAAAATCACCTAATAAATCATAATTGTATGTTCATTCAGTAAAAAAAAAATTAATCTGGAAACGGGGGCCCCTCTGTTTGGTAGGGCCCAGGGCGGACCGCCCCTGTCGCCCCCCCCCCTTAGTCCGCCAGTGGGTGCTTGGTCGTCGTATTCATTTTAAATCGAAGCACTGTCAAAGTATTAACAAGATAAACATGCGAATGAGTTTTCATTATGGTACAACATTATAAGCTAATTATGCTACAATATTATGTAAAAATCAGTTCGAGGAATAATAATAAGTTTTTATAGTAATAATAAAAAAAATATATATTTTGACTAATTTGTTTTTATTTTTAAAAGTCGTCGCGATTGACTGAAATCAGGGCCGCGATCGACGTGTTGGCCATCCCTGGTATAGAATATTTGAAATGATTTACTGCGATTAAAATTCAGCTGGCTGAGTCACCGCAATTGAAACAGGCGATCTAGCACTGCAGTCTGCAGGTATCTACGAGAATAATACAGATACAGACCATTTGCGCTTGACCCAAATACCAGGCTGACCCAAGAATAGTTAATGTTGCATTACTCTTTGCCGAGTACTGACCGATTTAAGTTTCACTTTCATTTTCTGGTAGAGCTTGTTTAATTTACCAATTGATTATTATCAATTATTAGTTATGAAAGTCAAACAAATTTCAGGCTAAATTACTTTCTAATTACCTATAATAAAACTATTAAAAACATATTGATATTCGCGAAGGTAGATAAGATGGAAGCGTCTTTATGAACACGGAAGTTGAGATTTTGACAGTCATCTGTTTTTATGCACTTGTGGTTGAACCACTTGCTAAATTTTGCAACTTTCTTTTCTACGCCGATTGCTCGTTTACAAAGCTTGATATGCAAAACTAGCATGCATAGGAAACTATCAATCATATCCGATCAAATATTATTTATTGATTTACACCCACATGCATGCACATTACGAAAACATTAATTTAAATAAACAGACAGTTACATAAGTGTAACATATACATAAATTTGCGATCCACCTCTTCGTTTGAAGTCGGAGTTGGTTCGAAGCGCACCTGGAGCTAATTATCTCCAGTAGGGCAGCATCCAAGGTGGCTGAAACAATGCGTTATTGAATTATTTTCGCGTTGAGAGTCTATTTTCACTTTCCAGTACGAGTGCGACCAGGAAATGCCACAAATACTTTTTAACGAGTCGCGGTTAGTTGGCCGTTGGCGGCGGTTTGGGCGCAGGTAAATATAAACTTTTGGCTCCATGGACGCGAGATCTGTGCCCTCTTGTGCTAGAAATACATTCGCCTGAAACTGGCAGAATCGCTGGCCCCCCAAACAGAGCTTTGTTATTGACTCGTCTGTCAGGTTTGTTTTGATTTGAGGATTCGACAAACGATGAGAGATGAACTGAATAACGTTTCTATTGGTGATAGCGAATGGCGGGTATTGACTCTGTAAATAAAGAGATATTATCTAAGGATGTGACAGATTATTGAAAAGAAATAATAAATAGTACTTCTGGAGACGCGCTTTCGCTTCATAAGCTCAATGATTTTAACTTGTAACAGTACAACTGCGGTCGAGTGGTTTCGATTACTTTATTGTAAATTCTCTGCTTTGTAATTGAAATTAATTTCTGGTTATGGAACATAGAAAATGCAGAAATAAATAAAATAGTTCTGGACAAATCCGCATACGTATTTTCCAGATTAAATCGTTTCGAGGTTTATTATTTATTTACTACTCTTTTTAGTTACATAATAGGTATTATTTTGTAATTACACTTGTCCTGAACAGTTGTTTAATGGAAACAGTAGTTTTATGAGAAATTAAACAAAATCAAATTATAGTATCTGTGTGTGTATTTCATTATTTATTCATTTCAACTATTCTTAAAGATTTATATAAAAGAGAACATGAATTTTTAATTTTAATTTTATTTTGTTACTCTGCACAACAGGAAGTAAATCCCAATGACAGTACAGGGGGCCTACAGCTTATAGTGGAATCCGAACCACTCAGACACAATCGTATTTTTTTTATATAAGTAGAAGTCAGTGAGATTTGAACGCACGACCTCTTGCTTGCTAATTAAGAAACGCAAGTTTTACCTCGCTTTTATCCACTGAGCTACGATTGCCTGTAAATCTGTAAGACTACAGTGCAATTTTTTAATTTAAAATATTTTGAAGGAAGACTACACTGGGGTATAAATTCAAAATGGCGAGAATAGAAATTTAGCTTGTAAAATAGAAATAGGTATATCTCGAAATATATTTAAATAAAGAGAAAAAGAATGAAAATAAAAAGAGGATAGTCAAAAGAAAGATTGAAAGTCTTTTGTTGGTAACGGTAACTTTTAACTAAACAATACTATTCAAATTCAAAGACTAAGTGAAAACTATCGGTGTTAGTTAAGTTTAACAACGAGACAGTAACTAATACTGCAGACATTTGTTTTATGAATCTCTGGCAGACATGTAACATACAAATGTGTTGTACGTATTGACAAATACAAATGAACCCAGTACGACGATATTATATTCATGGAAAAGCATTTGTCTTCGTTCTAACTTAACTCTATTAATTCGTTGCGTCATCATCAGTACATTACAAAAACTGAACACATTATATACAGTTAAAATTTACAGTATTGCACAGTTACATAAATTCCTAGAATTAAGTTTTTTTTAGAAAAGAATTTAACCTAGAATCTTCTAACTTTCTGCAAAATTATGTAGGTGTTCTCATCTAATAGAGAAAAGAAATAATGAAGTTAAATGGATATGAATAACAAAATAAAAAAGAATATATCATCACGCCTTCTACCCATTACTGGGTGTAGCACTCTGCCGAAGCAGATCTCGGTAAGTGATATATTTTGCGCGTGAAGTGCGGTTACCAATCGTCAAATCACGGCCTCCAAAGATGTTAGTGGTGGAGGAGCCACAGGGGTAGTTTTTGAAATTATGAAAATTGTTTGTCGCCTGTGGGAATCGAACCAGGGTTTTCAGGATCCGCAGGCCGACTTCATACCACTGAGCTAGCCACCCCACATGAATAATAACTAATAATAAACAATAAATGAAGCAATAGCTTCATAAGCAAAAATTGACGAAATGGGACGTCGCTACCTTCAACTCGGAACCAAAAATACAACTGTGTCGAGCAGTTCAGATTCAACAGTAAGATGTAGGTCTCTTGTAATTGGAATTAATTGCTTGTAGTGCGATACCGTTGAGACTAGAATTCGTTGCCACTGGACGAGTAATGCATAAGAGAAGACGAAAATTCTCCAGTATTTGTAATTAGTAAACATTTGAATTGTTTTCATAATATCTTTCAATTGAGGAAATGGGTTGAAACGGGAATTGGATATTTCCAGAGCTGGGCAGTAGCTAGCTACTAGCTTAGCTACATTTACCTTAGCTGTAGCTGTAGCTTAGCTAACTGTGAAAAAATATAGCTGTAGCTTGTAGCTAGCTACTTTTTTTTCTATTAGCTTAAAAATAACAACTGAAGCTACTTTTAAAGCTATTTTTGTAGCTTAAAGCTACTTTTTAAGCAGAAGGTCAACAAAGTACGCATGCGTACAAGCTAAATCCACACAAAATAATTACTTGTTGCCGGTTCTAACTGACTCTAATACGCAAAAATACACAGTAGGTGCCAGATGGTATTTGCTATTTTTTATATTTATGTACGTAATAGTAAATTAACAGTCATTATAACAAAATAACAAAACTGATCATATGACAATGGAAAATTTAATTATTTCACAATAATTTAAAAAAGTAGCTTTAAAATTTAACAGCTACTTTAACGAAAGCTTTTAGCTGTAGCTTAGCTACTTTTTTAAAGAATAGCTGTAGCTTAGCTACTTTTTTTAAGTAGCTTGCCCAGCTCTGGATATTTCTCATTTATTTAACATGGAGACAAAAATGAATTGCCGCGAAATGAAAATTTGGAACGCGACATGAATTATCTATTTCTCGTTTCGCTTCGTCTCGTGATATCACTAATTTCCTATTATGTAGCGTAGTAAACAGATAAATAAAAATGAAGTTTACTGTAATAATAATAAAGGGTTATTGCAAGAGAAAACCGATAGAATCTTACTGAAAGAAAAACGTTTTATTGGAACGATCATAACAATAAAAGAAATATAAATAGACGCTTCTCTTTACCTTCCTATAAACCTCAACCGTAGTAAGGTCCAGACATTGTCATATTTGAGTTAATATCTGGACGTATCCTCAAATCCCAAATTGAGTGCTTGAGCATCGGCACGTAGGAGAGTGTAGTGGAGGCCAGCAAAACGAAAACGAGCGTTCGTGGCCGACTTGGCTTCGCGCTTTCTGGCTCCCATCCAAATCGGTCTGCGGCCTGTCTGCGTCGCTTGTGTTTCACCGACAGACAATCGCTTCCTGATCGGCGATCGCGGACCAATTTCCATCTTATACCGTTTATCCTCGTTGCGCGGATTACACTCTTCCATTTGCGAAATGGAATGTCGTTATTTCGATGTTGAGGTTAAGTTTGCGGATTGTTGGATTATTTTTAACTGACATTGATCGCGAATTGATAATATTAGCGCCGCTATAAATATAGAAAAGTTATTTGTCTTTTGGCCGTGGTATTCGGGATATTTTTCCTCAGATAGATATGCTCATTTGTGTCTTCTCCTGATTAAGAGATGAATCATCATCATAAAATTCAATTATGCAATGTTCGCGTATTGTGTCATTGTAATAACTGATATATTTTTGCATATGACAGGCACTACAGGCAGTCGTAGCCCAGTGGGTACCTCGGTGGGTATAAAGTTCAAATCTCGTTGACTTTCATTTATGTATACCAAAAACATATGACTGTATGTACGAGGGCAGGGTGAAAAGTTCCTGAAAAATGAAACAATGAATGATTTATTTGGTAAAAAAATATTTTATTTCTCAACATAATCTTGTAGCTCGATACACTTCGTCCAACGTTCTTCTAATTTTTCGATTTTGACAATCCTTCAAAATAGGCGTTTGTCTCAGCGATGACCTCATCGTTGAAGCCAAATCTCTTTCCGCTGAGCCATTTCTTCAAGTTTGGAAATAGATAAAAATCGCACTGGGGCAAATCTGGAGAATATGGTGGATGACGAACCAATTCGTAGCGCAATTCATGCAATTTTGCGATTGCGACTGCGGACCTGTGCGTCGGTGCGTTGTCCACAATGCGGCACCCATCTGGCAGATAGCTTTCTCATATCCAAAAATTTATGTAAAATGTTCCGTACCCGTTCGGTTGAGATGCTCATAGCTTCAGCAATCTCGTGCACTTTAACTCGCCGATCGTCCAATATCATACCATGGATTTTATCGACGATTTCTGGCGTTGTAACCTTAATTGGACGACCAGAACGTTCGGCGTCCTTTGTGGTCATTCTACCACAACAAAAATCAGTAAACCACTTGTGAATCGTTCCAATCGATGGTGAGGAGTCCCCATAATGTTTAAAAAGCGATGCTTTGGTTTGCGTAATATTTTTTCCACGCAAGAAATAATGTTTAATCAAGACGCGAAATACACTTTTTTCCATGTTTTCAAAAATCTTCACGGTTGCTTGTTTTCGATGGGTGTCAAAACAGAACTGAATGACATATCAGTCTGAAAATTTTAATGCGTTCTAGTTAAAGATGGTACATCACAAATGTCACATTAGATTTGCGATTGTGGCGCCATCTGTTTTATTTTTCAGGGACTTTTCACCCTGCCCTCGTAGGGTTTGGGTTGCTAACTTTGAATGCATGCTCACACAAAAAAGATCCGTGGTCCCTAAATTTCATTTTAATTAATATTAAATAATTTAGGTGAATTTTCTCTTATTGTTTTCAACATCCTAGAGATATTTAAAAAAAAATTACTTCATTATAATTCAATTAAGTGACTATTGGTTTGTTAGTAAATAGTGAACAGAATTCGGTACAATAAAATTATATTTCTATAAATGCAAAAATCATTTTTAAAAATATGACAAATGAATAAATATATCATCATGCCTTTTATCCATTACTGCGTGTGGTATTCTGCCGTTGCAGATATTGGTAAGTGATACATTTATGCGTGTGAAGTGCGATTACTAGCTATCAAATCACAGCCCCCA
This sequence comes from Pterostichus madidus, assembly GCA_911728475.2. Lineage (NCBI taxonomy): Eukaryota > Metazoa > Arthropoda > Insecta > Coleoptera > Carabidae > Pterostichus > Pterostichus madidus. The sequence continues at coordinate 20,829,164 of OU452307.1, forward strand.
AAGATCTTTGTGAAGGGGGTAATTTTAATGTGGTGAAATTTTTTTATCGGCTATTGGGTTCTCAAATTCACAGGCCGATTCGATACCACTGAGCCACCTTCTTCTTCTTCAATGGCGCTACAACCCTAATCGGGTCTGGGCCTACCGGGCACACCGAGCCGCAGTTTTTATGCTGCCGTACTGCCGGTTTTCGTAGTCGATGTTATTGTTTACGGCATATGTATAAGTGACTAGATTATAACGCTCGAGTATGATTAATACAAGTAATTGTATTTTTTATTTAACGACAAATCATACTTTGACGACAGGCGGATTCAAACTGACGAACCTTGGTTCGGGTGACATCACAGTATCTTAAGAGATGTTCTTTAACACGCGCAGCCACCTGCCCGTTGAAAATATAAAGATTATTAAAATTAATATTGAGTCCGGAACTCCGGAGAAAAAATGCCGAACTCGAAGTCTACGGGTCAAAAAAGCCTAGTTGGTAAATATACTGTGTCTATATGGTTCGGACTCCAATGTATGGCTTATAATGGGGATTTATACAGTTAAAAATGGGAAGAAAAAGAGATATCTCGTATTAGTGAGAGACCATGATCAATTAGAGCATATTTTTAACATTGCTTTTAATCTGCATCGTATGTTAAAAGTATGTTCTAGTTAGTCGTGGTCTGTCAACTAACTCTCTCACTAGTGCGAGATGTCTCTTTCTTTTGCTTCCCTTCCATCTCTCCCTGGCGTGACGTCAATTGTATAACTCGCCATTCAGAGTAAGATCCTGTTGTTGCGCTAAATATCAAATACGTTTTAAAAATTAGACTCTAAATTCCAGTTTACTTGTATTCCTGGAAGTGTAGTTCCTTATGATCTTCGAAGGATTGATAATGGTTCATTTATAGTGTTTTCTCATTAATTATAAACGTAATTCTGATCTTAAGAATAACAGTAATTGTTAGTGATGGCCTGTCACACACACAACACATACACATGGGATGAAACCTACTGATGTTTATTTAATGAGACATTCTGTTGAGAAGGGCCTAACAGGAATGACGTCTGAATCTAAATAGGTAACAGAATTTAAATTTAGGTTAGTTGCAATTAGTTTTACCGTGACATATAAACTAAGATAATGGCTTTGATAGCCTTTGAATGTATTAAATGAGTGTCTTAAAATACAAAAGCAACATTGTATGTCTGAATTCCAAATTACGAGTTAGGCATGTTTCACACTGTCCTAATTTAACTTCCTTGTGATGAATAACTATATTATACGTCATTTATTCATTTCTCAGAGTGGAATATAGCCGTTACCAGTCGTCAAATCACAATCTCTAAAAAAAATTAGTATATAGGATAATTTTGATGGAAGTTTTGTGGGAATAGAATAAGACAGTTATAGTTTGGCAGTAAATTCCTTTAAATAATGTTACATTAGTGCAACTAATTTTTTACTGAATTGGTGAAACTTTGGAAGAAGAAAGATAAAGGAGAAAACAACTTATGTTGCGATATAGTTGAAAGACGTGTACACGAGGTGTCACTATTAAATAACGAGACTGATGCTGTTTTAACATTTTATTTTGATTCCATACCTATTTACTTATTATCACTTTCAATATACACCCCTCCTCTATCCCTACAATGCTCCATGCGAATCTTCCATTGTTCGAAACAGTGCTGGAAATCTTCTTCTGTCAGCTCCTTCAGAACGCGTGCCGATTTGTCTTTCAAAGCTCAAATCTTGTTGCTATTAAGGCAAATTTCACCATAGGAAACAGATAGAAGTCGCACGGTACAAGAGCTGGCGAATTAGGCGGATGGTCCAACACTGGGATGCTTTACTTGGCTAGAAATCTGTCAGACATTGCGGAATGAGCCAGCGCATTGTTTTAATGGAGAAACCATGACTTGTCCTTCCACAATTCGGGTACTTTTTTCAATATAAGTTTTAGTAGCAGTTTTGCCAAGTTTCATGTGAAATTTCACAACATATCGTTGCTCTAATGTTGCACTCAACATTTTTTCGGCGAAACAAAAAAAAATCAACTCTAATTAGAACGAATGCTACGGCTATACGGATTTGTTTACAGAAGCAAGAGGTAATGCATTCGAAAGAGAAAGCTTCACGCTTAAAAGCTGACGGTCGCTGCTGTTTGGCGCATGCGTACTTCGGCTGTAGCAGCGTCAGTCTCGTTATTTAACAGCCACACCTCGTAGTTTGTTATTCATTCTGAAGTGAAAATTTGCACGGAATAGAATAACGAAATTAAATTACACAACAGCTACCAAACGACAGTCAATTGCCACAATAGATAAAATAAATAAATATAAATATATCATCAGGCCTTTTACTCATTGCTAGGTGTGGCACTCTGATATACTTATGCGCGTGAAGTGCGGTAACCAGCCATCAAATTACAGCCCCCAAAGATGTTAATGGAAGGGAGTCACAGCGGTAATTTTAATGTGGTGAACATGTTTGTCGGCTGTAGGAATCGAATCAGGGTTCTCAGGATCTACAGACCGACTCGATACCACTGAGCCACCTACCCCATACCATAGATAGTGGATCTTATTGCGGTAGAGTAGTGATTCTTAACAGAGGATTTTGCGGACCCTTAAGGATCCATAAAAGAATCTTAAGAGATTCGAAAAAGTTACCTCAAGTTTTAATTGTATCACTACTTACTAGTATTTTTTTCTGTAATTATAATTTTTTTAATATTTTATTTTATTTTTAATTAAATTTTTCGTGCGAATCCAATTTAGTTGCACACAATTGAATTTTAATTTCTGCTAGTCTTTTTATGTATTTAGGTAATACTGTTTCGTTATACTTGTGTAATAAAAAGTAAGTATTTAAAATATTTGGAAATTTTTGGTATTCGACAGAATAGGTCTAAAATTGCTGGAGTAAAGGAAAAGGCTTCTTTAGATCCTGCTGATTTTTAGGCAAGGCAGACTCAAATATTTCAAAATCTTTTGATACTAACGCATGCATTGTCAGAATGTTTCATAGTCAGATCTTGAGATCGTCTACGTTCAGTTTATCTCATCACGAACGCCTAGATGTGCATTCAGATTCTGTTACAATGTTATTCCCAAAAATGCAATATCATTAATGATAGATTTTCGCGGATCACTCAAAGAAAGTTGATATCACATCTGCATTATTTATTCTAATTTCGATGATACTGTGATTCCAAAAAGTAGAACCCTTGAATAAAATGATAAATGAAAACGTGCTCGACTGCATTTGAATCCCTGTTGTCATCTGTTTACATAACAAGTGACGTACTACTGACGAAGGGGAGGCGATCTCTTCCAAGCTTCTGCCTTTTAGGAGTTCCATGAGATTTTATTTGGAAGAGGGTTGAAACTTTCAAATTTGTCTTAAAATAAAAATAAATATTTCATCACTTCTTTTACCCATTACTGGGTGTGATACTCTACCGTACCAGATCTTGTAATAACGATAAAATTCTTAACATAAATTAGAGGCAATTCTTGCATCGCTTATATTGGGTATAATCTTTATCAAGTCTAAATAATGATGAACTACAAATATTTTAAACATATTTATACTTATTTATAAAATGTCTTTAAGAAATATATCCTCATTTTAAAACATCTTTTTAGGTAAATCTGTTTCAAGATATGGAACGACAGAACTGCATCCTTTCGATAATATTCAAGTCTCCGAATGCACAATTTAAAGTTACTCTTTCATTGATTTCTTTCTGGATCCTTTTCAATCAATGTACTTCTTTGCCTTACTATGTTACTGTAAAGCGTCGCGTACTCCTTGTTTTAATAAAGGGAATTATGGCTTAATAGTTTAAAAATACGAATATTATAAAAAATAAATCATGTAACCACTGCAGAACCTACATGTATCCTTTGGGAATCCGTGGATTCCTGGTTCAGAAGCCCTGAAACAGGGACGACGTAGGCGGTAAACCTGGTAAGTGTCTCATGGGGGCGCAAGTAGTTAGAGGGCGCCGCCGATACCGCGGGATAAGAAATACATAGTTAGTAAGGCGGATAATCAAAGTCGGCTTATCTGTAGTAGTTGGAGATCAACAAATGTAACATGATTCACATTTGCATTATGGCCAAAATATTGTTGCAAAGTTGTTAAAGATCATGTTCATTCTGCTCTCAAGAATAGTTAAAAATGGAACGTTTGTTGAATGAAAGATTGGTAAAATGAGTGTATGTTGAAGATGAGAGGTTGCGTAGACGATCTAAGACTAAATGGATAAATTAAATATGTGTGAAAGATGACTGTGTGACGCAAAGATTCCAAGTGAGAGGAATAAGTACGCTTGTATGAAAGGTATTATGAAAGAATTTTGGATTCATTGTTTATTTATTTCCTCGAAGGACACTTCCTTCCTTTCTTTAATCTTTTTGATTTGTTTTTCAATTCTTACAATAGAGTATGGGGAAGGTGGCTAAGTGGTATTGAATCGGTTAGTGGATCCTTAGAACCCTAGTTCGATTCTCGCAGCCGATAAATATTTTTATCACATTAAAATTACTCCTGTGGCTCCCCCCACCACTAAAATCTTTGAGGACCGTAATTTGAAGACTGGTAACCGCACTTCAGTGTGTGTGAGTCAGTGCCACACCCAATAATAGGTAAAAGCCGTGATATATTTATTTATTTTACAATAGAGTGTTTAATAGTTAGAGAGCTAGGGTGCAAAATGATATCTCATTTATGCCAGTGACAGAAATGGATTTTTCTATAGATTATGTCATGATAAACATGAAAAAAAGAAAATTAGATTTGGGAACGGGTGGCACTATAGATGGCGTCGATGTTAATGCGCCGATTTTAAGGGTGGTTGTTTATCCCTACACCAGTCCACTTTCAGAGCTTCTGTCACCAATGAGCAACCAGCAGTAACTTTTATCAATAATTTTTTTGTCGTGAACAAGTAGTAATATGTCACAGAACACCATAGAAATTGCCTACTTTGGCTAGTTTTGTCGCGCATGCGTCACCGGTCAAAACTTCTGTCTATCGTTTTTATTACTTAATTATACCAAAGTCTATAATTTGAACTGAAAATTAGCCTGTAAAAATATGTCAACAACCACCCTTAAAATCGGCGCATTCACATCTACGCCATCTATAGTGCCACCCGTTCCCAAATCTAATTTTCCTTTTTTCATGTTTATCATGACATAATCTATGAAAAAATCCATTTCTGTCACTGGAATAAATGAGACATCATTTTGCACCCTAGCTCTCTAACTATAACTGCAATAGTGTGGAATTTACTTTCAAAACGAAGTGCAATGTGACACTACCTTTCTTATTTCTAGGAACCTATGAAAGAATATTTTTTTGCAATTTTAGTAGCATATAGTTTTGACTATTTGATGACAACTTTGAGAGGCGTGGGCGACATATTTGAAATTAGTAGGGGGGCCGCCAGAATAGGTAGCGCCGAATAGAATCACACAGATGCCATAGCAGTTTAAAGAAGACTACGTGTAATGCTTCCGATTTCCTACAACCTGCAAACGGATAGTGTGAAGCATGCCTACGCGACGGCGGTGGCGGTGGCGACGGCTCGCGACGCGTTAATCCACGATAAATAACGGTTGTCCGCCCGCACGCAGACATCACAACGGCCTTGATCGTAAATGCGTCTCACACAACTGCTCTTCCCAGACGATTGCCGTATCGCCGCATTCGCGCATCGCATCGCATCGCTCGCGTAGCGTCCGCATCGCAACGAGACAAAATCAGCTCGGGATGAGCACCAGGCACGTGGTTTCCCCGCCAAGCCACGTGCGCGTGACTCACGCGAGAAACACGCGCGACATCTCACCGTTATGTAACTAGATGAAATAGATCTGCAACTTGGTCGCACGGTCGATCACTGCGCATTGTCTAGCGGAAATTAGGTGTTATGGCACGTTGACTTAATGATTGTTGTGTTTTGTTTCGACGATGTAGATATGCTGTTGAGCAGAGTCACTTGATGACCAGAGTTTGGCCAAGTACCTTGTTAATTTGGCCCAAAGTGAATTTACATCTTGTTTTTTATTGTTATAGCTGTCAAATGTCAATGGGCTACTTGCTACATGATGTTGAAATTGTGGTTTTTCTTCTTGCGTAGGTACTTAATCTTTGCACTTAAACATTTATAAAAACATTTTTTTTAAATGCATTTTCATGTGTCTCTGCTCCTAATTTAGAAAAGAATTTTGTCAATGACATCATAGTCCCTTAAATAATTATATATTCAGAAGATAGTTGATGACCTGCACATTGTTAAATTATTTTTTTAACTTTGTTGACAACATAAATTTTCTTCTTATCAATAATAGTCTATTACATATGAGAATATCACAAAACAAACGACATCTAAAATTTTGTACTAAATATGTCTCATGTGAAATAAACATAAACAAAAACATAAACACATGTTTACTTTGTATCGACACATGCCATATTATGTTTTCTTTTGTTACTTTTGGAAACAAAAAATATGTTCTAGAATTTGGGCGTATATTTAAGGGTCGTTGATTTCCACCGAAGTTTGAATTTCTGTACGTTCGAACATTCGAATGTTGTGAACAGGCAGCAGAAAGTTATATAGGTAACCATGGGACTGTGTTTATAGTTAGACTTCCACCTAAGGAATGGCGCTAATAGTCTTTAGGTGAAGACATCCATTTTAGATAACTACAATATCGACAATCATTGGTTACTAGATTGTTCCTGTAGTTGTCATTTGTATATATTTCAAATTTTTTAATCTGTCAAGTATCCAATTAATTTTTATTTGTGAAATAATTGCATATAAATAATGCCATCAACTAATATCAATTGTTGTGTAAAAAACTGCACTGCTACTGGTAAGTAAGTGATCATATAATAAATAATATTTAGATGAGGAAGTCATAATATATTTTCAAGTTCACAAGGATTGGATTAAACTGCGATTCAAACAGTTCAAATTATAAATAAATTGTAAACAGAAGAATATTTTAATAAATATTCATATTGTAATAATGAATTTTTATTTCATGTAGTTTAAATAAATATAAAATAATAATAAAAATTACAAGCTGCCTAAATATGCATAACGGGTTGCCTATATACATGATTTTAGTTAGACTTCTACTACTCAGATGGCGCAAAATACAGTCCCAGTACGTAACACGGCAGTTTCTTATCTATAGTAGTATATTATGATCTGTGGTTGTGAACTTCGTCAAAAAAACTTCGTTGCTTCGAACCTTATAATTTTTTGAAGCTTCGAATTTTCGTATTTTTTGCCACTGAATTAACGCCATCCGTCATCTCCAAATACGCTCATGCATAATTCGCGAAAAGTCGGCCACGAATTAAATAATAAACTCGACGAAGTATCCTGCAAAAACTCTGCAAGGTTAGGCGTCTTAATGAAGCCATCTACTCTCTTACCGCCCATCTAAATGCTATAGACTTTTAGTAAGACGTTTTAAAATGACAATAAAAAGGATACAAAAACTACTGAAGTGTTTCTATCACTCAACCTATTTGTATTTATTTTTAAAATGACATGTCAAATTGTATTTCCGCCTTTACCTGGTGTTGTACCAACTGTGGAATAAGAAGATCCCCAGATTTGTATTGCCAGCTGAAATACTTACTTCTGATCACTCTGTACTTCATAGATGGAACATTTTAAGTATTTTTTTTATTTATTTATTTTTATCACAAAATATGTAATAAGTAAAAAGAACCCTAATGTGATTTAATAACTTTTATCGGTTCATTTGTTATAAGTCGTAACATTTTAAGAATTTAAAAAATAAATATGTTGTAAAACATTTGTGGAATAAAAATGATCAAAATCATAATATTAGAGACCTCATGATTCAGTTAAATGTAAAAAATGACATTTAAAGCCCGTCTGACATGATAAATTTTTATGTAAATTTTTTGGTTCAATTTTTTAGTACATTTTACATGTACATTTTCATTGAAGATACAACGAGGTCAATTTTTAGATGCGCATACGCATTTCGATTCGTTTTGAAAATATGTTGGTATTGAATTAGGACCTTTGTGTCAGAATCAAAATTATAATTTATATACGGCAGTTTTAGTGGCATAGAAAGCTTATTTTTGTACATCTCTATTAAGGTAGTACTAGTGTGAAAATTTTTTTTATAGATCTGAATGAAATTCGGCGCACGTAAACATTGGATAGTCATACGCATCCTGTTAAAATATGAAACACATTCTTCGTCTGTGAACAAATATATTCGCTTGTAAAGTTGAGTTCTGATACACGGGGCTTATGTCGATCATCACTCAGAATCGCACATATTTGGTTTGTGTACCTCTAAAATTTTGCAGTTTTATTTGAAAAACTAGTATGATGTTCTAGAACTATTCATGTATATTGATCAGAAGGAGAAAGTTTTTTACCGTTTAGTAATGGATATATAGCCATGAAAAGCCTTGTTTTAACGAAAAATTAAGAATCCCAATTTATAATGGCAACACCACACAGTGGTATGGTATTTGAAAATTCACTAGACCAATAACCTGTTAACAATTCATGATATTCAAATCATAATACGTATAAAACACTTATTTTATTAAATTTCTACATTTTTTGGAGCGGCAGTTTCGCCACTCGACAATCGATGGCGCCACCGTCACACTAGTACTACCTTAAAACGGGAACCAGTTGCCGAAACTACGACATTTTGATTAAATAATGATACAAATAGAAAAATGAGGTTCAAGATTTCAACAGATTCAACATAGTTTGACGTTTTAACAATACATCATTCCATTCGCTGCGCGCGTCTTATTTGCGCATTTAATTGAAGGAAACATTGAAGGAAATAGGACCGGTTCTATTTTTTTCATTAACATTAAAATTGAAGAAAACATTGAAGTGCCTGAGCATGTATGATACGTTGAATTTTTACAAAGTAAAAAATTGACATTCAAAATGTACATAAAAATTGATCGTGTCAGACGGGCTTAATCGTTGATTAATTGTTCATCCAAAATATATTTGGTATCAAATTAAAGCCCTCGGGCAGTGAATTCTGGTAAATATAGAAAAAAAAATACAATTAAGCGATCCTCAATTGTTTTTTTCAAAAGTTATACAAACTGAACCGAATTTATTTAAACTTATGGTCCCGAAAGTACTGTGATGGCCACAGAATATTTTTAAATATTGTTTAACATCTCGTCAAGTTTTAAATCGTGAATTTCTGTTACCCATTATTGATTTGTATTTACCTGGAGCAAAGTTCAAGAGAACGTTTATTTATAGAATTTCAAATTGCATATATGATTACATTTCATCATCTGTCAATTTTTATATCAACGTCATGTCAAAAAAGTATGAATAAATCATATCAAACATTAGATATTTATGAACCGTTACCTGTCATCATTGAAAATATGCCCATAAAATTCAATAAAATTATTGTCACAATATGTTATAATAATTATTCATTTCCTTCAACATTAAAAAAAAAACTTTTAAAAAATGACACGTGATGCCTGTGAAATAAAGTAACAGAATTATATTTAGTGGCCGTTCAATAATAAAACGTATCTTGCATGTGTTTGCCACATATTGCACAACATTTTATAACAACCACACAATAATTGTTGATGTACAAATTACACTCCTTATGACATTGAAGCGACAGCGTAAGTACATTTTTATAATTTATTGTTAATTATCTGAGAAAATGATACAAGCCACTGCCTACTTTCAGTTGTGAATAATTATGTTTGATTTGTTTATTGTTTAAATATCAAACATATGAACATTCAGTCTTTGTTGTGTGAAATATTTCCGAATTCACTTCATAATAATGTCATTCGATCTTTAAATTCATTTTCCGGTTATTTAAAATTTAATTTAAATATTGAAATTTATTTTATAGTTATTGATGTAAAGGTTAAGGTAGTAAAATAGCGGTTTATATTTTTATGTTTGAAGGAATATGAATATGACTCATGAGCTTAAATAAAATATGTAAATAAACAAATAAATTATTACAGATTTTACCCATTACTGGATGTGGTACTCCGTCATTTTAAATCTCGGTAAATGATATATTTAATGCGTGTGAAGTGCGATTATCAGCAGTTACCAAACTTGACCTTGTATTTTAATAGTGTATCTAAACATGAAATTTCATTTGTTTGGGTTTTAAAGATAATTGTTTCCCAGCACAGGAAGAATTATCAATATTTCGAAATGCATTAAATTATCATTAATTGGCATATTGGAGAAGAAGTAAAAAGTTATATTATTTTATAAATATTTCTGTAGTTATTAGATAACTATATGCCATGTTTGATAATTACGTAATTTTTTATATCATGGCAACGCAGCAAAAAGTTTTCCTGTAGACGCATTCCATTTGCCATTTGGGTTAAATCTGACTAACATTTACTAAACCAGTGTAATATTTTAGTAAGCCGAGAGCAATTTTGGAAAGGTAATAATAGACAAACGGCTTAAAGAGGTAGTTATTTTATTGATGAAGTAATAACGACGTTTCGGCCAAGGTTATGGCCATCTTCAGGTCAAGCGTTGAATTAATCAAAAAACAACAATTTTAAAGTTACTACTTAATATGTTATTAGGGCGAACATATTTAAAAATGAAAAAATTAATTAAGAAGCTAAATTTGCAAAAAACATGAATCTAAGTTTATATGTTCGCCCTAATGAGTCCGCTAGTCGACTAGCGGACCTGAAGATGGCCATAACCTTGGCCGAAACGTCGTTATTACTTCATCAATAAAATAACTACATCTTTAAGCCGTTTGTCCATTATTACCTTTCCCAAATTTACTAAACCAGATCACTTATTTATTTCGCTGAATTACTTCGCTGCCTTTATTTTCAGTACTAGAATTATTGATTCTAATTTACTTTGAAGTAATTCACCCCAATAAATGCATCAGTTTGCTTAATTCAGTTTATTTAGTCATGTTTTCTAATTTATCTGATTTAAGTGAACCTAGAGGCAAATAGAATACAGCTGATGTAACTTTCTTAAGAAATACTGATCATGTAGGTATATGACAAAAACGTCAAACGGTTTGACTCAAACCAATTATATTCTAACGGCATATTTATAAAAGGGGTTAGCGCTAACACTATTTTTTAAATTATCTACAACTCTGTTTCAAATTAAAATAGATTTATGAAAAGAATGAAATTTGATACTAATTAACACTCTTTTTAACTTAAGTTAAAAAAACTTGTTTCGTGCATTGAACAATGAGTTAAAAACAAAATAAAAAATGGTATTAGTGTTAATCCGCTTTGTGAATCTGCCTGTAAGAGATTAATATCCGAAGATGGCTTAAATCAGGTATCGGCAAGCCCTAACTATTAAGGGCGCAAATGAAAATCTGGAAAACTTCGACTATTGCTTTCCAAATCATTTTAGACAAAAATGCTCCAAATAAAAGTAGTAAAGCTAATGAAAACGGATTGTTAAGCCTCACCAATATAATAGGTAAAAAATATTTTGGACACAGGGCTTGGTGTAGAATATAATATAATTTTATTAAATTTTAGACGTTTCGTGGGTGTATATCCCCATTATCAATACACCTAAAATAGTACAAAAAATATAACAAACGAGAACAACAAAATATAAGAACAGGAACAAGTTGTAAAGCTTAAAATTCTTAATTTTTTTGGTTAATAGTTTTGTAGTAGACTGCAAAATTGTATTGCTAATATAATCAACATTGCAGCTCTTATAGTCCTCTAGATCAGCGTTTGTTAACCTTTTTTGTCCACGGACCCCTTAGGAAATCAAGCACAATTTTAAGGACCCCCTTAATAACAAAAGCAGCAATAAATAATAAAATAAATGATTTTAGTACTACAAATTACAAAAAAATATACTTTTTAATATAAAATACGTTAATGTGAAAATTGGTGCTGCTTTTTTGCAACTAAATTAGTGATATTTGGGTCTCAAATCTGATTCCACTTGTAATCTGTTTCTGTATTTGTTTTTAGTATACACAAGAGCTGAGAATGCCTTTCCACAGAGGTATGTGGTTGAGAAAAGCTGTAAATATTTCAGTACTTCTTCTGATATTTCCTTATAATCTTTTATTATATTCACCCAAAAACGTATAGGGTGTTCAATTTAGTTGTGCCACCTACAGCTACAGCTACAAGGTTGGTTAAATTAGCAAATAAATACCAGTGTATTACAAAACTATTAACAATATTTTATTTCGACCAGTCGTTCTTAAAATACAGGGTACAACTTTCTTATTTTAATTGGGAACCTATTTTTATATTTGCTTATTCGATTCAATATTTTTTCTGAATTCAACGACTACGAAGGTTAGGACCCTCACATCACAAAATTTGTGGCAATAATTTTCTAGATCTAATTTGTGCCGTTACACAGTATGCAGAATTAATTTTGATTTGGGTGCAACATTTATTGCCGTTAAACTGTTATCAAAAGCTTGTTTGCTTAAAGCAATTAGGGAAGCAGGAAATTACATCATTATAATTTTTACGTAAATAAAATAAATAAATATATCATCACGCCTTCTACCCATTATTGGGTGTGGCACTCTGGCGAAGCAAATCTCGGTAAGTGATATATTTTGCGCGTGAAATGCGGTTACCAGCCGTATATGTTAGTGGTGGGGGAGCCACAAGGGTAGTTTTTGAAATGGTGAAAATTGTTTGTCATCTCGAAGCAGGGTTCTCAGGATCCACAGGCCGACTTGATACCACTGAGCTAGCTACCCCATACGTGTTATATAAATATCAGAGCTGGGCAAGCTATTTAAAAAAAGTAGCTAAGCTACAGCTACAGCTATTCTTTAAAAAAGTAGCTAAGCTACAGCTATAAGCTATATTTTCTAAAATATAGCTAAGCTACAGCTAAAAGCTTTCGTTAAAGTAGCTGTTAAATTTTAAAGCTACTTTTTTAAATTATTGTGAAACAATTAAATTTGCCATTGTCATATGATCAGTCTTTTGTTATAATGACTCTTAATTTACTATTTCGTACATAAATATCAAAAATAGCAAATACCATCTGGCACCTACTGTGTATTTTTTCGTATTAGAGCCAGTTAGAACCGGCAACAAATAATTATTTTGTGTGGGTTTAGCTTGTCCGCATGCGTACTTTGTTGACCTTCTGCTTAAAAAGTAGCTTGAAGCTACAAAAAGTAGCTTTAAGCTACAAAAAGTAGCTTTAAAAGTAGCTTCAGTTGTTATTTTTAAGCTAATAGAAAAAAAAGTACCTAGCTACAAGCTACAGCTATATTTTTTCACTGTTAACGAAGCTACAGCTACAGCTAAGGTAAATGTAGCTAAGCTAGTAGCTAAGCTACAAAAGTAGCTAGCTACTGCCCAGCTCTGGTAAATATAAATAAATAAATAGTAAGAAAATTATATTAAAGTTTATTTAAACTTTTTTGGAAATATGGTTTAGCTTAATCCAAAATTCAGGATTAGCTAGATTATAGCTAAAACTCTTTTGAGATTTGGGCTGTTGATATTCAGGAGGTTTAATAACGTTTATAATAAGATTATCCTTGTAGAATATTTTCGCTATTATTTCGCTATTTCCTATGACAGTGTATTATTTTCAGCCTTGTAAACCACGTCAGACGCAGACTAGCATTTCCAAATACGACCTACAACACTATAAACTGCGAAAGGTTACGTACACTAGCGAACTCATAACCTACATTGTATATATTTATTAAATTCTTTCAATTTAGTTAAGCGAGAGGAAAATCTGCGTGAAAAATACTCAAATTGCATTAACAAAATATAAATCAAATAATTATATCATCACGCCTTTCACCCACAGGCGGACTTTGGCCTAGGCTAAAGAGACAATAGCCTGGGCTCAAAAATTTTAGGGCCCGGATTTAAACTTTTAGTTTAAATAATAGAAATATATAATTTTATTCCCTTATAACGTATATAATACAGGGTGGTGACTGCGACTCTCGAACATGGGTATTTAGCATGTAAAATCATAATTTTATAATTTCCTGCTTCCATCATTATTTTAAGCAAGACAGCTTCAAATACAAGTTTTAGGACATAAAATTCTGCATCTAATCCAATAAACAAAACGTCAAACATTTGTTAATTTTGTTTCATGGCTATCGATAATTTCGTTATTTTCATATCTAATTTATGTCGTTATGAAGCATGTAAAATTAATTTTGTTTATTGGATTAGATGCAGAATTTTATGTCCTAAAACGTTTATTTGAAGCTGTCTTGCTTAAAATAATTATGATTTTACATGTTAAATCCCTATGTTCGAGAGTCACGCTCACTATCCTGTATTACATACAGAGCTGGGCAGTAGCTAGCTACTTTTGTAGCTTAGCTACTAGCTTAGCTACATTTACCTTAGCTGTAGCTGTAGCTTCGCTAACAGTGAAAAAAATATAGCTGTAGCTTGTAGCTAGCTACTTTTTTTTCTATTGGCTTAAAAATAACAACTGAAGCTACTTTTAAAGCTACTTTTTGTAGCTTCAAGCTACTTTTTAAGCAGAAGGTCAACAAAGTACGCACCCACACAAAATAATTATTTGTTGCCGGTTCTAACTGGCTCTAATACGCAAAAATACGCAGTAGGTGCCAGATGGTATTTGCTATTTTTGATATTTATGTACGAAATAGTAAATTAAGAGTCATTATAACAAAAGACTGATCATATGACAATGGCAAATTTAATTGTTTCACAATAATTTATAAAAGTAGCTTTAAAATTTAACAGCTACTTTAACGAAAGCTTTTAGCTGTAGCTTAGCTATATTTTACAAAATATAGCTTATAGCTGTAGCTTAGCTACTTTTTAAAGAATAGCTGTAGCTGTAGCTTAGCTACTTTTTTTAAGTAGCTTGCCCAGCTCTGATTATATATATATATATATATATATATATATATATATATATATATATATATATATATATATATATATATATATATATATATATAAAGGGCACGAAATAAATATTTTGCCTAGGACCCGATATTGTCACCTATTACTGGCTGTGGCACTCTGCTGTAGCGGATCTCGGTATGTGATATACTTATGCGTGTGAAGTGCAATTACCAGCCGTCAAACCACGGCTCCTAAAGATGTTAGTGGAAGGGTGGGCCACAGGGGTAATTTTAATGTGGTGAAAATTGTTTATCGATGTATATATTATTTCACAACAGAAATAAATATGTGTATGTTCCAAAGACATTGTCGAACTATTTTTATCAGTTGTAGTATCGTCATATTTAGCTAAATGCAAATGAAAATATGTTATAAATTAATGTTATTTTTGACTTTTTTTTTAAATATGTTTATAAATAAACTCATAAATAGAATTACCAAAAAAAGTCATTGACTGTATGTATAATACATGGAATTTAATTTGATTATATCCTATACTCTAATACGAGCAATACTTGTCTATCTGTGTAGGTGTCAACGATCTCGAAATCGGCTCTAATGATGTTGATGTTTGGTATTCTAATATTTTTTGGTCTCAGAAAACGATCTTATACCCCGGAAAATTTCTTTAGTGTGTCGTATTGAAAGAAAATATATTTATTGAATTATAGAGAGAAAAATTGAAATACCCGGATTTGAACCTGGGACCTTTGAACTCCGGTCAAATGTTTTTAACCAAATGGACTACGGTATCCATGTAATTCAAAACTGATAACATTCCAGTGTCTCTCTCTCTCTCTCTCTATTTTATTATATGACAAAGAAAACTTCGACTCATAACAAAATAGAGTGAAACATTGGAATAATTGGTATGATTACGGGAACCGTTGATATTTATACAATTTGTCAAGTTAACATGTAAAATGAATAAGTGTTCTGATAATATTATTACTTACTGATTGGGTCCATTTGATAATAGCAGATGATAAAGCTACTAATTTGAAATTCCAAAACTTTTGCATCACAGGCGGACTTTGGCCTAGGCTAAAGAGGCAATAGCCAAACTTTTAGTTTAAATAATAGAAATATATAATTTTATTCCCTTATTATATGTATATTTGTATATAAATATGACCGGAACTCACGGACATGGGTATTTAACTTGTAAAATCATAATTAGGCTTGATCCCTAATTATTTTGAGCAAGACAGCTTTAAAACTATCGATAGCCATTGAATTGAAACAAAATTAAACAAATGTTTGACGTTTAAGGTGTCAAAATAATTTCTTTATTTATTATGTCATTTATTTTGACACATGAAACGTCAAACATTTGTTAATTTTGTTTCAATTTCATGGCTATCGATAATTTCGTTATATTCTGATCTAATTTGTGTCGTTACGAAATATGTAAATTTAATTAGATGCAGAATTTTATGTCCTAAATCTTCTATTTGAAGCTTTCTTGTTTAAAATAATTAGGGAAGCAGGAAATTTTGAAAAATTAAGATTTTACATGTTAAATCCCTTTGTTCGAGAGTCGCGGTCACCACCCTGTGTATTTAAAGGGTCCGAAATAAATATTTTGCCTAGGGCCCAAAATATTTTAAATCCGCTTCTGTTTGCATACAAACAAAGTAAAATTGCATCAGTACTTGAGTATGACAAATTTATTTTATATAAATATGAATCAAGGATTAACTGTGTTTTAATAATTACCTATTGATTGATTGTGGCTCATACACCCTCGTGAGGGTATCGCCGCTTCTAACCGAAGCTTTCTAGATCCTATTTGGCTGGATCAGTCCCTGATCCCCTTTCATTTTATCCCTTCGCATATTTCTCTCCATGTCTTCCTAACTTTTGTTTTTCCTTGCCATTTGTTCACACCTACTTTTTTTAGGTCTTCCACTACTTCTCCTTTCCACGTTGATCGTGGTCTGCCTCTTCTTCTTCTTCCCCCTGGGTCCCTTTGAAGCATTTCCTTTATTATATCGCCGTCCTTTGATCTCCACACATGTCCTAGACATTTTGCCCTTTGTTGTTTTATTTTACTTACTACATCTACACCTTCTATCTCTTGCTCTATTTCAAAATTCATTTTAGTCCTAAATACATTTTCATCTACTTTTACTGGGCCTGTAATTGTCTTTATTATTTTCCTTTCCGTTATTCTTATATCTTCCTCATCTCTTTTTGACATTGTCGTTGTTTCGGCTGCATATAGCATTATTGGTCTTATAATAGTTTTGTATGCTCTCATTTTTGTCTTTTTTGTCAGTGTTTTGTTCTTTTGGATGCTTCTATAGGCATGTCTCGCTCTGTTTATTGCCATTATCTTCTCGCGAATTTCTGTTATGGAATAAAAATATATTTTCTGGCAATTTTGTTTGAAAATTCATTTAACGAATGATAATAAACGTTCTAGCTTCACAATGAAGTTGAGCCTTAGTTCGATATCAATTATATTAAAAATACTTATTTCAATATTATAAAAATCAAATCTGTTGTCTTGTACTGATAAATTTACAGATGTTTGTACTGAAATAATATTTCAATGTTGCTATTATATACAAATTTTTATTCTTGTATCCTTTCCCTTTGATCGGATATATAAATATATCATCACGCCTTCTACCCATTACTGGGTGTGGCACTCTGCCGAAGAAGATCTCGGTAAGTGATATATTTTGCGCGTGAAGTGCGGTTACCAGCCGTCAAATCACAACTCCCAAAGATGTTAATGGTGGAGGAGCCACAGAGGTAGTTTTAAAATGGTGAAAATTGTTTGTCGCCTGTGGGAATCGAACCAGGGTTCTCAGGATCTATAAGCCGACTTGATACCACTGAGCTAGCTATCAAATAAATAAGAAATTTGGATAAATTTTAATCTATTGATCTGTATCTAGGGAATGTTTGAAATCCAAATATTTAATCTAGACTAATGCAATAATGAAAATATAAATTAAATAAATTATTAATGTATATGTCTATTGTTACTCACATGATTAAAATTTCAGATAAAAAGTCGAGTATTCTTACCAATTTAGTAGCTTCCCCTTCACTAACATATTTGGAGGCCGTGACTTGACGGCTGGTAATCGCACTGCATAAATAAATCACTTACCGAGATCTGCTTTGGCAGGGTGCCAAACCTAGTAATGGGTAAAAGGCGTGATGATATATTTTATTTTATAATAAATTTGTTGCAAATCTGTTTTAAATCAAGCTGAAGACAGTTGTTCATTTTATCAAGATATCATAAAGATATTGTTATTTATAATCAAATCTGACTAACAAGACTTGTTTACTTAACAGTTAGTAAGTAATAAATAAATAAATAAATAAATATATCATCACGCCTTTTACCCATAACTAAGTGTGACACTCTGCCGAAGCAGATCTCGGTAAGTGATATATTTAAGCGTGTGAAGTGCAGTTACCAGCCGTCAAATCACGGCTCCCAAAGATGTTAGTGGTGGAGGAGCCACAGGGGTAATTTTAAATTGGTGAAAATGTTTTGTCCAGGGTTCTTAGGATCCACAGGCCGATTTGATATCGCTGAGCCATTACCTTATTTTTATTATATTTATTTATATCAATTTCTTTGCTTGCTACCATTTCGTTTCAGAATGATGTGCTAACTTTTGTTACTCTTCTTATTTTAATATAATCGATCGAGAAATTTCAGAGAGCTAAATTTAAATTTTGTTATGCAACTGCTAATTACTTTTTACATGTCACATCGCAGAATTGTGTCAGCATTATAACAGTTATTTAGGAATGGTATTTTCCAAGGATTTTATTATAACACTAGATAGATGACTTACACGTATAAGTGAGATAACGGGTGGGGGTATGCAGCCATTTGTACGAAAGGCAAAACATGCATTATTATATTTTATAATATGGCGTTTTTTATTTGTTTGTATTGAATAAATACTTTGAAGTGAGAAATTATAGGTCGAGTAAAATAGATTATTGAATATACAGGATCTTTATTGTTATATTACATAAAGGACAAACAATATTAAATTTGTACATGCCAGAAGAAGGCTTATGATCGAAGTGGCGACGGAAAAAAGTGAATCAAAATAATAAAATTTTACGTCAATACGTCAGATTATATAAAAATGAATTATTTTTTCCTTCGACACTTCGATCATAAGTCCTCTTATGGTAAATTAACATGTAAAAATTTAACATTGTTTTTCCTATGTGTAATATAGAAAAAGAGACTCTGTATAACACGAACATTAACAAAAAATTCATATTTTTGTTGCTTATAGGGTGCACCTTGTTGACAACTAATAAATACAATTATTATGATATTATTATGTTCAAAAATTTTGAGGTCAAAAATTGTTTTTAATATTTAAAAATTTGAATATTATTTTCTCAAGTTTTTAACTACTCTTCCTCCACTAAAATCTTTGGGAGGCCTTAATTTGACGGCTGGTAACCGCACTTCACGCGCAATATATATCACTTATCGAGATCTGCGACGGCAGAGTGCCTCACACAGTAATGGGTAAAAGGCGTGATGTTATATTTATATATTTATTTATTTTAAGTCGTAGCTCAGTGGATAAAAGCGAGGTAAAACTTGCGTTTCTTAAGTAGCAAGCAAGAGTTCGTACGTTCAAATCTCACTGACTTCTACTTGTATCCAAAAATACGATTGTTTCTGGGTGTAATTGGGAATTAGTTCCTGTTGTGCAGAGTAATAAATGTATAAAAATTCTCAATATTTTTTTTGTACACACGAATAACTATATATTAAAATTAATAATAATATCTGTTAAATAGTTTTTTTGCATCTATTTGTTTATATTATTATTATTATTATTATACTTTCAAATATAACGAATAACGTATTTTACTTCATTAAAATATTTATTTTATATTTTCAGTGAATTTGAATGTTTCAAAACATGAATGCTTATGGTACATTTAAATTTAACGTTATTTTTTTGCCTGCCCTGTAAATGGTCATCGTCAACATACTGGCTTCACAGATGGTAGCAGTCCACTGTTTGTATTAATATTTTCAAAACAACTTGACAAAAAATTATAGAATATTTAATTTTCCTTCTCTTTTCTTGAAACAATTTTTTGTTAAAAATAATTTAGAAATGATGGACAACGAAAAATTATAAATACAAATAAATAAATATATCATCACGCTATCTACCCATTACTGGGTGTGGCACTCTGCCGAAGCAGATCTCGATAAGTGATATATTTTGCGCGTGAAGTACGGTTACCAGTCGTCAAATCACGGCCCCCAAAGATGTTAGTGGTGGAGGAGCCACAGGGGTAGCTTTTGAAATTATGAAAATTGTTTGTCGTCTGTGGGAATCGAACCAGGCTCAGTGGTATCGAGTTGACTTGTGGATCCTGAGAACCCTGGTTCGATCCCCAGAGCCGACAAAATATTTTCACTAAAACTACCCCTGTGGCTCCTCCACCACTAACATCTTTGGGAGTCGTGATTTGATGACTGGTAACCGCACTTCACGCGCATAAATATATCACTTACTGAGAACTTCTTCGGCAGAGTGCCACACCCAGTATTGGGTAAAAGACGTGACGATATATTTATTTACATTTAACATTATGATGTTATTTTATTTTATGAAATAGTTATATGTGTATCAAGAGCGTGAAGTGAATCTTTATTGCTCGTGCTCGGCAATAGAGCTAGAGCAATAAAGATACTTTACGCTTGGGGCACACACATACTTTTTTCTACGACTTTACTTACTAAATAATTTTTAAAAATAATTTAGGGCTAGTTCATTTCACTTTCCATCAATTTCTGTATTCTATGTAACCATGACAATATCAGTATCCAAGTAAATAATAAAAAAATTCTGTTATCAACAATTATTATCTGTGATAAATTTTCACACATAATTAAAAAATATGCTCAAAAATCTCAGAAAATAGTGATTGGCGTACTAATTGAAAATTCTAATGAGAATATCACAGAATTTAATTTATCGTCAAATTTGTCAAACATCATTTCAAGTTCCGGAATAAATATACAAAACTGTCAAAACTGCACTTTCAATTTTAACATCTCTCATCCTCATTAAGTTGGCACTGCTGCCCAGCTGCGTTCAGGTTCAACTTCAAATCATAGCGCAACAAATTTCATGTACAATATGTGTAAAAGTGTAAAAATGAATCCAACCTATATTTTAGATTTTGTAAGTATTAAGATTTCAGCAACAATTTATATTTTTCTAAGCGAGCGGCAAAGTATTTTACCGCTTGTTGCTATAGGAGACGCGCGGTAAAGTATTTTATTTTTCGTTACTCAGTAACCATCAACTTTACGATGACAACTGAAAGCATAAATATCAACTTTTTTGAATTTTTTTTATATATTAATCTACGTAATAAAATTATGATACCAAAAAAATTTTATTTTTTTAAAAATTTGTATTAAGCATTTGTATTAAGCATGATGTGTGTCGTTGTCATAGAATCTTCAGACAAAACATAACTAGACGGATAACAACGGTGTTTGTTGTAAAGCAGAAAGGGATAGAATAACTGGTTGGTGAGGCGGGTGCGCGGCATGGAGCAACTTGAATAACATCAAAGTGTACTCGCTCCTTGCCGCGCACCCGGCGGACCCAAAAGTTATTTCATCCCTTTCTACTCCACAACACTGCATTGACTTGAATACGGCATAATTCGTCTTGTATTATACGTCATTGGTAGAATCGTAGAATGCGGAATGCTTATTTCTTCTTCGTCTTCCTCTCAGTAAAATTGAGCGCCGACAAACGTTTCAGACAAAGTTCTGTGATTGGCTTAATGCAACTACGTATTTGCAATATGGCAGTGCGAAATACAAATGAGCGATTTGAATTATTCAACTTTAACTTTCATATTTCAGCAATAAAGATATCATTTATGGTATGATTTTATATTGTATTAAATATGATGTACGGTCAAGAATTTATTTTAATAAATATATATTAAATAGTTCTACCACTTGAATCCCCCATTAAATATCGTCTGGTGGATTCCAACTGATTAATAGTTAATTAATGTAAGGCGATAAAGGGAGAAGTGGATAAGCCCTTAAGGGATATGAAACATTAAATCCAAGAAATTATAACTTCTTAAGGAAGGCGATATTAAGTATTATTTATTCTTAGTATTTGTGTCATAGCGAAAATACAACTCGTAATGTAGAGTAAAAAGCTTTTAGAGCTTCGGGGACACTTTTCTCCCCTAGCGACTACAGCAGGAGATAGTTTCTGTGTCGCGCGGCAAATACGTCATTTCAACGTATGTACCACCGAGCGCACGACATTAAAACTCCGGGTATTAATAACAACAGTTTGAAAAAGTTCTTTTAATTGGCCACGTGTGCATTGTAGTCAATTTTTTCCATTCATAAAAAAATGTCCCACATTTAAAACCTAATACAGTTACTACTCCGCGGTCAGCGAAAAAATACGAACGAACAATTTTACATTTTGTTCAACGAGTTTGAAAAAAGAATAATGGCTTAACTACAAATATTATTATTAGGATAAAGACCAACGCGTTTACAAAAACTGTGACCCCAGAAAAAAAAATCGTGACCGGATATGAAAAAAACGCTAATGACATGCATGTATTTATGGTATGATAATCAAATGAGCGGATTGCGCATTTAATGCATAAAAAACAAATGTATAAATAAACGAGGATCGCAGTTTTATGCAAGATAATAATGACAAAAAAAAAAATTATTACAACCTTCAAGGAATTTGCGATAAGTAATTTTTTGGCGACAATTTTTTTCATACTTGAGATTAGATCATTTACACAACTGTAAGCTATATATTATGAAACAATTAATAGTAAAATCTCCAGTAATTGTTATACAATTATTATCTCTAAATGAGGCGATAAAAAACCTTAAATGATTTGTTATTTTTATTGTATTTTTCAAGTGGACGATTAAATTGACGAATCCTTTCATTGTCTGCATTTAGATATAGTTTTATCTTGATTGTGATCAGTTTTATAATGAAATATAATTATAGTTTTATAAATTCTCTGTAATGCAAAGGAACCTTGGTTTTCCCTTAGATTTCATATTTGAAGGTTTTTTTCTAACAGGGTATATTCATACTGTTAAATTATAGTTTAGAGTTGTACCGGTATATAAATGAGTAATAGTCGTAAAATTATAATTAATTAAATGAGTAATTAAAAGTAAATAGATAGCACATAATTAGCAAATATGGGCAGGAAGAAGATATAAATTATTTTAAATTCTTATGCGGGTTCAGAATGATGCCATACTTATAGATCTTTTATGAAATTAATACTGACTTTAATTATGTTATTAATAAGAATAATTCATTCTGTCCTTATTTGTATTACAGTTTGTGTCATTTAAAATTTTAAATATCATGAGTAGGGTTGCCACCTCAGAACTAAGTCTCGCCCGGAGACGATGACTACATATGCAATTTTTTTATTTATATAAATAAATTAACAAATTCAAAACTCACATTCCTACAAATTAAATACAATTCTAATGCTGGGTTGCAAGAAAAAAATAAAGAGCTCTTTAGTTAAAGAATTGTTTATCTAGCAACAGTATCAATAGCGATTTTCTGAAATTTATTGAACCGTTAGTTACTAATGAACCGATAAAACTTTCATGCAACTCAGCATAATGATCACAGAGTAGTTATTATGCATATAACTAATAAAAAACAAACTTAACAATTTAAGTATAAAATAAAAACAGGTAAATAAGAAGAAAAACGTGCAATATGCAATATAGTATTAGTATAATAAATAATTTATTTATCTGGATTTTTCCATCGTAGCCTTTACAAGATCAGCATTTTCTGGTTTTTTATGAATTCATAAAATTCTCGATAGCTTATGTCAAAATTAAGTTTTATTTGCTAATTAAGCAAAAAGCGATTTATTGCTTGGTCCATTGAACGGTTTGCTTGTTTTGCTTAGTACGCACCTTTACTTTCCGAAAACTAAATGGTAATAAGATTATATTAAAGTTTATTTAAATTTTTTTGTGAATATGGTTTGCTTAATTTGAGAAATTCAAAATTCAAGATTAGCTAGATTCTATCTAAAACTCATTTGAAAATTGGGCTGTTAATGTTTAATATTGGCATTCTGTTTTAAAAATAAGACACCAGAATTTATATAGAAAATGAAATAATGCAATTGCAATAAACAGTGCCGTATTAAGCCTCTTCGGTGCCTATAGCCACAGTATTTTAAGTTGAGAAAGCTTCAAATAAAACAAAACTATATAAAATAAATGTAAATATTTCATCACACCTTCTACCCATTACTGGATGTGGTACTTTACCGTAGCAGATGTCGGTAAGTGATATATTTTGCGCGTGAAGTCCGGTTACCAGCTGTCAAATCACGATCCCCAGGGATGTTAGTAGAGAGTTGTGGGAATAAAACCCGGGTTCTCAAATTCACAGGCTGATACGATGCCACTGAGCCACCTACCTACAATAAACTGTAGAAAATAAAATGCGCAATATAAAATTATAAATTGTACTAATTATAAAATAAATTGTATATTTGAAAGATAGCTTTATTAAATAAGTTTATTCTTATTATATTTAAAAGTCAAAAACAGATTTTATATCAACGCAGCGAAGTAGAGTATTTTCACGTTTATTATTTTCAGGTGAATCATTCGCCTAATTGAATGTTGACTCTGAAGTTCTCATCTAATTTAAACTTTTTGAAACAAAAACAATATTGTTCTCTAAATTAAACTTATTAAGTTTTGTATTTATTTTTGAAGTTAAAGGTTGAAAGTATTGTAATAAATTTGTAAATGTTTAATTTATGTGGAAATAATAATGGAAAATAATTTCTAAATATAGAGATTTAATATCTGAAAAATTGTTCCTCAAAAAAAATCAGTAGGTATTTTTATTACTATAGACATCAATTTTACTCTATTTGGATTCGTAAATTTCTATAAAAATTTAAAATGCTTGCTGTAAAATTGTTATTTACAGTCAGTTTATAAAAAGTGAACATATTCGTATAGGCAATAGTTTCACGCAGTTCGGAATACAGTTAATGTTATTTACTAATATTACGAAATAAATGCAGGAATACACATTTTGCAAGATGACATGTAAAATCACAATTTTGAAATTTCCTGCTTCCCTAATTATTTTAAGCAAGAAAGCTTCGAATAAAAGTTTTAGGGCATAAAATTCTACATCTAAGCCAATAAACAAAATTAACTTTGCATGCTTCGCAACGGCATAAATTTGATCTGAAAATAACGAAAATAGCCTGAAAACTATTGATAGCCATGGAACTAAAACAAAATTAAACAAATGTTTGTCGTTTTATGTGTCAAAATAATAACATAATAAATAAAGAAATTATTTGTTTTAGATTATACGTCAAACATTTGTTTAATTTTGTTTCAATTCCATGGCTATCCATAGTTTTGAGGCTATTTTTGTCATTTTCAGATCTTATTTGTGCCGTTACGAAGAATGCAAAGTTAATTTTGTTTATTGGTTTAGATGCAGAATTTTATGCCCTAAAACTTTTATTCGAAGCTTTTTTTGCTTAAAATAATTAGGGAAGCAGGAAATTACAAAATTGTGATTTTACATGTTAAATCCCTATGTTCGAGAGTTCCGTTCACCATCCTGTATATATATATATATATAATTGTATAATTGTATAATTATATTTCTGGTTAATTAAGGAAAATATTGAACGTTGTTATTATTTTGCTAACTTTTCGTGGTATAGTTTTTTTTTTAGGTGACTGTACCCCGAACATAAAAATAACTGATAAAAGCCTCAATAGAGTAACAATAGAATGTCATTCTTGATTATTGTCCAGAATAACATTATGCAGAAGGATAAATATAAATAACAAAAAAAAGGTGAATTTTGAGCAATTTGTCGATATTTGTATATAGGCCCTTGAATGTTTTTTATTTTCTATAATTTTTTCATATTTCTTTCTGTTATGGAACATTTAAATTAAAAAAGCGTGCGAAAATTAAGAGAAAAAAATATTCAACAAAAAAAATTGATAAAATTTTATGATCTACACGTGTTTTTTTTATGTCTATGCTACTGAATAATAATAGCGAAGCGACACTGAATAAAACTAATGATAACACTACCTACTACATTTACTATACTCCAAGTACCATAATTTTGGAAAATTCCTATGTAAACTATAATTTTAGATAAGATAAAAATAATAGTGTAATTGCGATAACCTACTTATTTTATCATCTAAACAAAAAATCAGATTTTTGTTATATTTAATAAACAAATAAAAAAACAGAGATCAATTTTAGTTAATTTTAATTCCGTAAATAATATGTATTTGCTTCATTTTACACTGATTATGAGAGTAAATCGAGTAGTAAATATTATGACAAAATATAGATAAAATTATTAGACCTATCTCCAAAATTCATAGCGATAAAATATAAATATTTAAGTGCATTTCTTATCAGTAAATACGGATAATAAGTAAATATACTATATGAACAGTCATCTGTCAAGGATTTTTAAAGATAATACTAAAAATTTAGAGCCACGCACCGTGATATGAAAAGATAAATAAAATTGTTTATCTTTCTGTTGATTAAATACTATTTAAAGTCACAATTTTGAAGGAATTTTAAAACGTATCAAATTTGTTTTATATTCCATAGCAACTAATTTTTACGTTTAGGAGTAAGATTATCAATAATTTTTTTCAAATTTTGTTCGAGTAGCAGGGACGGAATGTTAATAAATTTTCTATTCTTATTTAAGAAAGATAAAATGGATTCAAATAAAAATATTTATGCACGTGAAGTGCGGTTACCAGCCGTCAAATTACGGCCCTTAAAGATGTGGAGGGGAGTCACAGGGGTAATTTTAATGCGGTGAAATTTGTTTATTAGCTGTGGGAATCGAACCGAGATTCTCAATTCCACAGGCCGAGTTGATACCACTGACACATCTACCTCATAATTTCTTCTATACCTAAATAAATTTAAAATAATGATAAAAAAAAATTAAACAAAATTACAACAAATTTGAATTGGTTTGTTTTAAAAAAAAAACTCAACCTTATTCTTAATCTTCATTTTCAAGAGCTGAAGAAAAATACAAATAGAAAATAACAAAAAAAAGTACAATTACATTAAAAAAAAATCTGGTGTGGTCACCAAACGACATTCTTATACACAGCATATATAATATTTAGAATATATGTTATTAAACATGTAATTTAGTTTCTTTCCGAAAGAAGACATAGATAACTAGATAAAGCATAAATTAAAATTTATGTTTTTTGTTTCTATTTTATGATTAAATATAAAAATTAGTTTTTCTCAAAATTAGACGCATATACAGAAAAATTGCAAATAACATTTTATGTTCCAAATATTTTTGCTAACATCTTTTATTTGAAACTTTTTTTCGTAACTGATTCCATTTTTGAAATAAATGGAATTTATTGTTTTGTGTGTCCAGTAAACTTCCGCTTCCGGCTATTCAATTTCATTCAAAATCAACTCAGCTCGTCGTATTTTCATGAAACTTATAATTATCGAGTTTCGTTAACAAATCTTATCTCGTTCATGAGATATTGCACATACGGACACACAGACATCATTGAGAAAATGATCAAAACGGATTCAGTGGACCTTAAAACACGTATTTCCGCGAAAATCTCGTCAACGATTTTTTTCACGATTACAATACTTCCTTATACTGTGTATAAGAAAGTAACAATGTGTGAAATCCAAAAATTTTCGGAATGTTATCCTTACAAATTCAGTCAAGAAATTATTTATTGTCAAAAATAATATTATTAACAATAATGACAATAATAAGAAATATATTATATTAATATTATTTTCGCGGATTTCTTGTGAGAACAACGCGGCTCTCCAGGGATCCGTGGACCACAGCTTAAGAAACGTTATGAAATTTATTTCATTAAGGTTGAACATATATCGTCAACAAACACATAATATGTTAAGAGAATATAATAAAAATTAGATATTTTAAATTTTTATGGCCTTTTTTATTAGTCCTTGTTTAAAAATAAATAAAATATATGAAGGCGCGAAAAATATTTAGAAAATTTGGGAATCCGTGATGACAAAATGGTTAAGAACCTCTGGGATATGTGGTTTGTGTTTGTAACCTCACGAATTTGAAATGTTCAAATGTCTGGGCAAGAAGAACAATCCTGCCTAAAAAATTACTTGGTAGTTATAATATAGTTTTTTTATTGTTTTGAATTTACCTTCTATTGCATTTGGACAATAAGCAAATGATATAACATTTGTTAAATTTGTTAACGACGCAATTGTTTATTTTTATATAACTTCAATTATTCATTTATTCGAAGCTTAATCAAGAAAAACTCTGATATAAGTGAATATTTTGATGCATTAAGTTCTCATTAAAAAATTGAATAAATATGAATCAATAGTCCCGTCGCAGGAGAAATGTATTTTCTAGCCCTTAAGCTTAATTCATTAGAGAATATGGAAATCCGAAAAGCGGCTAATTCTAAGAAAAACATTGTAAGGAACAGATAGATGTACATAACTTCCCACTTCTTTAATATTTTGTTCTAGTTATAAGTGATGTCAATTGTAAATTTTGTTAAAATAATACACCTGACGATGACTGAAGAGTCGAAACGCGTAGTGTAAAAATAAAAGTATAAATTTGTGAAAATTACCAAGTGTTTCATTTAAAATATTTTTAAAAACTGTTTCACCAAGTTCCAACCACACAAACAATTAATATTATTTTCCAGCGTTGTGGCAAAGAACTCCGGAGCGCCCTTGAGTGTAACAAGACGGGGATTATGACCATTAATATTTACCTTGGCACTAAATGA
Organism: Pterostichus madidus; assembly: GCA_911728475.2. NCBI lineage: Eukaryota > Metazoa > Arthropoda > Insecta > Coleoptera > Carabidae > Pterostichus > Pterostichus madidus. Next base: position 20,858,068 of record OU452307.1, read on the forward strand.
TTAATTTTATAATTTGTATGATCAATCCCAAGGATTACATTTTTTAGTTGGTAATAAAATGATATGTATATATATATATATATATATATATATATATATATATATATATATATATATATATATATATATATATTCTGGGTGGTCCATTTAACTTGACTTGGTCAAATATCTTGCAAATTAAGCCCTTAACAACAAACTTTCATGAACAAAAGTTTAATCATTTTGAGGGGGCCATCCGATCTTGTTAACATTTTTTGCCCCCACCCTCCAGGGGATCAGAGAGGGGGTAAACTTAGATATCTTAAATAGAAATCCTATTTTTTTATTACAGATTCGGAATCTCCATAAAAAAATATGAAGGTTTAATCTGTATTCGTAAAAACAAGTTTTTACGTTATCTTAAAATAAGCGAGTGCTCATTGTTCGTGTTTTAAGTTTAAAATAATGGTTATTTTTCAAAATATCCGTATTTTGAATTGTTTATTATGCGCACAAATAGATCTTTTCATTGACAATGAAGATCGATGGCGATCAATGTCGAATAAGTATATTTGAACAAGTCAATTTAAATGGACCATCCGGTATATCGATTTTCGATGTTGGCTGTAAGATATGAATTTCTAAATAGCCTCCGCTGAATTCCTTGATCATCGCTACCTAGCCAACAGTGCCAGTCCAGCCCTGTATATTAGTAATAGTACGGCTAAATATAAATTGATAACCCAATTCATTATAATTGACCTAACGCATATATTAAATTGTAGTATGCATCACAGTTCAAGTTAATTCTTAATAAAAAATGAATTATGTTGCAACAGAAAGACTAGGCGCCAAATTACATAAATTTTGTAAAAAGACCAATCTTTTTTGGCGTTTTTCACTTAATCGCACTTGACTAAATGATTTTATAATTTTCTGTATGAAATTTGACACAAATCCAACGGTATTTAAACGTATTTGTATACAAATTGATATAATGATAATAATTTTGGATACCATAAAAATGTAACTAAATATTTACTCAATGACAATGTCGAAATTTTTATGTGGATGATTTATGACGAACTATTTTGACTGTTTACAAATTCATTTATTTAATAACATTATCTTATCAGTATTTAATATTTATTAAGTGCCTACTTTTAATTATAAGCCAATAACAAAACATTAATAGAATGTAGGTATTTGATACAACTCAAATTTGGAGTAAAATATTAGCTCCATTTTTTTTCCTAATTAAAATGATTGGAATCGCTATTTTCACATCAATCAACAACATTAAGGTTATAGTTATCACTAGTTCTTCAAACGTCACATCATTTACCATAGTATTTTTGTTGTTTAACCAATTTAGGTTGATTTCTGTGCCGATTAATATATTGGTTTTCGTTTCGGAAAAATTGCTAAAGTAAGGCATTTTACGCAAGAATTATTAATTTATTGCCACAGTATTAAATAAAATTAGAAGTTAACTTTGAGAAATTGACAACTATGCTTTGTAATATAATATTACGATATATTTTCTTCATTTAACTTTAAGTTTTTAATACAGGATGATCAGAAGTAACTGTTTCAGGTGGCAATAAAAAAATTACTTGAAATTTGTAAGACTGAGATAAATTTATTTCTTGTTGTTGACAGTGACATTTGAAAATTTAAATTTGAGTACATTTACAACAAATAAAATCATTGTTTCCTTTCCCGCATCCTTTAATTTCTTAAAATCACTCACAGAGTAATAATCTAAAGTATTTCTATCACTCAAAATCCTACTAACTGTCAGGCCCTTGATTATTTGTATTAATTCTAAAAATGATATGCCACATAGTATTTCCGCCTTTACAAGGCGTTCTGCAAATTGTGGAATAAAAAGATTCCTAGAATTGTATAATACTCGTATTATTTCACCTTTTTAATTTCATAAAACTATAGTTTTTACATTCCAGTCTGTCAATTCTGAACATTCGCACATAAAACACGTAAAATTGTATTATTTTTAATTTTTGTGAAATATTGATAGCTTCATCTAAAGTAGAGTTATTGGAACTAAATAATTGATTTAATCCTGTTTTGTGAATTCGCAATCAATTAAAATAAAAAATAATATTAATTGAAACTAGCGTAAGCGTCTAATCATTTTTACTAATTATAAAATAAATAAAATCGAACTGTGGTATTAATGTTCAAACTGTTGTATGAATCTGGGTGGTAATTATTCATTCAACAGTGATTCAGTCAAATCCGTTAGGTTCCAACAGTGGCGTGCGGTGATATTTAGAGGGAGGGTAGCGGAATACATATTTAAAAAAGATAAGTTTGCATTGATGATGTTGTCTTTTTTCTATTATTTTAATTTTTTATTTATTTTTTTATAAAAGCTGTCAATAAAAATATACCAGTGTTAAATTAAAATCAGTATGGTATTATTATTCAAATATATTATTATAATATAAATAATAAAAATAAGTATCATAATAATTTTAATTTAACTATTAAAATACTTTTTTAAATGTATGTAAATAAGCAGTATAATACGTATCCATCGTAAAACTAATAAAATAATTATAAATAAATTAAAATTTAATTTCAGTCTGTATTCATCTATGAATACTAAAGTAAACATAATTTAATAACGTTGTTTACGTAACAGTATATAAGTGTTAAAGCTAAAATATCTTTCACTTATAATAATGTATACTTAGGGTTGGCAACATTTCGCCGGTACTGACCCAAAGAAAACTAATTTAAAGTGTGAGGAGGTAAAATTAAATATTTATTGTTTAAGCTAAATAATAATATTACAATCATAGAATAAAATTATATAATGCATTTATATTTCACAACATTGAATTAAAAAACAAATCTGTCATAAGTTACAATTTGTTTAAATAAATTCTGTGAAACTACATCAAGTGTATAATTAATTTGTATGTGTTTCAAAATGTTTCACCAAGTGCCTACGGCTCAAACCTTCGATTCTATAAAAATTAAAAATAAATAGATTTTAAAATTCTATGGAAAGCGTCGGTTCCAACGCTTCCATGAACTGCAGCCACTGGTTTCCAAACTTACTCTTGTACAAGCTGTATTTTTATTTTGACGTATTATTGACGAAATTTAAAGGCCGTGTCAGTTTGATTTTATGTTTACCATCAATATGTTACTTTTTTTTTCAATAAATTTTTATATTTTACTATACGCTTAACATTTTAATTGAATGTTCATTCATTACACTTATTCTGATTTCAATAAACAATTACGCTTCTTCATTGATAACAAAAAAAGTGATGTAAAATTAGAGTCACAATGTGAATGAATGAATTACAAATCTTTTTAGTTGTAAGTAATGATGATGTTGCCATAGCATTTCCGGTTATGCAGTAGTAACGCTGTATTTACGTGTAACATTGAGCGTGTAACCTTGTGCGGAATCCGCAATAAAAACTATCATGGAACATGGAATGCAGTTTAGTTGTCATGATAAATATTTATAGAAACTTTTATATGATAACTTGTGTTCTGTTCTGTTTTCTATATATTAGTATAATTATTATCTTTCAATGCATTGTACATTTCTTTAGTAACATTGGATATTAATTACATAGAATTTCACAGTATTCTGACGATAATTTATTCTAATTGTGGACACAGGTATTATATTTACATGCATTTCAGGTTATCTACAGTGGCGTACCTAGAGGGGGGTGGTGGGTGCGGTCCGCACCGACCGGCACATATTTTGGGGCGGCATTTTTACTTTCTTATACGCAGTATAAGGAAGTATTGGAATCGTGAAAAAAATCGTTAACGAGATTTTCGCGGAAATACGTGTTTTGAGGTCCGCTGAATCCGTTTTGATCATTTTCTCAATGATGTCTGTGTGTGTGTGTGGATGGATGGATGGATGGATGTGTGTCCGAGTGTGCAATATCTCATGAACGAGATAAGATTTGTTAACGAAACTTAGTAATTATAAGTTTCATGAAAATACGAAGAGCTGAGTTGATTTTGAATGAAATTGAAAATCCGGAAGAGGAAGTTTACAAAACAATAAATTACATTTATTTCAAAAATGGAATCAGTTACGAAAAAAAGTTTAAAATAAAAGATGTTAGTAAAAATATTTGGAACATAAAATGTTATTTGCAATTTTCCTGCATATACGTCTAATTTTGAGAAAAACTAATTTTTATATTTAATAATATATTTCAATAATCATAGTAGCAATAGAAACAAAAAACATAGATTATAATTTTCGCTTTATCTAGTTATCTATGTCTTTTTTCGGAAAAACAAATACATCATTAAAATGGTCAACTAATTTGGCAACTTTACTTCAATTTATTCGGCTTCGTATCTCACGGTTCTTGAGATACCAAGGGTTAGGCTCGAAAAAAGGACATGCTGTATATGCCTCATCAGTAAAATTAGACATAAAGTAGTCAACATTACTAAAAAATTATACGTAAACAAATTTGATATTTTCAGTTTCAAATAGATAAATGCTGAATTACTGAAAATCTAAATTACATGTTTAATAATATTATATATTGTGAATATTAAATATGCTTTGTATAAGAAAGTCGTGTGGTGCCCACACCAGATTTTTTATATTTAGTTTCAGTTGTAAAAAACAACTTGTTCACTTCATAAGTTTACTATTCGATTTCTATGAATTATGAATTACTATATGATTTCGAATATTTTTCTTCATCGTCAAGTCAATGTAGGGTTGAAAATATTATCTCGAAAAATTCCTTTATTACTGCTTAATTTAAATATACCATCCAATGGTAAAAAAGTTCCCCACCTATAGTTTGTCTTAATTACAATTATTTATTTATGTTTATTAATATTTAATGGGGTAATATCTCAGTGGTTTCGAGTTGGCCTGTGGATCCTGAGGACCCCGGTTCGATTCCCATAGCCGACAAACATTTTCATTAATTTAAAATTCAATTTTCACCCAATTAAAATTACACCTGTGGTTCCCCCACCGCTAACATCTTTGAGGGCCGTGATTTGACGGCTGGTAACCGCACTTCACTTACATAACTATATCACTTACCGAGATCTGCTTCGGCAGAGTGCCACACCCAGTAATGGGCAAAAGTCGTGATGATATATTTATTTTTATAATTTATAAAAACTACCATTTGATTGACTTAGAAAGGGCGGCTAATTGGAGACCGCCCTGGGCGGCTAAAGTTCTAGATACGCCACTGATTATCTAATAATAAAAAGTTATATATAATGTGTACTTAAATATTTTTATATATTATGTGCAATGCTAAATCGAATCTAATCAAATTTCAAATATGTTTCATGATCACATACTAGCTTAGTGTATATCGTAGATAATTGAACTCTCAGCTAATTGAGAAAACGCCGCAACGAAATGCATAAATTACGTTAATTGCCTTTTATTGTATTTCAATTAAACACGTCGAAATTCAACGTTATATTTGAATATATGAACTTATAAATATTAATTAAACAAATTTTAATCAAATTTGTAAATAAACAATTCACTCTTCATAAAGCAAAGTAGCAAAATTCTCTATGATGTTAGTCTTTAAAATTTGTTTCATAAGTTGTGTAATCGTAATTTGCAACTTATATTATTTATTTAGATTGTTTGAATAGCATATTGTATACTAATTAAAACAATTTTTTATTTAAATATTTATGAAACTTCAAGAAGTATTAAAGAGTGCGAAGGCCATTGTCTCTCTTCTTTTCAGTCTTTTTGAATATATAAAACAATTTATGAATATGAAAACGGTTTGAATGGGTAAATTGGAAGAACCATTTCGTCAAGACTTAGCGAACATTAGCGCTCCATTCGGCTAAATTATCCTGATAAATCTTGTATTGCTCAACATGCAATACAATTTCTACATAAGATTAAATTTGAAAATATAAAAATCATTCCTAGACCTAAATATATGAATGGTCGATTAATCAGGCAAGTAATTAAAATTTACAAGAACAAGAACAACATGAACAACTGTGATGGCAATGAATAGACCATTTTAAAAATGTCCGCGACCCCTAGGTGTTTATTTTATGAACTAATAACTTAGTCCCGCCAAACGAGATATTTCAAAATAAATTTAAGTATAAAGTAAGTAAAATGTTTATAGTGAAAATGAAAACTTATTGTAGTATCAAAATAAATTAAGTATATTCTTCAGTTATGTATAAATTATGTTAATGTGATAGATTTCGTATAAAAACATATCCATTCTTGTCTTCTGTTCACGTTTTGAGGAAAAGGGTGAAATTAAATGTTTCTTGTTTTTTTTTTAATTATTATTACAACCCTGTACGCAGCATGTAGTACCCGTCATAATTACTATTATTAATTACTTTTCAATGAAGAAATAAATACAAACCAACAAAAATAATCGAACTGTCACTTGTCCAATCATAAACAAAGATGAATAACTAACATTTTTTATCTCCGTCTAACGTTTGCACATGCGCAATGAATTTTTAAAATGGTCTATTGAATAAAACCTTGGTACCGTCGATCAAGAAATTATAATAGCTTGTTTACTCGTTACTTGTTACTTAGTTAATTATTTACTTGTTTTGTCAGTAAGTTAATTTGTTTTAGTTACGTTTATTATTTTATTTTCTGCGTAAGATGCACGTCTAGTACACCGAAACGTCTAATTTTAAATAAATATACAGAACTTAAACTAAAAATTTGTCTTTATTTTTTTAACATTAAATTCTGAAAGCTTTGTCTATATGTTATCATGTATACTAATTAAAGTAATTAATATGGTGGATAATTACAGATGTTGGGCAATGGTTTGTAGCCTTAAATATTCTGAGTTTGTTTACAACCAACACTTTACAAAAAGTGCTAAAAAAGAACTCATTTACCATCCATCAGCTCAAAGAAGTCGAAGTCATTATAAAATGTAAAAAGGCTCTTTAGAACTATAATAGACGACTACGGTTAAATTGGATCGAAGATTTACCAAAAAACTCTAGATCAGAGAAAAATGTAAAATAGACGATTTTTTATATAATTTTTATTCGTAGATAACAAAAAGAGTTTCGAGCAATAATTGTGGATACCAAATTCTTTATAGAAAGAGATTTTAAATATTTTTTACCTGTTCATTTTTGAAGTAAAAATATTATTATATATTTAGTAAAAGGAACATAATACGTCATTTACAACCCATGGAAGATAAACCAAATTTGACATAATTGCAATGGTAACAATATATTAATCATTGCAAATAATAAAAATTCGACTTTATTCTTAAAGTAACAAAACATTAATCATCGCACTTGACATACATGGTATTAAAAATAGGGTAGTTTTTTTATGGGTATGCATTTTGTGCTGATTCTCAGTCGAAAATAGTTTTTTTCAAAATTCGCAAAATTGAGGGTGTAGTTCTTAACGAGTACATTTTCAATAATATTAACCAACACGAAATTTTTTATAAAAATTATGAATTGTACTTATACTCTTCTTTGGGATCAAAATCTTACATTTTTAAACATCACTTGAATAACTATTGAAATGAAATTTAAGAGCAAATTTCCAGGAATGCATTATTTTTTTTTCATTAGTAATAATAACTATATGGCTAACTCAGTGGTATGAAGTCGGCCTGTGGATTCGGAGAACCCTGGTTCGATTCCCACAGGCGCCAAACAATTTTCATAATTTCAAAAGCTACCCCTGTGGTTCCTCCATCACTAACATCGTTGGGGGCTGTGATTTGACGACTGGTAACCGCACTTCACGCGCAAATTATATCACTTACCGAGATCTGCTTCGTCAGAGTTCCACACCCAGTAATGGATAGTAGGCGTGATATATTTATTTATTTTATTTTGAATTAGTCTTACTCATTTGTGTTAACTAAAGAAAAACTGCATTCCCAGAATAATTTCATTCAAAATTGCAATTATGAGGTAATGGCTCAATGGTATCAAGTCGGCCTGTGGATCCTAAGAACCCTACTTCGATCCCCAAGGCCGACAAAACGTTTTCACCAATTTAAAATTACCTCTGTGGCTCCTCCACCACTAACATTTTTGGGGTCTGTGATTTGACAGTTGGTAACCGCTCTTCACGCGTATGAATATATCACTTACCGAGATCTGCTTCGGCAGAGTGCCACACCCAGTAATTGGCATAAGGCGTGATGATATATTTAGTTTTTATTTTTAAAATTGCAACTAATATCTAGAAATCTTAGAGAGAAAACATGCTTATTAAATAATTTATTTTTTGTACCACCAGCACAGTTACTGTGGATGTAATGAGTCATTTGTCGCTCTAGGCTATGTTAATAATACATTAATAATCGGCTGCGCCCAAACGAAATCTTTGACCTTAAAACATCACTTACCGCTCTTGGTACATAAATAACTATTAACTATTTAACTCATTTTTTGTATCATACCTTGCAAATGGATAGGTATAAAATACAATTTAATTTTCTACTGTAAAGAGTTCTTTTCATCTACCAACATTTCAGAATTATAATTATTAGTAGTGTTGCAACGAATAGTAAATCTGCCGAATACCGAATACCGAATATTCGGTGGGATCGAATGCCGAATAACCGAATATTCGGCGAATATTCTGCATATTTGGTTGGTGATTGGCCGAGTAGAATTATACACCCGCTTCCTGCATTACCCTTCAAATGAGCGTTTTGTGTCAAGTTTGTTTGCTTATTATTGTGTAGTTTAGATCGCGCAGCTTAACAGGCATTGTTTCGACGAACTTATTGTTTTAGTTGATTTTTTAAATAAAGTGTACAATATATTATATGCCACGAAAAATTTAAACAGTGGGACATAAACGACGTAAGGGCTAAAGAATATTACTATTTAATTGCAGAAATGCTAGCTGTTGATAACGAGTCGATTACTATAGTTGAGACTTGGTTTTCCTAGACTAATGAAGAAAGCTTTACCACGGTACAATATACCAAGTCGATCTTTTTTTATGAATGAAATAATTCCGGACAAAATTTAAAAAATGTTCAAAATTTGCTAGAATTTATCTTTCTGCTCCATGGAGCAGTGTTTACTCAGAGGGACTTTTCTCAGAAGCAGCACATGCAGAAAAACTTATTTTCCTACATCACGATTTGCCACTTTTAAATTTTAATTATGATTAATCCTTCATATTTTATTTAGTTATTGATTGACATCTATTTTCTGTTTATTTTGAAGCTTATTTAGAATGTACTTTTTATGTTAATGAATAAATAATTAAATAAAAATTTGTATTTGTTTCCTATTAATTAATTAAGTAACTAAATCAAGTACCTACCGCGGTTCAAGTGTTAGCTAAGATATTGTCAAACTATTCGATATTCGGCCGAATAGTAAACTAATATTCGTTGCAACTCTAATTATTAGATAAATATTGTGTATTTTACATTTTTGCTCAGATCTAGTGACATGCAATATTGGGAAAAACAAAAATTTCTTAAAAAGGCCCTTTTATACAGGACGCCCTGTATATAATGTAGATTTTAAATAAACAGCTATAATGTCAAGTTTTTAAAATATATTTGTAATGTTTCGGGTTGCTCAACGCACTCTTTGGACTGACAACAATCTTCTTTCTCTTGTTCCTGCTGGAGTATAGGGCGGCATTCTTTTGTTTCTTGATAGGTCTGTGCACCTTTATTTTCTCTTTTTTTTGCTATTCTTATGTAGTAATAAAAATATTTAGCATCCAAAAATATTATTAATAAAATAAGGCTTCAGAGATCCAATATAAATTATAGTTATTTATTATACTAGTGTTTTATTAGGTATATAAAACATGCAAGAAAAGTTTAAACACGAGACTGAAGGTCGAGTGTTTTATATTCTTAAGTGTTTTATATACCAATAAAACACAAGTGTAATACAAAATTTTATCCACAACTCACAATTACAGGTATCGAAGAAGATTGGTCGTAATGTTTAACGATGATTCAGTTATACATAGTTTCGCAAAATACGGTAGATCATGAAGTGGTTGCTAAGTAATAAGCTGTTTACAGTGTTTTATGGAATATAAAACACTAGTGTTTTATGAGCCATATAATTCAACTGAAATCAGTGTAATAATGTCTTCATTATATATGAGTCGTGGATAAAATATATATTTTTTAAATTGGGACGTTTCGAGTTTAAACAAAACTCATCATCAGCTAAAAAGTATAAAATATAAATAAACAAAATAATATACAAATAAGTAATATAAAATACCATTAACAATACAAAATAACAGAAATTAAAATATAAAATGTTGAAATATGCCAAAATAATAAAGAAAAACAAAATGGCGTCAAAAGTAAAAAAACTAGATATTTTTTAAATTATTTAAAAAATTTAAAGCATATTTTAAATTGCCAAAAGCGTTAGTTTGATAATTTAAACAAGAATTTCGATATAAATTTATGTAAAGAGTTTAATGAATGAGACGATGATGTAAATGATTGACCGTACTTATAACTTCAGTTTCTGAAAATTTAAAAACATGTCCAGTTTCTTGATGATGTCGTGTTAGTGCACTATGGTATGGATTTAATAATTTACAATTATATTTATGTTGATAATCACGTTTTTTAAGAGGTTGAGAGGTCTCACCTATTCTTAAGTAGGTTGTTTTTCGATGATTTTACTTGTTAATTCTTTCCACTTTTCTCTCTTTTCGTTCTACTTTTAGCTTGGTTCCATGTCGTGCTTATTGTTTTTAATTCTTCTTCTCTGTTTCAATTGGTCTAACTAAGGTCCCTGAGGGTAATAAGGCCCACATAACGAATAATTTCATATAATTTATTCAACATGCAAAATTATTACAATATTTGTATTTATAATAATTTTCAGAACATTTCTTTAGTATAATTTCATACATTTGTTTAAAAAAAAATACAACTAAATTAACATTTAAAAATAAAACATGGGTCTTATTTTCTGTATAAGCAGAAATTAAAGCCCATTTAAATTATTTATTACTTATAAAAATAGAATAAATATTTATCAATATTCAAGTTTTCCTATCAGGATAAGCAGGACATATGAAGTCTTCTGTCTTCAGACGTGAATTCTACACATTCCTCATGTATTCATAATTTTCAGACTCGACAGGATCTCATGTCAGTCACATAATTTTGATTGCACATTGTGCAATGCCAATTTTCTAAGCTTAATGGGGTGGCTAACCCTGGTTCCATTCCCACAGGCGACAAACAATTTTCATAATTAAAAAAAAAACTACCCCTGTGGCTCCTCCACCACTAACATCTTTGGAGGCCGTGATTTGACGACTGTAACCGCACTTCACGCGCAAAATATATCACTTACCGAGGTCTGCTTCGGCAGAGTGCCACACCCAGTAATGGGTAGAAGGCGTGATGATATATTTATTTATTTATTTAATATGATTATTTTTGTTGTCTGAGATAGACCGGAAGTATTAGGGACTGAATCTTGTTTATCAAAAAGACTTAGTAAAATTCAATGCTGTAACTCTAGTGAAAAAATTGCATGGGCCTCATTACCTGCATATACATTTTCAGACATTTTTGAGGTTATCTTAAAGTAGCATGCTTAATTTTTTTACTTTTTATACATAGTATAAGGAATCCGTTTTGATCATTTTCTCAATGATGTCTGCGTGTATGTGTGTGTGTGTGGATAGATGGATGGATGTGTGGAATATCTCATAAAAATTTATTTACAATTTTCCTGTATATGCGTCTAATTTTGAGAAAAACTAATTTATACTTAATTAATATTTAATAACATATTCCAATAATCATAGTATCAATAGAAACAAAAAAACATAAACATGTGTTCAATTCTGCGTTTTTGATGTTATATCAATTTCATTGATTAAATAGTAAGTAATTTTATATTTCTATTTTTATTAATATAAGTTTATTTATATAAAATTTTGTTAGAAAGTTGATTATCTATAATGAAAATTAAAAAGAAATCAGTAAAATCCTAAAATTTATTTACGTCTTATACACAGTATATAATTATTATTATAATTATTAATATTATATAACATTCATATATTCTAAATATTAAATATGCTGTGTATAATAAAGTCGTGTGGCGACCACACCAGATTTTTTTTTCATTGACATTAAAATTGAAGAAAACATTGAAATGCTGAGCATGTATGACATTGAAAATGTACATAAAAATTGATGGTGTCAGACGGGCTTTAGTGTAGTTAAGCTACTGCCATTCATAAGCAAAAATTTATCTATACTCTTTCATTTCTGTCACAAGATTGTCAATAGCTCTGCATGTAGTATCTATAAGCTAGAATCTATTGAAAGTCGTTATACAGTAAAGTCATCGTAACCGTAATATTTACAGTGATTGTAGCATTTAAATTTCGTCCAGTAGAATACAGAATGACAATTTTCTTGCGTAGCTAACACATCACGTAACTATGGAAAACAAAACGTTACAGTACTAACAAAAGATAAAATGGGGCCTAGAACTGCACCGGTAGAATTAGGTAAATATATTTTCAGACGACCACTTATGAAAGTAACCATAACAACATCATAAACTACTATGGAAAGTTGAACATAACATACTGATATGTTAGGATATATAACGTACACTTCTAACATATGAGGTGAAGTTCCACTGATTGACAACAGATGGCGTTACGATGAAAGAAAATAGTAAAATAAATGAAAAGTATTTATATTATTATTTAAATCGAAGTTTTGGCAGATTTTTCAACACATTTGCACAGATAAATCTTATTTTATTAAATTAATTTACTAATATTCTAGCATTATTTAATATTTTGACATTACGGTTAGTACAGTTTGTATCACAATACATAACCTCAAACGTCAAACGTCAACGCTTACCTACAAAAATGCATCAGCTGTCAAAGTGTAACAACATTGCTCTTGTAAACTGTTTTTAGAAATATTTTGTGATCGTCTGAAAAATAGTGTACATAACTCGCTCGAAAGTGAGATAACTGTGCTCGTGTAATTAAATCAGTCGGCGCTGCGCGCCTCGTTTTTCAATTTTACACTCGTACGTTATCTTACACTTTCGATGCTTGTTATGTAAATAACTATTATTTTATATATATAGTAGAAAAGTTCGCCATGTTAAACTTTTAATTCTGATCCACAATTCATATAATAAAATCATCAACAGTGCAAATTATCTGCACTCAAACAGTTGACTTTTTCTCATTAACATCCAGACGGCTGCCAATCCTACAATTTCTCTTTCTCTAAAACAACACTGACACACAGCGAAGCCCACTGATGTTACATAAAGCGCTTCGCTCAGGTGAATAACTGATGATTCACGATATACGAAACATCACAATAATTACCGCCAAGAAGGAAGTGATTCATTTTGCGTCATTCAAATTATATTGTTCACTTTATAAATAAATATAGGTGGATACAGTATTTCGTTGGGTTGCACAATATTATAAACATTGTATTGAAACTACACTTTATCGATTTTCGCGTAGGCTCGCACACCACACACTCTTCCACTGAAAACCGAGACTTGCGAGAAGGTATTTGGATTTAAAATACAGGGTGATCAAAAGGAATTGTTACAGTTGGCAAACAATTCCAGAGATCTTTCAGTTGTTACAGTTGGCACAACGCTAGGTAAAGGCGGAAATGCTATTTGACATTTCTAATAAATACAAATAGGTTATATCAGGAGTCTGACAGCTAATAGAATTTTGACTTTTTAAGTAATAGAAATACTTTAGAAATAAATGTAATAATGAACGACAGGAAATGAATTAATGTATAAGGCTTACCAATTTCAAATAGTTTTTTTTATTGCCAACTGTAACAATTCCTTTTGATCACTCTGTAGAAAATGTGAACTGCAATTTGAACGATTATTTATTTTAAAAATTAGAGTTATAACTGTTAATGACAATTCAATAATTCAATTGATTTAATTTCACGCATTAATCAAGCTTAAAAAGTTTTGATCTGCTTTACGTTCATAAGGAAGTTATCATGAAATCCAGTTGCGTATCGAAAGAGCGTTTATTACGATACGGCACATTTTGTTTTAGATAGTTGGTAGTACCAGATAACATACTGTAACTGTCAAGCTGAGAACATCAAAATTTCAATAAAACTTTACACTTTACGTAACTCAGATGGAGTGCAACTGATATAATTTATTTGTTTAAATAACAAATTCATGATTTCTTTTTGGGTAATATTATACCACTTGGGTAGTGTTGCCCTGCTTCATTCGTATTATGTTTTTAATTCACAATAAAATAAATAATTTTTTTGAAATTATTACATAATAGTACATAAATTTTGTTTTAGTGTTTAGTAGTATAAATATTTTATAAAATAAATAAATAAAATAAATAAATATATCATCACGCCTTCTACCCATTACTGGGTGTGGCACTCTGCTGAAGCAGATCTCGGTAAGTGATATATTTTGCGCGTGAAGTGCGGTTACCAGTCGTCAAATCACGGCCCCCAAACATGTTAGTGGTGGAGGAGCCACAGGGATAGCTTTTTCAAATTATGAAAATTTGTCGCCTGTGGGAATCGAACCAGGGACCTCAAGATCCACAGGTCGACTTCATACCACTGAGCTAGCCATTCCATAAAATTAATCTAGAATTAAATAACTTGAACTAAAAAGTGTATTTGTCAATATTACAAAACATCCAATAATGCTTAAATAAACCAAAAAAAAAACCCCAAATGGGTCCAGTATTAAAAAAAAAATCCTGGTTTTTTCAACCCTGCTAAATTTTTGTACTTCATTCTAATTTTTAGCTAGCAACTATAAAAATAAATTCGTTCATCCGGAAATTTAATTACTTAAAAAGATCAGAGAAGCAACATGCAAGGAAACATCACAAGAGAAAAATCTACTTATAAATAAGTGAATAATAAAATGGCTTGTTAGCTTAGAAGTTCCGATGACAATCCGTCACGTCAGAAATTTATTATCGAAATAAAATCGCCCCCATGTCCATGATTCACCATCTATTTACACATCTAGTTTTAGTACAGTAAACAGAATTCATTGATAAATATCTTATTTATATATTAATTTATAGAGAAAAAATTTATAGTTGAGTAATTATTGTAATAAAAGCGTATACAAGTACTTTCCCAACAGACAATCGCTTACATATTATTTGTAAAACTACGCAGTGGTACCGAATCGAACTCTGGATTTGAGAACTCGGGTTCGATACCAACAGACGACAAACAATTTTCGCTATATTAAAAATTACATCAGTGGCTCCTCCTTTACTAACGTTTTTGAGGGTTGTGATTTGACGACTGAAAATCCGTACATCACGTACATAAAAATATATATCGAAATCTGCAACAGTATAGTGCCACACTTAGTAATGAGTAAAAGGCGTGATGATATATTTTCACTAGAATTATGTACTCGAGAGCTTTAATTTGATATCAAACTAGCATATTTTCAATAAAGTTTGAAAAAACAGGGGACAAACGCTTAAATATAATTTTTTATATTCGTCTATGAGTCGTGCGGACTAATATTTTATTAAGATTTTGATAATTATTGTTCTTCACATGTTTTACAACAAACATAACGATTTTCAAAATTATTACTATTTATTAGTTAACAAATGAACCGATAATAATTTCGAAAAATGTTTCAAGTAAAAGTTATTTTAAATTAAATTAGGATTCATGTTAATAAAGTTATGGCACCACTGGTTGTATAAAGCTCATTAACGAGCTTAATCTCAATTTTTTGCTTAAAAGTTTAAATCTGTCTAAAATACAGATAGACATACCAACAGAAAAATAGACCAAATTTTGTTGGGACTATTTTTTATTTTTTTAAATTATTTAGTAGGGTCTAAAACATGAAAATTAATCAAAATGTTGAGATCGAGAAAAATCAACACCACAATACTTTGCCTATTATACATGTAGGTCGAAAAGCAAAAATTATTGTTAGCATTTATTAAAATTGTTTATTATATATAAGTTTACTGATCCATGATGATTGCAAATCCATAAATAGCTGTAAGCATGGCACATAGTTGGACAATATTTCAGTTAAGAACACTATTGATTTTATGTTGCCCTTGACATTGATTTTATTTTGTTTTAAAAGCTCGTAATATTGCGAAACTTTTCTGCGATTTGTAGACAAACTACTATTTAATTTAAGCAAATACGTTTTGAATTATAAGTTTTAATTTATTACTAGGGGGTGCGAAAATATATTGCTGAATGTAGAGGGTGGTTATAAGATTGTGAATATTGCGTAATAGCATCTGGGGATGTAAGACTAGGGGAATGAAATATGGTGGACGTTTTAATCCGGACAACTATTTTTGTTAGCTGTAGGAATATGCTATTATAAATTTTTCTGGTTCGAATCAATTAAAATATAAATTATTTATAAATATAAATATATCATCACGCCTTCTACCCATTACTGGGTGTGGCACTCTGCTGAAGCAGATCTCGGTATGTGATATATTTTGCGCGTGAAGTGCGGTTACCAGTCGTCAAATCACGGCCTCCAAACATGTTAGTGGTGGAGGAGCCACAGGGGTAGCTTTTTCAAATTATGAAAATTTGTCGCCTGTGGAAATCGAACCAGGGACCTCAGGATCCACAGGTCGACTTCATACCACTGAGCTAGCCATCCCATATAATATATATATATATATATATATATATATATATATATATATATATATATATAAATTATTTAAAATGTTTTATTGAGAAACAACTGCCGATACTTATTAATGCAAATATATTTAAATATTAATATGAATTATTAATTCTCACAAATAAATGTAAAATGTTCTCTGTATTTTGAATATATAAATATTGTAGTGTATCAGAATTTTACATAAATTTCACAGGTGAAAATGATTAAATAATAGTATATTATTTAATGAGCATTTAACCATTATACGCGAATCAAATACTATAATGTACAATTTTTGAAGTACACGGAACAAAAATAATAAAACATAACCTTACTTATATTTATAATGGATCAACAAACGGCGAATCACGTGCTTGAAACATGAGAAAATATTTAATTGTTATTGGTTAGAAATAGACAGTGGCATATGAACTTTCATGAGCAGTTTTATGTATTTAACATTAGATACATAGTGAAGGTATTATTACTTAGTTGAATTGATATTAACATAATTTAACATTTTTCCTCGAAGCGTTGTTTCTAAAATAATATGAAATAAATAAATTATAGGAATTTAATAATATTCATATACACTATGGGCCAGTTTTTCAATCACCGATTAATGTTAATCATGATTAACGTTCTCAGTGGTATCAAGTCGGCCTGTGGATCCTGTGAACCTCGGTTCGATTTCTACAATCGACAAACAATTTTCTCCACATTAAAATTATCCCTGCGGCTCCCCCTTTATTAACAACTTTGGGAGCCGTGATTTGACGGCTGGTAACCGCAATTCACGCGTATAAATATATCACTTACTGAGATCTACTCCGGCAGAGTACCTTACCCGGTAATGCGTAAACGGCGTGATATATATATATATATATATATATATACACCGGATGGTCCATTTAACTTGACTTGTTCAAATATACTTATTCGACATTGGTCGCCATCGGTCGTCATTGTCGATGAAAAGATCCATTTGTGCGCATAATAAACAATTCAAAATGCGGATATTTTGAAAAATAACCATTATTTTAAACTTAAAACACGAGCAATGAGCACTCGTTTATTTTAAGATCACGTAGAAACTTGTTTGTAAGTATACAGATTAAACCTTCATATTTTTTTATGGAGATTCCGAATCTGTAATATAAAACTAGGGTTTCTGTTTAAGATATCTAAGTTTACCCCCTCTCCGATCCCCTGAGGGGCGAGGGTCGAAAAATGTTAACAATATCGGATGGCCCCCTTCAAAATGGTTAAACTTTTGTTCATGAAAGTTTGTTATTAAGGGCTTAATTTGCAAGATATTAGAACAAGTCAAGTTAAATGGACCACTCAGTATATATATCACTTACCGTGATCTGCTTCGGCAGAGTGCCACACCCAGTAATGGGTAAAAGGCGTAATGATATATTTATATTTATTTATTTTATTTATATTAACTATAACAAAAAATTCGAAATACAATATTTGCACTGTCTACCACTTTTAGCGAAGTTCTTGTAATGTTGAAGTCTATAATCGCAAACAAATTATAAATTATTTTCGGTTAGTAAAGTTATATCTGTCACAAAAGTTTTGATCACATTTTCAATTGTTCACTTAACGTTAGCTAGCATTAAAATTTTTTTCGTTTTTAGAATATTGTTTTTATTTTATATTCATTTTAAAGAAATGGTAGGTGCATATTATTTAACTAGAAGAGTCAAAATCATTTTGTTTAATTCTGTTTAGCATTTTGTTACAATTTAGCGCTAGCATATATAATAATGCTATATTATGTGTGTTGACCGCATCAAAAAAATCGTTCATTTATAAAAAATCGTGCATTGATGATAGGTGTCATTAATGTATGTTTTCTATAGTAGATTATAAAATATGCTTTGTTCTACTCAGTATAGTAGATAAAATAGCACTTTAACAGCAAGGGTAGATAAAATAACACTTTATCAGCAAGGGTAGATAAAATAATTTAATTTGATTTAATTTTTATATAAATTAAATACATTATGTATTTTGAAGATAATCGTCATCTGAAGTTTCTTTTAAAAATCTAATGACATCTGGTAGTGTGAAAATGGATGATGAACATCTAATATTATGGGTCAAATTAGACTGACAGTACGATATCTGATCAGACTTCTGATCAAATGTTAACGAAATTTGACGTAATACTTCAGCGCAACAATATCTTCTATCAGATCTCAAACATTTCGTCGTATCACTATTGTTCATTTCCTATTTAAATATAAAATTTATTGATATATAGGTCTCCCCTATGAGAGGCCAGTGAAAACAATATTGTAATTGTGTGTCTTTGGTCCGTACAATTTTTGTTTGAAATCTTTCTTTACTCGACCATCATTTGCAAATTATAATTATTTAAAAAAATGTCGTGTATTATATATTTTTGTTTGTGTCTAGTAATCTATCCATTTTTTGGTAAAACAAGACCATCTTTAAAATAATCTATCAGTGCGGCAACTTTGTATATCAATAAATAATTCTGATATCTTTGCACATGATTATATTAATTAATGATTTTAATGTCTATTAATCTATGTATTTTTTGGGAAAACAAAACCATCTTTCAAATAGTCTAATAGTACCGGCAACTTTGTATGTATATCAAGAAATAATTCTGGTATCTTTACACATGATTATATTAATTAATAATTATAATATTTAAATTTTACATTTGATCTAATTGTTATTAAAATCTCTTACGTGAACACAGTTGATAATCAAATACTGCTCTATAATGGATGTAGGTAGCTTATTGTAATATTAGATCAAACGTGTACGCGGGTAAGGTG
Organism: Pterostichus madidus; assembly: GCA_911728475.2. Classification (NCBI taxonomy): domain Eukaryota; kingdom Metazoa; phylum Arthropoda; class Insecta; order Coleoptera; family Carabidae; genus Pterostichus; species Pterostichus madidus. Next base: position 20,877,606 of record OU452307.1, read on the forward strand.
AAAAGTTCTCGGCCTGACAATAAAAGACTGCGATTTTCAGTTAAAAATTATTTTATTTTTCTACATACTCTCCCTTGGTTCAGCGTTTCTCCAACAACAATATTCCTTCCCGGAAGTGAGAGTCTGGAAGGCTGTGAAAATATTCATCTACGGTCATCTACTTCTTCATTGGACGCGAAGCGATTCTCAGAAACAAATTTCTTCAAGTTTGGGAACAGATAAAAGTCCGAGGGTGCCAAATCAGGAGAATATGGGGGAAGGCCGAGCAAATCGTATCACAAATTCCGCAGTTTTCCGATCGCCAATGCACCCTTGTGTGCAGGTGCGTTGTCCTGGTGAAAGATGATTTTTTTTCTTTTGCAAGCCAGGCCTCTTTTCGCGATTTTTGGCATCCAGTTGGTCAAGAAGGTTGCAGTAATATTCGGCTGTAATTGTTCTGCCTTTTTCAAGGTAATCAATTAACAGGATCCCTTTCGCATCCCAAAACACGCTTGCCATGACATTTCCGGTAGATGCGATCGACTTCGCTTTCTTTGGCGCAGAACCACTGGCTTCCGCCCACTGCTTGGACTGCTGTTTCGTTTCTGGCATGTAGTGGTGGACCCATGTGTCTCATCCATGGTGACAAATTGCCGCACAAAACCGGTCGGATTCCTATTGAATCGGTCCAAACATTGCTGCGAAGATCGTTTGCGCATTTGCTTTTGATCGGCATTCAGCAAATGCGGCACCCATCTTGCGCAGAGCTCTCTAATTCTTTGTGCAAGATGTTTCACACCCTTGCTTTCGATATCCCCACAGCCTAAGCTATCTCACTCACCTTCACTCGCTTATCGTCCAACACGATATCATGCACTTTTTCGATGATTTCCGGTGTGGTGGCGGTTTTTGGCCGTTCTTCATGTGGGTCATCTTCGAGAGACGTGCGACCACGTTTAAATTCTGCTGCCCACTTTTTAACGGTTGATATAGAAGGAGCAGAGTCCCCGTAAACTGTTGTCAACTTCGGATGAATTTTCTTAGGGGTTAATCCATCTAAAACGGAGAATTTTATGACCGTAAGATATTCAAGTTTATCCATTTTAACGAAAAACACACAAGACGTCTACTTCAAAAATTCGTGTAAACAAACTACTTGAGAGAACAAGTTGAAACTTGTCATACGAACTAATAACATGTGCACCCAGGCAGGAAACCAGGGTTGAAAAAAACCCGACCCATTGTTTTTGTTTTGGGTTTTTTGGGTTTATTTGGGCATTATTGGGCTTTTTATAATATCGACAAAAATATTCAAGTTATTTAATTCTAGATTAATTTTGTATATAATGTTTAAAATGCATATTGTATTGGGTATCAATCAGTTTTTGTAATACTAACAATATAAAACAAATAATATTTGGTCTTAAACTAGTTTGATATTGACATTTGTTAAGGTAATGCAATGTGATACTACGATATAATATAATAAATGATAATTTAAGTTAAACGTTTTATTTTGTAATGAAATTATGTATTATTACATTTCAAAATATATAAAAGATGTTTATGTTCCGAGATTTGACTCTATGTTAAAATTCACCTTGAGTGAATTTTTATCCATTCAAGCAAATGGGTTTTTTAGTGGGTTTATTTGGGGTTTTTTAGGTGGGTTTTATTCAAAAAACCCGGGTGGGTTTTTTTTGGGTGGGTAAAAAATGTACAACCCAGCAGGAAACACAATTTTTTGCTGATTGGAACGCCATCTCTGTGTGAGGCCGAGAACTTTTCACCTTACCCTCGTATTATTTATTCCTTCAAATTCATGAAAATATTTGATTTGTATACTTTTTTCTGTAATATTTTATACAGTATTTATTCTTAAGAAATTGTAATGTTTGTAACTCTCTCTATTAGCAACTTTTTTGGTTACTTTGCTTTATTTTACTTTTGTTTCGTGACCGATTAGAAATAAAACTTCATGTGTGGTACCATGTATCTTTTTGCGCTTTCGTTACTTTTCTTTTCAAGTACAATATCGCGTTTTCTACATTAAAATTGCGTGTTTAAATGTCATGTCGTTGCAAGGAGACAACAAAAAATAAACATCCTAAATCATAACAATTTTGCGTGGAGAAAAATATAACGACTTAGATTTAATTGCAGAATAATTAAATACATAGTGTCGCGTCTGACAAGATTATTAATAGAATGTTTGAAGTATGATGATGATTTAAATGAAATATTTTATTATTAGATATATTGTTATTAGTTTTAATTAATGTTTATTAGCTGTTTACAAAACTTATTTATAAATTCTCATTGAACAAAATTTATAGCTTTGTTAGATAAATATTTAATTTATCTGAATAAAAATAGATATTTTATTTTCTTACTACATAATTTCAATTTCACCTTTCATATTGTTTTTGGTACTTACTGAACTTAGTAAATATATATTAATATTGTAAAATGTTTTACAACAAAAAAGTAACGCGCATGCAATAACATGTTATAATTATTTATAGCATTCGTGGAAATAGCCAATCAATTGCACAAGGATATTTTTATTAATAAATATTTCGTACATTCATCAAATATCATAGGTCGCATTAATCAATAATCAACTATCTAAAACCGTTGTATAAGCAGTTTTATGATCTCTGCAAACCATCTCGAGCATACAACAAATTATCCCATTAATAAATAATAAAATAATTGAAACGCCGGTGACGTCATATCACGTCTGAAGTTCGTCTGTCTTCATCTGTCAACGCACATGTGTCTCGATTTGCAACTGTCGTTCTTCCGTTGTCTCACGATTAAAATTTGGTTCGCACATTGCCAATGAGTTTGATGGCCTGTGTCTTCTTCGTCTGTAACGGAAACGGAGGAAATTCGTAGATTTTTTGCATGAGAATGGTGCGAAATTAACATCGTCATTCTCAACATTCCTTACCTACAGCTACAACAGTGACATCTGCTGTCAATGTCGTTAATTTATAATTACTGAGAATGGAATGACTTCTCGGGAGGCTTATTTTAAGCTCGATTAAACTAGTAAAGTGAAAAAATGAATCACTTTGACGTAAAAGGGTAGAAATTTTGTTCCAGTCCATTGAACGATTGAACGACTCTGAACCAAAAAAGATAAAAACGGGAATGCAACACCTTAACTATGTTCGTATCTAATGCAGTGTGACCACAGTTTCTGCCTTATTTGGTTACTTCTCTATTTTGCTTGCTCTTTAAACTTTAATATAAACATTAAACTCAGCTGTTACAAATACCAAACAAATGTCAAACCCGAAACATTTCCTGAACTCGATCAAATGAATTCTCGACATTCCGAAAAGATTAAATTAATTTACCCATTACTGAGTGTGGCACTCTGCCGAAATAGATCACGGTAAGTGATATATTTATGCGCGTGAAGTGCGATTACCAGCCGTCAAATTACGGTTAAAGAAGAGCCATAGCTGTAATTTTATTGTGGTGAAAATGTTTGTCGGCTGTGGGAATCGAACCAGGGTTCTCAGAAGCCGATTCGATACCACTGAGCCACCTATTCCATATCAAACATTAAATTAGGAAAGATTTTTATTTAAATAAGAAAAATAAATTTCGACATTTTAAATAATTGTTACATTTCTACGAGTTAACAAAAATCGAACAATCGAGAAATCATTGGTCAATAAAGAATTAACAGTTTTTAAAATATAAATATAATTTTTGTTTTCCTGTTTCAAAAAATTAGTACATATGAAAATTGTCCAAACCAGTTGCCCTCAGACTAGTTTTATAGCGTATTACAAAATAATGTATATTACAAGTAAGTAAAATTTATTGAAAACGTATAAAATATTATTGGAAGGTAGAAATGATAAGAAAATAAACTACATATTTGCATACCTTGGCATTTTATAACGCTACACAACTGGACGACGTTTCGGAACTGTGAATGGTTCCATTTTCAAGTCACTTAACTATATAATTAATTGAGCAAGCTGTTGGCACTTGTTGAAACATGTTTTGATAATATTTAAAAAATACAAAATAAAAACACTTGGTTATTTCAAAGAAAATACACCAAGTTCTGATGATGGTGTAAAAGCCGAAATACGTATTAAGTGTAAAAATAAATATTTTCTTTGAAACAACCGGTAAGTGATATATTTTGCGCGTTACCGGCTGTCAAATCACGGCCGCCCAAAGTTGTTAGTGTCGGCTGTGGGAATCGATATGTATGTATAAATTAATATTTGTTTGTTTGTCCCGTATGTGTTCCTACATCCGATTGCGATGCAACTTTGGTATGTTGTTGTGCGTACGCCCGCGAAGGTTTCTGACTTAGCACAAGTCAGCCCTATGCAACTTCGTATATAAGCGCAGTTAGTAAACGTCCAGCTTTATGTCATTCGCGCGCATGACTTTGAAAGAGAGAGATAACGTAAAGAGGCTGGCATTTACTCAACGCCATATGAACGCAGATTACTTTTTTCAATCATTAGTGTTGTTTGGGGATAAATAGTTATAAACAATTAGTTTGTAATGGGTTGTAAGTGTTTTGCGCCCAATTGTACCAGCGGGTATGACTCAAATCATGACAAAATATAATATAAATAATAATAAAAATAATATAATATAAATATAAAAAGTAGTAATATGAGCAGATATATATATATATATATAAAGTTCTATAAAGTAAAAAAAAAACATGAATAGACTCGTAAGCACCCATGCCAGACTCTTGTTCCTATCGCACTCACTTTTTTGACGCGCTCTTTCCGCTTCATTTCTGTGGATGCTTTACCCGCAAGACTCGCCTGTCCTTCAATATAATAGTTCGTGGCACAAGTCCAGTCCGCCATCTTGAAAATGGCCGCCAGCTATCCTGAAAAGTACTGCACTAATTCGATTCAAATTTGGTATAGGCATAGATGAGAACCAATCTTAACATATAGGTATAATAAAGCTTCAGTCCTATGCCATTCGAATTCAAATGTTTGCAGTTTCCGGTACGACTCGCATTTGCAATGACCATCAACAAAGCACAGGGACAATCGCAACTAAATTTGGAAAATACATGCTTCTCACACGGACAGCTGTATGTGGCATGCTCACGCGTCGGAAAACGTTCTGATTTCTTCGTGTACGTCCTAAAGAAAAAACAAAAATATTGTGTATCCAAAAGCACTTCAATAAACAGAATTAAACACAAACACTTTCTTTCTTTGAGTTGCATTGCAACGCATGCCGGGTACTCGCATTAAATTGTAGACCACGCGAACGAAGTCGTGGGTAATAGCTACTATATAATATAAATATTAGGCTTTAGGTAACGTTATTTCTGACAAAAGTACGACCATCATTGTGGAATAAATAAAATCTTGATTCATTCGAAAACACAAATTGAATGACATTTCACTAACCAATTCATTTATTCGCGGCACCACACTAGTTGCGACGGTGCATAGGAGTCAACGAAAGACGTAAAAGTGGACGGCGCGCCCGTAACCCAAAATTAATTAATCGGCGCAAAACAATAGCAGCCGACATTGGAACTTGTGTTACCTGTCTTCATTGTACATACAAATAGAGCATTTGATGTTGCTTGGCTATCTTGCAAAGTCATTTGCAATAAATGGTGATCTTCGTTCCTTGATGTTCTCTGTAACTGTCCGGATACTCTCCTTCTTACAGTTAGGTGCTGTTTGCCATTGCCTCCATGCTCATAAAATTGTGCTGGGGTTCCAGTTCATTTACCGGCCTCGCGCTACCCTTCAATTTTCCCTCGCTCAAACTCAGACAATTATTCAAACTGATGTTGAATTGTGACTACATGGCATCTTCACAATACAGTGCAAATATACATCAGCAATTAAAAACATTTTGTTCAAATATAAGTTGATATAGTCAAGTCAATTTTAGTGATTATCAAGTAAAAGCTCGAAAATGCGTCATTCAATTTGCTTGAGAATCTAATCAGTTGAAGACATTAGTACCTGTACAAAATTACATTAAGAACTTCCCATCATAATATCTTTATGGTGTTGCATTTGTTATGGCGGACATAGTAGAAAGTTTAAAATGTTTGAAATTAATATATTTTGCTCGTGAAGTGCAGCTATCATATTTAACATGTGAATATAACCTCAATTATTAAATAAAAATCAAATTAAAAATTATGTGACATCTTTCTTTGAAGTCTAGACACTTCTCCTCTTCTTACGTCACTTATAATAAATAAGATTGATATGACCTACATGTAAAAAAAAAATTAACAAAAGTGATAAACAGAGATTTGTAGCATTTGCCCGAAATTTTAGACAATCTATGCGAAATAATTAACCGTTATATAAGTATATATATATATATATATATATATATATATATATATATATATATATATATATATATAAATAAATAAATAAATATATCATCACGCCTTCTACCCATTACTGGGTGTGGCACTCTGCTGAAGCAGATCTCGGTAAGTGATATATTTTGCGCGTGAAGTGCGGTTACCAGTCGTCAAATCACGGCCCCCAAACATGTTAGTGGTGGAGGAGCCACAGGGATAGCTTTTTCAAATTATGAAAATTTGTCGCCTGTGGGAATCGAACCAGGGACCTCAGGATCCACAGGCCGACTTCATATATATATATATATATATATATATATATATATATATATATATATATATATATATATATATATATATATATATATATATAATATAAAGAGCCTAAGAAAAAGAGAAATAAATAATCTATTTGAATTTTATTAGAGTTTTATATGCAATTTTAGTATTTTTACTGTCGCCAGATTTGTGCCCTGCCCTTAAGACGGACTAAAATGAAGTATAGGTAAAGCCCATCTTTTTTTGACAATACCATAAAAAAAAGTAATTAGTAAGGGATAAGTGTAAGGTGACCATTTATTTTCTGACACAAAACGGATCGAAACACGGAATATACACAAATATATATTTTTATTTAATATTATACAAAACTCAAAAATAAGTAACATTTCTGACAAAAAAATTTAAACAAATATGTTCAATTTAGACAAAATAAAATTTACTTTATTAGTTTTATTTATTATAATTATCAATCGATAATATTCGATTCAACAATTCTGTTTGTTTTTTAAGGTTAATTTTATAATTTACTTAAAAAACAAACAAACCTTATGGTTCTAAACATTTATTTTTAGATTAAATTTTCATGTAATCAGTGAATTTAAAGTGTCAATTAATAGTTGTATTTTTTCTGGTGTCTATATTCTATTAATGTATTAAAGTACCCACAAACAATTGGCAATCGTCATAGTACCTAGTAGTTCATTAAACAGATCTTAGATGACCGCTGATACATATGATGGAGAATATTTTTATAGTGAGTATTTAATTTACCTAAAAATCTATAAAATATATATCAATAAAAACGGGACCAAATAGACGTCCCCAATAGACTATTTGAAATACCGGGACTTTGAAATCAAAAACGGTACTATTCCGATGAAAACGGAACGGCTGGCTACCTTAGGTAAATGTAAATATTAATCTCATCAGTCTTCAGTTTCTTTTTCACTGCATTCATTAAAGCTGACTTTAATAATGTCTATCTAATATGTTATCATATGAAACATATAATTTTTGTATTCTTAGCTCTTGGATTCATATTATTGTAATATTTTCAAAATATATTATTCATTCTCTTTCCAAAATTATCTTATAAAATTTCTACTTTTCATTTCATGTTGAAATAGCATAAGTATTTACCTACTTACTTACAAACGTGTATTGAAAATAAGAGATAAACAGTATAAATAATTACGTACAACGTAATAACAATAAATTCTATGCAAAACGCTCTTTAAAGTGTTGCAACATTTCGAACGATGGCGCGATAATTGCCAATTCCACCAGAGATATTTGATACGGGTGAATTGCTACTTGTGATTATTCAGCAGAACATGAGCGCATGGCGCGCTTTTTTCCACATGTGTAACACACTATTTTACACAATGAAAATAAAAACATAATGACGTGAAATTGTGCTTATCGTCCGGTCACCGGTCCGCATTACTACATTACGGTGGCAGGCGTGTTGATAATAAATGGCGCAGTTTTGGACACACATTTATTATTTTTTAGCTTTAGCCAGACAAAACATTCTTGATAATTATTATATTAAAAAAAAAACTTTATTGTAATTTATGAATGGACGATAACATTACATTCCTAACTAAACTTTTTCGTGCAATATTATTTTAATATGTTACTTTAATCTTTATCAGAAAATATTAATTAATTTTTGACTTGTTTAGATTAATTTCTATTTTTAGTTTATATTGCACTTTTTTATTTTAGTTTTACTAAATAGTTTGTAAGTTTATTTTGTGTGGCAATTTTTATCTTTGTATGTAATACTTTTGCGACATTTGTACTAAATTTTATCAAATGTTTCATAAATGTTTTTTCTATTTTTAATTTTATTATAATTTCATAACTTTAAAATAACTACTAGGCATCTACAATGAGAGTACAGTTTATACTTTTAACGGTCGGAATTTAGCGTTAAGTGCAGTTTAAACTTAGCCATGTTAATTTCCTATATAATTGATTTGTTGTTGTTTATCTAACCTAGCCGTACATTTAAATATTCAGTTCTAAATAACATTATAATAATTATTGTCTGGACTGATTAGTCAAGATATCCAGTGCGTAAATCTATTAAATTTATTAGTGGCCACCGGAATTTCGGCTTCTTGATAGACTAGATATCCAGAATTCGGAATTTATCATTTACTTTTTGAATTTTTATAAAAATTTTATATATATATATCATCACGCCTTCTACCCATTACTGGGTGTGGCACTCTGCTGAAGCAGATCTCGGTAAGTGATATATTTTGCGCGTGAAGTGCGGTTACCAGTCGTCAAATCACGGCCCCCAAACATGTTAGTGGTGGAGGAGCCACAGGGATAGTTTTTGAAATTATGAAAATTGTTTGTCGCCTGTGGGAATCGAACCAGGGACCTCAGGATCCACAGGCCGACTTCATACCACTGAGCTAGCCATCCCATAAAAATTTTCGTACTATTATTTATTTATTTATCGTATGGCGATCTACAATTTCACAATTAGAGTCATTAATGTAAGTATAAATTAATATGAAATATATGTATAATGTATAATGCATAATATATCATTCGAGACTTCATTGGGAGAGACTAGAAGTTATAAGTCGATGTCCAGGAGACCTATTCTAATGATTTTACTTTAAAAAATTTACTAGTTAACAATAAAATTATTGATAAGAATAAATTAAACAATAGCGGTATTTACGAAATTCAATGTAAAGACTGCGATTTTATTTACATCGGACAGACAGGCCGCAGTTTTAATATTAGTTTTAAGGAACATGTAAGCTCTTGGAGATTAGGAAAAACCGATTCTAATGTCCCGAAACACCTTATAGAAAATAAACACGGTATAACAATAGAATCTCTAAGGGTCTTACATGTTGCCAAGAAAGGATTAAAGATGAATTGCTTGGAGGCGATTGAAATTAATAAAGCCTTAAAAGAGAACAAAAATCTTATGAACGAACAATTAGATCTCATTCATTCGCCTCTACTAAATTCTATTTAATCTATTAATGGCAGTCCCTCAATATTACTTAATGACCCGTTCACAAATGTTATAAACTGTTTCCATCTCTAAAGTGTTTGTAGGTACTTGTAGGTACTCCATGTATATGTATATAAATAGATCGATTTTGAACTTTTCGTCACTTCTGACGATGGTTTAAAAACCGAAATGCGCATCAAGTATTAAATTTAAATATTTTCTTTGAAACAACCAAGTGTTTTTATTTACTATTTTTCATTCTAATTCGTTGGCGACTAAATTTAGCGACCGTTTGACGTCATATTTGGCGACTTTGTTACTGGCGCCATCTGTTGGTATAGTTAAAAGTACAGTCCTGACGTCATTGTTGGCGACTGGTTGCTTAGGGAGTCGCGTATGCTGGCTCAGACCAACCATAAGTAGACGGAGAACAACGGCGTTCGTTTTGAAGTAGAAAGGGTTAGAATAACTTGGTGATGAGACGGGTGCGCGGTAAAGAGCTAGTACCACTTGGTGTTATGCGGGTTGCATTTTTGTTGATGACAGTTATCAGACGCGAGCATTTTATTTATTTAAATACAAACGTGCGTATACAAAACACTTAATATGTCAAAAACTAATCTTTACTTTGATGTATGAAAAGTAAGTAATTGAATATAAAAATAACTACACAAATGTTTGCAACTCGCATAACATCAAAGGGTACTCGCTCCTTGCCGCGCACCCGCCTCACCGACAAGTTACTCTAACTCTTTCTACTTCACAACAATGCATTGACTTGTATACGGCAGAATTTGTCTACTTATGTTTGGTCTGAGAGTACAAGGCTGTTGTGAAGTGTCATGGCGTCAGTCGCTTAGCATTTTTTGGTTGATTTGTTTTGAAGTTAGAAAAATGTTATATTTATAAAATGTTTATTATTTATATTATTAAATTAATCATTCAAATTTTTGCACAAAATCCAGCAGCAGATATCCATTACCGACAATTAGAATAACAATGTTGTTGTCTACACATTAATAATAATTTTTAATGTAACAATGTTTAAGATTTTGTTAAAATTTATATTATTTATTTTTAAAATATTACTAAATGCTGGAAAATTATAAAAAATTCCGTCAATTGACAAACATACAAATGTATCCGCATGTTTTTATAATAAATTTTTAATTAGTTATTATAAATAAAATAAATAAATATATCATCACGCCTTCTACCCATTACTAGGTGTGGCACTCTGCCGAAGCAGATCTCGGTAAGTGATATATTTTGCGCGTGAAGTGCGGTTACCAGTCGTCAAATCACGGCCCCCAAAGATGTGAGCCACAGGGGTAGCTTTTGAAATTATGAAAATTGTTTGTCGCCTGTGGGAATCGAACCAGGGTTCTCAGGATCCACAGGCAGACTTCATACCACTGAGCTAAATCTACAGAATGCGCGCGCAACTTTTTTGTGTGTGAATATAATTGTTAGTTCGTTGTTGAAATATCAAAAATATTTAGATAAAGTTTTTTAATTCATATAAAGCTCCTAATTTTAAAATAATTGTCAACTTCGCTTTCGCTTACCACATTCTGATTATATGAGCGAACGTAGTCTCACTGGCGAAAGGAAAAATAAGAGATTAGATTCAAAAATAATTGAGGGTAATTACTAATCAAATTAAATTACAGGATGACTTGCAAAGAATTTTATGATAAAGTTACCAAAAAAAATCTATAATATTTTGGCACAAATTAGGTCACACGACAAATATAAAATTCTATTTACAACATTTATTTATTAATTGTTTATAATAATGTATTTATTTAATAGCTTGGCTAATACATAACATTGAACAAAATTTAAACTCAAATATATAACAAAAAGTCTTATAAAATATACAAAAGAAAAAAACATAATTATAAACTCGTATTATTACTTAATCTATTTGTTTAAATAATAACATTTTAATCGATTTTTAAAAAGTTTTAGAGTTTGGGATGTTTTAATATCAACGGGCAATCCACTGTAACACTGTAAACCTTTATGAAATATCATGTTAAAAGTCTTTTTTTTACTTTTCTGATCTATATAAAAACATTCACCATTTCTTGTATTGTACATATGTATATCCTTGTGATATTTTAAATTACTTTTAAGGTAATCTGGTAACTGCCCATTAACAATTTTAAATATGAATATCATAGCAGAGTACTCACACAGTTGATTTATACTCAACCATCCTAACACATTCATCATATCACTTACTCTACTGTATTTAGAACATTTTAAAATAATTCTCATAGCTCTGTTCTGTAATACTTGGAGCTTATTGATATCTTTTTGGTTACATAGATATAGAATGGTATTACAATAAGTGAAATGTGGTAAAATAATTGAATTATTTAATTAATTTATACAGCAACGATTTGTTTGTTGTAAATTTGAAATCATGTTTTTTGTTCGGTATATTTTTCGACTTTCTGACTAAAATAATTTATTGTGTTCTTGCTATTTTATTTTTTATTAATTTTGATCTCAAAACTGCCAATATAAAAAATATTATTTTTAACCACACTTTATATGAAACTGTCATTGAGCTGTCATTACATTTATCTTTATAAAATAACTGTAGCTGTATTCCATTTGCCACTTGGTTCACTTAAATCATTTCAGATAAATTCGACACATAACTAAATGAACTAAATTAAGCAAACTGATGCACTTATTGGGGTGAATTACTTCAAACTAAATTAGAATCTATAATTCTAGTACTAGAAATAAAGTCAGCGAAGTAATCCAGCGAAATAAATAAGTGACCTGGTTCAGTAAGTGTAAGTTAGATCTAATCCAAATGGCAAATGGAATACGCCTTATGTATTCGTATACAAAATAACATTTTCAGACGACCACGTAACCATAACAACATCATAAATTACTATGGAAAGTTGAACATAACATACACTGATATGTTAGTATAACGCACACTTCTAATATATCAGGTGAAGTTCCACTGATTGATAACAGATGGCGTTACGATGAAAGAAAATAATAAAATAAAGGAAAAGAATTTGTACTCATATTTAAATCGAAGTTTTGGCAGATTTTTCAAGTCATTTGCACAGATAAATCTTATTTGTTTTAAATTAATAATTACTTATTTACTAATATTTTAGCATTATTTAATATTTTGACATTACGGTTAATACAGTAGGTAACACCTAATCTCAAACGTCAAAGTCAACGCTAACCTTCAAAAGCGCATCAGTTGTCAAAGTGTAATAACATTGCTCTTGTAAACTTTGTTTAGAAATATTTTGTGGTCGTCTGAAAAATAGTGTACATAACTCGCTCGAAAGTGTGATAACTGTGCTCGTGTACTTCAATCAATCGGTGCAGCGCGCCCGTTTTTTCAATTTGTACACTCGTACGTTATCTTACACATTCGATGCTTATTATGTAATACGAGCCCTGCCTCACATTAGTTGACTCTAATCTTATTTTTCGTTTGTTGTTTTATTTTACAGTTTTATTTCTCGTGTGGATGGCTAGCTCAGTGGTATGAAGTCGGCCTGTGGATCCTGAGATCCCTGGTTCGATTCCCACAGGCGACAAATTTTCATAATTTGAAAAAGCTATCCCTGTGGCTCCTCCACCACTAACATGTTTGGGGGCCGTGATTTGACGACTGGTAACCGCACTTCACGCGCAAAATATATCACTTACCGAGATCTGCTTCAGCAGAGTGCCACGCCCAGTAATGGGTAGAAGGCGTGATGATATTTTTTATTTTTTTTATATTTCTCGTGTAGTATGCAAGAGAATTAAATGAAATTTTAATGAGACATATACTAGTGTGTTGTTAATACACAGATAATTTGAAGTCAATCGATACATACATCTTGGAATGACAGCCATTGGAACAGGGAGTAAACATTTCTATGTTAACTAAAACTTTTTCGTTTTATTCAAAAACTGTATAATAATAAGGTTTGTTTTAAATAATAAGTAACTTTTATTTCATTCTTCAAGCTTCCTACAAGATAAAAATCATCAAAAACCATTAGCATGTAGAAATAGTTTTCTGTAAAAAAAATAATTGTTAGTTATACTGCTATACATTTTGTGTTTATGGTATATTTAATGTCAAATTGAGTTAAAAATGTTGAAAATTAATTGTAGAATTTAGTAAATGTCAGATACCTGCGTTTTTAGTATTATTTAAATTTTAAACAAAAAATAAAATTCGGGTCAATTGAAGTGAGACAAAGCTCGTATACTAGAGGTGTGTAGTTCGTGAACGAACTAGTTCGTATGAACTATTCCTTATAGTGAACGACACGAACTAGTTCGTGAGTTTATTAAAGACTAGTTCACTGCGAACTATTCGGATATGATTCACCACCACGGCGGCACAGCCGATGAGGCCGAACGAAAGCGGAGAGCGGCGAACAAGTGAACTAATGAACGAGTGAACGAGACTACTAGTTCACTGCGAACTATTGGCATATGATTCACTAGCACGGCGGCACGGCCGATGAGACTGAACGAAAGCGTAGAGCGGCGAACAAGTGAACGAGACTCATACTTCATTCGTTTGTGGTCGTTGCTATGATCACCGCTCTGCTTCTGCTTTCTGCTGTCAAATTATACTAGAACCAGATCCTAAAAGTTCACTTGTTCTCGCTCGTGAATCACAATACAATACGTTTTCCGTTCATCATAGTCTTAAAAATTTCGTGAACGAAAGTGAACTAATGAACTAGTTCAGTGAACTAATCTTTTTGGTGAACGAGAACGAATGAACTAGTTCACTCAAATGAACTCGAATTCCCATCTCTATCGTATACTATAAAATGCAAGGGTAAATTATTCTGGTTACAGAATACCAAAATTATAAGAATCTATGTTGGTAATTATGAAAAATAAAAGTTATCGATCATTAACAGATAATGATCCAGTTATAGAATATTGAGGATTGTTTTTTAAGTATTTACGTATATTTTCTTATTTAAATAAAAACTTATGATATTACAATTTTTAGTCAATTTTGTTATCTTTTATTTATTCGTATGTTGTATGTACTGATTGTAATTTGTAAAATTTGGATTTGGTAACTCCATGCAACTGGGATTAACTACTACATTATTTCTGTGTCTTGGTAACTGTACTATTTATTGAAATTTGCTACCGGAGTTTTAGTAATGCGTAATAGTGTATTTATTTATTTTATGTAATTAAAATTTATTGCGTTACAGTTTTTATTCATAAATGTGAAAGAAGCACGTGCCAGTTTATTTAAATTCCATTAGTTTACTTTGCATTAAATACACACTGTAGTTAAATGCGCAACTTTGCACAGTGTTTACTATACGAAAAAAGATATATCACGTGCAGAAATAGTAAGTTTTCACGTTTTGACTGATTACGTACTCACGCGAAAGGAAACAACTTCTTTGGAGAGATAAGAAACTATAAAACTGCTTTAAAGGTTATGTATGTTTATTTTTACATTTTACGAGTTACGTTCAGTGGAACTACATACGTGTATAATTTATGATAATTTGAGGACGTAAAGTTTCATCTTATAGTTTCGTATAGAATTTATATTGAACAAATCATGTTTAAATATTTTATGCAAATTCTATTTTTAAGTTATTGTTTTGTCTGGCAAATTAATAAATGTTATTAAATTAACGTAATTGGAACTATATTACTATAACATTAGTCATAACTATTGATGAAATTGCTAATAAAAAAAATTATAAACAAATTATAGCTGTGTTATTGAAAATTAGGATGATTTAAATTTAGAAGAAAAAAATTGTTCGCGTACAAATATTGAAGTCACGGAAGCAGTGGCGTACCTAGAACTTTTGCCGCCCAGAGCGGTCTCCAATTTGCCGCCCTTTCTAAGTCAATCAATTAGTGGTTTTTATAAATTAAAAAAATAAATATAAAATAAATATATCATCACGACTTTTACCCATTACTGGGTGTGGCACTCAGCCGAAGCAGATATCGGTAAGTGATATATTTTTTTCCATGAAGTGCGGTTACCAGGCGTCAAATCACAGCCCCCAAAGATGTTAGTGGTGGGGGAGCCACCGGGGTAATTTTAATTTGGTGAAAAATTGTTTGTCGGCTTTAGGAATCGAACCGGGGTCCTCAGGATCCTCAGGCCAACTCGAGACCATTGAGCCATTACCCCATTAAATTAATAAATATAAATAAATAATCGTAATTGAGACAAACTATAGGTGGGGAACTTTTTTACCATTGGATGGCATATTTTAATTAGGCAGTAATAAAGGAATTTTTCGAGATAATATTTTCAACACTACATTGACTTAACGAAGAAGAAAAATATTTGAAATTATATAATAATTCATAATTCGTAGAAATCGAATAGTAAACTTATGAAGCGAACAAGTTGTTTTTTACAACGAAAACTAAATATAAAAAATGCCGCCCGGTACGGACCGCACCCACCGCCCCCTCCTAGGTAGGCCATTACCCGGAAGTGTTATTTGCAACTTTTATTTAAAATATGGGGTGGCTTGCTCAGTAGTATCAAGTCGGCCTGTGGATCCTGAGAACCCTGGTTCGATTCCCACAGACGACAAACAATTTTCATAATTTCAAAAACTACCCCTGTGGCTCCTCCACCACTAACATCTTTGGGGGCCGTGATTTGACGACTGGTAACCGCACTTCACGCGCAAAATATATCACTTACCGAGATCTGCTTCAGCAGAGTGCCACACCCAGTAATGGGTAAAAGTCGTGATGATATATATATATATATATATATATATATATATATATATATATATATATATATATATATATATATATATTATATATATATATATATATATTTAAATAAATTACTATTCAATATTTAAAAAATGAATGACATTATCAGTCATTTATCTGATGCAGATGCTGACATACGATTGAATTATTATTATGATTATTTTGAGTATGATTTTAAATTGCATATAATGATTATGAATGAGAGGTACTCTACTATAAAATACTACAGTAAGTACTTATCATTCATGCGGTCACTTGAATTTTAAATGTTTGTAATCAATCTTCCCATTTAATTAACATTTCAACAAAGGGAAAATATAAAAATTGTTTATTTTTCAATTACATAAATATATGTCTAACTAGGCTACTGGGTTTATTTGTACTTTGACACTTGATGCATAAGAATTTGAATTTTAGTATAATTTTAGATTTAAGTACTTGTCAACAATTATGAAACATTATTTTATCTGCACCCAAAATATTGTTTTTAAAAAAATAAATACACATGATAATTTTTTATTTTTCGTTACACGATATGAAAAGGATGTTATACTATATATGGTTGTTGATTTTACGAATATTCAAGACTTCGATTGTTCGGATTTATTGAACCTTCAAATTTTGATTCAAACTTTGAAATTTTTCGAATATTCGAATTTTCGAATGATTTGAAATGATTTAAAAGCTCGAGGACACGTCAGTCAGACTGCAAACTGTGCATCGAGGGTTCAATTATCGTCTAGTCATTCTATTGCCAGATCTTAGCCTCATCACAATTTTTACTGAGGACGTGTTAGATATTATTATTTAGGGAGTTCAATTCACTAGCCTTATTATGGGATAAAAAAGACATGGGACATTAGTAAAACAACTTCAATGCATTTGTTGTACATAAATTTATGTATTATTATTTATTTATAAATAATATAAATTATAATTAAGAGAGTAGATGTCTTAATTAAGATGAATAACCTTGCAGAGTTTTTGCAGGATACTTCCCCGAGTTTATTATTTAATTCGTGGCCGACTTTTCGCGAATTATGCGTAGGGTTACCACCTCAGAACTAAGTCTCGCCCGGAGACGAGGACTATACATATTTTTAAAGATCCTGCAATTTTATTATTGTTACCATATTTGATAAAAAAAGGGTTACATTATTTTGTTAAAGATAAGTGTTTTTGTTATCATGGTGAAATAATTACATATAAAATAAAACAAGATTGGAAGTGATAAATCTACTGTAACAATAAAATTAGTGTATTCAACGTCATATATACGATTAAACTTTAACAATATTGACAAAATTGAAGATAATCACATGCAACAGAAGACATCCCCTTACCTAAAATTCTGTCTATTTCTGAAAACTTGATACAATTCTAAAAAAATTGATCTGATACAAGATGATATATCAACTATTAGAACCGAAATTAATTGTATAAATTCTTCCTTAAAATCATAAGGACAGACTCAAGAAATTGGTAGATTTAGTGACAGAAATTAAACTAGATAACAGTAAGATGCAGAAGATCATCAAAGAAAAACTTTAATAATTTAGCGGCATAGAAGATTCCGAAAGTAAGACAGATTTATCCTGGACAACTAACTACATAGCACTACATATTCAATTTTACTTACACAACCCGGAGAAATAATAATTAAACCCGGAGCTCGGAGATAACTCACTCAAACCCGGAGAGGTGGCAAGCCTAATTATGCGTGAGCGTGTTTGAAGATGACAGATGACATTAATTCAGTGGCAAAAAATTCGAAAATTCGAAGCTTCGAAAAATTCAAGTAACATTCGAATGATCGGACGTTCAGAAATTCAAACTTCGGTGGAAATCAACGACCCTATATGAGCAGTGTATTTAGCCATTTTTAGAGAAAACTGTCAGATAATTTATTCAAGATTATGATAATGAATTTAAATAAAATTTGAATATTTTTCTATGTCCATGTTTGAAAAATAAAACATGTAGCGCAGGTACATTTCCCCAAGGGAACTTAAATAAAATACGTCATTGTTCGCTTTTTTATTACATTAATTTTTCTCTTTTGGCAATGTCTTTTTGTAAACAATCACATGTTTCACCATGGCCCGTTGAATACTTAGTAATTTATATTTTCTGTTACTACAATTTCTGTGTCAACTTCCATTAGAGGTTAAAAATTATAGTTTAAAAATCCATTGTCTGAAGCTATTATTTTCATGTTTAAAGTTTCCTGGGACCTTTTAGATAACTGTATTATGAAATTTAATTATAAATGTAAATAAACACGTATTTAACTTTCATGGCCTGACACCATTACCCTGAAATTTGGGTAATAATTTAGCAAAACACGCCTACCTTCATTTTAATTGTACCTATTTAACTTATTCCCTCAGAAAAAAGGAACAGACGTGATTATATGTAATTAATATTTTTTTTTGTGGATTTGACAACTCGGATTCGATTCTTAAAGCCAAGAAACAATTTTTACCACATTAAAATTACTCCTGTGTCTTCCTTTTCACTAACATCTTTGGGGACCGTAATTTGTCGGCTGGTAACCGTGCTTCACGCGTATAAATATATCACTTACCGTGATCTGTTTCAATAAAGTGCCACACCCAGTAATAGGTAAAAGGTGTGATAGATAACTGGGTGTTGCACTCTGCTGAAACAGATCTCGGTAAGTGATACATTTATGAGTGTAAAGTGCGGTTCCAGCCGTCAGATCACAAATTACGACCCCCAAAGATGCTAGTGGTGAGGGAGCCACAGGGGTAATTTTAATGTGTTGAAAATGTTTGTCGGCCGTGGGAATCGAATCAGGGTTTTCAGGATCCACAGTGGTATTGAGTCGACCTAAGAACCCTGGTTCGATCCCTACAGCCGACAAACATTTTTACCAAATTAAAATTACCCCTGTGGCTCCCCCACCACTAACATCTTTGGGGGCCGTGATTTAACCGCTGGTAACCGCACTTCACGCGCATCAATATCACTTACCGAGATATGCTTTGGCAGAGTGCCACACCCAGTAAAGTGTAAAAGGCGTGATGATATATTTATTTATATTTATTTATTAATATTTTTTGGGGTCATGGCACAGTAATATCGTGTCGGCCTGTAGATCCGAAGAACCCTGGTTCGATCCCCACAGCCGACAAACATTTTCACCAATTAAAAAAATTACCCCTGTGGCTCCCCCACCACTAATATCTTTGGGGGCCGTGATTTGACTGCTGGTAACCGCACTTCACGCGCATAAATATCACTTAC
The DNA here is from genome assembly GCA_911728475.2 of Pterostichus madidus. Taxonomy (NCBI): domain Eukaryota; kingdom Metazoa; phylum Arthropoda; class Insecta; order Coleoptera; family Carabidae; genus Pterostichus; species Pterostichus madidus. The sequence continues at coordinate 20,897,294 of OU452307.1, forward strand.
CGAGATCTGCTTTGGCCAAGTGCCACACCCAGTAAAGTGTAAAAGGTGTGATGATATATTTATTTATTAATATTTTATGGGGTAATGGCACAGTGGTATCGTGTCGTTCTGTGGATCCGAAGAACCCTGGTTCGATCTCCACAGCCGACAAACATTTTCACTAATTAAAAAAATTACCACTGTGGCTCCCCCACCACTAACATCTTTGGGGGTCGTGATTTGACTGCTGGTAACCGCACTTCACGCGCATAAATATCACTTACCGAGATCTGCTTTGGCCGAGTGCCACATCCAGTAAAGTGTAAAAGGTGTGATGATATATTTATTTATTAATATTTTATGGGGTAATGGCACAGTGGTATCGTGTCGGCCTGTGGATTCGAAGAACCCTGGTTCGATCCCCACAGCCGACAAACATTTTCACTAATTAAAAAAATTACCACTGTGGCTCCCCCACCACTAACATCTTTGGGGGTCGTGATTTGACTGCTGGTAACCGCACTTCACGCGCATAAATTTCACTTACCAAGATCTGCTCCGGCAGAGTACCACACCCAGTAATGGGTAAAAGGCGTAATGATATATTTATTTATTAATATTTTTATACTAATGATAGAATAATTATTGTTTAAATTTAATTGGCTTGTCAATGCGGTATATTATGATAATGTAACAACACTGCCGCTGAATTGTTTTAATGATTGCTTTGTTGATAAACAGTTCTAATATTCAGTTATTATTGTACTCGTACGAGTATAGTGTATTGTACTTCTATGTATTGTTCCGTCAACAGTGATTTCCTGTAGCCATCTATGTTACATAATATACATACTCATATATTCATACATGAATGTGAGCCAAGAGTGAATATATTATTTTTGATAATTCTTATTTTATCCGTTTTTATATATGTGGGTCGAGTCTGGTAAGCAACTCTTCAACTTTAATATGTTTGGAAGTACAAATATTTTTGCGCTTTCTTGTTGAGACAGAGCACCGAGTCCTACTTTATTGTAGCTATTTCACTCTTCAGATTTGAGACTGGATGAGTAGTCAATTTTTGAGACTCACGCTTCGTGGTTGAGACAGAGTTCTATGTGGTTGGCTGTTTCATTAATTGAAATTTGTTCGGTAAAAATCCAGTATACCCTCTTGCCTTAATTTGATATTTTTCTAAATGATGCCATGTTTCCAGTGACATTAAAAGAATGATTTACTATTATATTTCGGGCGGTTTATTATTTCGATTTTATATTAGCTCGGTTCGTTCGCGTTAATCTGTAATCGAACCTAACCTAACAATCTGATTTATTTATCATCGTAATAATAATAACAATCCACCTGACAACTATAGACTAGGACTATTCAGAGGTGGGCAGTAGCTAGCTACTTTTGTAGCTTAGCTACTAGCTTAGCTACATTTACCTTAGCTGTAGCTGTAGCTTAGCTAAATGTGAAAAAATATAGCTGTAGCTTGTAGCGAGCTATATTTTTTTTCTATTAGCTTAAAAATATTGTTATAACAACTGAAGCTACTTTTAAAGCTACTTTTTGTAGACCAAAGCTACTTTTTGTAGCTTAAAGCTACCACTGTTCATTAAGAAATACCTAATAATTTTTGTTTTGCATTTTAATTGTACCTTCTTTATTGTTTTCTATAACTGTAGGATAACAAGTTATTATATAGTTTAAAATCTATTAACATATTTTATTTTTCACTTGTTCTTAACCTATCCTACTTTTGTATTAAATATTAGACGAACTAAACATTGACTGTTTAGGAGTCTTCTGTTAATGTGACTGTTAATGTATTCCGATATAAATAAGAATTATAGCATAACAAATTAACAGTACATTTGTCCATTTGCAATTTATTATATTTATTAACAGTCATTATAACAAAAGACTGATCAACTGATCATATGACAATGGCAAATTTAACAATTCACAATAATTGAAAAAGTAGCTTTAAAATTTAACAGCTACTTTAATGAAAGCTTTTAGCTGTAGCTTAGCTATATTTTACAAAATGTAGCTTATAGCTGTAGCTCAGCTACTTTTTTAAAGAATAGCTGTAGCTGTAGCTTAGCTACTTTTTTTAAGTAGCTTGCCCAGCTCTGATAGTATTTTATAGTATTTCTGCAATGATAGTATAAAAACAATTGTGCATTCTTTCCTTCGGAAATTGAATATAGATTACATAGTTCAGGATGTGCAGTTGTAGCCTACGATAGAAAAATATGATTGCAATATGTTGACATTTGTGGTTAGTAACTTCTAGATAATTTTTAAGCATAATATATCTAAATATAATTAAATTAAATTGAACGTACCTACAGTAGTAATTTGTGCAATATGTAATTTGATGGATGTCAAAACTTAATGTTTGACAAGTTTATTTTGTTATAATTTAAAGTTATAAATAATGTGGGCCGTAAAAACTGCACATATTGATTTAAACAAACTGCATTCTCCTCCGAAAAAATATTTGCATAAGCAACGGTCATTTACTATTGAATTGAATTCGTCAATTTATTCTACGTCATGTCATAAGTACTTAGTTTCATTATTCGACTAAGTTTTATCAATTTTAAAATGTTTTATTTTTACGCCTGTTGATTATAATAAAAAAAGTGTAAAATTATAAATGCTGAATAAATAATATTAATTTATAATAAAAAAAATTATAAATGTTGCTCTGAACACATAATTACAAATTTAATACGAATTTAATAAATATTTATATTATATTACGAAACAGACCAAAAACAAACAAATTTACATTTCACAATTAATTAAAGTTTTTATTAGCACAATTTGTATTTCAAATTTATTCGGAAACATCATATATTTAGAAACACTCATTCATGGCTACGCGACCTTACGTTTCCAAATTCGCGGCCAATCAGAGCCCACGTTGATCAAATTTACAAACGCGGCCCATTCATGTTCCACGGCTAACCGCGATGTGGCTGTGTGCCTTCTTCGTTGCCACAACCACAACCGACACGTGTAGCATATTAGTTTTGTTTTTTATGGTTTCGACAACGGCGAACACGTTTCTATATAAAACTGTGAGAAATAAAGCCTTGCAAATCTAGACAGCCAGGGAATGACGTCAGAGATACTGTTGAAATTTTTGCGTGATATATATTTAAAAGGACCTATGTTTGTTTTTTTCGTGTCAGCTGTATGTTACGTATTACACACAAGTTTTACTATTGTAGTCATAATAATAGTAGTAGCAGTAGTGTTAGTAATAAGCGCTGCCAAATAATTGTACTTGTGGAGTACTATTTTTAATATGCCATATTTTATAATGTATTAATAGATATTGGATTTTAATGACATTGAAAATATTATCGCTTAAATGTTTTTAAATTTTGTAATATTTATTGAATTTTTGTAATTTTTATCATAATAGATAAAAATGTAGTAATATATTTAATAATATTAAAAAAATAAGTATAATTTATAACTATAATGATTTTAAAAAATATTATTTACCTTTCTTTTAATATATTAAATTAACATTTTCAAATCATCTGCTATCATTATTTCCGCATAATATAAATGTTTTCAAATTTAATGCAATATTTTTAACCTTTAGATAAAAAATAAATTTACAATACATAATATGTTACATTTTAACGATAATATCTTATTTCAAAAGGATCAGTTATGAACTTCAGACCCAATAAAGTGCATGATTTTCCTTATCAGTAATTATATTTTCGCGTTAAAATACTACTTTGTTAATTATGTATCACTAATATTTTTGAAAACCAGGATTTGACTACCGGTTCTTACGTGCTTAGGATCTGGTTATCAGTGCTAGGATAATGTCATACTATGAATTTATTTTAGCGTGAAATATATGAATTGCCATATCCATGGTTACGAATTTGACAGCAATAGCTGTATTCCATTTGCCACTTGGTTCACTTAAATCAGTTCAGATAAATTTGACACATGACTAAATGAACTGAATAAACAATTTGATCTACTTCTTGGAGTGAATTACTTCAAAGTAAATTAGAATCTGTAATTCTAGTACTGTCTAGTCAGCGAAGTAATCCAACGAAATTAATAAGTGATCTGGTTCAGTAAATGTAACTTAGATCTGATCCAAATGGCAAATGGAATACGCCTATTGTATCAAAGTGTTCATTTGAAGGGGTTATACTACCCAGGCGCACTGAAAAGTGAAACTTTTTTTAAAGAATTTTTTTCTCGATTACTAATCAATGGATTAAAATGAAATTTTGAGACTTTATTATACATGTATTTAGGTATATCAAAATATTTTTTATTTATATTTACGATACAAAATGGCGTCCTGGTACTAGGTAACTTGAACAAATGGTTTTTTTTAGGAGAAAATCGGCGTGCACTGTATCGGTCTCCGTACACCACTTAGAACAAAAAAATAAATTTTTCCTTAATCTGCATTAGTTTTTCTTTGGAAGTACCAAAGACTTTAATTTTTTTTTGAAAATCCACCAATTGGCATTAATTTTTATTTACTTTTTTTCATTTTTTGGCAAAAAACGAACTTAAGGTAGTACTAGCGTGAAAATTTTCTTTGCAGATATGAATGAAATTTGGCGCACGGTAACATTGGATAGTCATACGCATCCTGTTAAAATATGAAACACATTCATCGTCTGTGAATAAATATATTCGCTTGTAAAGTTGAGTTCTTATACACGGGGCTTATGGCGATTATCACTCAGAATCGCACAAATTTGCAGTTTCATTTGAAAAACTAGTATAATGTTCTAGAACTATCCATGTATATTGTATCAGAAGGAGAAAGTTTTTTATCGTTTAGTAATGGATATATAGCCATTCAAAGCCTTGTTTTTAAAGAAAAATTAAGAATCCTAATTTATAATGGCAACACTACACGGTGGTATGGTATTAGAAAATTCAGTAGACCAATAACCTGTTAACAATTCATGATATTCAAACCATAATAGGTATAAAACAGTTATTTTATTCAATTTTTATATTTTTTTGAGTGTCAGTTTCTCCACTCGACAACCGATGGCGCCACCGTCACACTAGTACTATCTTAAATTGATTATTGCAAATGTAATTATTTATCATTCTTAAAAATCGTGTGTACTTCGAAAGATACTCTTAGCTAAGAAGCTACAGTTAAAATTTCAAGTAAATCAGATAAAAATTGAGCGAACTACGCTGCACGCCAATTTGAAAAACATAGTTTCGAGAAAAACGCGTTACTATATAAAATATTCAAAATATAGACATGCTATTTTTTTACCTTTACTCTGCTATCCTAGCACCATTCTGCCCTTCCAAGCATGCATTTCGCTCTTCAGCCTCTTTTCTAAGCGACGTAAGGTTTTCCCGAGCGCTTTTCTGATGATTCGAAGCTGAGCGACCTTTTTAAACGTTTCTGAGCTCTTAAAGGAGTCTCAAAAAATAAGCTATGAAAATTGTTTTTCGTAGCTTGTCTCCCAAAATAGTTTTTGAATATCATTTTCAAATAGTTTATGCATTATTTAAGACAATAAAAAAAAATCAAAAAAAAATTTGCTGTGTAGTATAACCCCTTAAAATGAAACAAAATATTTTGATTGAACTATTATATTGAACGATTATAAGAAATTCAATTAAACATAACATAAAAATAACAAATTTTCAAAAATTTCTTCATTTAATGCCATACAATGCCGTAATTGGTTACAAAACTCATTCACAGCAATGATATTTAGCAGTAATACTTCCAGACACGTTTTGAATCTGAATTTCTAATTCTTTTAAATTTAAAATGTCACGATATACATTGGAATTTTAAAAAATAGTCTCATTAAAAAAATCCAGTGATACTAGATCGGGATACTTAGCAGGTTGAATGGTTTGGTTTTAAAGATTAAATATTTGAATATTTTGTTCAATTGCATATTTCATTTGCAGATAGAAAATCGTTATTAAAATGCGGCCATTAATTAATACAAATGTTAACTTGATAACCTATGCTCCATTTTAAAATAAACGTTTTAATACATTGGTGTCAAATTTATAACGATGGATATGGCAAGTCCCATGTTTCACATTAAAATATACTCATGGTATATGAAAAATATTGCACAAATAAATACATACATATCGTCACGCTTTATCCTATCAAATGGGGTAGCACGAACCCTAAAATCATTCAAAAAATATTCACTCATTACATTCATCAAATAATCAGTCCTCGTCAAACATCCAAACACTTTAACCACATTCATGGATCACTTCATATCAATTCATTTATTTATTACACTCGAAATCATTTATCACACAACATACCTTCAATCACATTTATCCAATTACTCCTATTCTCTTATCATTCATCTTCTTTCTTCGACATACATAACATATGCGTAAAACAAGTCCCATGTTTCACATTAAAATATACTCATGGTATATGAAAAATATCGCACAAATAAATACATACATACATACATACATATCGTCACGCTTTATCCCATCAAATGGGGTAGCACGAACTCTAAAATCACTCATAAAATATTCACTCATTACATTCATCAAATAATCAGTCCTCGCCAAACTTTCCATCCAAACACACCACCTTCACTTTAACTACATTCATGGATCACTTCATATAAACTCATTTATTTATTACACTCGAAATCATTTATCACACAACATACCTTCAATCACATTTATCCAATTACTCCTACTCTCTTATCATTCATCTTCTTTCTTCAACATACATAACATATGCGTAAAACATCTTAAATTACTCACGCATACTCCTAACAACGAATCTAATAAGGAATCTAACAACGAATCTTCAAAGATTAGAAAAGGTGAAAGCAATAGTCAATACAATTTATTATGTGATTTCTATTTGATTTTTTTCATTTATCTGGCAGTTGTGTTTTGTCGTGATTTAAATTTAGCAAAAATCTACGAGTACGTTAAATATGTCTACTGAGTACTGCCCACACACTGAATTGGATTACAGGTGTAATACTATGTAGTAATTTAATATTTTTTATACGTTTCCTCAGTGGCGTACCTAGAGGGGGGGGGGCGGTGGGTGCGGTCCGCACTGGGCGGCACATATGTTAGGGCGGCATTTTTTATATTTTGTTTTAGTTGTAAAAAACAACTTGTTCACTTCATAAATAACATAAATAAATATAATATATCATCACACCTTCTACCCATTACGGGTTTGGCACTCTGCCGAAGCAGATCTCGGTAAGTGATATATTTTGCGCGTGAAGTGCGGTTACCAGTCGTCAAATCACGTCCTCCAAAGATGTTAGTGGTGGAGGAGCCATAGGGGTAGTTTTTTTGAAATTGTTTGTCGCCTGTGGGAATCGAACCAGAGTTCTCAGGATCCACAGGCCGACTTCATACCACTGAGCTAGCCACCCCATAATAATTTATTCTGTTCCATCTATTTACTTTTATGCATTTTTCACTCGTATAAAACTGCCAGTATTATATATACAGGGTGGTGAACGCAACTCTCGAACATAGGGATTTAACATGTAAAATCACAATTTTGTAATTTCCTGCTTCCCTAATTATTTTAACTAAAAAAAGCTTCAAATAAAAGTTTTAGGGAATAAAATTCTGCATTGAATACAATAAACAAAATTAATTTTGCATGCTTCGCAACGGCACAAATTTGATCTGAAAATAACGAAAATAGCCTGAAAACTATTGATAGCCATGGAATTGAAACAAAATTAAACAAATGTTTGTCGTTTTATCTGTCAAAATAAATGACATAATAAATAATGAAATTATTTTGACAGATTATACGTCAAACATTTGTTTAATTTTGTTTCAATTCCATGGCTATCTATAGTTTTGAGGCTATTTTTGTCATTTTCAGATCTAATTTGTGCCGTCACAAAGCATGCAAAGTTAATTTTGTTTATTGGCTTAGATGCAGAATTTGATGCCCTAAAACTATTATTCGAAGTTTTTTTGCTTAAAATAATTAGGGAAGCAGGAAATTACAAAATTGTGATTTTACATGTTAAATCCCTATGTTCGAGAGTTGCGTTCACCACCATGTATATATATATATATATATATATATATATATATATATATATATTATTTTTAATCACAATTTTTACGGAACTGTCACGTAAAAAAATGCATTAATATAACATAAAACTGAACTAGCCATCCTATTTGTTCACTTCATAAGTTTACTATTTGATTTCTACGAATTATGAATTACTATATGATTTCGAATATTTTTGTTCATTGTCAAGTCAATGTAGGGTTGAAAATATTATCTCGAGCAATTCCTTTATTACTGCCTAATTTAAATATGCCATCCAATGGTAAAAAAGTGCGCCACCTATTGTTTGTCTTAATTACAATTATTTATTTATGTTTATTAATATTTAATGGGGTAATATCTCAGTGGTTTCGAGTCCCACAGCCGACAAACAATTTTCACCAAATTAAAATTACTCCTGTGGCTCCCCTACCACTAACATCTTCGGGGGCCGTGATATGACAGGTGGTAACCGCACTTACGTACATAAATATATCACTTACCGAGATCTGCTTCGGCAGACTGCCACACCCAGTAATGGGTAAAAGTCGTGATGATATATTTATTTTACATTTATGTTTATTGATTTATAAAAACCACCATTTGATTGCCTTAGAAAGGGCGGCAAATTGGAGACCGCCCTGGGCGGCAAAAGTTCTAGGTACGCCGCTGCGTTTCCTTATTTAATAAAAAGAAAATTCTTTATTTGTTGTAAAGTAAATAAAAATATAAATTCCAAGAAATAAATCAACAACGATAATCTTTACTTCATAAAAAATAAGATAAATATTGACGTATACCTATCTTCTTCAATCAATATATGTAAGTAAAACAACGATCCTCTAATTTCGTCGAAAAAAAAATATTTCCAGTGTCCGAAGTCAAGTATGAAGTATGGCGCCTTCTTGTCATTTTATCATCAATTCAATGGCTAATCAAATTAATACTATTTGTTTATGGTATCGATAAGATCGTAGAGTGTCAGTAGAAAAACAACACGATTGTGGCTTGATGCGATAAGGCTTAACAGTAACACTGGCCCAGCCGTGAACCGCCGAAAAGTCGCCATACATTATCTATTTCACGAAGGTCACGCCATAACACGTGCGACAAAATGATAGCAGTAATTCACGGCTTTTGGCAAGAAAAAATTCCATATTATTTTCAGTGTCCTGACTAATTATAAAAAATGTGCAACCAAGAAATGAGAACGAAGTTTTGACGCCCACGTTTTGTTGGAATTAGACATTTATTTATGCGCAATAGAATTTTGATAACGTTGATTGAAATTTAAATTTTCATTCTCAATCGTTTTTACTATTAATGTTTGAAGAGCAGAATTCAGTTTTCCAGTAGTATGCCGTGCAAGACTGTTTTAAAAATAATTTCATCGCCGAGCGTAACTGACATTTCTACCAATGAATTAAAGTTGAAATAACGTCTAAGATATGTAATTGAATCGTCTTTTAATTATATTACTTAGTTCTGTAGTAGGATCGCGTTATATAGGATTCTATAATACAACGTAGACGATAATTTTCAAATCGTCAAAGTACTGGTATATTTTAAATAATTGTCTGTTTATAAATTGTCCGGTCCGGTAAGGTTTGTGTATATGGTTCTAGACAAGAAATTAAAATACCCGTATTTTGTTAAATCGATGAAGTATTAATAGTTTTCGAGAAAAACAAATTATAATTTTTTTGGAGGAATGTGTTACGTTAGTAGGGATGTCGATTTTGAATAAAATTGTCGGGCGAACATTTGGTCAACCGAATATTCGTATCCGAATAATTCGGATATTCGAAAATAATTCGGATATTAGAATAATTTGGGTAATTATAGAATACATTATTGTATTTAAATATATCATCATCATTCACGCCTTCTACCCATTACTGGGTGTGGCACTCTGCCAAAGCAGATCTCGGTAAGTAATATATATATATATATATATATATATATATATATATATATATATATATATATATTTGCGCGTGGGAAGTGCGGTTACCAGCCATCAAATCACGGCCCCCAAAGATGTTAGTGAAGAGGGAGGCACAGGGGTAATTTTAAATTGATGTAAATGGTATGTCGGCTGTGGGGATCGAACCAGGATTCTTATGATCCACAGGCCGTCTTGATATCACTGAGTATTTAATATTTAATAATAAAATTAGAACAATGGGGGGCTAGCTCAGTGGTATGAAGTCGATTCCCACAGGCGACAAACAATTTTCATAATTTAAAAAGCTAACCCTGTGGCTCCTACACCACTAACATCTTTGGGGGCCGTGATTTGACGACTGGTAACCGCACTTCACGCGCAAATATATCACTTACCGAGATCTGCTTCGGCAGAGTGCTACACCCAGTAATGGGTAGAAGGCGTGATGATGTATTTATATTTATTTATTTTAAATTAGAACAACAATACGTAATTTTATATTGCACTGATATTAATGTCTATAATTATTGCATTTGGCTAACTGTTTGCATTTACTTAAAATACGAGCATGTTAATTTGACAATATGAGATACGCATTATTTTAATATTGAAAGTGTTCATTGTTTAGATTTTTGAATTCGTTTGTTTATTAGAATATGCTAATATTTTGCAGCTAAACTAAATATCTGAAGTATTTATTAAAAACTATTTGGCAATCTGAACTATTCGTTCATTATTATTATTTGACTATTCGGATTGTTCGTTTATTCGAATATTCAATCAGTTCAGATATCCGAGTTATTCGGATATTCGAACTATCCACAGAGTCGAACTGTCCGGATAGCCGAACTATCCGAATTGCCAAAACCAAATATCCGGTGGGTAAATATCCGAATATTCAATTATCCGGATAAAATCAACATCCCTAGACGTTACTGTGACGTACTAATTAGTGGCAACTAACCTTAAGGTAATACTAGTGTGACGGTGGCGCCATCGGTTGTCGAGTGGCGAAACTGACGCTACAAAAAATTTTAAAATTGAATAAAATAAGTGTATTATACCTATTACGGTTTGAATATCATGAATTGTTAACAGGTTGTTTGTCTAGTGAATTTTCAAATACAGTATCACCGTGTGGTGTTGCCATTATAAATTGGGATTCTTAATTTTTCGTTAAAAACAAGGCTTTGTATGGCTATATATCCATTACTAAACGATAAAAAACTTTCCCCTTCTGATACAATATACATGGATAATTCTAGAACATCATACTAGTTTTTCAAATGAAACTGCAAAATTTTAGAAGTACACAAACCAAATATGTGCGATTCTGAGTGATGATTGCCATAAGCCCGGTTTATAAGCTACTTTACAAGCGAATATATTTGTTCACAGACGATGAATGTGGTTCATATTTTAACAGGATGCGTATGACTATTCAATGTTTACGTGCGCCAAATTTCATTCGGATCTGCAAAAAAAAATTTTACGCTAGTACTACCTTAAATTAAACCACGTAATATCTGCCATTAATCAGATTCAACACTTGAGATACAAATACAGATTATACATACAAGGTGATTCCCGACTTTTTGCATTAATTTTAAGGGCATGTGTAATTCAATGTACTTATCATGGAACTGATCATTTTTTTCTTTAAACAGAAATAATAATTTTCCGGTTTTCAAAGCGAATAGTTTTGGGCCACTCTTTTCAAATGTCCCAAAGTTTTGTAATCGTTACCGACAAACTTAACTAATGTAATTAATTATTTGTTTATTTCGTTTTACCGATATTCTATTGTGCAATATTAAATTCAGTGGTACCCAAAATGTGATATTTTCGAAAAATAGCCCTATTTTTCATATTAAAATTATCAGTACGTTGAATACTATATGTCCTTAGAAGTCGTGAACCACCCTGTATAGAAGAAGAATAAGGAATGAAGTTTTATACTGTGACTAGAGTTACCACCTCAGAACTAAGTCTCGCCCGGAGACGATGACTATTTTTGTAAAGAAGATCCTGCAATTTTATTATTATTACCATATTTGATAAAAAAGGGTTACATTGTTTTGTTAAAGACAAGTGTTTTTGTTATGGTAAAAAAATTACATATAAAATAAAGCAAAACAAGATTGGAAATGATAAATCTACTGTAACAATAAAATAAGTGTATTCAACGTCATATATACGATTAAACTGTAACAATATTGACAAAATTGAAGATAATCACATCCAACAGAAGACATCCCCTCACCTAAAATTATGTCTATTACTGAAAATTTGATACAATGGGCCTTTCAAGACTTTTTTGAATTTTTTAAATATTAATCTACCTACGTGATAAAATTATTATACCCAAATTTTTTTTTTTTTAAACTTATTTTAAGCATGGTAAAAATATTTAAACTTTCGAAACAAATGACTGTGACGTAGTTCATCTTAGCTTAAAGAGAGACAGATAAGACAGAGATAAATAACACGTAACTTCACGTAACGTGTGTCGTTGTCAGTAGAATCCTCAGAAAAAACATAACTAGACGGATAACAACGGCGTTTGCATTGACTTGAATACGGCATAATTCGTCTAGTATTATACGTCATTGGTAGAATCGTAGAATGCTGAATGCTTATTTCTTCTTCGTCTTCCTCTCAGTAAAACTGAGCACCGACAAACGTTTCAGACAAAGCTCTGTGATTGGCTTAATGCAACTACGTAATTGCATTGAGCGTTTTAAATTATTCAACTTTAACTTTCATATTTCAGCAATAAAGATATCATTTATGGTATGATTTTATATTGTATTAAATATGATGTACGGTCAAGAACTTATTTTAATAAATATATATTAAAAATCTATACCACTTGTATCGCCCATTCTAAAAAAAATTATCTGATGCAAGATGATATGTCAACTATTAGAACCGAAATTTGTATAAATTCTTCCTTAAAATCATGAGGACAGAATCAAGAAATTGGAAGATTTAATGACAGAAATTAAACTAGATAACAGTAAGATGTAGAAGATCATCAAAGAAAAAGAAATTAATAATTTAGCGGCGCAGAAGATTCCGAAAGTGAGACAGATTTATCCTGGACAACTAACTACATAGCACTACATATTCAATTTTACTTACACAACCCGGAGAAATAATAATTAAACCCGGAGCTCGGAGATAACTCACTGAAACCCGGAGTCTCCGCGTCGAACCCGGAGAGGTGGCAAGCCTAACTGTGACCTCAATTTATGACGAACCATTCCTACGTCACGTGACATGCATAACTGAATTTCAAATTCAAAATACAGTTTATAAGTAGTTTTATTATTATTATGAGACAACATCATGTTTAATTTACTTATATTATAATTTTAATGGGATGGTTAGCTCAGTGGTATGAGGTCGGCCTGTGGATCCTGAGGTCCCTGGTTCGATTCCCACAGGCGACAAATTTTCATAATTTGAAAAAGCTATCCCTGTGGCTCCTCCACCACTTCACGCGCAAAATATATCACTTACCGAGGTCTGCTTCAGCAGAATACCACACCCAGTAATGGGTATAAGGCGTGATTTTATATTTATTTATTTATTTATATTATAATTTGTTTCTTTAAATTCGACTATTGTCCCCAGACTCCATTAAATTCTAGAAAATTAGAATTTCTACTTGACGGATGAGACAGCTATCCACCATTTTGCTTTTGGTTTCTTGCAACGGAATAAAATATTAAGTACTGAATAATTTATTTTAGAGACAAATATCTCTTGCTCTCTACTTAAAAAAAAGTGACATGTTTGGTTGTAAATCTTTAAAAATTAAGAAACAACGGTGCAACGAATGTCAAATAAATATTTGATTACCTAAGGGTAGGACCTCAATCTAGACGCCGAAAAACTGTAATATGTTATGACAACTGATCTACCACTAGAAGTTTTTGATGTCGGATGAGTTAAAAATAAATTCCGATAAAAGCTTGGTCCACTTCTTCAGATATTCAGTTCTAGTTATTTTAAAAATAAGTAGATACAGTCGAACCTCTATAACTCCATATCAAGGGACCGTAAAATTAGTCCGAGTTATTGAAATTTGGAGATAAAGAAAAAAAAAATTATTGCAAACATGTTTTATTGCGTAACAAAAAAAACTACATTCTAAAATGTGGCGGTGACATTTTACCAATACTGTATACTCTGTACCAGGGAACATATACGCTGTACTAACAAAAATCAGTACAAAGTTAAATCTCGTCGCTCTTCGGGAATTCCTAAAAAACTACCCAGATTTCAGATTGCATGTCTCGTGCCAGAGCTGGGCAAGCTACTTAAAAAAAGTAGCTAAGCTACAGCTACAGCTAATCTTTAAAAAAGTAGCTAAGCTACAGCTATAAGCTATATTTTGTAAAATATAGTTAAGCTACAGCTAAAAGCTTTCGTTAAAGTAGCTGTTAAATTTTAAAGCTACTTTTTTAAATTATTGTGAAATAATTAAATTTGCCATAGTCATATGATCAGTCTTTTGTTATAATGACTATTAATTTACTATTATGTACATAAATATCAAAAATAGCAAATACCATCTGGCACCTACTGTGTATTTTTGCTTATTAGAGCCAGTTAGAACCGGCAACAAATAATTATTTTGTGTGGGTTTAGCTTGTACGCATGCGTACTTTGTTGACCTTCTGCTTAAAAAGTAGCTTTAAGCTACAAAAAGAAGCTTTAAGCTACAAAAAGTAGCTTTAAAAGTAGCTTCAGTTGTTATTTTTAAGCTAATAGAAAAAAAAGTAGCTAGCTACAAGCTACAGCTATATTTTTTCACAGTTAGCTAAGCAACAGCTACAGCTAAGGTAAATGTAGCTAAGCTAGTAGCTAAGCTACAAAAGTAGCTAGCTACTGTCCAGCTCTGTCTCGTGCGCGGTAAAATAAAACTCGACAAATCTTGGCGACAGTACACGATGATAATGTGCAAATATTGTGCTGAAAGAGTTAATTTGGATCGTTAAAATTCGACGTATAGAGAAAACTGTGTTAAAGGGAGCTGTTATTGGCTTTGAATAACAGAGATTTTAGAGTTACGGAAATTCAAGTAAGGGCCGAGATATCCACCTCCTAATAAAGTAGCTAATAGTTATTAGCAAAATAAATTATTTATAAGGAAGATATTTATTTTTTAGATATCCAGTTCAATTTATTCGTCTACTTGTTATTAGGTACCTAATAAATAAATAAGTCAAAATTGCAACACTGTTCATCTTTTAGAGAGAGAGAATATTATGAAAAATCATTAATTAGAAAGAAATAAAAAAATTGTTTATGACATTTAATGAATATATAATGGGGGATTCAAGTGGTAGAGCTTTTTAATATATATTTATTAAAATAAATTCTTAACCGTACATCATATTTAATACAATATAAAACCATGCCATAAATGATATCTTTATTGCTGAAATATGAAAGTTAAAGTTGAATAATTTAAAACGTTCGCACTGCCATATTCAATGACGTAGTTACATTAAGCCAATCACAGAGCTTTGTCTGAAACGTTTGTCGGTGCTCAAGAAGACGAAGAAGAAATAAGCATTCAGCATTCTACGATTCTACCAATGACGTATAATACTAGACGAATTATGCCGTATTCAAGTCAATGCAGTGTTGTGAAGCAGAGAGGAATGGAATAACTTGATGGTCCGCCGGATGCGCGGCAAGGAGCGAGTACACTTTAATGTTATGCAAGTTGCTCCTTGCCGCGCACCCGCCTCACCAACCAGTTATTGTATCCCTTTCTGACTCACAACAAACGCCGATGTTATCCGTCTAGTTATGTTTTGTCTGAGGATTCTACTGACAACGACAACTTACGTGTTATTTATCTCTGTGTTATCTGTCTCTCTTTAAGCTAAGATGCAACTACGTCATTTTAATTTATTTCGAAAGTTTAAATATTTTTATCATGACATAATAATAAAGAAATTATTTTGACAGATTAAACGTCAAACATTTGTTTAATTTTGTTTCAATTCCATGGCTATCGATAGTTTTGAGGCTATTTTTGTCATTTTCAGATCTAATTTGTGCCGTTACAAAGCATGCAAAGTTAATTTTGTTTACTGGTTTAGATGCAGAATTGTATGTCCTAAAACTGTTATTCGAAACTTTTTTGCTTAAAATAATTAGGGAAGCAGGAAACTACAAAATTGTGATTTTACATGTTAAATTCCTATGTTCGAGAGTTGCGTTCACCACCCTGTATATATATATATATATATATATATATATATATATATATATATATATATATATATATATATATATATATATATATATATTTTTTGTTTGTTTCATAGATCTCGCAATAGAATGAGAAATACCATTTTTAAGAGCATTTATTATAGACCACTTTAAAACTTTGCTCAAAGCTTTACCACGAGCCATTTTATTTGAAAAAAAATACCGGCAAACGACAATGACAGTTTTGTATTGATTTTTTTCCATTTCTGTTTTATTTTCCATTTGTGTTTTGTATATATATATATATATATATATATATATATATATATATATATATATAAATTAATTTTTTTAAAGATATTAATTCATCTTTCGGCCGGAAGACTTTCCCCTTTATTGCACTGCATAAAAAAAAACAACAACAAAATAGAGATTTTATTTCGTTTTACAGGTACATATTGAAGTCTCATTTAGAAGTTTGGCATTAATATTCCTAATCAGGATTTTAATATATCATAAATGCCACATGATTTACATTCAAATAAAACACGAGCATTAAATTAAATGACAACATAAATCGTGCTAAAAATATTTACAATTTTAATCCTGGTAATAAAATTAAATTAGCTAATGAAATAAGATGTCATTATATATCTAAGTTACTTCCTGTATTTATTTTACAAAACTCAATACTTGAATGAAAAATCGAACAAGTACACTTTTAAAAAAGGTCGTTCTAAATTTATTATTGTAATTCGGTGATGAAGCAGTTAAAGAAGTAGAGTTCTATTTCTTAAGAGTGT
Organism: Pterostichus madidus; assembly: GCA_911728475.2. NCBI lineage: Eukaryota > Metazoa > Arthropoda > Insecta > Coleoptera > Carabidae > Pterostichus > Pterostichus madidus. The sequence goes on from OU452307.1 coordinate 20,914,353, forward strand.
ACATAGACTATTTTAGGCAGCAGTGATAATTTTCGTTGCGCTCAGTTGAATTTGCCGAGGGCAATAAGATTAAATTGTAAGTTCAAGATTATTCGGGGGCCATCTCAAGCCGTATATTTTTTATTTTTTTTAACGTGTGCTAATTTATTTACTTGCGTCATACAAAAAATAATAATTGGGATTATCAAATTGTGTAATTATTTTTGTACATGCACTGTGATTTCAATCGTAGCTTCGCGAATTTTAATTAGCGCTCTAGATTAATTATGTAATTAGTTTTAATAATGCAACATATTTATGTATATGGTACTTTTTTACATTCCAAGAAAATGTGCAAACTGAAACTAGATTCTGAATAGAAAAAGTTTTCAATTCCTGAAAACGTAGGATCTATAGTAAAATTAATCGCACACAATTCGTCGCCAACAATTTCTCACCGTACAGTTCTTCGCCAGAAAAATTCTTATACATGTGTTATTCTTGTTTTCGTTTCCGGAACACGTTGACGTATGAATGAGCAATTTAAAGAATGTTAGAAAAGTAGAAGTAAGTCATTCTAGATAGTTTACTTTTTATTTATTTTTAATTATTTATTTGTTACTCTGCACAACAGGAACTGCATCTCAATTTCAGTACAGAGGACCTACAGCTAATACTGGACTGCGAACCTTTCAGACACAATCGTATTTTTTTATTTGAGTTGAAGTCAGTGAGATTTGAACACACGATCTCTTTCTTGTTAATTAAGAAAACAATTTTCACCATTTCAAAAACTACCCCTGTGGCTCCCCCACCACTAACATCTTTAGGGGCCGTGATTTGACGACTGGTAACCGCACTTCAAGCGCAATTTTATATATATATATATATATATATATATATATATATATATATATATATATATATATATATATAATTTTTAACCACAATTTTAACGGAACTGTCAGTGACCTGTCATCATATATTTTATAATAACAGTTACGTATATTAGTATAAATGCACGAATATAACATAAAACTGTCAGGGTTAATTATTTTGGACCCAAAATAAAGAAAATGTGATTATCTGTAAAATAACGACAAAAAATAAAAATAATCATATATATGATACAATTACAGAATATAGGGTAATATTAGGAAGATCAAGCTTCGCTCGGGAAATAACGAGAGATAGGAAATTTAAAATGAAAAATAAGAAACCAAGAAATAAATAAAAGAAACGACTTTTGTCTCCAATTTTCTTTTGAATTTCTTATTTATTTTTATGATTTTATATTATGTTTTATATTAGTTGTAGTGAATTTTATTTCATTTATATTGGCAGCCCAGCAATCTGTCATTTCAGTTAGCGAGCGTCTTTCAAGTTTATTTCTTTTTTTAGTATTTGTTGACAAAGCTTGTTTCGCTATTTGTTTCATGTTCAAATTTTTTTTATTATTGAATTTGATTGTCTTCTATACTTAAATTTCGCGCCTTAACATTATAAACTATATATATTTTTATGTATATAGTTATAACCTGTGCCGAATTTGAGTCCTCTATATTGAAGGAATTGGAATTTTTAATTAAATAATATTTATTTAGCGTCTCGATACTTATATGCTATCTCTCTCTCTCGCTCTATATATATATATATATATATATATATATAAAGGGCCCGAAATATTTTAAATCCGCTTCTGCTCTGCTTTGGAGCTTTTCAATAAGTGTAAAATTTTGCACAATCCATGTTGAAATTAAGTGTAATGGCGAGTTCAGCTTTTATTAGAATCAGACGCATTCTGTTTCTATCACTGCTCCAAACTGATTCCATGTTAGCTAAAATAATAGAGTAGCTTACCGAGCGGCAGGTTGTAGACTTTGTACTGTACTTCAGTATTGAAGTATTTTTTTGAAAACCCGGAGCCCGAAGATTGATAGCCAAACATGAGGTCTCCGGGTCAAAATTACTATATTGGCAATCCAATAAATTACTATCTCTAATTTACCTGAAAAAATTTATATAAAACCTATATAAGATATATCTGATACTCTTCATTATTTTATAATCTACGGATCATAAATCTTGCAAAAATAATTTATTAATCATTAACAGGCAGATTCATAAAGCAGATTAGCGCTAACACCATTTTTTATTTCGTTTGTAACTCTCTTTCCAATGTGAGAAACAAGTTTATTTTAACTTGAGTTAAACAGATTATTAATTAGCATCTAATTTAATAAAATTCTTGAATTTGTTTTAATTTGAAACATAGTTATAAATAATAATAAAAATGGTGTTAATCTGTTTTATGAATCTGTCTGTATATGACTTTCATTGCAGTTAATTGAAGTACAAGCTTCAAATAGACAGTGAAATTTAAATAAAGTTAAGTAACTTGCAGTTACAAGTTACAATATTGATACATTTAATCATAAAGTAAATATAATCTATGCGATAATTTCATTACCTTGAAATATTATATTAAATATTTCCGTGAAAAGATTCTATATAAATATTGAATTAAGAAGATAAAAAGTTGCATCAAATATTTGGTTTGCATCGAACTTTGCATTGATTATTATGATTTAAATCAAGGATATTATTCAAATTTTATCAAAAAAATTAATTAGTTTTATCAGTAATCGGTCAATTCTTAGCTATAGTAAGTGCAATAAATTACTTTTATTCTTTTTGTTATCTCTAAATAGTAATTTCCACTTAACTACTGTAACCTTGAAAATAATCTTAGGCACGTGAAACAATTCGTAGAAAGTAAAAAATTAAACTATTGATTATCGTTTAATATTTACGGATTATATCACGAAGTTGGCTCTTCAAATTTTAAAATTATTTTATAGTATTTACACAGTTGATAAATCGCTGATAATCAACTTTAATTTTGTAAAACAATTCCTATCCTTGTACTTGACCCAGTAGCCAAATTTAGTTGATCTTGATTGATAATTCTGTTTAATAAACAACACGTTTTAATTAGCCTGAACTTTAGATTTGGCATTAGTAAATAAAATTCTTTAAATAAATGAACGTTAGTTGTAACATGTGTATGTTATTTTACATAAACCAAATAATCTAATATAAACTTTTAAATCGTTTATGTTTCTGATTTGAATTTGACATTTTATTGCTGCATGTGTATTTGTCATTTTTTACTTATTTTATGCATGATATTTTTAATCTGTTATTCTATAAACAGGTCTGGTTACACAAAATTTTCGAGTGAGAGAGAGAAGTTCCTCTAAAGATACAAAATTAAAATTAAATAAATATTACCTCTTTGCGATATGACACAATTTGGCTGGATGAACTGGTCACTGTCCGAAATATATTGACTGTTACCTTGAATTACTATTATAACAAGTAGTTGCATATCTTAGATTTTCATTGTCAAATGGTTCAAAATTATTATAGATTTAAGTACTTCAAATATATGTAGTATGCTGGAATATTAGCCCAGTTACCTACTCATTTCACCGGATTAACTTTTTTTTAATATGCCGCATCTTCTCTTTTTGGAAAGGTAATAATGGACAAACGGCTTAAAGATGTAGTTATTTTATTAGCGAAGTAATAACGACGTTTCGGCCAAGGTTATGGCCATCTTCAGGTCTAATAATAAAATACAAAAAATTACAATAGAAAAATTGTTAGTCAAAAACAAACAATTAACTTACCAAAGAGTAAATAAACAAATAACAACAATATATTTGAAATTACGACTTAAAAATATATTTATTTAGGGCGAACATATATAAAAATGAAAAAAAAATTAGTAAAAAGCTAATGACGCAAATAACAAGAATTTAAATTTATATGTTCGCCCTAATGAGTCTGCTAGTCGACTGAAGAAAAATTAAATAATTTTACATATCTAAATTTGCGTACAAAGTCTCCTCTTTTTAATCGTTACCTGTAATCAGTCAAAATGTTAACGATAACTTATTCTATTTAATGATTTTTTTTATTATGTGGTAGGTGGCTCAGTGGTTTTCACCACATTATAATTACACCTGTGGCTTTCCTTCCACTAACATCTTTGAAGACCGTGATTTGACGGCTGGTAATTGCACTTCTCGCGCATAAATACATCGCTTACCGAGATCTGCTACGGCGGTGATGATATATATATATATATATATATATATTTTCCTACAACTGTGCGATTTCTTTGTTATTACGTCACTATTATTGTCTTGGTTACGTATGGAAAGTAGACAAATGCAGACCAAGTGCATTTCTGTAAGAAAAGAAATACTAGTGCCGAAAGTAATTTGTATTTTACGCAATTTTCAAAAGAAAATATAAGTGAGGGCGATTTAAATTTCACGTCAAGCACGGAATTTCATATTTTAGGAATATACACTTATGGAAGAAGAAGAAATATGCAGTGATATATTTTGACGTTTATAAACATAACCTTAAACTGCAGTATATCTAACCTGTACACATCACATTGAGCAGACAACAACTCAAATATATCATTATTAAATATGATAATTAATAAAAATAACCGAACAAAGTAAAATATATCCATAAATGGTTTTATTTAAAGAGTAAGTGAAATACATCATTTTTATTGTTTGTGTATATTAATAACACGTTGTTACAGTTGCTTATATTGACATAATTTGAAGTGGAAACTGTTATACTGTCTAAAGAATCATTGATTTCTTCCGTATCTATTCATATTATTAACAGTAATATCATTGACAATAATTTCGGATGTTTTAGAAGTACCAGCAGCATGTTGATTGTCATTGTCACGAATAGATCCAACAATTATCTTTGGAGGTGTATATGATAAAGAAAAATCAATCAGTGTAGTATTCCAATCTAGACGATTTTTGAAGAAATTATCTTGAAATATTTTTAAATAACGTAGAACAATGTACAAGCAATTAACAAACAAATCATAGCAACGCCGTAAAACATCGTTCTCCTGTAATATTATTAAAATTTTATAAATTCTGATAATATTTTAGTGATTTTCTAAATCGCACAGTTGTAGGAAAAATGTTGTTTATAACAACACGTGCCGAAAAATGTTAACTCGTGCAGATTTCTGCACTTGCACGTAACAAGCCTTTTTCGGTACATAATTTTTATTTATTTATGATTATTTTATAGATTATCATAATTTTGGTATTCTGTGACAAGAATAATTTTCATTTGTATTTTTATGCTATTTTTATAAAGTATATATAATGACTACTTCATAAAAAGTATGGTTAAAAAGTAATATTTTTAATACTAGAGCAAAATGAAATAAAAGTAAAATAAATTAAAAAATAAATATATCATCACGCCTTCTACCCATTACTGGGTGTAGTACTCTGCCGAAGCAGATCTCGGTAAATGATATATTTTGCGCGTGAAGTACGGTTACCAGTCGTCAAATCACGACCCCCAAAGATGTTAGTGGTGGAGGAGCCACAGGGGTAGTTTTTGAAATTATGAAAATTGTTTGTCGCCTATGGGAATCGAACCAGGGTTCTCAGGATCCACAGGCCGACTTCATACCACTGAGCTAGCCACCCCATTTATAACATGCCGAGATGATGGTAATCTATGAAACAATCATAAAAAATTAGGTTTATCGATCGGTAAAAGATAATCATCGACTTACTGAATAAGGGAGAATATTCGTTATTAATTTATTATAATTTTTAAGTATTTTGAATTTTAATCACCTTTGTATTATCGAAATTAAAAACATATCATGAAATATTCATTTTTATCTCAATAATCGATACAAGTCATTGAATTGACTTATAGAAATGTACAGATTTTTTTTATCATTCTTCAAAGGAATTGAAGACAATGAGAGAAAATTCAGTAAACTTTTTAATATGAATTAATATTTAAATTTCGGGGGCAGGGATTTTTTGTTAACGAACTTTCAGATTATTTTTATTTGATTACTGGTTACAAAGAGTACATCTTATACCAGGAGTTGATACCAGGTTATCCATAATATATAACAAATTAATTAATAGTACAAGAGGAAAAATTAAAATTAAATGTCCCAAGTTGTATAAACCGTATTGCGTGAGTAAAATGTTTACACTTTTAGCAATGCATAAATAGTGTGGTTGAAGTAGTTCCAGAATATTCAACTTCAAATTAACTGGAAAGAAGAAAAAACAAACAAAAAAAAAGTGTGTAAAGTTCATAGAGAACGCAATCAATTGAGGCTGACGCAGTGGTAGTATCTCAACTCTCCTATTCGTTGAGGCAAAAACTACGAATTTTTAGCGCATTAATGGTGTAATAAAACAAGTTATTTATTTTTTCTATTGATAGATCCTGAAACAAAATGTGAAAATTTTGATCATTTAAATCTAAAATTCTATATCTATTCAGGTAGTAACTTCGTATCGCTTTATAGAGAGGACATTCAATAAAAAAATGAGACAAAGTTTCGGGCTTGTTAAGGTTACAGATTGAACATTGTTAACGAACTTTCAGATGAGCATATGTTCAAAGATGGTAACCATAATAACGACTTGCATTTGTTTTATGTGAGTTATGTATGTGGAGAAATAAGAGTAGGGTTGATACAAAGGCTAGCGAAGCTAACGCAAAAAAATTATAATCTGTAACGGGTTCTAGTACTATTTCACATACGAGTACATGAACATATAATATAAAGAACTGTACAATTTTATATTCATGAACTTTAAATTCAGTACATAATTTTTTTTTCTAAATTGGCGCCCGGAGCAAGTACTCCAGGTTGCTCTCTTCCTGAAAAATCGAGGCCTGCGTGTTTCTATCCTTTAATATCATCAAATAGTTTAAATTGAAATTTAAACGAAATTTAATCTTTTACAAACAATTTTTTGCTCTTTTAAGATACATAATATAATTACTGTCAAAAAATTCAAAATATTAAACACCTATTAAAACCATTTTATATTTTAGTTGCTCAGAGATAATATTTTATTAATTATCTCTAAATTGATATTTAACTTAATCAGAAGAAATTAAACCACATCGTAAAACTAATATTATACAAGAATCTAACTAGAAAATCTTTAATTATTACATTCGTCACGCAAGCAGATAAACATAGTTTTGTCTGCTGCGTTCGTTTGAATCTGCATGTGGTTCAAAGCGACGATAATTAACGAAGTGATCTAAGGAAGACGATCACATCTGCCAGTGTGAGTTAATGTTCATCACAAGGACACCTTATATACGGATACCAACCACCGGAAAAAAATGTTTTTTTGTGTTTTAGACAAAAACTCGTGAGCCATTGACCGGGTCTCTTTAAATTCTCATAATGATTTGTTTTCGTCTGTAATGTCCTTGTGTTCTAGGTATATAATTGCCATTAGTAATGCCGTAGGTTCCTGACCGCTGATATATTACGTTGCAGAATATATTCGCAAATAATAATTAGCAAATTTGGTGTATCAATTCTTGAAAATACTTGAAGCATATTTTATAAATATTTCAATAGTCTTGTAATTAGAATCAGAGATGAAATTAGAAAGATTATGTTAAGTGGGCTCCGCGTCTCAAGCATTTAAACGTGTTAACATTTTAGATTTTTGATGGATATCTTTTAAAAAAACTTATCATGCTTAGTCGGTGATGATCGTCGATAATTTTAATTAATATACAGTTAACAGTACACAGCATCTTTTGAAAAATTAAATCCATTATTATTCCTTCATGGAAAGATATGAAGATGAAATTTGTGATTATAATTTTATTAGTAGGTTTTCAATAGCTATTTACATAACAAGTGCGCGAAGAGATACTTTGCACATGAGTGCAATGTTAAGCACTCGTTTCGCTCGTGCTTTGCGCGCATGGTACAAATGATGTCTTCGGACACGAGTTTTGTACAATGCTTTTTATAACGAGCAAAAATTATATAATGTACAATGAGGAAATTCATTAAATTTGAAGCGTGAATTTATATTGACAGTTAAGCATGCCATGAATTGACATTTGTAATAAATTATATTTTTTTTCTCGTATAGTTTGTTAAAATATATCTGTTTGATGGCGTTATAACCTAATATCTCTATTTATTTTATAAATTCCTTAAAATGTGTGTATAAAAGTACAATTAGCGTTTTAATAGTCAAAATTTAGAATCATAAAAAATTACTTTGAGCACTAGTGCGCGAAATCAAACTTTCCATCGGTTTCCAAAGTAATATAAACCTTATTTTGAATGAAGCGACTACAAAAAATACTTAGGGCCACTTTTACAATAGCCGAATAAATATCGCATAACGTTACAGTATATACTAAATTTTAACAGACGGCAGATAAGAAATAAAAATTATTCGAATTTCAAGTTTCTCTATGAAGTGCTTTTTTTAAATTAAATAAATAAATATGTGGCACTCTGCCGAAGCAGATCTCGGTAAGTGATATATTTATGCGCATGAAGAGCGGTTACCAGCCGTCAATTCACGGCCTCCAAAGATAGATATTAGTGGAGGGGGAGCCAAAGGAGTAGTATTAATATGGTGAAAATGTTTGTCGGTAGTGGGAATCGAACCAGGGTTCTCAGGATCCACAGGCCGACACGATACCGATCAACTTTTCGGATTCATCATTATGATTCGATTTTCGTGGCATCACTATTTAGAAATTTACTTTTCCTACAACTGTGCGATTTCTTTGTTATTACGTAACTATTATTGCCTTGGTTACGTATTGAAAGTAGATGAATGCAGACCAAGTGCGTTTCTGAAAGCAAAGAAACACTAGTGCGGAAAGTGCTTCATTACGCAACTGTAAAAAAGTTTTTTTGAGAGCGATTTAAATTTCGCACGAAGCGCGTAATTCATATTTTGGCCACATACGCTTATGGAAGAAGAAGATGCAGTGAGCCAGCGCTAGTAAATATGCAGTAGTAAACTTAAGTAAGTGAAATACATAGTATTTATTGTGTGTGTATATTATTAACATAGTTGTTACAGTTGCTTATATTGACATAATGTAAAGTGGAAACTTTTGTATTGTCTAAAAAAACATTGATTTCTTCCGTACCTGTTCAAATTATTAACAGTAATATTATTGAGAACAATTTCGGAGGCTTTAGAAGTACCAGCAGCAGGTTCATTGTCATTGTCGAAAATAGATGTAACATAGCATGATCCGAAGCTTCAATTATCTTTAGAGGTATTTATGATAAAGAAGAATCACTCACTGTACTATTCCAATCTAGACGATTTTGAAGAAATTATCTTGACGTTAGTAAAATATTTTTAAATAATGTAGAACAATGTGCAAGCAATCAACAAACAAACCATAGCAACGCCGTAAAACATCGTTCTCGTGTAATATCTTTAAAATTTTATAAATTTGGATAATATTTTAGTGATTTACTAAATCGCACAGTTGTAGGAAAAATGTTGTTTATAACACGTGCCGAAAAAGGTTACTTGCTCGTGCAGATTTCCGCACTCGGCAAGCCCCGCGCGTTAAATTCTGCACTTGCACGTAACGAGCCTTTTTCGGCACTTGTTATAAAAATAACTATTTTCACCAATTTATATAAATTGTAAATATATCGTATATCTTTATTGTTATAATAAAATTATGCTGATTAAAATTAACCCCGTGTTTCCCCCGCCATTTACATCTTTGGGACTGTAATTTGACAACTATTAACCGCACTTTACGCGCATAAATAAATCACTTACCGAGATCACGGCAGAGTGCCACAACCAGTAATAGGTAAAAGTAGTGATGATATATTTATATTTATTTATCCTGATTAAAATTAATTGCCAAATCCGTACCATACATTGCATATTTATCCAGGATATGTTTTTGATGTCTTTAACTCAAGTAAAAAGATAACCTTGTTATAAAACTGTAAGAGCAAAGATCAAACTAATGGAAAGATTGGTCTAAATATCCTAATGAGTTCCTCTTCTGCACGAATGTCTGGCAACGCAGTGTAGCGTTGTAAGTTTTTTCCAGGGCAGTGCGACACCCGCATGCTCCCCGCCACTGGGCGATGGATGATGAGGGGTACGGGGGAAGCGCCAGAGGCAACAGCTGTCGTCGATCGCGGCCACCAGCCACCTGCTGCTATTTTTCAGATTTTTTTCCTACTAGATTTTTCTCTACTCTTTTCTTCCTCGTCTTCCTTTTTCTTAAGTAATCTTCCTGCGTGATAGCGGCGCGTTCAACGCAGCCACATCTGCCCTTCCACATCCAGACAATAACACAACACTAGACGTGAATAAATTAACCCCAAGCGGACAAATGTTCAATGTTTTAAACTATGCAGACGTATTATTTTATTAAAGCAGATTTTTAATTAGAATAGCTATATCTCTTCGTCTGCATACATATTTGTGTCATATCTTGTGGAGAATATTTCATTTAATCCATCAAAAAATAAATAAAAGAATAAATAAATTTTGTTTACATACATTTAAAATATCTGTAGACTTTGATATTGATATCCCATTTTTTAGAAGTATTACCAGTTTAAACTGCAATACATGTATAATTATTTTTATTTTTGGTTGAAACTTATTATATTTACTTACAGGGAAAGAGAAATATAAACTTGAGGATACGTAACTATTAATTATTCATTTATGGGGTAATGGCTCAGTGGTATCAAGTCGGCCTGTGGATCTAAAGAAGCCTGGTTCGATCCCCACAGCAGACAAAACATTTTCACCAATTTAAAATTACCCCTGTGGCTCCTCCACCACTAACATCTTTGGGGGCGTGATTTGACGACTGGTAACCGCACTTCGCGCGCATAAATATATCACTTACCGAGATCTGCTTCGGCAGAGTGCCACACCCAATAATAGGTAGAAGGCGTGATGATATATTTATATTTTTATTTAATTATTCATTTACCGAGAAATTTGATTTAAAACTCTCATGCTGGGTTGCATGAAAGTTTTATCAGTTCATTAGCAACTAACGGTTCAATAAATTTCAGAAAATCGCTATTGATACTGTTGCTAGATAAACAATTCTTTAACTAAAGAGCTCTTTATTTTTTTCTTGCAACCCAGCATAAAGCTACATTTCGACATCTTAACATAGTCTCTGTTTTAGTCTTTGTTTTTGGTTTTTTGTTTCTGTTTCAGCCGTTTCCAGCTCTTAACATAAACATAACCATAATTCATTATTCTAGTAAAGGTTTGTTCACTTAAATTAGAAAATAATTGTATAAAACTATTTGAAATACTTTAAAAATTATATAAAATTATTAATAAGGGATAGCAATTACTATTAAAATGAAGCACTAGTTTAATTAAATTATACAATTCCAAAACAATTTACAAAAATTGAGACATTTGAAATATTTCAAGTATAGTAATTTCAATTTCAAAATTGATTTGTATGTTATTAAAATATGATTAAATAGCAATTATACTTATAAAATCAAAGAAAAGAAATAAATTTTAAAATGACAGCGACCAAATAATTTCTTTTTAACATGTTAGTTTTGTTGTTGCTATTAATCTAGTAATTTTTTATTTTTTTCACAGTTGAAATTGTTACTATTTTTATTCTATTGTCTATATTTATCGTATTTTCAACACAACCCTAATGACATTTGATAAATACGGCATAGAATTGACAGCATAACAAGAGATACCATTACCTCAGCTAACTCTCTCTTACAGTACAGCGACGAAAGACTATGTCGAAAGTATGAAGTCTGCAAACTTTGTGTTTATGCGCGGCGACAAAGACAAAGACTAAGACTAAAACAGTAGCTGGAAACGCTCAGCTGTATTCACATATGACAAACTCTCAAGGTTATGTCGAAAAACTAAAACTAACACTATGTTAAGAGGTGGAAACAAGGCTTAACTGATTGGATTTACAAATAGAAATTCTTAATTTTGAAGATTACAATTACATTTATCATTTATTAGAAATCACAGTTACAAGAAAATAAAATACTACATACCTAACTAAGAAATGAGATACTTTAGATTACATTTGATTTAATTTGCAGATTTCTTGAAAGAAGTAACGGAAACAGTAATGTTTGTTAATAGAGATAGTGATAATCTTTATCTATTTCAAATATTGCCACCGATACGCGTATTTTTTACATTGGTTGAATTATTTGTTGAGGTGTTCGTTCAGATATCAAACATTTAATACTCTATTTCAGTGTTTCCCAAACTTTCGACATATGTGTACCCCTTCTATAATTTTCGTAAGACTGTGTACTCCTCGTCAAAAAAAAAAAATGCATATATTTTAATAACAATCAAAATATATTTATTTTTCCCATATTTTAGTACATAAATAAAATAATAATTAACAAAAATAAAATTAATTAATAATTGAATATAAATAATAGGGTTGATATAAAGGCGAGAGAAGCTAACAACGCAAAAAAAATTATAATCTGTAACGGGTTCTAGTACTATTTCACATACATGAACATATATATATATATATATATATATATATATATATATATATATATATATATATATATATATATATTATAAATAACATTCATTATAATCAGTGGCGCCAGAAACAGGGGGCGACGCCTTGACTACGCATGCATACAAAATCATACATACACAATACTAACAATTAGCGAAGTTTTATTATTTTTTATGTTTGTAATCGAAAACATAAAAATAATAAGTTGCTTGTTGCACCAGGCGCAGCAAAAGACCGGAGCCACATGTACCCCTTCAAACTCTTCGCGTACCCCACTTTGGGAAACACTGCTCTATTTGAATGAATAACTAATGGTTATGAATGATTAAACAAACATTGCATTTTCCTCAAATCCGTGTCGATATTTATTCAATTATGTAAATATTTGTTTGAAGACATTGTAGTGAAGTATCTGAAATTATTTTATAGTTGCGTAACATGAAAAAAGACAATTATATCCAGAGAAAATTCAAGTTAATTAGAACGATAAAAATTAATGCTTCGAAGTCTCGACTTCAATAAATTTATAATGATTCCAAGATGCATATCATTTATATCTTTTTGTGTGCCAATTAAAAATTCACACCCGACGTTTTCATCACAGCTTGCATTAATAAAACCCTCGGAAATGTATAATTAACCAAGACAATTAACTAAAATTTGGTACTTACCCAGAACTAAAGTAACGTTAAAAAAATAATATAAACACTTCATTAATTTTTATGGGTTTACAAAATTTTAGTAATCTAAAATGACTGCGAAAACATTGAACTATAATTCTTTACTTCTTATCCTGTTGAGAAACGAGATATAATTTAAACATGACGTATTTTACATTTTTATAAATAAGTAGATACATGACATCATAGTTAAAATGATCTAGTATCTAGTTAGTCTGCATTGTTCTGCTCCTTTTTCTAAAATCATGAGTTTTAAATTGAGAATCACACCCTAAGGAGTCGTTGAACAATTTGAAAGGAGGGTCGCGTATTTTTTAGTTTAATAAATATCGATCATAAAGAAAGGTTCTAGCAGACATAACTAGAACGGAAAGAAATTAATGTTTTAGTAATGCAAAAAATTACATCAAACTACAGTTGGTGCCTTCTGTATATTATTAAATTGAATAGTCAATGGTTCACCCTTGTAGTACAATCAAACCATTATTTTGACTAATGTTTCCTAGTATAAGGGCATGGTTGTATTAATTTATTTTTCATCTCAACAATAATTACCATCCATTACAAAACTATTCTTTAGTGTAACTAACTTGCTTCATTTTTATAGTTGGTAAAGAATATGAAAGAAACGAAAAATTAAATAACAAATATATGAGAATATCATTACACTTTATGCTTAAACATTGCTTTGTATTCTGCACTTGCAGATTAAAATTTATTATCGTAACTTATGATAAAAGCTGCAAAATCACGGCATCTACGAATATAGATGAGTGTTGAATCACAAGATGATGCTCGAATATTTTAGGGCTACAGCAATGATACAGTAACTGTGTAATTAATAGCTTAATGATTATTGTTTGACGTTTCTCAAAACCAATGAAATGCTTCATTGTATGTCACGTGCCTGCGTTTTAATCAATCCTGTCATTATTATACTGAGAATAAAGCTCTTGTGATTATTCCCGGGAATAATCTCTGTAAGTATTTTTTTGTTTGTGACAAATGATAGGTAGTTGTCAGATAATTATTTAAAACTGTCAACGCGTCAAGTAAAATGTGTGAAAAAATCGATTTAGTTCCATTTCAGATACAAAAATACATCAACAAATTTTGGAAATAACTTCCAAGAATACATTAATAAGTAATCAATCGATATGAAATCAATTCAAAATCTTTTAAGTTGGATGAATCGATCTCAACAGCTAAGATAAAAAATAATTTAATTAAATATAACTCGAGAGTTCGATAAATTAGAAAATATTTCTCCAGTATCTTTCTCAAACTTGTTGCCATTTAGCAATAGTCACGAAAGTCCGTAAGGCTTAAGTGACTATTTATTGCCTGGCAATAAGTTTTCGAAAGATCTGTTAAATTATTTTCAATTTTGCACTCTCTTGTTATATTATTACTGCAAATTAATTAAAGTTGAATAACAGCATTTGTTTTTAAACTGATTCTAACGAAAGAAATTCTCTTTGTTAAACATAAAATGTCTTTAAAATTTTTAACCAGTGTTGGTATTTTGTTAATATAAATTGTATTAATTTTTACTCCTACTAATACGCAGAAAAATGACTGTTGAATAGAAATAATATTTAAAAATTACTAGGATGCCATAGGTTTTAGAAGTTTCAAAGACCAGTGGATTATTTGCGATTAAACAAAGGCGAAGCTAACATTTTAATATGAAACTATGACGGAATATTAATAAACTTGTGCTATAATAATCCATGCCCTTTCCATTATTAATTAATATTTTAATATAACGTATAATTAATAAGTATAGCTAAGTAAAATGCAAGAATTTTCACAAGAAAATCTATACGTTATAGCGTCGCGATATAGTAAACTAATTAATGTAGAACCCTGTCATAATATTAAGTTTGTTCACTACAATCGTATATGCTGGGTTGCATGAAAATTTCATCGGTTCAGTAGCAACTAACGGTTGAATCAGTTTAAAAAAATAGCCATTGATACTAAGAATTCTTTTACTAAACAGCGCTTTATTTTTTTCTTGCAACCCCACCATTAGAGTTCTAATGAAATACATACGAACCCAGTAGCACATGAATAGGGACTTATAATTTTGACGTCATATGCAGCAGACTCCCCCCCCCCCTCCACACAATTTTGTGTGAAACAACAAATTTGTAGAAAGAGCGAGGTGACACCATGCCGAGTCGATCAACTGCTTTCTCCTTTCAGCACTTTGTCCCGTGGAGCCCCACATTTGTTTGCGTTTATCGTTTGGATCACGTGATAAACGTTAAACTGTAAAGCTATATCATGTTCGCTACATAACAAATTATTAAATTCTATTTTACTCACTAGATGGCAACTGAAAAAAATTGAATTGTATAAGTCCCTATTGGACCAAAGAAAACTGTGAGAAGAATTTATTTTTCCAAAGTCAAATTTGATATAATAAATTAACTATTAAAATTGAAACTCATTATATTCTATATTGTCTATATAAAAATATATCATCACGCCTGTTACCCATTACTGGGCGTGGCACTCTGCCGGTAAGTGATATATTTATGTGCGTAGAGTGCAGTTACCAGCCTTCAAATGATGGCCCTCATATAGAATAGGGGGTTGTAATCATAATCTGAACTGTTAATTATTCTGCGCCCGCAGTGATAGTTAATATTGGCACATTTTGTTTATTATGATTATTGAGTTGTGAAAAACAATATTTATTATCTCAGCGAAAAAGAAAATATATATTATAACAGTTTTGTACTCAATGTGTGAACAAAAACAAACTTAAATAGTAAAACAAGAAAGTATAAAATCTTTACACATGTCGTAACACAACACATAACAAAACCATCTTGAGTTTCAAAACAAACCTTCTGTCACATGCACCCTTTCCCCCGTTTCCCTGCCCTGCCGCAGTGCCGTAGTGTCCTTGATTCCCGCGTCTCTTATTATAATGATTACCGGCGTTATTATTACGATGATTATCGGACAAAGAGATCGCGTGGTCCGGGCCAGGTGGCGCCCGCTGCAGGTGACCGAGTCAGGTGCTATGCCCCTGAGCCCCGCCCCCCGCGCCGCCACTGCAGACAAGATGCGGATCTTGGAGTTGTTGGTTGTTGGAATATTCGACAAGGAAGGAAGAGCGCAACACTTGTGGTGTAATTCTGGGTTGGTTGCCACTGGAATTAAATTTGGGGATGAAGTGTAAATGTGGGGTAATTTATTTTAGTTGCACTTTTGACAAGCGTTGAGAGAAGTTGCTGCTCAAATAGAAGCAATATTTTAGAGATCTGTTTTGGGTTGGATAACCAAGCGTTTTTAAAGGAATTTTAGTTTCCGTTAGTATTTTATTTACTTTAAATTAAATAATAGTACATTATATTATAAGTGGATGAAATAAGTCATTATACGCGAGTGTGACGAGCATATAATAGCATTTTACTCAATTGTAATATACAAAGTTTTATTTTAAAAATGCGGATTTTCTACAATGAAGATTAAAATAGGTTTGAACTAAATTGAATGGAGATGCTGTCAGATAAGTGAAATGTCACTGTTGTCAAGCAATAATATAAATTGTTAGTTTTTTTTATGGGATAGCTAGCTCAGTGGTATCAAGTCGGCCTGTGGATCCTGAAAACCCTGGTTCTATTCCCACAGACAACAAACATACATACATACATATCTTCACGCTATATCCCAACAAATGGGGTAGCACGAATCCTAAAAATCACTCATAAAACATTCACTCATTACACTCATCAAAGAATCAGCCCTCGTCAAACATTTTCATCCAAACACACCACCCTCATTTTAACCACATTCATACATGACTCTATATAAACTCATTCATTTATTACACTCGAAATCATTATCACACAACAAACCTTCAATCACATCATTCCTATTCACTTATCATTCATTTTCTTTCTTCAACGTAAATAATATATCCATAAAACATCTCAAATTACTCACGTTTACTCCTAACAACGAATCTAATAACGAAACTAACAACGAATCTACAAGATTAGAAAAGATGAAAGCGATAGCCTGCACTTGTATTAAAGAAAAGTCCACACAATGCAGTAACTGAAAATGAAACAAAAAGATAAGAAAGGGAGGGAGCGTTGCCCTGCGCTTGATTTTGAAAGTGAATTTCACACAATTGCAACAAACAATTTTTATAATTTCATAACTACCCCTGTGGCTCCCGCACCACTAATATCTTTGGGGGCCGTGATTTGATGGCTGGTAACTGCACTTCATGCGTATAAATATATCACTTACCGAGATCTGCATCGGCAGAGTGCCACATCCAGTAATGGATAAAAGGCATGATGATATATTTATTTATTTATTTTAGTTTTTTCAGGTTGTCATGGATTTAATTGTTTTAATCATTTATCAATAATTGCTTATTTTAGTCTCTGAAAACGATTATATGTGTACATCAGAAACCGGTATTGTAAGATGAAATAAATAAAATTATTTTTTTTTTAAATCGTGAATTTCACATTTCCGATCATATCAGCATAAATATTTAAAAATAATTGGCCTATTGAAATTATATATTTTGTCTAATTTAATTAAACTCGTCGTTACAGTTCTCGAGATCCCAATGATGGCTTTTAAATAAATACTTATCAACTGATTAATATAATTATTATTTTACACAGAAAAATTCATTCGAGACGAGTATTTTTAACCCGAGATCTTTGATTCTAACATATCCTCTTCCCCAACTGAACTATGACCTTGAATTGTTATTCCAAAGGAATTAGGTTTTTACTCTTAATTTTTTTATGTAATGTATGTTAAGGGCAGTTTCGGTCTTAAAAATGAGAATCCAAGGCCAGTATAGTCTAGTTGGCAAAATGCTTTACTAGAATCAAATAGTCCCAGGATGTTGGCTGAAGTTTTCTCTTTAAAATAATATTGACGCAACTATTTTATTTCAAATATGGATTATTGTAGTTTGCTTTTGCAAATACAGATCTCGATAGTTAACGTATTATTTTCCGGGAACTGCAGTTTTACCAACCGTCTTCTCGTATACTATAAAATTTAAAATATAAATTGTGGTACCAATTTACTATTATTTTATTTATTTTTTATTATCAATTTAGACTACGATACTTGAGGTGCTCAAAACTATAGAGAAGCAAGTCCATTTTTTCTCAATTTCAGATAAATGGAAGTAAATTTTTATGAACATATGAAATTATTGTAATTAAAAATAATAATCGTTCTATTATTCATAGGTCAGATTTTTTTTTTTGTAGCATTTTGGTGGACCAGCTTCCTAGGTCATATGCCGCCGTTACGCCCTGATCTGCGTTTTTAGGTCTTTTTCGGACAACAGCAGTACGGATATCCCTGGACGGTCAATCATCCAAATATTCCCCGCGCTCAATATTGCTTAACTCGCGTTATCGCTTGGATCAGTACCAACGATCTGGGTTATGTACGTTGACAACAATTTATTTATTATTATTATTATTTATTTTATTATTAGTATTATTAAGTATTTATTTATTTTTTGAATTGATTCATCAGCTATTGCCGTGATATTGACGTAACTATGCTTTAGAATGAAATATGAGGAACAAACGTGCTAGTATGAAAATAATTATGAATGTGGATGAAGCTAAAGTGGTGTGTCAGGATAGGAACGTTTGGCGAAAATTAATTGCGGAATGAATCTGATGATTTAAGAAAAGTGCAGTATTTTTATTTTAATTTGTTGTTTAGTAATTTCATTAGAGTGTTTTCCTGCAATTGTGTGAAATTCACTTTCAAAAACAAGCGCAGGGACGACACTCCCTTCGTTTCTCATCTTTTTTATTCGTTTTCTGATCTTACATTGAGTGTTTAACTGCCATTGTGTGAAATTCACTTTTAAAAACACGCGTAGAGCGACACTCCCTTAATTTCTTATCTTTTAATTCGTTTTCAGTTCTTACGTAGAGTGTTTAACTGCAATTGTGTGAAATTCACTTTCAAAAACAAGCGCAGGGCGACGCTCCCTCCCTTTCTTATCTTTTTGTTTCATTTTCAGTTACTGCATTGTGTGGACTTTTCTTTAATATACAAGTGCAGGCTATCGCTTTCATCTTTTCTAATCTTGTAGATTCGTTGTTAGTTTCGTTATTAGATTCGTTGTTAGGAGTAAGCGTGAGTAATTTGAGATATTTTATGCATATGTTATGTACGTCGAAGAAAGAAGATGAATGATAAGTGAATAGGAATGATTGGATAGATGTGATTGAGGGTTTGTTGTGTGATAAATAATTTCGAGTGTTATAAATAAATGAGTTTATATGGAGTGATCTTTGAATGTGGCTAATGTGAGGGTGGTGTGTTTGGATGATAATATTTGACAAGGGCTGATTATTTGATGAATGTAATGAGTGAATATTTTATGAGTGATTTTAGGGTTCGTGCTACCCCATTTGTTGGGATATAGCGTGAAGATATGTATGTATGTATGTATGTATGTAGAGTCATTGTAATATGTATCAAAATTTGTAACAGTTACAGCTAAAATTAGGTAAAATGATTAATCATATCTACGTAGATTTATTTGATCTATTTTATGACTAATATTATAATAGAAGATTTAAAACACCGCGTAAATTTTCCAGATTTAATATTTGAAGTCTTATATAATTTAACAAATGAACCCAATTCCTTTTTTTCTGGTAAAAACATGTTAAATTAAAAGTAAAAAATATTTTTACAAAAAATTCTACTTAATTTTTATAACGTAAGTTAATTATTAAGAGAATCCGTAAATAATTTTTCATTTAACATTACACAGCTTTCTTTTATGTTTACGTTGTTTTCATTAAATGAACAATGCAAAGAATAAATGAAACAATTAATTTCACTAATATTTTTCTACAAAAAAAAAATTATATATATTTGAAAGGAATGATGCTGTTTCACACGAATCTTTCTTTAGAATTAGGAAATGAATGATGCACTTATATTTGAGTGGTTTACTTTATTTTGAGAAATCATTATTGACATTTGAGTCAAAACGAAATAATTCGATTAATTCTGGTAAAATGATGAGGAATTACCGGAATTTGAACCCGAAATTCTCACTAGTACCTACCTGATGTGGCTATTAAATAACTAGACTGACGCTGCTACAGACGAAGTACGCATGCACCAAACACAAGCGACCGTCAGCTTTTTAGCGTGAAACTTTCTCTTTCGAATGCAGTATCTCTCGCTTCTGTAAACAAATCCGTATAGCTGTAGCATTCGTTCTAATTAGAGTTGTATTTTGTCTCGCCGAAAAAATGTTAAGTGCAACATTAGAGCAACGAATTGTTGTGAAATTTCTCTTGAAATTTGGCAAAACTGCTACTGAAACTTATAATTTATTGAAAAAAGTACCCGAATTGTGGAAGGACGAGTAATGGTTTCTTCATCAAAACAATGCGCTGACTCATTCCGCAATGTCTGTCAAGAGATTTCTAGCCAAGTACAGCATCCCATTGTTGGACCATCCGTCTTATTCGCCAGATTTTGCACCGTGCGACTTCTATCTGTTTGCTAAGGTGAAATTTGCCTTAATAGCAACAAGATTTGAGCTTTGAAAGACAAATCGGCACGCGTTCTGAAGGAGCTGACAGAAGAAGACTTCCAGCACTGTTTCGAACAATGGAAGATTTGCATGGAGCATTGTAGGGATAGAGGAGAGGTGTATATTAAAAGTGATAATAAGTAAATAGGTATGGAATCAAAATAAAATATTAAAACAGCATCAGCCTCGTTATTTAATAGCCACACCTCGTAGTTCAGAACTGCTAAAAAAAATATTGATATATAAGTAATATTGCAATAATTTTTATTACAAAATAAGTAATGAATGATTCTGTTTCGTACTATTTGTTTGTGCTTGTATCTAGTTTCCTATTCCTAGTAACTTATCTCAGTTTATTTAATAAAAATATTTGCTTCAGTTTGTGCATCGTTGTCGTCACGTGTTTGTAGATGCTTGTAATTAGTTTAGTACTAATTAAATAGAAAGTAAAAGTAGGATCAAGAATAGTTGATATATCGAGAATATCTCTGTGTAATACAAATTACAGTTTATTTTGCAAAACATGTACTTAGAGATCATCTTTTCTGTTGTAATAATAATAGAATTGTGAGTGGAAAAGTAACACATTTCTTGAGAAAGTTAACAGCCGAATAAAAAACCTACAAAATGAAATAAAACCTGTTGGAATCAAGAGTGTGCGTATTTTTTTGTTACATTTTATATCCGGTTAGACTTGTAGAATTTCCGTAGTTGCCAAACTCTCAAGGCAAAACTGGCGAAACAAGTTTGGAATCTCTGGCATAAGGAAATCACGACTGAATTAACCTTCACCAAAATTTGTAATTCTTTTAATAATTTCAAGCTCAAACATTTAATATATTTCGTTAGCGACACGTGCCAACGTCTTTCTACTATTATAATGTTTGAATATTACACAATATTTGCATTCATTAGTGAAAAAAGACTAAACAGTTCGGATAACCTGTCTTTCTCTGTCAATAAAGATGGTGATTTACTACCGAGAAAAGTAACCTGAAACGGAGACCGAAAACGAATTTAAAATCGTTGCTACTTTGCTGATTTACGTTTTTCGTCTCTCTGGTTGATGTTCGAGATTTATCTGAGCGAGATAAGAACCAATTAATGTTTTGTTTTATAGTTCGCATATTTTTACTGTCTTTTTTACGTGGGAATTTCATGAAACTAGGTTAGGAGTTTACTAGTTCCTACTTCGGTTCGTGATATATTAAGTTTTATTTTTTGCTGCTCTGCTGATCGTTTGATTTTATACGACAATAAAATTAATTATTTATTTATTTACTTATACAAAACCATATTCAATAATTTTTGGGTAGACAGAAGTCTTAATTTTATAGTCTTGTTAATCTTGACATTTCTAATTTCAATTTCTTCGTTAATTTTTTGTTAAAATCAGAAACTGTCAAATCCGAGTGATATGTAGTTCGTAAAATAGAAACCTATTTCTTGTCTTGTTTTTTTTTGTGGACAGGTGAAGAAGTTAATGAAAAAATTGTTCCATTTTCTCTAAATACCTGGATTTGATGTTCCGGTAACGGTCATAAAAATGGTACCTACTGATTTTACTGCCCATGTCGGCACCTGAGAACTCAAAATTGAAACAGGTTCGATTTTTTGCCGATGACGATACAATTTCAACAGACAACTTTTCACTCGAAGAGATAACTGTACCTGTATCAATATTTTAAATGAATTAGATCTGTATTATTGATTTTTAGACTGCATGCAAGCTAACTTTGATCTACGAAAAAAATCCGCTTGTAACACTTATGTCTGTTGTACATATTTTATTAGCATACAAAACATTTTATTCTACAGATTCATAACCGTACATTATCTCATGAAAAATCTATTCATTTCCTCTTCAGCTGGTCACGCAATCTTTTTACAGGTTCGTCATTTGTCAACGAGCAGAAATTATTTATTTTCATGTATTTAATTATTATAATGATTAATGGTATATCGTAGCAGATAAGACATTGGCATTTAATGGAAAAGGTCTTGAGTTCAAAACTAAATTAAACGCGTTTCTCACATTCTCATAAAAGGGAAAAAGACATGAATCATTTTATGTATATGACTTAAATGTTTATTTAAATAGGTAGGTATACTCCATTCCCTGTATCACAACGATGACGTCATATGTGGACGAGGTTATCATAGATACGATGAAATATAGCTATATTTTTTTAATAATATTACTTGTACCTATGCGAATGACATAACGTATGTCTTAATAAGTAAAGACATACGTTTCATGTTTTTTCACGTTCTATCAAATTTATTATTTGAATGAAAACGTATGACAGTTCTTACAAATACTAAAATTTATATTTACTTTGTTCACATTTGTTTATAAAATAAAAATAGAGACCTATCGCCATGATTTTGTTATTTTCTCGCCTGTCATTTCTAAGTTTGTGACATTTTTGATACATAAATACAGACTGAGAAATAAGAAATGACTTGAAAAATTTTGGGTAATCAAATGCAGAAATGCGTTTGTCATCTTCATGATTATTTTGCGCTGGAGTTAGAGAGAATCGAGCATCTTTAATTAATTTAACTGTAGTACAAGAGGTAATGTGCATTGTATTTTGTGTTTTCATATATTATTTATTTATATATAATAATAATGCATATAAAGATGTATATTCTTTTTAGTTTTATTTTACAAAATTACATATTTCAATAAGGTAGGTAATATTTTTCGTGAGTTAAGATTATTTTTATTTGGTTTCTTTTATAAACTAATTAAATTTTATAAAGTAATAAATATTTTAATCTGACATTTAATTTTTAGGTTATGTTTTAAAAATGTCAATCCAATACCAATGTAAACGTTTTAAGCACAAAATCTTGAATCACATGGATACCGAATGTGACGTAATCGTTTTCATACAGGGAATAGAGTATACCTACTAATTTATAAACTTGTTAAATGTTAACGTTATTTTACAGTGACATTTAGTTGGCAGTTTTCAAAATTAAACCATATACGCATAATCTTTTTTAAAAAATGTGCAAATTGCAAATTTTATGTTTAAATAGTCGTCATCTTTTCATAGTTTACCTATAATTTCATGTTATATTCTGAGAGTTAATGTAAAAAGTCTCTTTATTTTTCAATTTGGAATTTGGAACGAAGAACAAAATACTAGTTATTTGTTTAACTAGACAAAAAAAGTAGCAGATTTACTGCAGCGTCTAGAGTCAGCCAAATCTGCATTTTTGCTGATTGTTTAAAATTAATATTAATTTCGTGATTATTTTCAATATTTTTGATAATAAAATTAAAAAATCTACACTAGGTAAGTTTCAAAAAATATCAAGTTTATTACCTATACGTATTTAGGTCGACTAGACCATCATCATCAGGCAATCGAAGCTCAGTGGAGGTAAAACTTGCATTTCTTAATTACCAAGCAAGAGGTCGTGCGTTCAAATCTCACTGACTTCTACTTATATTCAAAAAATACTATTGTGTCTGAGTGGTTCGGATTCCACTATAAGCTGTAGGCCCCCTGTACTGTAATTGGGATTTACTTCCTGTTGTGCAGAGTAACAAATAAATTACTGGGGTGGCATTCTGCCGAAGCAGATCTCGGTAAGTTATATATTTATTCGCGTGAAATGCGATTACCAGCCGTCAAATAACGACCCCCTAAAGATATTAGTGGAGGAGTAATAAATAAATAAATAAAATAAATAAATCAGGTAATAGTAACCTAGTGTTGATTTTCTAATTTTATTATAAAAAATGTTTCAACGAGAACCGACAGCGAAATCTATTGAATTTACTATTTTTAATGTTATCGACATCTTCGTAATCATCTTGTTTTATACATTTGTTAGAGATTGCAAAAACAAATTTGACGTTTTAAATTTTATAAATGTCATTCATTCTGTTATGTTTTAATAGTTTTTTATGTAACTAGTGTGTGTTAAAACACAATTTGAACACGAGTTTTCTACGATCTAGTTTTAACTAATTATACTAATCTAAATAGTGACATTACAAAACCCAAAAATATTTATTTTATAGGTTACGTAGTTAGTTTATTTCGTACCAATTATTTAATTACGTTTTTTTGCAAGTTATTAACGGCAACGTGCAAAAAAAGATTTTTTTATGACATAGTCAGTTGAAAGCAGAACGTTGACGTTTGCCGCTCACTGATCGGCAATGTAAAAGTGTATCATAGTATCCATGAAGACATGAAATCTGTCGCTAGAATTTCCAAACAGAAAAACTATGAAAAATGTTTTAAAATTATTTTTCAAGCGTTTCTAACTAGTCATAGCAAAAACATTGTGTGCACCTCGAGCAGAATGTGTCCTTGCTGCTCTTGCATGATTATTGCTATCGGCTACTCCTCGATCAATAATCTTTATGCACGAGCGGCAATAGACTACTTTCTGCTCTAGGTACACAAATAACTATGTGCGGGCATGTAAAAATAACGTCCTTTTGACACAAGAAAGTATTTTACTTGTTTTTGACATTGGTAGTAGAAAAAATATATAATGGCAATGGATGAAGGAATACTACCCGAGATTGAAGAAGGGGTGGTTGTAATTACATTTATTAAATAAAATTATATATGTCAAATTTGTTGTTTTTCCATAGCAACACTTTTACAGCTTGTCAATTGTCAACAAAAGCCCACTTTTAATGTCAATCGCTAAAAAAATATTTAATATCGTTTAATTCGACCTTAGAATATGTGGTACCTATCAAATAAAAAAATATCGAATCGCGTTAATAACAGAAATGTTTAGTAAGTAATTTGGCAGTTACTGTATCATTTAATTAGAGTTTAATTTTATGTAATGTCGAGGAAATTGATTATAATTTAAGTCTTTGAATATTTATATCTACTACGTAGATGGAAGTAGCTAACGCTATATCTTGCTTAAGATTTTGCTGTCCCAAAGAAGATTGAGTGGAATAGACATATGTATTAGCATTAGTTAGACAAAGATGCACTGCTATGTGATACTCGATTCTAATGCGCATGTCAAAACTATTTCTAAAAGATTCAACAAGCGGCAACTTACATGACGCAAATATCAATTCTGGTTTGTGATTTGTGTCAAATTCGTTTAGGTTATAATTTTTGTATTGGTTTTATAGCGGGTTTAATATCATTTTGTAAAAGATATGTTTTGTTACATCTGCAAAACGAAAAATTCCGTATTGATCACATGTAATTTTATAAAATATAAGCAATAGTAACGAAACATGAAATATATAACTCTTAAAATTATTTTAAAATAATTTTAGCTTTTCGATAAATGTTGATTTACGTTGCAAATGGCTTGCGGCACAATTAGATCATGACTATTTAGATAGTACCTGGGATTTATCTTTAATTGTTGAAAATATAGTTGTGTATATTAGCGGTTTTATTAGTAAAAGCATTTAAAGAAAAATACATTGTCAATTCTATAGGAATTAGTTGATAATAAAATGTCAGTATTATGTGTAAGACCATTGAAAAATAATATAGATCAATTGAAAATAATTTATATGAAAACAAATTATATGTTTCAAAAATATTTCAAATGTTAAAAACAGCCGACAATGATTTTCACAAACATAAAATTACTCCTGTGGCTTCCCCTTCACTAACATCTATGAGGGTCGTATTTTGACGGCTACTAATTGAACTTCACACGCATAAATATATCACTTACCGAAATCCGTTTCGGCAGAGGGTGAAAGGCGATATATTTATTTATTTATTTTAAATACTGAAGTATCTATATTCAAACATATTAACATGCAAGATGTATTGCATAATCATCGAATAGAATTGATAAAATTAATAATTAACATGTATTGTAACATTAGGATACATTACACTAATAACGAACAATGGGAAAAAGACAACTACCTACATATATAAGAAGAAAGTTACTACACTTGTGACTTATAGAAATCAATAAATAAAATGTTATATTCAATGAGTTAACATTATTCCTATAAGCTCCTTTTTTTAATTTGACGACCAGTTGTACATCGGATTGTTTCTTTAGCTTTCAAAATTTAAATATCGCGCGAAAATGAATTGGTCTCAATTGTATCTCCATCCTTGTCAATCTTCTTTGGTACGCTATTTTTGTTGGTTGCTACTTCCAGCTACGATATATATATTCGAAGATTTAAGTAGATGTTAATAAAGATATTTTATAAAATATGTAAGCCAACATTTTCACATTTCGCTGACCTGTCTGGATTATAAATTGTTTGGAATTTCACGAAAAGGCCAGACATGGCAACAAAAAACGAAATAATAAATAAACAAAGGCCACTCCTTTTACACGTGGTCACATGTATCGATTTGTTTTGTGTCAGTTATCTTTTGACTCGATTTCTGTAAACTGATCAATTGAATTAATGCGAAAAGAAATTCCGATTGGCCACACCCGAAGATTGTAGAATTGGGGTCATATTTATTAAAAATGTATTAAAATAAAAATGCAATCTCATTCTCCATCAATTTGCTGTCAGAGTATTAAAACAAATAAAAAATATTAGCAAGTCTCGGACACTATTTTTAGCTAGGATTATCAGCTTCAACTCTGGTTTTGTAAAAGCTAATAACTGCATATCTTGTAAAGATTGATTATTATGCTGCCGATTTCGTGAAAGCATATTACCCTAAACTTAAATATTTTAAAGTAATGGATAAAATTACATTTAATTCCATGTAAGTATACGGTGAGTCAGAAATTTACTAAAATTTTCGATTTTTGGGGTAATTTAAAAGCGGAAGTCAACGAAATATTATATTTGGAGATAATGAATATATAATTATATTACATGCTGCTACAAATAATTCAGCTATTATTACGTCCATTACCTGCAGATACATGTAGACGACATATTTTTAATCGAGTGGTACAAAACGGTTCCAGTCGTAAATTTAAATTTATAGATGTATAATATTTTCGGTTAGTTATAATATTAGTGTAATTTATTATATATCTTTTCACTCTTAGGAAAGAGGAAAGATTGTTATTATGTTGACAAATAGTTTTCTATCGCTGTTGATAAATTCTAGTTATTTCTTATATCTTAAGGTGGTTCTATCATGACAGTCTCATACAAAAGTATAGATAACCTAAAAAGTTTATAATAATTATTATTACGTTTTTGTATGGTATAGGTTATTAGAATTAACATTTCGCAGCAAATATCGTATAATTAACAATAACATTGAATATATTAAATAAAACTATTTAACTAGTTTATGAAATTCAGTAACATAACAAAATTTTTGGAAATGTATGTTTCATTCCAACCAATAGCAGTGTAAGATTTTACACAGCAGAAGCTATGACAACAAGGCGAGAAATACAAGCATCATGATATTACCAGTCGGTACGAAACGTAACTGTATTATCGATACATCCTGTTGACAGTTCATAAGAAAAATGAGAAAAATGCACCAAAGCAATTATTATCAACTGTAACAACAAATAAATAAATATAAAATGCTGTAATATTTTTTTTTCTATTAAAATTAATATATTTTACTGATCGAAATAATAACTTTCATAGTTCTTGCTTTGTCATTCTTGCGACCATCTCTGTCTACGCCTGCGACCATCTCTGTTTACGCGTACGACCATCTCTGTCTACCCGTGCAACGTTGCCAAGCATTTCTGACAGTTTTATTGAAAATCATAGAATATCCAACTTTCATCGCCAATTTCTTTGAAACTAATCCGGTAAGGCATGGATTTTTTAATTCTCATACCTTTATCTTTACATGATGTCCTGTGTGTTAGTTTTTTGTTAAAAAATAACTACAAAATATGAATTTATTACGCAGTAAGCTGCCTCGCGAGGTACAGTTCCTATAACGCCAATGCATTTTTGGTCGACTTTAACTTTACATTACTCAGCTCAACAACGGTAAACTTAAAAAAAAATGTGCATGCTAGTGTAGAAACACATGGAAAATAACATATTTACATTTCATTAAAATCCGGATTAAATGCTTCCATGATAGTACCACCTTAAAGACATTTCAGCAATTTTTTAATATTATAGGTAGATACTGTTGCTATAAAGCAAGCTGTTCTTGTTGGTGCGCTTCCTTTGTCTTTTGTTATTAATTAAATCTTTAATTTTATTATGGGGTAATGGCTCATTGGTATCAAGTCGGCCTATGAATCCAAAGAACCCTGGTTCGATCCCCACAGCTGACAAAACATTTTCATCAATTTAAAATTACCTCTGTGGCTCCCCCACCACTAACATCTTTGGAGGTCGTGAATTGACAGGTAGTAGCCACTCTTTTCATGCACATAAATATATCACTTACCGAGATCTGCTTCGCAGAGTGCCACACCCAGAAATGGGTAGAAGGCGTGATGATATATTTATTTTATTACTATAGAATAGTTTAGTTATGAATGTTTTGAAATTTTGTTAGTATGTACTTTTTCTACGACCGAGCAGAAAGTTGAAATTTTCCACTCGCCGAGCGGCAAAAAAATGTTCCCACATTTTCAAGCGAATTTTAAAATAGAAAAATAGGAAAAATAATTTGTATTTCTTTTTCAAGCGTATCTAAATGATAGTAGAAAATGTGCTGTGTGCACCACGAGCAGAAAGTCTTCTTTCCGCTCTTGCATGGTTGTTGCTCTCGGCTGTGTCTCGATCAACAACCTCCGTGCGCGATAGGCAATAAACTACTTTCTGCTTTAGGTACATAAAAGTAACTATTATTATGGGGTGGCTAGCTCAGTGGTATGAAGTCGACCTGTGGATCCTAAGAACCCTGGTTCGATTCCCAATGGCGACAAATAATTTTCATAATTTCAAAAACTATCCCTGTGGCTCCTCCACCACTAACATATTTGGGAGCCGTCATTTGACGACTGGTAACCGCACTTCACGCGCATAAATATATCACCGAGATCTGCTTCGACAGAGTACCACACCCAGTAATGGGTAGAAGGCGTGATAATATATTTTATATTTATGTATTATAATCAGTGGAGTAGCTAGCGCTTGGTTGTTCCCTATCAAATAGTTCCATTGCGGTACCCTCTTTAAAGAAATTATCGTAATAAGGAAATGTTGAGTTTCTATGTTTAATTATTTATTTTTAAAAATTAGAAAATAAAATTGGTGGCTCAGTAGTCGGACTGAAATTTTGAGAACCCTGCAAGCAATTTTCACCATATTAAAATTACCTCTGTGGCTTCCCTTTTACTAACATCTTTGAGAGCCCTGATTTGACGGGTAGTAACTGCATTTCACTCACATAAATGTATCTATTATCGAAATTTTCTATGATAGATTAGCACACCCAGTAATGGGTAAAAGGCGTGATGATATATTTATTTTATTTATATAACAATAATAAATAATACAGATATTTTCTACTTCGGTTGGCTGATGGTGCCTCCTTAGCTTTGGGGTCCTATATCACAGGTTTAGCGGTTCCTGCGCTCCTGGTTATTGCCCTAGCTCGGGTTTCCCACAAGGCTTAGTTAGGTTATAGCCTAAGTGGTAGATTCGGAAGGACGCCAATTTTTTGTTTTTCATGTATTAATAAATAAAAGAAAACCTTACAATTTTGATAATACTAATGCATTTGTTTTCAATTCTTTGACTGTGTAGATTGCAGACCAATACGAATGCAAACAAATTGTATTTTCATATTAGGTCTACCCAATTTCTTCCGATAGTTTTTATTAAATGAATTTCTAGTACATGGAAGAAACTTATTTTCTTTATAACTTAAATTAGAATTTTTTTATGTTATTTGAAGGTGGTTTGATTTCTGAAAGAGAATTTATTTCATTGCCTTAGGTGGAGTTCTGTGTAAATCCATAAATTTGGTAGATCCGTAAATCGATGAATAAAATCGCAATGAAACTTATGACTATGAAATATATTCTATATATTAACAAATATCTATTTATTTTATTCATTATTTACATATTTACAAAGCTATAAAATTATAGACATCACAGAATTCCACTAGTAGTTACCTATTATTTATAGTTTTCTGTTTTTTCAAAGGATTACATTTTTATTAAAACATTTTTCCTTCCCATCCTAGTTACTAAATGATTTATTTTTGTAAACGTACCGTGTTTTCTATGAACTAATTATATTCAAATTAATTTTTTAAGCAGTATAATATCCTTATTGCTATGTAGATCCGTGTAACGTTTTATGCAAATCTTGTAAAATTTTATCGTGCCTACACTACTATTTATCAAGGGCAGAAGATTTAGTGTTCTTTAAGGTGTACTAGATTCAAGAATATTTGTATAATTATGAAATTATAGAAAAAGTTAAGAAAAAATATTTCTTTGGTAGCAACATTGCGCAACAACGTCAATATTAAACTCTTGTACATTTGTTATGTGTAAAAATCAGGGCTGTTTATATTTTACCCAGCCAAAAAAACTCACCTGGGTTTTTAAAATAAAACCTACCTAAAAAAAAACAAATAACCCATTAAAAAACGTTTAACTTAAATTATCATTTATTACATCACATCGTAGTAACATTACATTACTTTGACAAATGTCAATATCAAACTAGTTTGAGACCAAATATTATTTGTCTTATATTAGTATTACAAAAACTGATTGATTTCTAATCTTTTTACCGGCAAATTTGAAATATAGGTATAAATTAAATAAGTATGACAACAACATGATAGAGCGTATTATGTTTTTAATTCACAATAAAATCAATATATTTTTGTAATTATTACATAATAGTACATATATTTTGTTTTAATGTTTAGTAGTATACAATATACATTTTAAACATTATATACAAAATTAATGCAGAATTAAATAACTTTAATTAAGAAGTGTATTTGTCAATATTATAAAAAACACAATATTGCCCGAATAAACACAAAAAACCCCAAAAAAACCCACTGGTTTTTTTAACCCTGGTTAAAACAAATAAAATATCTACCATTAAAAAAAATACAAATTATTGCGTAAGTTTTTTTTATCTTGAAATAAGTATCAACTGTATTTCAAGAAAACTCTGTCACGATAAAGCGAAGAGCTTGTAGTTAATTTATTAGCCACTGAATTGCATTAATGATGTAATGTTTTGTTTTGTTTATAGTCAAGATTTGAAAGTGAATTCAAACCTATTTTTACAATATGTTGCAAACAGTCATCTAAACTTATTAACACATGGCGTCATTGTTTCTAGTGACATTGCATTTGTGTTTCTATGAAAATTGCACGAATGCGCTAAGTACATGAGTGCGATTTCCTGAGAGAAACAAGCATGCGCTTATGTAAAAATTGTCGTAGAAAAATTGAAAGCACTTAGGATATTTATTCTAAGAAATAATTTCTGGAATCTGAAATTATAAATAATGAACAAATACTGTTCCATAATAAATCAGTTTTCTTTTGGTAATATATAATACAATTACTGTCATATTTTTATTTATATACAATGACCGCGGAACGATTTTATCTCAGTGGGGGCTCAAAATATTTTATCAATTACATTTATTTCTATACACGCTCTCCAAAATCGTTATTTTAGCGGATTAGTCCTTTAAAGATCATCTAACAAAGGATTTAATTTTGATACATATTTTTTACAATTAAACCTGTTATCGTACCAGAAAATGAAATACCATTTTTTTCACATTTGCCAACGTCGATGAAATAGCTTCACGGAAAGAAACTAGCGCAGTCTACGTTCAAGCAGTAGCTTCATGGGTAAGCATTTTCTTCTTTTTCACCCATAATTTCGCCACTTTATTTTTCTTCTCCAATGCATCCTTTATACAAACTGTCCATATTTCGAGGCTCACCATTAGGATCCCGGAACCTGTAAGAGCTACACAGCTTCGGTTAAATGGGACTTTTTGTACGCCTTAGTTTGGAGATCTCAGAGGTATTTTAGTTTTTCCAAAAAAATGCCATGGGTCATTAAAAAACGGCGAAAAACTAATTTTGGTTAATTTTTTCTTTTGCCTGTATATAGTAACGATTAGAACAATAATTATAATCTATTTTTCAGACGACCATTTATGAAAGTAACCATAACAACATCATAAACTACTACGGAAAGTTGAACATAGCATACACTGATTGACAACAGATGGCGTTACGATGAAAGAAAATAATGAAATAAATTAAAAGAATTTGTATTATTATTTGGATTGAAGTTTTGGCAGATTTTTCAACACATTTGCACAGATAAATTTTATTTTTTTAAATTAATAATGACTTATTTACTAATATACAGTTGCAGTTACACAATACCTAACCTCAAACGTCAACGCTCATCTACAAACACGCATCAGCTGTCAAAGTGTAACAACATTGCTCTTGTAAATTTTTTTAGAAATATTTTGTGGTCTGAAAAATAGTACACATAACTCGCTCGAAAGTGTGATAACTGTGCTCGTGTACTTAAATCACTTGGCGCTGCGCGCCTCGTTTTTCAATTTGTACACTCGCACATTATCTTACACTTTCGATGCTTGTTACGTAATATACTTTTACAGGGTCTTGTAAACGCTCATGAAAACCCATTAATATATGATGTCATTGTTTTTAGAGAAATTGTTTGGTTTGATACCCTTACCTTCTTTATCGCTTATAACGCTACAGCGAAACCATGGTATTATTACTATTTGTGTATCGCCTGCTAATTTTTAATTAAATACTCTATTCTTTCAATAACGCAGAGTGAGTTACAATCTTTATGTTTGAAGAATCTGTTGGCTGAGAATGAACCCCAGATAATACTATTATTCTTTCTTTTTACAAATACATGTAAATCGAAAAAACATAGCGAATCAGAATGTTTGTAAGAATACAGTTACAAAATTTAATAGATTTAGTATCAAATTTTGTCGTGTTGACACACATGCATTTGCAGAATAGTTCATGGCGAAACATAGTACATTAATCATAGTTAGGTTAAAGCAGCATTCGATAGTTTTTGTGTCACTAATTTATTGCGGTTTTATCAAATGCATTCGTGTTTTCTCCAATCATGAACGGTGAAAAAACGGCCAGAACATGATTTAAGGCAACGAACATCGATAACAGGTTTATTTAAAGTAATTAGTTGTTGTAATATCAGTTCATGAAGGAAGTTATTTATTACTGCAATATCTCTACCCATTTATTGACTATTGTATCCAGAAAGCTATTTTTAAAAACTGTAAATTACTATTACCTCGAAAATAATGCATGTTGGGTGTTTTGTCGTCAGTATAATTTATATGGCATTTTTACGCCAAGTGCACCTTTCTCCGTTTATTAGGTAAATAGGTAAATTATTTTATATTATCGCTAATAGTCGGTACTTTTTTAATGAATGGAAACTCGTTATATTTTTCGGAAAATATCTTAAGTTTTTTTTAAGTAAATACAACAAAAATAGATTGTACTTTTCAAATGACATCGGAGTGACACAGTAAGCCCAACGAAGTTTAGCTGGAAAAACACTTTACTAGAATCAAGTTCCGGGTTTAAATCCTGGCTTAGACCTAATTTTCTCTCTATTATATTATTAACTAATGTCTCTAATCTTTTAGATACTGCTTATTTTGTTCTATGTTTCTGAGCCATATAACACAACAGTTTTAACATTTGTCCTGAAGAGCCTTACTTTTGTGCGTTCGAGATTTCGTTTAATACCCATATTTTCCGTAGCATGTTAAATGAGTTTTGTGCTTGGACAATCTCAGAGGCGTAGCGAGGATAGTGCGCGCCCGGGGGCAATAGTCAAATTTGTGCGACCTCCGCCCCTCCCATAAATGCACAATAACATTTTTTCTGACATGATATGGTCATATATAAAGAAGTAAAAAAATTATGACTTGTAATTGTTTTTAAATATTTTTTTGTCGATGGACATATATTACTCGTATACAATAATATTCTAATATTTTATGGGGTGGCTAGCTCAGAGGTATGAAGTCGGCCTGTGGATCCTAAGAATCCTGGTTCGATTCCCACAGGCGACAAACAATTTTCATAATTTCAAAAACTACCCCTGTGGCTCCTCCACTACTAACATCTTTAAGGGCCGTGATTTGACGACTGGAAACCGCACTTCACGCGCAAAAAAATATATCACTTACCGAGATCTGCTTCGGCAGAGTGCCATACCCAGTAATGGATAGAAGGTGTGATGATATATTTATTTATTTTTATTTAATAATATTCTACATATTTATTTTGCGCGACTTGATGGATGCAAATTTGTTTATTATATTTGACGCATCAAGTTTTTCAAGAGTCTCTTTTTCGTTGCTCTACACAGCTA
This sequence comes from Pterostichus madidus, assembly GCA_911728475.2. Taxonomy (NCBI): domain Eukaryota; kingdom Metazoa; phylum Arthropoda; class Insecta; order Coleoptera; family Carabidae; genus Pterostichus; species Pterostichus madidus. The sequence continues at coordinate 20,949,361 of OU452307.1, forward strand.
AACTTTGAGGGCGCTAAATTGCAACCAATTTTCAAATGTTGAAAGGCTTCAACTTTCAGGCAATTAAAAAGAACACTATAATTCTACAAAAAAATGACATTTTGGTGCGCTAAATTACTATAAAATTTGTGGAGGGCGCAGAACTTTTGGTGGACGCCAAATATCTGTAAATTTTTTTACAGAATTTATAAACTTTGGAGATAGGGGCGCTAAATTTCAACAAATTTACAATTTTGGAGAGAAACCTTATTTCGAGTAAATTTGAAATGTTGGAAAGCGCAAAATTTCAGACAAATTAAAACGCGCAATATATTACCAAAGAAAAAGACATTTGAAGACAATTAGAACTTTTGTAGGGCACCAAATATCTAGCTTCTAGACATATGGCGCCTTCTGAAAGTGTTCTTCTTCTTCTTCAATGGCGCTACAGCCCAAATCGGGCCTGGGCCTACCGGGCATACCGAGCCGCAGTTTTTACACTGCCGTACTGCCGGTTTTCGTAGTCGATGTTACTTTTTTAAAGACATATGTATAAGTGAATAGCTTATAGCACCCGAGTATGATTAATACAAGTAACTGTATTTTTTTAATTTAACGACAAATCATACTTTGTCAACAGGCGGATTCGAACTGACGAACCTTGGTTCGGGTGACGTCACAGTATGTTAAGAGATATGCATTAAGGTAGTGCTAGTGTGACGGTGGCGCCATCGGTTGTCGAGTGGCGAAACTGACGCTCAAAAAAATTAGAAACATTGAAGAAAATAAGTGTTTTATACCTATTATGATTTGAATAACATGAATTGTTAACAGATTGTTGGTCTAGTGAATTTTCAAATACCATACCACCGTATGGTGTTGCCATTATAAATTGGGATTCTTAATTTTTCGTTAAAAACAAGGCTTTGCATGGCTATATATCCATTACTAAACGATAAAAAACTTTCTCCTTCTGATACAATATACACGGATAGTTCTAGAACATCATACTAGTTTTTCAAATGAAACTGCAAAATTTTAGAGGTCCACAAACCAAATATGTGCGACTCTGAGTGATGATCGTCATAAGCTCCGTGTATAAGAACTCAACTTTACAAGCGAATATATTTGTTCACAGACGATGAATGTGTTTCATATTTTAACAGGATGCGTATGACTATTCAATGTTTACGTGCGCAAAATTTCAATCAGATCTGCAAACAAAATTTTCACGCTCAGCCAAGTGATCTTCTGAAAGTGTTCGAGAATCTTAAAACTTTAGAATGTTGTGTGTTTTTTAGTGTTTGATGGCGTTAAATTTCGGAAAATGTTCAACATGTACAAGATTTCTATAAAATTTTGAAATTTGGCGCTCCCTTTTAGACTGCGCCCGGGGACAGTTGCCCTCTCGGGCCACCTCGTTACGCCTCTGAACAATCCTCCTGTTTATATTACTTCTTGTGTCCTCGTCTAAGCTTATTACACTACCCAAGTAGCAGAATTCCTCTACTTCTTCCATTTCCTCATCGCCAATTCTTGTTCTGTTTGTAAGTTCATTCTTCTTAACTAGTAACTTTATACTTTTATTTTATCCTTTCAGAGACAAACAATTATACATCTATCTTATAATTATATAATTAGAGCAATTATTTAATTATTTTATGCGGTGGCTAGCTCAGTGGTATGAAGTCGGCCTGTGGATCCTGAGAACCCTGGTTCGATTCCCATAGGCGATAAACAATTTTTATAATTTCAAAAACTACCCCTGTGGCTCCTCCATCACTAACATCTTTGGGGGCCGTGATTTGAGAACTGGTAACCGCACTTCACGCGCAAAATATATCACTTACCGAGATCTGCCTCGGCAGAATGCCATACCCAGTAATGGGTAGAAGGCCATTTTAAATAATCCACTGGAATAACTCGAAAAATATGTATCAGACAAAAAAATATTTCAAACAAAAGTGTATTTATTGGTTTTGAGGAGGCCACCCGATACTGTAATAATTTCTCCTCCCCTCACCCCCACGGGGGTATATATATTATATTTTTATATTTAGCTAAACGATCCGTTGCGTATTCATTCACTAAGCGGTAGAAGTTAGTTCTTATATTTTACTAACTAACAAACTATTGAATATAAACATCGTTTATAGTAGGTAGAATTATTTTGGTACTTGTAATATTTATTTTATTAATAATATTTTTGTTTTCATTTTACATCTTTAGAATACAAATATTTGTTTATCGTTCGCAGAAGCATTGCTTTCCTGTTATATTATCCGTGGATGCATCGACGCAGGTGTCATTCATTAAAATAAATATATTTGCTTGCTTCGATACTTTAGCACTTTTCGCGGTATGACGGCTAACCTCTGTATTCATAGTCCGTTTAGCACGTCCAAGTCTCCATGTGAAGAATTCTAGCGATTTCATCGTAAGTTCACGTCCGCAGCTATTGAACGTGAACTTATGTAACGTAAACTCAGCCAGGGTCACACACGCACGTTAACATAACGTTAACATAAGCCTCTGTCTGTCTGCTCGTCTGACCGCACTAGCGGAGTTGCGGCTTACCGCTTTAACATTACGTTGTGTTTTGTGTTAGCAGCGAAAGTCGTCTTAGCTTATAGGAAGATTGACAGGATGGTTTGATTTATGACGACTTAGAGGTGTTTTAATGTTAGCTATGAATTGATTTTGATGGTTTTACTAGTATTTTCTTGATTTATTATTTGTTGTCAGCATATTAACATCAGACGTCAATGAAATAGATTTTAATATTGATGTTACTTTTTAAATATTAAAGAGATGTTAAACATGTTTGTGACATTTAATATTTCTAGTGTTCTAGATTAATTAATTAACTTATTTATGCCACTCTGCACAACAGGAACTTAATCCCAAATACAATACAGAATCTGAACTCACTGAGCCGCAGTGTGGTAGTTAATATATTTTTAACTTAAACGGGATTTGAACTCAGAATTTTTCGATTCGAATGCTCTAACGCTATCTACACCACCGCATTGCCGGACAATGGTGTAATATTTAAATTTAATTACTATTTTTGTAAGTAAATATTTAAAAATTTAAATTTAATATAGAGAGAACAATTGGAATACCTTCTTCTTCTTCTTCAATGGTGCTACAGCCCGAATCGGGCCTAGGCCTACCGGGCCCACCGAGCCGCAGTTTTTACGCTGCCGTACTGCCGGTTTCCGTAGTCGATGTTACTTTTAAGGCATATGTATAAGTGACTAGCTTATAGCGCCCGAGTATGATTAATACAAGTAACTGTATTTTTTATTTAACGACAAATCATACTTTGTCGGCAGGCGGATTCGAACTGACGAACCTTGGTTCGGGTGACGTCACAGTATGTTAAGAGATGTGCATTAACATGCTCAGCCACCGCGCCTGTAATACCACCAGTTATAAAATTATATTTTATCAATTGTTTTTATTTACGTTATTAATTATGATTATTTGTTATTATTTACTCTGCCTCTGCAGAGTGCCACACTCAGAATTGGAAAAAAGACGCGATGATATATTTAATTATATATTTATTTATTATTTATTTATTATTTATGTGAAAAATGTAATTAATTTTCAGTTGGTAACAATCTCTATAAGCATTAGTTAGGTGCGTTCAACCCGGCTCACTTATCGTGGGATGATTTTGATCCTATATCCATATTTTTGAGAAATAAGAGGATTTGATATGAATTAGGTTTTATTTTATTATTGAAGAACAAACAAAACTTTCTAATACACAAAATCAAAAAGCAAAAAAATCTGCAAATAATTTTCGTTTTTATTATTTCCTAGAGCTGAAATAAAGGTAGCCAATGGATTTTGCACAATTGTTTCACCTTTTCCTAGATTGTTTGTCTCTTTTTAGGGACAAAAATATTAATTCTTTTGACTTGTGTTTGATGTTGGAGGCCATAGATTTTGGTCTTTCTGCTCTAGTCTATTTTGCTTTCTATCCATTTCTAATATTAGTTTAACATTATTTTTTATGTTAGAATATACTATATATAGTATAAGAATATAGTTGAGATGGTTCGGGCATGTAGAACGTATGTCGAATGAGAGATTGATGAAACAGGTATATGTTGGTGAAAGATTGCGTGGGCGACCTATGAATAAATGGATGAATATGATTGAAGAATTGTTGCGTGAACGAAAGTTTCCGAGTATGAGGAACAAACGTGCTGGTATGAAAGGAATTATGAATGTGGATGACGCGAAAGTGGTGTGTCAGGATAGGAACGTTTGGCGAAGATTAATAGCTTAATGAATCTGATAATTTAAGAAAAGTGCAGGATTTTTTATTTTTGTTTTGTTGTTTAGTAATTTCATTAGAGTGTTTACCTGCAATTGTGTGAAATTCTCTTTCAAAAACAAGCTCAGAGACGACAGTCCCTTCGTTTCTTATCTTTTTGTTTCATTTTTAGCTTCTGCTTTGTGTGGACTTTTCTTTCATTTGCAAGTGCAGGCTATCGCTTTTATCTTTTCTAATTTTTGTAGATTTGTTTTTAGTTTCGTTATTAGATTCGTTGTTAAGAATAAGCGTGAGTAATTTGAGATGTTTTATGCATATGTTATGTACGTCGAAGAAAGAAGATGAATGATAAGTGAATAGGAATGATTGGATAGATGTGATTGAGGTTTGTTGTGTGATAAATGATTTCCAGTGTAATAAATAAATCAGTTTATATGGAGTGGTTCAGTGAGGGTGGTGTGTTTGCATGATAATGTTTGACGAGGACTGATTATTTGATGTATGTAATGAGTGATTTTAGGGTTCGTGCTACCCCATTTGATGGGATATAGCATGAAGATATATATGTATATATGTATGTAGAAAACCCGCTAATATAAAATAAAACTTTGTATATTATACTTGAGTGAAATATATGTATACTATTTTATCGATTTGATTAATTGAATTAGGGAAATTACGAAATAGAAAACAATATCTAAATAATTCCTAATTATACTATTGGCCGCATGGTCTCAAATGAACATTTTTTTAAAGAAAGACTATCAAATATCAACGGGTGCTTATACATATATTTATAAGTGTCAAACTTTTGTAAGTTTATCTAAATTCACAGACGTATATTGTGTTACATAAACAAGATATAGTTGAAGACAATCTGTTTGGAATTGTAGACACCTACGTTAAATCATCCAGAAAATAATTAGTCATAGCATCGAAACTGCCTAATACAAAAATAGAGAGAATAATTGGAATAATAATATCATTAAATTTGAACTACATGAATGACGTAGTTCAGTTGATAAGAGCATTTGATTGTAATTCTAAATTCTAAGATCCCAGCTTAAAATTCTGATAGTATCCCAATTTTTCTTTCTATAAAAAATTAATGTGAAATTAATGCTGGGTTGCATAAAAGTTTTATCGGTTCATTAGCAACTAACGGTTCAATATATTTCAGAAAATCGCTGTTGATACTGTTGCTAGATAAACAATTCTTTAACTAAAGAGCTCTTTATTTTTTTCTTGCAACCCAGCATATGTCAAGCGAATACGTTTGTATACTTGGATGGTATGTACATATTAGGTAACTAAATACCTTTGCTTGAATGAGAATGCGCCCAGAAATGCTCGATGGAGTGTTTGTAATGATGTGTAGCTACTTTGATATATGATAATGAATGTTGGAAATGAGTGAGGAAGTATAATTGCTATGGTGATGAGGTATTTGCGGAGTGTGTGGGTATACACGACGAAATTGTGTCCGGAAGACGTTAGTGTGTGACGAGTTTGAGTTGGTTTGGTCATGTGGAATGTATGTCGAATGAAAGACTAGTAAAATAGTTGTATGTCGGTGATATGTTACGTGGTCAACCTAAGGCATAAATGGATAGATATAATTGAAGGTTTCTTAGGGACAGTGGCGCCGCCAGATATCTTTTAACTATTAATGGTAAAACTCCATTATACTCTCTTGCCTTATTTTGATATTTTGCCAAAAGATGGCACTGTGTTTCCAGTGACTCTAAAACAACATGACCTAACCTAACCTTTCCTGCACACAAAACCATCACTACGACTAGGACTATTCACTGTTTTAGAACCGGTCGTAATGCATCAAACTACTGTCAGTCGACAAGAGGGTATACTGGAGTTTAGCCTTATTAATTTTTAATTTAGTAACAGTAGATTGATTAGACAACGTAACGTAATTAGATTAATTAGGTATTATTTAACTGTTATATATGTAAATGCATGCTTATTTATGATTTATTTCATCAGTATTGCGCATTGTGTGAGAGTTATTGTAGTAATTCTTAGGATAGTTTTCAAGGTTAGTTGTGAACTGAAAGATGTATTATTAACATAGTGCAAAAAATTAGCACTTTGTTATGGTAGAGGCTGCGTGTAAGGAGATTTCAGCTTTGATCTGTAGTAACCGTAGGTAGTTAGTTTGCAGCATCTAGGTTGTCAATTTTCTTTTGGCTATGTTATTAACAATTAACTCCGGGGTTAAACTCCAGTATACCCTCTTGTTGACTGACAGTAGATTAACGCATGCGCTTTGACGTATGTACTAGATTAGAAATTGTACATGATGCGATCGGTTCTAAAACAGTGGATAGTCCTAGTCCTATAGTTGACAGGTGGATTGTAAAGGTCAGGTTTGGTTAGGGGTTAACGCGAACGAAACGAGTTAATCTAAAATCGGAATAATAAACCGCTCAAAAGGTAAAGTAAAACAAATCATTGTTGTGACAATTTTGTACGGAAGATAGGTTAGGACTGGTTAGGTTTGTTTACGTTGTTTTAGAGTTACTGGAATCATGAACGTTTACATCCAGTGTCATCTTGCGAGAAAATATCAAAATAAGGCAACAGGGTATACTGGAGTTTTGCCAACTCCAGAATTAATTTGGTTATTTCATCATTGAAGTCTATTATATTTAACTCTCTTGAAAAGTCAGACATTATGTACTTGGTATGTACTCGTACATATAAATTTGAAACCAGAAATTCCTATATTTGAACTTTGGATTGATCAAAAAATAACTTAGAGTTAATTTGAATTAATATAGTTAATTTCTGTACACAGTTTAGATAAGGTTATCAAAGGGATAGGAATTTATGTCAAATATATTATTTAAATTATAGAGAATTTGAGATAAATAATTGAATATTGAAGGTAATTTATCATTAAGGTGAAACATTGGGTCTGCAACCCTAAGTACTTAATCGGGTTTGATCTTTTCAACATATATTATTATTATTATAAATAAAATACACTTTATATTCAATATTATTATATTTTTATTAGTTAAAGAATGAAGATATTGTAATAAATATGAAAACATTAAATTTGTTCATCAACTATTAATGAAACATAATTTCTAAAAAGATTATCAGAAAGATAATAAAAAAATCGGTAAATTTATAGATACAGTGATCTCGAGAAACTTTTAATTTCTTTCTCAAAATTGGCAATTTCAAAAGGAATAAAAATTTACTGAGGTATAGTTCACTATATTTATAAATACACTGATTGTTTCATGATCTTCCTCTAATCCCTTTTTGAGAAATTATATCGAAACTTTGAAATCATTTTCCATTATTATTTGCACATTAATTTAAAGTTTTCGTACAATCAACATTTAACTTTGAAAAATGTACGAGTATAGTTTCATTTATAATACCTTGGAAACCGATGGAAAGTTTGATTTTGCGCACTAGTGCGCAAAGTAATTGAAAAAAAACACCCATTTTTTACGATTCTAAACTTTGACTATTAAAACGCGAATTGTACTTATAAATAAATAAATATATCATCACGCCTTTGACCCATTACTGGGTGTGGCACTCTGCCGAAGCAAATCTCGGTAAGTGGTATATGTATGCGCGTGAAGTTGTGGTTACCAGTCGTCAAATCACGGCCCCCAAAGATGTTAGTGGTGAAGGAGCCACAGGGGTAATTTTAAATTGGGGAAAATGTTTTGTCGGCTGTGGGGATCGAACCAGGGTTCTTAGGATCCACAGGCCGACTCGGATACCACTGAGCCATTACCCTATAATTGTACTTATATACACACATTTTAAGGAATATGTAAAAGAAATAGATAAATAAATAAATAAATAAATATATCATCACGCCTTCTACCAATTAATAGGTGTGGCACTCTGCCGAAGCAGATCTCGGTAAGTGATATATTTTTGCGCGTGAAGTGCAGTTACCAGTCGTCAAATCACGGCCCCCCAAAGATGTTAGTGGTGGAGGAGCCACAGGCATAGCTTTTGAAATTATGAAAATTGTTTGTCGTCTGTGGGAAATAGATATTGCTTATAACGCCATCAAACAGACATATTTTAACAAACTTACAAGAAAAAATAAACAATTTGTTTCCAAATAACAAATGTCAAGTCATGGCATACTTAACTATCAATATAAATTCACGCTTCAAATTTAATAAATTTTCTCATTGTCGATTATATAATTTTTGCACGTTCCAAAAAGCATTGTACAAAACTCGTTCACGAAGACTTAATTTGCATCATTCGCGCACTTGTTATGTAAATAGCTATTGGTTCAATAACGTCAGTTGTCAGGTACCAATTTCAGATTCAATTAAGCACAAGTTTCACTTAAATTTTTTTTTGCTCATTTAGCTTGTTCTTACTAGTTTCCTTGCGGCCAGTATTTAAAATAGAACATTGATTTTTCAACTCTTTTAGCACTTGACAATGTCTACGGACAGTTATGGATGCTTAAATTAGCACACCTGTTTCATATCATAAATTACCTCCCATTGTTTTTACAACACGTATTTCTGAGTGGAGTCAGAAGCGGATTTAAAATATTTCGGGCCCTAGGCAAAATATTAATTTTGGGCCCCTTAAAAATATGACCACGGCTCTCGAACATAGGGATTTAACATGTACAATCATAATTTGATAATTTCCTGCTTCCCTAATTATTTTCAGCAAGAAAGCTTCAAATAGAAGCTTTAGGACATAAAATTCGGCATCTAACCCAATAAACAAAATTAATTTTGCATGCTTCCTAACGGCACAAATTAGATCTGAAAATAACGAAATTATCGATAGCCATGAAATTAAAACAAAATTAACAAATGTTTAACGTATAATCTGTCAAAATAATTTCTTTATTTATTATGTTTTAATTTTGACAGATAAAACGTGAAACATTAGTTTAATTTTGTTTCAATTCCATGGCTATCCATAGTTTTGAGGCTATTTTCGTTATTTTCAGATCTAATTTGTGCCGTTAGGAAGCATGCAAAATTAATTTTGTTTATTGGGTTAGATGCCGAATGTTATGTCCTAAAACTTTTATTTGAAGCTTTCTTGCTGAAAATAATTAGGGAAGCAGGAAATTATCAAATTATGATTTTACATGTTAAATACCCAAGTTCGAGAGTCGCGGTCACCATCCTGTATATTATTTAAACTAAAAGTTTGAATCCGGGCCCTATAATTTTTGGGCCCTAGGCTATTGCCTCTTTAGCGTAGACCAAAGTCCGCCTATGTGTGGAGTCAAACAAAAAAATAAAATTACAATTTGAAATTATTTTTTCGTAGATTCAAGTAAAGATGATCTGTTGGAAACTGTCTTATTTTAATGTCGTTAATTATTTATAAGCCTACAGAATTAAAAGTACCTACCATAGTAAATCTTCTTCATTTGTTACAAGGCTGACGACCTAAAGAATGATGATTAATCTCACAAGAAAATGAGTTATTCGCATTTTTTGTTAATCTTCCCACTGTGTCTAACATCGGCAATCAACAGCTAATTATTTCTACTTGTCAAAGTATAATTAGATATTAAGTTTGGCATTTTTAATCTTAATTTTGCTATATCCTTTCACTGTTTGAAATATGAAAGTTGCTAACTATATCATAAATATAATGATTTACTTGTCGCAATTAAAAGAAAAGTCTTGAATAATATTATTCACATTTTACTTTACAATTATTACTTCAATTCTGTCAATTGAAATGTGAATGTATTTACCTAGAGGAACAAATTTTAATACATTACAATTCATATTGGTTTTTTATCTTTGGGGGCCGTGATTTGACGGCTGGTAACTGCACCTTACGCGCATCAATATTTCACTTATCGAGATCTGCTTCGGCAGAGTGCTACATCCAGTAATGAATAAAAGGCGTGATGATATATTTACAGAGCTGGGCAAGCTACTTAAAAAAAGTAGCTAAGCTACAGCTACAGCTATTCTTTAAAAAAGTAGGTAAGCTACAGCTATAAGCTATATTTGGTAAAATATAGCTAAGCTACAGCTAAAAGCTTTCGTTAAAGTAGCTGTTAAATTTTAAAGCTACTTTTTTAAATTATTGTGAAATAATTAAATTTGCCATTGTCATTTGATCAGTCTTTTGTTATAATGACTGTTAATTTACTATTATGTACATAAATATCAAAAATAGCAAATACCATCTGGCACCTACTGTGTATTTTTGCGTATTAAAGCCAGTTAGAACCGGCAACAAATAATTATTTTGTGTGGGTTTAGCTTGTACGCATGCGTACTTTGTTGACCTTCTGCTTAAAAAGTAGCTTTAAGCTACAAAAAGTAGTTCAGTTGTTATTTTTAAGCTAATAGAAAAAAAGTAGCTAGCTACAAGCTACAGCTATATTTTTTCACAGTTAGCTAAGCTACAGCTACAGCTAAGGTAAATGTAGCTAAGCTAGTAGCTAAGCTACAAAAGTAGTTAGCTACTGCCCAGCTCTGTATATTTATTATATATTTTATTTATTTTATTTATTTATCATATATATTGGTTTATGGGGTGGCTAGCTCAGTGGTATGAAGTCGGCCTGTGGATTCTGAGGTCCCTGGTTCGATTCCCACAGGCGACAAATTTTCATAATTTGAAAAATCCCTGTGGCTCCTCCACCACTAACAGGTTTGGGGGCCGTGATTTGACGACTGGTAACCGCACTTCACGCGTAAAATATATCACTTACCGAGATCTGCTTCGGCAGAGTGCTACACCCAGTAATGGGTAGAAGGCGTGATGATATATTTATTTATATTTATTTTATATATTGGTTTTATTTTTAATATATAAAATAATTGAGCAATATTTATTTTTGTAATTACATTATATGAACTGAATTTAAATAAATTCTGTCGATGATCTGATAAAAACACGTGTATTTTATTAATTTACAGGTCCTTGGAAGTGTTGACACAGAGAGGTCGTCGTCATAGCGAAATCCTGAAAGAGCAGCAAGAATCCCAGGGCGGCTCATCACTTGGGGGACCGTTAAGATATCCGGACTCACTTATCTTCTGGCTTCGATGTGAACAGGTACAAAATAAAATTTATTATCCTTATGCTAATATTGTAAATCTTCTTTTAGTAATAAGCAACTATTTTTAAATTTGAGTAATTTTTGTTTTCATGTCGTGTATTAAGTTTAATAGTTATTTAAGTAACAAGGAATGCAAGTATGTCTTTACATCCGAGGAAGTTGTAATAAGCCGAGGCGTTTGCCGAGGTCTTAGTAACTTTCGAGGATGTTAAGATGTATGATGTTTCCGTGTTGCTTATTATATATTTCACGCTACTGGAAAATGAAGCTAAAATATTTATAAGATACGGCTTGTGTGACATCTGTCATCAACAATAATTATTTTTTATAGATTGAATCTAATAAAAACAAACAATATTGTTTATTAAGGCACCTTTGTCCATTATCTTTCTAGGCATATAAGTAAAATTATTAAGTTCCGTCATCGAGGAAAAATTATAAACAAATGTAACCGTGAATGAAATACATAATTACAATACAAGTAGCTCAAAAATATTTTTATTTAAACTTAAATTTCTACTCCAGGAAAACTATCAATAATTTTACAAAATTAATATTTTGACGTGCTTATAATACTATATTCATTTCATCCATTATATGTCAGACAACGTAGTTGCTGGGTAATTAAAAAAAAAAGTAAAATTCTAAATTTTTATACAAAAAATTATTGCGATAATGAAGGTAGTATCACACAAACGCATATATTTGCGATTAGTTGTAGATTCATAAGTTTTGTGTGATTATGAGCCTAATTTCATGCAACTAGTTTCTAAACAGACTTGTAAACTTGGAGAATAAGGGCGAGTTTAATCACCGATTAAAATTAATCATGATTAAATAATAATGGAAACTATAATATATATCATCACGCCTTTTACCCATTACTAGGTGTGGCACTCTGCCGAAGCAGATCTCGGTAAGTGATATATTTTGCGCGTGAAGTGCGGTTACCAGCCGTCAAATCACGGCCCCCAAAGATGTTAGTGGTGGTGGAGCCACAGGGGTAGCTTTTGAAATTATGAAAATTGTAACAAAACGGGTAATTCAGAATTTGGTTTTGTTTATAAATTATGATATTTCACTATCAACTCAGTTTCGAGAGATACGGACTAATTAAGCGTTATCTTAAGTATCTTTCTAAAGTTGACTTGACAGAGTTTATTTTGTTTATCAAATTTATTAGAGTATATGTTATAACTTCAGTATTCCGTAGATCATTATTTATCAAGTTCATAGCTTTTCTGAATTGTCGCGTCTGGTTACACGGGATGTGATGACATATCTGGGTAAATTATAGCTAAGCGAGGGGTCGGAAAGATTTAACCTCGTCTGGGTTTTTTTATGTAAACGCATATGTGCGACCATCGCGACGATACCACCCTCTTACCCTTTGTCAGAAGATCCCATGGCATACAACAACAATTTAGTTAGTGGTTTATTAGCATCGGTCGAGACAAGTTTGGTTCTCGCACCGTCTGTGCAAGATGTAGGTCTTGCCATGTATTTAAGTATTTAGTTACTTAAAATAAGTTTTAATCATACGTTGTCGCTGCTGTTTGCCATTCTAGATTAATTTGTTTAATTTGCAATAATTAATTTTAAACTTTGTAAATTTTATGCTTTATTTATATTTTAATTCAAATCAGTTCGGTTTTAGTTGTACATAAAGTCACCCGCTGTTGTCGTTATAGAAGTGCGCGATCGCGATTTCTTAGTTTTACAAAATTGTTTGTCGCCTGTGGGAATCGAACCAGGGTTCTCAGGATCCATAGGCCGACTTCATACCACTGAGCTAGCCACCCCATTATGTACCAAGGGACCAAAGTGCGTAATTTAATCTTGAAGGAAATAATCACCTGAGGGATTAAATGGACTTTAGTCCTGTGGTATATACACTATTTTCCGCACTGTTGGTACATACATTTTGAATTCATGATTAATTTTGATATTGACTTGACAACTTTTAGGTATCTTAGGCAACATAAAAAAGGTGAAATATTTTTAAATTGATTATATACTTGTTGCTACGGCAATGCTTATTTATCTGGCAATTTAATTCCTGAGCGAATTAATTTTAAATTTAACCTTCCCGAAATTAAAAGTGATACTTTAGTTCTCGAGAAGGAAGAATAAAGTAGATCATTTACGTTCGAAAGTGCGAAAATAAAAATATATCATCATTAACCATTATTGAGGTGGCACTCTGCCGTATCAGATTTCGATAAGAAATGTATATATTTATGCACGTAAAGTGCGATTACCAGCCGTAAAATCACGGCCCATAGATGATAGTAGAGGGGAAATCACAGGGATAATTTTAATGTAGTGAAAACTGATTGTCGGTTTTGGAAATCGGAACGGGTTCGCAATCTACAGTCCGACTCGACACTATCAAGCATCTACCCCATAAATATTGCAAAGGTAAATAATAAAAACTAAATTAGTTGCGCATATTTTATAACTCAACAAATTCAATGACGTAATTGTCAAATCATTCATGGCGTTATGTAAGAAAACTTCTGAATTAGGTAACAAACGATTTCATATGATTTACTTCTTCGAGTAACTTTTTGTATAATACTTGTAAGGTATGTCTGAATCATACAAATGTGAGGTAGGTTTAATGTTATTCCAAATGCATTTGCTATTATCATTTTACTATGGGGTGGCTAGCTCAGTGGTATGAAGTCGGCCTGTGGATCTTGAGAACCCTGGTTCGATTCGCACAGGCGACAAACAATTTTCATAATTTCAAAAGCTACCCCTGTGGCTCCTCCACCACTAACATCTTTGGAGGCCGTGATTTGACGACTGGTAACCGCATTTCACGCGCAAAATATATCACTTACCGAGATCTGCTTCGGCAGAGTGCCACGCTCAGTAATGGGTAGAAGGCGTGATGATATATTTATTTATTTTTGTTTTTACTTTAATTCACAAAGCACCTTTTCTCACATCACGTGTGCATAAAAATTTACATAATAAGGTATTGTACAAAGTACAACACTCTGTAAAATGGGAAAATAAAATAAAAGGCAATACTAATACATAAGTAAATAATAATTAAAAACAAAAACTGCGTGCACCTTAATACGAGTTCACACACGCGCCGGCAATAACACATTAAACGGCACATTTGCTAATTACAGCCAGAAACGCACTTTACTCATTTGCGGAGGTGAAAGCAGAAAATCAAAATAGCGAAGCGGTAAATTAGTCTCTGGGGCATAACAGCTCGAGATCCGCTTCTCCACAGCTACAGTGGCGACACACTAAGGGGAAAACAATAATTACAGATTGCGGGTCTTAAACTTTCACCTTACGATCACCGAACGGTGGTTTCTGTTTTACTTAAAAATTACTGAACTGACGTGATATGAAATGTCAAACGATATAGATTGTCTTGTGTAACGCGTATTAAACTGATTTCTAAACTGTAATACGCACCCACAGTTATAATTTGTGTTCACGTCATCGGAGAAATTATTACTTAATAGGAATTACTTCTCGTTCTTGTCTCGTTATAAATTTTACTTTTTGCTAAGTTTTTTATTATCTAAATTATATTTATACCTTTTATTAGCTAATCTTATTTTTTCTCTTTTCCACCAGTTGAATATTACAACGATTATTTTTGACGTTTCTCAAAACCAATGAAATGCTTCATTGTATGTCACGTGTTTACGTTTTAACCAATCCTATCAGTATTATACTGAGAATAATGTTCTCGTGATTATGCCCGGAAATAATCTCTGTAGGTGCTTTTGTTTGTGACAAATGAAAGGTAGTTGTCAAATAATTATTTAAAACTGTCAACGCGTCAAGTAAAATGTGTGAAAAAAAATAGATTTAGTTGCATTTCAGATACAAAAATACATGAAGAAATTTTGGAAACAACTTCCAAGAATACATTAATAAGTAATCAATCGATATGGACCCAGTTCAATTTTTTTTAAGTTGGATGAATCGACCTCAACAGCTTAGTCAGAACATACTCTAATTAAATATAACTCGAAAAAAAAAAAAAAAATATCATCACGCCTTCTACCCAATACTGGGTGTGGCACTCTGCTGAAGCAGATCTCGGTAAGTGATATATTTTGCGCGTGAAGTGCGATTACCAGTCGTCAAATCACGGCCCCCAAACATGTTAGTGGTGGAGGAGCCACAGGGATAGCTTTTTCAAATTATGAAAATTTGTCGCCTGTGGGAATCGAACCAGGGACTTCAGGATCCACAGGCCGACTTCATAGCACTGAGCTAGCCATCCCATAATATAACTCGAGAGTTGGATAAATTAGAAAATAATTCTCCAGTATCTTTCTCAAACTTGTTGCCATTTGGAAATAGCTACTCAAGCTCTATGGGCTTTCGTGACTATTGCCTGGCAACAAGTTTTCGAAAGATTTGTTAAATTATTTTCAATTTATTCTCACTCTCTTGTTATATTATTACTGATAATACAGGGTGATCAAAAGGAATTGTTACAGTTGGCAATAAAAAAAAACTACTTGAAATTGGTAAGCCTGATACATAAATTCATTTCCTGTTGTTGACAGTGACATTTGAAATTTAAATTTGAGAACATTTATTATTACATTTATTTCTAAAGTATTTCTATTACTTAAAAAGTCAAAATTCTATTAGCTGTCAGTCTCCTGACATAACCTATTTGTATTTATTAGAAATGTCAAATAGCATTTCCGCCTTTATCTGACGTTATGCCAACTGTGGAATAAAAAGATCTCTGGAATTGTATTGCCAACTATAACAATTCCTTTTGATCACCCTGTAATTCCAATAATGCATATAATCTGTTTTCACACCTGAAGAATATGACAGCACTAGTGACGGTGTATCGCAATAAAATTAGTTATTTTTGTTTCGTGTTATTTATAATTGTGTCATCTGTCATCAGAATAAAACTTAGTATTATGAAACAGTATTTATACAATGCCTGTGCTGTAAGTTACGCATTAATGACAAAATTTAAATACAGTAAGTGGATCTTTTATTGCACAGTTGGTTTCCACAGTTACATCAGGACTATAATATTTACTTACCATCTATCGTGGATAGTAAGTAAATATTACAGATCAAGGTCCTGTTTATCTTGACAACAATTTGATAGCTGTTAATTTTTTTATATATATATATTTTCTTTTTATTTGTGTAGGTATTGTAAAAAAAATAGCTTATTAACCTCGAACTGTAAGTGATTTTGTAGGTTACGAACATTTAGGAAATCGAGATCCGTAGGATCGAGATTTCTCAAACTACATTCTTGACCTAAAAACTGCCACAGTTCATGGTAATATACTATTATTTATTATATTTACGAATAACATATGGGGTAATAGCTCAGTGGTATCAAGTCGGCCTGTGGATTCTAAGAACTCTGGTTCGATCCCCACAGTCGACCACCAATTTTCACCAATTTAAAATTATCCCTGTGGCTCCTCCATCACTAACGTCTTTGGGGGCCGTGATTTGACGACTGGTAACCGCATTTCACGCGCAGAAATATATCACTTACCGAGATCTGCTTCGGCAGAGTGCTACACCCAGTAATGGGTAGAAGGCGTGATGATATATTTATTTATTTTATTTTAATTAATTTTTTTATATATTTTAATCCAGACTGTACATCGATACTAAATAGCAACACACTTTTCAGAGCTTCATTTCCCTTCGTCAAGGTATATAGTTTACTGAACATATTTAATAAATTTTATGACGTATTAAAATTAAAGTATTCTAATTAGCGTAGCGAGTATTGCAATAAATCATGCAACTTTTAATTACAGCAAAAAGAAATGGCGTGATGATAAATTTTTGTTTATTTATTTATAAAATTTGGTAACAAGAACTTAAGAATGAACGGATCCACGTCAAAATTAGACGCATATTCCAAGAAAAAAATGTAAAAAAATGGTTGATAGCTTTACTAGGTTATCCGGTGTCACCGCACAGAACCTTGAAAATAATCAACATTATTATGTTATATCGTACAAGCAATGATTTATGACCTTTACGAGAGTGAACTCCAACCCGGAGAACTGTTCATACAATGTCATTATCACATTCATTAGTACTCAGTTATGCAAAAAAGTTACAAATTGATTTCGTACTTTGTAAGAAAGGAACGCTATCAAAAGATTTCGAAACTAGAAAAGAAATTGAATCTTGACGTCACTAGTTAATCTGTGCGCTATAGAAATCTTTCCGAGCAGTTAATATAAGTATATCACATATATCTTAACACTTTTTGTTCAATTATAAACGAGTTTACATCATCGTTACAAGTGATTGAAGTACAAGTGAATTTTATTTTCACAATATTAGATTTAAAGCGTAGGTAAAGTCCATTTTGGAAGTTCCGGATGTGTTTAGGCCAGTGGTACGCAACTGGTGACTTTTTTAACCTTTTGTAGATAATAATTATTTGTTTCAACAAATTAAAAATAAATATAGGAAAAATTTGAATAAATTTCCTGGTTGATTGGATTTCTTTATTTTTCATAATTATAAGTTACATATGAGGTAATGGATCAGTGGTATCAAGTCGGCCTGTGGATCTAAAGAACCCTGGTTCGATTCCCACAGCCGACAAAACATTTTCCCCAATATAAAATTACACCTGTAGCTCCCCTACCACTAACATCTTTGGGGACCGTGATTTGACGAATGGTAACCGCACTTCACGCGCATAAATACGTTCGAACATTCGAATGTTTAGAACTTCGTCAGAAAAATTTCGATGCTTCGAATTTTCGAATTTTTTGAACATTTCGAATTTTCGAATTTTTGGCCACTGAATTAACGCCATCTGTCATCTCCAAATATGCTCACGCATAATTCGCGGAAAGTCGGTCACGAATTAAATCATAAACTCGGCAAAGTATCCTGCAAAAACTCTGCAAGGTTAGGCATCTTAATTAAGTGCATCTACTCTCTTAATTATAATTTATATTATTTATAAATAAATAATAATATATAAATGTATGTACAACAAATGCATTGAAGTTGTTTTACTAATGTGCCATGCCTTTTTTATCTTATAATATGGTTAGTGAATTGAACTCCCTAAAAAAAGAATATCTAACACGTCCGTCCCTAGTAAAAATTGTGAAGATCTGACAATTGAATGACTAAGACGAAAATTGAACCCTCGATGCTCAATTTACAGTCTGACTAACTTGTCCTCGAGCTGTTAAAATATTTTAAATAATTCTAAAATTTGAATAATTCGAAAATTCGATATATTCTAAAGTTCGAATCTAAATTCGAAGATTCAATAAATCCGAACAATCGAAGTCTCGAATATTAGTAAAATCAATAACCCTATCACTTACCGAGATCTGCTTCGGCAGAGTGCCACACCCAGTAATGGGTAAAAGGCGTGATGATATATTTCGAATCTAAGTTGGCTTTATTTTCAGGTCTAGAAAAAATTAATTGTCGATAACAAATAAGTCAAAAAATATAATATTTATATAACAAAATACATAAACAATTTTAAACGAAAAACTTACTGAATAGAATTAAGTTTTCTTTACAAAAAATACATTATAATTGAAGAAAATAGTGTGTCATTGAAATAAGTGTCATCTCGTGTAGTCAAGGGTTGAGTGTCAAAGTTGAACATTTTAATACAAGATTCTGACCACAGTGTCAAAATTCATAACTAAAAACTAGGAGAACAACAAGAAATAACCTTTGTCAAATTTGAATAAGCCAACAGGGAAAATAAACAATTTATTTAAGCAAAAATAATATATTATAAATGAACCAAACTTAAATTCGAAATGTCGTCATGTAATTTATAATTATTAATGAAATAAAATAAAATGTAATAAATAAATAATATGGGGTAATGGCTCAGTGGTATGAAGTCGGTCTGTGAATCCTAAGAATCTTGGTTCGATCCCCACAGCCGACAAACATTTTCATCAATTTAAAATTACTCCTGTGGCTCCCCCACCACTTTGGGGGCCGTGATTTGATGGCTGATAACTGCACTTCACGCGCATAAATATATCACTTACCGAGATCTACTTCGGCAGAGTAACACACCCAGTAATGGGTAAAAGGCGTGATGATATATTTAAGGGGTGGCTAGCTCAGTGGTATGAAGTCGACTTGTGGATCCTGAGAACCCTGGTTCGATTCCCACAAGCGACAAACAATTTTCATAATTTCAAAAGCTACCCCTGGTGCTCCTCCACTACTAACATCTTTGGAGGCCGTGATTTGACGACTGGTAACCGCACTTCACGTGCAAAATATATCACTTACCGAGGTCTGCTTCGTCAGAGTGCCACTCCCAGTAATGGGTAGAAGGCGTGATGATATATTTATTTTATTTATTTATATATTTATATTTATTTTATTTATAAAATAAAATAATAAAAGCCAAGAAATCAACGAGAAAATTTATTCTAATTTTTTTCCATATTACATTCCTTTACGGCTTAACAAATTCACATCAAAATTAAAAATAAGAAAATCATAAGTTTTTATTTATTTATGCAAAGGTACCGCAAGAGGTTTCGTTTTTATTTACAAGATCCTGGTTGCTAAGTAACAACTGTCAAGAGTACATTGCTCAAGTAGTACTTCAAATGGACCTACTTTATAACAAAAATTTCTTATTATAGCAATTGCTAAGAGCCCAAATAACAATGACTGCTAGGAAGGTTGCTATCAAAAGATCATATTAGTAATTACTATACTTGGCACTTTTTGTTAAAGAGTCCGTTTTCTTAACACAAATTTCTAATTATAACAATTGCTAGGACCCCTGATCAAGAAATGTTGCTAGGAAGGCTATTATCAAAACATCATGTTAATAATTTCTACGGATGTTGATTTTATATATCTGAATACTTCGAATATCAGAATAGTTCGAATACCCGAATAATACGAATATCCAAATAGCTCAGGAATCTAAACTGATCGAATATTCGTATAATCGAACAGCCCGAATAGTTCGAATATTCAAATCTCTAATGAGGCCGACTAGTCAAATAATAATAATGAATGAATTTGAACTTGAGTTAAAAAGAGAGTTAATTAGCATCAAATTTAGTTTATTTCTATAATCTGTTTTAATTAGAAACAGATTTATAGATAATATCAAAAAGGGTGTTAGCGCTAATCAGTTTTGTAAGTCTGCCTGTTAGATATTTAATTTAGCTGCAATATTTTAGCACATTCTATATAAACAAACGAATTCAAAAATCTAAACAGTCACTTTAAACATTAAAATAAAGCGTATTACATATTGTCATCAATTAATCAATGCAAACAGTTAGCCAAATAAAATAATTATAAATCAGTTAATTTGGATATGAATTCATTCGACAATTTTTTTCAAAATCGACATCCCTAGTAATTGCTATACTTGGCAATTTTTGTTACAGAATAGACACAAATGCAATCAAGTTTGAGTGAAAAAAATAAATTTGGCCACTGACAAACTAATCCTCGAGTATTATTTATTGAGATGATTTATCGAATGAAGTGATTTATTAAAATTATGACATTTCTATTAACCGGTACCATGGTAATAAAGATAAATAAAAGTTTATTCACTTCCTTATTTATCCAATGTCAAACTGACAAAAGCGACGTTTCTATATGGAGTTGTTATAGATGAGATGAATTATCAGTTATTATACCACAAGCGCTTCGAAAATAATCGAAAATACTGCCGACTGATGAGATGTATTGCCTTAGAAACACTCCCGAGAGGAGTAGTGTTTTCCGGCAATATCTCAAATCAGCCCCCGGATTGTAATAGAATGCAGGCGATAATTTTCAAATCGCAAAATTAGTAGTATATTATAAATAATATTATGTAAAATTATAATTTTTAATTCACTTTCAAAAACAAGTGCAGGGCGACACTTCCTTTATTTCTTATCTTTTTGTTTCATTTTCAGTTACTGCATTGTGTGAACTTTTCTTTAATTTGCAAGTGCAGGCTATCGCTTTCATCTTTTCTAATCAATATGCGTATTCCATTTGTCATTTGGATCAGATCTAACTTACATTTATTGAACCAGATCTCTTATTTATTTCGCAGGTTTACTTCGCTGACTTTATTTTCAGTACTAGAATTACTGATTCTAATTTACTTTGAAGTAATTCATCCCAATAAGTGCATCAATTTGCTTAATTCTGTTCATTTAGTCATATTGTCTAATTTATCTAAACTGATTTAAGTGAACCAAGTGGTAAATGGAATACAGCTTTTGTAGATTCGTTGTTAGTTTTGTTATTAGATTCGTTGCTAGGAGTAAGCGTAAGTAATTTGAGATGTTTTATACATATGTTATGTACGTGGAAGAAAGAAGATGAATGATAAGTGAATAGGAGTGATTGGATAGATGTGATTCAAGGTTTGTTGTGTGATAAATGATTTCGAGTCTAATAAGTGGATGAGTTTATATGGAGTGATCTATGAATGTGGTTGGAGTGAGAGTGGTGTGTTTGGATAGAATATTTGGCAAGGACTGATTATTTGATTAATATAATGAGTTAATATTTCATGAATGATTTTGGGGTTCATGCTGTCTCATTTGATGGGATATAACGTGACGATATGTATGTATGTATAATTTTTACTTGACAAATGACATCGTTCTGTTATTGCAAATTGAATTCTATGTGGCGCGATCCGTAGGCAGAAAGCAAAAATATTTTCTATTATTTCTGATGCTTGAATGGTGTACGAATGGTGTACGTATAGTATGCGTATACTTACTCGCTTAGCTATTTATTTATTACTCTGCACATCGGGAACTTGATCTAAATTGCAGCACAAAGGGATTACAACTTATAATGGAATCTGAACCATTAAGAAATACTCGTATTTTTTATATAAGTCAGTGAGATTTAAACGCATGAATTGTTGATTGTTAATTAAGAAACTCAATTATTACCTCGCTTTTGTCTACTGGGCTACGATTGCTATTAAAATACTTTATATTTGGTTTCTATGAAAAGTAAAGTGTTTTGATTAGTGTTAATCATAATGAGAGAAATTTGTAGCATACTTTCAATTTATACTCCATGACATAAGCTGTATTCCATTTGCCACTTGGTACACTTAAATCAGTTCAGATAAATTAGACAACATGACTAAATGAACTGTATTAAGCAAACTGATGCACTTATTGGAATGACTTACTTTAAAGTAAATTAGAATCAGTAATTCTAGTACTGAAAATAATATCAGCGAAGTACCTAATCCTGCGAAATAAATAAGTGATTTGGTCCAGTAAATGTAAGTTAGATCTGATCCAAATGGCAAATGGAATACGCCTAATATTACGTAATTTTTGAATCCATGACAATGCAACAATAAACAAATTCGTTTTCTTAACTTGACAAATATTAATAATGTAAATGGCAGAAAGATCAGATCAGTGCATCTATATCTTGTATCACGAATACACTGACGCAATAGGCAATACTGGAATCCAGTAGATTATTGAAGTACAACAGTAACTAAATTTTGCAGCTTATCTTTTAATTTTAAATGTTTTATGGGATAATGGCTCAGTGGTATCAAGTCGGCCTGTGGATCCTTAGAACCCTGGTTCGATCCCCACAGCCGACAAAACACTTTCACCAATTTAAAATTACCTCTGTGGCTCCCCCAACACTAATATCTTTGGGGGGCGTGATTTGACGACTGGTAACCACATTTCACGCGCATAAATATATCACTTACCGACATCTGCTTCGGCAGAGTGCCACACCCAGTAATGGGTAGAAAGCGTGATGATAGATTTATTTATATTTATTTTATCTATTAATTTTGTGCGATACGCTTTCATTCATAAATTTTATATATTTAAGGAAGAAATATCAATAATTTTGTAAAAAAAATGGAGCTGTTAAATTGTAACACAAATTGAAGTATACATAGACACTAACAATACCGTATAATGCAGATTACAGATTACAACATTTTAACATATAGGTAAATATTCGTTATTATGCGGACTGAAATCAGCATGTATTTTGTATGGTTTGAACAGCAAAATTGTACAACAATAAAAGCTACAACTACAAATTTAAAATTATAGATTGCAGCATATTCGGATTTTTTTATTTTTATTTTTTCGTATACGACTAAATCTATCAAAATCTAATTTTGTTATTCTTCTAACACTTACAATTTAGGTTTTGTACTGTTGTTTAACCGAAGAAAAGAAAAAAAATATTTAAAAATTAGTGTTTAAGCCAACCCTTAAATGCATGAAGTAGCATTTCTACAACATCTCGATTTTAAAATAATATCTTACGATAGGTAGCTAAGTGGTATCAAGTCGGCCTGTGGATCCTGAGAACCCTGGTTCGATTCCCACAGGCGACAAACAATTTTCACCATTTTAAAAAATTACTCCTGTAGCTCCCTCACCACTAACATCTTTGGGGGCCGTGATTTGATGGCTGGTAACCGCACTTCACGTGCAAAGTATATCACTTACCGAGATCTGCTTTGGTAGAGTGCCACACCCAGTAATGGGTAGAACGCGTGATGATATATTTATTTATTTATCTTACGAGATATAAGAAAACATTTTTTTCTGTTTTGTATGCTGTTGCAGATTGGCAACATATTGCAGAACAGAACAAAACTGTTTAACAAGTCTCTAGATGGCTGCTTTAATTGAGTCTTGTAAATGTTCATTCTTTTCAAGTATATTTTAACTGAAAGTTACATATTCAAAACATAATTATAATATTAATTAACTTAAATAGATTTATAAGATCCCAGTCTATTGCTTTGTAGGTACTGCAAGAGTCTATTTGAGAATCTAGCTATTATGTATTTAGTTTTCAGTATCCATAACTATCCTATCGGCTTAACTAAACATTCACAATATCATTGGATACAAGTTTAATTCATTTATTTTATTTCGTAAATCTTAAATTTGAAGTAAATTTGGATGGAGAAATTATGCAGTGTGTTTGAATAATGTTTAGTAATAAGTCAACTGCCGAAAAATTAGGTACGTGGCATCAGTAATTATTTCAAGCAAAGAGCGACAAATAGAAAAAAATGTAAAGCAATTTGATATGCATGCATGTATTATGAACTACTACATGAGCCATGTATTCTATAGGTCAAATTAATCAAAATATAATAGTCCCATAATCAACATAATTTAGGTAATTTAAATCATGTATTATTATGCACCACTGCACATCATGTTTCAAGCAACAAAGTAACAAAATGTATAATTTCAAAAATAATGACCAGCTATCTCATCTCCATAGAACGACCGTGAAAAAGCGAAAGAGGGTAAGTTTAGTTATTCTTCGAGTGTTGATGCTCGTTTGTTCGCGCCATTTGGCGTTTGAGATGAGACATCAAGCTGGTGTGGAAAACAACAACTTGGGATGAAAAAGTAGCGGTGTGAATGCGCTGACAACACAGATGTAAACGTAATGACTGTCGACGTGACTTTGGTCCCACTGAGACCACAATAACACTCCCTTTAAGGGCTCCGAGTGCAATATGCTCCCGTGTTCTGACACCGACACGCGCTGCTGAACTCTACCTCCTCTCGGAAAATAAATAATATATGACAGGAAGACTTACAAATCAAACGAATTTAAATAGGTACACATCTGTTATACTATTTGAATCATTTTACTTTAAGATTATTTTTTAAATAAAATAAATAAATAAATATATCATCACGCCTTCTACCCATTACTGGATGTGGCACGCTGCCGAAGCAGATCTCGGTAAGTGATATATTTATGCGCGTGAAGTGCGGTTACCAGTCGTCAAATCACGGCCTCCAAAGATGTTAGTGGTGGAGGAGCCACAGGGGTAGCTTTTGAAATTATGAAAATTGTTTGTCGTCTGTGGGAATCGAACCAGGGTCCTCAGGATCGACAGGCCGACTTCATACTACTGAGCTAGCCACCCCATTAAATAAACAAAAATAAATTGAAGTTGCATGTTATGTCGAATTAGCAGAAACAAGTGAAATGGGTTAACCCTTTAAGTGCTCCTGTCATGTTCTTACTGAGAAAAAGTAATAAAATTAAAGGAATACAGTACAGCCGAACCTCTATAACTCGAACCTTCCTAAGTAGAAGTTTGTTGTTGTTTCCTGTACATTTTGTATAATTGCCATGTTTTATCTTCCTAACTCGAATTTCCAACTCGAAAATCTCTGTAATTCAAAGCCAATAACGCATCCCAATATGACAGTAAATATTCTCCATAAGTCGAATTTTCACGATCAAAATGAACACTTTCGGCACAATATTTGCACGTTATCTTCATGTACGGTTACCAAGTTTCGTAGAGTGTTGTAGCAGCGCGCACGACGCATGCAATCTGAAATTTGCCTAGTGTTTTGGGTATCCCCAACGAGCGACGAGATCTACTGATTTTTTGGTAGTACAGAGTGTATGTTCCCTGGTACAGTGTATAGTGTTAGTAAAATGTCATCGCCACATTTTAGAATGTTTTAGAATTATGTATTTTTTAAGCAATACAAAATATGTGCTATAAGTATTCTTTTCCTGTAACTCAAAATTTATATAACTCCAACTAATTTTGCGATCCTGTGACATTCGAGATATACAGATTCAACTGAATATTCAATCAATTTTGTACCAACTTTCTTATTTTGTAACTAATAAATACGGGTATACAAATTTTATAAGAACTGTCAAGTTGGTCAGTTTTTACTTAGTTGATATTGCTGTGAAAGATTTAATTCGATACTTTTCGTTTAAGGATCACTTAAAATTTAAACTGTGTTGATACACCTAGTCAGAAATAAGTCTTTTGCTATCATTTATTTTAGTACATACAGTATTAGGCAGCGGTCTCACTAATCCTGCCGTGTCGGTTAAGAATCGATGGTCCGGTCTCACTGATCGAGTTGTATAGATCGTTTGGTGTCAAGTACATTTCTCTTTGACAAGTAAGAAATTGACAAATATAAAATTAAAGAATTTAGAATTAATTTATTTACAATTTAAATATAACAACTACATATTTCGTTCTGTCAAATGTTTCTCCAGAAATAAATTGAATCAAAATACGTCCACTTCTTTGTCTTTTTAGCTGCAGAATCAGATGCTGCGTAATTGTCTTGTCTCATTGTTCTATAAATGCCCCTTAGCACTTGGCATTTACTTTTACATAATTTGGCTAAAATCAATTACAGGTTTAATACAATTTCGTTAAATAACATCGAGCGTCGAATAAATTTCAAAGCAACTTGAAAATCAAACAACTCGACTGTACTCGACGCAAAACGATGATTCAGTGTGAAATCCGCCATTACAATACACGATCAGTGAGACCGGTGCATTACATACGTACATACATAACATCACGTTATATCCCATCAAACGGGGTAGAATCATTCATAAAACATTTACTCACCAGATTCATCAAATAATAAATCCTCGTCAAACATTCTCATCCTAATTCACCATCCTTGCCTCAACCACATTCATGCTCATTACATTCGGCATCGTTCATCCCGCAACAAACCTTCTATCACATCCATCCAATCACTCCTATACGAGTATACTCGTACTACATTAATCTTTCTTTCATCGTACTTTGCACATGCTCAAAACATCTCAAATTACTTACGCTCATTCCTGCAACAAAGAATCTACAAATAATAGAAAGGAAGAGAGCGACAGCCTGGTCTTATATTTAAAACAAAATTCCACACAACTGCAGTTAGACACTCTATTATAAGAACTGAAAACGAAATAAAAAGATATGAAAGAAAGGCTTAAGAACTGAAAACGAAATAAAAAGATATGAAAGAAAGGCTTGTCCATTTTATAAAAATTAATTGGTGTTCTGCAGTTATTTCATTTTTCTCTCAAGTGCAGTTGTACATCCAGGCATCATATATGTTTATCGAGATTATGTTAAAGAGATTATATTTTTGAAGAAAAATGAACTGAATTTTTAATATTATTCTAAAAGTACAGCATAAACTTTGTTATATTGCGTAGGAATTGTATGCGCAAAAATATCCTGTCTATTTCATATTAATTCTAAATACCAGACGAATTGTGTAAATTAACAATGATTTATGAATATTGTTTGTATGGTATGTTAAGAATATTTGTAATTAAATGATGATTTATGTCCTCATAATTGTGTAAATCCTGGTAGGGTTTGTATTGGTGCATCCGGGCGTCAATCCGGCGCAAGTGGACAGAAGCACGGAGCCCTTGTGCGTCAGCGAGTCGCAGGGCGGTGCAGGGATGTCGCGCGTGACCCGATTGCATGATCGCACATCCCCTTATCTCAGCGCGGCGATTATTAACAAACTTCAAAAACACATTTACCCGCGCAGTCAAGTCGCGCTTATTCCACCACCGCCGCACCGCCCCCTGCACAAAAAGATCAATCACCTCGGGCTGCTGCGCCTCTGCACCCCCGCCCGTCCTTACAAGCGCGCCCATGACGACGCATAGATATTACGCGACTAGAACGATAAATTATTGTCTAAGGGTTTGGGTCTCTGCAATTTGGAATTTGGGTTTTATCTCGGAGAGCTGTACTACGTGATGTGATGTACGTCTTCTTATTCTTATTCCTCCTTCGAGCCCTGCTCTGCCCGCCGCAGGGATCATTCTAATATTGGGTTAAGGGAATTTTAATGTCAGCCCATTGTTCTATTTTTCTCTGCCAGAAAACCTGACTTTTCGGCCAGAGTTTCTGGTCTCAAGCACTACTAAACTTTCTACTAAATTTATGGTTTGTAGATGACACATGTCGTCGGCTCAGTCTCTCGCTAGCCGATAGTTAAATTATCAGAAAATAAATGCAATATTACATACATCACACTCAGAGCTGGGCAAGCTACTTATCAAAAGTAGCTAAGCTACAGCTACAGCTATTCTTTAAAAAAGTAGCTAAGCTATAAGCTATATTTTGTAAAATATAGCTAAGCTACAGCTAAAAGCTTTCGTTAAAGTAGCTGTTAAATTTTAAAGCTACTTTTTTAAATTATTGTGAAATAATTAAATTTGCGATTGTCATATGATCAGTCTTTTGTTATAATGACTGTTAATTTACTATTACGTACATAAATATCAAAAATAGCAAATTCCATCTGGCACCTACTGTGCATTTTTGCGTATTAGAGCCAATTAGAACCGGCAACAAGTAATTATTTTGTGTGGGTTTAGTTTGTACGCATGCGTACTTTGTTGACCTTCTGCTTAAAAAGTAGCTTGAAGCTACAAAAAATAGCTTTAAGCTACAAAAAGTAGCTTTAAAAGTAGCTTCAGTTGTTATTTTTAAGCTAATAGAAAAAAAAAGTAGCTAGCTACAAGCTACAGCTATATTTTTTCACAGTTAGCTAAGCTACAGCTACAGCTAAGGTAAATGTAGCTAAGCTAGTAGCTAAGCTACAAAAGTAGCTAGCTACTGCCCAGCTCTGATCACATTATATCCTATCAAATAATATGACTATAACGAACTCTAGAATCATTCATTACATGTTCCCTCATTAGATTGATCAAATAATTAGTCCTCGTCAAACATTCTCATCCTAACACACCATCCTCGCTTCAACCACATTCATAGTTTATTCATACAAGCTCATTTATTCATCACACGCGGAATCATTCATCATGCAACAAAATTTAAATCACATCCATCCATTCTCTTCTATACATTTTTTTTAATCTTACATTCGATGTATTTATCATCTCAATTTACTCACGCTCACTCCGCGTACGCAATTAAACACTCAATATTAATTAGTACAATTAGTAATAACGCAAATGACGCCGAAAACTGTCGATTGTGTCAGCAGATCCTTTTTCGGCTCGGCCTGTCAAAATATGTTCGCTCTGGCAAAAGTACAGTTTCTGGCCTAGTGATAGAAATAACTATTTCGATTCGCATGTGAAAATTTATGTGCTTTTTTGTATGTTACAAATAGCAGTAAAAATATATTCAACAATAATAAACTCAAATTCCAAAATTTCTTCAGTATATTTTTTACATTTAACATTTTTACTTAATAATTATAAGTTATTTCATATTTAATTAGTTACCTATCTACCTAGTTGGTTCAGTTTCGGTAATAATAATTCAGTAATCCATTAGTATGACTGTTAGTAAAAAGAAACAAATATTCTCCGACCGATTCTTAATACAAAACAGACAGTGGAAATGTGAAAAATGTGATTTTTTTTTGTAGAAAGCAAAAATTCTTTTAATTCTTAATTGAATAATAAATTTGTGTATTATTTGATTAAAGAACATTATTAAAGTAGCTCAACACATTGAAAAGGTTGGCGACCACTCTAATTAAAGTTTATCTAATATATGTTTTAACTTAATAAGACTAATCTAAAATTCAGTACTTGCTAAAACTCTTTTCAGAATTCGGGTGCATGTGATTTTAATCGCGATTTAAATCATGTGATTCAAATCTACCGAACGAAACAACTTTGCAGTCACAATAAACATCCCTCTTCTGACACGCACTCATAAATACATTTCCTTTCATACGGTTTTTATCCAGAATTTTTAACTACTTTAAAGCTGTACTTATTGTAATTTACAACTAGCCTATGTATTTCTAAAAACAACTTTATCATTTGATTTGTTAAACATTTCTAAATTATTTTCTAGCAAAATGTTTCAAATAAAAGTGCCAGATAATTTAATTTTCCCGATCTTACATTTCAACTACGAGTATTGTACTTTAAGGTAGTACTAGCGTGAAAAAATTTTTTACAGATCTAAATGAAATTTGGCGCACATAAATATTGGATAGTCATACGCATCCTGTTAAAATATGAAACACATTCATCGTATGTTAACAAATATATTCGCTTGTAAAGTTGAGTTCTTATACACGGGGCTTATGGCGATCATCACTCAGAATCGCACATATTTGGTTTGTGTACCTCTAAAATTTTTCAGTTTCATTTGAAAAACTAGTATGATGTTCTAGAACTATCCTTGTATATTGTATTAGGAGAAAGTTTTTTATCGTTTAGTAATGGGTTTATAGTCATGCAAAGCCTTGTTTTTAACGAAAAATTAAGAATCCCAATTTATAATGGCAACACCACACGGTGGTATGGTATGAAATTCACTAGACCAACAACCTGTTAAAAATTCATGATATTCAAATCATAATAGGTATAAAACACTTATTTTATTCAACTTTTATATTTTTAAAGCGCCAGTTTCGCCACTCGACAACCGATGGCACCACCGTCACACTAGTACTACCTTAAAATAATTTAAAGACATTTGACTGCGGAAAAAATATCATTTTAAATGTTCAAGTTACACACTAATTACAATTTGCATTAATTTCTCATAACCTGTCAAGCAATTTTATTTGTTTTTCTTACTTGGAACCATTTTTTTAATCAAAATCCATTTTTAAATATCTATCGAATGGACCTACTACTATTGCTATTGATAGACTTAAATTGGAATTGGATGTCCCGTTGTTTCTTTTAGAATATCATATTAGATTAATAAATAAAAATAAAACACAGGTGAAAATACCAGCTAATCTTATTAACTTCAAGATACTTTCCTTTAGGAATCAACAAGCATTCACATAAACTACTACCAGCCACTTAATTATCATCACAAGCTGCGGGAAACATTAAAATAAAAAATGTTCCCATTTAAAGAGTATCGCGTAGAAATTAGAAATATTCCGAGAAGCATCCCATGACTTCAAACGGTGCGGTTAACCCGTATTAACTCAAGAAAAAAATAATTTATTTTGTTTACAAATGAGGTGGAAATGCACGGTTGCACCTGCCGAACCACGTGCCTTGTCCGAGACCTGGAGTTTAAGACGATGAGTCGAAGAGAAGAGAGCACGAGTAGAGAGGAGAAGGGGAAGATGATGCACCTGTCCACTTAACCTTGAACAGAGGTTTAGAAAGATGTTTGCACGTGAGCGCCTCTTATAAGGGCATGGAATTAAACTAATTGATACGATTCGTAGGGGCGCATTGGTGAAGCGTAAATTTAGATTTTTGGAATATCACAAGGACTGGACAATTAACAATAATTATTTGGATTTAGTTCTGTTCTTGAGTGTTATTTTATGTTAATATAATAACGACGTTTTGACAGATCTAAGCTATCGTTAAAAGATAAATAGATAAATAATCAAAACAGTTCTTTAATAGTATATTATAATAAAAGTAAGTGACTTAAATTATTATACGCAAGTGAGATGGCGCACGAGCCTATAAAAAATGATATACCTGGTGGTGCTTGTAAGGGCGAACATAGAGATTTAACATGGGATATTAGTTTTATGCAATTTCCTGCTCCCCTATTAATTTTACGGAAGAAACTGTAGAGTGCAAAAGATGTTTAGAATCGAAAGATGCATACAAGACTGGTTTTACATTTTTTATTTTGTATCTGGGTTAAAATTAAATTTCAAAATTTCTATTAAATTCTAGCAGTAGCCATTACTTTTGTTTTCATGAATTCTTTATAAACGTCAATGTTTGAAGTTTACAAACGTCAATCTATTTTATAAATCATACAAAAGAGAATTATTATTTAAAATTAATAAAAGTTATGTTTAGAAATGTTATTGTGGATTCATATTCTACAATAAATATGAGATCTCCTGTCATTTATTTGATGTTGTAAAACAAGCAAAAAATAATTGAAATATGTGTTAAATATAGAAAAGATGTAAAATAACTATTACAAAAAATTATGGTATCATGAATTCATATTCTACAATAAAAATGAGATGTCCTGTCTTTCACATTACAGAACAAGCAAAAAATATGAAATATGTGTTAAATATAGAAAAGATGTAGGTACAAAGAAAAAAAATTATGATTTTTAGTTAAAAGTGATGAAAATATTTATACTCAGTGTACACAGTCTATTTTTTATAATATAATTTGTGAACCAAATAAATACCCTAAATACCAAAAATAATGACAGTTATCATCATAAAAACCTAGAAAGACATTTAATTTTATCATTTGTAATTTTTATGTACGACTTTAACGCCAGTATTTATGAACATTCCTTAGGAATTCCTTTACTTACGCTTAAGTGTACCTTTAATATGGATAAGTAAAATTTCCTTAACTGAAACAGTATTTTATAAACCTTCAATTTCTTTATAAGAAGAAATCTTCAGTAAGATACGATAAAGGTATCGTTACTACAAAATGTCATAAATATGTTTCAGATCAACCAATAAGTTCTAAGGCATAAACAAAAAGAAAATGGAATTAGAAAATTTAAAAAATAAATGATTTAAGTTAGTTTATTTTTATTTCTTAAAATAACTTTTATAAATTATTTAGATTTTCAATATTCTTCATTAATTTGTATTTTCGTGTGTCTATAATGTGTAATATTTATGGCAGATTTTTTGTTCTAGATAGCATGCTTGAATAGATAATATAGGCAAATGTAAAATGTGAATTGGCAAGAACGATAATGAATATATTATTTCTGAACGAAGTAGACAAACTCTAGATAAATAAAATCTAGAAACAATAATCTGCAACCATGTGTGCTCGCAGAGGGTGTCCAATGGGTCCAAAACCCCCCTTTTATACTTGTAATTTAGTTTTTTATTTAATGAAATGATGTTAATATTTTCGATATATATAGCATATAATTTACCGATTTCGACCCACCTTAAAAAGTCTGCGGGCGCCCATACCCACAGCATATGATGTTTGAAGTGTTTTACAGTCCAAATAATTTTGAAGAAGAGAGAATATTGTCTACATTATGACTTCTTTAGAAAGCTGTCAAAAACAATTATATAATGATATAAATTAATTAAAAATAAGTACAATAATAATTTTATACGTAAAGGCAAGTTTAAACATAAGTTAATGATGTGTTACATTAAAGAAAATTTTTGAACTTGTTGCTTGTAACTCAAAAAAAATTTATTTGTCGTGAATCTTTTTTATAGGATTATTAATATCTGTACACTCTGAGATATTTCACCCACAAATAGGATCAAATTAAAGGAATTCCGTAGTATTTCCTTAAAAAAGACAACTAAGAGAGATTCATAGATACGAATTTAGTTAAGGAAAGGTCTCTAAGGAAACCTTAAGCTAAAGAATTCCTAAGGAATTTTCATAAATACAGACATAAAATCCAGTTTAAGTATTTTATTTGAATTCAATTATTAAAATCAAATGTGAAATAACCCCTGCCTAACATAGAAAAAATTCTGGGTAAATATAAAAAATAAATAAATATATCATCACGCCTTCTACCCATTACTGGGTGTGGCACTCTGCTTAAGCAGATCTCGGTAAGTGATATATTTTGCGCGTGAAGTGCAGTTACCAGTCGTCAAATCACGGCCCCCAAACATGTTAGTGGTGGGGGAGCCACAGGGATAGCTTTTTCAAATTATAAAAATTTGTCGCCTGTGGGAATCGAACCAGGGACCTCAGGATCCACAGGCCGACTTCATACCACTGAGCTAGCCATCCCATAAAAATAAATAAATAAATAAAGTATGATGTTGCCGAGTAATAATGTGACGTGAATAATTGGATAATAAAGTCATTGTCCTATTATTTAGACCAGTTATTTTCGTTATAGTATTTTCAAAATTGTAACTGCAATACATAATAAAGCAATGTAATAATTTGAAATTATAAATAGACAACCAATAATCATTGCATTTTGTATCATTTGTTGAAATATAAGAAACAGGTATAATATTTTATAATTTGTAGTTTTCGTGAAACATAGATTATTTATGTACATACGAGTACATGTAGGACGTAAGGATGAATGTTATTATCATCTGATATAATAATATATTCTAAAAAAAAAAAAAATGTAAATATTGATGGATGACATATAGTTGCGGATATTTGGGCAAGAACAAATATTTTTTATCGATTTTTATCTCTGTGTATAATTATTGAAATGACATGATAATAAATAAATAAATATAAATAAATATATCATCACGCCATCTACCCATTGCTGGGTGTGGCACTCTGCTGAAGCAGATCTCGGTAAGTGATATATTTTGCGCGTGAAGTGCGGTTACCAGTCGTCAAATCACGGCCCCCAAACATGTTAGTGGTGGAGGAGCCACAGGGATAGCTTTTTCAAATTATGAAAATTTGTCGCCTGTGGGAATCGAACCAGGGACCTCAGGATCCACAGGCCGACTTCATACCACTGTGCTAGCCATCCCATAATAATAGCTGTATTCCATTTGCCACTTGGTTCACTTAAATCAGTTCAGATAAATTTGACAACATGATTAAATAAATTGAATTATTGGGGTGAATTACTTCAAAAGTAAATTAGTATCAGTAATTCTAGTACTAGAAATAATGTCAGCAAAGTAATCCAGCGAAATGAATAAGTGATTTAGTTCAGTTTATGTAAGTTAGATCTGATCTAAATGGCAAATGGAATACGCCTAATGACAGTCGTTGCTATGATTTTTTATTTAAATAAACTAGTGTTTTGAAATGTTTAGTAAAACAAAATTCACTTTAGAATCATAGATTACCATTTTAAAAATATGTCGGCTTCTGTAAAACAATATTTCAATTTTATTGTGATTCAATAATTATTTTCGGACATAATAACCTAATAACATCATTCTTTATTTAATATAAATCCTGTATAAAATAAAATTTTAAAAATAATATTCTTTTATATTTCGGATTAAGAATCTTAGGATAATTAACTGTGTCTATTTATCTTTTTCCTTTTTGTTGATAATTTCTGACAGCTGTGTGAATAAAAAGGATGAAATCTTTAATTCGAAGTCTCGAAATAATTCTGTGAATGCCAATGAAATTACCAATCATTGACCTGTTCAAAATAAACTCGAATTTTCGCAGGTGTTTGAGTTTAGGTTTATTTAGCACCATTGTAATTGTATACTGTGAACAGTAGCTGTGTGAAATGTAATTCTGTTATGATACTGAATCCGAATAAGGCTTCTTTGTTGTTGTAATGTATCCGGCTTTGAACAGGTTGGCTTGTTGGAAAAAAAGCTTTTTTTAATACTAAAATTTCAACACTGAAAAAATTTTAAAAATAGTTATGTTAAAAGAACTTATGTAGACATTAAAATAAAAAGTGTAGAGAAAAAATTTCATGCGTCGGTGACCGGAATTCCGCCAATCCAATCAAACTAAGTGGTCAAATATCCGAATCCGTTATCCGGACTAATGTGGTCCATAACCTGTTTTCCGGTATCGTATTCATGTCTAGGATTCCAAATGACGTGTTTCTAACAATTTTTTTATTGACAAGTGAATTGTGTTGGCTTAATTTCGATAATTGGCGAAAATTATTTGATTTTAAATTATATTCTAAAAAGAAAATAAAAATTCAAGAGTTATTTTAATTTCGTATCATAAACTCATTTTTTAATTCACTTAAAATGAATCTGATACATAAATATTTAAACATACAACTCGGAATCTATTTGAAGATTACAAAAATTGTATGTTACAGGCATGGGCGTCCACAGACATTTTTCCGGGTGGGGGGGGGAGGGCGAGTCGCAAAAAACTCTTAGATATACATAAATTAAAAATTATTTTTTTTACATAACATAAATACAATTACATATAACAAATGAATAAAAAAATATTTAAATTTGTGAAATAAATTACTAGTATTTGTCGTCTGGGTTTGAATTGAAGAGGTAGGACAATTTTCGAATAACTCTTCCATAAATTGACTTCAATAAATTCCGATTTAGCTGTTTTACAGTTTTTATTTTCTAATATTTTGTGTCTGTGTATACTTGAATTTAGATTACTCAATCGTTACGATAGGGAACATGTCGCTAGCTGGCCATAAGAATACTGCTGGAAATTCAGTTTCAGCTTGAATTTATTATCTTTAAACTTATAATTTAATTTTTATTTAATTTATATAAACAGTGTGGTGGCCACCGCACTCGAACATAGGACTTTAACATGTAAAATCTCATTGTTTTAAATTTCCTGCTTCCTAATTATTTAAAAGCAAAAAGCTTCAAATAACATTTTTAGGGCATAAAATATGAAATTAATTTTGCATGCTTTGTATCGGCACAAATTAGATCTGAAAATGACTAAAATTGTCTCAAAACTATCGATAGCTATGAAATTGACACAAAATTAAACAAATGTTTGTCGTTCAATCTGCCAAACATTTATTTTGACAAATAAAACGTTAAACATTTGTTTAATTTTGTTTCAATTTCATGCCTATCGATAGTTTTGAGGCAAATTTCGTCATTTTCAAATCTAATTTGTGTCGTTACAAAGTATGCAAAGTTAATTTTGTTTATTGGTTCAGATGCTGAATGTTATGCCCTAAAACTTTTATTTCAAGCTTTTTTGCTTCAAATATTTAAGAAAGCAGGAAATTAAAAAATTATAGTTTTACATGTTAAAGTCCTATTTTCGAGAGTCGTGGTCACCATCCTAGTTAATATCCAGGGGGCGCGCCCCCCTTGCCCCCCCTGCGGACGCCCATGGTTACAGGGTATTTAGGTAGTTTTTATCTAAATAATCCCAGTTCTGGTTCAGATCAGTAGTGTGATCATATAAATATGAATACGATAGGCGTATTCCAATTGCTATTTGGATCAGATCTAACTTACATTTACTGAACCTCTTATTTATTTCGCTAGATTACATCGCTGACTTTATTTCCAGTTCTAAAATTACAGATTCTAATTTACTTTGAAGTAATTCATCCCAATAAGTACATCAGTTTGCTTAATTCAGTTCATTTAGTCTTGCGTCAAATTTATCTGAACTAATTTAAGTGAACCAAGTGCCAAATGCAATACAGCTATTATTGCGTTTTCACTTACGTGAAAACGATATTCGTTACTGTAGTGATCATACAAAATTAGTCAATCTTTTCGTTTTTATCTTCGGCTATTTCCGTAAAGTCACTGCGTTTTTCAATAAACATTATCGTTTATTTAGTAAATTTGTGTTTATAAGGTTTTAAAAAGTGACACTTACTTGAATGACATTTCATTTTCGAAAAACAAATTTAAATAGTTAACGCATATTTATTTTACTAATTAATTTAGAATTTTAGCAATTATTTTAGGACAATATGTATCGTTATACAAGGAATACTTATATAATATGCATAAATTTTCATAGTAATGAAAATTTTGCATTATTATAATAAATTTTGATTGTTGTGCCCATTTCTTTGTTGTAATTAGACTTTGTGTTGAAATAAATTTTTGATATTTTAAGTATCATTTGCATCTTCAAAATGTATTAAAAGTATATGAAATTGTATTTTTATAATGAATATATGTTATATACAAATTACTTATTTAAGAAATGATATAGTTTCTATTTGACTGTAGATGAAAGTGAAAGTGATAAAAGTTTATTCGGAATTCAGTCAATTTTTAAATATTTTTTTTTTATTTTGTCAACGTTTCGACTGCCACTTCCAGTCTTCTTCAGGAAAAAAAATTTAAATTTTTATTTAAAAAAATCCGTTTTAGATCATTTACATATATTTTATGTTATATATATTTAAAAAACATATATCTATACATTTATCTATTTAATTCAATTATTCAAATCATTATTAACAATTTATTTATAAGGATTGTTCTATAATTACATTTTATTTTGTCCTGAAGAAGACTGGAAGTGGCAGTCGAAACGTTGACAAAATAAAAAAATCTGGTGTGTTCTCCACACGACTTTCTTATACACAGCATATATAATATTTAGAATATATGTTATTAAACATGTAATTTAGTTTCTTTCCGTAAGAAGACATAGATAACTAGATAAAGCAAAAATTAAAATTTATGTTTTTTGTTTCTAATGCTACTATGATTATTGAAATATATTATTAAATATAAAAATAAATAAATAAATATATCATCACGCCTTCTACCCATTACTGGGTGTGGCACTCTGCTGAAGCAGATCTCGGTAAGTGATATATTTTTGCGCGTGAAGTGCGGTTACCAGTCGTCAAATCACGGCCTCCAAACATGTTAGTAGTGGAGGAGCCACAGGGATAGCTTTTTCAAATTATGAAAATTTGTCGTCTGTGGGAATCGAACCAGGGACCTCAGGATCCACAGGCCGACTTCATACCACTGAGCTAGCCATCTCATTATATTATTACAGGAAAATTGCAAATAACATTTTATGTTCCAAATATTTTTGCTAACATCATTTATTTGAAACATTTTTTCGTAACTGATTCCATTTTTGAAATAAATGGAATTTATTGTTTTGTGTGTCTGGTAAACTTCCGCTTCCGGCTATTCAATTTCATTCAAAATCAACTCAGCTCTTCGTATTTTCATTAAACTTATAATTACCAAGTTTCGTTAACAAATCTTATCTCGTTCATGAGATATTGCACATACGGACACGCATCCATCCATCCACACACACACAGACATCATTGAGAAAATGATCAAAACGGATTCAGTGGACCTCAAAACACGTATTTCCGCGAAAATCTTGTCAACGATTTTTTTCACGATTCCAATACTTCCTTATACTGCGTATAAGAAAGTAAAAATTGACTGAATTCCGAATAAACTTTTATCACATTATTACTTATTTAATTATATGTCGCGTTTTTTATAAATTTTGTAAAATATTAATTTTAATAATATCTATTTCATATTTTTTTAATTAGAAAAACATTTCATAAATCATAAATATAATATATTATGTTGAAATTCTCACACATGTCACAATGTCATTCAATGACAATATAATAAGTTAGATGTTTAATATTTTTTTGAAACTTAAACGAAGATAAACTACTACGAGTATTATATGGGATTGACAAAAATAAAAACAGTGAATTTCGTTTTCACTAAAATTAAACAAGGTCAATATATGTCACGTTTTCATCACTGTAAAACGAAATCGTTTTCATAATTCACTTTTGCATGATCACTTGACCAGTGAGTCACATCTACTCATTCTTACATGATCCCACCCCAGAAGTGTAAGTTGCACAAATAACATTTTACTGAAGAAAAATTGAGGGTCATGTGCATCAGAATTAAAAATAGCCCGAAGTTATAAATACCGTTGGCTAGGTGGTAATTGGTCCTGAAAAAGCAATTTTATTTTAGTATCGTTGGCGAAAAGTATTTTTACTACAACGTACGTAATAGCGTATCCGAAATAAAGAAGCGAATACAATAAATACGTCATCTGTTTGTTGATTTTTTTAAAGCAGGCCTTGATAACATGTTCCAACTGTGATTCTTACTATCGTATGCTAAAAGTACGAATTATAAATTCTGCGCTCGCCCAGTCAAAACATTGACACGTGTTTTCAGTTGCCGTGTTTTTATCGCAGGAGTTTTTTGTTTTCGATAATCTTGCCCAATTTTCACGACCTTTTAAATAAATAAATAGTATATGTCATCTTGCTGCTTACTCGTGCCTAATGTCCACCAAAGAATGAGTTTAACTATTTTTGTTGAAAGCTTCAAGAAAATGTTAAAAATATTCAAATCTGTTAGTTTATTTTTGTATCTGTAAGCGGGAGAGGATTGGTATTTATTACATCAATGTTCTCATTTTTACTTATACACAGTATAAGGAAGTATTGGAATCATGAAAAAAATCGTTGACGAGATTTTCGCGTAAATACGTGTTTTGAGGTCCACGGAATCCGTTTTGATCATTTTCTCAATGATGTCTGTGTGTGTGTGTGTGTGGATGGATGGATGGTTGTGTGTTTTAGTGTGCAATATCTCATGAACGAGATAGGATTTGTTAACGAAACGTGGTAATTATAAGATTCATGAAAATACGAATAGCTGAGTTGATTTTGAATGGACTTGAAAAACCGGAAGAGGAAGTTTACTGGACACACACAAAACAATAAATTCCATTTATTTCAAAAATGGAATCAGTTACGAAAAAAGTTTCAAATAAAAGATATTAGCAAAAATATTTGGAACATAAAATGTTATTTGCAATTTTCCTGTATATGCGTCTAATTTTGAGAAAAACTAATTTATATATTTAATAATATATTCCAATAATTATAGTTGCAATAGAAACAAAAAACATAAACATGTTTAACATTTAAAAATAAATTAAATAAATAAATATATCATCACGCCTTCTACCCATTACTGGGTGTGGCACTCTGCTGAAACAGATCTCGGTAAGTGATATATTTTGCGCTTGAAGTGCGGTTACCAGTCGTCAAATCACGGCCCCCAAACATGTTAGTGGTGGAGGAGCCACAGGGATAGCTTTTTCAAATTATGAAAATTTGTCGCCTGTGGGAATCAAACCAGGGACCTCAGGATCCACAGGCCGACTTCATACCACTGAGCTAGCCATCCCATGTTTAACATTTATATGTCAAATAATAATTGTCAAACGCAAGGAGCAAGTCATAAGTGTTCAATTCAGCGTTTTTGATACTATATCAATTTCATTAATCAAATAGTAAGTAATTTTATATTTCTATTTCTATTAATATAAGTTTATTTACATAACATTTTGGTAGGAAATTGATTATCTGTAATGAAAATTAAAAATAAATCAGTAAAATCCCAAAATTTATTATAAAAAAAAACGATACAATCAAACTAAAAGGATGCAAAATGAATACCGAGAAAAAAAAATTTCGAAACGAAAATTTAAAAAGAAAAAGAGAAGATAATGACTACAAAGAACATGAAAAAAGTGAAAATAAAGTGAATATGAAACTGAAAAACTAAATTACATGTTTAATAATATTATATAACATTCATATATTCTAAATATTAAATATGCTGTGTATAAGAAACGACTGGTAACCGCACTTCACGTGCAAAATATATCACTTACCGAGATCTGCTTCTGCAGAGTGCCACACCCAGTAATGGGTAGAAGGCGTGATGATATATTTATTTATTTTCAGCGGTAACTTCATATTAAAGTTGAATTGACGACGTCAATAAAATTTGTGTTACTTTGTTGTTAAATAATTAAATGAAGCAGGATCTATGTTCATATAGTATTTACTACTCAAAATGATCTGCCTTAGCATTTGCATTTCGTTTAAATCATCCTGGTATATAAATTTAAATTTATTTATATTCGAGAATTCCTTTTCCTGGCAATAGTATATCTTGATAATGAGATCAAATGGTGGATCCAAGGAAGGAGGAGCAATGAAGCGATCGCGCCCTGAGAGATTTATTAATTACAAATTAATTGAAATTGTTTTGTCGTTTATTCCAATACTAACCTTTTCTATTAATTTCTTCCGATGT
This sequence comes from Pterostichus madidus, assembly GCA_911728475.2. Classification (NCBI taxonomy): domain Eukaryota; kingdom Metazoa; phylum Arthropoda; class Insecta; order Coleoptera; family Carabidae; genus Pterostichus; species Pterostichus madidus. The sequence continues at coordinate 20,991,026 of OU452307.1, forward strand.
TATTTCATTATCCTAGCATATTATGTTTGTTTATTTAACCTAGCGGTAATCTGAAAACCCTCGAATTAGCATATTTATAGTATTTATTATAAGTAACAAATTATTTTCATTAAATTTACTTGATTATGTTTTTACTTTTCAGCGGTAACTTAATATTAAACTAGAATTTACGACGTCAATAAAACTTTTTGTTACTTTGTTGTCAAGTAATTAAATGGAGCAGGAGGTATGTTCATATAAAATTTTCTACTCAAAATTATCTTCCTAAGCTTTTGCATTTCATTTAATAATACTGGTATATAAATTTAAATTTATTTATGTTCGAGAATTCCTTTTCCGGTCAATAGTATATCTTGATAATGAGATCAAGTGTCGAATCCAAAAGGGGAGAGGGATGATGGAGTGTTACCGCTATGAGAGATTTATTAATTACAAATTAATTAAAATTGTTTTGTCGTTTGTTAGGAAGATAAAATTAGACGGGCAATTCTTGCCATAAGCAATAATCAAACATTCGTATTGTTATACAATGGGTGTGTAGTATAATTAATCCAACCTACATTTGTACCCACAAATGCCTTAATAACAAATATAAACGAAACTCACCTGAAGTAGACACGTAAAGCAAATGTACTCGCAAAACTAAGCAAACCTGAATGGAACAATCCGCGTATCACCTAACGCGAGCGTAAACCAATAAATGCCTGTAAGAACCAAACCGTGAGTAACAAACTCAATGAGGAGTCAATCTACCAAAACCTAAACATCATTCATACATGAGGGCAACCCCGAACACCTTCTCTACATAAGGCCGCCAGGTCGCTACAGCCTTCAGCGCTGCTACCGTGGGCAACCACAGAACTATCTGTGGCCGCTACAGCACCCGGCTGCTGCCGTTGGCAACTACAGAACTATCTGTAGCCGCTACAGTTCACGGGACTGCTACGGTGATGACCCCGTACACCCGAAGGTTACCCGAAGGCCAGCCAGGTCACTACAGCCTTCAGCGCTGCTACCGTGGGCAACCACAGAACTATCTGTGGCCGCTACAGCACCCGGCTGCTGCCGTTGGCAACTACAGAACTATCTGTAGCCACTACAGTCCGCTCTTCAACATCATCCCGTGATGGACAGACTGCTAACGGTGCTAAGCACCACATCAACAATCATACTCACTCATACGTGCTCTAGATTAACTGACTCACTCACCTCGCTAATGTAACAGCTCAACGCTAACCAAACACTATCCACCGCGACTTGATCACTACCAACTTAACTATCGCGCTACAACTTTACTCCTCAACCGATGAACAGAAACTAACGCAAGAAATCTGTTTACTGTGTAAGATCGGTCTAACTTCTTACATAAACCTTTATTATAAATTAATATAATACGAACTGATAACATAACGACGAATTAATTACTAACTTATGTAAAAATTATTAAATTAAAATTAACGTTTTGTAACATTCGGCCAACCTGACTAAGTTCTCGTCCGCGAGAACACCCGTTTCTCTTAACGAATTATCCTCCATGCTGTCAGCTGCAATCTTGATGTTTATCTTTGGGATAAGTTTCCTTAACTTCAGACCGTCCACTAAATATTGGCAATAGTTTCTTAGTTGTGTACTTGTACCCTTAGATGGTTGATTTTGTTTCTTTATAGCTAGATGTCTTTTCTGTGTACTCATTTGATGCTTTCCATTTCCTGTTAACCATAACATGTTGTATGTATTATTCTTTATTCACGCTTTGCTTCTTCACATCTCGTGTTTGATGAATACTTTCCTGGTCACTTCTATCAATTGAATCAAATTCATGATTCTAGCGTCTTGGTCTAAATTTATGTAGAAGTTTACTAAACAAAGTTTTGATAATTCATCGCATCGTCCATATACGCTTAGTGTAGCAACTATAATCAGAAAGTGTTGAAAATCATAGTCCTTGTAGAAGTTTACTTTATACTCTCTTGCAATAAACGTTATTTATCTATTCGAAGTAAAGCGAGTAGATACGCCAATCAATTCTAAAATAAGCTCAGAAGATATAACTCCGGTGTAGATCTTGCAGTTTTGCAGACAGGAGTGCTGCCTCTGCTACATCGCAATTCTGGAGTGACCCTGATCCTGGATTCCAGCTATGTCTTACATTTCTATCAATAGATTCAATTTGGTGAATATTTCCTCGTTAACATTCAAATGTAAATTGCCAATTGTTGATTTTATAAAAGGTCCTGAGTTATCTATCTGTGTTGTTATCCTTATTGAATCCTCAAAGTTTTCTTATATAGAAACATCATATCCAGCACTTTTACGTGCTTCTTCACATACTGTCGCATTTTAGAGAAGTCGTAAGTTTCACATAGTTTTTCCAGTGATTTTTGTAATCAGGAATGCTCGAAACCGTCGTATGCAATTTTAACTATCATTCATCCTGGTACAACTCACTGATGATCGCTAACTGTGATTCTGTACGCCTTACCGCCCGTTATGCAACAGTCTTTAGTAGTCCCTTGTAATTCGTATGTATGTTGGTTTTGACAAAACATCCAAAATTAGATTCCAATTTTCGTCCATTAAATGGTTAACACCAAATTAGTCATTTGAGTGTGCAGCAGCATACGGCGCCTCTTCACTTTCGATTTAAATCTGGCTCCTGAATCTGCGAATGCAAAACGTGTCCTCGATCTAACTCTACAATGAACGAAAGTCCTTGCAGGTACAATTACGAACGTGCTATCCTAGGTGTTAGATCACTTTTGTGCTTCCCACTCGTACAATCGGTTTTCAACTTAAACTCAATCCCTGGAAGATAAACGAGAAACTTGTTTGATGTTTTAATAACTGCTAACGTCTCCAGTTCGAAAGAGTGTTATTATTTATTACTTGGTGACCAGATTATTCAACTAATTGTAGCTTGTTCTACTTTTGATTTTAAAACCTCTCGGATCTGTTTAGCTCGCATTTAAATGTGTCTCAGTCTTCTCGTTCGAATTGTACATAATGCTAGCTGTAGTCGTGAGCCAGATTCTCGTCTAAGATGTTCATATAAGTCATTCTGTTTAGAATTCCAGTTCCAAGTTTGTAATATCCTTGTCAATTGTGTCAGCAGTCGAGTGGTCATCTAAAATTCTTCTATAAAAGTTATTCCCGCTACAGATTTTTGTCATATTTTTCTCTCTTTCCACAGCAAATCAAAACAATCTGTGTAGTTATTCAGTAACTTTATTACTTATCATCTCTAACTTTCATCAAGATCTTTTCCAATATTTCATCTTGTTACGTTTACATTTTCGCACTCTGACTCTCCTTTCTATTTATTTTCTTTTTTGCCTACTTGTAGGTAATCCTTCCTTTAATCATGTCTTCATACTATCGCGTTGGTAGTATTTCACTATCTTAGTGCGACGCAAACAACGCTGATCAACCACGGCTAATTCGTATCCTGTGCGTGTGCTTATTCCTACGCATCCCGTCCGTTCCTCGACTTTTAAAGCGGACGACTCGCTGCGTTGTTCCACATTCATTCCTTATTTTCAAATATATCTATATAATGCCAACTTTGCTAGTGTAAATATTTACATTATTTTACTCCCTTGTCTGCATTCATATCCGGAGATATGTAGGTCATCCTTGTTGGTTGAGAGAGTTTCAGTTCGATCTACTTGTACCCAGAAAAGTCTTTTCGCTTTACACTCTCACCGTTTCCACTTAGCTCACTGTGGTTCGATCGGTCCCGTTCGAGATTCCGTTCAATAGGGTTTTACTAATCTTAAACATTCCTTTACTTTAGTCCCAACTTTGTAGTAATTCAAGTTATATCCTCACACAAGAGCTCAGTTAGTTTTTCTTTTTTTTTTTCAATGGAAATATCTCTGTTACACGTCGGGTAACACGAACACATTTTCATCTAGTCTCACACTCCCGTCTTACGAATGAACATCTGTTCTTTCCATACAATATACAATGTGTCCAATGTCCAAAGTTTCCATTGTCCTTTGTTCATACACTCGCGTTACCCTTTTATTTTTCCTGTGGCACTCCACAATAACTTGTTTTATTTTAATTCCGCGTCTGTAACAGTAATTCAAAAGAATCCAAATTGAGGTGAACTGTTCACTCTCATCAATTCACTCCAGTACTGACAAGAAAGATTTAGTTATCGTAGATTCCTACCCTGGTGGCACGCGCCTCGTAACTCGATGTCTGTTTGTTTATCCTGATTCTTGTCTTATTACATGTTGATGTTACTGTTCTCTCGGTTTATGCTGTTAATACCATTCTCTTCATAAAGTTCTGTTGTTTATAATATTTGTCTTACGAATTCGTCGATATCTCTCATGACAGTGTTATTTGGTGTGCGTTGGTTATCCAGACAAGTCAAATATTAAACTATTTTCTTGTAAGCTTGATCACGCTGATAGTGCCTTATATAATGATTTCATAATTCATGATGCATTCATTATCTACGTAGATGTTCTCGTCACTGAAATCTTTGTCAAGCTTTAAATAGTTTCTCAGTTCGTTTCGTATGTACCTCAGTACTTCATCGCAAATTATATTAAGAGAGATCGTAAATCCTTCGGCTTCTTGTTCTATAAACCATTGCAGTAGTACAAATATTGATGTCTGAGATTCCTCCTAAGCTGTATTATATCGCATTTTCAATATACTTTATATGTCCCTGTTCAAGGTCACTATTTTGTTCATAGAAACACTTCATCAACATCGACTCGCACGAGTCATTTGCTGTAGATTTCAGTAGTAGTTTATATCTTGATGTGAAAACGCTTCGAATAACTCCGTTTCTGATTTCAAAATAATCCGATGCTATCTGAATTCCTGTATTACGTTTTCCATACATCCACTTATTCGCGATGATCAAATTAGGTACCTAATAGTTGACTTATTCCTGTTACGAAGTGTATGAATGTCCTTTAATTTATGCAATAACTCCTGTATTTCCTGCGCGCAGTCTTCCGGTTAAATTGTGAATTGCTTCACGCGTTTTTAATTGTACTGGATACTTGATAGAATGTTGTTAAAATTCCTCTTAATTCGCCTTACATCGTCGATCAATTGCAGAATCTTATTGTCCTATGCGTCCCTCGACGAGTTATCACACAGCAGAGTTCGTCTGTGACTATTAAGTGTCGATTTACTAAAGGTGTAATTCACGTTCTCAATCCTATTTTTGTAGATACATCAGAACTCAGAATTCCCAATGCCCCGACTCCTTACATTAAAGATGCTGATCCTAATCATACACTGGCGTTACCTCGCCGATACCTGATATTCGCTATGCAACTTAACACGTTGTCCTGATCCCACTTCTGAATTGTTAGGAAGATAAAATTAGACGGGCAATTCTTGCCATAAGCAATAATCAAACATTCGTATTGTTATACAATGGATGTGTAGCATAATTAATCCAGACTACATTTGTACCCACAAATGCCTTAATAACAAATATAAACGAAACTCACCTGAAGTAGACACGTAAAGCAAATGTACTCGCAAAACTAAGCAAACCTGAATGGAACAATCCGCGTATCACCTAACGCGAGCGTAAACCAATAAATGCCTGTAAGAACCAAACCGTGAGTAACAAACTCAATGAGGAGTCAATCTACCAAAACCTAAACATCATTCATACATGAGGGCAACCCCGAACACCTTCTCTACATAAGGCCGCCAGGTCGCTACAGCCTTCAGCGCTGCTACCGTGGGCAACCACAGAACTATCTGTGGCCGCTACAGCACCCGGCTGCTGTCGTTGGCAACTACAGAACTATCTGTAGCCACTACAGTCCGCTCTTCAACATCATCCCGTGATGGACAGACTGCTAACGGTGCTAAGCACCACATCAACAATCATACTCACTCATACGTGCTCTAGATTAACTGACTCACTCACCTCGCTAATGTAACAGCTCAACGCTAACCAAACACTATCCACCGCGACTTGATCACTACCAACTTAACTATCGCGCTACAACTTTACTCCTCAACCGATGAACAGAAACTAACGCAAGAAATCTGTTTACTGTGTAAGATCGGTCTAACTTCTTACATAAACCTTTATTATAAATTAATATAATACGAACTGATAACATAACGACGAATTAATTACTAACTTATGTAAAAATTATTAAATTAAAATTAACGTTTTGTAACACGTTTTTTTAATAATAACCTTTTCTATTAATTTCTTCTGGTGTTTACTTCATTTACCCTAATATAATCTGTTTGTTTATTTAACCTAGCAGGCATGTGGAAACCCTAGAATTACCATATTTACGGTATTTGTTGTAAGTAACAAATTATGTAATTAAATTTACTTGATTAAGTTTTTACGTAACGTAATATTAAAGTTGAATTTACGACGTCAATAAAACTTTTGATACATTGTTGTCAAGTAATTAAATGAGGCAGGAGCTATGTTTATATAATATTTACTACTCAAAATGATCTCTTTTAGCTTTTGCATTGCGTTTAAATCATCCTGATAAATAAATTTAAATTTATTTATATTCGAGAATTCATCTTCCGTTCAATAGTATATCTTGATAATGAGATCAAGTGATGGATCCAAGGGAAGAGGGCGATAGGGCGATCCCTCCTTGAGAGATTAATTCATTACAAATTAATTAACGTTATTTTGTTGTTTATTCCAATAATAAACTTATCTGTTAATTTCTTCTGATGTTTATTTAATATTCGCTAGCATCATTTGTTTGTATGGGATGGCTAGCTCAGTGGTATGAAGTCGGCCTGTGGATCCTGAGGTCCCTGGTTCGATTCCCACAGGCGACAAATTTTCATAATTTGAAAAAGCTATCCCTGTGGCTCCTCCACCACTAACATGTTTGGGGGCCGTGATTTGACGACTGGTAACCGCACTTCACGCGAAAAATATATCACTTACCGAGATCTGCTTCAGCAGAGTGCCACACCCAGTAATGGGTAAGAAGGCGTGATGATATATTTATTTTATTTATTTATCATTTGTTTGTTTATTTAATCTAGTAGGTATGACTTCCAGTAACTACAAAAGAAAAGAAGGTAATTTGCCCCTCCCTGAGAGATTTTCTTGATCCGCCACTGATGAGATCTCAGTTGACTATTCACCTTATGTACCTATAAATATTCCATATATGTATAAAGGTTACTTTTGTCAGTTAGATATCGGGTAAATAGCGAAGGTAACTGTTACATTAATAAACTTTTATTTATCTTTCTTATCTTAGAAACGGCGAATATAAATGTAATAAATAAATAAATAAATATATCATCACGCCTTCTACCCATTACTGGGCGTGGCACTCTGCCAAAGCAGATCTCGGTAAGTGATATATTTTGCGCGTGAAGTGCGGTTACCAGTCGTCAAATCACGGTCCCCAAAGATGTTAGTGGTGGAGGAGCCACAGAGGTAGCTTTTGAAATTATGAAAATTGTTTGTCGCCTGTGGGAATCGAACCAGGGTTTTCAGAATCCACAGGCTGACTTCATACCACTGAGCTAGCCACCCCATTAAATGTAATAATTTTAATAATTTTCTCCATTCGGTAAATTATCTCATAAATACCATTCGTGGTTAATGGTGCGATTCTATAATTTTCTATAATACTACAGAACTGTAACTCTCAACAAAAGCGCATCATTTTTGAATGTCAAATAATAATAAATATATTACTAAACAAATTTTTTTGCGATTTTGTTCAATTGTACAGTAGTACAGTAGTGTTATAGACAATTAGAGAATCAGTTTTTCTCAAACCAAATTTTTATTTTTTCACTCAAACTTGACTTCTTCACCTTCAGATTTTTTTCTTATCAATTACTCTAATCGTTGAATTAGTCAAGTAACCACATTCTTGTAAATAAAGATATATCCAATAATTTCTCTTGTCCTAATCACGTAATCATAATACAAAACATTTGAAAATTTAACCAATAAGCACAGGTTTACACTGAAAAATTACGTTACTACAATGATTATTCAGTCGGTAGAGTGCCACAATCAGTAACCAGTAAAAGGCGTGAGGATATATTTATATTTATGTACCTATTGTTCTGAATAAAACACTGCATATAAAAATAGAAATAAGAGAAAAATTTTAGTAACAACCACCTTCAAAGTCATCTGATATTTTTTTAAGTGCATATTTAGTTTTTTGCATATATCATGGGATGGCTAGCACAGTGGTATGAAGTCGGCCTGTGGATCCTGAGGTCCCTGGTTCGATTCCCACAGGCGATAAATTTTCATAATTTGAAAAAGCTATCCCTGTGGCTCCTCCACCACTAACATGTTTGGGGGCCGTGATTTGACGACTGGTAACCGCACTTCACGCGCAAAATATATCACTTACCGAGATCTGCTTTAGCAGAATGCCACACCCAGTAATGGGTAGAAGGCGTGATGATATATTTATTTTATTTATTTTATATTAATAATTTTTTAAAGCATAGTTTACTGCATATAATGCGGTGTTTAGTAATACTAATTCAGCTAATCATCGTGGCACTCCAGTTATTTGGGAAACAATAAAATTCCTAAATGACAGTCTACAGAATCATGGAATATGTCATCTGAACCAAACAGAACTTTCTAACGACAACAATCACTCGTGTTAAATTCAAGTTTATTGTTGGCGTAATCTGGGCTCCATCTTAATTTATTATCATAATCATATCATCAGCGCGAGCTTGTTTCTGTAATTAAGCGCCGACGCCGAGGGAAGAAGAAGGCTCAGCCCCCTTAAATTGTACACCAGCGACGCAAAATGATGCACTGCTTGTTATATTTACAAGCGACTTCCGACGACTTCCTTTACTTTTAACTTTTGTCGTTCAAGCGAGTTTGATTCCACCAAGATTCAACTGATTATTTATTAAATCGGCTTAAAGACGAATTAGACTTTTAATTAACGTTAAACTGGGGTTTCTAACTACTTTCAATCGTTGCTAATTTCTTTGGCATTTCGAAACTTCGAATTAAAGATTTCACCCCTTTTACAGCGACAGCAATTATGACCTGACAACTGAAAGAAAAGGAAGAACTACAAAGTTTTCAAGCAGACAAATAAAAGAATATTACTTTTACAGTTTCAGTTCGTGTATATCAGGCGTGTCAACTAATTTTTACACAAGAGCTTACAAGAAAAAAATCAATCGCGATTTACTTTTAAAAAAAATGAAGTGTAACAAAATTTTTCTATAAAATGAAATAATATTGGCAGTATTTAAAGCTTCGGTACTTGACAAGATTTTATAGATTTTCAAACATGTAATTATTACTTAAACTGATGTACATATTAAACTGATAAAATAAACAAGTGCATATCGTAGTAATATTATATAATAGCATTAAATAAAAAAACATTCGCAAACATAATAAATGGAATCTTTCTATAACTGATAACCTCTGTTAATAAAATAACAAATTAAATACATAGTATAATTTTATTTTCATAACAAGAAAATGCACAAATGCGTGTGTTGCGCTGTCGTATTACTCGTATCATAAAATATCAGTAATTACGACTAAAACATACTTACTTCATAAATAAGCGCTAACAAATTCATATTAAACTTTATTAATTCTGAAAATAATAATATAATAAGAAAAACCGAGAAATGCAAATAGTTCAAAGTCCACTACAATAAATTATATCCAACCTAGACCACCTTACCACAAGTGAATGTCTTGATCAGTGTTGCCTGTTACTGGGAATAATTTCTTTACTGTATCCTAAAAAAGCAATTGAAGAATTATTAGAATTAAAAATAAGAAAAAATAGGAAAAAACAAATTTTCCATCACTTGTCTCAAAATTCCACTAAAGTTTTACAGCACGTTTGCATCAACTTATTAGGTCATCAACAAACGGCTGGTCAGTTGAGCTTTAACCATAGACGCGTTTCGTCCTTTAGGGACTCATCAGTATTGTGCGATCAACTATCCAACTAGACCAACTAGGGACTAGTGAATTGTGATACCGTCTTAGCTGAACTGACTGATGCTAAACTATGTACGCCGGTAACATGACATGAGAGCTATGGAGCAACTCGTGGTGCCATCTACCGACGGTACCACAATTCACTAGTCCCTAGTTGGTCTAGTTGGATAGTTGATCGCACCATACTGATGAGTCCCTAAAGGACGAAACGCGTCTATGGTTAAAGCTGAACTGACCAGCCGTTTGTTGATGACCTGATAAGTGGATGCAAACGTGCTGTAAAACTTTTGTGGAATTTTGCGACAAGTGATGGAAAATTTGTTTTTTTCCTATTTTTTCTTATTTTTAAGACTCAATTCCACATCGCAATAGACATTTTGTCTTTTGTATTATTATTAGAATTACTGAAACTTTTTCTGTTTACAAAATGATCACAATTTGAAATATTTATTCTATAATTAATAGTTATTTAACTAACTAGTGTGTTAATGAGGGCGATTAATCGAGACATTATGATTGTTGAGGTTATTATTCGCCGATTAACACATGAGTTAGTTAAGGGGTTATACTACTCAGGTGCACTGAAGGGTGAACCTTTTTTTGGGAATTTTTTTCCCGGTTATTATCAATGGATTGAAATTAAATTTGGAGACCTTATTATACATGTATTAAGGTATATAAAAATATTTTTTATTTAAATTTACTATACAAAATGGTGTCTTGGCACTAGGTAACTTGAACACATGTTTTTCAAATTGGCGTGCAGCGTAGCACGCTCAATTTTTATCGGATTTACTTGAAATTTTAACTGTAGGTTCTTAGCTAGAATATCAATCGAAGTACACACGATTTTTAAGAATAATGAATAATTACATTTGCAATAAACAATTTAGTTTGATTTTTTGCCAAAAAATGAGGAAAAAATAAAAATTGATGCCAATTTGTGAATTTGTGAATTTGTGAAAAAATTATAATATTAGGTACTTCCAAAGAAAAACTAATGTAGATTAAGGAAAAAAATATTTTTTTGCTCTAGGTGGTGTACGGAGACTGATATGTGTTTAAGTTACCTAGTGCCAGGACGCCATTTTATATCGTAAATTGAAATAAAAAATATTTTTATATACCTTAATACATTTATAATAAAGTCTCCAAATTTAATTTTAATCCGTTCATTAGTAATCGGAGAAAAAATTCCCAAAAAAAAGTTTACTCTTCAGTGCGCCTGAGTGGTATAACCCCTTAAAATATGTTTTCGTTTATCGTACCTTTTTAATTTGGAGCAAATCTAATTTTATTCTATGACAAATTTGTTACAGTAAAGTTTGTAATATGTTAGGTTAGGAACATGCTTGTCACAAATGTTTTGACAACAGTGGATGCATTCAGTTAGCCAGCACCAGCGTTTATTTCGTTTTTATAATAATGTTTTTATTTTTAGATTAATTTTAAATGAATGTCCGGCAGTACGGTGGGGTGGGTAGCGTTACGGAATTCAAATCCGGAGATCCCGAGTTCGATTCGCACTCAAGCTAGAAATTATAATTACAACCACTCTGCGGCTCGGTGAGTCCGAACCCTGTACTGTAATTGGGATTCAATTCCTGTTGTACAGAGCAACATAAATAATAAAATAATAAATAATGAATTTTTTTTAGCTAGAAGTATCAAAATAATTTCGTTTATTTCTGTTTATCATTTTGCTGCAACAACAAAATCGTTCATTAATAAAAATCATGCATTAATATGGGTCATTAATATATGTATAATTTTGTATATATTAATGAAACCCATTAATAAACGATTAACGGAAAAATATATGATGTAACATCATAATATGATAAAGTTTACATTGCTATCGTGTGTTCGATATTGTCCTTTTAAGACACACTTTAAATTTAAGTTTTGTTGATGTAAACGGGCATAAGAAATCAATATACGCTTTAAATAACTTAATCAAAATTCAAAACGCCCATAAACGCTCCCTTAGTTTAGTATAAGAAAAGTTAAATTAAAACTTCCACGAGCTTTTTAAACACCATGAAAAAAAAATAAGCGAACATTCACGTTGTGTACCGACACTAAAACCCTTCATTTATTTCGTTGCAAGTGAGGTGGGGATTGGCGCACCAGGACTGCATTTGCGGAAACTTGGGGCGCTGGCGCCGCGTCCCGCATGAAGCAGCGGCAATGCGGCAAAACGCGTCCACCGAGAACCGGACGCGAAGTGAATGAATTAACGTAACGTTAGCGTAAAGTTTGGCGCCTAAGTAGATCTGGATAGTAAGACGACAGTGACGGCGAACAAGATTTTTAGCAGGATTTTTTATATCAATAAAACTTACATTTTAAATGGATAGTAGTTTGGTCGGAATTTGGACGAAAAAATTATACACTCATGATAATTCGTTAACTTTTCGGTCAATATCATCAAAACTGTTGAATATTTTATTAAATGCTCCATCAAGCAACATCACATTACTCGTATAATAAAAATAGTTTCATTTGTTTGATTTGTACAATATCATTATGTATTGCTGATTAAAATTTTAACGTGTTAAAATTAATATTTGTTAAGTGGTTATACTATCCAGGCGCACTGAAAAGTGAACCTTTTTTTCGGAATTTTTTTCTCAATTACTAATCAATGGATTAACAAGAAATTTTGAGATTTTATTACACCTATATTAAGGTATATAACATAGTTATTTTTATAATAAGTGCCGAAAAAAGCTTGTTTCGTGCAAGTGCAAAATTTAGCGCACGAGGCTTGCCGAGTGCGGAAATCTGCACGAGCATGTAACCTTTTTCGGCACGTATTATAAACAACATTTTTCCTACAACTGTGCGATTTAGTAAATCACTAAAATATAGTTAAAATTTATAAAATTTTAATGATATTATATGAGAACGATGTTTTACGGCGTTGCTATGGTTTGTTTGTTGATTGCTTGCACATTGTTCTACGTTATTTAAAAATATTTCACTAACGTCAAGATAATTTCTTCAAAATCATCTTGATTGGAATAGTACAGTGAGTGATTCTTCTTTATCATTAACACCTCCAAAGATAATTGAAGTTCCGGATCATACTATGTTGGATCTATTTTCGACAATGACAATTAACCTGCTGCTGGTACTTCTAAAGCTTCCGATTGTGTTGTCAATAATATTACTGTTAATAATATGAACAGGTACGGAAGAAATCAATGTTTCTTTAGACACAAAAGTTTTCATTTTACATTATGTCAATATAAGCAACTGTAACAACTGTGTTAATAATATACACAAACAATAAATATGATGTATTTCACTTACTCTTTAAATAAAACCATTTATCAATATATTTTACTTTGTTCGGTTCTTTTTATTAGTTGTCTACAGATTAGATATACTGCAAATTAAGGTTACGTTTATAAACGTCAAAATATACTACTGCATATTTACTAGCGCTGGTTCACCGTATCTTCTACTTTCATAAGCGTCTGTGGTCAAAATATGAACTCCGCGCTCGGCGCGAAATTTAAGTCGCTGTCAAAACAATTTTTTTTGACAGGTACGTAATGAAGCACTTTCCGCACTAGTGTTTCTTTGCTTTCGGAAACGCACTTGGTCTGCATTCATCTACTTTCCATACGTAACCAAGGCAATTATAGTTACGTAATATCAAAGAAATCGCACAGTTGTAGGAAAATATTTTTTATTTAAATTTATGATACAAAATGGTGTCCTGGCACTAGGTAACTTGAACAATTTTTTTCCTTAATCTACATTAGTTTTTCTTTGGAAGTACCTACCTAAGATTATAATTTTTTTTTGAAAATTCACATATTGACCTTAATTTTCATTTTTTTTCTCATTTTTTTGGCAAAAAATCGAACTTAAATTGTTTATTGCAAATGTAATTATTTATAGTTCTTAAAAATCGTGTGCACTTCGATTGATACTCTAACTAGGAAGCTACAGTTAAAATTTCAAGTAAATCCGATAAAAATTGTGCGAGCTACGCTGCACGCCAATTTGAAAAACATACATAGTTTCGAGTAAAACGCGTTTACTATATGAAATATTCAAAATATAGGGATGCTATTTTTTTACCTTTACTCTGCTGTCCCAACACCATAATGCCCTTCCAAGCATGCATTTCGCTTTTCAGCCTCTTTTCTAAGTGACATAAGGTCTTCCCGAGCGATTTTCCGATGATTCAATGCAGAGCGGCCTTTTAAAACGTTTCAGAGCGCTGAAAGGCGTCTCAAAAAATAAACTATAAAAATTGTTTTTCATAGCTTCCCCAAATAATTTTTGAATATCATTTTTAAATAGTTTATGCATCATTTAAGCCAATAAAAAAAAAGAAATAAAAAAAAATTACTGAGTAGTATAATATAAGGTATATATTAATTTTTGTTGTTTAGATTCTAAAATTAAGTGTATAATTCTTTTCTCCAAATTCCGACCTAATTAGTATCCATTCAAACTATTAGACACAATTTATAAATTTATAAATTTGTAAGTTTCTTTAAAAACAGATAATAATATGGGATGGCTAGCTCAGTGGTATGAAGTCGGTCTGTGGATCCTGAGGTCCCTAGTTCGATTCCCACAGGCGACAAATTTTCATAATTTGAAAAAGCTATCCCTGTGGCTCCTCCACCACTAACATGTTTGGGGGCCGTGATTTGACGACTGGTAACCGCACTTCACGCGCAAAATATATCACTTACCGAGATCTGCTTCAGCAGAGTGCCACCACACAGTAATGGGTAGAAGGCGTGATGATATATTTATTTTATTTTTATATTTAAAAACAAATGGAAATTATATGTCTCATAGAACAACTAGCATGCTGTCAAACATTCGATTTTCATTTATTTATTTGAGTTATTTTTTTTGTTTTTGTTGGTAAAACTACCAATTAATGCAGTTCCTAGAAGAAATACAGTGGCGGATCCAAGGGAGGGGCGATGGGGCGATAAAGAGATTTATTAATATGACTTCCAATAGATGAGGTAATTCGCCCCTTCATGAATATCTTTCGTGTTTATTTTGAAATTAAAAATTATATTAAAATATATATCTAGTCGTATTTCAACATATCTAATTATAATATATCTTCGTATTTTTATAAGCCAAATTAGCACATCGTAGAATTTATGTACCTATTACATACATTTACAAATATAAGAAATTTGCAGTGGCATAGCTACTATTAACCAGGAATAAGGCCTACCTAGTCCTACCCCTACTAAGGAGTCAATAAACAAAAACATAACATTTCTAAATTACAAGTACATGATAATTTTTCGTAAAAATTGTAAATTCTCTTTAAATTTTAAACAAATGCTTATATTTGTATGCAGTATTTTAAAATATAGTTAATGTCAGATTTATGAGATTATAAAATCGCAAAATAAAGGTTACAGATAAGGGGATTTTGAAAAATATTTTGGACTATTTTTTTTTTTGTATGATATTCCTGCAATATCAGAGATAAATGGCATTTTTGTAATTGTTCGGTAAACGATGATAACGAAGGAAGGAAATTAATATTTATATCGCGAATGCATTAACGGACTGCGGCATTCGAACCCGGTTTTTCAGGATATTAAATCATATATTAATGATGCTTCATTACGTAAATATTACATATTTTTTGCGTAATTGGTGTATAATTATTACGTAATCGCTATAGAATAAAACTCAATAATTTATAGCCTTATGTCATACACTAGTTAAACCAATCGCAAAAAAAGTTATTCTTGCTTTAGTTCTTCAGATCTACTGTCATCTTCAAATATACTCTATACATTGAACAGTTTTTATCAGTATTTAGGTATTATTGCTTTATATTACCTTCAATCACGATTAATTTTTTATGTGTTTTTATTTAGAAATTATAACATTTGTGTTTATGTATCATTTCGGTATCGTATGTTACCAAACTTTACAAAATTATTCTAAAGAAAAATGCAACAAATAAAAGATATGAAGATCGAAATTATGTACCACTTTTATTTAAATTTTTAAGCATTCGTCTTTAAAATTATTTAGACACGTATAACAGCATAACATGTGCGATCCCAAGTGTTAATGTTATAGATTATTTTTTAACGTTTCTCAAAACCAATGAAATGCTTCATTGTATGTCACGTGTTTGCGTTTTAACCAATCCTGTCATTATTATACTGAGAATAAAGCTCTAGTGATTATTCCCGGGAATAATCTCTGTAGGTGCTTTTGTTTGTGACAAATGATAGGTAGTTGTCAAATAATTATTTAAAACTGTCAACGCGTCAAGTAAAAAAAATCGATTTAGTTCCATTTCAGATACAGAAATACACCAACAAATTTTGGAAACAACTTCCAAGAATACATTAATAAGTAATCTATCGATATGAACCCAGTTCAAAATCTTTTAAGTTGAATGAATCGACCTCAACAGCCAAGTCAAAAAATAATCTAATTAATTCGATAAATTAGAAAATAATTCTCTAGTATCTTTCTCAAACTTGTTACCATTTGGGAATAACCACTCAAGCCCTACGGGCTTTTGTGATTATTGCCTGGCAACAAGTTTTCTAAAGATCTGTCAAATTATTTTCAATTTATTCTCACTCTCTTGTTATATTATTACAGAAAATAAATACTTTACTAGCGTTTTATTTATAATTAATCAATTATTGTCTTAAAACCAATGAAATGTATTATTCATTGTCATGTATGTGCATTTTAATCAATTCTGTCATTATTCAAGCAAAAATAAAATTCATGTGATTATACCAGAAAATAATCACAGCAGTTTTTTTTTTTTTTGTTTATTGACAAATATCAGATAGGTAGTCAAATAATTAAATAATTTTTTAATAGAAATCCTGAACAGAGTTTCTAAATGACGAATCTGACTATGGTTTAGCTGAATGTATGTGTATGTATGTATGTCGTTCACGTGTGTGGTCGATCATTCGCTTTTTTGGCCCTCAAATTTCTCCTGAAGTTTTCAACCGATTTGACCCAATTTTTACCGATCTAGTATAGATGACTGAATTGTTTGAATTGTTTTTAATTGTTTAAATATACCTTGTACTGTTGGAATTAAGTTCCTGTTGCACAGACTAGCATAAATAAATATAAAATATTGCCAGCTTTAGGTGAAAAAAAAATTATTATTATTTTGCATTCCGGCAGTTTCCAACCGATTTTAACCAAATTTTGTTTATATATATATATATTCATTTTCAAATATATAACATATTTTGCTTTATTAAAAATATTTATTTTGTTTGCAGTAAATTTAAATACGTTTTATGATACATTTATACAAGCGCTATTTTTGCCTGTCCTGCAAATGGCTGCAGATACCAATGTATACTACAAACCATTTAGCAATCCAGTATTTCTCCCAAAGAAATGTTCTGTCTCCGCCACTGTTTCCTTTACGTGAAATCGCGCGGGAAAGCATGACACCGCCTCGTATCTATTCGATCGCGAGTCGCGACTTCGCACATTGAATATCGCGCGGTGAACCATGCGCTGCTGCGAACTTATTACGTTATAAGGAATCGCGTTCGTCGTTCGCACTTCGCCCGCTTTCGCGCTCGCGTTTGTGATTATAAATGACCCGTTAAACAAGGTCGACGTGTCGGAGTTCGTTGTGGTCGTACCCCCCACCCGTCCTCTGACATGTGTGTGTGTTTAGATTATGATAATTCGTGTGAATGTGTGGGGAATTAAAATGAAGTTGATTAATTTACGGAAAAATTTGGTCATTGTGAATTTTAAATATGGTAATTTTGGAGACCCGCACAGGTGTTTAAATACCTGGACCTATAACTTATGTTATGGTTAGGAGGTTTTTAAATAAATTTGCAATGTTGTTACCCTCATACATGCGTATATTCTGCAATTTATGGACTCAACAAATACAGGTGTTAGTTAATAAATGATGAGAATTCGTCGAATATATTGGAGTTTGAAAAGAAATTAAATATACGGAAATGTGGTTAGTTATTTAAATTTTATTTAAATTCAACATTTAAGTTTTTAATTTTACTATTATTGAATCTAAAAAATGGGAGAATAAAATATTACACTACATCATCGTGAAAATAAATCTTAACATAGTTAATTGATTAAAACAAACATACTTGTAAATAAATAAATACCGTTTATTTATGGGGTGTCTAGCTCAGTGGTATAAAGTCGGCCTGAGGATCCTGAGAACCCTGGTTCGATTCCCACAGGCGACAAACAATTTTCATAATTTCAAAAAAACCAGCTCTGTGGCTCCTCCATCACTAACATCTTTGGGGGCCGTGATTTGACGACTGATAACCGCACTTCACGCGTAAAATATATCACTTACCGAGATCTGCTTCGGAAGAGTGCCACACCCAGTAAATGGGTAGAAGGCGTGATGATATATGTTTATTTGTATTTTAGCTCGTCGAATCTCAAAGAGACTATAATAATTTCACAAAAAATGTAGGATAACTTCAAAATTAATAAAGTAAAAATACTTTGGACAGCGACAATTATTAAATTATTCAAAAAAAAACATGATTTTTTGGTCATCTACACAATTCGTAATATATAATTAAATAATTTCACTGGAGACGACTGAGGTGGATCTAGAATTTTTTATGAGATGGCTCAAATATAAAAATAAATAAACAGTAATTATACAAATATAAGTTTAATAAAAAAGAACATGAAACATTAAAAAAATAACTTTACATTAGAAATAAAAGTAAAATTATTTATAACTTCCATAGGGGTCTGAATTATATCGCGATGAATTTATTATAAAGCTGGTCCCGACAACATTTTCACTGTTATTGTAGGACGTAAATATGTTTTCAAAAATCTTAATGTCGAAAAAGAGCACTCATCTGTCATCACTGGAAGGCATAAAAGCAATTGAAATAATATTTTAATATTTGAATAAAATTCACTGGTTTCTGTAAACTCATATTTTTATAGATTTGGGTATGGTTTAAAGTTTAAATATTTCCCAAATAAATTATACAAACATAGAATACCATACTCATACAAATAAAAATAATATATACTCGTATTTTTTATAAGTTAATACCCTTGATTATACAGTTAGATTATTAGTCAATAAAACGTTAATATCTACTTATCAATTGACCAGAAATCAAAAGAACCTGGATTAAACCCTGACTTCGTTCAAATTCTTCTGTCGATAATAATTTCACAAATAAATAAATATGCAACATAGAACATAAACATATGATACATACAAATAAATAGTTTTATTCGATTTATTTTTAAATTTATACCTAGGTATTTATCAGCTGAACGGAAATGAAAAGATCTTGGGTTCAAATTCTGGCGTCGTGTGAAGATTTCTGTCTAAAACAATTTCACAAATAAAAACATACATATGCAACATAGAACATGAACATAATAATTTAAATTTAGTAAACATGCTATTGAAAATCGCTAATGGCGAATCATTCAGTTTGCAGATTTAGATCATCAATTGACTGCATTTTCGACTAATTCGATAAGTTAGAAAAAATACATAATTTGAATAGAGCATATTGCACATTTATCACATACAAGAAATAAACAAATTGTATTATTAGGGTTGTAACTTTATTTATTGAAATCGTTTTATTCGGATACATTTGTTTATAAAAGTTGGTAGATTACATTTTCCTATTATCCCGAAATTGTAGAATAATTAATTCTATTCTAGCGAATCTACAAATAAAATTTTTAATTAAATACAAACTCGGCAGAATTATTTAAAGAAATAATAGATCTAGGATTTCTAAACATATTCCTAATATAGCGATTGTGCTTCATATTTTGTTGACTATGCCTGTGAGTGTAGCAGAAGGAGAAAGATGATTCAGTGTTCTGAAAAGAATTAAAAACTTTCTGTGATCGACAATCTCCTAAGAGCGACTGCTGATATTAGATTACTCTGAAATAATAAATGAACATGCTAGTGCTAAAGCGCGAAAAGAGTCTGCTAAATAATTTGTATAATACATAATAATAATAATATTCAAATAACTATTATTTATCAAACATACAAAATAATAATCGGTGGATATTAAGCATAGCTGATTTTTAAATCCGTCTGAGAAAAAATATATTTAGTTGCATGTTGTTGAATTAAAACTTAATGAAAGATACAGTATAATAAATATAAATACATAAAGAATATTATAAATTTCACACAAATACAATACAAATAGTTTAATAATAATACTCCTACACAATCAAATATGAAAAGATCTCATATAAATACAATGATAATAGTTCAACAATAATACACAAGCAGTAAATCATTTAGGTACTAAAATGGCTAAAAGATTTTTCCACGACCATTACGTAATACATTCATTAAATGTAAGTTTCTAAATAGATAGATATAGAATATGATTCATTATTCAACACTTTTTAAGACAAACAGATTGCGGTTACTATAATAATGCAGCGCATTGTTCATTATTATTGTTATTGTCATGTTGCTTAAAAACAAGGATGTTGAAAGAAGGGGATATGTAATTCAAGTCAAGACTGTGAGGCTCGGCAGATTGACAGAGACAGAAGTATTATTTTCTGTACCGTGCTTAGCCTGCTATTGATTGACATGTGTCATAAAGAGATTTGAAATTTAAATAGACAGAACAGAATCATTCTCTCTAAAAGATTATAAATTTTTACAAGGAAACTGAAATTATAAACACTTTGTTACCATTTTATCCACAAAAATTATGTCCAATTCCATACAACACAAAAATTGAAACACAAATGACACTTCGTGGTTATGTTTACATAAAACAACGCTCCCTGACAACGTCTAAACGTCACTTTTCTTACATAAAAATTCAAAATATTTGAAAGAAGAAGAGATTTGGCTAAGCACGGTGCAGAAAAACTATTGTTGTCTCTTTCCCTTACCCAAGCCTCACTTTCAATGTCCTTGCTTAAAAACTACTAAAGTTTGACGTTTATCATGTAATCTGTAAATTGATTATTTTCCTCCAATTACTACCTAAAAGTTTAACTTTCTATCGTGGAAAAAGTATTGTATTGTTATTATTATTCATTCGGATGGTTACGGACCACGCCAACGGCTTGTGCCGTAAGTTCATCCTCATGAATAATTGCTATCATACCACGCTTGTAGAATATTTTTTTTTAACCTACGATCCAATGAGCTGACAAAATATTACATAAATACCAGTAAACATTAACAGGCAGATTCATAAAGCAGATTAGCGCTAACACCATTTTTTATTTCGTTTGTAACTCTCTTTTCAATATACGAAACAAGTTTATTTTAACTTGAGTTAAAAAGAGAGTTAATTAGCATCAAATTTAGTTCAATTCTTGAATCTGTTTTAATTTTAAACAGAGTTATAGATAATATTAAAAACGGTGTTAGCGCTAATCCGTTTTATGAATTTGGCTGTAACATTTTATTATTTTTCTCAAATTTTTCAATTTTGAAGGGTCTCAAAAATATCTGTTTTGAACCTCACATTTTTTCTGAAAGGCTCTGTAGAATCTTTTATGGTCCTGGTTTAGATAAGAAACAAAAGTAATATGTATTTTCTGTCTCGTCCGTAACGACAGCAAGGAAGTTGTTATTTCGTCCTAGCAGAAAAAATATAAATAAATATGTTGTTTTATATGCAACTGAACAATTCTGCTTAAAAGACACGAATTATGACTAAATTGTCTAAATAGAGTCTTGCATCAATCTTCAGATTTCGATTAACTACGAGTGTTTCAGTCTTGTTAACCAGTTAAACAAAATGTTTTGGAGCTATTCAATAAATTAATTTTATATTCACATACATACGAATATAGCGGGTAATGCGAAGAGGGAAGAGCGGGCTATATGCATTAGTAGTTTTAATTATAAAAATTAATATTCTCATTTCATAATCGGGAAAATTGAATTTAAAAGTTAGCAAACATTTCGTTTATATAACAGGTAGCCACAGAATTTGAATAAAATGCAAAATGGCCTTGTAATATAATATTAAGTTCTCAGAATTCTTATTTTATTATATTATTACATAGCTTAAAAGACAAAAGTATATACTAGTAATTTAATTAAATTTGAATTATTCATATTTAAGAAATATTAAATATTTTTTATTTAATAGTAAACGCGTTCTATTTGTGCCATGGCAAACAGCAACTTTTTAAAACGTTTTTACCTAAATTTTGAGGTAATAAACAGTTAAAAACAATCATTTATTTATTAATTTAGATCAGAGCTGGGCAGTAGCTAGCTACTTTTGTAGCTTAGCTACTAGCTTAGCTACATTTACCTTAGCTGTAGCTGCAGCTTAGCTAACTGTGAAAAAATATAGCTGTAGCTTGTAGCTGGCTACTTTTTTTTCTATTAGCTTAAAAATAACAACTGAAGCTACTTTTAAAGCTACTTTTTGTAGCTTAAAGCTACTTTTTATAGCTTAAAGCTACTTTTTAAGCCGAAGGTCAACAAAGTACGCATGCGTACAAGCTAAACCCACACAAAATAATTATTTGTTGCCGGTTCTAACTGGCTCTAATACGCAAAAATACACAGTAGGTGTCAGATGGTATTTGCTATTTTTGATATTTAGGTACATAATAGTAAATTAACAGTCATTATAACAAAAGACTAATGACAATGGCAAATTTAATTATTCCACAATAATTTAAAAAAGTAGCTTTAAAATTTAACAGCTACTTTAACGAAAGCTTTTAGCTGTAGCTTAGCTATATTTTACAAAATATAGCTTATAGCTGTAGCTTACCTACTTTTTTAAAGAATAGCTGTAGCTGTAGCTTAGCTACTTTTTTTAAGTAGCTTGCCCAGCTCTGATTTAGATGTAGAATACAACTTTTGTTTGATTTACTTTTCTCTAAAATAAATTGGCGAGCAATGAAGGCAGAAAAACTGTTTTTTTGTTACTATGATCTTAACCGAAAATCGGTTTTTCTTTCCTCATATGCGGGTCGTAAGTTACTATTCTGTCCCTAGGGAGGAAAGTAAGTGTTTTTTTCCATGTTTACGGTAGTTTTGTAGCAACCGTCAGCATAAATATTTATTTATTCATATATCGTAAGTATTTTTAAATTTTTTATGTAATTACATGCAAGAATGATCGCAGAAAAAAATCATATGTGTAGTAAAGTGTGATTACTATCTCTCGCGGGAGGAAATAATGCACTTTCCTCCCACTTTATACAAATATCTCTTTTATGTTGCGCTCAGTATTTATTAAGAATAATAATAATTCATTTATTCATTAGGTATTAAGATTATATACTAATTTTATGTAATAGGTTAAGGGCCAGATTTTCCATTTCCGTATAAAGTTCCTGATAAATATAACAAGGATAATTAATAAATACCGCATTAAAATAACATAATATTTTTTTAATTTATGGATTTCCATTCTATATTTCTTTTATTTATTCCGCTAATAATTATCGAGAATTTCTCCAGAGGTAAAAAGATCGGCTATTAGTCTTATTTTATAGTAAAATACTCGACAAAAAATCTAATTATAAAATAAGTTCTAACCTTTTGGTTGTAAGCTTGGTAAAATTTCCTGCCGCTACCGAATCATTCGTCGCAATAGCTGATAGATGGTGCTGATAAGCAATTTTGACACAACATTATTTTATCTTATTTATCTCCAGAAATTATCTTATCAAATAGCACGCGATCTCTCAGATTTTTATTAGGTAAAACGCTTCATCCTATGGACTCGGGATTTACCATGCAGTTTGTTCTCATACTAAGCAAAAAAAAAGCAAAACAAAAATGTATCGATAAAATCAAGAGGTCCTGTGAAAACTTCTTGTTATAAATTAATTGTATCAAGTGGGAAAAAATACCTGAAAATCAGATAAAAATTGTATGTTTTTTTTATTATTTCGCAATTCAAAATGTCATATTTCGTATGATGGGGTAATGACTCAGTGGTATCCGAGTCGGTCTGTGGATCCTAAGTTCCCTGGTTCGATCCCCACTGCCGACAAAACATTTTCACCAATTTAAAATTACCCCTGTGGCTTCTCCACCACTAACATCTTTGGGGGGCGTAATTTGACGGCTGATAACCGCAATTAAAAAAAAATAAATATATCATCACGCCTTCTACCCATTACTGGGTGCGGCACTCTGCTGAAGCAGATCTCGGTAAGTGATATGTTTTGCGCGTGAAGTGCGGTTACCAGTCGTCAAATCACGGCCCCCAAAGATGTTAGTGGTGGAGGAGCCACAGGGATAGCTTTTTCAAATTATGAAAATTTGTCGCCTGTGGGAATCGAACCAGAGACCTCAGGATCCACAGGCCGACTTCATACCACTAAGCTAGCCATCCCGCACTTCACGCGCATTAATATATCACTTACCGAGATCTGCTTCGGCAGAGTGCCACACCCAGTAATGGGTAAAAGGCGTGATGATATATTTATTTTTATTTTATATTTCGTATGACTAATTGTTACAAAAAGTTCCTTCTCTTGACTACACCACTGTATGGAACGAACGAAAGCAAAATTGAATGGATATATAATATTTGTGTAATAAATAGAAGCTTTCTAGTTTCCCATACTTTTGTAGTATAACAAGTAAAAGTGGTAGAATTAGATATGTAGTAATTGCGAATAACTTCAAAAGAATGTATGATATATAGCAGTTTTAAATCATTATGACATGCATATTAAACATGTAAATTAGATAGATAGATTTATAAGACACAATACTGGATATAATTGCACCATTATGCAGTTCAAACTTTCTATAATATGTTAATTATTTTTATGAAATGAGTGCACCAAAGCACTGAAAAAGGTCATTGAATATTTTGACACACATTTATGGAATTGTTCAAATAGTACTAATTATTAAATGGAAATTATATCTGAAAAAATTAATAACATGTTTGACTAACACCTAGCTATTCGAACGATTTAATGATTGCTCTACTAATAACCGTAATTTAAACTGAAGAAAATCAAGATCATGACACGAAAAATTAGAGAATGAATGTCACGATAAATTAACGATTAATTTACATTGGAATTATGAGAGCACGCCATTGATTTGTTTCGTTAACTATGACATTTCAGATAGTTACCGCCTTGTAGTTTATTGTATTTAATTACCAATGGTCCTCAACATTTTATAGATACCAGTTTCAATCAGTGACGTATTTTATATCAGGGACTCACACAACTTACTTTCGCGTAATAATAGAAATTGTAATGGAGTGGCTAGCTCAATGGTATGAAGCTGGCCTATGAATCCTGAGAACCCTGGTTTGATTCCTACAGGCGACAAACAATTTTCATAATTTCAGAAACTACCCCTGTGGCTCCTCCACCACTAACATCTTTGGGGGACCGTGATTTGACGACTGGTAACCTCATTTCACGCGCAAAATATATCACTTACCGATATCTGCTTCGGCAGAGTGCCACACCCAGTAATAGGTAGAAGGCATGATGATATATATTTTTTTATATATTTGTATCTGCATGAGTTAGCGTGGGCTAGATGACTCAGTGGTATTGAATCGCCCTGTGAATTTCAGAACCTCGGTTCGATTCCTACAACCGAAAAACAATTTTCACCTCATTAAAATGCTCCCCCGCTTCTAACATCTTTGGGAACCGTGATTTGACGGCTAGTAATCGCACTTCTCGCGTATAAATATATTACTTACCGAAATCTGCTACGACAGAGTGCCATACTCAGTAATGGGTAAAAGGCATGATGATACATTACGAATTAACATGAATTTTCAGGATTACAAACGAAGAGTTCGCTGGTTCAAATCTCGCTGACTTCAACTTAAAACGAAAAACACAATTATTATTATTACTATTTATTGTTTGGTCGTTGGTACAGTTGTATTGACAGGTCATATATTTAGAGCAAACACAAAATTTCATGAGGAATAAAGATTACATTGAAAACATTCAATTTAAGGCGCGAAACTTATCAGATAAACAAGCGCAGTGCGATATTCCCTTCCTTTCTTATCTTTTTGTTTCATTTTCAGTTACTGCACTGTGTGGACTTTTCTTTCATATACAAGTGCAGGCTATCGCTTTCATCTTTTCTAATCTTGTAGATTCGTTGTTAGTTTTGTTATTAGATTCGTTGTTAGGAGTAAGCGTGAGTAATTTGAGAAGTTTTATGCATATGTTACGTACGTCGAAGAAAGAAGATGAATGATAAGTGAATAGGAATGATTGGATAAATGTGATTGAGGGTTTGTTGTGTGATAAATGATTTCGAGTGTTATAAATAAATGAGATTATATTGAGTCATCTATGAATGTGGTTAAAGTGAGGGTGGTGTGTTTGGATGATATTTGACGAGGGCTGATTATTTGATGAATGTAATGAGTGAATATTTTATGAGTGATTTTAGGGTTCGTGCTACCCCATTTGATGGGATATAGCGTGAAGATATGTATGTACGTATAATGTTGTATACTGTAGAAGCAGTTTATAGATAAAAATGACATGTTTATTTTTAAAAAGCTTAACTGGTAGATCCTTTTAACAATCTGGTACGTAGTTATAAAGATCTAGTTGCAGCCAATTTTTTTAGATACTGCTTCACTTTAAATCTATTGGTTCTTAAGAAGTTAGCGGAATGATTGTTGTATGCATGGATATCATAGTTTTTCTTTAAATCATCGCAAAAGTGGATCTGAAATAAATTGCATCCAAGTGGTTCGAATTCCGCAGTTGGTTCTCTGTACTGTAATTAGAATTCATTTCTCTTTGTGCACCGTAGAAATAACTTCAATAACCTTGTCTAGAAATATTTTAATGGCATTTTTGACTAATCTTGCTTTCCTCACTTTCTTGCATTTTAACAATACAAGGTTCAGGTAGAATCTTAATGTAAAAAAAAAATTGTACGATCTTTCGTAAGGCCACGCGAGCTACTTAAGTATAATTATAACTATGCAAATCAATTTGACAAACGTCAAAACACTTTTTTGTATAAGATTGCAGTATGTATTAAAATTCAAACAATGCTGCTGCAGAAGAGTTATAAATTGAAAGTATTGGTATTAAACGAATAGTTACATCAACGCAATTTTATTCAGTTCTATTTGAATATAAACAACAATAATATTCTATAAAAGATTTTACAAATTTCGTCTAGTTCTAGTCACACATTTACAAGTTTATTAGCTTTGTGTAGCTTTACGAAAGGCCGTACAATTTGTTTGTATTAAAATTGTCGATTTTTAATTAATCAACGATTCGTTGTACATGAAGCTTGTTACCTATTTTCTAAACTCCCTGTATTTCAATGTAAATTTCTAGAATGTATGCTTAATAATTTCAAGTCCTCATACTCCGTTTAAAAAATAAATATTATTTTGAGGTTAACGACACTATCTGTTATAGGCTTACCGTAATTAACATTAAGTAACAAGCAGAAGCGGATTTAAAATATTTCGGACCCTAGGCAAAATATTTATTTCATTCCCTTTAGGACATAAAATTCTGCATCTAATCCAATAAACAAAAATAATTTTACATGCTTCGTTACAGCACAAATTAGATCTGAAAATAACGAAATTATCGATAACCATGAAATTGAAACAAAAGCTGTATTCCATTTGCCACTTGGTTCACTAAAATCAGTTCAGATAAATTAGAGAAATGAATTGAATTAAACAAACTAATGCACTTATTGAAGTGAATTACTTTAAAATAAATTAGAATCAGTCATTTTAGTACTGGAAATAAAGGCAGCGAACTGATCCAGCGAAATAAATAAATGATCTGGTTCAGTAAATGTAAGTTAAATCTGATCCAAATGGCAAATGGAATACGTCTAAAATTAACAAATATTTAACGTTTTATGTGTCAAAATAAATGACATAATAAATAAATTATTTTGACAGATTAAACGTCAAACTTTGTTTAATTTTGTTTCAGTTCCATGACTATCGATAGTTTTGAGGCTATTTTTGTTATTTTCAGATCTAATATGTGCCGTTACGAAGCATGCAAAATTAATTTTGTTTATTGGATTAGATGTAGAATTTTATGTCCTAAAACTTTTATTTGAAGCTGTCTTGCTCAAAATAATTAGGAAAGCAGGAAATTATAAAATTATGATTTTACATGTTAAATACCCATGTTCAAGAGTCGCGGTCACAACCCTGTATACATATTTCTATTATTTAAACTAAAAACTTGAATCCGGGCCCTAAAATTTTTGGGCCCTAGGCTATTGCCTCTTTAGTCTAGGCCAAAGTGCGCCTGTGGTAACAAGTTAAATAGCATTGTAAGTGACAAAAATTATAACTGCATTGAAAATACACAATTAAATTTCTAGTAAACTACAACAAGATGAACTAGAATGGTCAACAAACGTTCCTAAATAAAAATAGTAACTGCATCAATGATTTCAGTACATTTTGAGAGGCACCGTGCTAGATAAAGATGCATGTCGTTGATGAGAACATCACAATGCCTTTAATTGCAAAAGAAAGAAGACGAATCACTAGAGATGTGTTAGATTAGAATGTCACTGCAAATTGGTTGAAATACAAGACAATTCCTTGTAGGTGATTAGTTCCTCGAAAGTTTCAGTATCACTGGAATCCAATGACTCGTGCGAACTTCAGTTCCTAGTTGTTATTACACGTGAAGTTGCTGCGTAATATAATTTAATCGAATTAAAAGTGAAATTTATGAAAAATTCAATCTCCGAAGGTCAGAGCCAAGTTGTGGGAACTAATAAAAAATATTTCCTTTCTAAATCCTGTTCTATCGAAGCCGATTACCGATTCGGAAACGCTGGCAGTGTCGACAGCGGTGCGTTGCGCACGGCAACGACCTTGACGACAAATGCAACACTGAACCACCTTAACCTGTCTAGACTTTCTGCGAGAATTTAAATTATGTTGTACCGTTATTTCTGCGTCTTTTGCATTACCGATTTTGTTTTTATCGCCTAATTATTCTATAGCTCTTTTCCATTCAACAAAAAACTGTTTTTTATTTATTATTTGATATTTACTACGAGATCGTATATTCGTACAACTTTTTTGACGTAATATTTCGTAAAAAATTTAATGTCAACTTCATTCCTGGCATAACTGTTTATGCAGTTTTGTTCTTAAATAGGATACCTACGTTACAATTTTTGCAGCGTCGTAATATGTTTCATAAACAAAGGGGGCGTACGCGTAACACTTGCGCATTTTTATACTGTAAGAATTTTTAATGAAAAATATATCAATATTTGCACATTTAGAACACTTTATATGCAGATTCATAAAACACAGATTAAACTGCTGATAGGTACTCTTTTAAATTCTCAATTTTAGTAATAAATATTAGCCAGTTCCGAGTGTTAAACTGGATTTATAATGAAATAACGTAAGTAAAGCAAAGTAATAAGTAACGCAAGAAAATTATTGATTTATATTGAGAAACAGAACATAATACTGTTAGCCAATCAGAGGTATGTTGCAATTTCTTTTCATTTTTTTGAGTACTTATCGCACATAATTTTCCGACGACTTTGAACATATTCAGCTAAAAACAAATATAAACCAAAATTGATTAATGTAACCTCAAAAACTTAAGCTACATTCACAAATCGAAATTAGTTTTTGTTTTATGTTTTCCATTTTTGTTTTAATAACCGTGTAGACATGTTATCTTATGCAGCCATTCACAAATCAGTATTTAGTTTTGGTTTTAACACGAAAGTTTGCAAACTCCAAACTTATGTTTTAGTTTTACGTTTTATACTTAGGAATAGACCAATAGGACGAAGCGTAGAATGATGTAGTGATATATACTTGTCTCTTTCTATCATCCTTCGCATTGACGATAATCTAAGTTTGTTTTTATTCGAGTGTCAAAATTAATGAAAATAAATTAATATCTACTGTCTTATTATGATAATATTTACCTTGCTTTTCCAAAAACTACGAAAGTAAACAAACAACATATGACAGCACGTGTAACTTAGCACATCTGACAGTTACATTTACAGTATTACCGATCTTCTAAAATATATGATAGATGTCACTACTAACTAAAATCGACAAAAGCAAAACTATTTGTGAATGGCACCTAAAAACACACTAAAACATATAGCATAAAACAAAAACTAATTTCGATTTGTGAATGTATCTTTACAGTTTGTTTTCAGAGAATTTCCTTTTTAATTATTTTAGAAATTTATTGATGACTTGTCATACAGAAGTTTGTTGGCCTCTACAAAGTGTATTTTTTCTGACACAGTGACAGTGACAGCTGATAGATCACGGTCGGTAATAGATATTACAATGCGAAATTCAAATCGTTGACTTTTGATTGGCCAGCGGTAAGAAATGTTAGGTAAAGTAACGTAGAAAGATGAAAGTTGACCATCTCTTGCGTTGCTTACCTTACCTTACCGCTTGCTTTGCGTCAGTATAAATGGTTCTACTCCAATCACAAGTTTTAACTTGTTGCTTTACCTACAACTTTTGCATTACTTCATTATAAATCCAGCTTTACGGTGGCAAATAATACTAATTATACCCAACCGCACATTGGATTGGAGTACAGAATCGAAATCCTTTTCAAATTTACAAAATGGTTTTATAAACATTTGTTTCTATTTTTTGTTTTGATAGTTATCTAGCGGTCGCATGTGTAGGTAGTATTCCTATACCGAGTGTCTGTTTGATTTTTGTTACATACAAAATACAACGGTAAAATTTTCATTTGCAGTTACTTTTTCTTCTATTTATTTTAAAATAAAGTTATACATACAGAGAGTAATCAAAATTGAAAATTGGTGCAAGATAAAATTGTCAATAAAAGACTAATTGCAGATTGCCATAAAGAATAAATCAAATAATAGTTTAACGGAATATAAAAGTTAAAATAACTTCTTTTATGTACAACTATAAAATAATACATTCATTATGAATTCAACTCTAAATACATAAAATTGCTCATATTACAGTAGTATAATATGAAAGTTCACGGTCTATTTTCAACCAATAGCAATCAAGTATTTTCTTAAGTTTCAAGCACGTAATTTGTCGTTTGTTGAGCCATGACAGATATAAGTAAAGTTAAATTTTACTATTTTTGTTTCGTGTATAGTATAGTATTTGGTCCCCGTATAATGTTTATATTATATGCTCATTAAATAATATATTATTATTTCTCATGGCAATCTATAGCGTGAAAGTGACAAATTTTATTTTGCATCTATTTCGTGAATAAACATATTTAATTTTTAAAATGGACTTATCTGAAACAATTTTAATTCGAAACATTTTGTTTTTATTTTCATCTCAACCCGAACCCTAAAATTAATGAGATAGAAAATACTGCCGCATTGATATTTGATTTGTGGTTACAAAATACATAATAAATATCGGGGTTCGTATTCAACTATCAAAAATTTTAACTTAAAAAATGTAAACATCGAATATTTACTCAATACAAAAATATATTAGTTGCATATTCTGAAGGATCCGAATTACATTTATTTTCTACAGACCGGCATACAAAACTACAAGAACATGATTTAACTGACGAATTAAAATCTTAATTTAAATTATTTATTGACCACTGCTACGATAATTTATTAATGTATGAAACTAGTAGTGTAATGTTTGAGTTAAAAAATTGCTGCCGGAGTATGTATTACAAATTATTAACTGAGGACTATCCTTTTATCTTATGTTGCAATAGTTCAGAGCGATTTGCAATCGTAAAAGCAATAGTTCGTATTAGATTTTCTTTTTTTAGGTTTTTCATTGCAAAAATTTAAAATTCACGTACTTTTACCCTACAAACATGCACATAAATGAAGTAGTCCCACCACGAGAAGTTATTTTTTTACCGCTAGTTGGCGTATTCAAGCGCTGGAATTTCAATATTTTGTATTTTATTTGCGTATTTCATTTATTTTTGTAGAATATGGTTAGTTTAGTAGTATATGTTGTTAGGTAAATAGTTATTAACTGTAAAAGTAGTCTGTTGTAGTTAGGCTACCTCAGTGTCAGTAGCATTATATATATATATATATATATATATATATATATATATATATATATATATATATATATATATATTTATTTATGGGGTAATGGTTCAGTTGGTATCAAATCGGCCCGTAAATCCTGAGAACCTCGGTTTGAACCCCACAGCCGACAAACAATTTTCACTAAATTAAAAATTACCCCTGTGGCTCCCCCACCACTAACATCTTTGGGGGCCGTGATTTGACGGCTGGTAACCGCACTTCACGCGCATAAATATATCACTTACCGAGATCTGCTTCGGCAGAGTGCCACACCCAGTAATGGGTAAAAAGGCGTGATGATATATTTATTTATATTTATTTATATATTGTTCATATTTCCTACGTAATAAAAAAAAGTAGAAACCCGGTGTATGTCACCATATACATTATGTGGTGAATATGCAGGTATTCATAATTACCGAAAATTAGGTTTGGTTAATATAAGTAATTTAAATTAGATCAGGTTAAGTTAGTTAATCACATTCTCCGGCAGCGGTAATTTGTATAATTGCCGGATTATCATATTACTGTTAGACATTCCAAACATTTCAAATAATTGTAGTCTTATATTAAATGGAAGTATTTAGTTAAAAATTTAATCTCATTATAAATCTGCCAAAAATGCGTTATATTCTACAAGAAATACTTACTACAACAAAATTCTTATTCAAATGTAAGTACAATATTAACAAATTAAAAAAAAAGAATATAATAAAATCGAACATATCAAGCCATTCCTAAAAAGGCTTAGCGACGTCCATGAATTTGCCCACGTATTTGTTTTCTCTATAATATTTAACTATAATACAACTGGAATATTTCATAAATGTGTCGTAAGTCAATACTGGTCAATAGAACAATTAAGATCATTTAAGAATACAAATTAAAAATGTAAAAGTTCAAAAGTGTTCCACGGCGTAACAATTTATCTGCCACACCTACTGGCGCAGATTTATATGTAGTTCGTAATTTAGAACAGAGAGCATAGCATAATATGCGCATTTCTCTTATTATTTGATCGGACTGATACATGACCATGATATTTAGCTATTCGACACAATGTAAGGTAGGCGAAA
Organism: Pterostichus madidus; assembly: GCA_911728475.2. Lineage (NCBI taxonomy): Eukaryota > Metazoa > Arthropoda > Insecta > Coleoptera > Carabidae > Pterostichus > Pterostichus madidus. The sequence goes on from OU452307.1 coordinate 21,024,150, forward strand.
AGAAAGCCTCCTTCAGTCCTTCCTTTATAATCTCATATTTTGACATTTAGCATAGCTGTGCAATTCGTGGAGAATAAAATATTTTGAAAATATCTTATTGTTCGAAATTTTTATTTCAAGGAAAACAAATCAATTAGATGATAATAAAGCTAACAAATATTGGTATTTAAATCTATTTTATTATTCATCTGTCAGTAATTATTCAATATTTAAAATAAATAATAAATTTCAAGGAGATTTAAGTTGAGAATAAAATTCTATGATCCATCTGCAACATTAGAAATTATTGTTGCCGCTCATAATGGTATAATTCACATCAATAATAATTTATATGCGATAACTTTGACAAGTATTTACCATAAAATATAATTAAATGGATTGGCTATAATTACTAATTACATAAAAACATAAGACTAAATTTTATCTCAAATTTTAATTCTTCTACATTCTCTGTTCTTATAAAATGTCAATACCATATACGATATATTATGACCGTTAATTCAATTCTAGTGTACATGCATATTATATTCTTACACAAATAATATAACACATTCATCATGTTTGATTTTATCAAGTATCTTTTAAAGATTTATAACATTTTTTTTTATAAATAATTTGGAAAAACATTATTGTAATAGATATTTTTAGGACTCAGAAAGTGTTAACACTTCCATGTTCTATATTATTTTTAACAATGTTAACTTATAACATCAAAATTTAATTTTTTCAACACTGTCAGTATTGTAGAGGTACATTTACATTTTAAGATTAAGCATGTTTTTTAAATATTGATATTAAAACTAAATACGAAGCGATGGGGTAATGGCTCAGTGGTATCAAGTCGGCGTGGTTCGATCCCCACAGCCGACAAATTATTTTCACCAATTTATAATTATCCCTATGGCTCCCCCACCACTCACATCTTTGAGGGCTGGTAACCGCACTTCACGCGCATAAATATATAACTTACCGAGATCTGCTTCGGTTGAGTACCACACCCAAAAATGGGTGAAAGGCGTGATGATATATTTATTTATTTAACCCTTTCAGGACGGGTGCATTATTTTATTGAATAATTGATTATTTTTAGGATCTATAGTGTGAACTAAGTAAACGAAACATAAATTATTGAAAAACAAAAATGAATTATTATTAATATTTACAATAACACGTGGTCCCATTTGGGTACCACTAGGCCAATAGGCAAAAAAAATATTTTTAATGAAATTTCGTGATATTATTTTGCTTATCATTATGACAAGATATGTAATGCCATATTGTTCGATGAGGATTAGGCTTTTACCTACAATTAGCACACCTAACTTTGCTCCCAGTGAACTAATTTATCCGTTCTTTGTTCTAACGGAACAGAAATTTTGATTCTGCTGACGGATTTGTCGATACTTGCGTTTGATTTTTTTTTACGTCATTGCAGGATCAGCTCCTGTTAGTCATTTCAGTGCCAGTAAACCATCTTTACACATCCTGCAATCAGATAGATCTCTTTTCGTATTCTTCTTCAACAACCTCTAACAATTTGCTCATTTTCGCTGTGGATATTTTAGATCCGTCCGAAGGAATGTCGTCTAAAAGCCCAAACACCTTATCGCTGGTCAGTTTATTTAATGCAAGTTTTCTACTAATCTTCGATATTTACAAAAAAGAAAAACATAAATAGTGGTACCGTTTGGAACCACAGAATACAAAGTCAATGAAATATCATAAAAACATATATTTCAAGCTTTAATTACGGATTATTGCTTATTAGAATGTGAATGAACAAATTAATACTGTATTTACCAAATATTGTTGATAATATTTCACTAAACCACAAAACAATAACAAAAAAACAACCTTACAATACGATAAGTCTCGAACTGCTCCATACATACAAACAATTTCGTAGTACATGGTAAGTGCAGTTTCTAGTGTAGGCGCGCAGATAATATAACTCAGTGCCGGTGGTGGTTCCAGCTGAAGACTACTAGGAAACTAAGGAAAAATTCATATATGTGTGATTCCACCGTGGAACCACTAAGCTTTAAAGGGTTAATTATTTACTTACGTAGCTATGAAAAAATTAAAATGAAGTATCCTCGTTGATTGGATTTCCTGGCTTTTATTTACTAATTATAAGTACATGACGAAGTTTCGAACCTTGGTTTGGTTCATTTTCAAATGAGGAAGAATTAATTGTAGATAACAAACAAGTCAATAACTATGATATTTATTTTATTATCTAGAATTAATTCTTCCAGACTTGAAAATGAATCAAACCAAGGTTCGAAACGTCGTCATGTACTTGTAATTAGTAAATACAACTCAGGAAATCCAATCAACGAGGAAATTTTATTCTATTTTTTTTCCCATTTTACATTCTTTATTCCTATCAAAAATACAAACAATGAAAGTAATTATGTGCTCACAAGTTATCATATTGTTTATTTAAATAACTTTTGGAGTAAAAATTTAAATTTTTCTATTAATGACTGTTTTGAACTGTGCAAACTATGTATGTTGAAGAATAGTGTTAATAAATTCAGTTCGCATAATAATGATTATTTTTTGTCGTTTCTCAAAACCAATGAAATGCTTCATTGTATGTCACGTGTCTGCGTTTTAACCAATCCTGTCATTATTATAGTGAGAATAAAGCTCTTGTGATTATTCCCGGGAATTATCTCTGTAGATGCTGTTTTGTTTGTGACAAGTGATAGGTACTTGTCAAATAATTATTTAAAATTGTCAACGCGTCAAGTAAAATGTGTGGAAAAAATCTATTTAGTTGTATTTTAGATACAGAAATACACCAACAAATTTTTGAAACAACTTCCAAGAATAAATTAATAAGTAATCAATCGAAATGGACCCAGTTCAAAATCTTTTAAGCCGGTTGAATCAACCTCAACAACTAAGTCAAAAAATAATTTAATTAAATATAACTCGAGAGTTAGATAAATTAGAAAATAATTCTCCAGTATCTTTCTCACTGATTACTGATAATTCACATTTTACAATATCTGATTATTTGATTGTTGAATCATAATCTTTCATTTATTGTTGTGTTCGCCACAGTTGTAATTTTTCATTGTTGTAATCAAATATTACCTTCCTATATTATTAATGTGTAATAGTTTTTCTTCTTCAATCCATAAAATCTTACGAATGAAGGTGCGCCTTAGCAAATTTTATATAGTCGGCGCCTCTAGTCAATGTTAATGCTTTTTATTTAATAAATAATATTATTTTGACTTGATAATGCATCCATGTATACATCCCAAACGTCGTCACAAATAAAATTTAAATTCAATAAAACCATTTTTCCAAATATCAAGAATTATGTTTTCAATCCGCAGTAGAACTTAAATTTAAATTTAGCTTAAGTAAATTTTTAAAACAATTGAAATTATGTATCAATTGTATGTTACAATTGCTGTTAACCATTCGATTCGATATTGTCCATTTAAGGTACTTAAATTAAAAAATTATTCATATAACTGACCAGTTTTTATTTATAAAATTTATTTAAATAAAATATAAATATATCACGCCTTTTACCCATTACTGGGTGTTGCACTCTGCCGAAGCAGATCTCGGTAAGTGATATATTTAAGCGCGTGAAGTGCGGTTACCAGCCGTCAAATCACGGCCCCCAAAGACGTTAGTGGTGGGGAGCCACAGGGGTAATTTTAAATTGGTGAAAATGTTTTGTCGGCTGTGGGGATCGAACCAGGGTTCTTTGGATCCGCAGGCTGACTTGATACCACTTACAAACCCGTCCAAACAGGATAGGTTTAACCAGAAAGCGCATGAAATTACCATTTTAGACACACAAATTTCAAAGACCTTTCTATAACAAAAATAGCCAAGTATTGCAGTTACTAATATGATCTTTTAATAGTAACCTCCCTAGCAAGTATTGTTGATCGAGGGCCCTAGCAATTGCTATACCTATATAGCAATAATTTATGTTACATATAAAAAAATAAATAAATATATCATCACGCCTTCTACCCTTTACTGGGTGTGGCACTCTGCCGAAGCAGATCTCGGTAAGTGATATATTTTGCGCGTGAAGTGCGGTTACCAGTCGTCAAATCACGGCCCCCAAAGATGTTAGTGGCGGAGGAGCCACAGGAGTAGTTTTTGAAATTATGAAAATTGTTTGTCGCCTGTGGGAATTGAACCAGGGTTCTCAGGATACACAGGCCGACTTCATACCACTGAGATAGCCATCCCATATTTATTTATGTTACATAATTGGCCAAATTGTAGGTTAGTAAAGAATAAATATACCTTTTTTATTATTTTTGACGGATCAGTGAAAAATAATATAATTAAATAAAATAAGTAAAAACATCCAAATTATTTTGCGATAAATTATGTTTTAGCAAAGAAGAAAGAAAATATATTTAGATAATAATAAAATTTGCTATAGTCGCATTTTAATTAAATAAACTCAAGCAAATTGAGTAAAAACACAATAAATTCTGTTTAAAAAGCAATAATATGTAATAAAGTTGAATTTTAAGAGGTATGTAGATAATATTAATATAATTTTTTCATACAAAAACATAAACGCTATATACCTCAAAATATGTTTCAATGTCCCTATAATATAAGGAAAAGTCGTGTGAAAGTGATATGTATTCAACTCTTACAGTATTATTAATTAACAGAGATGTTGGGAAATTGTTAAAGATTGCGGTTTACACCCACGATAAAATTCCAAATATAATCAAATCAGGAGATAAACACAAATGCAGAAGGATGTAGTCGAATGAAAGATATAAAAATTCTGGTACTGTTTTCCGTAATCCTAAATCCCACGCTTTGCGGTCGTGATCGGAAATTCCGAGAACAAAATCTAAGATAATCTCGAACAAGGAAACTTTTTGTTACTCATTCTTAGTGCAAATTCAAAATGGCGGCGTTTCGGTTACAGTTACCGTTTTACATAACGGCAGTTTGAAATTTTGATACATCTATACTTCGATAGAAACTTGTCAGTACTTCACGCAACTTTTTAATAAATTTCTAATATCAATTACTGATTAATTAATTTCACAAACTGGCCACGCCTGAAATACTCGGTAAATCATTATAAATGTAAATATGTTTGATTTATGTAATTAGGATGTTGGAATTCTTTGAATTCTTTTTTTTTTAATTGCATAATTTCTTGTTTATAATTATAAATTTTATAAGTATCATTGCAATGTAGGTAATATAAGTATGTATAAATAATACTTTATTACAGTAAAATACATAAAAGTAAAATAGGATTAACAAAATAAATTATATTAATTACAGAATGCCGAAATGGTGGTAATTTACAGAGTAATCATGAAATATAAGGGTTGTCATTATCTTATCGATCAGTAACAGATAATGATCGAGTTGTAGAATAAGGGAATATTAGTTGAATTGGCAATAAGTTATTGTAGTCGATGAATTTGCACAAAATGTTTATAGTAAGTGTTTCATATTTTTTATCGTAAGTTTATTTTAACGTGAAACGTGGGATTTGCCATACCATGATTACGAAGTTGACAGCTATGTATCAGAGCGTTCATTTTAAATTGAAAACATGGCGGGCAAAATATTTTGAATTATCTATTATATTGAATTGATAATGGTTTTTAGTAACTAAATAGAAGGTAATGATTTGAATAAATTACTGGTTACAGACTTTGTGGTCATAAACTTTATTGTTTAAGATGAACGACGTTTCAGCCAATGGATATGGCCATTTTCAGGTCAGCTAACACGCATAATAATTATGTATGTATCAAGGATGAAAACAGGTGTTCCTGACCTAAGGCATGATTATTAGCACGAGGCACAAAGCGCCAAGGGCTAATAACATGCTCAGGATCAGGAACGCTAATTTCAAAATCAGGTATTCACAATAAACAAAAATTTTCATTCTGTTTATGTATCTATAGGAAATTATTTGATTTTGGCCCTAGGACCAAAAACATGTGTTTAAGCTCGCTTTTCATTGCTAAAACATATTACTTTCGGTCCGGTTGTGCATAAAAGGAATTTTAATTTAGGTGTAAAGACCGAAAAAATAATAAACGAAATGCAACATGTCTGCTGCGGAAGAGTCAAACGAAGATTGCGTTTGACTCTTCCGCTCGAAGATGCTTCGTTTAAGAGATATTTGCATATAAATGTATTGATAATAATGCAATAATTTCACAGGTTTCATTGTAGCAATATCAGCTGAGATATTTGCACCTTTATAAAATATTATTTTCAGACGACCACGTACGTATAAGTGTAACCATAACAACATGTACTGGTATGTTAGTATAACGCACACTTCTAACATATTAGGTGAAGTTCCACTGATTGACAACAGATGGCGTTACGATGAAAGAAAATAATAAAGTAAATGAAAAGAATTTGTATTATTATTTAAATCGAAGTTTTGGCAGATTTTTCAACACATTTGCACAGATAAATCTTATTATTTTAAATTAATAATTACTTGTTTACTATAATTTTAGCATTATTTAAGATTTTGACAGTATTACAGTAGGTATCGCGACACCTAACCTCAAACGTCAAACGTCAACGCTTATCTACAAAAATGCATCAGCTGTCAAAGTGTAACAACATTGCTCTTGTAAACTTTTTTTGGAAATATTTTGTGGTCGTTTGAAAAATAGTGTACATAACTCGCTGAAAGTGTAATAACTGTGCTCGTGTACTTAAATCACTCGACGCTACGCGCCTCGTTTTTCAATTTGTATACTCGCACGTTATCTTACACTTTCGATGCTTATATGTTATAATAGTTTTATAAAATGAACAATAAACACTTGCTTGCCTTCAGTTGCAAACTCATCCTAACACTGTAGATATTCTAATTTCTCTTTATTAATGCAAACGCTGCTTCTGATGTCCACTTGTTCCTGCCTCTTTAATTAATCCACATTTTGTTAAATTTAAATAAAAATCAAATGTAGCAAATACGTAATTGAAAATAATGGATGCTATTCAGTAGATTGTATTCCTATTGTATATGCAAATTTTCTTTAACATGCCATATCGAATAGTTTCCACTGTAAAACTTTTATAAATTATTTATTTTAGACATTTGAAATAAAGTAGGTAAAATATTTTTCCTACAACTGTGCGATTTCTTTGTTATTACGTAACTATAATTGCCTTGGTTACGTATGGAAAGTAGATGAATGCAGACCAAGTGCGTTTCCGAAAGCAAAGAAACACTAGTGCGGAAAGTGCTTCATTACGTAACTGTCAAAAGAATATTGTTTTGACAGCGATTTAAATTTCGCGCCGAGCGCGGAATTCATATTTTGCCCACAGACGCTTATGGAAGAAGAAGATACGATGAACCAGCGCTAGTAAATATGCAGTAGTATATTTTGACGTTTATAAACGTAACCTTAATTTGCAGTATATCTAATCTGTAGACAACTAATAAAAAGAACCGAACAAAGTAAAATATATCGATAAATGGTTTTATTTAAAGAGTAAGTGAAATATATCATATTTATTGTTTGTGTATATTATTAATACAGTTGTTATAGTTGCTTATATTGACATAATGTAAAGTGGAAACTTTTGTGTCTAAAGAAACATTGATTTCTTCCGTACCTGTTCATATTATTAACAGTAATATTATTGGTAACAATTTCGGAAGCTTCAGAAGTACCAGCAGCAGGTTGATTGTCATTGTCGAAAATAGATCCAACATAGTATGATCCGGAGCTTCAATTACCTTTGGAGGTGTTAATGATAAAGAAGAATCACTCACTGTACTATTCCAATCAAGATGATTTTGAAGAAATTATTTTGACGTTAGTGAAATATTTTTAAATAACGTAGAACAATGTGCAAGCAATCAACAAACAAACCATAGCAACGCCGTAAAACATCGTTCTCATGTAATATCATTAAAATTTTATAAATTTTAATAATATTTTAGTGATTTACTAAATCGCACAGTTGTAGGAAAAATGTTGTTTATAACTATTTTGTACTCGCTGCATTCAAAATAATGTTTACATAACCTTGGCAACCGATGGAAAGTTTGATTATGTGCACTAGTGCGCAAAGTAATTAAAAAAATCACCCATTTTATATGATTCTAAATTTTGACTATTAAAACACTATTTGTACTTATTTATATACACACATTTTAAGGAATTTATAAAAGAATTAGAGACATTAGACATATTTTAACAAGCTTTACGAGAAAAAATTAACAATTTGTTTTCAAATAACAAATATCAATACATACTTAACTGTCAATATAAATTCACGCTTCAAATTTAATAAATTTCTTCATCATATAATTTTTGCTCGTTACAAAAATTATTGTACAAAACTCGTGCGCGAAGACGCAATTTGCACCATTCTCGCACTAGTTATGTAAATAGCTATATATACAATACGAGTAAAATAATTTAGAAGTACTTGGCACCGGGAAATATACATGTCCAATTGTGTAGAAATTTAAAAATTGTAATATACTTATAAGAATTTGTTTGCACAGAATTTCTGTATTACGTTCTGAGATTGATTTTTCAACATGACAAATTTGCTCCAAAATAAATTAGGAGGTAATAATCCAGGGATTTGAATCAGTGCATGTGTCACATACAAAATGGGGGAAAAGAACACATTTTCCATTGTGATTCACCCTTACTTCCACCCCTAAATACCACAATATATATATATTTGATGGATAACCACAAATTGTGTGTCAACCACTCTCTCTATCCCTGTAGTATTAGCAAACGTATCATTTGCTTTATTGGAGAAAAGTCATTACATTACAAATGACTATCAACTAGAATTAATTGCATACACACCTTAACGGTATGATACAGCGTACAGTCCGATGCTATCACATCACAGATAAAGTCGGTGCATGAATCAGCTAATTAACGCAGGTAGACAATAGAAGCAATTAGTAAAGGCCGTGTGACACTGGTGTAGAGTATGTGTTTGCGCTGTTGGACATGCGCACGTGCAACGGCCTTGACTTCTGTGCTTTGCTAACCTATATTTTTTATTCGTGGGAAGTGCTATTTTCTATTAATATTTTTATTTTTTTGTTTGTTGTTTTGTTTTGATCTCAACTTGTTTTCATGTCGTCAAAAAACTGCTCAGTGTTCGATGGTACTCGTACATTTTTATTCTATTTTAATTATTTAATTACAACTTTCGGCATTTATTAAAATAATAATATTATGGGATAAAAGCACAGTGGTATCGTGTCGGCCTGTGAATTCTAAGAACTCTGGTTTGATCCCCACAGCAACATTTTCACCAATTTAAAAAATTACCTCTGTGGCTCCTCCACCACTACCATCTTTGGGGCCGTGATTTGACGACTGGTAACCGCACTTCACGCGCAAAATATATCATATACCGAGATCTGCTTCGGCAGAGTGCCACACCCAGTAATGGGTAAAAAGGCGTGATAATATATATAATAAGAAAAAAAGGAAAAAAAAATTCAACACTTGCCAAAGTTCCACTAAATTACAGCACATTTGAATCAACTTATTAGGTATCATCAAAGACTGGTCAGTTCAGCTTTAACCGTAGACGCGTTTCGTCCTTTAGGGACTCATCAGTTTGGTGCGATCAACTATCCAACTATCGCACCATACTGATGAGTCCCTAAAGGACGCTGAACTGTCCAGCCTTTGATGATGACCTAATAAGTTGATTCAAATGTGCTGTAATTTTGTGGAACTTTGTCAAGTGTTGGAATTTTTTTTCCTTTTTTTCTTATTTTATTAAGACTTAGTTCCACATCGCAATTGACAATTTGTCTTTGTTTTATTTATTCATTGACAATTTGTCTTTGTATTATATGTATATATAATATTTCTGTTCTATATGATAATTTATTTTCTATTAAATCGTACAATAATGAGCTACTTTAGCTTCGCAGAATCGTAGTGTAAAAAACCACTTTAACTTCGATTTTTTTCGATCAATTAGAGCTGTTCCTATCCACCGATCGCTCACGGTTGTCAACTCTCCTGTTTCAGGCCGGAGAGTCAAGTTTTTACTGCAAATTTCCGGGTGCCGGTTTAATAAAAAAAAATCTCCATGTTCTAATAAATAATAAATTCAAAGTTTATATCTATGTTAACTCCAGTTCTTCAAAATAACACTTAATATGTTTTTGATTGATTTGGTAACTTCTTTTTACCTCTTTATCATGAGAGTAATGTCATCTATATTTGTTTCGTTCTGAGAGGACGCGAATTTTTCTTTATAATTATTATTTATTTTTATAATGAATAATTTATTTATTCGTCCAAAATTATTTTTTTTTTTTTGTTTAATTACCTATATTTTTATTTTAAATATTAATAATAATTCAAAAGATTGGGTAGTCGTTCTTTTTATCGTCGAAATGCATATACCCTTTTTTAAATTAAAATCTCCGGTTTAATATTGAACAAGAGGTGGCAACCATGACCCAAATGTCATACTTGTTTGACAAGTGTAACTAACCTAAGTGTAACTGACCTAAATATTATGTATTAAATTTAAAATAGTTCTATGATTTTATAAAAAAATACTATATACACTGCGACTATAAAAATTTTTCTTACTCACATGGTTATTTTAATAATACTGCCTATTCGTACTAAAAAATGTTCTTTTATGTCTTCCTAGTTCATTATTGTTTATTAATACCATGAATACAAGAAACATTATTTAGTTTATAATGCCCTAAGGCAGTGTTTCCCAAACTTTCGACATATGTGTACCCCTTCTATAATTTTCGTAACACTGTGTACCCCTCGTCAAACAAAAATGCATATACTTTAATAACAATTAAAATATATTTATTTTTCTCATATTTTAGTACATAAACAAAATAATAATAAACAAAAAATAAAATTAATTCATAATAGAATATAAATAAAATATATATTATAAATAAGATTCATTATAATCAGTGGGGCAGAGAGAGAAATTACCCCTTCTCTCAAAATCACGAGGGGACAAAGTTATTCATAAAAATAACCCAAATACAAAAAAGAAAATTGAGAAAAGTAAAAAAGGGCACTTTTGTTCTGGTTTTAGAAAATTTGTAGGTTCGATGAAAAGGATGCCACTCTAATTTAATCATTTGACATTACTTTTTATGTATAAGTATTTTAATACAAAATTTGTTTGTGTTATTGGTAAAACGTAAAATTTAGTTCAATAAAGATGTTCATATAAATCAAATAATTATTTAATAAAAAGATATCCTTTTTTTGCTTGTCAAATGGTTTAGTGTTGCTTCCCCATTCAAAAAAATGTTTGTAATCGAAAAAATAATAATAATAATAATAAGTTGCTTGTTGCACCAGGCGTAGCAAAAGCCCGGAGCCACATGTACCCCTTCAAACTCTTCGCGTACCCCAGGGGGTACGCGTACCACACTTTGGCAAACACTGCCCTAGGGTATCAAGAGTGACGTTACTAAGTAATAGTATCAAAAACTGACATTTCTTCTATTCACAATTGCCAGGTAATACATTATTTATTATTTAGGTTATTCAAAATTACTATTAAGACATAATACTATATAATATTCATGGGCGTCCGCAGGGGGGCAAGGAGGGGCGCGCGCCCCCCCTGGATTTTAACTAGGTTGATGACTACGACTCTCGAACATAGGACTTTAACATATAAAACTATAATTTAAAAGTTTTAGTGCATAAAATTCTGCATCTGAACCAATAAACAAAATTAATTTTGCATACGACACAAATTAGATTTGAAAATGAGGAAAATTTCCTCAAAATTATCGATAGACATGAAATTTAAACCAAATTAAACAAATGTTTAACGTTTTATTTGTCAAAATAAATGAAATAATAAATAAAGTATTTATTCTGACAGTTTTGTCAGATTGAACGTCAAACATTTGTTTAATTTTGTTTCAATTTCATAGCTATCGATAGTTTTGAGACAATTTCAGTCATTTTTAGATCTAATTTGTGCCGATACAAAGCATGCAAAATTAATTTCGTATTTTATGCCCTTATACTTTTATTTGAAGCTTTTTCTTTTAAATAATTAGGAAGCAGGATATTTAAAACAATATGATTTTACATGTTAAAGTCCTGTGTTCGAGAGTCGTGGCCACCACACTGTGTATGTATATATAAATAAAATAAAAATTAAATTATAAGTTTGAAGATAATAAATTCAAGCTGAAACTGAATTTCCAGCAGTATTCTTATGGCCAGCTAGCGACATGTTCCCTATCGTAACGATTGAGTAATCTCAAGTTTAAGTTTACACAGATACGAAATATTAGAAAATAAAAACGGTAAAACTGCTAAATCGGAATTTATTGAAGAAATGGTGTCAATTTAAGGAAGAGTTATTCAAAAATTGTCTTTTCTCTTCAATTCAAACCCAGACGACAAAGACTAGTAATGTATTTCACAAATTTAAATATTTTTTTTATTCATTTGTTACATGTATTTGTATTTATGTTATGTAAAAAAAAATATTTTAGAAATTTATGTATATCTATCTGAGAGTTTTTTGCGACTTTGTGAGCATGGTCCTCGGAAAGCAAAAACATTTTCGTAACACCCTAGGTACATAAATAACTATTATTATTCTAATAGTCTTCTTACAAAACGAGTCATGATAGGTGGTACTATTTTATCTGATACTCGTATAACACAAAATGTAATATCTTACGAGGACAGGGTGAAAAGTCCCTGAAAAATGAAACAAGAAATGATTTATTTGGTCAAAACATATTTTATTTCACATAATCTCCTTGTAGGTCGATACACTTCGTCCAACGTTTTTCTAATTTTTCGATCCCTTCCAAATAATACGATTTTGGCAATCCTTTAAAATAGGCGTTTGTCTCAGCGATGACCTCATCGTTGGAGCCAAATCTCTTTCCGCCGAGCCATTTCTTCAAGTTTGGAAATAGATAAAAATCGTAGGGGGGCAAATCTGGAGAATATGGTGGATGATGAACTAATTCGTAGCGCAATTCATGCAATTTTGCCATTACAACTGCGGTCGCGCTTGTTGTCAACAGAGAGCAAATGCGGCACCCATCTGGCTTTCTCATATCCAAAAATTTATGCAAAATATTCCGTACCCGTTCGGTTGAGATGCTCATAGCCTCAGTAACCTCGTGCTTTTAACTCGCCGATCGTCCAATATCATACCATGGATTTTATCGACGATTTCTGGCGTTGTAACCTCAATTGGACGACCAGAACGTTCGGCGTCCTTTGTCATCAGTAAACCACTTGAATAGTTATAATCGATGGTCAGGAGTCCCTATAAAGTTTAACAAGCGATGCTTTGGCTTGCGTAATGTTTTTTCCACGCAAGAAATAATGTTTAATCAAGACGCGAAATTCACTTTTTTCCATGTTTTCAAAAATCTTCAAGTTTGCTTGCTTTCGATGGATGTCAAAACAGAACTGAATGACATATCAGTCAGAAAATTTTAATGCGATCTAGTTAAAGATTGTACATCTCAAATGTCACATGAGATTTGCGATCGTGGCGCCATCTGTTTTATTTTTCAGGGACTTTTCACCCTGCCCTGGTAAAATTTTCTATTTTATTAATAACATAAAACTTGAGAATGAAATTGGTGTATTGTAATACATATTATCAAATTCCTTGATGTCTAGACAAGAATGTTAAAAATACATTATTGTGTATATTACTGTTTTGTAATCCGGATGTCAGATGTAAACTGTCCATTTCCGGAAGTCCAGCGCATTCTCAGTTTGAATAGAACTCAGTGCGTACGCACTATTGTGTTAATACAACCGCGCGATAAAGTCTATTTTTACTGCGTTTATTTAAACTGCATTTCATTGCCGCTAACATGCCACGTGCCCGCAAACCGTGAGCCAAATTTCGCACAATCAATGCGCGTAACAATTGCGATTCTGCCGCCGAGCAATGCTGCTTAATTGTAGAAACGCCGCCATTTGCAATTCTGATTTTAGTTTTGGCGCGTTTGGAGAGTCAATGGATCTTAAAAGGTCATGTGTGGATGAAATAATTTAATACAGGTATTTGTTGGTTTTTTTAAAGCAAAATTATTCATCACTTGCCTTGTTTATAATAAGTTCAGATCCGGATTAACAAATATTGCAATCTGGCCTGGAATAGAGTTTATTTAATGCCCTACAGAAATAAAAAGAAAATCTAATTTTAAAATTATAATTTTAATTATGTAACTTTTGTAAATTAGTATCACTTTGGTAACTATAATATATCTTCTTTTTTTTACTAATTACTCACTCATTTTTATGCAAGCTTTGTCGAATTTAATAAGAACTAGGAAATACATATTTTTAAAAATTTATTTATAATATAAATAAATATAAATGACAGAAAGGAAATGAGTAACTAATATACTCCATTCCCTGTATGAAAACGATTACGTCACATTCGGTATCCATGTGATTCAAGATTTTGTACTTAAAACGTTTACATTGGTATTGGATTGACATTTTTAAAACATAACCTAAAATTTAAATGTCAAATTAAAATATTTATTACTTTATAAAATTTAATTAGTTTATAATGAAACTAGTTGTCAAATCACGGCCCCCAAAGATGTTAGTGGCCACAGGAGTAGCTTTTTTTTTGAAATTATGAAAATTGTTTGTAAGAGCTCTTCACGCGCAAAATATATCACTTACCGAGATCTGCTTCGGCAGAGTGCCACACCCAGTAATAGGTAGAAGGCGTGATGATATATTTATTTATTTATTTATAATGGAACCAAATTCTGCAAATATTAAATAAAAATCAAATACGAATTTATCTTAACGCACGAAAAATATTACCTACTTTATTGAAATATGTAGTTTTGTAAAATAAATCTCAAAGGAATGTACATTTTTATTTGTATTATTATTAATTATAAATAAATACTATTTGAAAATACAAAATACAATGCACATTACCTCTTGTACTACAGTTAAATTAATTAAAGATCCTCGATTCTCTAACTGCAGCGCAAAATAATCATGAAGATGACAAACGCATTTCTGCATTTGATTACCCAAAATTTTTCTAGCCATTTCTCATTTCTCAGTCTGTATTTATGTATCAAAAATGTCACAAACTTAGAAATGACAGGCGAGAAAATAACAAAATCTTGACAATAGGTCTCTATTTTTATTTTATAAACAAATGTGAACAAATTAAATATAAATTTTCGTATTAGTCATACGTTTTCATTAGAATAATAAATGTGATAGAACGTGAAAAAACGTGAAACGTGTGTCTTAACTTATTAAGACATACGTTATGTCATTCGCATAGGTAGGAATAATATTATTAAAAAAAGATAGCTATATTTAATCGTATCTATGATAACCTCGTCCACATATGACGTCATCGTTTTCATACCGTGAATGGAGTATATCTTGTTTCATAAATAAATACGATGACGTGACAGTTTTTCTAAATGAACTGGACTTTAGTTTTTTTATTGAGCCTTGAAGAAGATACCCGTATTGCTAGGAATATAATCCGGCCCTGAGTAATCTAGTATAAAATGTTTAATTAATTTAATTTAAATGTCTTGTTAATGATGGTATAAATTTTCATATATTATAAAGTGTTAATTGGTTAATTTATTATAAATGTTTAATTATGCTTATTGTTAACTTGCTTTAATTGAAACTTATGGTTTTCTTATTTTTGCTTGGGAGGTCCCGAACTTGGGAAAAAATTAATGGTGGATGTAATTTGAATTACATTTCTATTTGTTCACTGAGAAGTTTTTTATTGGATGATATTTGTGAAAGAAGTGCAAACAGCAAGTCACGAAAATAAATATGGTTTTTTAAGATCCTAAACATTTCTGAAAGTACATAATGGAACACTTTATATTATAAAATTGATTACGTTAAATTAGTATCTAATAGCATGTCTTTTATTATATTTAGTTAATAGATGCTATTTAAATATCTAGCAAATATTAGCTTTTCTATAATACGAAATATGTTATTATAGTCAATTATAAAATTTGTATAACGGCTTTCACAGTTATTAACACTTTTTACTTCGACTAAAGTGTGAGAATAGACCTGTTCTGATGTTCTGAATTTTAGTTTTTTTAAACGAGTGAAGTATGTTTCATCTGTTAGCAGATTTTTTATGCAGGAACTTAGTATCGTGTTAATCTAAATGCTAACTACAAATAAGGCTTAAATTTATTAAAATTAACCTCAAATATTGATACTAGCAATATGTCGATATCCTTGTATGAATTTAATTGATAAAACTAACAAGCAACTTATAAGGGACGCGTGATATAATTAGATAATTTTAGCACCTCACTTTTGTATCAACAGTTTTAATAAGATCAAGGTATTCAATACAAAAAATACTATTATACTATTAATGATCTATTTTTCTAAAAGTTTTAATTATAAAATTAAAACATTATACATATTGAGTTAATTATGCTCCGCTGACATTCAACTAAATTAATTGTTAATGAAAAGGAAATTTAGAAAGTGTAGTTGATTCAGTACCTGTATACTGCAAGTTATGAAATCTAATTTGACCAGTACTGATTAAATTAATCAAAATCATTTCATTTCTTCTTAAATTACATCATTCATTTCTATAAAATCGATCATTACGTTATAAATAAAAAACCAATCTAGTTAATAGAAGTGTCCAAATTTACTGGTCGATCTATTCAATATATAGGTGGTTTCTGCTAAATATGTGTGCATCCATATAAACGCACAGTTAAGCTGCATTCACATAAGAATTTAGGTTTAAGATTACACTTTAATTTTAACTAGGTTTTAGGTTTTTTCGAAATAGCATTCAGAGAAAGAAATTTATTTTTAGATTTGTGACATATACAGGATGGTGAACGCAACTCTCGAACATAGGGATTTAACATGTAAAATCACAATTTTATAATTTCCTGCTTCCCTAATTATTTTAAAGAAAAAAACTTCGAATAAAAGTTTTAGGGCATAAAATTCTGCATCTAATCCAATAAACAAAATTAACTTTGCATGCTTCGTAACGACACAAATTAGATCTGAAAATGACAAAAACAGCCTCAAAACTATCGATAGCCATGGAATTGAAACAAAATTAAACAAATGTTTGACGTATAATCTGTCAAAATAATTTCATTATTTATTATGTCATTTATTTTGACAGATAAAACGACAAACATTTGTTTAATTTTGTTTAAGTTCCATGGCTATCAATAGTTTTCAGCCTATTTTCGTTATTTTCAAATCTAATTTGTGCCGTTACGAAGGAGACAAAGTTAATTTTGTTTATTGGCTTAGATGCAGAATTTTATGCCCTAAAACTTTTATTCGCAGCTTTTTTGTTTAAAATAATTACGGAAGCAGGAAATTACAAAATTGTGATATTACATGTTAAATCCCTATGTTCGAGATTTGCGTTCACCACCCTATATGTGTCGTACAGAAATTAAAATTTGTCGATAATAAAGATTATTATTTTATCTGTTAAATGTTATATTTTGTTTCTATAATTGTTTAAAATATACTTTTAATTACAAAAAATTAACTACAGTTATTTGTTCTTATGAATTAATTTTTAAATTAAAAACATATTTTCAACAACAAACTTCTAACAAATGACATCATAGAGTAAGACAACTATATATCGCTATTTCATTCTACGCGTATTGCTATTGGTTGATTCCCAAACCTAAAGTTTGAAGTTTGCAAACTTTTGTTTTATGCGTACACTACAATTTCGTACCTTTTGTCTATTCGAAACAAACTCTTGAAAAAAAGATTTGGTGTGGGCTCCACACGACTTTCTTATACACAGCATATTTAATATTTAGAATATATAAATGTTATATAATATTATTAAACATGTAATTTCGTTTTTCAGTAATTCAGCATTTAACTGTTTGAAACATAAAATATCAAATTTGTTTACGTATAATTTTTTAGTAATGTTGACTACTTTATGTCTAACTTTACTGATGAGGTCTGTTTTTCGAGCCTAACCCTTGGTATCTCAAGAACCGGGAGATACAAAGTTGATTAAATTAAGGCAAAGTTGCCAAATTAGTTGACCATTTTAATGATGTATTTGTTTTTCCGAAAAAAGACATAAATAACTACATAAATCGAAAATTAAAATTTTAGTCGATTTAAAATTACATACTATTTTATCAATGAAATTGATATAGCATCAAAAACACTGAATTGAACACTTTTGACTTGCTCCTTGCGTTTGACAATTATTATTTGACATATAAATGTTAAACATGTCTATGTTTTTTGTTTCTATTGCTACTATGATTATTTGAATATATTATTATACAGGAAAATCTTTTATTTGAAACTTTTTTTCGTAACTGATTCCATTTTTGAAATAAATGAAATTTATTGTTTTGTGTGTCCAGTAAACTTCCTCTTCCGGTTTTTCAATTTCATTCCAAATTAACTCAGCTCTTAGTATTTTCAATAAACTTTTCAAGTTTCGTTATCAAATCTTATCTCGTTCATGAGACATTGCAAACTCGGACACACATCCATCCATCCATCCATCGACACACACACACACAGACATCATTGAGAAAATGATCAAAACGGATTAAATGGACTTCAAAACATGTATTTCCGCGAAAATCTCGTCAACGATTTTTTTCACGATTCCAATACTTCCTTATACTGTGTATAAGAAAGTAAAAATAGTTTTTATTATTTTCTGTATATTTTATCTACTTTTCAAAATAGTCGTCATACAAATAAAGACATTTACCGTAAATTTTAATTTAGTCACAGCTATAGTTCTGCTGGCTATGAACAATTATAGTCATCTCTACCACAGTCTGACTTTAACCTAGTGCGATTTTTAACTGTTCCGCCACAAAAATTTTGGATCAAAAGTACAACTTTGGATATATCATCCTTAGCCATTTCGTTGCTTTTTAATTCCTGATCGATATGAAATTTGCTAAGATGAATAAATAGATGAACTCAGTTTAGGTACAGTGGCCCAATGTTTTTTAAACCTAAAAGTAATTCTAAACCTTAAACTTAAACTGTGAATGCAACTTGTTAGTCGGATAACCAGGTAGATCACAGATCAAGATTAATTTGGAAGTAACGCGAAATATTTAATTACCAATTTGTCTTATTTAATTTTGTATCCAATCAAGTTATGATTTTAGCGAAACACTATAAATTTTTGAAAGACGAGCTTCTTATGTCCATTTTAATCGCGTGCACTTTTGGACAATGAAAATAAGAGAGTCAAAAATATACGCCCATTTATTAATTAGTTCATGATGTAGATAACTTTGATTGGACTTCTTTAAAAATTGAAGTATGTATAAAATATTTCTTATTCTTTCTCTTACTTCCTCATCTAAATTTATTATCGGTCTAATATAAAATAAAACAGCCTTGGCACTAAAACCGTGTAAAAGTCTAACATAATATAAAAATGAATAAAAATTATGATAATATAAACGTGTCGAAAAATCGTGTGGTGATCATAACATTTTATAATAGTGTATGGAGAAGTATAACAATATATGTAGAGCTTAGTGAAAATATGAGGGTTATTCAGAAAGTAAGTACCTTTTGTCTATTAAAAACAATAGACTCTTGAAAAAAGTAACATTTATTATTTTTATTTTCTGTATATTTTAATCTACTTTTCAACATAGTCGCCTTACGAATTGAGATATTTACCGGAACGGGACACTAATTTTAAGTCATTTCATAAGCTATAGTTCTCCTGGCTATGAACAACTATAGTCATCTCTACCACAGTATCTGTTCCTTCACTTCTGGAAAAAAAGTATCGATCAAAAGTATGACGACGATGGGTATATCATTGATTCTCCTTCGTCATTTCGTCGCTTTTTAATTTCTGATCGGTATGAAATTTCTAAAGATGAATAAATAGATGAACTCAATTGCGGATCTGTTTTGTAAGCCCTGGTGACTTTTCCAACTTAAGTCGCAAAGATCAAAATGTTTCCGTGTTTTTAGAAACTTAGTCAGGTACATAGTCCGTTTATTTGGAAAATATATTAAATAAGCCTAATGGATTTAGAATTATAAATGGTTGGATTTTGTAAAAATTAATTGTAAAATTCAATAACACATTTTACAATTTTATTTTTTCAACCAGCAATTTTGCAAATATTTTTTATTCGATTGGCAAGAGTCTAATAGGTCTGGAAGATGTAACATTTTCTTTCGATTTTTCAGGTTTTGGTAAAACAACTATTTGGACAAATTTTCATAGGAAAGGAAAATTCTAATACGTAAGAATTACATTAAAAATATAATTGATTAATCTCTACGCTTCTTCCGGTAATTCTTTTATTATTTTCTCTGTATCTACATCATATCCTGGAATATTTTATATTTAATTACTCGTGTTGTGTTTTCAATTTTATAAAGGATAATGTAGATTGATTAGCGAATTCAAAGAATGCATGAATTTCTTCTTCTTCGGCGTCGATAATTTCTCTTGGTAGTAGTTAGAATACTTTTGCAAAATGAAAGGCAAAAATTTCTGTTTTTCGCTATCATTTCTAGCCCATATGTTATTATTTTGTCTTATGGGAGGGACCGATTGTTATCAATTTTTAATGCGTTTTGTCGCCTTCAAGAGATAATATTCTGTTATTTGGATGGCAAAGAAGTGACAGATATTCTTTTATATTATTGTCGTTCCATTCTTTTAATGTGTTTTTAAGATTTCCAGTTACTTGGTTCAATATATTTTTGTTACTAAAATAGAAACTTCTAAATCAGTTTCTACGTAATCGTCGTTTTTCTGAAATTTTTTGTCGAATTTCATTCGGATAAATATTTGTGAATAAATATTTATTTTTCTTTATTGGTATGCAATTTCAAGCAGCACTTTGGATTGTACGACCTAATCGAAATCTTTTAGATTTTTTTACTTAAATCGATGTTTTGTTTAATTATAAGTCCTAAAAGATTATCTATCTCTATATTTATTATGTAGACTTATTGGGTTCAGAGCTGGGCAAGCTACTTAAAGAAAGTAGCTAAGCTACAGCTACAGCTATTCTTTAAAAAAGTAGCTGAGCTACAGCTATAAGCTACATTTTGTAAAATATAGCTAAGCTACAGCTAAAAGCATTCATTAAAGTAGCTGTTAAATTTTAAAGCTATTTTTTCAATTATTGTGAATTATTAAATTTGCCATTGTCATATGATCAGTTGATCAGTCTTTTGTTATAATGACTGTTAATAAATATAAAAAATCGCAAATGGACAAATGTACTGTTAATTTTTGATGCTATAATTTTTATTTATATCGGAATAAATTAACAGTCACATTAACAAACGACTCCTAAACAGTCAATGATTAGTTCATCTAATATTTAGTACAAAAATAGGATAGGTTAAGAACAAGTGAGAAATAAAATATGTTAATAGATTTTACACTATATAATAACTTGTTATCCTACAGTTATAGAAAACAATAAAGAAGGTACAATTCAAATACAAAACAAAAATTAATAGGTATTTCTTAATGAACAGTGGTAGCTTTAAGCTACAAAAAGTAGCTTTGGGCTACAAAAAGTAGCTTTAAGCTACAAAATGTTGCTTTTGAAAGTAGCTTCAGTTGTTATAACAATATTTTTAAGCTAATAGAAAAAAAACATAGCTCGCTACAAGCTACAGCTATATTTTTTCACATTTAGCTAAGCTACAGCTAAGGTGTTAAACGTAGCTAAGCTAGTAGCTAAGCTACAAAAGTAGCTAGCTACTGCCCAGCTCTGATTGGATTTACTGTTGTTATTATTAAGTGGTTAACGTTATGACAATTGGTATGTGATCAAAAGAAAGATCTGGGTTGGTAATTACGCGGATATAATGTAAATAAATAAATATATCATCACGCCTTCTACCCATTACTGGGTGTGGCACTCTGCTGAAGCAGATCTCGGTAAGTGATATATTTTGCGCGTGAAGTGCGGTTACCAGTCGTCAAATCACGGCCCCCAAACATGTTAGTGGTGGAGGAGCCACAGGGATAGCTTTTTCAAATTATGAAAATTTTTCGCCTGTGAGAATCGAACCAGGGACCTCAGGATCCACAGGCCGACTTCATAACCACTGAGCTAGCCATCCCATAATGTTATGAAGTATTTTTCGTAAAATTCTATCAAATCTGGAATTTTATTTCAGTCTGTTGGCCAATGTGTTGGTTCTTCTGTGGAATCGGATACTAGTATACAATCTTAATGAGAAAAAAAATGTAGATACGTTAATGGTCAGTAAATAATAAATATAGAATTGATACTAGCGGTCGCCCTGGCTTCGCCAGGCCTCACGCTAGCTCCGCGGACCCTGAAGAAGAATTCACTTTTGTAAGACAGTTGACACAATATAAATGCAATTATTACAAATCTAAAACATTTCTGCGTATCATTCCATCCAAAGACCTTTTATTTGATTCTAAACACAATAGGTTTCGAAGATCTTTCACTAAAACAACTGACGATTGAAAAAAATCCAATTATGCACGTGATATCTTCAAAAGACCTTTCATTTGATACTAATCACGAAGAATTTTGATGTATTTTCACTAAAATAATTGAGGATCTATAAGTATTAAATTTTGTACGCGAACCCTTCAAAAAATCTTTGTTTTTGATACAAACGCGATAGGTTTTAAATACTTTCACGAAAACAATTGTACGCAAGTCCTTCAAAATACCTTTCATTTAATACCAAACACGATAAGTTTAGAAGCACTTTCACTAAAACAATTGCCAATCGTAAAATATTTAATTTTGTACGCGATCTCTTCAAAAGACTTTTCATTAGATACCAAACACGATAGATTGTTAAGTACTTTCACTGAAACAATTGCCGATCAAAATTAAATTAAATGCTGCACAAAAATACTTCAAACGACATTTCATTCGATATCAAACACGATAGGTTTAAAAGCAAGATCACAAAAACAATTGCGAAACGAAAAAAAAATTTGCACGCGATCCCTTTAAAAGTCTTTTTATTTGATACCAAAAAATATTTTATGTTTAAAACAATTGACAATCTTCATTTTTTTTTTTATTTCATATAAAATTTCTTCCAAATTTTCATATGACATTAAATACGGCATTAATCCGAATATTTGAAATTTGAAACAATTGACAATCGTAAAGTCTTAATTTTTTTATTTCGTCTGAAAGTTCTTCTAAAGCCCTGTCATATGATATCAAACACAATTTGATTCGGAATACTTTAAGCTTAGAACAATTGACGGTCGTAAAATTTCAATCAAATAAGTGTTTTATTTCCGAAAATATTTTGCTAAAATAACTCTTTTTTATTTCATCTGAAAGTTCTTCTAACTCTATTTCATATGCTCTAGCATTTCTTCAACTAAAGGTTGCACGAAAGGCATGAGTATTCGCCGAGTTTTTGTAGCTCAATTGGTTAGAGCAGTCACCATGCGAGTGAAAGGTTCTGGGTTCAAATTCCGGCAAACGCTCATTGCTTTTTCAAAAACTAACTTTTTAATTAATTTATCTAAAGGTTCGTCTAAAGCCCTTTCATATGATACCAAACATGGCATAATTCGGAATACTTTAAGTTTGAAATAATTGACAGTCGTAAAATTTCAATCAAATACGTGTTTTATTTCCGAAAAGATTTTGCTAATCTATTAAAAATCCGTTGGATGTAATTTTTGATAGTTCCACATTTTTTTATAGAATTTATTAAGTTTGAAATAATTACCTATTGTAAAATTTCAACTTTTTATATTTCATCTGAAAGTTCTTTTGAAGCCCTTCAATATGACACTAAATACGGTACGATTCGGAATACTTTAAGTTTGAAACTATTGACAATCGTAAAATTTCAACTTTTTTTTATTTTATATGAAAGTTCTTCTAAAGCCCTTTTATATGACACCTAACACAATATGATTCGAAATACTTTATGTTAGAAACAATTGCTTATTGTAAAATTTCAACTTTTTTCATTTATCTGAAAGTTCTTCTAAAGCCCTTTAATATGACACCAAACACGATAGGTTTTGTTGCAATTTCACTGAAATAATTGACGATTGAAAATATTATAATTTTGCCCACATGCCCTTTAAAATAACTTTCGTATTACCGAACGAAAATTTAAGAGTGATCAAATGATTCCAATTCGAGTTATCTGGTTTTTCCAAATTGTACTCTGCCGTGGATAAAATTTTAAATACACATATTTGAAATTTGTAATTATAATAGAAACGTCACCTCAGTCCCCCAATGTGCGTAAAATATTTCAAAACTACTCTAAAACATTTAATATTTAAATAATTTATAATTAAAAATACGACATGTCCACTGACAAATGTCAAAATGACAGTAGATGTTCTTTTTCAAAATTTCAAAGCCACCATATTCTTTATACTTTATAAAACTTGTCAATTTGACGTTTTGCTTTAAAACCAACTTCATAGTGAAGTGTCAAAAATTTACTTTTTAAATATACACATTTGAAATGTATAATTATAATAAAAACGTCCCCTCAGTCCCCTAATGTGCGTAAAATATTTCAAAACTACTGTAAAACATTTAATATTTAAATAATTTATAATTAAAAATGCGACATGTCCACTGACAAACGTCAAAGTGACAGTAGATCTTCTTCTTAAAAATTTCAAAGCCTCCACACTCTTAGTTGATTTTGCCCCAAAAACGCATGTTTTTTCAAGTTTTCTCGCACATCATGTGCACGAAAAATCTGAGACTATCAAAAGGCACTCCACGTGAATGACCCTGATCAAATAAAAAAAGTTGTAAATAAATCGAATAAACCGTCTAGGCTGTAAAATTGTTAGAATGAACGTGATGAAACTATATATACATAGGGAATTAAGCCGTTTAGTATATAAGACTAGCGATCGGCCTGGCTTTGCCAGGCCTTCACGCTATGCTCCGCGGACACTGAAATAGGATTCACTTCTGTAAGACAATTGACACTATATAAATCAAATTATTAGGTTTTGATGCATTTTTACTAAAACAATTGCCGATCGAATAATATTTAATTTTCTACGCGAGCCCTTCAATAGACCTTTCATTTGATACCAAACACGATAGGTTTTGATGCGTTTTTACTAAAACAATTGCCGATCGAATAATATTTAATTTTCTACGCAAGGCCTTCAATAGACCTATCATTTGATACCAAACACGATAGGTTTTGATGCGTTTTTACTAAAACAATTGCCGATCGAATAATATTTAATTTTCTACGCAAGCCCTTCAATAGACCTTTCATTTGATACCAAACACGATAGGTTTTGATGTATTTTTACGAAAACAATTGCCGATCGAATAATATTTAATTTTCTATGCAAGCCCTTCAATGGACCTTTCATTTGATACCAAACACGATAGGTTTTGATGCATTTTTATTAAAACAATTGCCGATCGAATAATATTTAATTTTCTACGCGAGCCCTTCAATAGACCTTTCATTTGATACCAAACACGATAGGTTTTGATGCATTTTTACTAAAACAATTGCCGATCGAATAATATTTAATTTTCTGCGCGAGCCCTTCAATAGACCTTTCATTTGATACCAAACACGATAGGTTTTGATACATTTTTACTAAAACAATTGCCGATCGAATAATATTTAATTAAGCACGCGAGCCCTTCAAAAGACCTTTCATTTGATACCAAACACGATAAGTTTTGATGCACTCTTACTAAAACAATTGCCCATCGAAAAAAATTGAATTCTGTATGAGAGCCCTTCAAAGGACCTTTTAGTTGATACCAAACACGATAGGTTTTGAAGCACTTTCACTAAAACAATTACTGATTGAAAAAATCTCATTTCTACATGCGTGACCTTCTAAACTTTCGTATTATACCATATACGATAAATTTCGAATTTTAATAATAAATTTAAATAAATAATAATAAAATTGTATTTAATGTAGATTGCCATGAACAATATTTGCTTAGTTTTACTATATATTTTTACCGAGGACAATTTTGGTTTGGTTTACCTGTATACTTTATATAACTTGTCAATTTGACGTTTAAACCAACTTCACAGTGAACTGTCAAAAATTTACTTTTTAAATATACATATTTGAAATTTGTAATTATAATAAAAACGTCCCCTCATTTCCCCAATATGTGTAAAATATTTCAAAACTACTCATAGATATTTCATATTTACGTAATTTATAATTAAAAACGCGACATGTCCACTGACAAACGTCAAAGTGACGTTTGATCTTCTTCTTAAAAATTTCAAAGCCTCCACACTCTTAGTTGATTTTGCCCCAAAAACGCATGTTTTTTCAAGTTTTCTCGCACATCATGTGCAGGAAAAATCTAAGACTAACAAAAGGCACCCCCCATGATTGACCTCTATCAAATAAAAAAAGTTTCAAATTAATCGGACAAACCGTCTAGGCTGTAGAGATGAGCAATTGACCGTGATGAATCCAAACAAACATATATACCTCTTACGCTTTTAGGTATAGGACTAGCGGTCGCCCTGGCTTCGCCAGGCCTCACGCTATGCTCCGCGGACCCTGAAGTAGAATTCACTTTTGTACGACAGTTGTCACAATATAAATTCAATTATTACAAATCTAAAACATTTCTGCATATCTTTCCATCCAATGACCTTTTAATTAATATTAAACACAATCGGTTTCGAAGATATTTCATTAAAACAACTGACGATTGAAAAAAATCCAATTCTGCTCGCGAGCTCTTCAAAAGATCTTTTATTAGATACCAAACACAATAAGTTTTGAAGAACTTTCATTAAAACGATTGATGACAGGAAAAATCCAATTATGCACGCGAGCTCTTGAAAAGACCTTTCATTTAATACTAAACACGAAGAATTTTGAAGCATTTTCACTAAAACAATTGAGGATCTAAAAGTATTAAATTTTGTATGCGAACCCTTCAAAAAAACTTTCTTTTTGATATAAACGCGATAGATCAAATTTGAACTTTTTTATTTCATTACAATCTTCTTCTAAAGCCTTTTTATACGACACCAAACACGGCATGAATCGGAATACTTTAAGTTTGAAACAGTTGACGATTGTAGAATAATTTTTTTTTTATTTCATTTGAAGTTTCTTTCAGAACTCTTTCATATCACACCAGACTCGGCATGACTCGGAATACTTTGAATTTGAAACAATTAACAGTTGTAATATTTAATTTTTTTCTTTATTCCATCTACAAGTGCTTTCAAAACTTTTTTATATGACATTAAACACGGCATGATTTCGAATACTTTAAATTTAAAACAATTGACGGTCGAAATATATATATTTTTTATTTCGTCTGAAAGTTCTTCTAATGCCCTTTCATATGATATCAAACACGATATGATACGGAACACTTTAGGTTTAAAACAATTGAAGGTCGTAAAATTTCAAATACGTGTGTTATTTCCGAAAAAATTTTGCTAAACTAACTTTTTATAAGAATTTGTTTATTGACACAATTGTTTGTTTGTAGATATTATAAATAATTTTTGAAAAAGCAATGAGCGTTCGCCGGTATTTGAATCCAGAACCTTTCACTCGCATGGTGACTACTGTAGCATTTCTTCCACTAAACGTTGCAGGAAAGGCATGAGTATTCGAGTATTCGAGTGTTTGTAGCTCAATTGGTTAGAGCAGTCACCATGCGAGTGAAAGGTTCTGGGTTCAAATTCCGGCGAACGCTTATTGCTTTTTCAAAATCTATATTTTTAATTATTTTATCTAACTGTTCGTCTAAAGCCCTTTCATAGGATACCAAACATGGCATAATTCGGAATACTTTAAGTTTGAAATAATTGACAGTCGTAAAATTTCAATCAAATTTTGCTAATCTATTAAAAATTCGTTGGATGTAATTTTTGATAGTTCCACATTTTTTTATAGAATTTATTAAGTTTGAAACAATTACCTATCGTAAAATATATATATATATATATATATATATATATATATATATATATATATATATATATATATATATATATATTTCATCTGTAAGTTCTTTTGAAGCCCTTCAATATGACACTAAATACGGTACGATTCGGAATACTTTAAGTTTGAAACTATTGACAGTCGTAAAATTTCAACTTTTTTTTTTATTTCATATGAAAGTTCTTCTAAAGCCCTTTCATATGACACCCAACACAATATGATTCGAAATACTTTATGTTAGAAACAATTGCTTATTGTAACATTTCTACATTTTTCATTTATCTGAAAGTTCTTCTAAAACTCTTTAATATGACACCAAACACGATAGGTTTTGTTGCAATTTCACTAAAATAATTGCCGATTGAAAATATTATAATTTTGCCCACATGCCCTTTAAAATAACTTTCGTATTACCGATAGAAAATTTAAGAGTGATCAAATGATTCCAATTCGAGTTATATATAACTTGTCAATTTGACGTTTTTGTTTTAGTGGATTGTCAAAAATTTTCTTTTTAAATACACATATATAAAATGCGTAATGATAATAAAAACGTTCCCTCATTCCCCCAATATGTGTAAAATATATCAAAAGTTATCTAAAAAATGTAATACTTCAATAATTGTTAATTAAAAATGCGATATGTCCACATATAAATGTCAAAATTAGAGTAGGTGTTCTTTTTTAAAATTTCAAAGCCTCCACACTCTTTGTCTGTATATTTTATAAAACTTGTCAATATGACGTTTTGAATTAAAACCAACTTCATAGTGGACTGTTAAAAATTTTCTTTTTAAATACACATATTTGAAATTTGTAATTATAATAAAAACGTCCCCTCAGTCCCCTAATGTGCGTAAAATATTTCAAAACTACTCTAAAACATTTAATATTTAAATAATTTATAATTAAAAATGCGACATGTCCACTGACAAACGTCAAAGTGACAGTAGATGTTCTTCTTAAAAATTTCAAAGCCTCCACACTCTTAGTTGAAAATGCATGTTTTTTCAAGTTTTCTCGCACATCATGTGCACGAAAAATCTGAGACTATCAAAAGGCACTCCGCATAAGTAATCCCTATCAAATAAAAAAAGTTTCAAATAAATCGGATAAACCGTCTAGGCTGTAAAATTGTTAGACTGATCGTGATGAATCTATATATAGGGAATTAAGCCGTTTAGTATATAAGACTAGCGGTCGCCCTGGCTTCGCCAGGCCTCACGCTAGCTCCGCGGACACTGAAGTAGAATTCACTTTTGTAAGACAGTTGACACAATATAAATGCAATTATTACAAATCTAAAACATTTCGGCGTATTATTCCATCCAAAGACCTTTTAATTGATACTAAACACAATTGGTTTCGAAGATCTTTTACTAAAACAACTGACGATTGAAAAAAATCCAATTTTGTACGCGAGCCCTTCAAAAGACCTTTCATTTGATACTAAACACAAAGAATTTTGAATCATTTTCACTAAAACAATTGAGGATCTAAAAGTATTGAATTTTGTACGCGAACCCTTCAAAAAATCTCTCTTTTTGATACAAACGCGATAGGTCAAATTTCAACTTTTTTATTTCATTACAATCTTCTTCTAAAGCCTTTTTATATGACACCAATACTTTAAGTTAGAAACAGTTAACGGTTGTAAAGAATTTTTTTTTTATTTCATTTGAACTTTCTTTCAAAACTCTTTCATATCACACCAAACTCGGCATGACTCGGAATACTTTAAGTTTGAAACAATTAACAGTTGTAATATTGAATTTGTTTCTTTATTCCATCTACAAGTTCTTTCAAAACTTTTTTATATGACATTAAACACGGCACGATTCCGAATACTTTAAATTTAAAACAATTGACGTTCGAATATATATATTTATTTCATCTGAAAGTTCTTCTAAAGAGTTTTCATATGATATCAAACACGATATGATACGGAATTGACAATAAAAAAAATCCAATTTAGCACAGGAACTCTTTAAGCGACCTTTCATTTGATATCAAACACGATATGTTTTGAAGCACTTTCACTAAAACAATTGCCGATCGAAAAAATTCGAATTCTGCACGCAAGCTCTTCAATAAACCTTTCATTTGATACCCAACACGATAGGTTTTGATGCACTCTTACTAAAACAATTGCCGACCGAATAATATTTAATTTTGTACGCGAGCCCTTTAAAAGAACTTTCATTTGATACCAAACACGATAGGTTTTGATGTACTCTTATTAAAACAATTGCCGATCGGATAATATTTAATTTAGTACGCGAGCCCTTCAAAAGACCTTTCATTTTATATCAAACACGATAGGTTTTGATGCATTGTTACTAAAACAATTGCCGATCGAATAATATTTAATTTTGTACGCGAGCCCTTCAAAAGACTTTTCATTTGATACCAAACACGAAGGTTTTGATGCACTCTTACTAAAACAATTGCCGATCGAATAATATTTAATTTTGTACGCGAGCCCTTCAAACCAAACACGATATGTTTTGAAGTACTTTCACTAAAACAATTGCCGATCGAAAATATTTCAATTTTGCACGCGTGCTCTTCAATATATTATACCAAATATAAGAGGTTTTGTAGTAATTTCAATCAAATAATTACCGATAGAAAATTTAAGAGTGTCTAAATGATCCAATTAGAGTTACTTGATTTTTCCAAATTATACTCTGGCATGGGTAAAATTTGCTTGGTTTTACTGTATATTATTACCTGGGACAAATTTTAATGGGTTCACCTGTATACTTATATAACTTGTCAATTTGACGTTTTTTTTTTAAAACCAACTTCTTAGTGGACTGTCAAAATATTTCTTTTTAAAAGCACATATTTGAAATACGTAATTATAATAAAAAGTCCCCTCTTTTCCCCAATATATGAAAAATGTTTCAAAAGTATTTTCATTAAAACAATATCCGATCGAAAAAAATCCAATTTTGCACGTGAATCCTTCAAAAGAGCTTCCATTTGCCACCAAACACGATAGGTTTTGAAGTACTTACACTAAAACAATTGCCGATCGAAATTATTTAAATATTGTACGCTTGCCCTTCAAAAGAACTTTTATATTATATAAGATTTATAGCACTTTCAATTAAACAATTACCGATAGAAAATTTAAGAGTGCTCAAATGATTCCAATTCGAGTTATCTGGTTTTTTAAAATTGTACTCGGCCGTGGATAAAATTTGCTTAGTTTTACTGTATATTATTACTGGAGATAAATTTTGTTGGGTTTACCTGTATAATTTATATAACTTGTCAATTTGACGTTTTGTTTTAGTGGACTGTCAAAAATTTTCTTTTTAAATACACATATATAAAATGCGTAATGATAATAAAAACGTTGCCTCATTCCCCCAATATGTGTAAAATATTTCAAAAGTTGTCTAAAATATATAATACTTGAATAATTTTTAATTAAAAATGCGATATGTCCACATACAAATGTCAAAATTAGAGTAGGTGTTCTTTTTAAAATATCAAAGCCTCCACACTCTTTGTATATTTTATAAAACTTGTCAATTTGACGTTTTGAATTAAAACCAACTTCATAGTGGACTGTAAAAAATTTTCTTTTTAAATACACATACTTGAAATTTGTAATTATAATAAAAACGTCCCCTCAGTCCCCCAATGTGCGTAAAATATTTCAAAACTACTCTAAAACATTTAATATTTATATAATTTATAATTAAAAATGCGACATGTCCACTGACAAACGTCAAAATTACAATAGATGTTCTTCTTAAAAATGTCAAAGCCTCCACACTCTTAGTTGAAAATGCATGTTTTTTCAAATTTTCTCGCACATCATGTGCACGAAAAATTTGAGACTATCAAAAGGCACTCCCCATGAATGATCCCTATCAAATAAAAAAAGTTTCAATTAAATCGGATAAACCGTCTAGGCTCTAAAATTGTTAGAATGATCGTGATGAATCTATATATAGGGAATTAAGCCGTTTAGTATATAAGACTAGCGGTCGCCCTGGCTTCGCCAGGCCTCACGCTAGCTCCGCGGACCCTGAAGTAGAATTCACTTTTGTAAGACAGTTGACACAATATAAATGCAATTATTACAAATCTAAATCATTTCTGCGTATCATTCCATCCAAAGACATTTTAATTGATACTAAACACAATAGGTTTCGAAGATCTTTCACTAAAACAACTAACGATTGAAAAAAATCCAATTATGCACGTGAGCTCTTCAAAAGACCTTTCATTTGATACTAATCACGAAGAATTTTAATGCATTTTCACTAAAACATTTGAGGATCTATAAGTATTAAATTTTGTACGCGAACCCTTCAAAAAATCTTTCTTTTTGATACAAATGCGATAGGTTTTAAACACTTTCACGAAAACAATTGTACATTTTGCTAAACTATTAAAAATCTTTTGGACGTCATTTTTTATAATGTTTTACATTTATATTTTATATGTACATGAAATCAATTGAAATTTTTCTCTAAACTTTTTTGAAAAACTGTTGGAAATCGCTGAAATATACTTTTTTGCATTGTAGAATGCTGCTGTCAATTTTTGATTTTTTTTTAAATGTATATTATTACCGCACACAAATTTTGCTTTGTTTTATTACATACTTTTAAAAATGATTTGTCAAGTTGACGTTTTGTCTTTAAATTTTTTACGCTAGCCCTTCAAAAAACCTTCCATTTGTTACCAAACACGATATGTTTTTAAGCACTTTCACTAAAACAATTGACGATCGAAAAGTAATAAATTTTGTACGCAAGTCCTTCAAAATACCTTTCATTTAATACCAAACACGATAAGTTTAGAAGTACTTTCACTAAAACAATTGCCAATCGTAAAATATTTAATTTTGTCCGCGATCTCTTCAAAAGACCTTTCATTAGATACCAAACACGATAGATTGTTAATCACTTTCACTGAAACAATTGCCGATCAAAATTAAATTAAATGCTGCACGAAAACACTTCAAAAGGCATTTCATCAGATATCAAACACGATAGGTTTCAAAGCAATATCACTAAACCAATTGCGAATCGAAAAAAAAAAATTCACGCGATCCCTTTAAAAGACTTTTTATTTGATACCAAAAAATATTTTATGTTTGAAACAATTGACATTCTTCATTTTTTTTTATTTCATATAAAATTTCTTCCAAATTTTCATATGACATTAAACACGGCATTAATCCGAATATTTGAAATTTGAAACAATTGACAATCGTAAAGTCTTAATTTTTTTATTTCGTCTGAAAGTTCTTCTAAAGCCCTGTCATATGATATCAAACACGATTTTATTCGGACCACTTTAAGCTTAGAACAATTGACGGTCGTAAAATTTCAATCAAATACGTGTTTTATTTCCGAAAACATTTTGCTAAAATAACTTTTTTTTATTTCATCTGAAAGTTCTTCTAACTCTATTTCATATGCTCTACCATTTCTTCAACTAAAGGTTGCACGAAAGGCATGAGTATTCGCCGAGTGTTTGTAGCTCAATTGGTTAGAGCAGTCACCATGCGAGTGAAAGGTTCTGGGTTCAAATTCCGGCAAACACTCATTGCTTTTTCAAAAACTAACTTTTTAATTATTTTATCTGAAGGTTCGTCTAAAGCCCTTTCATATGATACCAAACATGGCATAATTCGGAATACTTTAAGTTTGAAATAATTGACAGTCGTAAAATTTCAATCAAATACGTGTTTTATTTCCGAAAAGATTTTGCTAATCTATTAAAAATCCGTTGGATGTAATTTTTGATAGTTTCACATTTTTTTATAGAATTTATTAAGTTTGAAACAATTACCTATCGTAAAATTTCTACTTTTTATATTTCATCTGAAAGTTCTTTTGTAGCGATAATCGTAAAATTTCAACTTTTTTTTATTTTATATGAAAGTTCTTCTAAAGCCCTTTTATATGACACCTAACACAATATGATTCGAAATACTTTATGTTAGAAACAATTGCTTATTGTAAAATTTCAACTTTTTTCATTTATCTGAAAGTTCTTCTAAAGCCCTTTAATATGACACCAAACATGATAGGTTTTATTGCAATATCACTGAAATAATTGACGATTGAAAATATTATAATTTTGCCCACATGCCCTTTAAAATAACTTTCGTATTACCGAAAGAAAATTTAAGAGTGATCAAATGATTCCAATTCGAGTTATCTGGTTTTTCTAAATTGTACTCTGCCGTGGATAAAATTTTAAATACACATATTTGAAATTTGTAATTATAATAGAAACGTCTCCTCAGTCCCCCAATGTGCGTAAAATATTTCAAAACTACTCTAAAACATTTAATATTTAAATAATTTATAATTAAAAATATGACATGTCCACATTCAAATGTCAAAATGACAGTAGATGTTCTTCTTCAAAATTTCAAAGCCACCATATTCTTTATACTTTATAAAACTTGTCAATTTGACGTTTTGCTTTAAAACCAACTTCATAGTGAAGTGTCAAAAATTTACTTTTTAAATATACACATTTGAAATGTATAATTATAATAAAAACGTCCCCTCAGTCCCCTAATGTGCGTAAAATAATTCAAAACTACTCTAAACCATTTAATATTTAAATAATTTATAATTAAAAATGCGACATGTCCACTGACAAATGTCAAAGTGACGTTTGATGTTCTTCTTAAAAATTTCAAAGCCTCCACACTCTTAGTTAATTTTGCCCCAAAAACGCATGTTTTTTCAAGTTTTCTCGCACATCATGTGCACGAAAAATTTGAGACTATTAAAAGGCACTCCCGGTGATGGATCTCTATCAAATAAAAAAAGTTGCAAATAAATCGAATAAACCGTCTAGGCTGTAAAATTGTTAGAATGAACGTGATGAAACTATATATACATAGGGAATTAAGCCGTTTAGTATATAAGATTTTTACAGCAAAATCCTTTGCTGACCCTCTGCCTGATTTGGCAACTGAACTGACGGTAAATAAGTATTCCTTTAAAGTCACGTCGTTGTTAGTATATTTAAATGAACAGCAACAACAAGTTAATGACGTTTACGAAAACGAAAATACGAATGTCATCTGCAGAGATCAAGAACTTATATTGGCGTGCTTGCTGTTTGTTGCATTCCTCGTAGTGTTTGGATGTTTTTATTAGGATGTTTCTTGCGGAAGCGGTGCGCGCCGTTACATCACATCCACATCACGCTCGGCGTTTCTCGTGATGTGGCAGGTGGGGGGTAATACACGAGCGGAGAGAGTAAAAGTGAGTAATTTTGTGCACTGCCACTGGGACATTTTTAGAAGGTTACGCTGCACCGCGATGCCGGGGTTAGAGCCTTTATTTTTGGACTTGTCCCACGCGCGATCGTATTTTATGGGCTTGATATCGTCCGCCGTTTACAGGGACACACTCAGGATATTTTTATGAAGGGTAATGTTTTGACTTCTTATGTATTATGGAGCAGTCATCAGAATTCTGCTTTCGTGCTTCTATGTTTGTAGGTTTGTACCTCTGAGGGTTACATTTGAATTCTTGTTTTTTGTCAGACACAGATGCTACTGATTGCATGTATGATTTACAGATTTATTACTCTCTAAATAATTAACGAAATACCGGAACCTCATAATGCTATATGTATGACCAGTTTAACTGATTTTTGGGGCGAATTATGTAACGGATCCGCTAATTTTTAACCAACAATTGTAAATTTTAACCTATAAAAATATATCTCATTTCTTATCTTTTTTATTCGTTTTCTGATCTTACATTGAGTGTTTAACTGCAATTGTGTGGAATTCACTTTCAAAAACAAGCGTAGAGCGACACTCCCTTCCTTTCTTATCTTTCGATTCGTTTTCAGTTATTACGTAGAGTGTTTAACTGCAATTGTGTGGAATTCACTTTAAAAAAACAAGCGCAGGGCTACACTTCCTTCCTTTCTTATATTTTTGTTTCATTTTCAGTTACTGCATTGTCTGGACTTTTCTTTCATATACAAGTGCAGGCTATCTTTGTAGATTCGTTGTTAGGTTCGTTATTCGATTCGTTGTTAGGAGTAGGCGTGAGTAAATTGAGATGTTTTATGCATATGTTAGGTACGTCGAAGAAAGAAGATGAATGTTAAGTGAATAGGAAAGATGTGATTTATGGTTTGATTGTGATAAATGATTTCAAGTCTAATTAATGATTGAGTTTATATGGAGTGATCTATGAATGTGGTTAAAGTGAGGGTGGTGTGTTCGGATGATAATGTTTGACGAGGACTGATTATTTGATGAATGTAATGAGTGAATATTTTAGGGTTCGTGCTACCCCATTTGTTGAGATATAGCGTGAAGATATGTATGTATATAAAAATATATCTATCAAATTAAAGTTTAATTTTTGATTCTGTGCCATCTGTTGTCATTTGTTAAAAATTAACATGTTTGTTATAGAATAAACCTGAGTACGCAATAACATCATAGTAAAATTCTAAATTGAAGGCTGGTTATTCTCAACTTTTCTTATCACAGATTTCAAACAAAGCGAAAATGTTGAGATTCTCTGTAGCCTATAAAAGTGGTTCTTAAACTATGGGTCACGATCCTAACGTGGGTCGCGTGGGTTTTATTTTTGGTTGCGATAAACTGAGCCGAAAATTAATGTTTTACTCAATTTAAAGGTTTTTTTTTTAAGTATTATTGTGACTTCCAGTTAGTGATACTTAGGCCGTATTTGTTTGGGAACTTTGGGTTCAACCCTGAACTGATCTAGAAGTAACTCATGTTAGTTCCAAATAAATTATGCAGCTAGTGTCAGTTATAAAAATTAGCGGAACATTCAAAATCTGAATGCATGTTTTAAATATATAAATATATCATCACGCCCTTTACCCATCACTGAGTGTGGCACTCTGCCGAAGCAGATCTCGGTAAGTGATATATTTATGCGCGCGAATAGCGATTACCAGCCGTTAAATCACGGCCCCCAAAGATGTTAGTGTTGGGGGAGCCACAGGGGTAATTTTAAATTGGTGAAAATGTTTTGTCGAACCAGGGTTCTTAGGAACCACAGGCCGACTTGATACCACTGCGCCATTACCCCATAAATAATCTGCTTAAATACAAATTGCGATGTCACCAATTCAAAATGAATAACAAGGAACACAAGATGATTGGAAAGAGGTAGAAAACGGGGTCAACTTGCCTACCCAGCAAAATAGCTGTGGCAGTAGGATCAGTTCAGGAACTGTTCTGGGTTACTTAAAACGTGTCAATTAAACAAATGTAAGCTACCGGGTTTCTTTAAAAATGCCTAACAAAAACGGTCATTATAAGTAAATGTGGTATAATAAAGTAATCAGTAAATATGTCCGACTATGTGCGCACTGCGCAGTAAACGTTCACACATCTTTCGTTGTGACTGCGCGTCATTCACCAAAACTTTGTTACGAGTCTTCAGTCATTGTCATATTTCCAAGGACACAAAATTTCATAGAAGAAAATGAACTGAATTTCAACTTAATTAAAAATACAATACTCCATCATTTGATTACCCTTGAAATTCAGTTTGAAAAATATTTCCCTGCAGATATGAATATACCGAATGATGATGAGACAGTGGCGTACCTAGAACTTTTGCCGCCCAGGGCAGTCTCCAATTTGCCGCCCTTTCTAAATCAATCAAATGGTCGTTTTTATAAATTAAAAAAATAAATATATCATCACGACTTTTACCCATTACTGGGGGTGGTACTCTTCCGAAGCAGATCTCGGTAAGTGATATATTTATGTACGTGAAGCGCGGTTACCAGTCGTCAAATCACGACCCCCAAAGATGTTAGTGGTGGGGGAACCACAGGGGTTATTTTAATTTGGTGAAAATTGTTTGTCGGCTGTGGGAATCGAACCGGGGTCCTCAGGATTCACAGGCCAAGTTGAAACCACTGATCCATTACTCCATTAAATTACATACATATATATCATCACGCAATAACCCAACAAATGGAGTAGAACGAACCCTACCATTAAATTAATAAACATAAATAAATTATTGTAATTGAGACAAACTATAGGTGGGGAACTTTTTTACCATTGGATGGCATATTTAAATTAGGCAGTAATAAAGGAATTTTTCGTGATAATATTTTCAACCCTACATTAACTTGACGATGAAGAAAAATATTCGAAATCATACAGTAATGCATAATTTGTAGAAAACGAATAGTAAACTTATGAAGTGAACAAGTTGTTTTTTACAACTAAAACTAAATATAAAAAATTCCGCCCCAATTATGTGCCGCCCGGTGGAGTGTGACTTAGTGGTATCGAGTCGGCCTGTGGATCGAACTCATGTTCGATTCCCACAGTTAAGAAACAATTTTCACCACATTAAAACTACCACTGCGACTTCCCCTCCACTATATATTTGTGGGCCGTGGTTTCACGGCTGGTAATCGCACATAATTTGCTATAGTCTGCTCTGGTATCATACCCAGTAATATTTGGAAAGCGTGATGATATATATATATATATATATTTATCCTGTGGCTCCTCCACCACTAACATCTTTGGGGGCCGTGATTTGACGACTGGTAACCGCACTTCACGCGCAAAATATATCACTTACCGAGATCTGCTTCGCCAGAGTGCCACACCCAGTAATGGGTAGAAGGCGTGATGATATATTTATTTATTTTATTTTATATATTTATGTTTTGTTGTACAGTATGCGTATAAACAGATGATAACAGCTTGAAGCTTGTTATTACAATATTTTTAAGGTTCTTGGTTCCAGTGCAGGTTGTCGCTGTAAGTGGAAATTTTCTTCTAGATATTACCACCATTCATCTTCAGTATGTGCTGTGACTTCAAAATAAAAAAAAAATGTATTTTTTGTTGAGATACAGATGTAGAATGATATATTTATTTTTTGACGTCGATTGACTTAAAAGTGAGATTTTGTTGACAATTGACTGGCTGTAATGTACTACTTTTACAGCCTAGGCTGTAAAAGTGTTGCAATAGAAAAATAACAAATTTGGCATTTATGATTTAATTTAACAAATTACGCTTCTTCAATCTCGGTTGGGGTTAACATTCCTTAATCACGTTCCGTTATATATTGTAAATTTAATTAATATATACAGCCGACAAACATTTTCACCAAATAAAAAATTACCCCTGTGGCATCCATTACCACTAACTTCTTTGGGGACCGTGATTTGACGGCTGGTAACTGCACTTCACGCGCATAAATTTATCACGTACTCAGATCTGCTTCGGCACAGTGCCACATCCAGTAATGGGTAAAAGGCGTGACGATATATTTATTTTTATTTATTTATATATACGAGCAAAAAGCAGAATATCATTTATGAGTTTATAAACGTCTAATTTGTTTTTCTAATAACCACTTAACAAATGCCTAATAACATGATGACTACGATGATACAGAACATTAAAATATTAGAAATATTGAAAATAATCACAAAATTAATATTAATTTTAAACAATCACTAAAAATGCAAATTTATTGCGCCTCGCTTATGAATCTCCAACCGTTGTAATAAATATACTATTTTTGCCTAAAAATATTTTTATAAGTTTTTTTTTTCAATATTTTGATTTTTAATATAGTAGAAAAGCGAAATTTGGTGGATGCAAATACGAGTATGAATGAAAGTTATATAACAAGTTGAAAAAGCTATAAGATTAAAAAAAATTACATCAGCAAAGTTTTAAATCCATTTCTTTACAAGAATAGATCCAAAGTCTCATCATTTGTTATGTCTGTGATTTTATCGATTTCCCCTCCTGTTGACACTTTTCATAAACAAAACCGGAATTATTTTTTGTCATGATGAAATTTAGGAAACATTTGCTATTCACATCGTCATAGCCAGCTAGACTTCGCCAGCGTAGCGGGACGTGGTGCGCGGCCGCGCGAGGAAGTCGTAAAGAACACAATGTGTCAGACAAAAAACGCGAGTGCGTGCCAAGGTCGCGATGGTGGCGGCGACGTGTGGCGGCTTACGCACGTGTACGCGGCAAATCGCGCGGGAACCGAAAACGACGGCGACGCGTTCGTCGCGTTCCGTATCCGGTTTTGGCACTTGTTGGTAGTGGAAAGATTGTTGTTATTGTTTTTGAATTTGGGAATTGTTGTAGGAAGAATTATGACTAATCTGCTGACTAGCATTATGTTTCCTCAGTACTACGTTTCTCATTTATACTAGAGAAAATGTTCTGCCATATATATTTGAAACATTTTTATAAATTAGGAATCTTTGTTAGCGAAAAATAAAATTTATCATGACTTTCATTTTTTAAGTAATGTTATAATTACGTTAATAATAATTGAAGTTATTAATAAAGTAATGAATTATACAGGGTGGTCCATTTAACTTGACTTGTTCAAATATCTTGCAAATTTAGCCCTTAACAACAAACTTTCATGAACAAAAGTTTAACCATTTTGAGAGGGCCATTCGATCTTGTTAACAGGGGTACAGCGCCATCTATCAATAATAAGAAAAAAATTCTCAGATTAAACCTTCATATTTTTTATGGAGATTCCGAATCTGTAATAAAAAATTGGGTTCCTATTTAAGATATCTAAGGTTACCCCCTCTCCGATCCCCTGAGGGATGGGGGGTAAAAAATGTTAACAAGATCGAATGACCCCCTCAAAATGGTTAAACTTTTGTTCATGAAAGTTTGTTGTTAAGGAATTAATTTGCAAGATATTTGAACAAGTCAAGTTAAATGGATCACCCGATTACAGCGCCATCTATCAAGAATATGAAAAAATTCTCATATTAAATCTTCATATTTTTTATGGAGATTCCGAATCTATAATAAAAAATAGGGTTCCTATTTCAAATATCTAAGTTTATCCCCTCTCCGACCCCCTGAGGGGTGGGGAGTAAAAATGTTAACAAGATCGAATGACCCCCTCAAAATGGTTAAACTTTTGTTCATGAAAGTTTGTTGTTAAGGGCTTAATTTGCAACATATTTGAACAAGTCAAGTTAAATGGACCATCCTGTGTATAAAAAGAAAAATTAAATTTATTTTTGGGTTGACATTTCAGTACAATGAGTCATTTTTTCGTCAAACATCATAGGAAAAAATATTGTATAATCATTTACCTGTTTTCGTTTAAAATGTTACATTACATTTTACAATGAATCATGAAGAATTATAAATGAGACTATTTTATTTCTTTACATTATTTGCGGTTTGTAACATAAAAATAACCAAACCTCAGCACAGGTAATTACTTATAACTTCTATAAAAATAATAATTTTTCACAAAATTAGTATTAGGTCCTATTCAATTATATGTATGTGTATATTCAGGACGGCATCAGGCTACTGGAGCCTCTAAACAGAATTCAGTATCGCTTCGAAGCATTTCTGCAGAGTCCAAATACAACCAAAAAATTGATAGATAAATAAATAATGTTAAAAAATTTATTTGGCATTTTTCAAGTAACCCGGTAGGTTACTTTTGTTTAATTGGCACGTTTTAAGTAACCCAGAACAGAACAGTTCCTGAACTGATCCTACTACCTCACTCTTTCTATTTAACTTGTGTTCCTTCCTATTCGTTTTGAATTAGTAGTATCGCAATTTGTATTTAAGGTGGTACTATCATGGAAGCATTTATGTCACTTAGAACGTGCATTCATATTTTTAATTTATCGCTAATTTTTACAACTGACACTGGATCCATCATTTATTTGGAAGTAACTTAAGTTAGTTCTAGATCAGTTCAGAATTGAATCTAAGGTTCCCAAACAAATACGACCATTATATAACATATATCTAACTAAATAAAGACACATATAAAACAGTCATAGACGCCCTCGTCAAGATCATGACTTATTACAAATATAATTCAAAATTAATTATAAATGTGAAATTGAATATTTTAAAGTTTATTTTTGATTATTTATTGTGCTTTTATATTTTAACATATGTTAAAGATAGCTAGCCCACCTAAAAATGATAAACTAATTTCATAGTAATATAAAAAATAAAAATAAAATATATCATCACGCCTTTTACCCATTACTGGGTATGGCACTCTGCCAAAGCAGATCTCGGTAAGTGATATATTTTTGCGCGTGAAGTGCTGTTACCAGTCGTCAAATCACGGCCCCCAAAGATGTTAGTGGTGGAGGAGCCACAGGGGTAGTTTTTGAAATTATGAAAATTGTTTGTCGCCTGTGGGAATCGAACCAGGGTTCTCAGGATCCACAGTAATATAAATAGAGTAATAAAATATTACAACAATGTACGCCATCGGTAAAAATTGTATATCCTTTAACTACTGGTATTATTAAATTATATATAATACGTATTTATAATGTATTCAAAATGATGTAGCAATTTTTCTTGTTCCAGAAAATATTGGATAAACGTTTGGACGACAGAGTGGACAAAATGATAGAACAAGGTCTTGTCCAGGAACTGACAAACTTTCATACCCGTTACAATGAACAACGATTAAACGACAATATGTAAGCA
Source organism: Pterostichus madidus (assembly GCA_911728475.2). NCBI lineage: Eukaryota > Metazoa > Arthropoda > Insecta > Coleoptera > Carabidae > Pterostichus > Pterostichus madidus. The sequence continues at coordinate 21,066,700 of OU452307.1, forward strand.
TTACATTACAAAGTATGATTTAAAATTGAATAGTTACATATGCCCATATTTCACACGTGATATGTTTACGAGAACAATTTAAAACGACACCTTGGCATCCAGGGTTGAAAGTGAATGAGCACGTAGATGACGTGAAAACATACGCGCAATATATTGTTACAAAAACATAATACTATGTTATTATTTGTTTATTACTTGTTGATTTATTATAATAATTTTTTGAATTCCTTTCTGTTGTTCAAGTCAAAAGAGTTTCATTCTAGAAAAAAATAATAATAATAATGTTTTAAAGGTAAAATATAAATATATAAAAAAATACTAAAATTTTAAATATAATTTATGTGGAACAGTTTTTTTTTTCATAATATAATTAAAAGTTTTATAAATATCTAAGAATCACAAATGCCAGCAAACAGGTATAAAATTATTTTTTGATGTCGTTCAAATTCAGATATTATTTTTTATTTCAAGTATGTGCATATATTAAAATTGTAATTTTGCTAAACAAAAGCATTTCCGGTGTATCTTGAGATCATCTGAAGATTTTTTCGTTTATCTAACACACATCAACACTCTCCTAAACTTGTTAAGAATAAAACTAGTCGGTAATATGATAAAAGGAAGTCGTTCATAGACATGATACGAATAAACACGGGGTTTATTTACATGTACACAGCGTCATCTTTACGTGCATTTATACGTCAGACCCGGAGCATGACTAACTTGAATTTAATTTGGTGGGAACTATTTTAAATATTCTTGTTAAATAGGAACAACAAAAAATTAAAAATAAATATATCATCACGCCTTTTACCCATTACTGGGTGAGGCTTTCTGCCGAAGCAGATTTCGGTAAGTGATATATTTATGCGCGTGACGTGTGGTTACCAGCCGTCAAATAACGGTCCTCAAAGATGTTAGTGGTGGAGGAGCCACAGCGGTAATTATAAATTGGTGAAAATGTTTTGTCGTTTGTGGGGATCGAACGAGGGTTCTTAGGATCCACAGGCCGACTCGGATACCATTGAGTCATTATTCCATAAAAAATTAATCTTTAATAATATAACTTATGTTGAAATTAATTTAATTTGTTTTATGCAAATATTCTTGATACGAAAAGAAAGTAGCTTCACTTTTATTTATTTCTTAAATTAGATTCATTATATAATTAATCTTTGAATATACCTCCTGGCGTCCTGGCACACTACTTTGGTTTCGTCTACATTCATATTTTCTATCTTAAAAGTTCATTCACCTTCAATCATTGCCATCCATTTATTCCTAGGTCGTCCACACAATCTCATCCTCAATTTCACCAAAATATTCGATGAAAGTAACAAATTGACAACTCTTTAATTCTTACATGTGTTATAAAGTAACACTCCGGAAGTGGTTATATTCTTTTTAAATGTCTCAAGTAAAAAAGATATGTTATCATATTATGGCAGTATTGTTATTTTGAATTTTAATGTTTAGGCCACCAGATTACACTAAAGGAATCTTTCAATCAATAGGATTTAAAGAATTTCATGATTATCTCATAATGGATGCAAAAGAACGTGAAACTGCTAATGGAATAAAGTTATTAGAAACAGGAATTGAAAATTTAAAACTAGTAACTCGAAGATACGCAAGAAAGCAGATAAAGTGGGTATCTAATAGATTTCTTGGCCGCCCAGACAGACAAGTAAGTTATTTTATAAATTTAATTTTAAAAAGATAAACTGTATTATATGGAAAATTTTTAGGTTCCATCTGTATATGGCCTGGATACATCAGATGTTTCAAAATGGAAAGAAAATGTAGAAAATCCTACACTCGAAATAATTGCACATTTTATAGAGAAAACAGATTGTAAACACAAACCTTTGCCTGTAAAATCTCCTTTAGGTGCCACTACACCGTGCTCTGAAGATGAAACCTATTACTGTGATATATGTGAGAGAGTATTTGTGGGTTTACATCAATGGACCGATCATAAAATGTCAAAGAAACATAAAAAAGTAGCCAGAAGAAAAATGAAAGGAGAAAATCAGAAAGATACATCTTCACAAAATACTGACAATGAGAAAATACCGGCTCAGACTGAAATAACTTAGTTGAGTTTTATAAAATTTACAATATGATTTGTCAAATATATTTCATTCAGTTAAATACTGAATTAATTATTTAAACATGTTGAACTTCCTGTCACATATTAATTAAATTTAAATAATTTAAGAAATGTTTCATGAACTCGTATTACAATTTGAAATACAAAAAGGTAAGAAAAAAATGACTCAAAATAATATATAAGTGATATTTATTAACTTATACAATTCTAATAATATAACAACAAACTACTAAAAAATATCTACCGGTTCACTGTTTCTCAACAATGTTTTACAAGCACGAAAATCATAATCAGCGATAGTTGGATGTTCATTACAAATTGCTTTATACGCATAACACAATCTCGCAAATTCCTCATTAGAAATCTGAAATGGCCGTGTCGTGGGATCAATATCTGCTAGATGAAACATTTTATACCCTAATTCCTCCCTACAGTCTTCAGGAAATAACGTCTGTCCTCCTCGTACAGCATATTTCTGTCTCATATTAAAAACTTGCCGAATTACTTTCTCAACCATTTTAAATGGAAGATTAACCAAAGGTTCCCTAAGAGGCGTTAAAGTAACAACCCCAACATCTACATCAGGTTTTGGAACGAAAGCTTTACCAGGAATTGTAAACTTGTGATTGACGTGGCACCAAGTTTGACACATGACGGATAATCGACATCTTTGTTTGTGCATCACTGGTGCAACCATTCTTTCAGCAACTTCTTTTTGAAATGTTAAAGTCATTTTTGTTCGGCCATGTGTCCAGGCTGAACGTCGTTCTGAAATTGCGTGCAACCATTTTATTATCAAATGAGTAGACACACTAAATGGTAAGTTTCCTAATAAGTGTACTGGGGGAGGATGGTCAGACCATTCCAGTTTTGGTGCCTCTGGAAAAGCTACTTCTAAATTGTATGATAAGATGTCTCCTATTTCTATTTTCATGTCTGTGTAATTTTGACATGCCTCGGATAAAAGTTCTAATGTAGGGAGAAATCTGTGATCTTTTTCAACAACAACAATTTCTTTTGGTCCTCGACGTATTATTGACCGAGTTATTCCACCTGGACCTGGTCCAACTTCACAAACGAAACCACCATGAATGTTACCAGCTGATTTTACAATTTTATCACTTAGTCGTTCATCCATGAGGAAGTTTTGGGAGAGCTGGCGTAAAGCACGTAATCTGTAATCATTTATCATATTAGTATATGAAATTAAAGGTTAGTATGACGATAAATACCTGTAAAGTCGAACTAAATCTCTAATTGTTGGCAAAGGTGGAAGTCTAGTAATTTTACGTGCTGTTGCCATTTTTGTGAACAATTTAATTTAGTTAATAGTTTTTTCGGGCTCGTTAAAATCGTCCAAGAAACGTTCTTGTTGGACAGCAAACATAGAATAGAGATATATGCTTAAGACACCTCCGCCAAGAATGCAGCCTGTGATAATATTGTTCTTTTTCACACGTTTTAAATTCTGAACTCTTTGCAAGTTTTGTTTTTCAATTATCTTCATAAAATCTAAATTTGTTTGACTTAACTTATGTATTCCGTCTTTGAGATTCACTTTAGGCATTCTATCTCCATCACTCATGTTGTGATTATATTTGTCTTTGCTGTAAAATAATAGTTCTGATTATGAATATCTCTTGTTATTAATATAATTATTTAATTTTTAGTTAATATATTTTAACTCACACAGGTTATTTTTTAGGTTAAAACTTTCCAGTGATTAGACAGATTCACCAACTGTGGTTTGTTGTGAATATAACCCTATAAAAGTTATAAAATATAAAAAGAAATTTGATTACAATTTATTTCTGTAATTTCAACAAATGAATTAAAAATATTTAAATACATTTTATTGTTAGGAATGTTATAACTACATTGTTATTTTACTATTATATTTATCGGTTGATTGTTAGGGATTTCATTGTTAATAGTTGATGATGGGCAGTATCTGTCATTTTTGACGTTTTAACAAAAATAATGAAATTTTGTGTAAAAATAAATAAAAGCACAAAATGACGGAGTTTTTAGCAGAAAATAATCTATGTGGTCAAACCATTCTTCAGCTTGTATCCAGAGGAAATGCTATCATTGCAGAATTATTGCGTTTGAAAGATTATATTCCACCAATTTTCAAGTATAATTTCATTAGACAATTTATATATCTAATTAATTAATTATGTATTATTTTGTAGATTAGAATCAAAACAAGAACAACAGAAATATGCTGATATTATTTTAGACTTCAGTTATTTCAAATTACAAGATTTACATGATCACAAACTGGATAACAATACTGTGTGTATCTTCCTACTACATATTTTCAGTAAATTATTAATTTAATTGTTTTTAGGATTTACAAGAACTTGATGAAGAATTTAGAGAAAATTATTTAGAAACTATTACTAGATTTTATCTAGCATTCGAAAGTATCCACACGTACATATCAGATTTGAATCATTTTGTAGAAGATTTAGATGAAGGAGTATATATTCAACAATCTTTAGAAAGTGTTTTTTTGGATTTTGAAGGCAAGCAGTTAATGGTAAGCAGTACAACTATTATTAAAAAGTTAAATATAATAACAATAATTTTATAGTGTGAAGCTCTTTATTTATATGGAATCATGTTGCTAGTAACAGATTTTCATATTGACGGTCTTATTCGAGAACGTTTATTAGTTTCATACTATAGATATAGCCCGCAACGGAATGATACGCAAAGCAAAATCGATGATGTATGCAAACTTTTACTGACTACTCGTTTTACCAGTAGTCCCGGTTCAAAAAGACCAAATAATTATCCAGAGAACTATTTTCGGCGTATACCAATAAATGAAATGTATATAGACATGGTTATCGGTCGATTACGATCAGATGATATTTACGGTCAAATAGCAACGTATCCTTTACCAGAACATCGCAGCACAGCTTTAGCTACTCAAGCCGCAATGCTGTTCGTAGTACTTTTTTTCGCTCCTAACATTTTAAATACACAAACTGCAAAGATGAGAGAAATTGTCGATAAATATTTCCCTGATAATTGGATAGTTTCTATTTATATGGGAATCACAGTTAGTTTAATATCTTCTTGGGAACCATACAAAGCTGCAAAAGCTGCCTTAAGTAATACTTTAGATTCGGCGAATGTGAAAGAATTGTCTAAAAAGTATGGAGAAAATTGTAAAAAACTTGTACCACAAACTAAAAATGCTTTGAAAGAAGGTTCTTTAACTGAAGAAAAATTACTAGATAATGTAAATAAAGTTGTCAATATTTTACGCGAATGCAATGTTACATTACGTTGGTTAATGCTGCATACTGCACCACATAGTGTGTATCTTGACAGCAGTAATAATAAAAAAATAACGAAAATTCATGAACAAGTAATTGCAGACTCAAAATATAATGCTTTAGAAGTTTTTGAGTTATTGCTTAATACGGGACAATTAGAATTAAAAGTAAAAGATATGTTTCGACATCTCTTGGTCGAAAAAGATACAAATTGGGAAAATTGTAAAAAAGAAGGCTCAGATCGAATGAAAGAACTCTCAGAAGTATTTAGTGGAACTAAACCTTTGACTAGAATAGAAAAAAATAAAGGTCTCCAAGCTTGGTTTAATGATATGACCAAACAAATTTTATCCTTGACGCAAGATAATACTGCTTCTACAAGAAAAATTGTACAGTTCATTCAGGCTTTAGAAGAAGTTCAAGAATTCCATCAATTAGAAACTCATCTTCAAGTTAAACAATTTTTAACGGATACTCGCAGATATCTTCATCAAATGATAAGAATTATTAACATTAAAGAAGAAGTATTGGTTACACTTGGAATTATCGGAGATCTGAGTTATGCTTGGGAACTTATCGAATCTTATACAAGCATTATGCAGAAAGGAATAAAGAAAGTACCATCTTTAGTTATTAAACTTCGTGCTACATTTTTGAAATTAGCGTCTGCTCTGGAAATACCGTTATTAAGAATTAATCAAGCAAGAAGTGAAGATTTAGTTTCTGTATCAAAATACTACAGTAATGAGTTAGTATCTTATGTTAGAAAAGTTTTACAAATTATTCCAGAAACCATGTTTGGATTGCTTGCTCAAATTATTCATTTACAAACTGATGTTATTAAAGAACTTCCTACAAGATTAGAAAAAGATAAATTACGAGAATTTGCGCAACTTGATGAACGATTTAAAGTTGCTAAATTGACATATTCTATTTCATTATTTAGTGAAGGTAATATTAATTAAATGTTATTTGTCAGCTAATAATTTAATAAAATGGTTTTAGGGATTCAAATGATGGATAAAACTTTAGTGGGTGTTATATGCATTGATCCAAAGCAGTTATTGGAAGACGGAATTCGCAAAGAATTAGTTAAAAATGTATCTGAAGCTTTACATAATAATTTGCAGTTCAATCCTAAAGCAAAAACAAGTGAATTGGAACCAAAATTGAAAACTTTAGCTGATATTATGAATGGATATAAACGATCTTTCGAATATATTCAGGTAGTGTATTAATTCCTCAAACATTTATGTATTAAAAGAATATATTTCAGGATTATATAAATATAAATGGTTTAAAAATATGGCAAGAAGAATTAAGTAGAATTGTAGGATACAACGTTGAACAAGAATGTAATAGTTTTCTACGAAATAAGATTTTAGATTGGGAAAGCATTTACCAAAGTAAACATATTCCTATTCCAAGATACACGCCAACAGAAAATGCATCTATTAATTTTATTGGTTGTTTAGCAAGAGAAATATGTCGAATTACAGATCCTAAGTAAGGAAGGAAATATCTTCAGTGAATTGTAATAATTATTCATTTCTTTTAGGACAACGATATATGTTCAGCAATCAACATCCTGGTATGATTACAAAACACACAAAGAAATTTTAAACATAAAATTCTTCTTGAAAATATCTTCAGCTATTAGTCCAGCTGGTGTGACAGGTTTAGACAGACTATATGCATTTATGATTGTGACAGAGCTTCAAAAATTTATAGGTAGTAAATTTTAACAAACTTAACTAGTAGTTCTTTCTTTTACTTTTTTTTGTAGGTAATTTACAAAAAGGAGTTTTAAAAGACAACTCTTGGTTGGAAATGTTGAATAGTATGAACGATGAATTAGGAGCTTCTCAACTTATTTCTAATCCATTGAAATTTTACTCAAGTTACAACAATCGATGTATAAAAGTATGGCCCCAAATTTTAGAATGGATACTGCGAATTGGACATTTACAATTATTGCGGAAGCAATTGGGTTATGAACTAAACACTACTTGCAAATTCAATTGTAAAAATTTAGAATCATCTTTACGAACACTGAATGAGTGAGTTTTAAATATAAAAATGTATTTAATTTAATTATATATATATTTTTTTTAGAGCACTTTTATTTGATATTCGTGCACATTATAAAGATTCTCAAAAACCTTATCCTGGAGAACAGTTATTATATGAATTGTCGCATTATTTAGACTGGGCAGGAATTTATAATCCAAATAAGAAAATTTATATTACAACAACAAACATTCCACATTTTGCTGCTATTATATTTCTATTTGTAGTTGCACAACTACAAAAACTTAATTATTTTAGAAATGTTGGTGAGTAGTACTGGTACTACGCAAAAATATATTTTTAAGATAATATTTTATTTTAATGTTACTAGGCGAATTAATAGCAAAGCGATCTCAAGATCAAATCGATGGATTTCCATTTATAAATGGAATACAAACTGTTTTGAGGCAATTTCATCCTGATTGCGGTGAAAAATTCATTCAGTATTTTGGTCAGTACGTTTTGTCCCATATTGAAAGTTCTACAAGGTAATATATTAATGGAGTTCGTAAAATAATTGCAATTAATTATTAATTTATTTATAGTGGAAAGAGTTCGGAATTTTCCGTGGAAGCAATTACAGCCTTACACTTTTTAGAAACATATATAGTTTGTGCTGGAATGAACCGAGCACAATTAAATAAATATATCCCAGAGCCAATATTATGTCAGTACAGATTTTTAGCTACTAAGATACCATGAAATGTAAACATGAAAAATGTATCATAAGGTATATATGTTATTTTATATCAAATCAAATGTTATCAAATGTTCTCATTACAATACAAAGTTAGATTTCAGAACGTTAAAAATCACGTTACATGAATCTTCTAAATAAATTTAATAGAGTTTGTGGTAATGACCAAAGCGATTGATCCGCTTTTTTTTAAAAAAAAGAGAGTTCTGCTAATATAAACTTACAGATAATTTCTTGTTCTATGCTCTTTGTAATCTTGAACATTATAAGAATTAAGTTAAAGTTATCTGTGGTTTAAGTAAACACTTTTTAGTCATTTTTTCGTCTTTAAAACCTCTGAAACAATTAAATATGAAATACATGAGTTACTCATAAAAATTGAGTGCCATATTGTAGATTAAGATTAACAAGATTTTGTTTATTATAATTGATTGTCTTCTACTTAAATATAACGTTTAGGTGGATTACGATTGCAGTTAGATAAGAACTTCAATAACAGAGATTGTTATTATGCATTTAGTACTGTCAAATTGGAATTTCTGATTTGGCTAAAAGCTAAAAAGATATTTATGCTATCGCTTCAAATGTGAATATGGACCCTGTAGCATATTTGGCATTAGGAAATATTAGATTTATTCGTATTTTGTTAATATTTATTAGTTTAATGATATATCCAAAATTGCACGCCATGCAGTCACACTTAAATATTTAAATTTGTTGTTTTCTCAAAAACTATTTATGCATCGGCTCAAATATTGAGTATTTGGGCTCTGCGACATATTTTGTATTAAAATATGTTACATTTATTTATATAATTATCTATTATTTAAAAATATTCAAAGAACAAAAACAGAGAAGTGCCATCAATGCGACTCTATAAAATATGTATTCCCATATAAGGAGTGTTGGTTTTGTTCTGCAAGTTTTTGGCGTTTTTTGATACTTTTTTTGTTGATAATTGAAATATTTAGATGGCATCTTTGCGGAAATGGTTTCATTTAGTTCACAATTCTTAGTGAACATTTACGGATTCATAGTGACAAGACTCCTTTTGTGGGAAAAGTTTTACCCAAAGTGGTCAGTTGAGGACATATCTGAAGAGACATGAAGATGAAACATGTAAGCATTTATAAACATAACATATCAAATGAAATTTGGTTCGTCCATATTCATCATTCCTGTCCTACAGGCTCTTATCCATTTATTCCACTGCCACGCGATAAAACTCATTAAAAGCTAAACAAAAATAATAAGTCCAAGGGGAGGGGGGTATGGCCCTCTTCGTGGATCCGCCCTTGATTCCACGGCCACGCGATATATAACTTTCAGAAAATATCATAAATCATTTTTATGACTGTCATCTTTCCAAAATGTTTCACCAATCAATTTCAAGACAAACCATTTTCCTAAAAAGCGCTTCAAATAATTGTATAGGCCATCATCTTTCATAAAAGTTGCTCCAAATTAATTTTAAGATAACCATATTTTTTAAAAGTTCTCTTCCATAAAAGCCAAGACAATCATCGTCTCAAAAAGCCTGCTAAATCATTTTTAAGACAATAATCTTTCCTAAAAGTTCCCTCCAATCAATACCAAGTTAATCATCTTCCTAAAACGCCTTCCAAATCATTTTAAATGCAATCATCTGCCCTAAAAGTCCCCCCAATCAATTTCAAATCAATCATCATCTAAAAGCCCTTCCCGATTAATTTCAAGGCAATGATCTTCCTAAAATATTCCCCCAATTGATTTAAGAACATTCATCTTCCTAAAAAGGATCTTAGCTGCTAAATACATCTTAAAATTGTTTGAAATATTTTATATTCATTTTAAAATGTTATAAATTGTCCCAAACGCTAGCTGAGTGCTCTGAGACGATGGCCAGAACATCCCAACTCTCAAATATTTTTTAAATCTGTCTGAAACCTTTTAGAAACATTTTAATTTTACTTTAAAAGCTAGTTGAGTGCACAAAGATGATAGTTAGAAGATCCCAGCTGTAAAATTGTTCTTAAAGTTAGTTGAAACCATCTGGAATCATTTTAAAAGTTTTAAGTTGTCCTAGAAGCTATTTGAGTGATTAATATTTTTTTTAATTAATTACAACGTGCTAACACGAAACAATATTTTAAAATTAATTCGTACTCGATTGGTTTGTTTAAATCTTGATAATGATATAGTGAAAGATTAAATATTGGCGTTACGCCTTTGGGACTTTGCTTTGTGGTAAATAGAATATTGTATTGACGAGAATTTGAAGACAGCTGCTTAGATGCTAATAGTATTCTCTAAAAAAGTTACTGTAGAAACTCTGGTCTTAGAATCAACTTACGACTTGAGAACTCCTCGGAGAAAAACACGTAAGCTTCTATAAGGAGTCTAAGAGCACCAGGAAGAACCAGCGACGGTGATGACGGCCACGGGAACCAACAGATGGCATCACTTCACTTCGGTATTTGATGGCGAGCCCAGACATCAATCATCACTTTAATTATTTTTTCATGTGAGTGTATCTTTTAAACTAGTAGAGGTGCGATTATTTGGAGTGAAAATTTGGATTCTCTATAGTTTTGTTAAACAAATGTAGGTTGGATTAATTATGCTACACACCCATTGTATAACAATACGAATGATTGATTATTGCTAATGGCAAGAATTGCCCGTCTAATTTTATCATCGTGACAAATATCAAAAGTAAAATTACTAATATTGTATTTGAAGTGTATATTTCTATTCTTGTATCGTTCAGGGCAATATTTATAAACAATTGTTAAAACTTGCTTTCACTAATTAATCCGTCGTAACTTGAATATTTTTAAATAGGAAATATAGATATGTGTAAAAAAAGTATTATCGTACTTATCCTATATAAAAATAAGAAAAGACATGATAATTTTTTTTACAGTTGATTTCAATATATAGGTTTATTTTGATAACACGCAGCCTTGGCACATGAGTCTTACGTAAAAGCCATTTAAATTAATTATCTATAATTGGCATCAATAATTCTCTTTCACGATGAAATATTCTTTTATGATGAGTATTTTTGATACAATAAATATTTATTTAACGTTTTAAAAAGTAAATGTTAATTATAGATACGCTGTAATATGTTCGAAAACAAATAATACATATATATATATATATATATTACAATTTTTATTTACATATTTTTGTGACAAACAGTAGCAATAATTAACTGATTATTTGTTGAATTTAATGAGTAAATGTTTTATGAATGATTTTAGACTTCATGTTACTCTATTTAATGGAAATTTTAAAAATGAATTCTAGAAAAATATTAGCTATATTTGCAGTTGGTTTTATTTTGATGATACGCTTCGCGTGTCTTACGTAAAAGCCATTTAATTTACTTATCTACATTTGGCCTAAATGATGAAAAACAATAGCAATAACAAAATTATTGTTTATGATAATATCGAAAGTAAAATTATAAATATTGTATTTGCAGTGTATATTTTTATTCTTGTATCGTTCAAGGTAACATTTATAAACTTTAGTTAGAACTTGTTTCACAATTAGTGAGTAATTAATCCGGTCCAAACCTGCAAACACGTAACGTCGCTCGGGCTAGCATTGTCTATCTCTCTCTAGCACATTGTAATCATCGGAATGATTGCGCAAGAATCGTCACTTGCCACGAAATCTTTGTTGTGTACAGATGTAGAATCGTGCTCCGTACTTTTGCATTCCTAAAGCTTATCCTCCGAACACGCTAGTGCCTTCACGTGGGGGCCCAACATACTTTCTACGTACATTAGGCAAGATTTAATTAGCGTACGCAGGTGGGTGGGGTGAGTCCCTCGTGACCAAGGCCATAGTTTGGTTAGCTCCCAGCTAGAGAGTGAGTTGCCGATATCTCTGGAGGGCGGCGCAGCCGAATCCCTCGGTAGGGTGTGTCCATGGCATCGTGGAGAGTATTAGAAGCCGTGCTTCCCTCCAGCACTGCAAACACTCTTCCTATGGCTCGGGTAGGTTCAGTAGGCGGAAACCGAGAGGTCGTGCCCACGGAATATGGGCAGCGTTATAGTGAAAAGGGCAAGTAACACTTCCGGTTGCTTTGTCGTAGATTCATTGCGGCTAATTAGCTATTCGTACACAAAAACTTAGGTAGGGAAAAGGCAAGAACAGAAGCGAAGAAAGAACAAAGAAATCAACTTTGAAGACAACGTGAAGATCAAGAAATGTATAAATGATATGAATGGAATGTGTAGTATAAATGGTGTATGCTGTATGCTGATTTATCAAAACTTGTCTATTATTTTATTTTATTGCATTTTGTTCTGAGTTTCTATTTCAGGTTCAACAAGCATCAAATGCCTTTATGTATGTTTTTCTAATGTTTCCAGCTATTACTAATACATTGTTTTTATGTTTATAGGGACATCATGGGACCTGCAAGCATTTCCCGCGGCGTCAGCATCATCCTGGAGCAGCTGGTGTTCTGATCAGCGTCACCGGAGCTGCCGCCATCATCCTGGAGCAGTTGGTATTCTAACCAGCGTCATCGGAGCCTGATTCATCATCCTGGTGCAGCTGGTGTTCATACCAGCCTTCCCGAAATCTGTATCATCGTGGACATCGTCACCAGAATGTGTATCATATTTTCAACTATATCAGAAGATTGCTGCAGTATCAGCAGTCATCGCAGAATGTCGTCCGCAGCTCGCAGCAATATTATTACTTTTAATTGGGTTGTATTTAACCGGGCACCAAAATATTAAAGTTTGCCAGCTTGTTTATCAATTTAAACAGTTAATATTTGCTGTAGCAATGCAAAAATAAATATTCGGCACAGTATACAGAGTGTAAATAAGTATGGTATATTGAAATTAATCTCCTGAAATAAGATTTTAATTCAAATAATTGTTTCAGGAGATAATTTCAATATTCTTTACTTATGGAAAGCTTATTTACTATTCTTGGCTTTAAACAATTACTTTTAAAGATTGTTTAGTATTTTTTGTGCTCAATTATTATTTTTGGTAACAATAATTTATTATTATTGATAAAATTATTTCGGTGCTCATTTAAATTATTCCCTTTTTATAGTTTCTAACATTACTAGCAGAGTAAAACAGTTTTTACCCTTAAAAGGAGGAATTTACTCCTTAATGCAGTAAAAATAGTTACTGTGCGTGTATTGTATAATATTTTATTTGTTCCTCATTAGTAAACAAATTTAAAAATAATAATTAAATCATGTCAGTTGTGTTAAAAATTGTATTAAATTATTTGGAAGTATAACTTTTAAAGTAAATAAATATAAATACATCATCACGCCTTTTACCCATTACTGGGTGTGGCACTCTGCCGTAGCAGATCTTGCTAAGTGATATATTTATGCACGTACCAGTCGTCAAATCACGGTCCCAAAGATGTTAGTGGAGAAGAAGGCACAAAGGGTAATTTTAAACAAATAAAATAAATATATAATTACGCCTTCTACCTATTATTGGGTGTGGCAGCACACTGCCTTCGTAGATCTTGATATGTGATATATTTATGTGCGTACTTGCCGCCGTATCAAAGCCCCCTAAATGTGTTAGTGAACGAGAAGTCACAGAGATAATTTTAAATAAATAAAATAAATATATCATCATGCCTTTTACCCATTACTGGGTATGGCATTCTGTCGTATTTATTTATTTATATTTTAAATTACCCTTGTAGCTTTGCTCCTCACTATCATCTTTGAGAGCTTTGTTTCGACGGCTGATATGCATATAAATATATCACTTATCAAGATCTGCGATGGCAGAGTACTGCCACGCCCAATAATCGGTAAAAGGCGTTATTTTTATATTTATTTAAAATTGAAAGTTGAGCTGTAAAATAAGCAGTTTGAATAAATAATGTTTACAAATGAGTAATAAATAAAATTATGTAGTATTATATTATAATGATTATTTGTATTGATTACTAATAAGAGTAAAATAGTTTTTAATGTTGAAAGGAGGAATTTACTCTTTGAGGCAGTAAAAACAGTTACTTTGCTTGTATTTTACAATATTTTATTTGTTCCTCATTAGTAAACAAATTTAAAAATAATAATTAAAACCTGTAAGTTGTGTTAAAAATTGTATTAGATTATTTGGAAGTATAACTTGTAATGTAAATAAATATAAATATATCATCACGCTTTTTACCCATTACTGGGTGTAGCACTCTGCCCTAGCAGATCTTAGTAAGTGATATATTTATGCACGTACCAGCCGTCAAATCACGGTCCCAAAGATGTTAGTGGAGAAGAAGGCACAAAGGGTAATTTTAAACAAATAAAATAAATATATAATTACGCCTTCTACCTATTATTGGGTGTGGCAGCACACTGCCTTCGTAGATCTTGATATGTGATATATTTATGTGCGTACCAGCCGCCGAATCAAAGCCCCCTAAATATGTTAGTGAACGAGAAGTCACAGGGATACTTTTAAATAAATTAAATTAATATATCATCATGCCTTTTACCCATTACTGGGTGTGGCACTCTGTCGTATTTATTTATTTATATTTTAAATTACCCTTGTGGCTTTGCTCTTCACTATCATCTTTGAGAGCTTTGATTCGACGGCTGGTACGCACATAAATATATCACTTATCAAGATCTGCGATGGCAGAGTACTGCCACACCCAATAATAGGTTAAAGGTGTTAATTTTATATTTAAAATTGAAAATTGAGCTGTAAAATAATCAGTTTGAATAAATAATGTTTACAAATGAGTAATGAATAAAATTATTTATTTATTATAATGATGATGATATTATTTGTATTGATTACTAATAAGAGTAAAATAGTTTTTACTGTTGAAGGAGGAATTTACTCTTTGAGGCAGTAAAAACAGTTACTTTTCGTGTATTGTACAATATTTTATTTGTTTCTCATTAGGAAACAAAAAATCCTGTCAGTTGTGTCAAAAATTGTTTTAAATTATTTGGAAGTATAACTAACTTGTAAAGTAAATAAATAAATCATCACGCATTTTATCCATTACTGGGTGTAGCACTCTGCTTTATTTACGATATTAATATATATTTTCAATTACCCTTGTGACTTCTCCGTAACTAACATCTTCGGAGGCTGTGATTTACCGGCTCATACGCGCATAAATATACTACTTATAAATATTTGCGACGGCAAAGTGTTGTCACATCCAATAATGGATAAAAGGTGTTATAATTACATTTATATTTATTTAAAATTGACAGCTGAGCTGTTTTAATAAATAATGTTTACAAATGTGTAATAAATAAAATAATTTAGTTTTGTATTTGTAATGATAATGATATTATTTGTGCATATTAGTAATGATTTGTTTCTTTATTTGCAGTCCAGGGGTTTCCTCTTGGTGCTGACAGCGAATGCTGGGCGACGGGATCAGCGACTTGCTCCTGAATATCATCTAGGTCACTCATCCAGGCTTTATACCAACTTCAAATAAACATTGTATTCACCAAATAAATAAAACAATTGCAATAAATATTATATTCTCAAATATTTAAATAAAACAATTGCAATAAAATTGTATTCACATATAAATAACACAATTGCAATGAAAATTGTATTCACAAATAAATAAAACAATTGCAATAAATATTGTATTAATATATAAATACAATAATTGCAATAAATAAAATATTTGCTATAAATATTGTACTCAGAAATATACAATATAATTGCAATAAACATTGTATTCAGATATAAATAAAATGATTGTAATTTAATATGTTAAAAACAATAATAAATATGTTTTAAATTGATAATTTACAATAACTCTCTTTAAAACATATTTATTCTTTAAGAATGAAAATATTGTATTATAAGTTGATTACGAAAACATACATCTTATTACAAAATATCTTATTCTTAAAGAATAAATATGTGTTAAAGAGAGGTATTGTAAATTATCAATTTGAAACATACCTTTTTATTGTTTAAAAAAAATATATTGTACTTGTAATAATAATTTAATGATAAAAATATTAGTATGTGTTGTATACAACTTTGAAATAATAATAATAATTTTAAAATGACTTGTCTTTATATTGTTTAGAAATATAATATCCTATAGTATAAATTCATCCCAAATAAGTTTAAATACCAGCCGTCGCATCAAAGCTCTCAAAGATGATAGTGAAGAGCAAAGTCACAAGGGTAATTTAAAATATAAATAAATAAATACGACAGAGTGCCACACCCAGTAATGGGTAAAAGGCATGATGATATATTTATTTTATTTATTTAAAATTATCCCTGTGACTTCTCGTTTACTATCATATTTAGCGGGCTTTGATTCGGCGGCTGGTACGCACATAAATATATCACATAGCAAGATCTACGAAGGCAGTGTGCTGCCACACCCAATAATAAGAAGAAGGCGTAATTATATATTGGTGTGTATATGTTGCGGCGCTTAGACTGTGAGAAATTTTAGGTCCAAAATGATAATAAGGTGAGATAGTTGTAGCAACTCAATTAATTAGTGTTAATTAGTGTGTCTGTGTGAATTTGTCAATGTATTGGTGTGCCTGTGCAATGTCAATGTATTGGTGACTGTCTGTGTGAGTGTCTATGTATTGGTGAGTAAAAAGTTGAGGTGACTCCTGAATATTCTGCTCCCTGGATACAAAATTCGTCATTTTGGCCTGTTTCTTTCCTAAAAATCGCAGTTTAACTAACACATTGACAAATTCACACAGACACAGGAACACATAGACAAACTCACACCGACACGGCCCCTCCTTAAAATAGCGTATTTTCAGAGTTGTATCCGGGCAGCAGAATGTTAAGGAGTACACCAAGCCTAATACTTTTGGCGGCATTTGTATTGTAGAATACCAGACATATTTTACATTCTTAACAGCCCGTCTAACCATTGATAACTTTTTAACGTCTAAACTATCACTTTATTCATGTATTGATGGTTGATGATAGTAAATAAAATAATAGAAGTTATTTTAAATTCATTTATTGTCATTTTAAATCTGTATACAAGACATTAACATTTATATTACAAGTACAATATATTTCAAGATAAAATGATTGACGTTTTTCTGTGTACAACACATACTTATATTTATATTACAATAAATATTATTACAAATACAATTTAATATAATATATGATGGGTGACAATATTATTTGGGGTTCTTATTTTAATATTGGGGGTCTTCTGATTGATCGGTGAGACTGGCGGTGATTCCAAGATGATAAAGACTCTGAGGAGATGCCAGCGACTCCAAGACAAGTCCTGTGCACCAGGTTAGCTGCAGAGACCATTCCAAATCTGAAAAGAACTTATTAAACATACAAAGTATTCAACCGAAATTTACAATCATATGTTAAGTTATAAATATACTAGGACTTTTTTAAGAGATGCTGGATGAGTTATAAATATACTAGGAATTTTTTAAGGGATTCTGGATAAGTTATAAATATAAAAGGTATTTTTTAAAGGATGCTGGATGTGTTATAAATATGCAACGATTTATTTTTGGGAAGAGAACTGTCTAAAAACGATTCAGGAATTTTTTCAGGGATGCTGGGTGAGTTATAAATGTACTAGGAATTTTTATTTGGGAAGAGAACTATCTGAAAACGATTCAGGAATTTTTTAAGGGATGCAGGATAAGTTATAAATGTACTAGGAATTTTTTTTGGAAAGAGAACTATCTGAAAACTATTCAGGATTTTTTTAAGGGATGCTGGGTGAGTTATAAATATACTAGGAATTTTTTTTGAGAAGGGAACTATCTAAAAACGATTCAAGAATTTTTTAAGGGATGCTGGATGAATTATAAATATACAAGGATTTATTTTTGGGAAGAGAACTATCTAAAAACGATTCAGGAATTTTTTAAGGGATGCTGGATGAGTTATAAATGTACTAGGAATTTTTTAAGGGATGCAGGAAAAGTTATAAATGTACTAGGAATTTTTTAAGGGATGCTGGATAAATTATAAATGTACTAGGAATTTTTGAAGGGATGCTGGATAAGTTATAAATGTACTAGGAATTTTTTAAGGGATGCTGGATAAGTTATAAAAGTACTAGGAATTTTTTAAGGGATGCTGGATAAATTATAAATGTACTAGGAATTTTTTAAGGGATGCTGGATAAGTTATAAATGTACTAGGAATTTTTTAAGGGATGCAGGATAAGTTATAAATGTACTAGGAATTTTTTAAGGGATGCTGAATGAGTTAAAATATACAAGGATTTTTTTTAAGGAATGCTGGATGAGTTATAGATACACAAGGATTACTATATATCATTTACCGAGATCTGCTACGGCAGAGTGCCACACCCAGTAAAGGGTAAAAGGCGTTATGATATATGTTTTATTTTAAATTATAACAAAACATATTTATTATTGGTTTTAACAGACTTTTACTCAAATAATTAAAAAATTATTTTTCTTACAATAATATAGTGAACAGCGGACTTGATGTTGCTGCACTCCGATGACGCTGGTTACATCTCCAGCTAATCCCAGATGATATAAGTACCGGTGATGTTGTCCACGATGATACAAGCTTGGACGCTGGTTACATCTCCAGCTAATCCAAGATGATATAAGTACCGGTGATGTTGTCCACGATAATACAAGCTTGGACGCTGGTTACATCTCCAGCTAATCCAAGATGATATAAGTACCGGTGATGTTGACCACGATAATACAAGCTTGGACGCTGGTTACATCTCCAGCTAATCCAAGATGATGATATAAGTACCGGTGACGTTGTCCACGATGATAACAATTCCGATGACGCTGATAAGAATTTCTGTTGCTCCCAGATGATGATACAAGCTTTATTGACGATGTCCACGGTGATGGCAGCTCCGGTGGCGCTGGTTTGAACACCAGCTGCTTCAAGATGATGATAAAAGCACCGGTGACGTTGTCCAGGATGGCGGCAGCTCCGGTGACGCTGGTTTGAACACCAGCTGCTGCACGATAATGCTGAGGCCGCAGGAGATGCTTGCAGGTCCCGTCATGTCCCTATAAACATAAAAACAATGTATTAGTAACATAGAATAGCTGGAAACATTAGAAAAAACATACATAAAGACATTTTGATGAATGTTGAACCTGAAACAGAAACTCAGAACAAAATGCAGTAAAATAGAACAATGTACAAGTTATGGTAAATCAATATACAGCATACACCATTCATACCACACATTCCATTCATCCCATAACATCCCATTTATACATTAAAAACGTTAAATAAATATTTCTCATATCAAAAATACTCAACATAAACGAATATTTCATCATTCAGGCCAATTATAAATAATTAAATTAGTCTTTTACGTCAGACACAGATGTACGGAAGGTGAGCAAGGCCGCGTATCATAACGTATATATTGAAACCAACTGCAAACATTCATAATTTCTTTTCTCTTTTTTCTATAGGATATGTACGATATAAGATAATTGCAATACTCGAATTAACAAATTTCATATAAAATTAAAATGAAGAAAATGTTGTGTTTATAAGTAGAGTATTTACATTAAATATTTAACACGCCTAAAAAACACTCATTTACCAGGTGTCTACTTATTTTTACACATATCTATATTTTCTATTTGAACCTATTCCAAATAATATTAAAAATAAATACTTGAAAAAAATGAGAACTACAAATATCAACTTGAAACATAAATATCCAGGTACATTTTGAACAACAGAAGACGTCATTGGCTCTGGTGATGCTGTACAAGAACATACATACTTCACAATATGTCCCATAAAAATGGTGTAGCACGAACCCTTGAAACATTCATTAAATTCATCCTAGAATTAATCTCCAACAAACATCCACATTCATAATTATTTTCATACAAGCTCCTCCCATCTTTCATTCACGCAACAAACCTACAATCACATTCATCCATTTATTCGTCAATTTCATCAATCTTTCATTCGACATACATTGCACATGATCAAGCCATCTCAACGGACACGTTTTAATTGAACTTGTACATACATACATACATACATATCTTCACGCTATATCCCAACAAATGGGGTAGCACGAACCCTAAAATCACTCATAAAACATTCATTCATCACACTCATCAAACAATCAGCCCTCGTCAAACAGTATCATCCAAACACACCACCCTCACTTTAACCACATTCATAGATCACTCCATATAAAGTCATTTATTTATTACACTCGAAATCATTTATCACACAACAAACCTTCAATCACATCATTCCTATTCACTTATTATTCATCTTCTTTCTTCAACGTACATAACATATGCATAAAACATCTCAAATTACTCACGCTTACTTCTCTAACAACGAATCTAATAACGAAACTAACAACGAATCTACAAAGATTAGAAAAGATAAAAGCGATAGCCTGCATTAGTAGTCCACACAATGCAGTAACTGAAAATGAAACAAAAAGATAAGAAAGGAAGGGAGTGTCGCTCTACGCTTGTTTTTGAAAGTGAATTCTACACAATTGCAGTTAAACACTCAATGTAAGATAAGAAAACGAATAAAAAAGATAAGAAACGAAGGGAGTGTCGCTCTGCGCTTATTTTTGAAAGTGAATTTCACACAATTGCAGGTAAACACTCGAATGAAATTACTAAACAACACAACTAAAATCACAAATCCTGCACTTTTCTGAAATCATCAGATTCATTCCGCAATTAATCTTCGCCAAACGTTCCTATCCTGACACACCACTTTAGCTTCATCCACATTCATAATTAAACTTGTAAATTGTTTTATTTACTTCTATAGCTCTGCAATTGCAGATCTCAGTCGACAACATAATTTTTTTAATAGAATCAGAACTACTTGAACGCAGTTGTATTTATTGTTGAAATATAAATTAGCGAAACTTAAATTCTCAAACTAGATAAGCAATAACATAACTACAGAGGTACAATTCTCGAATATTTATTTAGTTACGCAGTACAACAAGAAATTCATCTCAAGAACTTAATCTGAATCACTTGGAAACACATTTTAGTTGTAGGTTAAAGTTAGCAAGTTTTGAATCCATGATCTCTTATTTCTGATATTGAATTTGAAACTCGTTTTGACGAAAAATCGTATTGAAATTATTATAAAAATCTATCTCCTTAAAGATACCAGATCTCAGTAAAATGAAGTCGGCCTGTGGATCCTGAGAATCCTGGTTCGATTCCCACAGGCGACAAACAATTTTCATAATTTCAAAAACTACCCCTGTTGCTCCTTCACCACTAACATCTTTGGAGGCCGTGATTTGACTACTGGTAACCGCACTTCACGCGCATAAATATATCGCTTACTTAGATCTGCTTCGGCAGAGTGCCACACCCAGTAATGGGTAGAAGGCGTGACGATATATTTATTTATTTATTTATAAAACTACACTTGTGGCTTCTCCTTCACCAACATCTTTGAGGGCCGTGATTTGACGGCCAGTAACCGCATTTCATACGCATAAATATATCATTTACTGAGATCTGCTTCGGCAGAGTGCCACACCCAGTAATGGGTAGAAGGCGTGATGATATATTTATTTATTTATAAAACTACGCTTGTGGCTCCTCCTTCACCAACATCTTTGAGGGCCGTGATTTGACGACTGGTAACCGCATTTCACGCGCATAAATATATCGCTTACTGAAATCTGCTTCGGCAGAGTGCCACGCCCAGTAATGGGTAGAAGGCTAAACATTCGCGACATAAAAAAACCACTTACAGTTCGAGGTTAGTATGCTATTATTTACAATACTTGTACAAATGGAAAAGAAAAATAGGTTTCAAAATTGACAGCTGTCAAATTGTCAAAATAAACAGGACCCTGATATGTAATATTTACTTACTGTTCCCGGTGGACAGTAAGTAAATATTAAAGTCTTGATATGGGAACCACTGTGCAATAAAAGTTCCACTTACTATGTTTAAAACAAATAAATAAATATATCATCACGCCTTCTACCCATTACTGGGTGTGGCGCTCTGCCGAAGCAGATCTCGGTAAGTGATATATTCATGCGCGTGAAGTGCGATTACCAATCGTCAAATCACGGCCCCCAAAGATGTTAGTGGTGGGGGAGCCACAGGGATAATTTTAATGTGGAGAAAATTTTTTCACGGCTGTGTAAATCGGACTGGGGTTCTCAGGACCCATAGGCCGTCTCAATACCACTGAGCCAGTAATGTGTAGAAGGCGTGATAATATTTTTTAAATTTTTGTTTATTTACTATGCTAAGGATTCAAACGATTTTGAATGAAATTTTTGAAACCGATTTTAATTATCTTAAATGCCTCCAAAGTTACATCTGTTTAAAAAATATCAATTTTATAATCTGATTTTTCGATCATAAAATTATATTTTTCTTTTAAATTAAAAACCTTTGATATGTATTATATTAAAGGTTGAAAATATAGATGAGTATAGTTTAAATTATAAAACCGATTTGAGTTATCTTTAGTGGTTCTAAAGTTACAGCCGATTAAAAATTGTCATATTTTCCAAATGTTATATCTACAGTTATAGAAAAATATCCGGCCGTCATGTTATTATTTCTCTCAAAATAATAATAAAATTACTTATATTTCCTAACAAAACTATAGAGAATCCAAATTTTCACTCCAAATAATCGCACCTCTACTAGTTTAAAAGATACACTCACTTGAAAAAATAATTAAACTGCTGATTGATGTCTGGGCTCGCCATCAAATACCGAAGTGAAGTGATGCCATCTCTCGGTTCCCGTGGCCGTCATCACAGTCGCTGGTTCTTCCTGGTGTTCTCGAGTCGTAAGTTGATTCTAAGACCAGAGTTTCTACAGAAACTTTTTACAATCAAAGATGATTCCGAAGTCTCCTAAATTAACAGATGGAGAATACTATTAGCATCTAAGCAGCTGTCAAATACTTTCAAATTCTCGTCAATACAATATTCTACCACAAAGCAAAGTCCCAAAGGCGTAGCGCCAATATTTAATCTTTCATTATAATTAATTTTAAAAGATAAAACAGCATTTACTTATTAAGAAAAGCTGGAGAAATCTACTAGTGCCCTCCAAATTTCTCAATCAATACTAATGTTCAACATACAAGCGTCAAATATAATCACAGTAGGCCTGGAAGCGCTTCCACGTCGGGCTATGCCCCCATGGGGATTCGCTGAATTCGTAAACACAGTTCTAGTTTAAACATCTCCACTAGTGGAGCTACGAATTGAGCCACAAGAGATATCAAATGTTGCCAACATGTTCTAAGTGTCCTGAGAGCTGCTTCGCCTCCAAAAGTGTAGAACTCGCTGTCCACGCTGAAATACAATCACATATTAATCACTCAACTAGCTTCTAGGACAACTTAAAACTTTTAAAATGATTCCATATGGTTTCAACTAACTTTAAGAACAATTTTACAGCTGGGATCTTCTAGCTATCGTTTAAGCAAAATTTAAATGTTTCTAAAATGTTTCAGACAGATTCAAGAAATATTTGAGAGTTGGGATGCTCTGGCCACCGTCTTAGAGCACTCAGCTAGCCTTTAGCACAATTTATAACATTTTAAAATGAATATAAAATATTTCAAACAATTTTAAGATGCATTTAGCAGCTAAGATCCCTTTTAGGAAGATGAATGTCCATAAATCAATTGCGGGAATATTTTAGGAAGATCATTGTCTTGAAATTGATCGGGGAGGGCTTCTTGGTAAGATGATTGATTTAAAATTGATTGGGGGAACTTTTAGGGCAGATGATTGCATTTAAAATGATTTGGGTGGCGTTTTAGGAAGATGATTATAACTATTGTCTTAAAAATGATTTAGTAGGCTTTTTGAGAAGATGATTGTCTTGGCATTTATTCAAGGGAACTTTTAAAAAATATTGTTATCTTATCTGGGAGCAACTTTTATGAAAGATGATTGCCTACAAAATTATTTGAGGCGCTTTTTAGGAAGATGGTTTGTCTTGGAATTGATTGGCGAAACAATTTGGAAAGATCACAGTCATAAAAATGATTTGTGATATTTTCTTAAAGTTAAATATCGCGTGGTCGTGGAATCAAGGGCGGATCCTCGAAGGGGGCCATGCCCACCCCCTTGGACTTATTATTTTTGTTTAGCTTTTAAAGAGTTTTATTTTTATTTGATTTTGATAACCCTTATAGAAATAAAATTGCTGAAAAACTTTGTAAATACTTTGAGACTACTCTGAAAAGCTTTCAAAATTTGGATTGCCGAGTTTTTCAGACTGTTTAAAATTTAAAAACTAAGAACAGAATACAAACTACATCCAAAGATATATTCCACACAAACATAATTAACCCACCGTGCATATACACATACAGCCATACATTTATACATATGTTTGTGCGGAATATTTAAATGATTATTTGAAATTAATTGCAATAATATTGTTGTGAGAATTGTAAAAATGTTATAAAATAGTTTGTATTATGTTTGAGAATTGTTAGAATTGTTTGTCAGTATTATATGACTAATAGTGTTTAATAATCATACGTTTTAAAGGGATTAAAACTTCTTAATAATTATTTACTGTTATCCTTAAAAAAAAGGCAAAATGGCTCCACCTTGAAAATCTCGTCCCAAAAAGTAATAGTTAATTTTGTAGGTGGCACAGTGATCGCAGCCCAAACAGCTGTTTTTATGTCACATTGTCACATGAGTGCCCGCATCCTATTCTAATGTAAACAAATTATGTAGAGCTCGACAAACCAAAGTAAAACCCTGAGAGGAGTGCCTTCGGAGGTCGCTACTATCGTGGATACATTCAGTGTCAAAAGTTGAATTTACATTTGTAAAATTAGACGGCGTGTCATTCTTTTCATTTATAAAAATAGTATGTGAAAAGAATAATTATTATTTTTTTATATAAGTGTATTATATACCAATAAAACACAAATGAAAAACAAAATTTTATCCATAACTTATAATTATAGGTATAAGAAAATTGGTCGTAACATTTAACGTTGATTCAGTTATATATATATATATATATGCTGGGTTGCAAGAAAATATAAAGAGCTCTTTAGTTAAACAATTGTTTATCTAGCAACAGTATCAACAGCGATTTTCTGGAACTTATTAGGCGTATTCCATTTGCCATTTGATTCAGATCTAACTTAAATTTATTGAACCAGATCACCTATTTATTTCGCTGGGTTACTTCACTGACTTTATTTCCAGTACTAGAATTACAGATTCTAATTCACTTTGAAGTAATTCACCCCAATAAGTGCATCAGTTTGCTCAATTCAGTTCATTTATGTATGTTGTCTAATTTATCTGAACTGATTTAATTGAACCAAGTGGCAAATGGAATACAGCTATTGAACCCAACATCAGTTTCTCAAAATACGGTAAATCATGAACTGGTTGCTAAGTAACAAGTTGTTTACAGTGTTTTATGGAATATAAAACATTAGTGTTTTATAAGCCATATAATTCAACTGAAATCAGTGTAATTATGTCTTTATAATATATGAGTTTTGGATAAATAAATATATCACTAATAAATTTGCATAAATGCGCATACCGTACACTGTGCGGCAGCCAAGTGTTTACTGAGACTGTATATTCCAGTCACGGTTTTACATTTGGTTTGTTGTGCTCTATCCTACAAAAACTAGACGAACGTAGCGCATCTATAGTTGATTTGAGTTGTCAATTCAAAATATGAACAATCTTTGTCAAGGTCTACTATACCTACCTAGTTTATTTCCGAACAGAAAACGTAGAACTTCAAAATAATTTCAGCGTTCCATCCAGAGATGGCAGCATATAACTCAGGAAAACTCCCAGCATAATTGATTAAAATAATCTGCGATGTTTTAGCCCTTTAACCGGTTCATTATTTATAGCAAGCACTCTGCATTGAGGGCGGCTGCGACAGGGGTGGCGATGCTAATGTGATCTTGTAGATTTTATTAAAATTTAAAGCGGTGTGTTCCATCGACGTGCCCTCTACAAACACACGATTAATAAGGGTTGATTCACACTAGAAGCTCTAGTGTGTTCTGCAGGACGTACCGGTAATGATATGGGAAATTCAATGCAGGAGTGGATTCAGCGAAATTTGATTCTGAATATTAATGAGGAATCAACGTAATGAGAAATGATACTTTTCAGAGAAAATTGTCCGAGCTACATAAACATAATTTGCTGATGTTTCAGTAAACCAGAACATTGAATTGATCAATAATATTAATAAAATGTTTACCCATTTTTGGAGGGTGGCACTGTCACTGTCAATATCAGCACTCGTTTTTAAATTAAAAATTATCATGTTATATACGATAAGATTTAAAAAAATATTTTTATTGGCTAATGTGATCCCAGGGGAATCATAAGAGATGCAAAGTCGGTTAAATGATTAAAAATATGTTATTTTACGAGACTAGCTAAGTGGAGTAAGACATATATAGGATGTTCATTTTAGTTGTGTCACCATTGTTATTTCGAGAATTATAAGATCTACAAGGTTGGTTAAATCATCAAAGAAATACCGTTTTCTAAGTGTATTACAAAATTATGAACAACAAATTTTTTAGACCAGTGGTTCTCTAAATACAAGGTGCATCTTTCTTATTTTAAATAGGAACCTATTTTTTTATTTGGTTGTTCGGTTCAGGGGTGGGATCATGTAAAAATGACTAGAAGTGAATAGTAGTGACTCGTGTCAATTGCGATTATGTAAAAATGAATAGCGAAAACGATATTGTTTTGCGTTAGTTAAATTGTCATTTCTAAACGCAATGTTCATTGTGGGCGAAAACGTTACTCACTATTAACATCTTTGTTTAATTCATTTATATTTCTATAAGTCGTTCTTTATTTCAAAATTCTTTTCTTTTTTTTTCAATTTTTGCTCAGTGCTTACTATGTCACAATTTAATAAAGTTTGACGTTTGCACTCGACACAGGTAAAAAAAATCAATGTAAATAGTGAAATATGTTCATTTTTTATATGAAAATATTTGACGATCAATGTTTTCATAAAATTTATAGTAATTAATGTTACAGGACAACAAAATTTCAAGAATGGCACGAAAAGCTGATATATGGGAAACCTTTATATCATATTTTGAAGTAAATAAGGAAGTGATACAAGGACATATTAAGCAGTTTAAGGACGGGCCAAAATTAATGAATTGTGGAGCGACTTGACCATACGCTTAAATGCGCTGGGCAGTGGAATAAAAGCAGTTCAATAGTGGCAGAAAGTATAATTGCAATTTGACAATTATTATATAAAAAAAAATGTATTCATGTGACTTTGTAGGCTTGGTCAGATAATAAGCAGAGGGCTAAAAGCAAAGCAGCGCCTTAAAAAAAAGAAGTATCAAAAACTGGCGGAGAAAAAATAGGGAGCATTATGTAGAAAGAGCTAAGAATTGTTTTATATAAATAAATGTTATCTACATAATATTAATATACGTACTTAAATAATAATTATTTTTACTATTTAATGTTTATTAAATAATGTTGATTTTTACTTGTCAAAGTTTTTTGACATAAAAATAAAAAGGTACTAAGAATACGATATCGTTTAGAGAAAAACTTAGTGAATTCACGGAAATGTCCGAAGTTGAAAACGTAGTGAGTGACTAATTTTACGTGATCAAACGCAATATCGTTTTCACATTTACATGATCCGGGGGCAGTATTTTTTTCGGAATTCAACGAATTCAAAGTTCGGTATCTGCACATTACAAATTTTTTGGCAAAAATGACAGAAACAAATAACTAATAAAATATATTTATTTATTTTTTCACAAAATAGTTGTATTGACATATAATAATGAATCCATCAAAAAATAATACAATTTGTTCAATTGTTTTGTCATAGTACGCTGATCCCAATGCGATTTTAATTTAATTAATGTCAATTTAATATAAATTTTTGTCAAAATTTAATGTGACTGTATTGAACTTTGTAGTTGAATTAAAAAAAAAATACTGAATCGAATAAGCAAATTAAAAGAATAGATTCACATTTAAAATAAGAAAGTTGCAGCCCCTATTTTGAGAGCCCTAATCGAAAAAAAAATTGTTAATAATTTTGTAATACACTTAGAAAATAATATTTCTTTGCTAATTTAGCCAGCCTTGTAGCTCTTATAGTTCTCGAGAGAGCAAAGGTGGCACAATTAAATTGAACACCCTGTATTCACTATCCTAGAGTAAAAACTGTTCGTTGCTTAGATATTTGAATAAATTGTGTTTTTTATTTTGTCCGTTTCCTAGATATTTTGTGTATTTATGCAATTATACCAATCTATAATAACAATATGTCACCAAAAATCGTTTAAGAATGAAGCTCATTTTAGTATCAATATGCGTGCAAGAATATGTTATTTTAATGCCGAAATAGAGAATTTTTTTTCAAAATTCGCAAAATTAAGGATAGTTTACATTAAGCAAACATTTTGAGTACCACTGATTTGGTAGTTTCTTCTAATATATTAATAATTAAATTATAATTGTAAACGCAACTATAGTCAATTTATTCATTATACAAAATTACATAAATGAATGAATTGTAGGGCTAGTGGCACTAAAAGTGTACACATAAAAAATCAAGTTCTTAACTTTACGAATTTTGAAAAAAATTGTTTTTGTTCAATGATCAGTACATCATACCTAATATTTTTTTCGAAGTATGAAAAAGGGGTTAATAATATGTACTTCACTCTGATAATTTGTAATGGCTGTTAATTTTTTAATCAACGCCAACTTATCACATGTAATTTTCTTTTTTGATTAGTGTTGTCTATTGTTATTGAAGAAAAACTGTTAAAACTGATAAAAATTAATAGAATACGCCTGAAACACCCTGCAAATTAAGAGAATTACGAAAATCTTTAGTGCACAAAAAAATATAAACAAAACTCTCCGGTAGTGTACATTAACCGCTCAATTTCCTTGCTTAGTCAAGCACTCAGCACTTAGTTTCCCACTGGATGATCACTCCATACAAATCACTCTCTACTCTGCTCGGGGTGGCTCACACTCGTGCGATCCATTATCCCGTGATTCTTCATTACATCAAGCGAACATCACCGCGCCGCCGACCGCCGCCGCCACCGCCTTAATGAATAAGCGGCGGCAAGACACGTACATACACTTACTTAGACGTACGTGCTGATGTCCGCCGCCCCCAGAAGTGGGCACAGGCCAAGGGTTGATTAATGCGAGACCATTGTGTCGGCACGTGATTCGCACCGTGACGTCAATTACGTGGATGAACCTCGCTGATGACGTCATCTCCGGTCACGCCAAATCGCGAGATGAATAAGTGTTATTATATTTTTAATTATTATTTTCAGGGCGTGAGATTGCGTGGACGACTCATAAATAGATGGATTTGTGGCGGGAATAAACGAGCAGTATGACAAGAATTATGAATATGGATGAAGTGAAATTGCTATGCTGATAAAGATGTTAATGTTTCAAAGATTCGTGCTTTTTAATTTAAGGCTAAAATATGATAGGTGGTTGAAATTTAACAACTTATATCTGAAGACAGAAGTTGATGAACGTATTTAATGACTCCATCTCCAGTCATGTCAAATTGCAAGCTCATATAAAGATATATTTTTTTTAAATATATGACAAAGAAATAAATGAGCATGTAAGAACAGAGATATGAATGTGGGTGAAGCAGAAATGCTGTGTCAAAATAAGGTTGTTAGTGGAGATTCATTGCAGAATTAATCTAATGAATAAATGTTGAGTTTTATATTCCATAAAATAATATCATCACACCTTTTACGCATTACTGGATGTGATATTCTGCCGTAGCAGATCTCGGTAAGTGATATAATTAGGCGGGTGAAGTGCAGCTACCAGACATCAAATCAAGGCCTCCAAATATGTTAGTGGATATACAATTCATTTTAATAGGAATTAATTACCAATTCAAAATAAATTGTAAATACATAAGTTCTAATTTATCGTTCATTAGCGCTGCCATACAGATTCGTCCAGAACTACAAATTTCACTGAAAAAAAGCATTGCCATTTGAATACATTTAGTTAGACGTTATATATTTTATCTGTGATCTAATGTAATAAATGGTAGTTACGATAAATATTAACTAAACGATTCTGATAGATTTGAAAGTAAATAAAAATATTGATGTTACATGTTCTTTGTCATTAGAAAATTCCAGCTCTTTTAAATTTTAGTTTAGTTTAGGTTCCGCCTAATCAGAGGATGTCAATAAGTTTGTGTTAAATAGAACTTTCTTAAACGAGAGTAGTGGCCAGTTAGCGTTATTTTGTGAGCCACTGTGCCATCCCTTAAGTAATAAAGTGTACGAATCATAAGCAGAGCAAACATTTGCTTTTTAACTTTCCTTGTGAAATGTTTTACGAAATTACACAGTTTAAGGGCCTCGTTCGATCGTATAGTTAATTTGTGAAGTTTATTGTTATGAGTTCATATACGAGTAAATAAATATTAGTTATCTAATGAGAATAAGAAAAATAAAAGTGTTATAATTAAAAAACATGAGTGTATTCTATAATTGACTGTAAATTTTTAACACTCGTTAAAAATTTTAACCAATAAAAATATATACGCGGTGTGGCTATTAAATAACGAGACTGACGCTGCTACAGACGAAGTACGCATGCGAAAAACACCAGCGACCGTCAGCTTTTTAGCGTGAAGCTTTCTCTTTCGAATGCAGTACCTCTCGCTTCTGTAAACAAATCCGTATAGCCGTAGCTTCGTTCTAATTAGAGTTGTTTTTTTGTTTCGCCGAAAAAATGTTAAGTGCAACAATAGAGCAACGAGTTGTTGTGAAATTTCACATGAAACTTGGCAAAACTGCTATTGAAACTTATGATTTATTAAAAAAAAGTACCAGGATTGTGGAAGGACAAGTCATGGTTTCTCCATCAAAACAATGCGCTGGCTCATTCCGCAATGTCTGTCAAGAGATTTCTAGCCAAGTACAGCATCCCAGTGTTAGACCATCCGCCTTATTCGCCAGATCTTGCACCGTGCGACTTCTATCTGTTTCCTAAGGTGAAATTTGTCTTAATAGCCACAAGATTTGAGCTTTGAAAGACAAATCGGTACGCGCTCTGAAGGAGTTGACAGAAGAAGACTTCCAGCACTGTTTCGAACAATGGAAGATTTGCATGGAGCATTGTAGGGACAGAGGAGGGGTGTATATTGAAAGTGATAATAAGTAAATAGGTATGGAATCAAAATAAAATGTTAAAACAGCATCAGTCTCGTTAGTTAATAGCCACACCTCGTATTTTGTTTCCAAAAAAACAAAAATATTAACAGAAAATACATCTCGTATGTTAAATGCTCAAATGCAGTTTTCATTTTCTATTCAGCTTCGTCTGTTGTTATTGTTTAATTTTTTTAATAGGTATGTTAAATGTGCTTAAGAGTTCTTTGTATTTTATATTTAAAGCATGTTTTCTTAAATAATTTAGAAAGTTTGATAGTGGAAAATATAATTCGTTGTTTGATGCCAAATGTCGCAAAATATTTTGAAAAGTGTATTGATGACGTAATTATCTCGCCATTTGCCATGATCTGTATGTAAGGATTTGATAAAAGAGTAATATGAAATTTGGAGAAAGTACTAACTCACATAACGAATGACGTGTTCATCCAACAACGTTTATTCTCTGGTAAGGACTCAGTTCATGATTGATACATCCACACCTCTCTGTGGACTGATTATTCTCGTTTTCTTTTGGTTGCGTTCCTCGTCGGTTCGCTGTTCTCCGGCTGTTTATCGGCGCCGCGTGTGTATGTATGTATGTATGGGTGTGTGTTTCGCGATGGCCACGGAGGACATTTTGTCGCGTCATTAGCGGGGCCAACCTTCTGGAACTGCCGCGGACATAGAAGACATGCTCCAGCGATAACTGCTTTATTGATGCAGGACCGTCCTAAGAATTAAAATAATATTTCAACAATTATATACAGGATATCTCGAGAACTATAAGAGCTAAAAGGTTGGTTAAATTAGCAAAGAAATACCATTTTGTAAGTCTATTATAAATCTATTAATAAATATTTTATCAAACCAGTAATTCTCAAAATACGGAGCCCAACTTTCTTATTTTAACTCTAGGATGCATAACCAGTAAAATATCGGAATTCACATAATCCGGGCTTCTCAGGCCCAGCCTATATAATTATGTTTAGTCACAACAGAAACTAAGTTATTAAAATAAAACTTTATTTATTTGTTTATACATGTTACAAACTTGAAATAATAATATATTTTTTTTTTTTTTTAGAATTATAATTATAATAAAATAAATATTTATATTAATTTTATTTACAAACTTGAAATTAAATAAGGAAATAAACATTATAATTCTAAAAAAATATATTAGGGATTAGCGTAACAAGTAGTAAACATTCAATGCAAGTTTTCTTTCAATGAAAATCAGCTGTATCTGATTTGTATATATTCTGCAATAATGCAAGTTTTAACTTGCACAAACATATAGAATCTCGTGTGGCAATGCTAAACAAATAATAATAACACTCAACTGGCTACGAACAAGTTGACATTTGTTTTATAGGAAGTATTAGTAGACGGGCTTGGGAGGCCCGGTATATGTAAATACGGGGTGCTAATGAATATTATTTTTTATTGTTATTTCTAAACATAAATAAATATTTTTGAGCTAAGTGTGGGTTAAATAAAGACGTATTTAGAGCATACCTAAATGCTCAAATCGATTGAAATTACTTCAAGCAAATTATTAGTAAGCAAAATCGCTCCGGACCTCAGAGGCCCGGTTTATGCATTCTAGGGTTAAATGGGAACCTATTTTTTTTTATTTGCTTGTTCGATTCATTATTTTAATCTGAATTCAATGACTATAAAGTTCAGTACCTGCACATTACAAATTTTTTGACAAAAATTTACATTAATTTAATTAAAATCGCATAGGAATCAGTGTGCTATCACAGAAGCAAATGGTTAATAAAATTTATTTATTTATTTTCTCACAAAATAATTGTATTGACGTATAATAATGAATCAAACAAACAAAAATATTATGATTTGTTCATTTATTTCTGTTGTAGCACGCTGATTCTAGGCGATTTTAATTAAATTAATGTAAATTCAATATGAATTTTTATCAAAAAAAATTTAATGTGAGGGTATTGAACTTTGTAGTCGTTGAATTCAGAAAAAAATACTGAATCGAATATGCAAATAAAAAATATAAGTTTCCATTAAAATAAGAAACTTGAACACACAATTTTCAGAAGCACTGGTCGAAAAAAAATTTTGTGAATAGGTTTGTAATATACTTAGAAAATGGTATTTTTTGTTAATTTAACCAACTTTGTAGCTCTTATAGTTCTCGAGATAGCAATGGTGGCACAACTAAATTGAACACCCTGTATACATATACAGAGTGATCTGAAGTAAGTGTTTCAGTTGGCTATAAAATAAAATACTTGGAATTGGTAAGACTGATACATAAATTTATTTTCTGTTATTGACAGTAACATTTGAAAATTTAAATTAATAAAAATCGTTGTTTCCCTACACACACATTCTATTATTTCTTAATATTACTCACAGAGCAATAATCTAAAATATTTCTATCACTCAACCTATTTATATTATATTTATAATAATATAAAAATGGCATGTCAAATAGAATTTCCGTCTTTACCTTGGCGCAGTGTCATCTGTGGAATAAAAAGATCTCCAGAATAGTATTGCCAACTCTGTATTTATTGTATAGTATTTCGATATGTCTTGCATATTTGATCCGGCAAACAATTTTTAACACATTAAAACTATCTCTGTGGCTTCTTAACATCATTGGAGGCACTTTACGCGCAAAAATATCACTTACCGAGATCTACTATGGCAGAATGCCACACCCAGTACTGGGTAGAAGGCGTGATGATATGTTTATTTTTTATTTTTAAAACTGTGTTTTGATGTAGCATTTCATTATCTGCAACTATAACTTAAAGAATTTTTCTGTTAAATAATAAATGGAGTTTTAAGCAAAGAAAAATTAATTTTCAAGAATAAATGTATATTGTCTGCTTTTAATTAGCATCTTATATATAGAACTAATTGCATTAATGGTCTTATCATTTTAAAATATTCTCTGAAAATTTCTTTCAATCAAACTTTTCTATTATAAAGTAGTTATGGATCTAAAATTGAACCAGGATTTTCAGAATTAAAAGTCATCTAATAGATACTACAATGAAAGATTCAGAATCATCAAAAACAATTTTGAAAATTACTAATTATTAATTAGAAAGAAGAAAAAACTAAATAAATAAATATATCATTACTCCTTTTACTTATTACTGAATGTAGAAAATTATATTTGAAAACAATATAATTTTCTTTTCCTACAACTGTGCTATTTCTTTGTTATTACGTAACTATAATTGCCTTGGTTACGTATGGAAAGTAGATGAATGCAGACCAAGTGCGTTTCCGAAAGCAAAGAAACACTAGTGCGGAAAGTGCTTCATTACGTAACTGTCAAAAGAATATTGTTTTGACAGCGATTTAAATTTCGCGCCGAGCGCGGAATTCATATTTTGACCACAGACGCTTATGGAAGAAGAAGATACGGTGAACCAGCGCTAGTAAATATGCAGTAGTATATTTTGACGTTTATAAACGTAACCTTAATTTGCAGTATATCTAATCTGTAGACAATTAATAAAAAGAACCGAACAAAGTAAAATATATCGATAAATGGTTTTATTTAAAGAGTAAGTGAAATACTTCATATTTTTTGTTTGTGTATATTATTAATACAGTTGTTACAGTTGCTTATATTGACATAATGTAAAGTGGAAACTTTTGTATCTAAAGAAACATTGATTTCTTCCGTACCTGTTCATATTATTACCAGTAATATTATTGGTAACAATTTCGGAAGCTTCAGAAGTACCAGCAGCAGGTTGATTGTCGTTGTCGAAAATAGATCCAACATAGTATGATCCGGAGCTTCAATTATCTTTGGAGGTGTTAATGATAAAGAAGAATCACTCACTGTACTATTCCAATCAAGATGATTTTGAAGAAATTATCTTGACGTTAGTGAAATATTTTTAAATAACGTAGAACAATGTGCAAGCAATCAACAAACAAACCATAGCAACGCCGTAAAACATCGTTGTCATGTAATATCATTAAAATTTTATAAATTTTAATAATATTTTAGTGATTTACTAAATCGCACAGTTGTAGGAAAAATGTTGTTTATAACCCGTGCCGAAAAAGGTTACATGCTCGTGCAGATTTCCGCACTCGGCAAGCCTCGTGCGTTAAATTCTGCACTTGCACGTAACGAGCCTTTTTCGGCACTTGTTATAAAAATAACTATAAGAAACCATTAAATTGTGTTGCAAAATTTGTCTGTACGTACATTGGAGTTTTTACTGTCCGAATAATTTTTCCATTTTGACAGAGGAATTTTAATGAATATACATTTCAAAGTGTCTGTCCGCCTGTCGAAACTGTTTCGTTCAAAAGATTGTTCAATACAAGCTCTGTATTCCTATTTCATGCA
This sequence comes from Pterostichus madidus, assembly GCA_911728475.2. Classification (NCBI taxonomy): domain Eukaryota; kingdom Metazoa; phylum Arthropoda; class Insecta; order Coleoptera; family Carabidae; genus Pterostichus; species Pterostichus madidus. The sequence goes on from OU452307.1 coordinate 21,102,465, forward strand.
GCATCTATTGAAAATTGTATCCTGTTTCCTGTTTTCTAAAACACAATAAAAACAAAACGTATTATAAAAAAAAGAAAATATTTAGGTATTGTTTTATGAAATTACTGAGATGAAACATATTTTAAATTGTTATATTTCTCATGCATCCGCTCATAATTACAAGTAATTATGTACATTACAAAATAATTAAACATTATTTATTTATAAAATTTACCAAATACACAACTTATTATTAAAGGAGAAATAATAGTACGAGTATTTGATAATGAGGTTTTTAACAAACTGTACTGTAAGTTTTCATAATTTATTGTACAAAAATATGTCTACTCATTTGACAAATTATAGAATAATAACAATTTTAAACAAAAATGCATTTGCATTGTGTAGGTATAATAAAAATATTATGTTAAAAACAGGGAACATTGCTAGCAAAAAAGAAAATTGCAGTTAAAGACCCCATTATAGTTTTTGCTTGACGCCAGTTCTGGAAAATGTCTGTGCATGCGTTTCCACAATAAAAAAGTCTTCCCTCCCAGAGGAAAATGTAAACAGGCTATTTTCCATCTCAATGGGAAAAAAATTTAACTGTCTGCTAACAGGAAAATCAGAATGCATCTCTTTCGTCTATGTCTATCCGCTGACATTTTCTCCAGATTTTCTCGTTTAAATTTGCAATTTCCCATTAGTCGTAATAAACGGACGTCAAGCCATCTGTCATTTTGTACTATTTACTAACTCACAGCGCACTTACACATACACACAGTATACATCATTCAAGTTCTTATGTGTATAATTGATTTTATTTTATTCTGTAACATTTTAGAATCAAACTGTCCTGCTGGACATCCATCATACTTTTTGCTCTACAATTAGTTTCATTTATAAGTAAATAACAACAATCATTATAGTTTTATAGTCATACGTTTAATTAGTATTAGGTGATCTAGTTAAGGGATCAGATGCTGAGTGGGCAGAACCGAACAGGCTCATTTACCCTCATAAAAAATCTGTACAAATTTATTTTACAATTTTATCTTGGTTTAAAATTTTTAGTTCGATTCTGAAGAAATGACACTTGTAGTACTTACTACGAAAGCGTCACGGACTGGTCCAAAACCACACAAGCTGTTTTTTATTTCTTTCCAAAATATCCGTTACAATGGTCTATCTTAACTCTTTTCTGTTATTATTTAATTTTAAAAGTATATTAAAGGCGATTAAGGTGACTATTTTTATTTTTCCGTTAACAAATACTCTAAATTATTTAAAAGAAAATGCTTCAAATAAAAGTTTCAGAGAACTCCTAAAAATAATTTAGGAATGTTTGAGAACGGAAAAATAAAAAGGCCCAGGGAAGATTCTTATTAAAGACACATTTACCAATGTTGAGATAAAGTAACATCCCTTATATAAAATAAAATTATATCGCATTGAAATAACATCAAATTATATTAACTGTCATTTATTGATACGATATTATTTCACATATTTGACATGAATTATTAGTTATTTTATCCACAACTCATATATAATAAAGACATTATTACACTGATTTTAGTTGAATTATATGGGTCATAAAATACTAGTGTTTTATATTCCATAAAACACTGTAAACAACTTGTTACTTAGCAACCACTTCATGATCTACCGTATTTTGAGAAACTATATATAACTGAATCAATGTTAAACGTTACGACCAATCTTCTTCGATATTATGAGTTGTGGATAAAATTTTTATTACACTTGTGTTTTATTGGTATATAAAACACTTAAGAATATAAAACACTCGACCTTCAGTCTCGTGTTTAAACTTTTCTTGCGTATTTTATATACCTAATAAAACACTTGTATAATCAATAAATATTATTCACAACTCATATATTATGAAGACATAATTACACTGATTTCAGTTGTTTTATATGGCTCATAAAACACTGTGAACAACTTGTTACTTAGCAACTACTTCATAATCTACCGTATTTTGAGAAACTATATATAACTGAATTAACGTTAAACGTTACGACCAATCTTCTTCGATGCCTATAATTATGAGTTGTGGATAAAATTTTGTATTACACTTATGTTTTATTGGTATATAAAACACTTGTATAATAAATAACTATTATTTCAGAATTATAAACGGGCACGAATGGAGGAATGGCCATGTGCATTAACACAACTGAAATTTTAAACTTGGTTTAAATAAATAAAAGCAAATCAAAATGTTATATGGAATAAATTACATTTCTGTCAAACATTTGATTTACTTTTGTTTATTTAAATGAAGTGTGGAATTTAAGTTGATTAGAACAAGTGGCGATAAGTCAGTTTCTGAATTTAAGTAATAAACAACTTAGTGAGTATTTGGGAGAGTCCGGTACTGAATGAGAAAAGCGCAAAGTTTGAAAGAAAGAACGGATGCATGCTTTGTGAGGTTCAAATCTTTCTTAAGGAGTTTGATTCTCAGTGTGCGATTTCCGCGCTTTTTGGCGGAGGCGAGTTTTTGTTGAACTGAATAGTTAATTAAGAGAAAGTCTCAGTGCAGAAAGATCTGTTCACGTCGCACAGGGAGGGATTCAGGAGGGATTAGCACGGCGCTCACTGCAACAAGACGATATCTTGAGAGATCGCTATTCGTTTTTCCGCTTTGAGTTTATCAACAATCTATTTGTTGAGTTTAAAGTTTACGCGAAGCTCTAAAGGACTGATTGCAAGAAAACTTTAGGTTGTTTTTTATTCTCGATGTTAGAATGTTTTCATTTTGTTTATTTTGTTCTACATTCAACTATCAACTGCAATTCGATGCGCTAACAAAAACTGTATCGAAATTTTTAATACTTTCCAAGGAACATAGTTTCGCTTTTACTGGAAATAGAACATTCTAATGTAAGATCACAGCTTGAGTTAATGTTTAACTACTGCTCGACTAACTTTGAATATTACCTTTGAGTTGTTAAAAAAGTTATTAACCCGGTGTGACATTAACTTAAGGGTCCATGTTCATTTATTAATTACTTTATTAATTATGCAAAGGATACTTCAATATTCCGTTCATGTTACTTTATCGTGAAGTGGGTAAAGTATACATTACCGAAATTTTCAAGCTTATAACACTAAAAATATTTTTAGAAACGAAATATATGCTACGTAATTCTAAAAATAGCAAAATATACGTCAATTACTTTATTGAAGTTACTCATTATATCTCTGTCATACGTTATTGAATGAAATATATTTTAAAGTTTATTTAATATTTAAGTACATATTTAGTTTTACGATTAAAAAAACTTCAAAGCAGATGAATAAATTACGAAATCTGTAAATGATATCGTCTTGTTTTAATTAAGGCCACCATTTTGACTAGGCAAAAAATATAGGTACATTACACAATTGTTTCTTGATATGCATTGTACGTACCTATATTCAAGCAAGAAGGATCTAAAGAACTAAAATTAAATTCATCGGAGATATTTGAAGAAGCACGTTTTTAGCACTTACCATTCTTCAATTACTTGATTAAAAATCGTTTTAGTTAACAATGATTTAACTTGATTACGTTTCAGACTTGATTTCGGTTACAAAATATCAAACATACATTTGGTTGGCAGATTGTTAAAAATGTACAGCCGAGTTGCGATGACGTAGTCGTTACTACATGTATATGTACATCGAGATTTAGTTGAGATTACCTACGGTCTGGGTTGAGTTATTATCACACACGTTTGCAACAAGAATGACGGCAGTCCTCGATCTGATATAAAAATAATAGTTGTGTTTGCTTGGGAAAGACAGGAAGATTTCATTTCTTATTTTTATTTTTTTTTAATATTTTTCTTTTCTCATTTTTAGTATAAACGCGGTAGTGATATTCTTAATTAGTGTACGTAGGACTTACTTAGAAAATTACCAAAGCAAAATGTAATTTTAAACTATAGGTATCTATCTATTATTATGTTTTAATAGCTACAAAAAATTAAGAACTGAAAAATTAGTAGATCTATATTTAATTTATCTCTTTCATATTTAGTATGTAGAACAATATTTTAGCAGATTTTAAAAGATGTGTAATGTAAAAAAAAATATTTCTGCCGATTTATTTGTAGTCACTACATCAAAATCATGAAAGATATTTTAATTTTGTTAAGGTACAGTATTAAATTAATTATTTTCGGTAGCTATTATAAAATAAAAATTAGCAAAAATTAAAAAAATCCTGCAGACAATTTTTGCCTAATGATATTCCGAAAACTAAAAAAGATATTTCAATTTGAGATTTGTGTGGACTTGTCACTGAACTTTTGTTAAGTTTTGTAATTTAGTTTCATTTAGTATGACTTCAAAATGATCCTAAACTTGGATCGTGAGATAGACAATTATTATTTTTTTTTAAATAAATATTTTTTGAACTATGATTAAAGCCAAGTTTCCAAGCACCAAGTGAATAATTGTTTTCTTTTTCCTTATCTTTAAATATTTAAATTCTGTTTTCATTGTTTTATTCAGCACTTTTAACATTATATTATATGCAAAATTTTAAATATATTTTTTTTTATCTAAATAAAAATAGTATTAAAAGAGAAACTATTTTTTTATTGATACTTTATAGTATGTTTCAGATATGTAAGTGAAAATTTAGAGTTGCGCAAATATTAAAAAAAAACATGTTTGTAAATCTAGAAGTTGGATTTCAATTGTAAGTTTGAAGTTTGTTGAATTAATACATATTAAAGGAAATAACAACTAAATAAAATAAAAGAAAACATACCTAATAAAACAAAAACACCCTGAAATCTTCCTTCTTTCCCAATCACCGCGCACTATTCACAACTTAGTCTCCGTTTCAATCACTTTAGTGTACCCCTTCTTGTTCCTGGGCTGTTATCTCCTCTCCTCGCTGCCCTTGCGTCATACTGCCGAGCCGGGATAGCCATGCAGAGCCTGCGCCCGTTTCATGGGGTCTGAGTGCCCCCCGTGCGCTCCTGGCACACCTGGGGGATACGACGTGTCCATGGTCTGGAATGTGCCAATCGTCACGGACTTCTTACCGGCTGTGCGAGGGTGTTGTAGTGTCATGGAACGGGATTGGTGGCTGCTGGAGCTGTTGGAGCTCGAGCTGCCTATTTCGGAGACACCCAGGAAGCCTTGGTGGACTGTTGTGCCTACAAGGAGATTTTGAGATTGATTATTTATTAGATTAGATTTGACAGCCCTATTTTGTAACTCGATAATTATCTGTTAATGATCGATAAGATAATGACAATCCTTATTTTTACGAGTATGATTGTTCTACAGATTAGCACCATTTCGGCGTGATCAAAATAATTTATTTTGTTACTTCTATTTTACTTTTGTGCATTTTGCTCTCATACATATCTGCCAGTATAAAAGGACATATTTTAACCACACTTTTTACAGAACTGTCAGTGAGCTGTCATTATCTTATTTTTTTATAATAACAGCTGCGTTTATTAATAAGCAAAATGCTTAAATATAACATAAAAATGCCAGGGTAAATTATTCTGGTTTTAGAATACCGACATTTTTATCATCTGTAAAATAATAATGAAAAATAAAAATTATCATTAACATATCGATCATTAGCAGATAATGATACAGTTACAGAATATAAGGGTATACCTCGTTTCATATAATAATGTAGTAGTTTGCAATGTATTATTGAATGCGCAGGTTAAGTTTACGAAACTATTTAGTTAATATAAATAGAATTTCTATCAAATGATTAGTGATAAATATCTTTCTACTGTATTCATTTGTGAGCAAAGATAAGGAAGGCAGTTGAGTCGCCTATAGAAATTTGATTTGAGGTCAAAACGTTAGTGTGTATTGCAGTGGCGTACCTAGGGGGTTGGTTACGATCCGCACCGGGCGGCACATATTTTGGGGCGGCATTTTTTGTATTTAGTTTTAGTTGTAAAAAAACAAGTTGTTGACTTCATAAGTTTACTATTCGAGTTCTACGAATTATGAATTACTATATGATTTCGAATATTTTTCTTCATTGTCAAGTCAATGTAGGGATGAAAATATTACCTCGAAAAATTCCTTTACTACTGCCTAATTTAAATATGCCATCCAATTGTAAAAAAGTTCCCCACCTATAGTTTGTCTCAATTATAATTATTTATTTATGTTTATTAATTTAATAGGGTAATGGCTCGGTAGTTTCGAGTTAGCCTGTGGATCCTGAGGACCCCGGCTCGATTCCCACAGTCGACAAACAATTTTCACCAAATTAAAATTACCTCTGTGGCTCCCCCACCACTTTGGGGGCCGTGATTTGACGGCTGGTAACCGCAATTCACGTACATAAATATATCACTTACAGAGATCTGCTTCGGCAGAGTACCACACCCAGTAATGGGTAAAAGTAGTGATGATACCTATATTTATTTTATATATATTTTTTTTATTTATAAAAATCACCATTTGATTGACTTAGAAAGGGTGGCAAATTGGAGACCGCCCTGGGCGGCAAAAGTTCTAGGTACGCCACTGGTGTATTGAATCCTAATTAAAGTCCAAGGTACTACCTTGATTTATTTATTTGCTAAGCTATACAATAGTAAATTATAGTAGTGCTCGACAAACCAAAGTAAAACCGTGGCTGGAATGCGTTTTAACTCCACCCATTCAGATTCAAAACGAATAACTATACGGATTTAGTTGTATTTTTGGTATAATTTGAAGTCAGCGAAGTCTGAACTCACGATCGCTTGCTTGTCAAGCAAGTGTTACAGTGGAATAGACGAAACCAGTAAAGTACTTTATATTTTTACTGAAAAACATTATAAAATGAAATTACCTGGAACGAAAACAATATTTGTATTTATTGGACATAAAACTAAATAATAATTTTCAAAAATGTATTAAAACGTTATATTATCATTAAAGCAATATAAAATAAATTATAACAGTACTTAATTGCTGGATATTAATTCATTAAATTATAATTTTTTCCTTCTATTGGTAGCAATGATAGTTTGTACGTTTATTGCTGTTATTGCAACGGTTAAACAATTTTCAGATTATGTTTTGTTATGATTATGACAGGTCGGAATCGGCAGAAGATTCAGATTTCGAATAATTTATGTTTATAGTCAGATAATAGTTATTAATTGAATTTTTTTTTTAATAAGCCGAAAGGATAATGATTTAGTGTAATAATGGATTACTAGGTTTTTCGATATAAATCTTTATTTGAAGGTGAAGCTTCACCTTCAAATGTTTTTAAATTTAAATTCAAAATTTTTTACTTTAACCTTATGGATGTTAAATATTAAGTATATTATCATGTAAATTTAAACTTATAACAAGACTTGATAATGACACTAATCATTGTCGAAACGTCGTCATTTAAATAAAGATTTATATCGAAAAGCCTAGTAATCCATTATTACACTAAATAGTTATTAATAATTAATATTTAATATGACACAACCTGCATATTAAAATTATGTTACATTTAAAAGTTCTAATAAAAACGTGTTCATAGATGACATCATACATGTTACTTTTTTGATTACATAGCTCGCTTGTCTCGCCGATTCCACTGTACTATTGTTACTGATATTAATAAAAATAGTTTGAGCTTTCAAAACGAAATTCTGTTCTACAGAAGAATGCAATAGACAGTTATAGAAATATAACTCCACTAGTCATTCTGATAGCAAAATTTACGAATCAGTTTTGAACACACTTGTCGTTTTACTAATTAAAATTGACGTCCTGACCCATGTGTACAGATTCAATAATAAATTTTTAATTACTGCATTTCTAGGTGAAATGAAATATAGAATCAATGACATACTTTTTAACTTAGAACATCAGACCTAAATATATCTATATTAAGTTTCTAGAGTTGAGAATTTAAAGATAAGGTTGTATTTTTTTTTCTAATATTTGAACGTTAGTTAATAATTTTTTTTACTATTATCTGTAGCTTGACGATAACTAGTAATAATTAGGGTTGTTGATTTTACGAATATTCGAGACTTCGATTGTTCCGATTTATTAAACCTTCGAATTTAGATTCAAACTTTCGAATTTTTGAATATTCCGAATTTTTGAATTTTCGAATATTCCGAATTTACGAATTTTCGAATGATTCGAATTGTAAATTTTCTGAAATTTAACTATTATCGAATTTAGATGAATTCTCAGAAAATTGTATGTCACTCATATTTCGGAGTCATATTATTTAGTTTTTAACTGAGTTGCGCAGTAATTATAGAATTAATTCCTGTTAACTTGTCTTGTAAACAAATAAATATAATCAGTGGATTTCAAACTGGAAAATTGTAGTCAATGGTGAAATTGAATTGGACGAATTTGCTTTGAAAGCCAATGAAAGAAACTTCCCTAATTATTGCATGTTAGCGCATTTCATAAAAAAATTAAACTACTTTCTGTTGGATTGAATGGTACGAAACAAATTAAAATGATAATAAATTTAATCAAGGAGAGTTGTCGGTTAGGGAAGAAATGCAAATGGAATTAAAAATCTGTTTTAAAACTTCTTTTTTCTTTTAATTGACTGAACGCAGGTAGCTATAGTACATTTTAGCTAAATTGTAATCAGTTTAAGTAATTTACACCTTGAAGCTTTTAATAAATTATCATACTAATTTCCTTTCTCTTGTATTTCACTTGCTCTTGAGGGAAATAAAATTATACCGCGCAAATTTACTACCACTGCTAGTTTATCATACAGGATATTTCATCTTAAACCCTTCTCGACCGCTATAATGAAATTATAACAAAATAAAAATTAAACTAAATAATATTCTTCACAAAAAAACAAGGAATTTTAGATAGGTAATACGAATCTTCAAAATATTTATTATGTAATTAATCTGCGTCAAACATTCCAATACTGGGGCATTTTCGCTTCAACCACATTCATAATTTATTTTACTTTTATTTATGCATAAAATTATTAGACAATCAATATTTACCACATTAAAATTACCCCTGTGGTTTCCTTTCCACTGAAATCTTTGGGTGCAAATATACTTTAAAGTGGGGGAAGGGAAATGGTCCATATTACTTTGTGTACAAATAAGTTTCTAATCAGAACTGTCGTAATATGAGTTTGTTTTTATAATATTTTAATTTTACGTGACTATTATAAATTAATAATAATGAATTAAAATTTTTAACGCTTTGCATATTTAATATAATAAAAATATGAATTCATATTATGTAATATTTATCGTAATATATTCGAAAATATTTTCATATTAAATAAATAGTGCCAGATTAAAAAACTGTATTAATTATAATAATAAGTAGGCTTATTGACTGTGATAATAATGGAAGAATAAAAATGTTTACTGGAAATCAGTCAATTTATTGTTGAAAAAATCACTCAACCGGTTTCGATTTTATTTTATTTACTATTTTTTTTAAATACAAATCATTAAACATTTACAGGCAGATTCATAAAGCGGATTAACGCTAACATCATTTTTTATTTAATTTTTAACTCTCTTTTCAATGTACGAAACAAGTTTATTTTATCTTGAGTTAAAAAGAGAGTTAATTAGCATCAAATTTAATTCATTTCTTTAATCTGTTTTAATTTGAAACAGAGGTATAGACAATATTAAAAACGGTGTTAGCGCTAATCCGTTTTGTGAATCTGCCTGATAAATGTTATAATTTTTAATTTCTGACTTCATCTCCTGATGATGACCTATGTGGGGTTCGAAACTGGTTGAGTTAATTTTTCAACAATAAGTTGACTGACTTTCAGTAAACATTATTGAAAAAGGTAAAAAAAAAACTTATCTATGTGGGCCAATCCCCTTACGCAACTACTTTAGGCGTTGACAACATTGGCCGTATTTGTTTGGGAAATTTTGATCCAACCCTGAACTGACCTAGAACTAACTCGTGTTACTTCCAAATAAATGATGCATCTCAAGTGTCAGTTGTAAATATTAGCGGTAAATTTAAAATCTGAATCTTCGAAGCGACATCTGCTTAGTTTTGTTTGTGTGTTAAATTGCGCTTTTAATTGAATGTTTTGAGTCATCTTTATATTTTTTATATGTAGTCAAAAAGCAAATAACGTCAGGGTCTGTTTTTTTTTATAATTTTGTCATCAGCACTATCAAAATAATGAATTTCGGAGTCGTAATAATGTGTCGTAATATTATCCTCTGTGACTTATATTGCAAGAAGCACATAATGCATATTGCTCTTCCATCATCTGCATAAATAATAGTTTAGTATATTTTTTCAAAATATTATTATAAAATTACTTACGTTTTTCATAAAAATAACTCCTAACCTCTCTATACTATTACAAATCGCGATGCCGCCACGAATAACAAGGAACACAAGTTGATTAGATAGAGATAGTAAACGGGTTGAATCTACCAACCCGCTAAAATAGCTGGGGCAGGAGGGTCAGTTTAAGGTTAGTTCCAGGTTACTTAAAGTGTGCCAAGTAACCTGCAGGTTACTTTAAAAATCCCAAATAAATACGGCCATTACTTGTCTATTTTAGCTGGTCGAAAGATCGTATTAATACAAATTATAGTATGCGCATGCCTAGAAACTGGTTATTGTATGAACATCATATAATACGTGACTACATGTCAATGATTTAAACACATGCAATTTTCTTTTTAATATCACTATTACAGGGCGAGTTGGAAAAGACGAACTCGTCCCCACCCCTCTAACGTTTTTTTATTATAAGGAATAGAAAAACTTGTGAGGTACAATAGTTATTTATGTATCAAGGGTGAAAACAGGCGAGAATTTGTAAAATCAAGTAATAAACAAAAATTGTCATTTTATGGGGTGGCTAGCTCAGTGGTATGAAGTCGGCCTATGGATCCTGAGATCCCTGGTTCGATTACCAGAGGCAACAAACAATTTTCATAATTTCAAAAAGCTACCCCTGTGGCTCCTCCACCACTAACATCTTTGGGGGCCGTGATTTGACGACTGGTAACCGCACTTCACGCGCAAAATATATCAATTACGGAGATCTGCTTCGGCAGAGTGCCACACCCAGTAATGGGTAGAAGGCGTGATGATATATTTATTTATTTTATTTTATTTGTCATTTTATTTATGTATCTATAGGAATTATTTCTAAGCCCGCTTTTTAGGTCTAAAACACATGCTTTTCAGCCCGATAAAAGTTTTATTAGATAGTTTATTAAGTCGAATTTGTACGGTATGACTACAACGTACAATTATAAATAGAAACTTAGAATTATTTTCTTAATATAAAATCCGCCTTTTTTCGTTTTCTTATACAGGGTGGTCCATTTAAAGTGTTATCAGGAAATATCTCGGAAACTCTAAATTTTACGCAAAAATGACCTAGACGAAAAATAATCGTACAAAAGGGGGCCATAATAACGAAATATTGGTTTTGTCCTAGATGGCGCTGTTGTCGCTAAATCATGGTCAACTCAATTTTTTTAAATGAAAACCTCTATTTTTTATTAAAGAATCAGATCTCGTTAAAAAAAAAGAAGAATTTATTTAGTTCATTTTTTCGTCAGCATGATAGATGACGCTGTAATCGCGAAAAATGATGTTGCTTTTGGATGTTCCTGTATTAGAGCTTATGCTTAATTTAATTAAAATCTAAAATAAAATGCAATTTAAATTTACACCATATGATTTTAGACAGAATGTAAACAATCAGATGAACCATATTTTATAAAAATGGCAATTGAATGTAATGAGACTATTTGTGATTTTAGATGTGCGTGTTAGTGGATGCGCTTGCACGCACACAAACAAAAACTAACAAACTCACAAACAAACTCACACGCACACAAACTCAAATAATATACACACACACACACAGCCGCGCGCATAAGCTCTAATACAGGAACGTCCGAAAGCAACATCATTTTTCGCGATTACAGCGTCATCTATCATGCTGATGAAAAAGTGAACTAAATAAATTCTTCTTTTTTTTAACGAGGAATCTGATTCTTTAATAAAAAATAGGGGTTTTCATTTAAAAAAATTGAGTTGACCATGATTTAGCGACAACAGCGCCATCTAGGACAAAACCAATATTTCGTTATTATGGCCCCCTTTTGTACGATTGTTTTTCGTCTAGGTCATTTTTGCGTAAAATTTATAGTTTCCGAGATATTTCCTGATAACACTTTAAATGGACCACCCTGTATATGGAAAAAATTTGAGAATAACAAGATAATTGAAAAATATTAGAAATAATTTTTATTTAAATATTTCAGAAGGCTATTTATGACAAATTGTACTCGTACATTACTCAAACGACAAAAAATGAATTTATTTCCATAAAATAATTCTAGGTTCCTATTTAAAAAGTTAAAGTTTATAATCGTACCGTGTAAATCCGATTTAAAATAAAATATCTACATATGAGTATATCATCCAACTGTATATTTAATATGATAAAACTTGTATATGAAGCAATCGTCTTGTGACTAATATTGATATGTGATATAATTTTCTTAAGGCATTGGGTGAGAAACTTCCCAGTCCTTTCCCAAAAGTTTGTTTATTCTTCCACTAAAAATCTTTCATACACGCAATAAACCTTCAATCATATCCTCCATTTATTGTCCACGCAATCTCTCACCCTCAATTTCACCAGCATACATTATTTTTATTAATATTTCATTCGTAAGATGTTTCGAATTAACGAATGAGTATTACCTCCTCCGAAGTGATGTGGCAGCGTCCCATACTTATTCCCTCTCTCAGTAGGCGCGTACGCAAACTTCCCCTGGTGATTCTTGACCATGATGGGTACCGTCTGTCCCGCTAAACTCTGCTGTAGTCTCGGCGTCATCTCTTGATCCGCCAACATCCCTGGCACCACGACGGACCCGCTCACATGCAAACTATCCACCTTCTCCGAAGTAGAGGACGTGGTGCACACATCAGGAGGCGTCTTGCTCAGCAGAGGTCCTCCGTCACAAGCCTCCAGTTCCGAGAGGTGTAGGTCGGATTTGGAGGCGCGGTTGTGAACTGTGCTGACAGCTGCTGTAGGGATGGGATCGTATTGGTGCTGGTAATGATGGTGGGGGTGATGGTGGTGGTGGTACTTGCCAGGGGTGGGAAGAGGACCACTGTGACGTACAAGGTACTCGCTAGAAAGACGCTGGTGTTCGCGAAGCTTGCGTTCGGCACCTGGAACCATCTCGCGGACCTGGAAAAGAAAAAATAATTGGTAGAATTATCTCCATATAATTTAGTTCATTTTAGGTTACAAAATATCTTCATAAAGTTATATTTTCTTTAATGGACGAATAGTTTAAAATAGAATTACATATTGAGTACGTGGCACAGTGGTATCGTGTCGGCCTGTTGATTCTGAGAACCCTGATTCGATTCCCATTGCCGACAAACATTTTCACCACATTAATACTACTCCTATGGCTCCCTCTCCTTTAACATCTTTGGGGGCCGTGAATTGACGGTTGGTAACCGCAATTCACGCGCAAAAATATATCACTTACCGAGATCTGCTTCGGCAGAGTGCCACACTCAATAATGGATAGAAGGCGTGAATATATCGTTATTTATTTATTTATTTTAGAATTACATATTTAAAAAGCATATTTGTTTATCTTTTTATTAATGATACCAAGATTGTTTGATCTAACTAACAAATATAAATTATTTAAATTGTTATACTATTCGTTGTATTTAGCGAAGCATGGCTCAGATCAGTGTTGGAATATCTGTTATCTAAAATCTAGATAAATACCAAGTAACTCATCTAATATTATATCTTTTTTTTTCTTTAGGCCCGGTTGAACAAACATTGGTTCATAATGCAACTATATAACTAATAAAAATTACTTCAGTTGGTAACGCGTAATGTCAAATGTCATTATTTTCTTGTTATTTTAAATTTTAAAATTGGTTATTTTATATCAGTTTAAATTGAATATAATAAGGTAAGTCAAATTAACGTTAAATATTTCGCATCAAATACTCGTACATTATATACTTAATTTTTCACAGTTTTGCTGCATTATTTATTTCATTATTATTATGCGATCAGCAAATTTTATAAATTCAGAAGAGACAAACTGATACTGTTGAAAAAAAAAATATATGTATCGGTACTCGAATGTAAGATATGTGATACAAACATGAATAAAAACAAAACAAAATGCTTGATGGAAATAGAAAAAGAATTTAAAACAAATAATGAGATTTATTCTTCTTTTGCAGGCATTTTAATATAAGTATTATGCTATCTATCAATTGATTTGGATACTTTGTGAATTATTGTACTAATAGTAGATTTATCAAATCCACTAAAATCTCCTGCTGCTTGCAAAAAAGGACTAATTGCAGAAAAGCACAGAGTCACTAGCACCTTATTTTCCGGCAATACGGTGTTGTTTCTTAAATAAATTATTTATTGTGTACAGAAAATTAAAATGCTAATCTTCAAGTATAACTGTTACTTTACTTATCTCTATGTGGAAGAACAAACTGCATCTCTAATTTGTTCTATTATATATTTTATAGCAGCTTTCGACAAACAGAATCTCGCATTAAATTCTTTATCCTTCCATTTTTTAAAATGATCGTCGCCTTTTCTACATTTTTTTTCAGCTCTACGCCGTTCTAATATATTTATTAATTCATATATATTTTCATCATCAGCTAAAATATATATATATATATATATATATATATATATATATATATATATATATATATATATATATATATATATATATATTAAAATAATAACTGTCACGTTAATCAAATTGACACATGATGTTATTTTGTTCATTGAACTGTAGTTGAACTGCAGAATTCGGCCGCTCAGCTGAACCGCATTTTGAACTAATCTCATTATTTGAACCAGGTTTGTACAACGCAATCTGTCATCTCATTGTAAGTTGAAGACTGAACTCACACTGAACCTATATTATACAACCGGGCCTTAAATAGATAATAATTTGTACTGTGTATTTAAAAATCTAGATTGCGAAATTGAAAGTAAAAAAAAAATTGTAGGTAATTTTTTTTACTTAATGTTTGTTAACATAAAATGTTACGCAATGTTGTCCGTTATCTTCAGTTTATAATGTGGCGATTTAAACAAAATTGAAACTAAAATGGATTCCAAATGAAAACAATACTGTAGAATTACAAAAATAATAACTATTTTTAAAACTGACATTTGTTTTGAATTTCGTAGCTCTTCTGACGAGCCGCCACTGGCACGGCACACATATACGCACATATAAGCTCGAAACAATCAAAGAGCCTCTCAAATCCTTAATACCTCCTGAAATAACACTCCTATTAACGTATAACACTAACATGATTAGTCAAACATGTATAGCTTGACGATCACGCAGAGTGCGTAGTATCTACAAGCCTGTACCTCCTGACATGAGCTACTAATTTGAATTCCAATATCCACTTTTCCTCGACGCAAACGTAGGATTGTTCAGAAGTCTGAGGCAGCTTGCTTGTAGACAGAAGACGGAAATGAAGGTAGTGACGGTACCTGGATGTTTGTACGATCGGTTTGCATGAGTGTAGTGATAGGTAATTGTACACAGGACTGGCTTTGCAGTCTCGAGTGCTCTAGATTAATTGAATGAGAATTACTCGTGTTCTGTGAACGCAGTTGTGTGCTTTTCACTGTTGGTTTCATGAGTGTTTTAGGTCAATTATAATTATTAGAATACGAGGTAGATAGATTAGTAGTGATATGTCGGAATATGGATTTGAGAACTCGAGTTCGAATCCTGACAAACTTTTCACCGCATTATAATTATCTCTGGGGCAAATTCTCTATTTACAACTTTGGAAGTCATGATTCGATGGCTGGTAACCGCACTCAGTAATGTGGTATATTCCATTCCCTGTATGAAAACGATGACGTCACATTCGGTATTCATGTGATTCAAGAGTTTGTACTTAAAACGTTTACATTGGTATTGGATTGACATTTTAAAAACATAACCTAAAATTTAAATGTCAAATTAAAATATTTATTATTTTATAAAATTTAATTTGTTTATAATGAAACCAAATTATGCATATATTAAATAAAAATCAAATATAAATTTATCTTAACGCACAAAAATTTTACCTACCTTATTACAATATGTAATTTTGTAAAATAAAACTCAAAGGAATATACATTTTTATATGTATTATATATAAATAAAAATATTTGAAAATCCAAATGCAATGCACATTACCTCTTGTACTACAGTTAAATTAATTAAAGATTCTCGATTCTCTAACTCCAGCGCAAAATAATCATGAAGATGACAAACGCATTTATGCATTTCATTTCCCAAAATTTTTGTAGCCATTTCTTATTTCTCAGTCTGTATTTGTGTATCAAAAATGTCACAAACATAGAAATGACAGGTGAGAAAATAACAAAATCTTGACCATAGGTCTCTATTTTTATCTTATAAACAAATGTGAACAAAGTAAATGTAAATTTTCGTATTAGTAAGAACTGTCATACGTTTTCATTAAAATAATAAATGTGATAGAACGTGAAAAAACATGAAACGTGTCTTTACTTATTAAGACATACGTTGTGTCATTCGCATAGGTACGAATAATATTATTAAAAAAAGATAGCTATATTTCATCGTATCTATGATAACATCGTCCACATATGACGTCATCGTTTTCATACAGGGAATGGAGTATATGACCACGACTCTCGAACATAGGATTTTACAATGAAAAATAATTTTGTAAGGTTCTGTTCCAACCTCCATGTGGAGATGTTGTTATTTTTATGTGTTTGACATGTTTTTGTTGGCATATATAATTGTGAGTTTTTTACTCTTATTATATGATTTTATACGTATAACATCTGCAAGCTTTGTTTGTTTTTTGCTGATGATGGATCGAGTATCGATCCGAAACGTTCAAATTATAATTGTTATGAAATAAATACGTTATTTATTTCCTTTCCAATTTTGAGGATCCCCAAGGCCATTTGTCAAATTTCACAAGAATTTTTGGATCCAATTTAACCTCACTATTAAGTAAAAAAGCTTCAAATAAAAGTTTGAGAGCATTAAATTTTGCATTTAAAACAATAAACAAAATTAGTTTACATGAATCGTAACTGTATAAAATCTGATATAACGAAAATTGCCTCAAAACTATCGATATATATATATATATATATATATATATATATATATATATATATATATATATATATATTGAAACAAAATTTAAAAAGTTTTGACAGAAAGCGTCAAAAATTTGTTTAATTTTGTTTCAATTCCATGGCTATCGATAGTTTTGAGACAATTTTCGTCATCTTCAGATCTAATTTGTACCGTTGCGAAGCATGTGAAAGTAATTTAGTTTATTGGCTTAAATGCATAATTTTATGTCCTAAAATTTTGGTTTGAAGCTTTATATATATATGTAATTCTGTTCTTCGTATGTTAGAAAATTAGACACCAAATTGAATTCCTACTGAACTAAAGAATATGTATTTAAATTAATAACACAATATATCTATAAACATATAAACTTATTACCTAAAGAATCAATTTTAAATGTTCTTAATCTATCTTTGAAAATATCTTTCAATGTTTATAAATAGTTTTTACAATTTGACAGTTGTCATGTATAAAACAAAATGAAAAATATGAAGCCTTGTCTGAACAATAGGTAACACAGGTTTCATATTTATATATATATATATATATATATATATATATATATATATATATATATATATATATATATATATATATGGGCTATTCTCTGGGAAACGGACACCCCAACTTCTCCAAAATTTGGACCATCAAAAAATTTTTTGAAGGGCATGACGATATCGAAAAAAGTATCTAGTTTTCAAATATGAATGGCGAAATTTATAATTTTTATTATTTTTGGGTGTTTTGCTAATTTTTTTTGACCAAAGATTTAAGCAAAATAAGTTGAATAAAATGCTTAGGTTTGCTTTTTTTTCTTATTTTGACGGTGGCATCTTGTTTCTTGTTAAAAACTGAAATGTTTTGTCTCTAATCAATTTTTCTAAAAAGTTACCCTTTTTCAGTAAAAGTGGGTCAAAAAAATTATTATTATTTGAAATCTGTCAATTTTTTACTCATAAACAAAGCATCCTACAAAAAAATATATGTTACAGACAATGCTTAGAATTTATCAGAGAATAAGTGTGATTTTTTTCAGATTTTTTTAAGTATATTTTAATTTGTTTTTTTTAGACGAGAATTTTTGAAAATTTTTAAAATGTTTCCGAAAATTCTGATAAATTCCATAATAGTACCACCTTAAAGCTAACGCTATATTGAAACATGAAAAACCAAGAAACAAGAAATTTTAAAAATGTTCCTTCGCGAAAATTGAGTTAAATTGCAAAGAGTATGAAAATTAGAATATAAAAATTTAATTATTTTTTTACTCGAAAAGGATCACAATTACAGAAAAATTTAAATAATAGAAAATGCTTTGAATTTACAGAAGAATATGTGCAATTTTTTTCAAAATTATCAGAAATATTTTCAAATTTTTCCAAAATTCTGTAGTTGAAAAGAAAAACAAAAAAAATTCAAAATATCTCAAAAAATTCTGAAAAAAAATACACGTATTCTCTAATGAATTCCAAGTATTTTATGTTACATAATTTTTGTTGTAGGATGCCTTGTTTTTGAGTAAAAAATTGATAGATTCCAAATAAGAATAATTTTTTTGACCCACTTTTAATAAAAAAGGGTAACCTTTTAGAAAAATTGACAAGAAATAAAATATTTAAATTTTTCAACAAGAAACAAGATGCCACCGTCAAAATAAGAAAAAAACCAAACCCAAGCATTTTATTCAGCTTTAAAATTTTTCGCTTAAATCTTTGGCCAAGAAAAATTGGCAAAACACCAAAAAATAAAAAAAATTATCAATTTCACCACACATATTTGCAAACTAGATACTTTTTTCGATCTCCTCATGCCCTTTAAAAATTCTTTTGATGCTCTAAATTTTGGAGAAGGTGGGGTGTCCGTTTCCCAGAGAATGGCCCATATATATATATATATATATATATATATTATCACGCCTTTTATCCATTACTGGATGTGGCACTCTGCCGTAGCAAAGGACGTATGGTCTCCGTAACTATACATGAATTACTATAATATTTCGATAAACTAATATTTAATATTTATAACAAAAGTGATGTCCCACTTAAAACTGTTTATAAATATATCCATGACGTTGTTGTCATCAATATTAATTCAATTAAAATCATTTTTAATAATATAAATATATCATACTGGGCGTGGCACTCTGCTGTATCAGATCTCGATAAGTGATATATTTATGCGCATAAAGTACTGCCTGTTATCAGCCGTCGAATCACGGCTCACAAAGATGTTAGTGAAGAAAGAGTCACAGGAGAGCTACAGAATAAGATAGAATAGTTACTCACTTTTTTATTTACTATGAAAACGAAAATTAAAGGTATGCTGTTTCGAAATTAACGATCTACTAAAAATTCAGATCTTCTGGGCTATTAATCAAGCTTACATTTTTAAAGTTTAAAAAAAGGTTCTGTAAACAAAATTAGGCGAATAGGCCTCAAATCTTGAAGGGACTGCATCATTTGAACGATATTTCAATAGAAACACGGTAGAAGCTTTAAAGATGACTTTTCAATATATGTTGCTGATCTGTTTGTAAGAAACGCTGGACTAACGAAACTAGGTAGAAGGGAAACAGAATGAAGTCCGACAATCATCTTACATGAAGCTAGTGGATACACATACAGTCACGACTACCGAATGTGAAAAACTTTTACAGACTACACAAACAAATAAAATATTGCATTGAAATCATAGTTTAAATTATGAAAATTATATTAATTGCAATTTTTTTCATGTGCTATTTTCTCACAGTCATTAACTTGGTCACTGTTTTTGTTGTTTGTTCTAACCTTAAAATGTTTGGCATGAGTAATACCGTCCGACCATTCTCAGCTACAGTTTTAGTTTTTGTTCTTTGTCTTAAGTCTAAACATAAACTTAAAAATTTGCAAACTACAAACATTTGTCTTTGATTTGTTGTTGTTATAATCTAAAATGGTTCATTTTAGTTTTATTTCTTCAATTATAAATTAAACTCAAAATAGTAGCAAAGTATACAAATCAATTATTAGGTACCGTTTACTAATATTCTATATTTAAGAAATGTATTTTATATAATTTTGTATACAAGCATGTTAACAGACATAAAGCAAAAACAATGTTTATACACAACACAATATTCTTTTCTACACTAGGGAAATTTTATGATACTAAATGTACATTTCGACTGCCTTGCAGTAGTACTACTGACGATGACTGGATTAACTGGTAACACTGAATGGAAGAAATGTCAGATTTTGGACAATATTAGCATAGTAACGTCAATCTTAATGTCCTAAGGCCTATTAAAATCGTATAATGCCCTAGGATATTAAGAAACTAAAAGCTCATCCCACTGATTATCATAGTCATAGTTTTAGTTGGTTTTCATGGTCTTAAACAGTGGTGGTACTCGTACACCGAATTACGTGTAAATATTTCGAATCTTTGTTTGCGAAATTATAAACACATTCACACAAGTATGAAAACTCCAAACTTTTGTCATAATCATAGTCTATATTTTATGAGATATCGATATATTTATATAGGTACCTGTCACTTTTTTATTCTGTTGTCAAATAGATTATGATGTTATTTAATGTTAAAAAATTGTTTATAATTTAAGGTTATAGAAAAAAATATCAAGGTAAATATGAATAAAAATGTTTCCTCATTACTTAATTAAAAATAAGTTTCAGCTTTAAATTATGATTATGATATATTTTAAATATCATAAGCATAACTTTGTAATACGCTAGAAACTATCTACACATGTTTATGATTAAAACAAAAATTATGATAAAAAAAAAACTATGATTAAGACATAAACTTTGACTATGATAACAGTGGGAATGAGCCTTTAATAATGTACCTTGTATCCATGTTATTACTAAACAATAATGAACTAGGAATACATAAATGAAATATAAAAACTTAAAAGTATTATTTAATATAAACGAATTTACAAAATCTACAAAAAAACGGAATAAAAAATTCAAACACAATCATAAAACTAATCCTCTCAAACGCCATACTATGTGCAACATAATGTATCTAGCATCACCAAGAAAGCGTTCACAGTTTTGAATGACAAAAATTGTGGCGTTTTATTTTTAACAGTCCAAATAATTTATTTTAAGACTCATAGTTTGATGTGGCGCTTGTATCGTTGTAATTGTTCGATATTATGATAAAAATATGATGCCTGACCGCATGAGTTTGTAATAATTTTATAAATTGTTGGTCGACGAAATGAAACAATTCAATGGTTGTGTAACGGTGTAACGAATTATGAAGACATTGGTTGGTTTACGAGGCACACTTTGCATTAGAAAGCATCCTATCGCGCCCGGACATTAATTCAACGTTATTAAAATTTTCTGCTGGGTATAATTAAAATGTGCCGGGCCAGGGGGCTGCAGTCACCGCTCCGTCGTTTTATAGCGACTTTTGTGTTTACCTCGCGTTCATCTTGTAGCCAGAAGAATTTTAATGAAGTTTCAATTCAACATGTTCAAATCGTTTTACAGCCATAATTGTCCCGGTCAGCGAAGGGTTGGATTTAACTTGACGCTGATTTAAATTTCACTGTTGCGGATTAATTTTGTTGAAATTAATTTACATATAAGTATCCGTTGAACAAACTTTTCCAATTTCGCTTCAATCGTTCATAAAATTATGAATACGAATACAGCTAACATTAAAACTGGAACAATTTATTTCTCATTTTGGTTAATAACATCATCCTTGTTCAAGATACACTATTTTACAAATGCAGGAACTAATGATTTCGGCTAAAAAATGAACTACCTTGACAGTTATTGTAAAATTTGGTCCCTTATTTATATTATTATTAAACAAGTTGGCATTGAACTTATTTAATATATTGTTGATAACGTATTTTTTTAATTGGAATTTTTGAATGAAACACGAATTTCAACATCTATTGATTACTTCTCTCAGGGCCGCGTTTCGGCATGTTAGTACCCAAGGTATATTTTCCTTTACAGTCCCTAATATAATTAAAAAATTTCAATTCTGAGACAAAAAAACATCGTATAATATAAATATATCATCACACCTTCTACCCATTACTGGGTGTGGCACTCTGCCAAAACAGATCTCGGTAAGAGATATATTTTGCGCGTGAAGTGCGGTTACCAGTCGTCAAATCACGGCCCCCAAGGATGTTAGTGGTGGAGGAGCCACAGGGGTAGTTTTAGAAATTATGAAAATTGTTTGTCGTCTGTGGGAATCGAACCAGCGTTCTCAGGATCCACAGGCCGACTTCATACTCCCCATAATACCCGTATAATAATAATAAAAAAAGAAACAATACAAACTAACTTTTATGGGGCAGCTAGCACAGTGGTATTAAGTCGGTCTGCGGATCCTTAGAACTCTGGTTCGATTCCCACAGGCGACAAACAACACCATTTTAAAAAACTACCTCTGTTGCTCCCCCACCACTAACATATTTGGAGGCCGTGATTTGACGGCTGGTAACCGCACTTTACGCGCAAAATATATCACTTACCGAGATCTGCTTCGGCAGAGTGCCACACCCAATAATGGGTAGGAGGTGTGATGATATATTTATTTATATATTTTACAAACTACTTTTTGTACTTGCATCATTCAAAATAACTTTTACATTACCCTGGAACCTGATGTAAAGTTTGATTTTGCGCATTCGTACTTCAAAGTACTTAAAAAAAACACCCATTTAAATGGTTATAAATTTTTACTATTAAAACGCTAACATTATTTACTGAGTTATTTGCGGCTTCCCTTACTTCGGGAGGCGTAGTTGAAAGTAAATTCAAATGAATAAGACATTTTCACAAGCTTTACCAGAAAAAATAAACAATTTGTTTTCATGTAATAAATGTCAATTCATGTCATTAATATAAATTCACGCTTTAAATATTATAAATTTTCTCATTGCCGGTTATATAATTTTTGCTCGTTACAAAAAAGCATTGTACAGAACCTTATGCTTCATCATATCTTATATGTCGCATACCAAAGAAAAAAAATCTAGTGTGGTCACCACACGACTTTCTTATACACAGCATATTTAATATTTAGAATATATAATATTATTAAACATGTAATTTAGATTTTCAGTAATTTAGCATTTATCTGTTTGAAACATAAAATATCAAATTTGTTTACGTATAATTTTTTAGTAATGTTGACTACTTTATGTCTAACTTTACTGATGAGGCATATGCAGGTGTCCTTTGTTCGAGCCTAACCCTTGATATCTCAAGAACCGTGAGATACGAAGCCGAATAAATTGAGGTAAAATTGCAAAATTAGTTGACCATTTTAATGATGTATTTGTTTTTCTGAAAAAAGACATAGATAACTAGATAAAGCGAAAATTAAAATTTATGTTTTAGTTTCTATTGCTACTATGATTATTGAAATATATTATTAAGTATAAAAATTAGTTTTTCTCAAAATTAGACGCATATACAGGAAAATTGCAAATAATATTTTGTGTTCCAAATATTTTTGCTAACATCTTTTATTTGAAACTTTTTTTTCGTAACTGATTCCATTTTTGAAATAAATGGAATTTATTGTTTTGTGTGTCCAGTAAACTTCCTCTTCCGGTTTTTCAATTTAATTCAAAATCAACTCAGCTCTTCATATTTTCATGAAACTTATAATTACCAAGTTTCGTTAACAAATCTTATCTCGTTCATAAGATATTGCACACTCGGACACACATCCATCCATCCATCCATCCACACACAGACACACAGACATCATTGAGAAAATGATCAAAACGGATTTAGTGGACCTCAAAACACGTATTTCCGCGAAAATTTCGTCAACAATTTTTTTCAAGATTCCAATACTTCCTTATACTGTGTATAAGAAAGTAAAAAAGGCCAAGAGATGGTCGATCTACAAATATAATTGACAATTTTGAAAATGATCTTTCAACTGGAATTGCCAAATAAAGCAACATGATGTCGAAATTTTTATTTTCAATACTTGCAAATTACCAATGGTGATTCACTATTTTAACCCTTTGCACTCCGTTGGCGCCGTCACGGCGACATAGGAATCATTCTAACAAATCCAATGGCGCCGTAGCGGCGACATAAACAATAGGATTACATTTTATTGTTTAATAAATTAAAGGATCCTTTTACAAGTTTACAAATAGTTGTATTCAGTTGTATACAGTACACACTGGTGATACGTTGTGCTTTTTGCTATGTTTTACATTTATAACAGTAAATACGCATTCATTCTATTCGAATAATATAAATATGGAGGAGAATGTTGAATTTAGTGGTAGTGAAGACGAGTTTGTTTTTGAAGTGCAAAGTGACTTTTCCGATGAAATTTCGATAGAATATGACAATTTTATTATAAATTCGAGTAGTGAGAGTGCTTTGTAGGACATAAACGAAAAAAATCGCGTGTTTTGGACTAGTGAATACTGTGACAATTGTCCTAACAAACCACATATGCATTTGGGAGACTGTTTTCTAAAATACCACATTAAAAATTTATAAAAATTAGAATATGCTTATTTTTCTTTGATTTCCAATATTATATCATAATAAATATATATTTCTTAGCATAACTACATTTTTTTATTTAATACCTTACCAAAAAATATAGTTTTCTAATTTTTAAAAAGTTTTGTAATTTTTCCTAATAATTTCGCATTATAACCTAAAGAGTTGCCGGTATACCACATAAAAAAAAAATTGGAGTGCAAAGGGTTAATGTATTTCTTTGTTTAATTTTTATTTACGTTACATTTGTTATTATAATTAACTAGTATTTTTTGCCGCCCTAGGCAACTGCCATCCTTGCCTAATGGATAAATCGGTCTTGTCTTCTCTGAAGAAGATTCATTTAGGATAGAGTTGAAAGTGGTATAAATAACAATTTTTCCTTATTCAATAAATTATAGAATCTTTTAAAAAACGTTTTTATCTTAAGAAACAGCATAATATGTGCAGTAAAATTACGATAAATATGAAAATGGCTCTTGAGTGAATAACCTATTTGGGTTTTATTTTAATAATAAAGTCCATTCAATAATTTGTTCCCCCTCAAAATGTAATTCTATCCCATTCCCTTGAAAACTTAAGATAAAATATCATTAATCATAATCAGCTGAAGCAGTTTCCTGCACGCCAATACATGGCTCATCTCTCTCAGTTTTCCCCTATATCTATCATCGCTAATTGGAATTATAGTAAACGAGTTTTGCACTCAGGTGCGAGAAAATCAGCAATGTTTTTCAAACTGTAAGCTGCGACTTTTGTCTGTTAATTTATACTGGTATTTAGAGCGACCGAAAAATAAAATAATAATAATTATTATTATTGTAATTTCTAGTAGTTGTAATTCACTATCATAACATAATTTTTAGATAATTATTTCGGATGATGAAGGAAATAAAAATAAATTCTAATGAGCCGTACGGAAATACAGTGAAATCCGAGAACCCTACAATAATTTGTAAAGCCATGGTACTGCAATATGATTAAAAAATACGAAGAATATTTTTTTGCCATTTTTATTTCAAGTATTATTCTCTAATAGTTATTTCCAAACCATCTATATGGTAAGTATGTTATTATAAACAAAATATTACGTCCCTGCATAATTTTTAAATTAAATAAATAGTTGAAATAAAACGCTATAATTTTACAGCCCAATTCTCAGTAATAATATAATAAGAGAGTGAGAATAAACTGAAAATAATTTGACAGATCTTTCGGAAACTTGTTGCCAGGCAATAGTCATGAAAGCCCGTAGGGCTTGAGTAGCTATTGCCAAATGGCAACAAGTTTAAGAAAGATACTGGAGAATTATTTTCTAATTTATCGAACTCTCGAGTTATATTTGATTAGATTATTTTTTGACTTAGCTGTTAAGGTCGATTCATCCACCTTAAAAGATTTTGAACTGGGTTCATATCGACTGATTACTTATTAATGTATTCTTGGAAGTTGTTTCCAAAATTTGTTGGTGTATTTCTATATCTGAAATATAACTAAATCGATTTTTCTGCACATTTTATTTGCGTTGATAGTTTTAAATAAATATTTGACAAGTACCTATCATTTGTCACAAACAAAAGAACTTACACAGATTATTCCCGGGAATAATCACAAGAGCGTTATTCTCAGTATAATAACCTCAGGATTGGTTAAAACGCAAACACGTGACACACAATGAAGCATTTCATTGGTTTTCAGAAACGTCAAAAAATAATCAAAAGAATTTGATCTAGAATCTAGCTAATCCGGAATTTTAGATTTGTCAAAGTAAAAAATATAAATAAATATATCATCACGCCTTCTACCCATTACTGGGTGTGGCACTCTGCTAAAGCAGATCTCGGTAAGTGATATATTTTGCGCGTGAAGTGCGGTTACCAGTCGTAAAATCACGGCCCCCAAACATGTTAGTGGTGGAGGAGCCACAGGGATAGCTTTTTCAAATTATGAAAATTTGTCGCCTGTGGGAATCGAACCAGGGACCTCAGGATCCACAGGCCGACTTCATACCACTGTGCTAGCCATCCCATATTTTGTTTAAGTATCTAAACCAAATTTCCAAAACAGTTTAAATAAACTTTAATATATCTTTTTACCATTTAGTTTTCAGAAACTGAATTGAATAAACTTTTTTAAGTCGGACTAGCATAAGATTAGCTTATCCAAAATTCAGGATTAGCTAAAACCTTTTTGAGATTCAGGCTGTAAAATTTTATTCATAGTTATATTAAAATTACAGTACGACATACTGCTAACATTAAGAAAGGAAGTAATACCCTTTTTGGTCTTTACTAACATCAATTTTTTCATCTATTTGCAGATGAATACCATTAGTATTTATTATTATTGCCTTGAGCTGAGAATGGACCAGCAAAAGTGGTTTCATAAACGATTTTATTATAGATTATTTTTTGACGTTTCTCAAAACCAATGGAATGCTTCATTGTATGTCACGTGTCAGCGTTTTAACCAATCCTGCTATCTTATATACTAAACGGCTTAATTCCCTATGTATAGATTCATCACGATCAGTCTAACAATTTTACAGCCTAGACGGTTTATCCGATTTATTTGAAACTTTTTTTATTTGATAGGGATTACTTATGCGGAGTGCCTTTTGATAGTCTCAGATTTTTCGTACACATGATGTGCGAGAAAACTTGAAAAAACATGCATTTTCAACTAAGAGTGTGGAGGCTTTGAAATTTTTAAGAAGAACATCTACTGTCACTTTGACGTTTGTCAGTGGACATGTCGCATTTTTAATTATAAATTATTTAAATATTAAATGTTTTAGAGTAGTTTTGAAATATTTTACGCACATTAGGCGACTGAGGGGACGTTTTTATTATAATTACAAATTTCAAATATGTGTATTTAAAAAGAAAATTTTTAACAGTCCACTATGAAGTTGGTTTTAATTCAAAACGTCATATTGACAAGTTTTATAAAATATACAGACAAAGAGTGTGGAGGCTTTGAAATTTTAAAAAAGAACACCTACTCTAATTTTGACATTTGTATGTGGACATATCGCATTTTTAATTAATAATTATTGAAGTATTTAATTTTTTAGACAACTTTTGAAATATGTTACACATATTGGGGGAATGAGGGAACGTTTTTATTATCATTAAGCATTTTATATATGTGTATTTAAAAAGAAAATTTTTGACAGTCCACTAAAACAAAACGTCAAATTATATAAAGTATACAGGTAAACCCAACCAAATTTGTCTCCAGTAATAATATACAGTAAAACCAAGCAAATTTTATCCACGGCAGAGTACAATTTAGAAAAACCAGATAACTCGAATTGGAATCATTTGATCACTCTTAAATTTTCTATCGGTAATACGAAAGTTATTTTAAAGGACATGTGGGCAAAATTATAATATTTTCAATCGGCAATTATTTTAGTGAAATTGCAACAAAACCTATCGTGTTTGGTGTCATATTAAAGGGCTTTAGAAGAACTTTCAGATAAATGAAAAAAGTTGAAATTTTACAATAAGCAATTGTTTCTAACATAAAGTATTTCGAATCATATTGTGTTGGGTGTCATATGAAAGGGCTTTAGAAGAACTTTCAAATGAAATAAAAAAAAAAAAGTTGAAATTTTACGACTGTCAATAGTTTCAAACTTAAAGTATTCCAAATCGTACCGTATATAGTGTCATATTGAAGGGCTTCAAAAGAACTTATAGATGAAATATATATATATATATATATATAATTTTACGATAGGTAATTGTTTCAAACTTAATAAATTCTATAAGAAAATGTGGAACCCATCAAAAATTACATCCAACGGATTTTTAATAGATTAGCAAAATCTTTTCGGAAATAAAGCACGTATTTGATTGAAATTTCAAACTTAAAGTATTCCAAATTATGCCATGTTTGGTATCATATGAAAGGGCTTTAGACGAATCTTTAGATAAAATAGATTCATATCCCGGCGAACGCTCATTGCTTTTTCAAAAATTATTTATAATATCTACAAACAAACAATTGTGTCAATAAACAAATTCTTATAAAAAGTTAGTTTAGCAAATTTTTTTCGGAAATAACACACATATTTGAAATTTTACGACCTTCAATTGTTTTAAACCTAAAGTGTTCCGATTCATGCCGTGCTTGGTGTCGTATAAAAAGGCTTTAGAAGAAGATTGTAATGAAATAAAAAAGTTCAAATTTGACCTATCGCGTTTATATCAAAAAGAAAGTTTTTTTGAAGGGTTCGCATACAAAATTTAATACTTTTAGATCCTCAATTGTTTTAGTGAAAATGCTTCAAAATTCTTCGTGTTTAGTATTAAATTAAAGGTCTTTTCAAGAGCTCGCGTGCATAATTGGATTTTTCCTGTCATCAATCGTTTTAATGAAAGTTTTTCAAAACCTATTGTGTTTGGTATCTAATAAAAGATCTTTTGAAAAGCTCGCGAGCAGAATTGGATTTTTTTCAATCGTCAGTTGTTTTAATGAAATATCTTCGAAACCGATTGTGTTTAGTATTAATTAAAAGGTCTTTGGATGGAAAGATATGCAGAAATGTTTTAGATTTGTAATAATGGAATTTATATTGTGACAACTGTCGTACAAAAGTGAATTCTACTTCAGGGTCCGCGGAGCATAGCGTGAGGCCTGGCGAAGCCAGGGCGACCGCTAGTCTTATATACTAAACGGCTTAATTCCCTATGTATAGATTCATCACGATCAGTCTAACAATTTTACAGCCTAGACGGTTTATCCGATTTATTTGAAACTTTTTTTATTTGATAGGGATTACTTATGCGGAGTGCCTTTTGATAGTCTCAGATTTTTCGTGCACATGATGTGCGAGAAAACTTGAAAAAACATGCATTTTCAACTAAGAGTGTGGAGGCTTTGAAATTTTTAAGAAGAACATCTACTGTCACTTTGACGTTTGTCAGTGGACATGTCGCATTTTTAATTATAAATTATTTAAATATTAAATGTTTTAGAGTAGTTTTGAAATATTTTACGCACATTAGGGGACTGAGGGGACGTTTTTATTATAATTACAAATTTCAAATATGTGTATTTAAAAAGAAAATTTTTAACAGTCCACTATGAAGTTGGTTTTAATTCAAAACGTCATATTGACAAGTTTTATAAAATATACAGACAAAGAGTGTGGAGGCTTTGAAATTTTAAAAAAGAACACCTACTCTAATTTTGACATTTGTATGTGGACATATCGCATTTTTAATTAACAATTATTGAAGTATTTAATTTTTTAGATAACTTTTGATATATGTTACATATATTGGGGGAATGAGGCAACGTTTTTATTATCATTAAGCATTTGATATATGTGTATTTAAAAAGAAAATTTTTGACAATTCACTAAAACGAAACGTCAAATTGACAAGTTATATAAAGTATACAGGTAAACCCAACCAAATTTGTCTCCAGTAATAATATACAGTAAAACCAAGCAAATTTTATCCACGTCAGAGTACAATTTAGAAAAACCAGATAACTCGAATGCAAAATTATTATTTTTTTCGATCCGCAATTGTTTTAGTGATATTGCTTTGAAACCTATCGTGTTTGATATCGAATGAAATGTCTTTTGAAGTGTTTTCGTGCAGCATTTAATTTAATTTTGATCGGCAATTGTTTCAGTGAAAGTGCTTAACAATCTATCTTGTTTGGTTTCTAATGAAAGGACTTTTGAAGAGCTCGCGTACAAAATTAAATATTTTACGATTGGCAATTGTTTTACTGAATTTTAAAGGGCACGTGGGCAAAATTATATTATTTTCAATCGGCAATTATTTAAGTGAAATTGCTACAAAACCTATCGTGTTTGGCGTCATATTAAAGGGCGTTAGAAGAACTTTCAGATAAATGAAAAAAGTTGAAATTTTATAATAAGCAAATGTTTCTAACAAAGTATTTCGAATCATATTGTGTTGGGTGTCATATGAAAGGGCTTTAGAAGAACTTTCATATGAAATAAAGAAAAAGTTGAAATTTTACGACTGTCAATAGTTTCAAACTTAAAGTATTTCGAATCGTACCGTGTTTAGTGTCATATTGAAGGGCTTTAAAAGAACTTTCAGATGAAATATAAAAAGATGAAATTTTACGATAGGTAATTGTTTCAAACTTAATAAATTCTATAAAAAAAAATGTGGAACTTTCAAAAATTACATCCAACGGATTTTTAATAGATTAGCAAAATCTTTTCGGAAATAAAACACGTATTTGAGACATTTTACGACTGTCAATTATTTCAAACTTAAAGTATTCCGAATTATGCCATGTTTAGTATCATATGAAAGGGCCTTGGACGAACTTTTAGATAAAATAATTAAAAAGTTAGTTTTTGAAAAAGCAATGAGCGTTCGCCGGAATTTGAACCCAGAACCTTTCACTTGCATGGTGACTGCTCTAACCAATTGAGCTACAAACACTCGGCGAATACTCATGTCTTTCGTGCAACGTTTAGTTGAAGAAATGCTAGAAGAGTCACCATGCGAGTGAAAGGTTCTGGATTCAAATCCCGGCGAACGCTCATTGCTTTTTCAAAAATTATTTATAATATCTACAAACAAACAATTGTGTCAATAAACAAATTCTTATAAAAAGTTAGTTTAGCAAAATGTTTTCGGAAATAACACACGTATTTGAAATTTTACGACCTTCAATTGTTTTAAACCTAAAGTATTCCGTATCATATCGTGTTTGATATCATATGAAAGGGATTTAGAAGAACTTTCAGACGAAATAAAAAATATATATATTTCGACCGTCAATTGTTTTAAATTTAAAGTATTCGGAATCATGCCGGGTTTAATGTCATATAAAAAAGTTTTGAAAGAACTTGTAGATGGAATAAAGAAAAAAATTCAATATTAAAACTGTTAATTGTTTCAAACTGAAAGTATTCCGAGTCATGCCGAGTTTGGTGTGAAATGAAAGAGTTTTGAAAGAAAGTTCAAATGAAAAATAAAATAAAAATTACAACCGTCAACTGTTTCAAACTTAAAGTATTGGTGTATAAAAAGGCTTTAGAAGAAAATTGTAATGAAATAAAAAAGTTGAAATTTGACCTATAACGTTTGTATCAAAAAGAAAGATTTTTTAAAGGGTTCGCGTACAAAATTTAATAATTTTAGATCCTCAATTGTTTTAGTGAAAATGCTTCAAAATTCTTCGTGTTTAGTATCAAATGAAAGGTCTTTTGAAGAGCTCGCGTGTCAACTGTCCTATAAAAGTGAATTCTACTTCAGGGTCAGCGGAGCTAGCGTGAGGCCTGGCGAAGCCAGGGCGACCGCTAGTTATTATACTGAGAATAAAGATCTTGTGATTATTTCCGGGAATAATCTCTGTAGGTGCTTTTGTTTGTGACAAATGATAGGTAGTTGTCAAATAATTATTTAAAACTGTCAACGCGTTAAGTAAAATGTGTGAAAAAACCCGATTTAGTTGGATGAATCGACCTCAACAGCTAAATCAAAAAATAATCTAATTAAATATAACTCGATAGTTCGATAAATCAGAAAATAATTCTCCAGTATCTTTCTCAAACTTGTTGCCTGCGGGCTTTCATGGCTATTGCATGGCAACAAGTTTTCGAAAGATCTGTCAAATTATTTTCAATTTATTCTCACTCTCTTGTTATATTATTACTGATTATTCTATTGGCTATATTTACTATATTAAGTAGTTACTCTGCAGTGTCTGTTATTGTTCAAATATATGGTTGCTTTTCGCATTGAGTACCCAAACTATAAACTAAAAGGTCATTGTATAACCTCCGACCTTTGTACAAAATATGCAAACATAACTTTTTCAATAATACTTCCAAAATTCTTTTTATTGTACCAGTCTCTAAATGCGTTATATGTTAAATTATATCGCTTCTTAGATTTTTCTGGCAGAATTGTCAAACAAGCAATATTTTCTGCCTCTTCAATATCTACGGGAGTATCTGAATCATCGGAAATATCCATTTTTATCTTGTATTCGCTTGAAATAACCAAATGTCAAATAATTTCCAGTTTGTTTCTTATTCACTTTGTTTTGTAACTATAACAACGAAGCACATATGAATATTTGTCAAATTGTAAAGCAGAAAATTATGTAACAATATGAGCTTTATCATTGTTGTTATGATGCTTTAATTAAAATATTGGCTTCGCGTAATTTGACATTCGTGACCACATGTACCTTAATGGGTGAATGTGAGAATTTAACTTATAAAAGTAAGAGTTTTTAGTTAACATTCTTATAACTCCAATTAGTTTTCATAGGCCGTATTTGTTTGGAAACTTTGGGTTCAACCCTAAACTGACCTAGAACTAACTCGTGTTATTTCCAAATAAATTATGTATCTCAAGTGTTAGTTGTAAACATTGGCGGTAAATTTAAAATCTGCATGCATGATCGAAGCGACATCTGCTTATTTTTGTTTGTGTGTTAAATTGCGCTTTTAATTGGATGTTTTAAGTCATCTTTATATTTTTTACATGTAGTCAAAAAGCAAATAACATCAGAGTTTTTATAATTTTGTCATCTGCAGTATCATAATAATTTAGTTCGGAGTCGCAATTATCTGTCATAATATTATCCTCTGCGAATACTACACATATATTACAAGAAACGCATACTGCATATTGCTTTTCCATCAACTGCATAAATAATAGTTTTGTATATTTTTTCAGAAAATTGTTATAAAATGACTTACATTTTCATAAAAATAGCATCTAACCTCGCTATACTATTACTAATCGCGATGCCGCAACGGATAACAAGGAACACAAGTTGATTACGAAGGGATAGCAAACGGGTTCAACCTGCCAACCCGCTAAAATAGCTGGGGCAGTAGGTCAGTTCATAATCAGTTCTGGGTTACTTAAAGCATGCCAATTAAACAAATTAACTTACCGGGTTACTTTAAAAATCCCAAATAAATACGGCCATATATGCATCATCTGCGATGCCATAGTGTCAGATTACACAACTCAAACACTTGAGACATCTATGTCTACTCCGAGGTGTGGGGATTCCAGATGTGGATATTGTACCCAGGACAACAAGTGTTTGGGGGAAGCTAAGTTAGTCCCAAACATCGACGCAGTGTGCGCGTATTTATAATTAGTGTAACTAAAGTTAATAGTCAAGGTGTTTTCATATCAGTAATTCATTTGTAAAGTTTTATATTTTATTTTTTATAATATTTTATTTATTCACTTAAATATGCTTAATTAATCCTTTTACTAAATATTCATATAATTGTCAATAAAGTGATTTGTGTTACAATTGGCTACAAGTAGCCACTAGGTAATTATCCACTACAAAAAAGAACTCACAGAAAAAGTAACATTCTCATCAAATAAAGATACTATTATTTTTCACTTATTCGCCCTTACGTTCCACATCGTGTTACAATTATTTGACATTTGATTATTTCAAGTGAATACAAGGAAACAAATTTCTTTGTTATTTTTTTCGATAGTTTTTGCACGTGGTTTAAAAAATAATGTACTGTTTTGTTTGGACCACGATGCACACTCGAGGATTCAAAGAAACCAAAACCTATAAATTAACTTAACACTCCTGGTACATACAATTATTTTCTATCATCAGCGAAAAAGAAATTCTACGATACTGTCTTGAATATTTTGAAATATATCTGCGAAGTGCTTATTTACGATGATTAAGGTATTGTTACCATAACAGTCACGCCAAATTTTCTTTATACAATACTTGTACTGTAAGTTACCTATTAATGACAAAATTTAAACACAGTAAATGCAACTTTTATTGCACAGTGGTTTCCATGGTTACATCAGGACTTTATTATATACCGTGAACATAAGTAAGTATCAAGATCCTGTTTATTTTGACAAAAATTTCAAAGTTCTCAATTTTGAAACCTATTTTTCTTTTCCTCCTATTTGTACAAGTATTGTAAAAAAATAGCTTACTAACCTCGAACTGATACAACTAAACAGGCTATTACATTATAACTTAAAACTAAGTTAAGTATTATTCATCTGGAGAGAGAGAATATTTAGGAAATCTCGACCCTACTTAAAATCTGTCACTTACAGTTCATGGTACTATTACCGCCCATGGGCGATAAATGAACCTCATTACATTCTTGGTAACAGGAATGCAATTAAATACTTACTATGCTGGTAGTAGCTAAATAATATACTATGCAAAAAGTTTATAATGGTACCTATTCGTGTTAATATATAAGTATAAACGCGCCGTAAACGAGTGTCACAATTCATACGATTGTATTAATAGTCATTATAAAGCTAGTTGCATACACTATTTTTTCACCGACCATATTCAACTTCCAAAATTTTAAAATGAATGTCAATGTCACTCTGAAATTTTAAAAAAATATTACTATTTCATTGAACAAACAATGGAAACAGTAAATGCTGGTCTATTATTAGTCAATATGGTAATTTCATAATGAAAACGTAAACCGTAATAAAAATTTGTTTCACAATGCAAATCTGTGTCTAAATGGGTGTCATTAAAATTCAGATAGTACATATTTAATAATAGTTATTTACATAACAAGCATCGAAAGTGTAAGATAACGTGCGAGTGTAAAATTGAAAAACGAGGCGCGCAGCGCCGAGTGATTTAATTACACGAGCACAGTTGTCACACTTTCGAGCGAGTTATGTACACTATTTTTCAGCCGATCACA
The DNA here is from genome assembly GCA_911728475.2 of Pterostichus madidus. Taxonomy (NCBI): domain Eukaryota; kingdom Metazoa; phylum Arthropoda; class Insecta; order Coleoptera; family Carabidae; genus Pterostichus; species Pterostichus madidus. The sequence goes on from OU452307.1 coordinate 21,137,891, forward strand.
AAATATTTCTCAAAACAGTTTACAAGAGCAATGTTGTTACACTTTGACAGCTGATGCGTTTTTGTAGGTAAGCATTGACGTTTGAGGTTATGTATTGTGATACCAACTGTACTAACCGTAATGTCAAAATATTAAATAATGCTAGAATATTAGTAAATAAGTAAATTAATTTAATAAAATAAGATTTATCTGTGCAAATGTGTTGAAAAATCTGCCAAAACTTCGATTTAAATAATAATACAAATACTTTTCATTTATTTTACTATATTCTTTCATCGTAGCGCCATCTGTTGTCAATCAGTGAAACTTCACCTCATATGTTAGAAGTGTACGTTATACATCCTAATATATCAGTATGTTAGGTTCAACTTTCCGTAATAGTTTATGATGTTGTTATGGTTACTTTCATAAGTGGTCGTCTGAAAATAAATTAAAGCATGGGAATAGACAAAATATTTTTGAAACGTGTGTCACGAAGGATTGGACATATTATCCGTATGTTTTATGTAAATGGCTCAGTGGTATCAAGTCAGACTGTGGATTTGAGAACATGGATTCGATTTCCACTGTCGACAAACAGTTTTCACCACATTAACATTACTCCTGTGGCTCCCTCTCCACTAACATCGTCGGGGACCGTGATTTGATGGTTGGTAACCGCACTTCACGCGCATACATGTATCATTTACCATGATCTGCTTCGGCAGAGCACCATACTTATTGATGGGTAGAAGGCGTGGTGGCATATTTATTTATTTATTTTTATGTTTTATTTAAAGTGAAACATCAGACTTGCAATATCTATAGTTACTAAATGACAGTAATGTATAAAGCTACATTCACAAATCGAAATTAGTTTTTGTTTTATGTTTTCCATTTTTGTTTTAATAACCTTGTAAACATGTTATCTTATGCAGCCATTCACAAATCAGTATTTAGTTTTGGTTTTAACACAAATGTTTGCAAACTCCAAACTTATGTTCTAGTTTTACGTTTTATACTTAGGAATAGACCAATAGGACGAAGCGTAGAATGATGTAGTGATATATACTTGTCTCTTTCTAACATCCTTCGCATTGACCATAACCTAAGTTTGTTTTTATTCGAGTGTCAAAATGAATGAAAATAAATTAATACCTACTTTCTTATTATGATAATATTTACTCTTCCAAAAAATACGAAAGTAAACAAACAACATATGACAGCACGTGTTACTTCTGGCACATCTGACAGTTACATTTACTGTATTACCGATCTTCTGAGTATAGCCAATCTTCTAAAATTTATGATAGATGTCACTACTAACTAAAATCGACAAAAGCAAAACTATTTGTGAATGGCACCTAAAAACACACTAAAACATAAAGCATAAAACAAAAACTAATTTCGATTTGTGAATGTAGCTTTAGAGTGTTTCATTTAAAATAGAAAAGCTGTCATTGTCAAGTAAATTTGCTTGCCAATTAGGGTTATAGTGTTACTTCTAAGTTAACAATATTGTATAAAATTGACGAAAAAGTACAAATATTACAATGGTATAATGTAGATGTTAGCCTCAGACAGATATCGTACTTAATTTTATAGAGTAGCTAGCTCAGTGGTATTAAGTCGGTCTGTGGATCCTGAGAACCCTGGTTCGATACCCACAAGCGAAAAACAATTTTCACCATTTTAAAACTACCCCTGTGGCACCCCTATCACTAACATCTATGGGGGCCGTGATTTGACGGCTGGTAATCGCATTTCATGCGCAAAATATATCATTTACCGAGATCTGCTTCGGCAGAGTGCCACACCCAGTAATGAGTAGAAAACTTGATGATATATATATTTTTTTTTCCTGGCTTCTTTGGCGGACCAACTACTCAGGTCATATGCCGCCATTACGCCCTGATCTGCGTTTTAGTTGTTATTGTCAACAGCAACGCGAGTTTTCTCTGGACGGTCACCCATCCAAATACTACCCGCGCGCAACGTTGCTTAACTCGCGTTATCGCTTAGATCAGTACCAACGAGCGCAGCCATGGCCGTTGACAAAATGATATATTTATATTTATATTTATTTATTTATAATGTCCTAATCGACCAATACCAAACGATTCAACAATATTACGAATTGTTTACAATTTTAAGAGAAATTGTTACGTTAAAGATGAAAATGAAAAGAAAATCACATGAAATAATGTTTCAACAGAGCTAAAATGGCAGAAATGATTACATTGATACGTAATAACAATAGATTATCTACGAAAACGATAGTTTAACTTGTAACTGCAAGCAAAACAACTGTACGTCGTTTATTAAGTAAAGAACATTTTAAATCGTACAATTTTCAAAATCATCAAGAATACAATTCTACTTGACAAGTAAATTTACTTGCCAATGACAGTCTGTGTTCTATTTTAAATGAAACGCTTCTATACATTGCTGTCATTTATTTACTATGGAAATTGTAAATCCCATGTTTCACTGTAAATAAAAGGGAAGTAAACAGAAAAATTCAAACTAAATAAATAATAATCATACTTTTTACACGAGGCGACAAAAAATGATTTTGTAAAATTTGTTATTTGAATAAATTAAACAAACGGAGCTTATGATATCCTGAAAATCATCTTCTATATTTTGCAATATTAAATTTTTATTTCAATTTAATAACAGTATATTAAATGAAGAAAAAAAAGTTAATATACTTTGTAAATTTATTTTCTTATGGAAGAAGTTTGAAGGATAATTTTCAGTGACAAAATTAATTTGAATTTCGTAAAATTATGCGAGAATGTTGATGACTAAATCGATTTTAATTATTATTTCAATTTCCTTGGAAAAAATAAATTTCCTGTGAATAATTTGACCTTTTAGGTGGTTTAAAATGGGGTAGGCAGTAAGACGTTTCTCATTCTTACAACAGACTAAACATATGTAAATATAACGCGAATGGGTGGGGTAGTTTTCACGGTAGCACACACAGAAATATTTAATCAAGGGCTGTGTCGAAATTCGTGTAGCAGTATGATTTATATCGAGTTTCTCCGAGAAATTTGTGATCTGCGGTGTAAAAATACGGAGTATATAAATTTCAAAGACTTACGTTTTGCGAACCTACAAACTTTGATATATTTACAGGGCTGCGAACTCCAGTAAGATTGCCAACACTTTTTTGCAAACGAAACTGACATTTTACCAATTTTTAAACACTAATTTAAATTTCACTAACTACAATTGGCTACAATGATTTTTTTTGTTTTATACGTTTCTAATTTAATCCAATGTAATTTATCTTTGCGTTAAATTTCGCTCTTTACTATAACATCTGAATATGTCATGATTTGAAAATGATATATACATTTCGCGATAAAAATATTTGCTATTTTTATTTCAATCTTTAATTACAGGCCTTCCGGAATCAGAAGCATAGATTAATATTTCTGTTTCAAAAAGACAACTTGCTATTTCGTAAACTATCTAGTTATTTTGTTGACAAATGATCGTTGTTAGCAAAACATTTTTCATTCGTAATTTTTACAAATCGAGTGTAATGACTTGAGTTTTCTAGATATTGGGCGAACTTAGGTTTTGATAGTTAGTATTTTGAGAGAAGCGAGCCTTCTCCTTTTGCTATAAAAAATTTCTCTTTACTTATTCTAGACATGTGCACCATCATTATTTTCCAACTAGTGTAAAAAGCCGGAATATTATGAAATAGTTACTTATATATATCAAGGGCAGCAAGTGAGTAATTTTTTTATACTTCATTCCCTGTATGAAAACTATTACGTCACATTCGGTATCCATGTGATTCAAGATTTTGTTCTTAAAACGTTTACATTGGTATTGGATTGACATTTTTAAAACATAACCTAAAATTTATATGTCAGATTAAAATATTTATTACTTTATAAAATTTAATAACCAAATTTTGTAGTATATTAAATAAAAACCAAATATAAATTTATCTTAACAAACAAAAAATATTACCTACCCTATTAAAATACGTAATTTTGTAAAATAAAACTCAAAGGAATATATATTTTTATATGTATTATTATTATATATAAATAAATAATATATGAAAATGCAACATACATTGAACATTATCTCTTGTACCACAGTTAAATTAATTAAGGATCCTCTATTCTCTAACTCCAGCACAAAATAATCATGAAGATGACAAACGCATTTCTGCATTTGATTACCCAAAATTTCTTATTTCTCAGTCTGTATTTATGTATAAAAAATGTCACAAACTTAGAAATGACAGGCGCGAAAATAACAAAATCATGGCCATGGATCTCTATTTTTATTTTATAAACAAATGTGAACAAAGTAAATATAAATTTTCGTATTTGTAAGAACTGTCTTATGTTTTCATTAAAATAATAAATGTGATAGAACGTGAAAAAAACATGAAACGTGTGTCTTTTCTTATTGAGACATACGTTAATGCCATTCGTATAGGTACGAATAATATTAATTAAAAAAAGATAGCTATATTTCATCGTATCTATGATAACCTCGTCCACATATGACGTCATCGTTTTCATACAGCGAATGGAGTTTAGAAGATGTCGTTTCATTTCTCGGGACGAAGGCAAGGTTTATAAAACATCTTTGGGAAGAAAGTAACTTTCTTCGCAAGGTAAAGACCAAGCAAAAAGGAGATATTTTCAACTGTCATTTGAGTCCAGAAAGTTGACGTTTGCCACTCCCCGAGGGGCAGTAAGATTTTGGCGCTCGCCTAGCGGTAAAGTAAAACTGTATCCATGGATACATAAAAACTGTCAACATTTTCAAGCGAATTTCAAAACAGAAAAACTGTTAAAAATTATTTAATTTTTTTTAAGGGTTTCTAAATGGCCGTATAAAAATATTGTGTGCACTACGAGCAAAAGGTGTCGTTGTCGCTCTTGCATGATTGTTACTCTCGGCTATGCCTCGATCAACAATCTCCAAGCGCGAGCAATAATAGACTACTTTCTGCTCTGGATACACAAATAACTATTTTTCACTACCCTTTCAGAAAGTAAAATTTTAAGAAATATAGATAAGATCTATTTCTTGACAGATGTCATCTATATGCCACTAATTTCTGACAGGGCCGCGAAAAGAATAATTTACGTAGTCTCCTTGGTAGTTTCACATACCTTCTCTAGAAGTTTTATGGATCCCTAGGGGATCTATGGACCCCTTGTTCAGAATCCCTTTGTTAGTTTATTACGTAGATAATATTTTTCCGTAATCTTAAAATAAACTTTTGTTTTTACAAATCTACTTCTGAGCTCAATTATTATTTTAGAGGGAAAAATTAGGCCGACCCCGGGATTTGAACTTGGGAACCTTTATTTGCGATCAATTATTTTCAATTAGACTACGCAGGACCAACGTCATTTGAATTTTAATATCTATATTTTTGCTTTTTTTTAAAAATAATCATTGATTTATTATTTGATTAGTTATTTCAAAAAATACTAAAAAATTTCCTTTATCGTCTTTTTTTGGAAAGTTTCTACTAAAATATTAATCAAAACCTCACTTACCATATCCTCTACAGTGGGAAACCTCCTCAGATATGCGGTGATGCTCAAGAGAGCTGCAACTTCAGCTAGTATGAAGGCCGCCACAGCTGCGAAAAATGACCAGCCATAGCGGTAATCAAACAGTGGCGTCGACAGTTGAGCTGCTGCACCAGGACCCGACGTGGACGTCGCCGCTGCCAGAGCTAAGGATCGCTTCCCAGAAGTTGCTTCCACGAAGGTTTCTGATAAGACTGTTGCGAAAACTACTAGACCACTGCCGAGAGATAGACCTAGAAAGAAAAAAAGAGAAATATGTTATTGTTGCTAAATAATAGACATATCTTATTATCCATCTATTTTATATCTAAGGTACACTTATTAAAACATCACTTATTTGTTATTTCATTGGTTTACTTTACTTACATTAAGGTTTAACCTAACTTCTAGATTTACTGATTTAGGGCCAGTTTTTCAGTCATCGGTTTTCTCTGGATTCATGTTAATCATGATTAAACAATAATGGAAACTATGGTTTCTATTATTATTTAATCCTGATTAATATTAATCGGTGATTGAAAAACTGGCCTTAAGACTCAAAATAAAGTAATTTAGTAACTATTATGCAACTGCATTGTATGCATTATAGAATTGCAAATGGAGTTGGTGGCTCAGTGGTATCGAGTCGGCCTGTGGATTTGAGAACCTGGGTACAATTCTCACGGCTTTCAAACAAATTTCACCACATTAAAAATACTATCCCTTTGGCTCCCCCTTCACGAACATCCTTGAGGGAAGTGATTTGAAAGCTGGTAACAGCACTTCATGCACAAAATATATCACTTAACCAATAATGGGTAGAAGACATGATATATTTTTGTATATTTTTATTTTATAGAATTGCAAAATTTGTTACTGATTTTAATTTAAAAAGTGTTTTGTTTCTATAAATAGGATTCTGTAAAAGAAAAATATATCTAAAAAAATTGGTATTTTAGCAGTGGGTGATTAAACCGTTTTAATAGCAAGTTATTATAGTCTGTCTAGGGATCTAAAAATGACGGTTAAATTTTTTTATGGTTGTGGATTCCTTTCAAAAGTTTGGAGGGTTTGTTCCAGGTATCCAACTAAGTACTAGATTTGGAAATCTCTAAGTAACATTAGCATGCCTAGCTTAAGATAGATGGACCGCTGTGGGAAATGAGAATAACAGAACAGGAGTGTATTGAAAATTTTAATACCGTTAATATTTTAGAAATAATCCATTACTTCTTGGAATGGCTATAAAGTTTAGTATAAAAACTAACCTACTACAGAAGAAAACTATTTTGCAAAAGAATATGTAGTAGATAATATGGCAACATCGTTTGGGCACACAATTTTAAGATTGCCTCCTTATTATTGCGTATTCAATCAGATTGAATTAATTTGGAGTAATTTAAAAAGGTCACTCCGGGCACATAATTCATCACCTCAACTAAGCGAAAGTGTTGTTACATTATTAAGAAATGAAACAGAAACAATTAATGCGGATATGTGGAAGAACTGCGTGAATCATGTAAAAAAAATTGAATTAGAATATTTAAGTGTTAAGAATAGGAAAGTTGAACCACTAATAATATACTTAAACTCGGACGATTCTGATAGTGATGATTCTGAATAGATGTATAATATATATGTAACATATTATATTATAAATTACTATTGTCATAATAAAATAAAATGTATTGAAAACAATGTATGTAAATTTAAAATACAACCCTGTCTTGTTATTTTCTTGTCGCACAGTGATCCATCTATTTTAAGCTAGACGTGCTAATGTTACTTTCGGATTTTCAAATCCAGTATTTGGCTGGTTACCTGCAAGAAACCCTCAATACTTAGGATATCTCACAATTCTATACCCTATAGCAGAATACATAAAGGTCAGATTTCTTTCACATTTATTTCATAGCAGAAACTTATGAAAGGAAACCACAACCATAAAATAATTTAAACGTCATTTTTCGATCCCTAGACAGATTATAATAGTACATTACACAACGCCATAATGGATCTTATTATGATTTAAACAGGAGAGAGCAATTAACATTCTTGGGAATAATTGCTAGTATAGCGAGTTGTATACTTCACTTTATCTGCGTCCAATGCATTGCAGATAAGATATTTTATCATTTCGTTTTATAATAATCCCAAACTAAATAAAATTATGTTTAATATTTTGTGATGTAACTATGGTGATGGAGAAATGTTATAATTTTTGCATATGAATTTTTATTGATTTGGTTACTCCTGCCAGTCTTTATGCTTTTGTTTTGCACAGACAAATTGATTCAGGCATAATATTTTTTTGATTGTGTAGAAGATGGAATAATGACTATTATTTCCTCATTATTATTCCCTGCGGGATTTATACATGGCATCTTGTAGCAAAAATCACACTTTTAACATACATATAATTCATTTAGTCGTAGGTAATAGTTATTTTTATAACAAGTGCCGAAAAAGGCTCGTTACGTGCACGAGCACGTAACCTTTTTCGGCACGTGTTGTAAACAACATTTTTCCTACAACTGTGTGATTTAGTAAATCACTAAAATGTTATCAAAATTTATAAAATTTTAATGATATTACACGAGAACGATGTGTTACGGCGTTGCTATGGTTTGTTTGTTGATTGCTTGCACATTGTTCTACGTTATTTAAAAATATTTTACTAACGTCAAGATAATTTCTTTAAAATCGTCTAGATTGGAATAGTACAGTGAGTGATTCTTCTTTATCATAAACACCTCCAAAGATAAATGAAGCTCCGGATCATGCTATGTTGCATCTACTTTCGACAATGACAATCAGCCTGCTGCTGGTACTTCTAAGCCTCCGAAATTGTTGTCAATAATATTACTGTTAATAATATGAACAGGTACGGAAGAAATCAAAATTTCTTTAGACAGTACAAAAGTTTCCACTTTACATTATGTCAATATAAGCAACTGCAACAACTGTGTTAATAATATACACAAACAATAAATATTATGTATTTCACTTACTCTTAAAATAAAACCATTTATTGATATATTTTACTTTGTTCAATTCTTTTTATTAGTTGTGTGCAGATTAGATATACTGCAATTTAAGGTTATATTTATAAACGTCAAAATATACCACTGCATATGCACTGGCTCACCGTATCTTCTTCTTCCATAAGCGTCTGTGGGCAAAATATGAATTCCGCGCTCGGCGCGAAATTTAAATCGCTCTCAACACAACTTTCTTTTGACAGTTGCGTAATGAAGCACTTTCCGCACTAGTGTTTCTTTGCTTACAGAAACGCACTTGGTCTGCATTTATCTACTTTCCATACGTAACCAAGGCAATAATAGTTACGTAATAACAAAGAAATCGCACAGCTGTAGGAAAAATATATGTATTTGCTATATTCTGTATCACAGGAATTTAATCCTAATTGGACGACAAGGTAATCCGAACCCTTTATATAGAATCGTATTTTTTATATAAATTGAAATTAACGAGATTTGAACACGCGAAGTGTTACTTAAAAGGCACAGATATCTAATGCCTGTCATCGTGTTTTCTATAAAGATTGACCATATCGAGAATTGGTTAAAAAGCGCAATAATTTTGTGTCTATTTATTGTATTGATTCGTTGAAATCCTTTAAATCTTCCGTAGTCATCTCGATCGTATCGTCTTGCCATCACGCTCATGTTCATGTCCATGTTCAAGTGCGTGATCATCGCCCCGTCACACACGGTGACGTCACTGAGTCTGTAACCGAAGTGTGGCGTGTTGGCGCGCGGCCAAATTGAGTCCCGTTCGCGAAGGTTTAGTTCCTGTCGGATGATCTTGGTATTGGCTTGGCTGGTGAAAGAAGAAGCGCAGGTTATGGGGTTTACTGGTTTAGGGTGGGACTCAATGTGTCGATTTGGGTAAAGTATGTAAAGAAGTGTTTAGGAAATGTACTACAAGGTGTTTAGGATTTTTAAGTCGTTTGTTTTCAAGTGGTTTGCAAATGGAAACTTGGAAACTATTTGTGAGGATTTTCTTGGTTTAAAACTAGAATCTTATTTTAACATTCAGCAGTACAATTGGAAAACTCCTTTAAAGTAGAGATGTAAAATGTAATACAATAACAGAACTCCACAATAATAAACAGTGCATAATATCATACTCTATCCCAGCAAACTATTGAGTTAAATCCGGTTCTACCCGGAACCGGGTACACGTGTTATGGACGAAAATTTAAGACCAATAATGAAATAGAATGTTTATTTAAGTTAAGTATTATTGTACTCTGTTTTTTAACCAGGAAGAGTAATTTAAATTTTAACCGCTAAAACTGACGCTTCTGATTGGCTAGTGCTTCGTCCAGTTTACTCTGTAAATAGATTTTCATTTGATTTATTAGAGCTATCATAAGTTTTGAGGTTATCTGTTTTCTTGTTGGTTTTTTGCATTTCTGTGACATTAACATAAATCAGTTCTTTTAAGAACTAATAATATACGGAGTGACAAATTAGAGTTTATAATGTCATTTGTATTTAAAAATAAATTCCATGAGACTTAATCAGTGCAGATGTGTAAGAAATTTTTGTATACAAAAATCTAGTAACTTTCTTTGGTAACTTTCTATAGTGTTAATCTGACTTGTGCATTTACTCCTCCTGGTTAAAAAACAGACTATAGTCACTTTCAAAAACAAGCACAGGGCGACGCTCCCTTCCTTTCTTATCTTTTTGTTTCATTTTCAGTTACTGCATTGTGTGGACTTTTCTTTCATATACAAGTGCAAGCTATCGCTTTCATCTTTTCTAATCTTGTAGATTCGTTGTTAGTTTCGTTATTAGATTCGTTGTTACGACTAAACGTGAGTAATTTGAGATGTTTTATACATATGTTATATACGTTGAAGAAAGAATATGAATGATTAGTGAATAGGAATGATGTGATTGAAGGTTTGTTGTGTGATAATGATTTCGAGTGTAATCAATGAATGAGTGTATATGGAGTGATCTATGAATGAGGTTGAAGTGAGGGTGGTTCGTTTGAATGAAAATGTTTAATGAGTGTGATGAGTGAATGTTTTATGAGTGATTTTAGGGTTCGTGCTACCCCATTTGTTGGAATATAGCGTGAAAATATGTATGTATGTAAGTATTATTAGTATAGAAAATATAATTGTAAAAAACATTCACGTATCAGAAATGATTGTAGATTACGCGTCAAAAAAAGCTAGAAAAGTTGATTTCACATAAACATAATTATTTTTATCTATTATCGTTACAAAATATCAAAATTATCTAACTATTTTGGTTGTCGTAATAACACATTTTGCCGCACTAGTACGGTAAAGTGAATATGTCGGTTTTACATTAATAAATATAAGAATGATATCCAATTTCACGAACAAATACTTAAACATAGGTAATTCCTAGTGTTTGCCTAAATCGATTTTAGATTTCACTAGTACCTAGGTAATACTTAAGAGCATTTAAGTACTTCCTAATTTAGGTATCAATTTTTCGCATCTTAAATTGCTAGATATTACTTATCGCATATGACAGTTCTATTTTGACAAAATGAAAACTGTTTAACTCCTTGATAATATTGATAAGTATGATGAAGTTGATTTTAGACGAAGATTTCGTGTTAGTAAAGAGTATTTCTTCAGAAATGCCTCAGTTTCACCACTGATACTATTTATATGAGTAGTACAGTAAAAATAAGCTCAAAAATTATATGAATAAAAAAAAAATTGCTCTATTTTGAAATTTGACTAAGGGCCAGTTTTTCAATATATATATTTGAATCCCGACGGACAGTATGCCAGAAACAGCTCTAAATTAGAATAGTATAATTTTATATTGTAACCATATATTTATAACAATAATTTAATGATATTTCGTTGAAAGTAATTTTCAGGTAATTACTGAGCTAAATATGAGTATATGAAAACACAAATAAACCATAAGTTTAAGAGATGAGGTAGTAATAAGTCTGTAATTTGACGTAGTTACAACAAAGTTTTATTTTCATAAGTTTAAGATTTAAAATCGTATTAAGAATCTGACTTGTATTAGTAAGGTTAAACATACTGAAAACACTGATCGTCTGAAAGCACCTTCAAATAGAATGCTGCAAAATCACTGATGTGACGTCGTCATTAAAAGTTCAACAAACAAAACTGATTCGGAAAGTGATCGTCTGACACGAGTATTATATTAATGTAGGTCACGACATCCGAACGTCTTGATCTAGTTCAGGGAAAAATTTCTGCACCAAGCATTGGTCATTTGAAGTGCACTCACTCACGATAGATTTATTCTACATCGTATTGAGAACATTTAATAGACATACTTATATTTATTAAATTTATTATGTAATTAATTGTCGCCATATATTCTTTTCTTATCCTGACAAACTTTATTTTCAGTAATAATATAACAAGAGAGAAAATAATCTAATTAAAAATAACTCGAGAGTTCGATAAATTGAAAATAATTTGACAGATCTTTCGGAAACTGATTGCCAAATGGCAACAAGTCTGAAAAAGATATTAGAGAATTATTTTCTAATTTATCGAACTCTCGAGTTATATTTAATTAGATTATTTTTTGACCTAGCTATTGAGGTCGATTCATCCAATTTAAAAGATTTTGAACTGGATCCATATCGATTGAGTACTTATTTACTTACGCATTCTTGGAAGTTGTTTGCAAAATTTGTAAGTGTATTTCTGTACCTGAAATGCAACTAAGGTCCAGTTTTTCAATCACCGATTAATATTAATCATGATTAAATAATAATGGAAACTATGGTTATCATTAATATTTAATCATGATTAACGTTAATCGAGAGTAAACCGGTGATTGAAAAACTAGCCCTAAATCGATGTTTTTAACACATTTTACTTGACGTGTTGACAGTTTTAAATAATTATTTGACAACTACCTCTATCATTTGTCACAAACAAATGCAACTACAGCGATTATTCCCGGGAATAATCACAAAAGCTTTATTCTCAGTATAATAATGACAGGATTGGTTAAAACGCAGACAAGTGACATACAATGAAGCATTTCATTGGTTTTGAGAAACGTCAAAAAATAGTCATTTCCATTCATAATTTCTTTCATACAAGTTCGTTTATTCTACACACTCGGAATCTTTTATTCACGCAACAAACCGTTCAGCATATCCATCCATTGGTTCCAATGTTTTTCACACAATATCTCACTTTAAATTTCACCAATATATACACTTTTTTTACTAACACCTCTGACATGCGTTTCACAAGCCCACATATGTCAATAATATAGACATTCACTCACTCTTTTAAAAACATTTTTTCCAATCTCAAATGATTAGAAAACCAAAATAAATAAAATAAACATATCATCACGCCTTTTACCCACTTCTGGGCGGAGTATTCTGTCGTAGTACATCTCGGTATGTACTGTTATCGAGAAGTGCTGTTATCAGCCGTCGAATCACGGTCCTCAAAGATGTTAGGGGAGGGAAAACCACAGGAATCATTTTAATATGACGAAAATTGTTTGTCAGCTGTTGGAATCGAACTCAGGTTTTTAAATCCACAGTCCAACTCTGTCCGACTCGATACCACTGAGCCACCTGCTCCATAAAAAAGTAATAGACATATAATCTCAAAAAGGATTTAGCTAATCCTAAATTTTACATTGCAAAGCATCAAATTATGATTTAATCTTAGAGTGGAACTGAATTCGAGGACTCTTAGGTTTACGTTTTAATTAATTAACAAAAATATCTTCAAACGTCAATTAGTAAAATTGCCACCGTGATTCTCTAAATAAATGTATCCATTTCAGCGTAAATTTCAGATCTAACTAAAACAATTTTAGGGCGTTTCGGAATATGGAGAGCAGGGTGGCGGGTAAGGGGTGGTTTTGTGGTAACGGTCGCGACTTTTTAATTGGGAACTGAAGCGTCCGGCCCTCAGATAATTAATTAACTGCTATGCGACGCACCTAGTTTTTAATTAGGAAGCGACACTGCTCAACCGTATGTGGTTACTGCGATTTTAAACTTTGGTTTTGAGGTCTGAAATTCTACCAGTGGCGTACGATATATTTTAGAAACAAATCAGATTTGAATCCAGGGCGACAGTAGCTTACTTGGTTTTAAGCAAATAACCGGAGTTCATAGGTCCCAGGTTCAAATCCTGGTGGTATCCCTATTTTTAAATAACGTTTAATTCGCAGAAACTATCTATCTGTTGTATTCGTATGTGGGGCAGGTAGGTCAGTGGTATCGAGTCGGCCTGTGGGTCCTGAGATAGAGATGGGAATTCCAGTTCATTTGAGTGCACTAGTTCATTCGTTCTCGTTCACCAAAAAGTTTAGTTCACTGAACTAGTTCATTAGTTCACTTTTGTTAACGAAATTTTTAAGACTATGATGAACGGAAATCGTATTGTATTGTGATTCACGAGCGAGAACAAGTGAACTTTTAGTATAATTTGACAGCAGAGAGCAGAAGCAGAGCAGTAATCAAAGCAACGACCACGAACGAACGAAGTATGAAGTAAGCTTAGTAAGCTCCTCTAGTAGTCTCGTTAACTCGTTCACTTGTTCTCCGTTCTCCGCTTTCGATTCGACCTCATCGGCTGTGTCGCCGTGGTGATGAATCATATTCGAATAGTTCGCAGTGAACTATAAATAAAATAAATAAATATATCATCACGCCTTCTACCCATTACTGGGTGTGGCACTCTGCCGAAGCAGATCTCGGTAAGTGCTATATTTTTTTAGCGCGTGAAGTGCGATTACCAGTCGTCAAATCACGGCCCCCAAAGATGTTAGTGGTGGAGGAGCCACAGGTATAGCTTTTGAAATTATGAAAATTGTTTTTCGCAGTGAACTAGTCTTTAATAAATTCACGAACTAGTTCGTGTCGTTCACTATAAGGAATAGTTCATAGGAACTAGTTCGTTCAAGAACTACGCACCTCTATCCTGAGATCCCTGGTTCGATTCCCACAGCCGATAAACAATTTTCACTACATTAAAATTACCCCTGTGGCTCCTCTACCAGTAACATCCTTGGGGACCGTGATTTGACGGCTGGCAACCGCACTTCACGCGCAATATATATATATATCAGCCGAGATCTGCTACGGCAGAGTGCCACACCCAGTAATGGGTAGAAGGCGTGATGATATATTTATATTTATGAAATTTACGTTTCCTTCTATTATTAAATTCTACGAAAGTTTCTGTGAAAATTGATGGATGCGCAGGTAGCAGTAACTTAACTTCAAAGTAAATTAAATTCTGAGAATTTATAATATGAAATGTATTTATGAATGAGGGTGTACTTGTGTTATTAATTATTAATTAAAATATATAATAAATGCGTCCTAAATTACATTTATATTGCCAGATATTCAGAATAAATTGAGAATAATAATTACACAAATTATGCTGAATTAGTAATAAAATAACAATAAATGTATGCACGAGTTTGTTTTCCTCTGAAAAATATACAATGAAATATAAAACATATTCATCACTGATATATTGATATTTAACAAAACATTTTGCAAATAAATTTCACTGCACTCATCTATTAATTAAAATATAAATTGTTTGCAAAAATATACGAGCACATTTCTGAATTAATATCATTCATATTGAAATATGCGGTGTGATTTCATTGGTTAACGTTTGGAACAAATGAATGATTTGTTTATTTATTCGTAATGGACACATTCTGCTTTATAAAATAAAATGAGAATTCTTCAAATTTCACATTTCAAATAAATTCTTCGTGCGTACGCCTACTATTAGAAGATTTAAAAAAAAATTGTTTTATTTAAGTTTTACAGCAGTATAAATACACATATATGTGGACTATTCCATTTGCCAGATCACTTATTTATTTCGCTGGATTACTACGCTCACTTTGTTTCCAGTACTTGAATTAGGTACTTATTCTAATTTACTTTGAAGTAATTCATCCCAATAAGTGCATTAGTTTGCTTAGTTCACTTCATTAGTCATGTTGTCTAATTTATCTGAACTGATTTAGGTGAACCAAGTGGCAAATGGAATACAGCTAATATTAACATATTCTTCTGATTATATTTTGACGTTTCTTAAAGCCAATAAAATGCTTCTTTGTATGTCACGTATCTGAACTTTAACCAATCCTGTCTTTATTATACTGAGAATAAAGCTCTAGTGATTATTTCCGGGAATAATCTTTGTAGGTGCTTTTGTTTGTAACAAATGATAGGTAGTTGTCAAATAATTATTTAAAACTATGAACGCATCAAGTAAAATGTGTGAAAAAATCGATTTAATTCAATTTCAGAAACAAAAATACACCTACAAATTTTGTAAACAACTTCCACGAATATATTAATAAGTAATCAATCAATATGGACCCAGTTCAAAATCTTTTAAGTTTTTTGAATCTACCTCAACAGCTAAGTCAAAAAATAATCTAATTTAATATAACTTGAGAGTTGGATAAATTAGAAAATAAGTCTCCAGCATGTTTCTCAAACTTGTTGGCATTTGGCAATAGCCACTCAAGCCCAACAAGTTTTCGAAAGATCTGTCAAATTATTTTCAATTTATTCTCACTCTCGTGTTATATTATTACTGAAAATTCTATATCAGTGTCATATTAAATAAATATATGTATAAATACGTTCTAGTTTAGAAATGAATATTAATCTAGAATAATTATAAACTCTAGTAGTTAGTTTGTTCTTTAAAATAAAAGTAAAGCAAACTTTTTTTAGTTTTGACCTAAAGTTTGTAGTACCTAAGTTAAGAAAAGAAGAAAAGACATAAAATTTAAAGTTTATATGCAAATAAGAGTGCTAGGGAATTACAAAAACCAAACACGTTAAAAATTCTGGCGACTTGAGTGTTTATTCCAAGAAAGAAACAGAATGAAAAGTCCTTGTTATAAATATTAATAAAAGTTCAGTATGAGAAATAAAGTTATAAAGTAGGTTGGTGCGTAATAACAGCAACTTTCTTGCATTAATAAAGTCTATTTTTGTATTTAATAATCTCCCGTGTATATTATAATTTATAAAAGTTAATCTGCCCCCAGTTGGTTGGCTGACGGGCGCCCATGATTACCAGCGTTTTCTCCTTGGGGCTACAGCACAGCGCTAACGACGCCCGTAAATCCAAATCTAAATTAATTCAGACACGGGCGGCACGCTGCAAATAAATAGGATGAAATGTCGACGAGTTCAGAAAGAAAATAGAAATAAAGGCACCCGCATCGTCGTTCCGTTGCTCTCGCCGTCGGTAGCCCCCCAACAGAGTTTGCTCCATGTTACTGATTCTCCCGAATTTGCACCCAACGTATGTGTAAAAGCGACGAATATAGTTGTATTTCATTTGCCACTTGGTTCACTCAAATTAGTTCAGTTAAATTAGACAACATAACTAAATGAACTGAAGTTATCAACCTAATGCACATATTGAGGTGTATTACTTTAAGCTAAATTCCGAATTAATAAATTTAGTACTAAGAATAAAGTGAGCGAAGTAATCCAGTGAGGTAAATAAGTGATCTAGTTCAGAAAGTGTTAGTCAGATCTGATTCTAATGGCAAATGGAATACGCCTTGCGTTAATGTTTAGAAACTACGATCGCCATGTCAACATACTTGGAAACCATGGTAACGCAACAGCAAACATAAAGCTTATTCCATTTGTCATTTGGATCTGATCTAACTTACATTTACTGAACCAGATCACTTATTTATTTCACTAGTTTGCTTTGCTAACTTTATTTCCAGTGCTAAAATTATAGATTCTAATTTACTTTGAAGTAATTCATCCCAAGAAATGCATCAGTTTGCTTAATTCAGTTAATTTTGTCATGTGCCGAATTTATCTGAACTCATTTAAGTGAACCAAGTGGCAAATGGAATATAGTTTTTATATGTTGTTTTATCCAACACTGACTCATAAGCTGTATTCCATTTGCCACTTGGTTCACTTAAATCAGCTCAGATAATTAGATAACATTACTAAATGAACTAAACTAAATGAATCAAAATGCACTTATTGGGGTGTATTATACCAAAGTAAATTGGAAACAATAATTCTAGTACTGAAAATAAAGACAACGAAGTAATTCAGGGAAATAAATAAGTAATTTGGTTCAGTAAATGTAAATTAGATCTGATCCAAATGGCAAATGGAATACGCCTATAATAATCCCGTAATTATAGTTATTTGAAATAAATAAAAAAAAATAAATAAATATATCGTCACACCTTCTACCCATTACTGGGTGTGGCACTCAGCCGAAGCAGATCTCGGTAAGTGATATATTTTGCGCGTGAAGTGCGGTTACTAGTCGTAAAATCACGGCCCCCAAAGATGTTAGTGGTGGAGGAGCCACAGGGGTAGCTTTTTAAATTATGAAAATTGTTTGTCGCATGTGGGAATCGAACCAGGGTTCTCAGGATCCACAGGCCGACTTCATACCACTGAGCTAACCACCCCATAAAAAAATAAATAAATGAAATAAATAATCTCCATCATTTACAGTGAGAAAATATTAGAGAAGTCACGGTATTATAAAAATCATGTCATGTGTACTTTCTACTTTGTAATTTCTACATTTTATTAATACCATATTGTCTTGTCAGTGTCAAAAAAATAAACGAACATATAAAAACGATTTAAGATGTTTCAAAAGAGATGTTGGATAAAATGCTGAATGTGTACTAGTCACTCAAGAAAAATTGTGAAGGACAGAAACAAAAAGATTAACGATTTGAAAAATATAGTTCGATTTCCACTGGCGACAACCAATTTTCAACACATTAAAATTACCCCTGTAGCTTTCCCTCTTTTAACATCTTTGGGGGCCGTGATTTGACGCTTGGTAACCACACTTCATGCACATAAATATATTACTTACCGTGATCTACTGCGGCAGAGTGCCACACCCTGTAATGGGTAAAATGCTTGATGATATATTTGTTTTATTTTGGGCCAATTTTTCAATCGCCGGTTTACTCTCGATGAATGTTAATCATGATTAACATTCATCGGTGATTGAAAAACTGGCCCTTAAAATGATTTTAATTGAATTAATTTTGATGACAACTTTGCCGTGGATATACTCGTAAACGGGTTTCACTGGGACATCACGTATGTTTTAAATATGAAATATTAGTTTATTGACATGTTTCAATTAATTTCTTCAATAAGAGGCGTTAAAGTACGGTGTTCGTAGTCAGGTTTAAGTTGGTAGGTATCATAATTATTTGTTGGTCATTTTTAGTAGCTAATGATTTTATTGAGATACACCGTATTTTTCATTTTGTTACTTTGTACAGAGTGATCAAAAGGCATTGTTTCAGTTGGCAATAAAAAAAACTACTTGAAACTGGTAAGCCTGATACATAAATTCATTTTCTGTTGTTGATAGTGACATTTGAAAATTAAAATTTAAATTATAATAATCTAAAGTATTTCTATTACTCAAAAAGTCAACATTCTATTAGCTGTTAGACTCCTGACATAACCTATTTGTTTTTATTAGACATGTCAAATAGTATTTCCGCCTTTACCTGGCGTACCAACTGTGGAATAAAAAGATCTCCGGAATTGTATTGCCAACTGAAACATTTCCTTTTGATCACTCTGTATAACTGAAACTTAATCCCAATTACAGTGGTTTATGTGTCCTATTTTTTTTATATATGTTGAAGTTAGAGAGATCTGACCGCGTGAATTCTTGCTTGGTAGTAAAAAGTCTATAAGTTGTCAACTTAAGCCAGTGTTGGCTTAACGGTGGAGGGGGGCTTATGGGGTCTATAGCCCCCAGCGGTAGATACGTATAGGGCGGTACACCGAGAACATTCTTAAATAAAATTTATATTTCTTATATATGCTCAAAAATAAATAACTTCACAAAAATAAAAATTTGAAATGAAGCAATTTATAGACTAATTATAATAGAAATATTTGACGGCTGGTAACCGCACTTCACGCGCATAAATATATCACTTACCGAGATCTGCTTCGGCAGAGTGCCGCACCCAGTAATGGGTAAAAGGCGTGATGATATATTTATTTATTTAGCAACCGAAGATTTTGTACTTCATGTTCTTTAGTTACTATTAGAAATTTGATTTCCAAATTAGAAGAAACTGATTTTGATACCATAATTAACATATTTTCAGAATTAAAAGTCCAGAAACAAAAATTTACTCAATTTTTTGGGATTAGACAGGGGACCTCTTATTTAATTTCCTTTAAGAATTTTTATTTTGTTTTGTTTTTCTTTTTTTGTTTTATACTTCCTTATTCGTTATGATTTTTATAAAATTTTACTAGAAAATATTGTTTATAATCCATTTTCTTTCTTAGTAGATTTTATATACCTACCCTTTATAATTGAAAACAGTTTGATGTAAAATTTTAAAATTTGAGTCACGCCCAATCACTCTCGACAATGATTCAAGAAATACTTCTGCTAATTTACTAATTTTAAAGTTCTAACATTTATATTGTGTATAAATTAAAATAATATTAATCCAGTTTATTATTTATTTGACAATTTTTATTTATATAGTTATTATTCGTATTCAGAGTATTTATATAATTGAATAATTAATTTTATTGTACAAGAAAACAAAAAAATTCTGAAATTTGCAAAAACTTATTCAATTTACCAAAAGTATACATTTTAGTAAAATTGGTATGACATTCAGAGTACCTATATATTTATTTTTTCTCTCATTCATGATAATACTCACGCCCGCTCACTCACGATAGTTAAAAATGACGTGATCCATCGTGACCCAATCAAAATCATGGCCCGCGCCCACCTCTATTAGAAATCAGTGTCTAAGGAACAGTGGTCTTATTTGTATATTTATATATTTAAAAATTAAGTTTCTCTAGAAATAGAATATACTAATTTGTGTTTGGGGAATAACTATGAGTTGTCTAATGTTTTACAATGTTCACAATAATATAGTTGCATACTTTGAGCAGGAACCAGCTAGCGGTCACGTCCCACGATGTTCACTATCAAATCAGCACTTCTTAGGGTCTTATGAGGTCCATTCAGTCTATTTCACAACACTATCACTCATATAATAACATTTATTTTATACATCACATACTCCTACGCACAGTAACACACAATTTAAGCTAATTTACGCATTAAAACACTCACAAAATACAGAAACACTTCGATCACTACAAGAGCCCGCACTCTACTGACTCAACGTGAACAAACAAATAATATTGTACACTAATTGGTAAAATATGCTGAAACTTGTTCGGTAGCGTTAAGATATTTTTATTTATCATTAAAAATCAGTACTCATACCTACTAAATATAATGTATAGAATAACCGAAGTTACTCGATTTGCGATTTTCAAAAATACTGACACGGTTATATAGTATATTTTTACAATACTTGTTCTATAAGTTACCTATTAATGTTAAAATTTAAACACTGTAAGTGCAACTTTTAGCTGTATTCCATTTGCCACTTAGTTCACTTAAATTAGTTCAGATAACTTTGACAGATGAGTAAATAAACTGAATTAAGCAAACTGATGCACTTATTGGGGTGAATTACTTCAAAGTAAATTATAATCTATAATTTTAGTACTAAAAATAAAGTCAGCGAAGTAATCCAGCGAAATAAATAAATGATCTGGTTCAGTAAATGTAAGTTAGATCTGATCCAAATGGCAAATGGAATACGCCTTTTATTGCACAGTGGTTTCCATGGTTATATCAGGACTTTAATATTTACTTACTGTCCACCGTTAACAGTAAGTAAATATTACATATCAAGATCCTATTTATTTTGACAACAATTTGACAGCTGTCAATTTTGAAACATATTTTTCATTTTCTTCTATTTGTGCAAGTTTTGTAAAAAATATCTTTATAACCTTGAGCTGTAAGTGATTTTTTTTAGGTTGCGAATGTTTAGGAAATCTTAACTTTTCGGGCCTCGATTTCTCAAACTACCTTTTTGACCTAAAAACTGTAACTTACAGTTCATGGTACGTAATATACTATTTTTGTTGTCAAATCACATCATTTTTTTTGGAGCATTTTATCCATTACTGGTTTGGCTCTTTTTCGTAGCAGATCTCGGTAAGTGATACATTTACGCGTTAAGTACGGGTACCAGCTGTCAAATTAGGACCCTCAAATATATTAAGACTGGGGGGAGCCACAGGGATAATTTTAATATCGAGTCATTCTTTGTCAAGAATGGCGGTTTTTAAAAGTTAGCCCCGAGCAGCAAAATGTCTTAAGACGGCACTCATGAAGGTAAATTTTGATAAGTTTAGGATAAAATTCGAAGGTATCCAGATAATTGATACCGTCTAGTCAGATCATCATAAACCTAATCCGGGATCGCTATTACGAGCCAACGTCTTACTAGACTCAGCTATCTTTCCAATTAAAAGTTAATAGTGCAATTAAACAATTGAAACTTTAAGTTTTGATCCTCGAATGCTTAAATAAACAAGCAATAAAATGTATCTTAACCTATTGTCCAACTACAGTAAAATCCTTGTAAAAATCTAAAATTTAAATCCTCAATTTATCACGCTCATACATCACGGTGATGTTTGAAATTCCTCGCAGCCGGTTCTGTCTGTCGCAGGCAGGGCCGGCCGTAGGAAGGGCAGGGGTTAGCAGCGGGAAACCGTCACCATCGACTATTATTGCGCTTTTGGTGGGCGGGCAATTACACGCGCGCTCAGAATGAGAAATGTCCGATAATTCATTCAAATTTGTTTTGTTGTGTGCGTGTAATAAAATGTCCGGTGCTGGTGGAGGTGGCGGCGGCGGCCGAATGCTGGCGACACGTCACGCCGGGGGGCGCCATGATTACGCCGGGATTTTTAATTTGTTGGGGTGGAGTCTCTCGCAGATTTTATTGGGATCAGAGAATGGTATTTTGAAATGGATAAAAGTATGTTTGAGGATATGTCATGTTGTAAGTTACTGATATTTTTTTTACCTTCAGGATATGAAAAATATAAATTGCAGAAAATTGTTTTGTCTTGTACAGTATGAGATTGTGGATAATCTCAAGCTATAAGTTATTTACAAACATATGATAAAGTGAGCACAATTTGTAAGAACTTGACAACGAAATAGTCAAAATTTTATTTACCCTTTTTACTGTTACTCGCTTCTAAATTATTTTATAACAAAAATGCGTCAAATAATTATTTTTCGTATCGTTTATTTGAATCATTTTTCGTACCTTTATTTTAATCGTTTTTCTCTAAATAATTTAGGAACGTTCGACAACTGAAAAGTGATGAAGCGTTTAAAAAAATCAGTTCTAATTCAAAACCTAATAAAGATAATTAATTTTTTTATACATAGTTAATGGGGTGGCTAGCTCAGTAGTATGAAGTCGGCCTGTGGATCCTGAGAACCCTGGTTCGATTCCCACAGACGACAAACAATTTTCATAATTTCAAAAACTACCCCTGTGGCTCCTCCACCACTAACATCTTTGGGGGTCGTAATTTGACGACTGGTAACCGCACTTCACGCGCAAAATATATCACTTACCGAGATCTGCTTCGGCAGAGTGCCACACCCAGTAATGGGTAGAAGGCGTGATGATATATTTATTATTTATTTATATAGTTTTGTTCAGTATATATAAGTTATTTATTATACAAGTGTTTTATTAGATATATAAAACACAAGTGTAATACTCTAATTCAGTTATAAACTCCATTCCATAATAGGATATATATTATCTTTGCTCCATTTCCTGTATGAAAACGATTACGTCATATGTGGACGAGGTTATCATAGATACGATGAAATATAGGTATCTGTTTTTTTATAATATTATTCGTACCTATGCGAATGACATTAACGTATATCTTAATAAGTAAAGACACACGTTTCATGTTTTTTCACGTTCTACCACATTAATTATTTTAATGAAAACGTATGACAGTTCTTACTATTTAATATTAAAATTTATATTTACTTTGTTCACATTTGTTTATAAAATAAAAATAGAGACCTATGGTCATGATTTTGTTATTTTCTCGCCTGTCATTTCTAAGTTTGTGACATTTTTAATACATAAATACAGACTGAGAAATAAGAAATAGGCACAACAAATTTGGGTAATCAAATGCAGAAATGCGTTTGTCATCTTCATGATTATTTTGCACTGGAGTTAGAAAATCGAGGATATAATTAATTTAACTGTAGTACAAGAGGTAATGAGCATTGTATTTTCATAAATTATTTATTTATATACAGGGTGATCAAAATGAATTGTTATAGTTGGCAATACAATTCCAGAGATTTTTTTATTCCACAGTTGGCACAACGCTAGGTAAAGGCGGAAATGCTATTTGACATTTCTAATAAATACAAATAGGTTATGTCAGAAGTCTAACAGCTAATAGAATTTTGACTTATTATGTAATAGAAATACTTTAGAAATAAATGTAATAATAAATGTACTCAAATTTAAATTTTGAATGTCACTGTCAACAACAGGAAATGAATTTATGTATCAGGCTTACCAATTTCAAGTAATTTTTTTTATTGCCAACTGTAACAATTCCTTTTGATCACTCTGTATAATAATAATACATATAAAAATGTATATTCCTTTGCGTTTTATTATACAAAATTACATATTTCAATAAGGTAGGTAATGTATTTCGTGCGTTAAGATAAATTTATATTTGGTTATTTTTTAATATATGCAGAATTTGGTTTCTTTTATAAACTAATTAAATTTTATAAAGTAATAAATATTTTAATCTGATATTTAAATTTTAGGTTGTTTTAAAAATGTCAATACAATACCAATGTAAACGTTTTAAGTACAAAATCTTGAATCACATGGATACCGAATGTGACGTAATAGTTTTCATAGAGGGAATGAAGTATATATAAGCTGTATTCCATTTGCCACTTGGTTCACTTAAATCAGTTCAGATAAATTAGACAAAATGACTAAATGAACTGAATTAAACAAACTGATGCATTTATTGGGGTGAATTACTTCAAAGTAAATTAGAATCAGTAATTCTAGTAGTGGTAATAAAGTCAGCGAAGTAATCCAGCGAAATAAATAAGCGATCTGGTTCTGTAAATGTAAGTTAGATCTGATCCAAATAGCAAATGGAATACGCCTATAGTTTCTCAAAATACGGTAGATCATGAAGTGGTTGCTAAGTAACAAGTTGTTTACAGTGTTTTATGGAATATAATACACTAGTGTTTTATGAGCCATATAATTCAACTGAAATCATATGTACCTTAAATGAATTATTTTTTCGACAAGTGATTCTTTAAATATGGGACACAACTTTCTTATTTTAAATGAGATGGGAATTTTATTCTAAATTCAACAAATAAAATGTTCAATACACTCATATTTCTTTTTTTTTAGATAAATATATATATATATTACATTGACATTAATTTAATTCAAATCGCATAGGAATCAGCATGCTATGAGATATATAACAAGCACCACGCGGTACATAAATGTTGTGTATCTGAAAGCTGGATAAGATTTTTGGGGTCAAACTATTTTTATTAGATACACGTTATCTAGTTGAAATTGACTATCCACACAAATAGATACATTTCATATTATTGCATTTTTACGAAATATAATAAACCTGTTACGGTATAGTTATTTCAACTAACTGTCCCCTGTTTCTAATATCATGTACGGAAGTAAAGAAGAAAACGATGGTAAATATTTGTGGTTATTTTTGTCTTTGCGAGAATGTTCTCATTATTTTATAAAAGTCTTTATCGTGGAAAGAACCGGGAAACTGAACCCTAATGGAAATAATGATATTCGGGAAATTGGTTGCAACGTAAAAAACTTACAAAGGGGCTTTATGCTAGCAGTTGGAATATTTATATGTATTGCGCTTTTTCTCTTTAGCAAAAAATCTACATTAAATCACAAAATACAACAGAATCTTTTTTTGTCCTTTTCTCTATTTCACTTTGTTTTATTTTATCTGAATACTACATTCCTTTAAAATAAAGTACATAAATAAATAAATTGTCATGTTATTTGCTAATTTTTAAATGTGACAAATGTACTGGCAGTTGTAGTATCTCATTGAATACAACTTGCGTTTAGTAAACAAGAGTTTGTAAGGTCACATCTCTCTGACTTCAACTTATATCCAAAAACTACTAGTGTCGTTGAGTACGAGTAGTTAGAATTCCACTTATACTCAGAAGCGGATTTAAAATATTTCGGGCCCTAGGTAAAATAATTATTTTGGGCCCTTTAAATATATATATATGGGATGGCTAGCACAGTGGTATGAAGTCAGCCTGTGGATCCTGAGGTCCCTGGTTCGATTCCCACAGGCGACAAATTTTCATAATTTGAAAAAAGCTATCCCTGTGGTTCCTCCACCACTAACATCTTTGGCGGCCGTGATTTGACGACTGGTAATCGCACTTCACGCGCAAAATATATCACTTACCGAGATCTGCTTTAGCAGAGTGCCACACCCAGAAATGGGTAGAAGGCGTGATGATATATATATATATATATTAGGGTGGGTCGAAAAAAATAGATTTCGGTCTCTAGGGTATAAAATGAAAGTTCCATCCCAAAAGTTGTGGAGATGTGCTGAAACATTTTTCTGATGAATACCCAGGCAGCACCGAGCACCTCAAAACGCCGTTTTTTGCACTTTTTTCAATTTGCTTCAAATTGGCAGAATTTTTTTTCTGGTATTCCCAGATCAATACCGAATAAGTCAATATAACCGACATTGGGGTTTACCCTTTCCTAAAGGCGAAGAAAAAATCCTCAAAGTACCCAAAAATCGGGTTTTTCAGATATTTTGTTATTCCGTCGATTGGAATCGTTATATTTTGTTTCTGTGTTACATCCAGAACATTAAATTCATCAATTGTATGATCTACAGAACAGTTTCAGATCATATAAGTATGAAGATAGGTGGCAGCACCTAATTAAATCCAATATTTATATCAACATTAAATAGGCGATAAATATTGGATTTAATATATATATATATATATATATATATATATATATATATATATATATATATATATATACAGGGTACAGGCACGATGGCCGAGCGTGTTAATGTACATCTCCTAACATGCTGACGTCATCCGACCATTGGGTCGTCAGTTCGAAACCGCCTGTCGACAATGTGTGATTTGTCGGTAAATATAAAAATACAGTTACATGTATTATCACGCTCGGGCGCTATGAGCTCATACACCTGAAATAATGTAACATCGACTATGAAAAAACCAGCAGTACGGCAGTGTAAAACTGCGGCTCGGTGTGCCTGGTCCCTATATGTTCCACTGAGGAATGATGGGAAACAGTATATACAGGCTTGCGATCGCGACTCTCGAACATAGGGATTTAACATGTAAAATCATAATTTTGTAATTTTCTGCTTCCGTCATTATTTTAAGCAGGAAAGCTTCAAATAGAAGTTTTAGGATATAAAATTCTGCATCTAATCCAATAAACAAAATTAATTTTACATGCTTCGTAACGGCACAAATTCGATCTGAAAATAACGAAATTATCGACAGCCATGAAATTGAAACAAAATTACCAAATGTTGAACGTTTTATGTGTCAAAATAAATGCGGAATGAATCTGATGAATTAAGAAGTGCAGGAATTTTGATTTTACTTTTGTTTTCATTTATTATCTTTTAATTCGTTTTCAGTTCTTACGTAGAGTGTTTAACTGCAATTGTGTGGAATTCACTTCCAAAAACAAGCACAGGGCAACACTCCCTTCCTTTCTTATCTTTTTGTTTCATTTTCAGTTACTGCATTGTGTGGACTTTTCTTTCATATACAATTGCAGGCTATCACTTTCATCTTTTCTAATCTTTGTAGAATCGTTGTTAGATTCGTTACTAGACTCATTGTTAGGAGTAAGCGCGGGTAATTTGATATGTTTTATGCATGTGTTATGTACATTGAAGAAAGAAGATGAATGATAAATAAATAGAGTGATTGGATGGATGTGATTGAGGGTTTGTTATGTAAGAATGATTTCGAGTGTGATAAATAAATGAGTTTATACTCCATTTGATGGGATATAGCGTGAAGATATGTATGTATGTATGTATGTTATTATTATTTTGTTATTGTTTAATCATTGAATAAATGTTCATTTCAGTTATTTATTAATTAATATTTGGTATTGACATAATATTATAAAATAATAATTCTGTTTTAGTTCCATAGCAATCAATATAAAACAATCAATTAAAAAAAAATTAACCTTGATTTTCTCGCTTATGAAATGTCAAAAATATAAACTGTCATCAAACTTAGATGCATAATTTAATTCTCTGTAACATATACATACAGCCCGTTTTATATATATATATATATATATATATATATATATATATATATATATATATATATATATATATATATATATATATACAATTTTCACCAGAATAAAATTACCACTAACACGTTTCGGATTTGACGGTTAGTAACCGCACTTCACGCATATAAATATATCACTAAGATCTGTTGTAGCATGATGATATATTATTTATATTTTATTACGTAGGTATTCTTGGAGAAACAACCATATGTGCAATTTATTTGTAGCAAAATAATTCAATTAAATTCCACAGATGCGTTATCAAAGAGATATAAAATTTATATTAAAAACAAATACTACTGACAAATTAAACATGACAGTATTTTAATAATCCCTGTGTATTGAAATGAAAATTGTCAAAATACACAAAAGCCCCAAAGCTGAATTGCTTCTAAATCTAATTTTATTAAATTAAATACGTATACAGAAACGTAATCAGATTTATTTTATAGAATTTAATTATAAACCTGATCCGTAAATAAACTTTAATATCTTTAGATAATGAAATAATTTTTAATTTAAAACAAGATCTGATATCAAATATAGGTCACGGCTTCAAACGGCATAAAAGAAATGCGCTAATTTTAATTTTAGATTACGTAATTAATGTCTAACTTAACAACTACTTGTAAGACATCAAGAAATTTATATTTTCACAATGCCAACACATATTTATACACTTGAATATCGCGGATGTAATTAATTCAATTTTTAATGTATTACCTGCTAATTTGCATTTCATTTTGGATGAGAGTTTATGTTAATTTTAAATCCATGATTATAATTTTTTTTTATCTTTGGTAAATATCTATATGTCACCGGCTCCCATTTGTATTTATTTTATGAGATAATTTGCATATTGAAATGTAATTTCTGCATATCTTTATTAATCGAATATAAATTACAGTAGGTAACTTTATGCACTGATTTTAGAGTTGATTTAATACTAATATAAATGATCTGTGCTATATAGGAACTGCTCATTTTATATATTAATTTATTTATACCGTGTTTGATTACAAATAACATAATATTAGTGTAATACAAACAAATAATCCTCTAAATATATGTTATTGCTAATTTATATTATTGCGGAAATTGGCGTTGTTTGATTTATTATTAATGAACAAAGTTGTACTCATGTGTTAATATCGGATATTATAACTATTCCCCATCCTAATTTAACAATTAATTAATAACATATAGATAATTAAAATCCTGTCTCACACTTGGAAAATTAACAAACAAAAAAATGATAATTTTTTGGCATAATTTAAAATTTCACTGTAGTGAATTTGACAACTATTTTTCATGGAATGGCGCTATAAATTTAATTTGGAATTCACACAGGCAGTTTTATTTCTTTTTAGTTGAACGTTATTATAGTTTTCAGTTCGAACATACCGGTGTGAAATATGTGAACATGTTTCGCATATTTTTATTCTCGCTTGGAACTCTTTCATTGTAAAATCATTCATTTAAAATTGATTTTAAATTATAGATTTTACAAATTTATATTAACCCTATATAACAAAATTACCTTCTATACTATCTACTGATATCTACATATCAGAGGACCACACCCAAAGATATGATAATAAGAATTTAATGAAAAAAGTGTCAATAAGCGTTTAACATAGAAACTTAGTTCTTTCTTCACAAATAATTGTTGAGAAAAATACTTGTAAAGAATTAATTTCCTAACTGAAAAAATTAAGTTTTTTTGAAAATAGATACTTACTTTAAAGGAATCGTCATGAAATTAAAACAAAATTACAAATAGTTGTATAACATTGTAAGTGTCAAAAAAGTGTATTTTGCGATTTTCGTTCAATAACAGATATTTTTGATAGTATGGAATAGTTTTCTCATGACGAAAATCTTCAGATCATAAAAAGGTTCTACTCTGGACAAAGCTACAGAAATTCATAACTTAAGGGGGGACCCCACCCTGGAGAGTCAAAAATTAAGCGATTTTCACGATTTTTTTTCTGGTATTAAAAATGAAGCAAACTCTTCGGGGTTTTTTGTATAATATTCAGCTATATTTCATCTTTACTTCACAATTTTTTTTACGTAAAAATATCGATCCGTTATTCCGTAGCACGGATACACACGGGTCGTCTCCTCAAAATTGCTCCTCACTGGCTGCATGTACCGGGAAGTCCTCAAATATCGCAGAACATTCCTATTTGAAAAACCCAAAACTATATGAAATTATCTAAGGTGAAGCATAGCGATTTTTTGAAATTCGAAAAATTACAAAAATGGCAGCGATTTAAAAAAAAATTCATTTTTTTGTAAGAAAATTCGTCATTCAAATGTTCATAAAAAATCGAAAAATTGAAATATCAAAAAAATCCTATGCTTCACCATAGAGAATGCATTTTTACGTATTGGACATAAAAAAAGAGCGAAATCGGTTGGATAGATCCCGAGATTTTTCTGCAGCCAGATAAAAAAACATGGTTTCGAGAAAAACGCGTTTAAAGTTTTAAGTTCAGTTTACAGTGTGATTATATATGATAAAATTTCTCGATGTATCTTTGCAACGAAGTTATATATCGAAAAATCGTTTTACGACAACATTTTAGAGGCCCAAAGGATTGCAAAAATGCAAAAAAAAAATCGATTTTTTGAAAGTTCCAGGGTGGGGTCCCTCCTTAATATAACTTTTTTGACAGTCACAAAGTCATAGAATTATTTGTAATTTTGTTTCAATTTCATGTCTATTCATATAAAGTGCCTGTTTTCAACTTGATGTTTTCAGTTATGGAGTGTTAAAAATTAAAACTGATTTCTATCTTAAATGCAGAATTTATTTCTTTACAAAATGTATTTGAAGTATTTTTGTTTAAAATAATGTGAGAACTTTTGCGCCATGAAAAACACTTTGTATATGGTATGCCACAGAAAACAATCACGGTCTTAAAAAAAAGAACATTTATAGGTATTTAAGAACGCAAAATATAATTTAAAAGAATGTTATTCATAAAAATAAAGACAATCAAGAAAAAAGTATTTTAAGTATGTGACAAATTTAAAAAGATTAAAATTTTAATAAGTATTTGGTTTTACTTTTATTATTGAAAATAGATTTATATAAATGTGCCGAATTAATTATACAAGAAATTTCTTCAGAGAGAAAAAGAAAATGTGTTATTTTTACGGATATTACAAATTTTACTTCATTTTTGCGCTGTTATTAAATTTTATATAAAACAATCCGTAACTTTTTCTGAACAACTCTCTTCTATTTTTTTTTCTCCTATAGCGGATCAAAATTCTTGTATCACATATAATAAGCCTACAATCGTGTATTTGATGGACATATAGTATATACAGGATGTTTCTGTTCTTGGTGATCAAACTTTAAGGTTTTACGAGTATATTACATGATGTACTAATAATAGAACAAAGAAATTTATTATAAATTCACAAAATTAAGGGGTAAAGCCACTCTAGAATTTTCAAAAAATGCATTTTTTTTTTGCTTAAATTTTAATTTAAACCCTTAGGAATAAGGGACAATTAATTTAAATGCCGCGCGGAAGTATTTCAGAGGGGAAAAAGGCCGCGCGCTAAGCGACAATTTTATGGCGCAGGCATTGCAGATTAGAGGTAAAGACAATATTTCTATGAAAAATATATATATATTTTTTTAATTTTTTTTGATATTTACAATCTGTTAACATTAAACAATAAGTAAATTTTTTGGCGGTTTAAGAGACGGTGGGGGGAATTATTGCCCAGTGGCAATATCCCCATAAAAAATATGACTCGAAACTTGAAACGCGTTTTTTTCGAAATCATATTTTCAAAATCGGGCGAAAATAAATCTGAAATACTAATTGATGGATCGTGCTGAATTTTTTTATTTCTTATTGTAGATATAAAATACTCAAAAACTACGGGGGCTTTTTTTTAAAGTGCTTCATTCGTTTTTTATGGTCGTTTTTATACAGAAATGTAGTCCCGAATAATGAACTTTTTTTTCAAACGTGCGCCATTTTGTTAAAAATTTTCAAAATCCAGCTCGTAGTTTTTTAGAGTATACATCAGAGATTAAGAAAACATATCCCTTTTTGTTCCATGTCCATTGCTGTTCTCGGAATGTTTTCGCCCGATTTGCCCTACGCGCCGAGGGGAGTCGCCATTTTTTTTAATTTCTGACGACTATTTTGAATATTTTCTTTAAAAAAAATTTTGAAATAAAGTGTAAAGAGCACTAAATAAAGATCCAAAAACAGTTCTTAAGCAGCGTTAAAAAAAATCTAGAAAATTACCATTTTTTCCTTGCCTAGAGTGGCCTTACCCCTTAAGAGCAATTTACCTGAAGTAAATATTTTAAGTACCACAGATTTGATACTTATTTCTAATTTATTAATAATTAAATTATAATTATATAGGTAATCGTAGTCCAGTGGATAAAAGCGAGGTAAAACTTGCGTTTCTTAATTAGCAAGCAAGAGGTCGTGCATTCAAATCTCACTGACTTTACTTATATAAAAAAATACAATTGTGTCAGAGTGGTTCGGATTCCACTATAAGCTGTAGGTCCCCTGTACTATAATTGGATTAAGTTCCTGTTGTACAGAATAACAAATAAAAAAAAACAAAAAATTGCAAAACGTACAATAGTCAATTTATACGTTAGAAAAATGACTATTTATAATTATAATTTAATTCTTCTTCTTGTTTTGCATCTCTTTTACCCTTTCGAGTGTCGAGATGGTCGAGTTCATCGAGCTGCAATATGGTTTCCCTAGTAGAATTTTACATTATCTCCCATTCAAGAGCTAACTGCTGTGAAGCGCGCTGAACACTGTTAATTATAACGCTGTCACGTTTATCACACAATTTAATGATTAATATATTAGAAATAACAATCAAACCACTAGAACAAAAAATGTTTCCTTCAGGTAAACTGCACTTAATTATACGAATTTTAAGTAAATTCTTTTTGTTTCGTTATCCGTACATCATGTAATATAAATGGTGATTCACAACTCCGTACATTAATTTTAAGGGCACTTGACTAATTTAATTAATTATTCTTTTGTTCGTTTCACCGATATTTTGTTATGCTATGTTAACTTCAGTGGTACCCAAAATATACTGTTTTTGAAAACTAAAGTTATTGAGGAGATTTTTCGAAAAAAAAATTGTTTCGTTATTAGTACAATCTTAAAATTAATGCACAAAGTCGTGCATCACTCTGTATACCCTTAAAGTTTGATCATAAAAATAGTATATTAAAGAACTAGTTTCATAAGTCCTTTGCAAAATTCGCCGCAGAGCGACTCGTTTTCAAAATTTGGACTCGTGCGTTAACAGGACTTATAAAACGTGTTCTTTATACTATTTTTTCTTTTGACTTAATTTTATAATTTTGTTAGAGTTTATAAACTGCGACTTGTCAAAAATATAAGTTGGTGTTTTTTATCATTCGTGTTGGTAGCATTTCTCATAAAACAGACAATTGAAATATCATATTTTGTGACAATTAATCAATATTTTTTTTTGTATTGTGAGTATTTTGAATTTTGTCTGATTCTAGCATATTCTGCTGGTAATATTTCAACACCGACAATTTACAATTTTGAGGTTATGTGTCATTCATCTGTCAGATTTTAGAACATTCATACCACTCCTACAAAATAAAAAGCGCCAAAAACAGAGCTCAGTGGTATCAAGTCGGCCTGTAGATCCTGAGAACCCTGGTTCGATTCCCACAGGCGACAAACAATTTTCAAAATTTCAAAAGCTACCCCTGTGGCTCCTCCACCACTAACATCTTTGAGGACCGTGATTTGACGACTGGTAACCGCACTTCACGCGCAAAATATATCACTTACCGAGATCTGCTTCGGCAGAGTGTCACACCCAATAATGGGTAGAAAGCGTGATGATATATTTATTTATATTTAAAAACAGAGCGCTTATAGATCACCTTAGCAACATGTTTACAGTGTGTTTATAGAGCTATAAGAACACCGATATAGAAAAATAAATAAATCAACACACTGTTTACCTTTTACTCTGCCGTAACAGATCTCTAGAAGGGATATATTTATGTGCGTTAAGTGAGGTTACCAAGGGACAATCACGGCACTCAAATATGTTAATAGAGGGGAAGTCTCAGGGATATTTTAATATTAAGAAAAGTTTGTCGTCTGCGAGAATCAAATCTGGGATTTCAAATCTACAGGCCATGTTTCCACTAAGCTATCTCCCCATTAAATTTGATAATTAAGTACAGAAACAGCTGGTATACATATAGTAAAAGACTTGGCAACATATATTTTCAGCAGGAAACTTTTCTAAATTATTTTGAAAAAAAAAATGTACGATACAAAATAAAAACATTTGACAGCAAAAAATATATGATGCCAAAAGTTCACAATAATTTAAAAATATTATTATTTATTTTCTGTTGTCATACGTTTCTAAATTATTTTTCAGATGACCACTTATGAAAGTAACCATAACAACATCATAAACTACTACGGAAAGTTGAACATAACATGCACCTCGTATGTTAGTATAACGTACACTTGTAACATATCAGGTGAAGTTCCACCGATTGACAACACATGGCGTGGATGAAAGAAAATAATAAAATAAATGAAAAAATTTGTATTATTATTTAAATTGAAGTTTTAACAGATTTTTCAACATATTTGCACAAATAAATCTGATTTTTTTAAATAAATAATTACTTATTTACTAATATTTTTACATTATTCAATATTTTGACATTACGGTTAGTACCTTTGAATATATATATATATATATATATATATATATATATATATATATATATATATATATATATCTACTACGATATATATTCAAAGGTTAGTACAGTTGGTATTACAATCTAACCTTAAACGTCAAACATCAACGCTTACCTACAAAAACGCATCAGCTGTCAAAGTGCAACAACAATGCTCTTGTACACTTTTTTTAGAAATACTTTGTGGTCGTCTGAAAAATAATGTACATAACTCGCTCGAAAGTGTGATAACTGTGCTCGTGTACTTAAATCACTCGGCGCTGCAATTTGTACACTCGCACGTTATCTTACACTTTCGATGCTTGTTATGTATAATATACTATTAGAGAAATATAATTCAAATAAAAGAGATAGAAAATATTTCTAACAGATGCGCTCGACTTATAAAAAATAACTTATTCACCATCAACATTTGAATTCATTCCTGCTGTGGTTCAAGTGGTAGAAAATTCGCATCTCAAGTGGGAATTTGTGGACTAGTAAAATTTTTTCAAAAACATTTATAATAGAAAATTTATTCTCTAAAAAAAAAATTAGAAATATTTGAAAGCGGGAAACATTCGATGCCAAATTTATAAAATAAAAATAAATACATCATCACGCCTCTTACCCATTACTGGGTACAAGATCTCAGTAAGTCATATATTTATGCGCGTGAAATGTGGTTACCAAACGTCAAGTGACGGCCCTCAAAGATGTTAGTGGAGAATGAGCCACAGGGATAATTTTAATGTGGTGAATACTCGATACCTTTGAGCCACCTACCCTGCCAAATTTATAAACTAACAAATTCATAAAATATTTTTAGAAGAATACATGCCCTCTTATATCCTATCACTCCCTACGTTGTTGGTGATCACGTGTCTCACCTGCGGAAAACTGAGATTAAACCATGTGTGTATTTGCCGCTCGAGTTGAGCCAGTGATTTTCAAACATGCGAAACCGGAGAACGAGATATTCTTTTATTTTCTTAGTTTTCATGTAACAAAACTTCAAGTTTCGTATTTGTGCATGAATATTTTAGATTCAGGTTTGTTGAATTTTTATTCCTGCTTGTTGGTTGTTTGTATTTCACAGAGATTTTTTGTTGATTTTTCTATATTTAATATTTAATAATAGTAATGTTCGACTCCATTATTAGCTTTATAGCTACAGAAATATTGCTTTATTTTGTTCAGAATTGAATTTTGTTTCGTAGTTTTTATTATATCGTACACATATATCCATTAAAAACTTCTACAAAAGCATTTATAATGGAAAATCACTTTATCCGTAACCTCTGTATCTCTGATGATTTTCAAGAAAACAGTTTTAAATCATAGTTGTATGGAATTTAATAGGCTATTCCAAACAGTACAGCGTTTAAAGAAATATTTAATGCTTATCAAATGTAGTTATAAATGTGTTACAATAATGCTAAAAAAATGATTAAAAGTAGTGTATTAATATCCAAAATATTTAATTAAAAAGTAAATTATTCAATACGATCGCCATTGATGTTTTTGTGACGTGGGTAGCATGTGCACCGAAATGGAAATTCGGCACAAAACAAAATTTATTTAGAACAATAATTAAAATAATAAATGTTAGAACACCACGGTAACCTAGTACATAAAATTCTTTTAATTGAACCTAAAAAATGTACATACATTTTTACTTCTTAAATTTATAGAATAATAATTATTTGTATGGGGTAATGGTACAGTGGTATCAAGTTGTTCTATAAGTCCTAAGAACCCTGGTTCGATCCCCACAGCCGACAAAACATTTTCACCAATTTAAAATTACGTCTGTGGTTCCCCCACCACTGACATCTTTGGAGGCCGTGATTTGACGGCTGGCAACCGCTCTTCACGCGTATAAATATATCACTTACCGAGATCTGCTTCGGCAGAGTGCCACACCCAGTAATGGACAGAGCTGGGCAGTACTTAAGTACCACAGGCGACAAACATACCTGTACATATATACATACATATCTTCACGCTATATCCCATCAAATGGGGTAGCACGAACCCTAAAATCACTCATAAAACATTCACTCATAACATTCATCAAATAATCAGCCCCCGTCAAACATTATTATCCAAACACACCACCCTCACTTCAACCACATTCATAAATCCCTCCATATAAACTCATTTATTTATCACACTAGAAATCATTCTTACATAACAAACCCTCAATCACATCCATCCAATCACTCCTATTCACTTATCAGTCATCTTCTTTCTTCAATGTACAAACAATTTTCATAATTTCAAAAGCTACCCCTGTGGCACCTCCACCACTAACATCTTTGGGGGCCGTGATTTGACGACTGGTAACCGCACTTCACGCGCAAAATATATCACTTACCGAGATCTGCTTCGGCAGAGTACCACACCCAGTAATGGACAGAGCTGGCAGTACTTAAGTACCAATTTTTCGTATCTTCTAGTATTTAATACTTATACTGAAGTATATTTATTTTTGTGTTACTTAATACTTGAAATTTTTAAGTTGTAAATTTTAGATTGTACTTAAGACTTACATTTTTTGGATAGTAAATGTAAAAAAATATTGAAGTACTTTTCAAATTATTAAGTACGTCAATATTACTAAAATCACGAAAATTACTTAAATGTTTCGAAACATTGAAGTACTTTGAGTTGCGGTTAATGCAGTTTTTTTATTGTGCTGTACTGTGACGTGAACGTGAGGAGCACAGACATGCATTTTTTTGTTCTAATAATATATTACATATTACTTTATGAACTATGTACATTTTTATTTATGTTTATTTTATATAAGACTGATTTTTTTGGACTTTCCGACTACATACTAAATTTTGCAGTACCTATTTATTTTGAAATAAAAAAATCTTTTTATTTTTTAATTATGTTTTTAAAATGTATATTTAGAATATTTTGTTATTAAAATAAATAACAATAACAGAAAAACTATTTCATACGAATATACTCGATACTGGTACTTGCAAAATACTTATTTTTAAGTACCTTGGTCCAAAACAACTGGTACTTTACTTAAGTATTTTCAAGCTGTTTGAAAAAGTAGTGCAAAACAAGTACTAACCATGGTTAGTCCTGGTACTTCTACTTAAATACTTTAGTCCTGGTACTTGCCCAGCTCTGGTAATGGGTAAAAGGTGTGATGATATATTTATATTTATTTTTTATAATTATTTGTATTATTACCTGAATACTAAGAGCTGGAACGTGATTAATATAATATAGTTTTTCACAAATTTCGTATAAAATAATTAAAAACTGGTAGAAACAAGTGCGTGAACTTAGTTACGTGAGATGTTTTGCGTTCTCATCAAAGTATACCCATCTTTTTCAAAAAAGAAAGGCTTCTTCCTCATTATTATGCTTTCTATCTTAATATTAATGCTATATTTGACACCAAGAGCTACCTACGTTATGTTTAATTAATTATTTTCTTTCTCCCTTAGTAGGAACTAGGGAATACTATACCGGTCAAAAATTTCAATACCGGTATCTCGGTATTCTCGTTTTGAGAACCGGATACCGGTATTAATACCGGTATTGATAAATTTTTAAAAATTGAACCAATTTAACATTTATCTACAGTGGCGTGGGCGTGTGGTATATAGATTAAATGAATGTCAAATTTAATAATTTTAATTTAATAATTATAAAATATAAATAAAACATAAAAAATAAAGATAGTTAACTCTACTTATGTAAAATAAACAATATGAACTTTTATTTTTTTGCTTCAATGGAATTAAAATAAGCTTTTAGTAATCAAATATGATCAAGTGTGTCATTATTTAATCTGGATCTTATTCTTGTGCATATTTGAGATGCGGCTGCAAATGCCCTCCCCGATTCCACACTTGTTGGTGCCACTGTTTGTAAATAATCGTATGTTAATTGTAAATTCACACCCTTATTACCTTCCTCTTCAAAAAATATCATTTCCTTCCTGATTAATTGCTCAACTCCTTACTTTTTTTCCTTTAGGAATATTGAAAACAGTTGACAACTTTTTATTTATGGAATATTGTAATTTATCTAATAATAGCTAATACTTGACAAATACACAACACTCTATGGTTTCATTATTTGGGGTTCCCCGCAACAAGCTTGCCAGCTCTTAATAACAAAATTTTAAAAAGGAGTTAAACGTTAAAATAATAAATAATTACACACCGTTAAATTGTATCTTATACTTCAATTGAAAAAATACCGAAAAACCGGTATTTTTATGCTAAGTACCGGTTTTAATATTGGACAAATTTTGTCCGAGATCCCGGTATTTATATTCCCTAGTAGGAACTTTACAACAACATAAAATTAAAAAAAAACAGGGGAATATTATTTTTGTACGTAGATTAGCATATAAAATAATCAAATTGTTGTGCAATAGTCTATTGTACATCAATTGGGTCTGCCTAAATACACAATTTAAGATAGCTTGTTATATATGTATGTATAATATCAGAGGTGATTAGTAGACAAAGCTTATTAAGTTGCTATGTATCGTTGTATTTAAATATCATTTCATTTGTTGGGTATAATGTGCTTGGGCTATATGTAATTATCGGTATTATGTTTAGATTGTTTTTTTAAAGCGGAAGTTTTTCAGGATTTAGATGAAAACATAGCCATTAAATTTTACGTAAAGTTTCTATAGAAAAATCAGAAGGAAAAAGAGTAAAATCGCTGAAAAATGAGATGATTTCAAGTATTGACCGACCGTTTAGCTGCGTCATAAAAACTTGAGAGGTGCAATAAAA
The DNA here is from genome assembly GCA_911728475.2 of Pterostichus madidus. Classification (NCBI taxonomy): domain Eukaryota; kingdom Metazoa; phylum Arthropoda; class Insecta; order Coleoptera; family Carabidae; genus Pterostichus; species Pterostichus madidus. Next base: position 21,177,450 of record OU452307.1, read on the forward strand.
TTAGATGTAAATTTTATCATCGCTTTTAAAACAACATTTACCGAGTTTCTTTGATTGTTCTGGTTTCCAAAGTTCCAGATACAAACTTTGAAAGCCACCGGGCTTAAAGCATAAGAAAACTTTTGTCCTCGTGTTAACTAAAAAGACTTTAAAGTTTATTTTAATTTGGTATCTCGTAGTTTGAGATGAGCGCTCGATTATTTGATCGTTTCGCCCGGTTCCATTTTAATAATAAAAGAGATTAACGTGGCCAGATAATCCGGCAATGGACGTTTAGCTAATCGAATTGGAAGCGATTCAAAATGCGAAATGCTCGGAACTTCACATATGTATAAAGTTTTGCATGAATTGCCCGAACGTTTTGTGTCACATCCGTTCCACAAATGGATTTATTTGTCCAGCAATAGTATTAAATCATTCCTGCTGCCGCCTCCTGCTGCGTCCTCTCCCCCTAGCTCCTGCCCTGCCCACCATCCTGGTCGATGGCCTTCGTACACTATAGTTCCAACATGCCGAGCTCATTTCACTCTATTGATAAACATGAAAGCAATGACTAAAAGATCTTATTCCAACCCCAACAAAATGGCGTTTATGTTGCAGTGAGAAACATGTAACCAGTTAATGCATTGCAGTTGTAAATCATACAGGGTGTCCATACTAATGTACACGTTTAACAGGGATTTTAAATTATTGCCAAGAAGTTACTCCCAACATTTTTCATGTAGAGCATAAAACAAAAATAACATCACGCCTTTGTGCCACATAGCTGATATTTATTTAAGTTTGTTTTTTTTACTTCTCTGTACAACAGGAAATAAATTTCAATTAAATGCTGCTTACAGCTTAAAGAGGATTTAGAACCACTGATACATAGTCGTATTATTTCGATTTTCCTAAATTGTATAAGTTAAGTGTAAGAATAGCTACAGCTGAACTTTGCCAAATAAAAGAGAATTTAATATAATTTAATATATGTTGAAGTAGTGGCGTAGACTGGTGACCATAGGCCCTGGGACAAAAAAAAATTGGGGCCCTAACTAAATAGTAAAATTATACAAATACCATATGTACATAAAATAAATATACATAATAAAAACAAAAAAATGAATTAGATTTCAATTAGGCAATAAAACGAAGTAGATAAATATTAAATGGTTTATTATATAAGGTCGCATTACAATTACCTGCCTACAGTAGTGATATTAAAAGAATATTCAGTTAACAATCTCTTCCCAGCCTTAGTTTTCGCAAAACTATCAATGACATCGGATAAATTTAGGCTTTATGCGGCCTTGTTTTCTATTGCTATTAGCGCTAAATCTAGGAGTCGAACTTGGCCTACACTATTTCTTAAATAGTTTTTTATTTTAAATTTGTAAATGATCTTTCAGCTGATGAAATAGTAACAGGAATTGTATAAAATAACAATATTGCTGTAAATACATCCGTAAGGTCACATTCTAGCACTCCATATTTGGTCATTGTTTCCTTACATAACTGGTAAACAGTCCATGCCTGAGTCAATTCAAATAAAAGTAGGTGGTAAATATTAAGAAATTTAAGTGAAAAATTAGGTCCTATTATATCAGAATATTTTCTTTGGAATTGCTCACATTTTTTTAATAAAGGTGCTTCATCTACAAGAAGTAAAAATTTTGGTGTTAGAAAATCAAATATTTGACAGACTGCACTCATACCCATAAAACGTGTATTTAATTGAGCTATTATTGTGTCTAGTACTTTATTGAAAATGGTAACTTTAAATATTTCTTCCTTGTTTCTAAATCGGTTGTCAGAAGCTAGTTTATCAAAATGTTTCTTAACTTTCCTTTGCCGTTTTTCTTAAAAATTGGAATCTATACGATATTTAATTGCAGTTTCACTGGCTTTGCACTTGAATGATTCACGCGCTCTCACACACAACGTGCGATCTATGACGATAATTGATATTCTTATTATAATTCTGGAGATCGGAGAAAATTTGTGAGGACAGCTAGAGTTAGACGTATGCTGGCCAACGGCCAGGGGCCCTCTAAGCCTGAGGGTCCTGGAGCAAGGCACCGCCTAGCCCCTTAGTAGCTACGCCACTGTGTTGAAAACAACGAGATTTTAACACGCAAACTTTTGTTTGGCAAACACAAGTTACATCCACGCAGCTACAACTGTCAATCAGTCTGCTCTTTGAAGGAGACGGATGAGGCACAAAATAAAAAACAAAAATTAATTTTAAAAATAACTGTTTTTGTTAGTTTTTTAAATATTAATTTATGGTTTGTAACAAGTTTTATTAATTTATAATAGAAAATGCAAGGGATAGAGGTGAACTAACGTTTCATCACTAGTAACAAATCTGCGCACAAAAATGATTGAATTATTTTTAAAATGATCCAAACATTGTTGAGAAATTCGTTTTCGCATTTGCTTTTGGACAGCATTTAACAAATGCGGTACCCATCTTGCACAAAGCTTTTTCATATTTAATTATTGATGTAAAATGTACTGTACCCATTTTTCTTATACACCTACGGCTTTAGCTGTCTCATACACCTTTATTCGCAGATCGTCCAATACCATATTGTGCACCTGCTTGATGTTTTCATCTGTTGATGCAGTTTTCGGTCGTCCTTCACGTGGATCATCTTCAAGAGATGTTTGACCACGTTTAAACTTATCCGCCCATTTTCCTCATTGTTGAAAACGAAGGAGTAGATTCCTTATTACCAACTTTGGATGAATTTTTGTTGGCGATAAACTGTCCAAAACTAAGAACTTTATGACGGCATAATATTCCAATTTATCCATTCAACTAAACGTACACAACACATCTACTTTAAAAAGCCATATAAAGAACAGCTCGATAGATCAAGTTGAAATTTGACGTTTGTTATTGTGGCACGTATACCAACATCATAAAAAATCATTGATAGTAATACCATATCTATGCTAAGCCGAGAGCTTTTCACCTTGCCATCGTATCTAAATATGTTTCATTTGTGTTTTTGTTGTATTTTAAAGAGTATAATAATATATCGAGAATCCTAGTTCGGTTCCCACAGCCGACAAACAATTTACACAATATTCAAATTATCTCTGTGTGGTTTCCTCTTCACTAACATCTTTGGGGGGCCTATTTGCTACGGCAGAGTGCTACACTCAGTACTGAGTAAAAGACTTGATTATATATATATATATATATATATATATATATATATATATATATATATATATATATATATATATATATATATATATATATATATATATATATATATATATATATATATAATGTCTATTAAAATTTTTATGAAACACTGTATCATCAATGTTTTAGACCAGGAGCCGCTAATGATGCCTATATATAAGTATCGAGGACTGGATGAAACTCGGATCTTCTGCTCTATGATCCATGATCCATCGCTGACATACTAGAAAACTAAGTTAGAAGCTACGTAAAATCAAAACGCAACAAAATAGGAAATATAAATGAAAAAGATGGAGCAATGCAAATTGAGGATCAAAATACATAAACAACTTTTCATACCAATCCATTTTAATTATTACTTATTAATTAGCATCATAAATGATTGAAACTTGCAGCTAAGAATTATTTAACTTTTACTTTAAGTGCTTTCATAAAATAAGAAAACTGCAAATTAACAAAACTAAAAGTGGTAGGAAATGCAGTTATTCGTATATTTTATTAAAAGCATTTAGGAACGTTGACAGCGAATAATATACGAAGCCAAGTTATAAATTTAAGATAAATTGAATTAAAACTTCGCTGACATATACAAAAAACACGGCTATGGCTGATTTACTGTGAGAGTAGCAAACAAATAATAGATATTGCTTCTGTGGAATAAAAACATTAGGTATTATAGACACCCTTTATTATTGCAAAGCAATTGTTTTTAAATGGCCGCTAAAAGCTAAAAAAAATCCAGTTACTTTACCCCACCGCGATGTGAAAAATCAAGGCATATGTAAAATTGAAACTACCGTAGACGTCAACGATGTGTGATTGTTATGTTTACACTTCAGTAGTGGGATCGCGCCGTATAGAAATCTATAATAGAATTCATGCGATAATTTTCAAATAGTCAAATAAGCATTCCATTCTACATAATTTTGCAATAGAAATGTGGTTTAACATCATCTATGCACTATCTGACACAAAAAGTACCGATTATTTTATGCTATAATAAGAAAAATCATAATTTTTACTTGACAGGTGACAGCAATTCTATTGTTCGAAATATAATTCTATATGGCGCGATCCGAGAAGAGGAGGTCAAAAATATTGTTACGCAATGAATGGCTAGGAAATGAACTCAAACGATTTCTTGTCGCACTCAGTGCGAAAAATGATTGCTTATTGCTCAGCGAAATGAACATAACTAAGACGAAAATAAAAAAAATGTTGACGTTTGTAATTTAAATATTTATTTATGCCACTCTATACAACAGGAACTTATTCTCAATTACAGTACAGGGTTTCGGACTCACCGAGCCCTAGTATGATAGTTTATATATTTTTAGTTTGAGTGGAACTGAAACTCGAGATCTCCGGATTCGAATCCGGAATGCTATTTTCACACTACCGTACTGTCAGAAATTAATGGAATTAGTTAAAACTCGATTATATAAAAAAATAGTGTATGCAACTTGTACTAAAAGTGTCTTATACTGGATTCATGGGCTTACAACAATCGGCTATGGCTCGCGCTGCAAGCCTTCCACTCATGTAATAATGTGTCACTTTTCACACTAGCAGAGCTGGCCAAGCTACTTAAAAGTAGCTAAGCTACAGCTACAGCTATTCTTTAAAAAAGTAGCCAAGCTACAGCTATAAGGTACATTTTGTCAAATATAGCTAAGCTACAGCTAAAAGCTTTCATTAAAGTAGCTGTTAAAATTTAAAGCTACTTTTTTCAATTATTGTGAATTATTAAATTTGCCATTGGCATATGATTAGTTGATCAGTCTTTTGTTATAATGACTGTTAATAAATATAAAAAATCGCAAATGGACAAATGTACTGTTAATTTGTTATGCTATAATTCTTATTTATATCGAAATAAATTAACAGTCACGTTAACAAAAGACTCCAAAACAGTCAATATTTAGTTCATTTAATATTTAATACTAAAGTAGGATAGGTTAAGAACAAGAGAAAAATAAAATATGTTAATAGATTTTACACTATATAATAAATTGTTATCCTACAGTTATAGAAAACAATAAAGAAGGGTACAATTCAAATATAAAACAAAAATTAATAGGTATTTCTTAATGAACAGTGGTAGCTTTAAGCTACAAAAAATAGCTTCAAGTTACAAAAAGTAGCTTTGAAAGTAGCTTCAGTTGGTATAACAATATTTTTAAGCTAATAGGAAAAAAACATAGCTCGCTACAAACTACAGCTATATTTTTTCACATTTAGTTAAGCTACCGCTACAGCTAAGGTAAACGTAGCTAAGCTAGTAGCCCAGCTCTGACTACTCATATAAATAGTATCGTAGTAGCTGCATAAATAACTATTAAAACATTTGAAAACCATCCTGAATGATAAAAATATTTGATCCTCTATATAAAAGGATAGATTGCAATACACGAAACACAATAACCAATCTAAACCAACACCAACCGCTGTTGGTATTACTGCATTTCTAGGATCGTATTCGAATGCAACCGCAGTAAGGATCAGACAACACAAAGCGAAAAGCAAGGAGCACACAGCGTGGAATATATTACAACGACCTGGTCTGAGAGAATTGTCTGTGCTTGTGTTCTGTGTCTGTGACCCTTCAGACAGTCAGAGGATGGTCTTAAGACGCAAATGGAATAATTGGAAGATGGTTTATTGCGCCTTAATTAGAACTAGGTTTAATAAAACAGGATTGCAGATTCTTACTAGATGTTTTCTGGACATTTAGAAGCAGAAACAAAGAAAACTATAGGAGATTAATCCCAATAGGGACTTATACAATTCCAATTTTTCGGTTGCCATCTAGTGAGTAAAACAGAATTTAATAATTTGTTATGTAGCGAACATGGTATAGCTTTACAGTTTGACGTTTATCACGTGATTCAAACGTTAAACGTCAAACAAATATGGCGATCTGAGGGCAGAAGAGCTGAAAGGAGAAAGCAGTTGTGTGACTCAGCATGGTGTCACATCGCTCTTTCTACAAATTTGTTGTTTCAAACAGAATTGTGTGGGGGGAGGGGTCTGCTGCATGTGACGTCAAAATTGTAAGTCCCTATTGCAGTACAGGGGACCTATCTACAGGTTATAGTGAAATCTGAACCATTCTGATACAGTCGCATTTTTTTCCTTTTAAATATAAATTGAAGTCAGTGAGATTTGAATGGGCGAAGATTTGTTGGACGACTTTCTGTTCAGACCAGTGGAGATGAAAACAAATTTATCAGTCATTTTAGATTATGTAATTTAAAAAGAGATCTAGAAATGTTCAAATATACTATCAATAATTTTATTGATTTTTTCTTTAATCAATATTGCAAATGGGCATTATTTTATAATCCACATACTATAGACGTATTCCATTTGCCATTTGAATCAGATCTAACGTATATTTACTGAACCAGATCACTTATTTATTACGCTGGATTACTTCACAGACTATATTTCCAGTATTAGAATTACTGATTATAATTTATTTTAAAGTAATTCACCTCAATAAGTGCATCAGTTTGCTTAATGCAGTTCATTTAGTCATATTGTCTAATTTATCAGAACTGATTTAAGTGAACCAAGTGGCAAATGGAATACAGCTTATGTAAACTTCTTATGTACAGCAGTGCGATGCTATGATTTTCACATGACAGTGTAAGGAGAAACTTAGATAGTATGTATGTTAATAAAATGTTATAAATAATAAAATATTTCTTTTTTATTTGATAAGACTGAGTGTGATCTTAGAAAAAGTATAGTACAAAACTCGAATTGAAAAGCAATTACGTACTCGTAACATCATGCACTCGCCACTACGCGGTTTTTGTGTAAATTTTTCACTCGTGTGTAATGTGTCTCTAACAATTCCTGTAATGTTAAGTCCTTTACCCATTACTGGGTGTGGCACTCTGCAGATCTCGGTAAGTGATATATTTATGCGCGTGAAGTGCGATTACCAGCCGTCAAATCATGGCCCTCAAAGATGTTTGTGGTGGGGAAGCCACAGGGGCAATTTTAAATTGGTGAAAATATTTGTCGGCTGTGGGGATCCAACCAGGGTTTTTAGGATCCACATGCCGACTTGATACCACTGAGCCATTAGCCTATATCATAAAATTTAATTATCATATTCCTGCCATTTTGATCGGTAGTCTCATTTTAATTACACTTCGGAATTGAGTTAAATATTCCGCGGTGGTCTACGCTACACTTGATTATTCTTTTAATCAAGTAAATTCTTTCGTATGTCATTTACCTCTTGGTACCTATTGCACAAAGGCTCTAGCCGGATAAGAGGGTTCTCGGGCCCCCGACTCCGATTCGCCTGCGATTTTGTCCACGTATTCGTATTGGAAAAAGAAAAATTTCCACCAAATATGAGCTTGAAATACCAATATCACAAGTAGATATTGCAAAAAAAACCGTTTTTTTTTCATGTTTAAATTAAAAATTCTCATAAAATAATTGTTTTCCGGAATTCACCGTGTCTAGTATGAATTTACTTATGATGAATGCATTGAATATATTCAAAATTTTATTTCTACGTGGTTTTCGATGTATAAGTGGGGCACTGACTTGAGTAAAATAGATATTTTGCTTAAAAAATGGGTACGAAATATGTGTTTTTTCTTCAATAATCACCTAATTTTTAGACTTTTAGACGGAATATTAAAAAGGGTTCCTCACCAAATGTGTAGAATTTCATAAGCTTTTGAGTCCTGGTAACCGTAACCTTCTATGACTTGATTTACGACATGGCGAGCCTATTATGTAATCTTACTTTTTATTCCATTTTTCCTATTTTCCGTATTATAGATGCTATTTTACTTTAGTTTATTCCTAGCACTTTCATATTGCCAAAATTAATGTAAATCAATAGATTAAAACATTATTACATTACATATTAGAATAATGTTTTAATCTATCGATTTATATTAATTTTGGGAATATGAAAGTGCTAGAAATAAAGGAATAATAGGAAAAATGTGATAAAAAGTAAGATACATAATAGGCTCGCCAAGTCGTAAATCAAGTCATAGAAGTTTACGGTTACCAGGACTCGAAAGCTTATGAAATTCTCCACATTTGATGAGTAACCTTTTTTAATATTCCGTCTAGAAGTCTAAACATTAGGTGATTATTGAAGAAAAAACACATATTTCGTACCCATTTTTTAAACAAAATACCGATTTTACTCAAGTCAGTGTCCCACTTACAGGTATACATCGAAAACCACGTACAAATAAAATTTTGAATGTATTTAATGCATTCATCATAAGTAAGTTCATACTAGACACGGTAAATTCCAGAAAACAATTATTTTATGAGAATTTTGAATTTAAACATGAAAAAAAAACGGTTTTTTCGCAATAACTATTTGTTAGATTGGTGTAAATTTTTCTTTTTCCAATACGAATACGTGGACAAAATCTCAGGCGAATCAGAGTCGGGGGTCGGAGAACCCCCTTACCCGACTTGAGCCTTTAAGCCTAAAATGGAATTCTTACATTACTCTCTCCCATTAACTTAACTAGGGTTCGTAATGTGACGGCTGATCACTTTTCTTCACGCGCAAACAAGACGAAAGAATAGAACAGTAATGTGCAAAAAAATATAGGTACCAAATTGTACCGCAATAAAAACACCAGAACAACATTCAAAGTATTAAATTAATCACTTACACTTTACTATAACATGAAATGAAAAACGTGAAATAAACCTTACATTAGTAGCAAAACAAAAACAGAAAAAATCCACGTCACACTTCATAAAAACTACTAATAAAATACTCTCGCTTTAGGCGAACAAAAATCCACAGCGTTATAACTCAGTAGCGCAGGTAACTGCTATAGACACCAGCGCGGAAGAAGACAGAGATAACCTCAAACGACAAGGAGGAACCGAGAGGGAAGATCCTCTGAAACATGAGGGCGACAGAGAAGGAATAGTGAACAACAGAAATTATTGCAGCGAGATAATTTTACAGAGGCGCGAAGTTAACACACCATTTAACAAACAGTTTAGTTTTCATGCGGTTTTAGGCGCAAACTACACGCAACACCAAAGCGGCAGCGGCACGAATTAGCGGAAGGGGAAAGGGGAGTGTACCTGTATTTACCCCTCATTCTACAACTCGCAAAACCGCAATCGTGAAAAGGGATTCCGCAATGTAAATACATTATGGAATTTGGTTCAAGACTTGCGGTAGGAGCTGTCTTTAGACGGAAATGTTCTACATTTGATCTTCCTCGAAACATTGAATTTGTTTTGAATATGATAGAGGAGGATACTGATGAAGAAAAATTAAAAAATCTGAAGGAGGAGTATTGATGTCGAACATAAAATATCATTTATTATAGTATTTTTATATATAGCGGAAATGTTTAAGATATTGACATATGACATCAAAAAATGTAAACTAAATTAATGGCGGCGTAGTTTGCTGTTACGTTTACATGGTAAATGTGGACACACAAGGCTGCTCGCTGCATCGTTGGTGATCGGAATAAGGTATCACTACAGCCCAAAGCTGCTTGCTGCGCCGCACAGTGGGGAAAATTGGGATTTTACTGTTCAAAAATCAGTGAAGACCTTAATATCCATCAGATCTGAATATATATATTTTTTAATTAAAGGTAATTAAATTCTCTACACATCTGTCGAGGCATATTTTTAAATGACTCTGTCAAATTTTATTAATTACATATTAAGCTGTCCAAAAACTGTAAAAAATATTAAAAATTTAAACAATGAAAATTATGTATTCTTATATTATTTTTATATATTAAAGCAACAAGACAGATTTTACAAAGCTATTGACAGATGTTAATTTTATATTATGTTGAGAATAATTACAATACGGATTCCCTGTCTTAAGATACCCTAACTAAATGTCTAATCTGTTCATTAAATCCGTATTGTAATATGGAAATAATTGAAAATTTGTTGCGTGAACGAGAGATGATGAATGGGAATAAATAAGCTAGTATGAAAAAAAAATCATTATGAAGGTGGATGAGCTGTAATGTAATGTTATGTATGTTGATCTGCAAAAAATTATCTAATTTTTCTGGCTAGCATTTCAAAATTATTTAATGACACGGATTAGTTACTACTAACTATATGTAGATGAGTGTATAGATTCGACGACTTGGAAAGTATACTGTATTATGTCATTTTAATATAGTCAAGTTATTAATGAAACCATCGTTTATAGAAATAATTTAAAATGTAGCAAATTGTGAAAAGAAAACAAATCAAAGAAAATATTCAAAAAAGGCAGCATTCATCCGTTGTTGTGATGAAATTAATCATAACAAGTCTTTCGTTCCATTTGTGTCTGTTTCCGGTGATGTCTCTATCGCACTTGGGGTTGCAAGGAGGACACACGGTGCAGCGTCAATTATAAAAACTATGGACACGATGCCAGCTGTGGCAGTTTTAGCACGAATGAGTTTTTAAACAACTATTGTGTGCGCAGGATACAAACACCCGGCGGAAAGATGTGATCATCTGCTTGACTTTATGGAAATTAATGGAGAATTTCATTGGAATGAAACATGAAGGGTTTCATGGTTTTCTGCGGTATAAATGATAAAAGAATAATCACGAATTTAGTCACTTATATTGCAAAAATCGTGAGTTAAGGCTTATTATAATTAGAGCCAATCTAATTGAACGGTCTCAGGGTAAAAGGGAATAAGTCAATATATACTTAATATTGACTTATTCCCTTTTACCCTGAGACCGTTCAATTCTTTTCGATTCACACTTTTTAGTTGTATGCACATTATCAATTATTAACACTTAAGAACACTAACCCCATCTTGGGATAGTGGATATAAAGTTTACTTATTGTAATCTTTTAACCTATATTATAGAATAAATAAATATTTCTTTGATATATTATGTTAGGTTATGATATTTTCTACGGTATAAAATGACAATTTAAATAATTTGAACCAAAAATGCTCCTTTTAAAAAGTTTACGTTTTAAACATTATCACGATAAACAATATTTTTCGATAGCAAATGTATAAATTTGTAATTTACCAGCAAATAGCAAACCAATAAATTGAGAGATCACTTTGAACTGCACATGAACAATTAAAAAATGAGTACCAATCGTGGCACGATTGGCAAATTATAATTTAATTGGTACTAATTGTAATGTGAATAAGTCTTTAATAATACCAACTCTGTGCGATTTATTTTTACGTTAAAGTGTTTTAAATGAAATAAAGAAAATAAATACATCATCACGCTTTAAACCTATGGTGGGTGTAACACTCTGCCGCAGCAGATGTCGATAAGTGATATATTCTTGCGCGTGAAGTGCGATTACCATAGGGATAATTTTAATGTAGTTAAAATTATAATGGGGTAATGGCTCAGTTGTATCAAAGTCGGCCTGTGGATCCTAAGAACCCTGATTCAATCCACAAAGCCGACAAAACATTTTCACCAATTTAAAATTACCCCTGTGACTCTCCGACTTACCGAGATCTGCTTCGGCAGACTGCCACACCCAGTAATGGGTAAAAGGCGTGATGATGTATTTATATTTATTTTATTTTAAAATTGTTTATCAGTTGTGGGAATCGAACCTAGGTTCTCAAATCTACAGCCCGACTCGATCATCAAAAAAAAATTGTAGAATATTTATCAGCATATTGAAGTATTTCCTCTGAGAAAACTTAAGTGCGTTTGTTACCTAAAAATATATAGATATACTGTAAAGAAATAATATTAATAAAATATAATTTAAGGTAGTACTAGCGTGAAATAAAATTTTGCAGACCCGAATGAAATTTGGCGCACGTAAACATTGAATAGTCATACGCATCCTGTTAAAATATGAAACATATTCATCGTCTGTGAACAAATATATTCGCTTGTCAAGTTGAGTTCTTATACACGGGGCTTATCACTCAGAATCGCACATATTTGGTTTGTGTACCTTTAAAATTTTGCAGTTTCATTTGAAAAACTAGTATGATGTTTTAGAACTATCCATGTATATTGTATCAGAAGGAGAAAGTTTTGTATCGTTTAGTAATGGATATATAGCCATGCAAAGACTTGTTTTTAATGAAAAATTAAGAAACCCAATTTATAATGGCAACATGGTATTTGACAATACACTAGACCAACAACCTGTTAACAAATCATGATATTCAAATCATAATAGGTATATCACACTTATTTTATTCAATTTTTATATTTTTTTGAGCGTCAGTTGCGCCACCGTCACACTAGTACTACCTTAACAGAAGCAGAATGTTGGAGAAATTATGTAGCAAAAATGTCGCAACACAATTTACGCAGTGAGCAAGCAAGAAAAATAGCCTAATATTAAATTTTAAACAAAACACCTTACACAATACCGTGAAATATATTAATGCAAAGTCATAAATTTCCAAAATAAAATTTATTTTAATACGTTTAATGATAAAATAATGTTGTCTAACACAGCCCCTTTTAATATAAATCTTAGCGCGGCCATTGTGAGAATATCATCACGAAAATTCTTACATCATCCCCTCTCCACAGATCTAATATATCGTCGAACCATTAATCATCACGCGCATCAAGTTAGCCTTGACTTTGCAGGAGTTGCCAGCAGAATCCTTGCTGGAGCAAATCCAAAATTACGAACAAATCTAAGGACATAATGATATAGATTTTACGGTACGTCTGTCTTAGGTTTGAAGTATCTTTCTTTTTTACTTTTATCTAATAAAATTTTTGTTTTTATCTGGCCAAAATTGAGTTATGCGATTGTACTGAGAACAAAAGAGGAACGAAAAAATATCGAGATGAATTCTCCGCATTTGTGTTACATGTGCATCAAGAAGGGAAAGGAAGTCGAAGACAAAAGAAACAAGATACTGATAAAGAATTGAAAGAGAAAGTGAACGCTTAGAAACAACAAGAGCCATAGGAGGTAGAAGGTTTTCACAAAGTAAAACTAAATCTTTTGATATGATTATCTTTGTTTTCCCTCACACAAGTTTTCATTTAGAAACTAGAAGTTGGTACTTACAGTTTTCCTTTCTAATCAGAGGCGTAGAAACTGCTTTTCCAGCTGTATCAATGATAAAGGGCCATCAAGCCAACAGGGCCCTTCTTTTGACAGTTTTGTTACTGACATGAAAACGTACAAACCTATAATTTTTACTTTATTTCTGGAAAGCACCGCTATATCAACCTTATTATTGTGTAATATAGTTTATCTGAAAAGTACTATTTTTGCGACTAAAACAAATCAGTTGAAAATAGATTTGTCCTTCAACAGTGCGATTTATTTGTTATTACATAACTATTATTGATTTGGTTATGGGTGGAAAGGACACAAATGCAGACCAAGTGCGTTTCTGTAAGCGAAGAAACACCAGTGGGGTAAGTAATTTGTGTTTTACGCAATGTCAAAAAAAGTTTATTTGAGAGCGATTTAAATATCGCGCCGAGCGGGGTATTTCATATTATAGCCACACACGCTTATGGAAGAAGAAGATGCGGTGAGCCAGCGCTAGTAAATATGCAGTAGTATATTTTAACGTTTATAAACATAACCTTATATTGCAGTACATCTGATCAGTACACAATTAATAAAAAGAATCGAACAAAGTAAAATATATCGATAAATCGTTTTTTTTTTTCTGGCTTCTTTGGCGGACCTCAGGTCATATGCCGCCATTACGCCCTGATCTGCGTTTTAGTTGTTATTGTCAACAGCAACGCGAGTTTTCTCTGGACGGTCACCCATCCAAATACTACCCGCGCGCAACGTTGCTTAACTCGCGTTATCGCTTAGATCAGTACCAACGAGCACAGCCATGGCCGTTGACGATAAATAGTTTTATTTAAAGAGTAAGTGAAATACATAATATTTATTGTTTGTGTATATTAATAACACGTTGTTACAGTTGCTTATATTGACATAATGTGAAATGGTAACTTTTGTACTGTCTAAAGAAACATTGATTTCTTCCGTACCTGTTAATATCATTAACAGAAATATTATTGACAACAATTTCGGAGATTTAAGAAGTACCAGCAGCAGGTTGATTGTCATTGTCAAGAATAGATACAACCTAGCTTGATCTGGGACTTCAATTATCTTTGAAGGTGTATATGATAAAGAAGAATCACCCAGTGTAGTATTCCAATTTAGACGATTTTGAAGAAATTATCTTGAAATTAGTGAAATATTTTTAAATAACGTAGAACAATGTGCAAGCAATCAACAAACAAACCATAGCAACGCCGTAAAACATCGCTCTCGTGTAATATCATTAAAATTTTATAAATTTTGATAATATTTTAGTGATTTTCTAAAGCGCTCAGTTGTAGGAAAAATGTAGTTTATAACACGTGCCGAAAAAGGTTAAGTGCTCGTGCAGATTTCCGCACTCGGCAAGTCTTTTTCGGCACTTGTTATAAAAATAACTATTTCTAACAAATACCTTTTCTGACACTCGTTTAAATCAAGGAGTTTCATTGGTTCACCAGCGACAGAAATAAAATATTACATAATAATTCAGGAGACTGACGTTGTACTTGACAAAGCGGTTGTTTGAAATACGAGGCCGCAGCCCGAATATTATAATCCGCTGAGTTAATTAAAAACACTCTCCTGACGTATTATGTATATTATTTCTTTCTGAAATCGTTTAATTTAATCAATAATTAATCATAAATAATTCAAAATGTTTTAAATTTTTTGAAATGAATTTTATTGACAACAAACTATGTATTCAAGGTTACAACAAAAATACAGTCAGGTAAAATACAAAATAGACAGTGTAACAAATCATGGTGGTCAAAACGAGAATTTATCTTGACCACTGATTGTCGACGTGCTGAAGTTGTATAATAAGTAATGAGACGCTGCAAGTGCGAGTGGTAAATATTTTATTAAAACAACATAATAAAAACTAACATAAAATAAAGATAATGAATTAATTAACCAATAAATAACAAATTAATAACATCATATTCTCGGGATAGACACCCTCGAATATTCTTCTACTCACGAATCATAACTACTATCTACTTACGTACTATCTACTACATTCGATCTGTGTGCTACATTGTATACTATCATCTACTGTCATCTACTATCATCTACTATCATCTACTGTCATCTACGAACTATCTTAAACTACGGCATTTATACTAAAAATGCTAGATCGCAATAATTTCGCTGAATGTGGCAAATACCTCAGACGATCGCGCGTGTTCCAAAAGGTGAATAACATGACATGTGTCTTAAAGACGCAATCTAATCAACAATTTTGCAAACGATTATTTCTTGTACATCCTGTCTGTTACAACAGGTAAAGTCTTTACCAGACTGTTTTGTACTTTACCAGACTGTCATTTCTGTTGTAATCTTGGATACGTACTTTACTTGACTACTTTTCATACTAAAGTTGGTCAGGAAAGTAGCTACGTTCTTGCCGATTTCAGGAAATAGTTATTTGTGTACCTAGAGCAGAAAGTAGTCTCTTGTGGCTCCTGCATGGAGATTGTTGATCGAGGCGGAGCCGAGAAGAACAATCATGTAAATACACCAAGACCACTTTCTCTTTGAGGTGCACACAATATTTTTTTCTACGACCATTCAGAAACGCTTGAAAAATAATTTAAAATAATTTTTGATAGTTTTCTGTTTGGTAATTCGGGTGACAATTTTCATATATCCATCGATACGGTGATACACCCCTACAATGCACAATATCCTATTGTCGCTGTTTTTTGGTTAATAACAATCATATATAGGAACTTACAGGAACCTTGGATTTGTGATCCGCAATATCCAATCCTTCTGTAAATTATCAACATTAAAAAGATTATATTATGCATTCGTGCGCTCAAAATTGAAATATTATTCTCAAATTTGGAATTCACTATATAAGAAATATGTACATTCTTAATTTGGAACCATTGTAAAAGAAGTATATTAAATATTGTTATTATAAACTTCATAAACATTATCCCAGTTTTGACTACGATTGCAATTAGGGTCGTTGATTTCTACCGAAGTATGAATTTCTGAACGTTCGAACATTCGAATGTTTTGAACTTCGTCAGAAAAACTTCGATGCTTCGAATTTTCGAATTTTTTGCCACTGAATTAACGCCATCTGTCATCTCCAAACATGCTCACGCATGATTCACAAAAAGTCGGCCACGAATTAAATAATACAATCGGCGAAGTATCCTGTAAAAATTTTGCAAGGTTAGGCATCTTAATTAAGACTTCTACTTTCTTAATTATAATTTATATTATTTATAAATAAATAATAATACAAAAATTTATGTACAACAAATGCATTGAAGTTGTTTTACTAATGTGCCATACCTTTTTTATCCCATAATATGGTTAGTGAATTGAACTCCCTAAAAAAGAAATCTAACACGTCCCTAGTAAAAATTGTGATGGGACTAGGATCTAGCAATAGAATGACTAAGATGAGAATTGAATCCTCGAAACTCAGTTTGCAGTCTGACTGACTTGTCCTCGAGCTGTTAAAACATTTCAAATAATTCTAAAGCTCGAATATTCGAAAAATTCAAAAATTCAAAAAATTTAATTATTTGAAATTTCGAAATATTCTAGTGTTCAAAAGTTCTAATCTAAATTCGAAGGTTCAATAAATCCGAACAATCGAACTCTCGAATATTCGTAAAATCAATAACTCTAATTGCAATATATTTACTAACGAACTTCAATATGGGGACTCCACTTAATCGCAGAAAAATTAAATCTTATTTACCCCGTGCAACTTCTAGAAATAAAGTAACTTTTAGCTGTACGAACCAACTATGAAATGAAATCACCAAAAAGACAGTTGTACACTACTTTCAACAATATATTATGCAGTATTGACATATTTGACGATTCCTTTATCAAATTTAGGCATATATTATACTTTTACTTTTGTTTTTGAACTGACATTTGTTTACAATATTTATATTTATTCATGACTGAAATAATATTTTCATTCTAGCTAATTTAATTTTACCTTTTTATGTTTCTATAAAATGTAATTAATTGTAATAATATTATCTTTTAATTTTTGATGTTTGCTTTCATTAAACGATTATTTTATGGTTTGAAATAAATAATCATCCTGTAATTGGGATCTCAGTATCCTATTGGAACAATTCATAAATAAATAAATAAATATAAATAAATTAATAAAATTATAATTAAATACGATCTGAACAATACTTATGTACCTCAGTATAAAACCCAGTATTAAAAGAATGATTAATTTTTAATTAAAGAAAGCTACTGAATCATTTTGAATTATTTACCTACATTAAATCAGAGGCATGGAACAATAAAACTGTTAGAGATCAAACACAGCGCCCTCCTATCTCAGTGGCGCGATCGATGCCCCATATTTCCTCCCCTTTTCGCGCCACTGGATATAATTACAACACAGATAAACAGCGTGTATTTCAATTTCCCCTTATTCTATATTTCATCAATGTTCAACATTTTGTTATTAAAGTTGTAGTACATAAAACATAATTATTAATTTTCATGTATCCATCATAGTTTACTGGAGTGTAGCATTCATTTATTTGTTCATATTCATGTGTAATTTGAAACAAATCGGCTATGATTTACTTCAATGGTCGAAATAGAGCAATTTCAGTATTTATTTGGTTTATTTGTGCTATGTATTGGCTCAATCACATTACAAAGACATTATTTATGTTAAATTTTATAATTATACATATTACAATCGAATTTAATTAGAAGCAATTTAGGCGTAAAATATGACACCTCCAATAAACGAATAAATGCACACATATATGACAACACGCTATATCATATTAAATGTGGTTGCAGCTACTCTTGAAACATTTATTTGTGAGATCAGAGATGGCCAAAAGTCAACTCACCAGGTGGCCTTTCTGTTGTACTGATTTTGAAAGAATTATCAAAAATCAAAAATGGTTTTATTCCTCTCATTAAGATATAATATTTCTTAGAGATTTTATAATTATTAAGAGAAGGATTTTTTGACTTTAGGATTCAATGAATGGTAGTTTAATTCTATTTTTTTTATAATTAACGTTTCGATATTTAATCCATCATCATCAGCATCACATAAACAATAATTTCTTGTGCAACACCATTGAGAATCTTAGTTGCATTACAATACTTACTCGTATAAACAAATTTTTATGGAAATACATGAGTAGGTACTATAGCTTGCATTTATATCGCTTTTGTAGTATGTTTTTTTTGCGAAATTTCAATAAGAAATACATATTATAAAATTTTTATTAACAAAAGATGTGTTTTTGCAAAATTTCCGGCAGAAAATTAACTTCATTCACAGTCAATAACATAAACTGCTCAGACAATACAAACGTGCTGCCACCTGTCAATGTTTTTTTTTTATAATTATGTTGTTCATTGATTTATAGAGGAAAATTTGAAAATTTGAAATTATTAAAAAGAAAACAGAAAAATTGGAATAACATTATATATGAATTACATGGCAACTGTAGCTCAGTTGGTTCAGAGTAGTGGTTTTCACAGTAGGTGGTCGTGATGATAGGATGCCATATAGAAATTATTAAAACAATATATTCAAAGATTGATTTAGTTGCACCGCGTTCAATATATTATTAGTCAATTAACGATTATAGCGAGTTTTTGACTATACTTGATCTACAATTAATGTATTAGATACAAGATTTTTTATAATTTCATTGTATATTAATCCCAAACTAATAGTAAACTGTTCAACAAGTAAAGAAAATTGATAGTTTTCTAGCGAATGCAAAAATTTAATGCAGGGACGTAGCGAGTGTGTTAATTTTACACGAGCTTGAAAACTCAGTTTTCTTATGCATTGAACATGCTATTTTTTGTGTAAGTAATGGAAAAGTTGAAATTAAAGTAATTTAAGATAAATTTCAACACACATTTTTTCAATTCAACAAAGTTTTCTCTGCGGAAACACAAACATTAACATGCATGAAACAAGTAAACAAACAAAATAATTGCCTAAAATGAGTAAACTGTTGGTTGCTAATGAGTAAAGTGTTGCTAACGTGTAAAATCACATGTTACTATATTGATTCGTAACTAAGAAAAAGGCTGTTCTCCATTAAGTACACAAATAATAAAATTTATTCACGCATAATAATTTTCTGAATTTTGCAGAAGAGGTAATAATGACTATTATTCCTTGCGCGATTTATAAATGGTATTATGTAGCAAAAACCACTCATTTAATATATTAATCTTTAGTAATTAAAGAATGAAAAATAATTTTACATTATTAATACAATCCGGGCTACAAAATTTATTGTAAACATAAGATAACCGATGGAGGAATTTGCTGCAGTTTATCTTGCCTAAAAAAGTGTGAAACACACAAGCTTTTTACTTTCTAATACAGTATAAGGAAGTATTGGAATCGTCAAAAAAATCGTTGAAATACGTGTTTTGAGGTCCAATGAATCCGTTTTGATAATTTTCTCAATTATGTCTCTCTGTGTGTGTGTGTGTGTGTGTGTGTGGGGGAGGGGTGTGCGCGTGTGCATGTGTGTGTGCGGGAGGGGTGTGCGCGTGTGCATGTGTGTGTGTGGATGGATGGATGTGTGTTCGAGTGTGCAACATCTCATGAACGAGATAAGATTTGTTAACGAAACTTGGTAATTATAAGTTTCATGAAAATACGAAGAGCTGAGTTGATTTTGAATGAAATTGAAAAAACCGGAAGAGGAAGTTTACTGGACACACAAAACAATAAATTCCATTTATTTCGAAAATGGAATCAGTTACGAAAAAAAGTTTCAAATAAAAGATGTTAGCAAAAATATTTAGAACATAAAATGTTATTTGCAATTTTCCTGTATATGCGTCTAATTTTGAGAAAAACTAATTTTTATATTTAATAATATATTTCAATAATCATAGTAGCAATAGAAACAAAAAACATAAATTTTAATTTTCGATTTATCTAGTTATCCATGTCTTTTTCGGAAAAACAAATACAGCATTAAAGTAGTCAATTAATTTGGCAACTTTGCCTCAATTTAATCGACTTCGTATCGCACGGTTCTTGAGATACCAAGGGTTAGGATCGAAAAACGGACAGCCTGTTTATGCCTCATCAGTAAAGTAAGTCATAAAGTAGTCAACATTACTAAAAAAAATTACATAAACAAATTTGATATTTTATGTTTCAAACAGATAAATGCTGAATTACTGTAAAACTAACTTACATGTTTAATAATATTATATAACATTCATATATTCTAACTATTAAATATACTGTGTATAAGAAAGTCGTGTGGTGCCCACACCAGATTTTTTATAATATTGTGAAAGCAAAAACGGAGAAATCTGTTAATTATTTATTAACTTATATAAAAAGCTCATATCAAACAATGTTTTCAAACTGAGACAAATGAAACTAAAGCTAGTAAATTTCAAAGGAATTTATTCTGTATATTCTCAAGGCGATTAATGTAAATAGAGACATGATTATTACAACAAACTGACGCAAATTCTAGTTGACTCCTGACAAGTATGTAATAATATGCTGTGAATGTTCTTGGAATTTTGTATACAAAATATTGGGAAATCTGTTTGGTGTTTTGAAAATATCATTTGTCTCGACCTACAAGTTTATGCTTTAATAGACTAATGCTGGGTTGCTCGAAAGTTTTATCGATTTATTAGCAACTAACGTTTCAATAAGTTTTAGAAAATCACTATTGATACTGTTGTTAGATGAACAATTATTTAACTAAAGAGTTCTTTATTGTTTCTTGCAACCCAGTATAAATCTTCATTTTAAAATAATAAAAACCAAATAAGGAGTAATTAAACAGATCTTTGAGGAAGCGACCTCTTAAAATCCCAGTGATCTCAGTGATCTGGGTGATCCAGTGATTTCAGGAGGGTGCAACGACAACGCCAACGACAACGTTTCGCATCCAGAGCAGATTGCCGCGCGACCGAATTCAACTTGTCAACCAATACGTTACGGTTCCACGCAGTGTGGGGGGAAGGTGATGTACGGGGGCGGTCATCCGGAACATCGACACCGACACGGACAATGGGGGAATTAGCCAGGCCCGGACCCGCCTCGGAATCCATCCATTTCTTTCGATGTCTTCTTTTGGAATCGAATCCTTGCTCCTTGCTCTGTTCTTAGTGTTCGCAAGACGTAATAGTAGGAGAGGAACTATTTATTGACGCAGCGAAGGATTTGTAAAAGATGACGGTTCTACTTTCTTTATTTATTTGCTACGCATCAGAACATGAAATTAATACCAATCGCATTAGTAGGTTATACGAATAGTGTATATGAACTATTCAGACTCAGTAATATCACTTTTTTTTAAAATTTCATTCTGTGTCGTATTTGTATATTTACAGGAGTGATTTCAGTCCGGTAAATGAGTTATTACGGTATTAGATACCGTCAGGGGTGTAGCAACCGGGGGTACAAGAAGTGCGTTGCACACGGGCCCATGAGCTAGAGGGGCCCACGAGCCAAAGTGCCAAACTTTAAACTAAATATTAACAATACAAATTATACAAATTGATAATATGTATGTCAATAGGAACCGTACGTAATCCCGGTAAGAGGGTAAGAGTTGAAATAAATGAAATTAAGTAAAAGACCGTTGTCTACGGACAATTGAGACTTGTTCAGACTTGTGTCGCGACGCGACACAATACGCGTTACTCGCGTACTATATAATTAAGTCAATATTCAATGTGGCTATTGCATTTCGTTTTTTACATTTAAAAAAAGAATTAATATATTGAACAATTTGCGACCTCCTATTTCTAAATCTAGGGAAAAGACAATTAGATCATTGAACACAGAAATTATAATTATTAGGTACATACATATATATTTCCTGGCAAGTTGTTTATTTAGGCATTTCACTTTAATTTATTAATTAAGAAAATACAGAATGCATTTTAACAAAAAATAATTTTAATTAATTTTGATTATCATAAAAAAACAACTTTTATTTGAAAAATTTTTTCGAATGAGGCACAAACAGACATCAATTAAAAAAATTTAAATGACATTTAGAACTTAAAATGAGCTAAAAGAACATTAAAATTTTAAATAATATAAGGAGTAAGGAGGCGCCCCTTAATCCCAGTGGCACACAGGCCCACAGAGGTCTTGCTACGCTACTGGATACCGTAATGAAATATAAAGATATTATGTCGTGGGGTTGCTAGATAACAAACAGTTTTTGACATTTAATTATAATTATTTTAAGATGTCACTTTCAAGGTCAGGATATGAAAATAATGTTTAATAATTAAATGCAACACAGTATGAAATAAAACGTTATACGTCATACGTCCGATAATGAGTTTTTACGGTACAAGTAAGATGTTTTCGAATGAGGCGACGAAGGAGCTTATTCTGGAATGTAGAAACGAGTAAATAACTATACAGGACGTTCAATTTAAGTGTGCCACCTTTGCTATCTCGAGGACTATAAGGTTGGTTCAGTTAGCAAAGAAATACCATTTAGCAAAGATTATTACAAAACTATTAACAAACATTCACGGTCCTCACAGATGTTGGTGGAGGGGAAGCCACAAGGGTAATTTTAATGTTGTGTAAATTGTTTGCCGGCTGTGGTATTCGAACTTGGGTTCTTAAATCCACTGTCCGATTCGATACCACTGAGCTACCTACCCCATTAATAAATAATGAGTTTTCATATTATGTAATTTGCAACTATTTAATCCAATTAAAACGATAACTTTATATTTTCTCGAAAATAGACGACTGAAAAAAATATTTTAGTTCATAGAATAAAAAGCGCTTTAGTATCTACAATTTTTATTAGAAATTGATATCTAATTTAACCGAAGTTGTTGCTCTTAAAGTTCTCGAGGTACCAATGGTGGCTCTCGTGTAAAAGACATTTTGAATATACGAGTTTACAGCAAATGATACGCGATCGTAGCCCCGTGGATATACCTTGCATCTAAGTAAAAGTTCACGCGTTAAAAGCTCGTTCACTTCAAAGTTACATCTAGAAATACGACTGTCTGAGTGGTTCGAATTCTATTATAGGCTGTGGGCCCCATGTATCCTGATAAAGTTCATGTCATGTAGTGCAATAATAAATAAATACTATTACCCTCCAAATTTTGTACCTCGATCAAGATCTGATACCGACCGATAAATTAATAACAACCCTTATTTTTCATGGTTAATATATATGTTACCACATTTTCAAAATTCTGTGATCAGAATCAATAATTCTATTAAGCAACGATGAAAAATGTCAATTGCGAAATGGAACAATTCTTTAAATAAGAAATAAATAATAGGAAAAATATCTGTATATAGCATTTGTCTAAGTTCCACAATAATACAGCAACGGAGTCAACCTACTAAGTCATCGTCAGTTGCTGGTCAGTTCAACCCTTAACCATAAACACGTTTCGCTCTACTGGAGCTCATCAGTATGGTGCCACCCACTACTCAACTAGCCAACTAGGCACTAGTGAACAGTGGTAACGACAGAGTTGAACTGACAAAGTTAAAAACTTTTAAACTTGGTATGATGGCCTGAGAGGTACGGAGAACCATGCAGTGCCAACTACCGGGTAAATACGCAAGCTGATTGACAGCTAGAATTAATAAATAACGACAAAAAATGTCAATTGCGAAATGGAACAAATCTTCAAATAAGAAAAAATAATAGGAATAATATCCTAACATTTGTTTAAGTTCCACAATAATACAGCAACTGAGTCAACCTACTAAGTCATCGTCAGTTGCTGGTCAGTTCAACCCTTAACCATAGACAAGTTTCGCTCTACTGGAGCTCATCAGTATGGTGCCACCCACTATTCAGCTAGACCAACTAGGGACTAGTGAACAGTGGTAATGACAGAGTTGCCCTGACAAAGTTAAAAACTTTTAAACTTGGTATGATGGCCTGAGAGGTACGGAGAACCATGCAGTGCCATCTACCGGGTAAATACGCAAGCTGATTGACAGCTAGAATTAATAAACGACAAAAAATGTCAATTGTGAAATGGAAAAAATCTTTAAATAAGAAAAAGTAATATGAAAAATATCCTAACATTTGTTTAAGTTCCACAATAATACAGCAACTGAGTCAATCTATTAATTCATCGTCAGTTGCTGGTTAGTTCAACTCTTAACCATAGACGCGTTTCACTCTACTGTAGTTCATCAGTTTGGTGCCACCAACCATAGAGTTAGAAAAGTAAGTAGAGGGAGTGTTAGTCTGTAACCTTGATGTCACGCGGGGATTTGGTCGCCATATTGGATTGAACCTAAACAAAGTTATCGTAGTTATATCATAGTGTCTTTAATAAAGTTTCTATCTGTGTTTGTTGTTATCAAATATGCCGGCATGTTGTGCGTTTGGTCAAGAAAAACTATTAAACAAAAAGAAAAAGAAAGGGAAGCTGTAATTACATATCACAAGTAAGTTATTTTTATAAACACATATAGTATTATTAGCAAAATGTGTTCATTTCTTTTAGATTTCCAAAACACCCGGAGAGATGAGCAAGTTGGGTACAAGCAATAAGAAGAATTGGCTGGGAGCCGACAAATACCAGTATTTTGTGTTCCGAACACTTTACGGAAGATTGTTTTGACATAACTTCGTTGTCATGTGTCAGACTAAGGGATTTCGCTGTGCCATCATATCCATCATATTTGCAAAAGGTGAGCATTTGTAATGTAATGACTCGTTGCTGTAAATTTAAATAAAGTTATTAAACAAACCTAAATTACGATAGCAGAAAATTAAAACCCCACGCCGTAAACTAGAAAGACGAGAACTTAGTAATAACGCCCTTATTAACAAACACTGATCTCAATTCCAGCACAGAGACTACCTCAGCAGATGATGTTTCTGTTAATGAAATTCCAAGTATAAGTAGCACATTATTACCTATTCCACGACAAAAGTCATCTGTGCTTAGAATGATGTCACGAACTACATATTTTTCGCCGACTCGCAGAATGCATCGTAATATATCACCTGCCAAGACTTCGTTACTTACATTTAAAAAATCATTACAGAAATAAAGTGAACCTGCTACAGCAAACATAGCGAAGAAATTTAAAAAGAATAGCGACATTATCAAACGTTTTAAAAAGTTTAAAAAAACAAAATTTGTTGCAGGAAGAACAATTACAAGTTTTAAAGAATATTGGCAGCCCGAATGCAGACATTTTGAAGCGACAACTTGTCAGTATAGTGCAGAGTTGCGAAAATTTGCAGTAACACTGCACTATTATTCACCAGCTGCTTACAAATATGTGCGTACTGCATTTAATTCTTGTCTTCCTCACCCCAAGACCATTTCTAAGTGGTATAGTTCAATTGATGGATTCACGGTAGAAGCATTTCCAGCTATTAATATTATAATATAGTAATATTATAATATAGTAATATTATAATATAGTAATAGTTATGTACATATGTTTTTTTTATATATTATTGTTACTTTTAAACATGTGTAATAAAAACAATAACAAAATTAACATTTACCAGCATAACATATTTTAACTGGTTCATTTCAAGATGGCCGCCAGCTACATCCCCCTTCCGTTCCATGCCATCAATTCGTTTGCCTACATTCGTACTTCAGACTCCCTCTATTTTATTCTATAACTCTATGCCACCAACTATTCCACTAGACCAACTAGGCACTAGTGAACAATGGTAACGACAGAGTTGAACTGACAAAGTTAAAAACTTTTAAACTTGGTATGATGGCCTGAGAGGTACGGAGAACCATGCAGTGCCATCTACCGGGTAAATACGCAAGCTGATTGACAGCTAGAATTAATAAACAACGACAAAAAATGTCAATTGAAAATGGAACAAATCTTTAAATAAGAAAAAATAATAGGAATAATATCCTAACATTTGACTAAGTTCCATACTAATGAGCTCCAGTAGAGCGAAACGCGTTTATGGTTAAGAGTTGTACTAACCAGCAACTGACGATGACTTAGTAGGTTGATTCAGTTGCTGTATTATTGTGGAACTTAGACAAATGTTAGGATATTTTTCCTATTATTTTTTCTTATTTGTTATATAATTTTTATTCTACTTTTATGCTTTTTGCTTTCGTACGTAGCTACTAGCATACAAAAAAGTTAGTAAAGTTTGTTGGGAGAAGGTGGGGGAGATGGGTTATATGTGTAATAATCTGTTAATCGGTGTTCTATGTAATAAGGCATAGTTGAGATATGCAGTAAAGTTAAACTAAACATCCCTTGCAAAGGGGTGCAGTTTCGCATATACTATTGCTCCTGCCGTATATTTATGCACGTACATGTATTATGTATGAAGTAGATGCAATTTACATGCAAGCATAACACTTTAAGCCCAGAACCAATTTGCCTCAGCAAATCATTCAACAATCCAATTCAATAAGAAACACGACAAGATAAAGTTTTTGGTCTAATTACAACCTACGTATTGTTAGAATTGTGGCAGCCAACAAAGTTATCGACAGAATTCTACACCAACTTGATGATTACTGAATTAAGATAATTCTAGTGACACTTAAGAGAAACTGTTACTGTTATTTTTACAAATGATTTAAATCAACCGAAAACTGTTAAATTATAGCTCTGTTTGAGCAAAAATTCACAACTATCACAAACTATCGATGTGGAATTGAATTTTAAGCGTTCAAAAATCCGTCACTGATAAATTACAAAATAAAATAAATAAATATCATCACGTCTTCTACCCATTACTGGGTGTGGCACTCTGCCGAAGCAGATCTTGGTAAGTGATATATTTTGCGAGTAAAGTACGGTTACCAGTCGTCCAATCACGGCCCTCAAAGATTTTAGTGGTGGAGGAGCCACAGGGGTAGCTTTTGAAATTACGAAAATTGTTTGTCGCCTGTGGGAATCGAACCAGGGTTCTCAGGATCCACAGGCCGACTTGATACTACTCAGCCATTACCCCATTATTGTGGAATGTATTGTCTGATAAATTATTAGTTGTTTAATCAAGCTTGTACAAAAATTAGTTGGAAACTGGTTTCAAATTAACAGAATAATCCATGAACTTTTTGTATATTGTCAGTCAGTGATATACGCATAAATGTTTCATTTCATATTTGAAATTTATTGTATATATAATTTGTAAACGTATTGTTTTTGTAACTATAAGAATATTAGGATGAATTCGCGAGCATACGAGTCAGCTTGACACACTGGGAATGTTTTTGGACAGTTCATTTAGCGGTGTTAATAAACTGTGGTTAGAGTAGCAATGAAATAAATAAATAAATATTCAGTACCAGTTGTTGGATATAGATTCAAAATATTACCTACGTTACTGCGTTCAAACAGCATAATTAAACAATCACAAACTAATTGGGCAACTTATAATCCGAAGCATGTGCAGTAAAAAAGTTTATTAAACTAATTTCTGATGATTTACTCGATCAAAGCTTTTAAAAGTTCATTCTGGTTCAGTGGTATCGACTCGGCCTCAGGATGTGAGAACCGTGGTTCGATTTCCACAACCGACAAACAATTTTCACCACATTCAAATTACCATTCTAGCTCTCCCTTCAATAACATCTTTGGGAGTCATGATTTGACGGCTGACAACAGCAATTCGCGCTCATAAATATATCACTTACCGATATCTGTAAGAGGGCTGCATCCAGTAATGGGTAAAAGGCGTGATAAAAAAAATCATCACGCCTTCTACCCATTACTGGGTGTGGCACTCTGCCGAAGCAGATCTCGGTAAGTGATATATTTTGCGCGTGAAGTGCGGTTACCAAAGATGTTAGTGGTGGAGGAGCCACAGGGGTAGTTTTTGAAATTATGAAAATTGTTTGTCGCCTGTGAGAATCGAACCAGGGTTCTCAGGATCTACAGGCCGACTTCATACCACTGAGCTAGCCACCCCATGATATATGATATATTTATTTACGTACTTTATTTAGTGAGGTTAAATTGGATCCAAAAATTCTTGTGAAATTTGACAAATGGCCTTGGGGATCCTCAAAATTGGAAAGGAAATAAATAACGTATTTATTTCATAACAATTATAATTTGAACGTGGAGATGTTGTTATTTTTATGTCAGAACTGTTCCAACCTCCATGTGGAGATGTTGTTATTTTTATGTCTTTGACATGTTTTTGTTGGCATATATAATTGTGAGTTTTTTACTCTTATTATATGATTTTATACGTATAACATCTGCAAGCTTTGTTTGTTTTTTGCTGATGATGGATCGAGTATCGATCCGAAACGTTCAAATTATAATTGTTATGAAATAAATACGTTATTTATTTCCTTTGCAATTTTGAGGATTCCCAAGGCCATTTGTCAAATTGTACTTTATTTACGTATATTTATTATATATTTTTTATGAATCTGTGCAAATGAAACTAAAACGTAATTAAATAAATATACGAAATAAATTAGCTGAGATCCATTACAAAACTAAAACGTACGCAATTATATTACGTGCGATTAATTACAAACAAGTTTAATTAAACTATAAAACAAAGTACCAAGTAAATAATAGTAAAGTTTCAACACTTATTCTTACTTCAATTCACAATTTCTTCAAAAAGTTATTGCAGTCCTCTCAAGCTACAAAAAAGCCAACAAAACCTCAAAGACACGGAGTTTGCAAGTTTCAGCCGTTACCCACACTAAAAACATGATCAAGTTGATCCTTCATACGGACATGGGCATTATTCTTTGCCAGCAGTTATTATTTACTTTCTTTCAACTTGCATAATTTAATAAAAGAACTAACTTTCATATAGGCATTATTTTCCAAAGTTAAACATTTCCATATTTTATATCTGGGACAGTTATGAATAGGTCTCTAAGTTCTGGTCGTTTTATTAACTCTGCTATGTTCATAAATATATATTTTTCATATGTATCCCTTAATTTAAATTATTAAAATATTCATACTAATGCTGAAAACTATGAAGAATTCAGTAGTGTCGTATTCTTCTTCTTCAATGGCGCTACAGCCCTAATCGAGCCGCAGTTTCTACACTGCCGTACTGCCTGTGCCCGTAGTCGATGTTACTTTAAGGCATATGTATAAGTGACTAGCTTATAGCGCCCGAGTATGATTACTACAAGTAACTGTATTTTTTATATAACGACAAATCATACTTTGTCGACAGGCGGATTCGAACTGACGAACCTTGGTTCGGGTGACGTCACAGTATGTTAAGAGATGTGCATTAACACGCTCCACCACCGCGCCTGTAGTATCGTATTAGTATTTAGTTTAATGAATAAAATGAGATGAAATTTGAAAAACCCATTACTCCGTTATGGGTAATGGGTATCAAGTCGGTTTGTGGATCCTAAGAATCCTGGTTCGATCCTCAACAGTCGACAAAACATTTTCACCAATTAAAAATTACTCCTGTGGCTCCTTCACAAGTAACATCTTCACGCGCTTAAATATATCACTTACAGAGATCTGCTTCGGCAGAGTGCTACATCCAGTATTGGGTAAAAGGTGTGATGATATATTTATTTATATTTAATAAAAAATTTGAAAAAGTTATTTTTGCGAAAGCTACGTACCTACATCTCAAAAATTAAATGAGATTTGAAGACACGCTTATAACAGCATTCAGTTTATCGTGCTTTAGTTGACTTATACTAGTTATTTATGTAACATGTGTGTAAAGTGTTACAATTTTAAACAAGTCGAAAGTTGACATTAGTAATGTAAATCGACGAGTTTGTAAAAGAAATTTAAACACACGAGTTGTAAATAATATTTTATCTACGACCGAAAATATCAGCAAAAATATCTGGCATAAGTTTCATTCTTCGTCCTTGAATACTTTACAACACGCATGGAATGGTACTCATTTCGCACGAGTATACAAGTTTGCATAAGCCGGAGAGTGAGAAATGGACATTCCATACAAGTTATATTCTATGCTTTTTCTATGAATACGATATTATTGCCATATTAATATCTATTTTTAAAATAAGTTTGTCCGGAATTCACTATTCCACTATACCAATCCTAAATTAGTAACCTAACAACGTGAGATGTGATATTTATATCTCACATTACGCGTATTCCATTTGCCATTTGGATCAGATCTAACTTACATTTACTGAACCAGATCACTAATTTATTTCGCTGGATTACTTCGCTGACTTTATTTCCTGTTCTAGAATTACAGATTCTAATTTACTTTGAAGTAATTCACTCCAATAAGTGCATCAGTTTGCTTCATTCAGTTCATTTAGTCAAGTTGTCTAATTTATCTGAACTGATTTAAGTGAACCAAGTGACAAATGGAATACAGCTCTTGTCTACGGCAATCGTGAGATATGAAAATTTGTAATATGTATTTGTGTACCTAAAGCAGAAAATAGTCTCTTGCCAAAAGCAACAACCATGCAAGAGCAATAAGTACACTTTATGCTCGAGGTATACACAATATTTTTTCTACGGCCATTTAAAAACGTTTGAAAAAGAATTTAAACACAGTTTTTCTGTTCAGAAATTCGGGCGACAATTTTCATGTATCCATAGATTCGATGATACACTCTTACATTTTCTGATTTTAACTGACAACTGGAAAAAACTATTTTCTCCTCGGTCGTAGAAGAAAATTATTATATTTTCGTAACAGCGACAAGCATACAATCAGTAGCAATCTTATAGTCGTAGAACAAATGAATTCTTATTTTATTGAGACAATCGAGGAAACCACGGTAATCAATGTATCTTGTAATTATAAGTAAAATTCTACTTACATGGTCCTAGATAACACATTTTTTTTGTGTACATAATGGAAAACAGACCTATTCTTAGTTACAAATCAACATAGTAACATGCGATTTTATTCGTTAAAAGTACCAGCAGCAGGTTGATTGTCACTGCCAAGAATAGATCTAAAATAGCTTGACTTGAGGCTGCAATTATCTCTGGAGGTGTACATGATAAAGTAGAATCACTCATTATAGTATTCAAATCTTGAATAAATATTGTTTATAACACGTGTCGAAAAAGATTACGTGCACGCTATATTAAATTTTCTGTCAAAAATTAAAATGTTCTATTTATAAGTCAATTCAAATACATTTAATTCATTATCGTTATGATGTATCTATATATCTTGCTTAGTTTTTGAGATATACATCCTTATTTTGTAACACAGATTGCAAGTATAACAATTGCTAACATGATATTTTAATAGCAACCGTTCTAACAACCATTGTTGTTTGGGGTCTTGGCATTTGCTTTACTTAGCAATTTGTGTTACAGAATAAGGGTGTTTGTATCCGGAAAAGTTATAGTAGTGTGCGAATTAATGTGAACATGAATGTTTTCGTTCAAGAATACGTTTATTAGCTATGAAATGAGTATAATTGGTAATTAAATAAACATAAATTATCATTTCAATAAGATATATGGCCTTTGGCTTAATTAACTTGACGTTTTAGTATCGAATTAATGAGATTCATCAAGATTTTCTCGTTCCGGAACTATATTTGAATTAATGTTTCAATCATCTTAGTTTTAGTTGTGCAATACATTTTCTTAATCCTGAAGGTACATATAGCCCACAAGTTTTCTATAGAATTTAAATCCGGTGAGTTCCCTGGCCATTCCAGGCAAGTGATCTTGTCTGTAAAATATTTCTTCATAATTTTCGATGTATAGCATGAAGTTGAACCTTACTGCAAAACTGTTTCACGTTTAGCTTAAAAATTTCCAGCACTCAGCCAGTCTACTTACCAGTAATTTCTTGTCATTTTTACAATTCATCATCCATTCAATTGGTACAAAAAAATCCGGTCTTCATTAAGAAAAAACAGCCCCAGAACATCTTCTTGAGAAAAAATGGAAGTACTTCATTGTTCACATTAATTCGCACACTATTGTATATTTTCCCAACTTTACACAGTTTTGTACAAGAGTTATTTAAAAAAAAATATTCTGCAAAAAAAATGGATTTCAATGGTGAAGTTACCAGATCTGTATCTAGTGTACTTTTGCGCTTTTTAATATATATATATATATATATATATATATATATATATATATATATATATATATATATATATATATATATATATATATATATATATATATAGTTAGAAGATGGGGTGGCTAGCTCAGTGGTATGAAGTCGGCCTGCGGATCCTGAGAACCCTGGTTCGATTCCCACAGGCGACAAACATACCTGTACATATATACATACATATCTTCACGCTATATCCCATCAAATGGGATAGCACGAACCCTAAAATCACTTATAAAACATTCACTCATAACATTCATCAAATAATCAGCCCCCGTCAAACATTATCATACAAACACACCACCCTCACTTCAACCACATTCATAAATCCCTCCATATAAACTCATTTATTTATCACACTCGAAATCATTCTTACATAACAAACCCTCAATCACATCCATCCAATCACTCCTATTCACTTATCAGTCATCTTCTTTCTTCAATGTACAAACAATTTTTATAATTTCAAAAGCTACCCCTGTGGCACCTCCACCACTAACATCTTTGGGGGCCGTGATTTGACGACTGGTAACCGCACTTCACGCGCAAAATATATCACTTACCGAGATCTGCTTCGGCAGAATGCCACACCTAGTAATGGGTAGAAGGCGTGATGATATATTTATTTTTTTAATTTTAGTTAGAAGATTTAAACGGTTTAAATTTGAGAAATTATATCACGCTAATATTTGACGGCTGCTGGTTGCATTTCACGGTCAACAATCATGAATACAATCCTTCAGATATGTTAAAACAGTTCATTACATTCAGAATTTCCTCTTTGATCACATTCAATATTACTGCTATTCTCGAATTCTTCTCATAAAATCGTCTGTAGTTTTATAGTCATATTCTAAGTTCTCTACCTGAAATGTCAAGGTACGATTACGAGTAATACTCCTTGAAACGCAGCTATGACTGTGAGTGTGTACAAATAGTTACGCACTTCATCCTGCGCCGGCGTTCTTTGTTTGTCAACCAGAAGACGTGATCGAAGGCTCGAAGGACCAGTCTACGACCCAGATCGGCACGTGCGCTAAACGGCCTACAAATTACGACCGTAGAAATAGGGTGGTAAATGGGGAGATAAAGATATAAAAATGGGATATTTAACATGATTTTTTTTACAAGTAGATGATTTTAATTTTAATTTAAATGGTTTCAATTTGTCGAAATACACAGGATGTTTCTGTACTTGTGGGTCAAACTTTAAGGGTAGATATGATATGATATACTGTTCACGGAACAAATAGATTTTTTTTTTAAATTCGTAGAATTTATTTCAATATATCTTAAGACAACATTTTTTTGTCCCATTGTACTAGCTATTCTGAATAAATCAATAATCAAATAAAATGATGAACGCTGCAAGTAATCATTATATGATGTATACAAAATAAAGTGATATTCTAGTATTTATAATTATAATTTAATTATTAATATATTAGAAATAACTGTCAAACCAGGAGACCGATTCTAATTCGTAGCAACCAGCTGTAGCGACTGGCTTGACGACATTTATTGTCGCTACCTACAGTGTAGCCACCTTGTGGGATAAAATGTAACTTACGTTTGACGTCATTATTGGCGACTAGACATTTTGCCATGTTTTGAAAAGTTATTTTAATAAATAATACTAAATATAGAAACACAATTACGATTTCAACCAACAAAGTGGACTTGTTAATAACAATCACAAAAAGCGGCAACAAGTTATTCATAAATACCACTCTAAAATATATAGTAGAAAATAAATTCCCTAGAAATTTAACTAAATCGCCTGACGTCATCAAAAATACGTCATTCAACTAAATATTTGGTTGCTACGAAATAGAATCAGTCTCCAGTGTTACTAAAAATGTTTACTTAAGGTAAACCACCCTTAATTTTGCGAATTTTGAAAAAAAATCTGTTTGTTCTATAATCAATATGTCATATTATAAATAGAAACATCTTGTATACGACATATCAATAAACTAAGTATGTTTTTGTTTTGATACCACAAACTCTCGTTTATGAAACGAAAACGTAGTCAAATATGTTACAACTATTACAAGGAATCTTACAAGGAAACTTGAGTGCGACCATAGAGCTAAAACTGCTCGTCTAATTTTAATTTTAAAGATCTTTGCCGGTTTATGCAGGTCCCACGAAAACTGCATCATAGACGAAAACACAGGAAATAAGTTTTATGCTGCAACTGTTTCATCGTCAACTTTACAGCAGGGTTTCTCAATCTTTTTTCATAAGCGGCCCATTATTTTATATCAGTTTTTGCCTCCCTCTCCCACTTAAATTCTTATGTATACGATAATATTGTAAATATTATACTGCTTGAATTTTGGGGCGATGTTGACGATGATTTTTCTGTATGTAATTTTTCAGCATTTTTGTCATTTAAAACATTTTATTCTTATGAAGTCGATTTTTCTGCAGTGACTGACTTAAAAATAAAATATAGAAAGAAAAAGAGAAGGATAAAACCTCCAAAAGACAGGTCCAAGACCAAGGAAGATATTAATTTTTTTACTCACGGCTGTTTAGGTTTCATTCGAATGAAATTGTTTGTTTCAAATTTATTATTTTATTTTTAGAATGTATTTTATGTTTTTGTGTTATCTTTTGTTCCAATAAATAATTGTAATAAATGCTTTTGTTGCTTTGAAAGCTTTTGGAGCTTTTCTTTTGATTTCTACTTTATTTCGCGCACCTGCTTTAGATATTTCGCACTCCATAAGTTCAGAAACACTGCTTTAAGGGAAAAAGTTTCATACAAAAGTTATAGAGCATCTAAATAAATTTAGATATTTCATTTGCCCAATTTAGTTACTATTAAAATTAAGTTTAAAATAGTATGTATGTGACAGATAAAAGTTATATATTTGTTTGCATTTGTTCCAGTTTCTTGACTAATTAACTTTAGCAGTAATGAAATAAGTGAAATGAAATGTGTGAATTAATTTAAATACAGAAATTAATTCTCTACTGCTATTATTTCAAATCTTTCCTTGTAGTCAAGGAAGCAATGGTAGTAGAAAATCCATTTTGGTGGCAGAGTTTTGTGAGACACCTGTATATTTAAGGAACGTATTCTTATGGAGATTTTCATCGATCGATTTTAGTAAAACTTCAAGCTTATGACTTTATTATCTGTACTAATAACATAACGTAGTTAATGGTTCTTTTTACTTTCTTATACACAGTATAAGGAAGTATTGGAATCGTGAAAAAAATCGTTGACGAGATTTTCGCGGAAATACGTGTTTTGAGGTCCACTGAATCCGTTTTGATCATTTTCTCAATGATGTCTGTATGTGTGTGTGTGTGGATGGTTGGATGGATGGATGTGTGTCTTAGTGTGCAATATCTCATGAACGAGATAAGATTTGTTAACGAAACTTGGTAATTATAAGTTACATGAAAATATGAAGAGCTGAATTGATGTTGAATGAAATTGCAAAACCAGAAGAGGAAGTTTACTGGACACACAAAACAATAAATTCCATTTATTTCAAAAATGGAATCAGTTACGAAAAAAAGTTTCAAATGAAAGATGTTAGCAAAAATATTTGGAACATAAAATGTTACTTGCAATTTTCCTGCATATGCGTCTAAATTTGAGAAAAACTAATTTTTATATTTAATAATATACCTATTTCAATTATCATAGTAGCAATAGAAACAAAAAACATAGATTTTAATTTTCGCTTTATCTAGTTATTTATTTCTTTTTTCGGAAAAACAAATACATCATTAAAATGGTCAACTAATTTGGCAACTTTACCTCAATTTAATCGACTTCGTATCACACGGTTCTTGAGATACCAAGGGTTATGCTCGAAAAAAGGACTTCCTGTATATGCCACATCAGTAAAGTTAGACATGAAGTAGTCAATATTACTAAAAAATTATACGTAAACAAATTTGATATTTATATGTTTCAAACAGATAAATGCTGAATTACTGAAAATCTAAATTACAGGTTTAATAATATTATATATTCTAAATATTGAATATGCTGTGTATAAGGAAGTTGTGTGGTGCCCATACCAGATTTTTTTATTTTAATGTTCATGTATTTCGTAAATGGTAGGGTTCATCACAAAACTATAATAACTAAAATGAAAATGATTCAGAACAAGTTTTACTTGAAACATTATTTGAATTCAATTGTTATAAAGTAAAGTTTCCAGCGTAATTTTAATGTGGTGAAAATTGTTTCCGGCTGTGGGTATCAAACAGAGATTCTTAAATCCACAGGCCGACTCGATACCACGGAGCCATCTACCCCATAAAATGAAATAAATCAGTCAAATAAAATGATAAATGATCTGTTCTAGTAAATGTAGATTCGATCTGATCCAAATGGGAAATGAAAATGTTTTCTTGAGATATAAAATACAAAATGAGTAAAAAAATAAAAATAAATAAATATATCATCACGCCTTCTACTCATTACTGAGTGTGGCACTCTGCCAAAGCAAATCTCGGTAAATTATATATTTTGCGCGTGAAGTTCAGTTACCAGTCGTCAAATCACGGCCCCCAAAGATGTTAGTGGTGGAGGAGCCACAGGGGTAGCTTTTGAAATTATGAAAATTGTTTGTCGCCTGTGGGACCAGGGTTCTCAGGATCCACAGGCCGACTTCATACCACTGAGCTAGCCACCCCAAAATGAGTAACATATGTATAAATTCAAAGACACATCTTTATCAAATCATTGTGTCTGCTCTGTCCAATTTTTATGAAATTAGATATAAGACAAAACTTTCTAATACCCACCACCTCCACTGACGTCTCTAATACGTAAACAACACCCAGCTTACAGCATCTACCTTCGCCATTTTGCATCTTCAAACTCTCTCGCAACAGAGAACGAAGTCCTCCGTTTGCGTTGCCTCTTAACTCGCTAATTACTAGCAAGCACCTCTCTGCTTACTTACTTAACTTCGTGCAACCCTCCTTGTAGGGCTGCGCTATGCCGGGAGACGTAAAGTGGAGCGATCGGAAGATGAAGGAATCGCAATCATTGATGTTGCAAATTAGAATTAGGTTATGTTGATTGCCTTGCAATGGAATAAAGCAATGATAAGCATTATTGCGTAATTACTGATATTAGTTATTGGGGTAATTATGATATTTTGAGACAAATATAATAAGGGTGATTGCTGTATTATGTTTAGATAATTTTCACCCTTAATATAGGACTGCAAGATAATGAATTGGCTCACTTACATATCATATCACTGCTAATAAAAGAACGTAATTAATTGAAAAGAACAAACTGATTGGCCTAGAAAGGTAGATAATATAGCAAGCCGATCTAATTAGCAAATTTATATGAGAACAAAATGAGAGGAGTGAGTCAGTCAAAAAAATAAGTGATTTGGTTCCTACCAGGCAGCGGAAAGTTATATAGGTAACCATGGGACTGTGTTTATAGTTAGACTTCCACCTAAGGAATGGCGCTAATAGTCTTTATGTGAAGACATTCATTTTACATAACTACAATCACAGATCATAATATACTACTATAGATAAGAAACTGCCATGTTACGCACTGGGACTGTATTTTGCGCCATCTGAGTAGTGGAAGTCTAACTAATGTCATGTATTTAGGCAACCCGATAAGCATATTTAGGCAGCTTGTCACATTTATTATTATTTTATATTTATTTAATCTACATAAAATAGAAATTCATTATTAAAATATTCTCCTGTATACAATTTATTTATAATTTGAACTGTTTGAATCGCAGTGTTATCCAACTCTTGTGAACTTGAAAATATATTATGACTTCCTCATCTAAATATTATTTATTATATGATAACTTACTTACCAGTAGCAGTGTAGTTTTTTACACACCAATTGATATTAGTTGGGGACATTATTTATATGAAATTATTTCACAAATAAAAATTTATTAGATACTAGCTATTACCCGCGACTTCGTTCGCGTGGTCTACAATTTAATGCGAGTACCCGGCATGCGTTGCATTGCAACTCAAAGAAAGTGTTTGTGTACAGCTGTCCATGTGAGAAGCATGGATTTTCCAAATTTAGTCCATACACTTGTAGCGATTGTTCCTGTGCTTTGTTGATGGTCATTGCAAATGCGAGTTGTACCGGAAACTGCAGACGTCTGAATTCGAATGGCATGGCACTGAAGCTTTATTATAACTATATGTTAAGATTGGTTCTCGTTTGTACCTATACCAAATTTGAATCGAATCAGTGCAGCACTTTTCAAGATTGCTAGCGGCCATTTTGTTTCAAGATGCCAGACTGGAGATTTATTATACCTATACGGGTATGTTAAGATTGGTTCCCGTCTATGCTTATACCAAATTTTAATCGAATTAGTGCAGCACTTTTCAAGATATCTAGTGGCCATTTTGTTTTAAGATGGCGGACTGAAGCTTTATTATACCTTTACAGGCAATCGTAGCTCAGTGGATAAAAGCGAGGTAAAACTTGCGTTTCTTAATTAGCAAGCAAGAGGTCGTGCGTTCAAATCTCACTGACTTCTACTTATATCAAAAAAATTCGATTGTGTCTAATTGGGATTTACTACCTGTAGTGCAGAGTAACAAATAAATAAATAAATGTTAAGATTGGTTCCCGTCTATGTCTATACCAAATTTGAATCGGTTCAGTGCAGTAATTTTCAGGATAGCTAGCGGCCATTTTGTTTCAAGATGGCGGACTGAAGCTTTATTATACCTATAAGTTAAGATTGGGTCTCGTCTATGTCTATACTAAATTTGAATCGAATCAGTACAATACTTTTCAGGATAGCTAGCAGCCATTTTGTTTCATGATGGCGGACTGAAGCTTTATTATACATATATGTTAATATTGGTTTCCGTCTATGCTTAAATTAAATTTTAATCGAATCAGTGCAGTACTTTTCAAGATAGCTAGCGGCCATTTTGTTTCCAGATGGCGGACTAAGGCTTTATTATACCTATGTGTTAATATTGGTTCTCGTCTATACTTATACCAAATTTTAATCGAATCAGTGCAGTACTTTTCAAGATAGTTAGCGGCCATTTTGTTTCAAGATGGCGTACTGAAGCTTTATTATACCTATATGTTAAGATTGGTTCCTGTCTATATCTATACCAAATTTGAATCGAATCAGTGCAGTACTTTTCAAGATAGCCAGCGGCCATTTTGTTTCAAGATGGCGGATTGGACTTTTTCTAAGTCAGAAACCTTCGCGGGCGTGAGCACAACAACTATACAAAGTTTCATCGCAATCGGATGAATTATATAGGAACGCATAAGGAACAAACAAACAAACAAACAAACATTAATTTTTATATATATAGATTTGACAGATTAAAAAATTTGAAATATATACAAATGACAACTACAGGAACAATCTAGTAACCAATGATTGCCGATATTGCAATTATCTAAAATGGATGTCTTCACAGAAAGACTATTAGCGCCATTCCTTAGGTGGAAGTCTAACTATAAACACAGTCCCATGGTTACCTATATAACTTTCCGCTGCCTGACTACAATATTGGCAATCATTGGTAACTAGATTGTTTCTGTAGTTGTCATTTGTATACATTTCAAATTTTTTAATCTGTCAAATATCCAATTAATTTTTATTTGTGAACTAATTTCATATCAATAATGTCATCAAATAATATCAATTGTTGCGTAAAAAACTGCACTGCTACTGGTAAGTAAGTGATCATATATTAAATAATATTTAGATGAGAAAATCATAATATATTTTCAAGTTAACAAAAGTTGGATAAAACTGCGATTGAAACAATTGAAATTATAA
The DNA here is from genome assembly GCA_911728475.2 of Pterostichus madidus. Lineage (NCBI taxonomy): Eukaryota > Metazoa > Arthropoda > Insecta > Coleoptera > Carabidae > Pterostichus > Pterostichus madidus. The sequence continues at coordinate 21,217,566 of OU452307.1, forward strand.
ATAAATTGTATACAGGAGAATATTTTAATAAATATTTATATTGTAACAATGAATTTTTATTTTATGTAGTTTAAATAAATATAAAATAATAATAAAAATTACAAGCTGCCTAAATATGCATATCGGGTTGCTTATATACGTGACTTTAGTTAGACTTCTACTACTCAGATGGCGCAAAATACAGTCCCAGTGCGTAACATGGCAGTTTCTTATCTATAAAAGTATATTATGATCTGTGGTTCCATGAGTATAAGCACAAACAAAACATCTAACTAAATGTGTTCGAATGGCAACGTTTTTTATCAATGATATTTGTAGTTCTGGACGAGTCTGTATTGCAGCGCTAATGTCGGTTATTAATTAATAAACGATAAATGGAGTAGATGGCTCAGTGGTATCGAGTCGGCCTGTGGATCCTGAGAACCCTGGTTTGATTCCTGCAGCCGACAAACATTTTCACCACATTAAAATTACCCCTGTGGCTCCTCACCTACATAAATATATTACTTACGGAGATCTGCTTCGGCGGAGTGCCACACCCAATAATGCGTGAAAAGTGTGATCATATATTTATTTTATTTTTTATTTATAGTAGTAAATGAAGCTCCATGTATTTAAAATTAATTTTGAATTGTGAATTAATTCCTTTTAAAATGAATTGTACATAGTAAAGTTATAATTTCTTTATTTTTAGTGTCTTAATTCCATGTCTGCAATACAGAGAGTATAAATAAGAATAATTAATGACATTGACATGTGAATATAGTGCAACATTAGCTGTATTCCATTTGTCACTGGGTTTACTTAAATCAGTTGAGATAAATTAGACAACATGACTAAATGAATTGAATTACGCAAACTAATGCACTTATTAGGATGAATTACTTCAAAGTAAATTAGAATCAGTAATTTTAGTACTGCAAATAAAGTCGGCGAAGTAATCTAGCGAAATAAATAAATGATCTGGATCAGTAAATATAAGTTAGATCTGATCCAAATGGCAAATAGAATACACCTAATGTAGTAGTCGTATGTTGAACTGTCAGTACAATGGCGGGAGTGATATGCTGAAAACCTTTTAAATTATTAATGTTTAAAAGGTTTTTGGAAAAACATTTATCCAGTACGTACAATTTCGTTTAAATTTTCAGGAGATGTCTACATTATTATTATTATTAGTTTTCTAATCGTTAATAAATTAATAATTTGGATACACACAATGTACTTGTAATTTAATATGTTTGTGGGATATATGTAACTCATTTAAATCTTCAACATTTCTTAAGAAAACATAATTTTCTTTTATTGTAGATTCCCTTTGATGTTGTGATTACATTTAATTTATTCTAATGTAAATCATTCCTTGATAACAGATTAGATGATGGACTTGAGAATCTAAACACATCAAAATTAACTTATGTTGCTGCTTGTCCATTAACTGGTTTGTTGATTACAGTTGGTAACCGCACTTTACAAACAAAAATAAATAATTTATCAAAATCTGTTATAGCAGAGCTGCAACATGCAAAAATGGATAAAATTCGCAATGAAATATTTATATATTCTATCTTTTTATGAATACATATAGTCCTCAATTAGATTGATTCCTCGCCGCCACTGTCTCCTGGCCGACTTCGATCCCTGCGAAGCCTGTAAACTCCGATACGCCGCCGTGTAACTTAATACGGTCGGGAATTTCTTATTAAATCGGATATTTCTTATTTCTTCTGCCGTTCGGCATATCCCTTAGCCGATGATTCTTATTTAACAGCGTTACGGATAATTTTATTTCAAAACTCGACGTGGACGACGTTCTGATCGCTCGCGAAAGATTTTTATTAAATTGTTTCAGACAGCATCTCTTATTCTTCAAGCTCTGTTTACATTTTGCGCGGAATGCTGTAGAATAAACACCGCGGGAGACCGACCGACTCGTTTCGTTGTTAGAAAAATATTTTTTCGCAAACACCGCCGATCGGGACGACTCTGTGTACAAATGACTCTTTCGGTTTCATTTCGCGGAGTGAAGTTGCACTGAGAATTGTTTTCTTCCTACTCTGTTTGCGGATGAACAACTGACTGCAGAATCAAATTGTGTGCACAAATTTAGCCTATTATTTTAAGTTACTCCGCAATGTTTGTTTACATATTTGCTGTTTATTCAAAGGAAGAAAGTAGAATAATTTTTTTTAATATATCTGATTTTTCTACTAGCAACAAGCAGACAATACAAAGTGATCAAAAGGAATTGTTACAGTTGGCAATAAAAAAATATACTTGAAATTGGTAAGCCTGATACATAAATTCATTTCCTGTTGTTGACAGTGACATTTAAAATTTAAATTTGAGTACATTTATTATTACATTTATTTCTAAAGTATTTCTATTATTTAAGACTCCTGACATAACCTATTTGTATTTATTAGAAATGTCAAATAGCATTTCCACCTTTACCTGGCGTTATGCCAACTGTGGAATAAAAAGATCTCCGGAATTGTATTGCCAACTGTAACACTTCCTTTCGATCACTCTGTATTACTAAAAGAAGTCATAGTTCAGTAGAAACAATTTGCATTTACTAAACAAGAGTATCCATATCTTAAGATCGTCGAATAACTGAGTGAGGATAATTTTGGAATTTTTATTTTTTTTTTAATTTGTAATGATAATATAAATGCCTTCAATTTCATTATAAAATATATTCATGACAACTGTGATTTTTGTCGCTGTCAAAATATTTTTATTTTATACATTTTTAAGTTATTTTGCGTCTATTGTTATTATATTTTACATGAATTTTTTTTTTTAAATACAGATTTTATTATGTAAACAAATTTTAAATATCTATAACATCCGGCAGTATGATGGTGTATAGTGAATATCAAAATGTTTGCAAAATTAACCTGCGTTACCCCTAACATGTATAGTTACTTATTTACCAAGGTGAGATTACCAAATTTGTTTATTTAATTTATGTATTTTAAATTTCATGACGAAAATATTTTTAAAGATATTGTTAATTTGGTGCATTTTAAATTTTAAATAATTTTAAGTACTTACATAGGAAAAAAGTTTTCAAAACTTATATTTAATAATTAAAACAATTCCATATTTATGCTTTACTAAGGACCATTTTTTCAATGGCCGGTTTACTCTCGATTTGTGTTAATCAGTTATTGAAAAATTGGCCCTTAATGTGTATATTTAAAAACAACGAAACGTCGAATTAAATAAAATTTACAGAACGTAAAGTAATAATTGGTTTAATTATAAAATATATTTATATGTACCTTTTTAAAATTATAATTAAGACAACTATCTTTTCATTTGAAATAATAAATCAAATTTGCATGTGGATTTTACTGCTCAATATGCTTAATATTTGAATTTGAAAGCGGTTTGCAAGGGTAAAAGAACAGAGAGGTATTCATAATTTTTTTTCCAATTACCAAATTTAAAACACAACAAATATAAAACGTAACTTATTTAAAATTATATAAAATAAAAATTCTTTATCAGGATTTTAAAATAAATAATTAGCACAAATTAGATATTAAAGTTCATAATAAAGTTATTATACACAATTGAATATTGAATAAAATGTTTATATTTATTTGCATTAAAAAATGCATACATAAATTAATAATTAACAATTATGCTTTTGTTTCCCAGTTTGTTACTGTAAATTTGATAATCCGCTTCTGGACACACACGTAGGAAAATATTTCGGCGTTTTGGGTTGCACGAAATTAAGAAGTCTAAAGCAATGAGCATTTAATTTAACACAAACAATAACACTAGTTGCATAAATCACTATTAAAGTTTGCATTCAATTGCCATTTTCATTTTGGATTTCATTTATAATAAGCAGAGATATAGATAAGTATATAATATAATATATTACTTTAAGAGAATGTTTAAAAGTAAATTGTTTGACATAATACAATTTATTTAAAATAGTAACTACCCGATATGCCGTAGGTTACAGGTTCGAATTCCACTCGGAATATGGATGTTTGTACGGTTTTTTTGGGATTAGGTAGTAAAAAATCTCTTAACTGAACATCTCCTTATGAATAGTCAATAAAGAGTAATTATAATAAACAACCACGAGTGAATACCACCATCACTAAAATCGATCGCCAGCAAATTATAGTATCCGAAACAGTATCGCCATTTGTCGGCATCTGGACGCGAACCCGCGAACTCACCGCACTTGGGAGACGAACACAAAACATAATTCACTCTGAATATTTTTACGAATTCATTCTCGGCGGAGCTGCAGCGGTTCCGGGCAGCGCCGTTACAGTGAGTTATGGAGCGAAGGGCGGAAAATTAAAAATTAAAACTGTGCGAGAACGAAAAAAAGTTTTTCAATCAAAATATTCTCAGGTTGGTTTATTGAAACGAATGGATTTTTGCCGGAACACGAGCAGTGTTTTGCAGCAGTGAAAACAGAACACGTCTTCGTTGGAATGTTGCAAAACAATTTGAGATTTGTTGGGAAAGACATTAGCGCACCTCGTGGTTTGCTCATCAACTAAGCTAACTCTTTCAAAGAATTATTTACACAGAAATGTTGCCACGTTATTTGCAATTTGTTTATTTTCTGTAAAGGTAATTCGGTTAATTTTCGCTAAAGAAATGACACTGCAAAGAGAAAAAACATGCCCGAGCTAAAAGCAGCATGAATTAAAAATATAAAGAGCCACAAACTTAATTTTCACAGCAGAAATAAATTTCAGATTTAGTTAGTGAACCTAGAAATAACAACTTAAGGCCACACATTAGTACATATCTATCTTAGGGCCGGTTTTTCAATCACTGATTAAAACCTCCGTTAAGTTAATCATGATTAATTTAATCAGGAGTGTAACCATGGTTAATTTTTCATTTGGGTTTTTCAAATCAGAAATGAAGTCTGATTAATAAAATTAAATTTAATCATGGTTAGTTAAGCTTAGGAATTTTTCGCTACAAGGGTGGTTTTAAAAAGTGGTCTTGACGAAACTGATGGGAATATCATACCATTTTAATTTGATAAAAACATTACAATTAAGTAGGCTTGCAATCTTTATTTGATTGTTTAACTGTCAATTTGACAAATAATATTCAAAATGAGTGCAAAAAGAGTGCGTAGTGCTAATTTTTCTCATGAAGAAAGTGAAAAACTAACAAATATAATTTAAAAATATGAAAACATTATTGAATGCAAGAAAAGCGATGCAATTTCTTTAAAAGAAAAGAGAAAATTTTAACGCATTTTAATGCAACTGTAGGAGGAAAATGAAGAAGTTTAAAAGAAATAAAATTAAGATATGACAATTTAAAACGACAAATAAAGAAAAAAAATAGTAAACCTAATATTTCGCCATTGACTCCCACGGAAGAAAATTGACATTCTATGATTTTATATATCAAATACGTTTCTGTAGAATGTTGAATTTCATCTTTGATAATTTCTTAAACGAAGTTCACACTTTGCTTTGTTAGACGGAATCTATCAAAAAATCTTTATCGTCCCATTTAAGAAAATAGTTCGGCCTTTCTCTTATATTATATTCTCTTTTCGTTTTTTTTTATATTGCTCACATATCAATTCTCATCGGAACTAACATCACATAAAATCTCCATATTTCACATGTAAAATATGACTGACAATGAAAGTTGAATTATCTGTCAAAACTCCGATTAGTAGTTTAATCAGCCAAAATCGGCCGATTAAATTATTGCCGGTTAGTGGAAAATTTTAATCATGATTAGAACTAATCGCTGAATGAAAAACTCAAAATTAAATTAATCAATGAGATTACCATAGTTACCGCTAACCAACATTTTAATCAGTAATTGAAAAACCGACCCTTAAATTACTAAAATAGGTTTATGCAAAAATTGTTGAAGTCGTCAAACGTTTCCTGTTTTGTCAAGATATAAAATTCTGAGTTTTGTGTGAAATGAAATAGAAATCAAAGAGCAAGTAGCCAAAGATGAAGTAGAAATTGAGTCAATTCGTGGATTCGAATCCATATTAGATTTTCTTTTATCCGGAGTTATTGGTCTGTCATGAAAATGTCGAGAAACAGAATGATGAAAATGAAGAAGTTATAAGAAATATCGACTGGACAAATGTCATAAAAAACTGATTTCTAAACCTCACATATTCGTATGGTTTGTGCTTGATTTTTATTACAAGAATATTCTTTTTAAAAAAGAAATTCTGCTGCCGCCACGTATCCAGTCATAAATTTAAAAAAAAGTGTTAGAAATGCCTGCAGATTTATTTTCAACAATATCTCGTGATCATTTTTTATTTTTATGAAATCATATTTTAGCTTTATAAGTTTCTCGTTCTTTAACATACGCTTCAATACCATTTCTTTTGACAAAGGTATACATAACACATTTCTCTCAAAAGCCATTTTGTTGAAATATGAATTTAACAAAAATAAACATTTTCATAACTTGAAAAATACTGCGAAATATAAAGCATTATTCAATGTATTTCTTCAAGACATTTCAACATTGCTATGATCAAACTTTAACAAAATTTTACAACATTCTGGAATGGATTGATATATAGCATATCAATAAACAACAATTAATATAATTTGTACAATTGAAGTTGCATTCACAGCTACTCAATTAGCAATTACAATTATCAGTTAGTCTTTAAGTAAATTAATGGTTCATGACATTTCTGAAGTAAAGAACGCAAATATTTATACATAATACAAACTATATAATCAAGGTAATAATAATCATCATATTAAAGAAATTAACATTAACTACGAACTTAATTCTGTAAATTTCTTGTTTTATTACAATAATTGTTCAGTAACAAGGATTGTATGCGCATCCGTAACAATTTAAAATAAAAATTTCTATTCTCTAAACTGACTTGTTATCTTGAAACATTGCATGACAAAAAAAAACGCAACTATCGTAACAAGAGAAATAATTATCTGTCAAAAAGTTGCTATTTCTATTTTGTAAATTTTCCACAAAATTATGTTTTACGGTACTAGCAGAACATAAATAAATTTCATAGGTGAAAATATATGCATAACTAAATTATTAATAATTTTAATTACCATCATTTGTTGGAAATCAAAGTTTACTAAACTTTGCCATATATACTCGTTTTTGATATTAATATATTATTATAAATTGATTAATAGTATATTACATAACAAGCATCGAAAGTGTAAAATGACCTGCGAGTGTACAAATGTGAAAAACGAGGCGCGCAGCGCCGAATGATTTAAGTATACGAGCACAGTTATCACACTTTTGAGCGAGTTATGTACACTATTTTTTAGACGACCACAAAATATTTCTAAAAAAAGTTTACAAGAGCAATGTTGTTACACTTTGACAGCTGATGCGTTTTTGTAGATAAGCGTTGACGTTTGACGTTTGAGGTTAGGTATTGTGATACCAACTGTACACACCGTAATGTCAAAATATTGAATAATGCAAACATTAATTTAAAAAAATAAGATTTATCTGTGCAAGTGTGTAAAAACCTGCCAAAACTTCGATTTAAATAATAATACAAATTCTTTTCCTTTATTTTATTATTTTCTTTCATCGAAACGGCATCTTTTGTCAATCAGTGGAACTTCAACTGATATGTTAGAAGTGTGCGTTATACTAACAAATCAGTGTATGTTATTTTCAACTCGTAGTGGTTTATGATGTTGTTATGGTTACTTTCATAAGTGGTCGTCTGAAAATGTTTTTTGTTTGTATTTCCAAGTTTTTGTTTTTGTTTTGTTGTTATATTTGTCAAGACTGTCACTAGTTGAGTTCTTGAGTTTGATCTTGTAATTGGGCTTTTGCCTGTTTTGATTTTTCTTCTTCTTTAAATAAATTATTTTTATTTTGGTCATTTAAATCAAATTTTAATTCAGAGAGTAAACTTCGACTCACGCCTTAATTTATATCCGGAATCAGTATTCTAAGCAAATGAGCAGGTGACCACAGATTCTCTAATAAAATATTCAATGAAATTATGCAAACTGAAAAAAAAAAACTTTATGCTGTATAATTAACACCAAATGATAGACTTTGAATCGAATACCAGAGACAAAGTATTAATCAACTACTTCTTAAACAGAAATAATTTTTGAAAAAGCTATGAGCGATCGCCGGGATTTGAACCCAGAACCTTTACTTGCATGGAGACTGCTCTTACCAATTGAGCTACAAACACTAGGCGAATAATCATGCTTTTTCGTGCAATTTGTAGTTGAAGAAATTTGTAAAGTGACATGGGTTGCGGCAATTCGTTACAACTAACAACCTAGATTACAGCAATAATTTCTTGATCATTTAGGAAAAAAATGACCATCACGTGTCAATATCCGTTAAACGCAACATAAGAGACCTCATTTCTTCATATTTTAATTTTTTTCCACAATTTATAATTTATTTAGTTTTATTTTACAAACATTTCATTTAATTCTTTTTTTTTTTTTATTTAAGATTAAAGACTCTTCGACAACTCGGTCATTTGAGTCTCGGTACATTAATCATACAAGCATACGTATACAGTGCGTGTTATATAGTATTGTACAGTTCAGTGTCTTTAAGAAATCTGATCATGTTCCTTATGTGGTCTTCTTTGTTGGATAACGCTTCGGTGATGCTGTTGGGGATGTGGTGTTGTGTTCTCCATCTGTTATATTTGGGGCAGTGTTCTATTATGTGTTGTACTGTTAGGTTGGTGTTGCAAGTGTCACATTGTTTTGGGTCTGTCTTTGTAAATAGGTGGCTGTGTGTTATTTTGGTGTGTCCAATTCGTAGTCTGGATATTAATACTTGTTCCTTCCTGGTTCCAGCTGCTTCGTTTTTAATGGGTCTTAGTTTGTTATTTGTTATTTGTGACCAGTGATTTTTCCATATTGCTTCACCTTGTTTTTTTATGTGTTGTTTGGATTCTTCTTTGGTTATGGGGATAGTTGTTATGGTGTGTAATATTGTGGCTTCTTTTGCAGCGCTGTCTGCAGCTTCATTTCCAGTAATGCCGGTGTGAGAAGGAACCCACAGGAATATGATGGTGTTGTTACGACTTGTTAATAGGAGTAATTGGTCCCGGATGTTGTTGATTATTGGGTGGGTGGGATAGATATTTTGGATGCTTAGTAATGTACTAAGGGAGTCTGTACATATGATGTGAGGGGTTTGGGGGGAGTGTAGTATAATGAATTGTAGTGCTTCGTGGATTGCGAACAGTTCAGCGGTGAAAATATTTGCTGTCTGTGGTAGATGGTATTTGAAACTTCTTTCTTCTGTGACGAAGGCAGCTCCAGTGTTGTTGTTATTGCATGATGCGTCAGTGTAGATAATTTTGTGTTGGCTGTTGTCCTGTCGTATTTTGTTAAAAAGTTTTTTGTATAGTTCTGGGTTAGTGCTCTCTTTTGGATGTGTTGATAGGGACGTGTTGAAAATGTGATTTATTTGTTGCCAAGGGGGGTTTTCTGGAGGGCTTTGGGGCAAGGTTTCAGTGATTGTGAGGTTCAGATGTTCAATGATTTTGGATATGTGATTTTGTAAGGGAGTTGGTGTGGTGTCCGGAGGGATAACTTGTGTTATGTGTTTGTATGTTGGGTGGGTTTTGTTCTGCATTATCCTTATTACGTAGTTCATTGTTAGTTGCTCTCTTCTAATTTGTAGTGGTGGTTCTCCAGCCTCTATCAGTATGCTCTCTACCGGGCTCGTGCGGAACGCTCCGATAATTATTCTTAATGCAGTTGATTGTATTGTATCTATTATCCTTATGTGCGTCTTTTTTGCTGTTGCGTATGCAATGCTACCGTAATCTAGTTTGGAGCGGATAATATTTCTATAGATACTCATTAAGGTGTCCCTGTCCGCGCCCCATTCATGGCTGGCTAGAACTTTAATTATATTTAGTCTTTTATTGCATTCAGTTTTGAGTTCTGTTAAGTGGTTTTTCCAAGTGAGCTTATTGTCTATTGTTACCCCCAGAAATTTTACTTTGTTCTTGAATCTTATGTTGATTTTGTGGATTTTGAGTTGTGGCTGGATGTTTATTTTCCGTAGTTTGGTGAAATGGATTTAATTCTTATAAATAAATATAAATAAATATATCATCACGCCTTCTACCCATTACTGGGTGTGGCACTCTGCCGAAGCAGATCTCGGTAAGTGATATATTTATGCGCGTGAAGTGCGGTTACCAGCCGTCAAATCACAGCCCCTAAAGATGTTAGTGGTGGGGGAGCCACAGGGGTAATTTTTTAAATTGGTGAAAATTTTTTGTCGGCTTTGGGGATCGAACCAGGGTTCTTAGGATCCACAGGCCGACTTGATACCACTGAGCCATTCAATTCTTATGAGTACAATTAATGTCTATTTTGTGGAATTAGATGCTAACATTATTTGACATAAAACAAACAGTCCATATTCATTGTATGTGCTAATTATAATTGCAAATTGGTTATCTATGAACGTAACTTTGTGCTATGATTTGAAAACGGATTTTTCTTTATTTATGTGTCAAATGAGTTATTTATCAGTTTATACTAGTATTTACAAATGGTTGCTTATTCGTATAAACGACTCCGGTGTAACAGTGCGAGAGACCAAAAACGAAGTCAACGAATAGTAAATAAATTTATCGTACTGAATTTGTGGATTAAATTAATGCAGAACAGTGAACCATTCTACTTTCCACCTTTGGTATTACTGTGAAAAGACAGCTAAGACATACTAAGTGGATTATACTAACTGTCAGTGTTCTGAAAGATCGTAAAATTTGTTAAATGACGATGAATGCTGCTCATGGCTCAACTGTTGTACAAAGACGAAAAGGTTTCTATCCTACAAAAGAGCCTATAACTGTGGTATAATTATGAGGGTTTATAATTAAGAAATCACAGACATAAATTACGTTTGAAGGAATGAAGACATGAAATTATTGTGCCACAAATTTAGTTATCTGTTTTAGGGTGCAAAATGGTATCTCATTTATTCCAGTGACAGAAGTAGATTTTAATAGATTATATCACAGATCATAATATACTACTATAGATAAGAAACTGCCATGTTACGCACTGGGACTGTATTTTGCGCCATCTGAGTAGTGGAAGTCTAACTAAAGTCCTGTATATAGGCAACCCGATATGCATATTAAGGTAGCTTGTAATTTTTATTATTTTATATTTATTTAAACTACATAAAATAAAAATTCATTATTGCAATACAAATATTTATTAAAATATTGTCCTGTATACAATTTATTGATAATTTGAACTGTTTCAATCACAGTTTTATCCGACTCTTAACTTGAAAATATATTATGATTTCCTAATCTAAATATTATTTATTATATGATCACTTACTTACCAGTAGCAGTGCAGTTTTTTACACAGCAATTAATATTAGTTGATGAGATTATTTACATATATGAAATTATTTCACAAATAAAAATTAATTTCATATTTTACAGATTAGAAAATTTGAAATATATACAAATGATAACTACAGGAATAATCTAGTAACTAATAATTGCCGATATTGTAGTTATCTAAAATGGATGTCTTCACATAAAGACTAGTAGCGCCATTCCTTAGGTGGAAGTCTAACTATAAACACAGTCCCATGGTTACCTATGTAACTTTCCGCTGCCTGGATTATATCATGATGAACACGAAAATGTGAAAATTATATTCGGAATCGGGTGGCAACTATAGATGACGCTAGTGTGAAGACGCCGATTTTAAGGGTGGTTGTTGACATATTTTTTACAGGCTAATTTTCAGTTTAAATTATAGACTCTGGTATAATTAAGTGATAAAAATGGTTGACCGAAGTTTTTGACGGTGATTCATGTGCGTAAGGCCGTTCAAATTGGGCAATTTTTATTGTGTCGTGTGACATATTTTTTACAGTCTGAAATTGGCTATACTTCTTCTTCATGATAAATACATGACAAAAAAGATATTGACAATTGCAATCTTCTTCTTACGGAAATCTGCTTCCTTCAAATCAATGTAATAGAAAGTTTATTTCTTCGCGTATCTTTTATTTGATGCATTTACTTCTAAAAAAATTAAGAAATTTAATTTGTATTTTTTCGAGTAAATACTGAAGAAATCAAATATAATTATCAGGCTATCTTTGACACATAACAAATAAAGTAAAAAAAAACATGAGATTTCAATTGCAAGGTCCCAGGTTCAATTCCTGGTGAAGATTAAATTTTTATTAATAATAGAATTTAATTTAGAAACATTTGGGAACGGAAACTTTACGAAAAGAAATTTAAAAAAAATTTAAAAAAATATATCATCACGTCTTCTGCCCATTACTGGGTATGATACTATGTCGAAGCAGATCTCGATAAGTGATATATTTTTGTACGTGAAATGCGATTACCAGCCGTCAAATCACGGCCCCCATAGATGTTAGTGGTGGGGGAGCCACTTGGTAGTTTTAAAATGGTGAAAATTGTTTGTCGCCTGTGGGAATCGAACCAGGGTTCTCAGGATCCACAGGCCGACTTGATACCACTGAGCTAGCTACCCCATATGAAAGTAAATGTATAATATAAATTAAAATGCAATAGTATTGTAATCCGATTCTTGCGTTTCAATTACAGGAACAATCAATAAAACAGTGAATAAAAACAAAACAATTAAAATAACAACAAATCCTCCAATAGAACTGAAATATATAATAGCTTATAGGCAATAACCTATAAGTTATAGGTGACATCAAAAAGCCAGTAAAACCGAAAAGCACGGAAATAAAACTTCGGGTGTTAGGCATCAGAGTGTCCATGACCGCATGGTCGGTTTATCTCAACGTCTGTTTGAGTTCGGGCATGATTGACGGCTCCGGGAATGTTTACAAGGATATAAAATGTCGTGTAGGACACGCCATGTTCTCTACTGTCGTCCGAGAGGAAGACATTGATAGTGGTACTTATCAACGAAAGGAAAGACTTTGAATTTAAGGACCGTCCTTCGATATTTTCAAACGACATGAAGACTTGATTTGATAAGATTCATTGTACGACTTTTATTTAATTTATTTTAAAAGTACTTAATTTGCAGTTATTTACACTAAGTAGCTTGTCCTACATTTGACAACTGATATTTGTTTAGCACAATAAAAATGAAACTTACTCAGTTAGGGTTTTGAACTTTAGTTTGAACTTTTATTCATATTAATTCATATCAAAAAGGTAAATTAATTAGTGAAAATAAATCTTCGTATTCAAAAATGTTCAAATCACGATTCTATATGCGGCACAACAATCAATTTTGAAAATATAAAGATTATTAACGTTCATCTGTTATATATGAAACTTTTGTATACTTAACGATTTACGAATATAATAAATATCAAAAATAATTTAAAAAGTATTAAAATGAATATCTAGTCCGGATGTCGCAAGAATTGTGCTAAATCTTGGCAAAAATAGTATAGTCTCTTATACTCAGTTTTACAAGTGTAGATATAAAAAATAATTATAGATTTCTATTTCTGAACAAGTGTTATACATCAGAGATATTTGTACGTATGTATTTGGAATTAATTTAGTATTCTCGTTTTTTTATTTATTTGTTATGCTATGCAATAGAAAATTAATCCTAATTACAATACAGAGGACCTGTCGTTTCTAGTGGAATCCGTACAACTGGGGGGAAAAATGCTTGAATTAACAAGTGTTTGCTTGTATTAATAAAAGTTAAACAATTATGAAAATTAAAAAAAACTTACCATCCTTTGAAAAAGAACAATCTTTGAACTAGTAGCTAGTAGACTTACCTATAACAAAAATATAAATATTAGTTTTATACAAATGGGGTAGCTAGCACAGTGGTATCAAGTCGGCCTGTGGATCCTGAGAACTCTGGTTCGATTCCAATAGGCGACAAACAATTTTCACCGTTTTAAAATTACCCTTGTGGCTCCCGCACCACTAACAGCATTGGGGGCCGTGATTTGACGCCTGGTAATCGCATTTCACGCACAAAATATATCACTTACCGAGATCTGCTTCGGCAGAGTGTCACACCCAGTAATGGGTAGAAGGCGTGATGATATATTCATTTATTTATTTTAGTTTTATACAAGTTTTCATGTTTATTGAGATATTCAACTATTAAGAAATGGGGTTGATTACGATATGTAACACAAAGGTAAACTTTCTCCATAAGCTTATCATTGCTCTCACTTGTATTTCTTTGTTTTTTTCTATTATTTTGTTTTTGCTAGTACAGTTTTTATTAATTTATATAGAATATAGTTCTGTGTTGTCGTTCATTATAGTTTTAGTATTAGTTTCATTTATCGTTTAACTTTTAAGTACAAAAGTATATAATTCATAGTGTAGGTAGGTAGGTGTCTAGTTTTTTAGTAAAAATTAGTTGTTTTAGTATAATATTAGGTAATTGTAGTTTTATAACCTTTTTTATTGTAAATATTAGTTCTATTATCATTCATTTTCATTTATTTTTTTAGAACTTATTAGGTTAGTAGCAAAATGCGCCTTTGTCGTAATGCCAATTTTCGCCAACATGAGTGTATTTTTATTGAAAATCCCAATAAGTCATTGCAATTTAGAATGAGAATTGAGTAATTGAATTTGTGTTGTACAAAACAAACGGTAATAATTTTGTTTCTGTAGTTTATAATTCGTTTGTTTTTTTTATGTTTTACTTAATTATTTCTTTCATTTGACATGGCGTATATAAAAATAATGCTTTAATTATAACGTGTCATATAGAACAATTTATGTTATTTTAAGTTAAATAAAAACTAAAATTTAGTTGGGTTAAGTTTAGTCTAAAATAAAGTATCAAAAGTCACTAGTGTCATAATTCTTTTTTAAATGATATAGACTATTTTTAGACGTTTCCCAAAAAAAATAAAATGCTCTATTGTATGTGACGTGTCTGCGTTTGAACCAATCCTGTCATTATTATACTTAGAATAAAGCTCTTGTGATTATTCCTGGGAATAATCTGTGTAGGGGTTTTTTTGTTTGTAACAAATGATAGATAGTTATCATATAATTATTTAAAACTGTCAACACGTCAAGTACCTACAATGAGTGAAAAAAATCGATTTAGTTTCATTTCAGATATAGAAATACCAACAAATTTTGGAAACAACTTCCAAGAATACATTAATAAGTAATCAACCGATATGGACCCAGTTCAAAATCTTTTAATTTGGATGACTCGATCTCAACAGCTAAGTCAAAAAAAGAATCTAATTAAATATAACTCGAGAGTTCGATAAATTAGAAAATAATTCTCCAGTATAATTTCTCAAACTTGTTGCCATTTGGCAATAGCAAGTTTTCGAAAGATCTGTCAAATTATTTTCAATTTATTCTCACTCTTTTGTTATATTATTATTGAAAATATTATAATCTAGCTATCTAGCTTATTTACATTTTTACAAATTGCTCTCATATCTTCAAAGTAGTTTGTTTATTAAGCATAAAATGTAACTCTTTCAAAGTGCCCTCGCATGTCGTGTCCACATCTCCGCCACTGGTTGGCCAGTTTCATTACGGAAATCGCGTAAACAGCACCACAGCTCCCTTACAGTTACCGCTTCGCTACAGTTCACGGTTCCCGGTTCGCTTTACCGGAAATAGACTTGTTTTTCAGGCTTGGTGAACGTCTCCCGTCTCGCGACAAAGATTTTGATTAATTAGCAGTTGGGACGCTAATGAGGCACGCTGAATTAATCGTCGCGACGTCATTAACTACTTATAAAGTGTGCGCAGACGCAGGACTGTGGCCAGTACTGGATCAAGGAGTGGGCAAATTTTACGAAGGATGGGTAGCTGGTCTACATTCATTTAAGAAGATTTTTTTTTTGCGATCGCTCGCTTGGCGTATTAATACTTTCTAATTATTTTTTAGACCAGTAAAATTCGTCTTTCCAATTTAGATCGAAAAATAGGGATTGGTAAAACTTTAACGATCCCAATATTGCAAAGAGATCAGAAAATAAGTGTTTCTATGGTGATCAACTTATTTATTTAAAAAAAATATTTTCTTCGAAACCGGCAAGAAAGTGCTTACTTTCCTGACCAATTTTAGCACGGAAAGTAGGTTTTTATAAAAACAGACAAGTAAACTACATACAACAAGACTACAACAAAAATAACAGTCTGGTACAGTACAAAACAGTCTGGTAAAGATTTTACCTGACTGTTATTTTTGTTGTAGCCTTGGATACATGGTCTGCTGTCAATACAATTCATATCAAAAAATTTAAACATTTTGAATTATTTATGATTAAATATTGATTAAATTAAAAAAAATAGTATACATAATACGTCAGGAAAATGTGTTTACTTGACTCAGCGGATTAAATACTCGGCCTGCGGCCTCGTACTTCAAACAACCGCTTCGTCAAGTAAAATATCACTTTCCTGACATTATGTAATATACTATTCATTTGTGTCTCAAATTATGAATAATTTGTACTGATGGTCGCAAAAAAAATATTTATCGTAACATCCAGAAAATAAACTGGGCTCTCAAGATTCCAAAGGTTGCATACGGCTCGCTCTGAGATATGCTTGCTCGCCTAGTAACATAGGCGTCCGCAGGGGGGAGGGCAAGGAGGGGCGCGCACCCCCCTGGATTTTAACTAGGGTGATGACCACGACTCTCGAACATAGGACTTTAACATATAAAACTATAATTTAAAAGTTTTAGTGCATAAAATTCTGCATCTGAACCAATAACGATACAAATTAGATTTGAAAATGAGGAAAATTGCCTCAAAACTATCGATAGGCATGAAATTGAAACCAAATTAAACAAATGTTTAACGTTTTATTTGTCAAAATAAATGAAATAATAAGTAAAGAATTTATTCTGACAGTTTTGTCAGATTGAACGTCAAACATTTGTTTAATTTTGTTTCAATTTCATAGCTATCGATAGTTTTGAGACAATTTCAGTCATTTTTAGATCTAATTTGTGCCGATATAAATCATGCAAAATTAATTTCGTATTTTATGCCCTTATATTTTTATTTGAAGCTTTTTCTTTTAAATAATTAGGAAGCAGGAAATTTAAAACAATATGATTTTACATGTTAAAGTCCTGTGTTCGAGAGTCGTGGCCACCACACTGTGTATGTATATATAAATAAAATAAAAATTAAATTATAAGTTTGAAGATAATAAATTCAAGTTGAAACTGAATTTCCAGCAGTATTCTTATGGCCAGCTAGCGACATGTTCCCTATCGTAACGATTGAGTAATCTAAGTTTAAGTTTACACAGACACAAAATATTAGAAAATAAAAACAGTAAAACTGCTAAATCGGAATTTATTGAAGAAATGGTGTCAATTTAAAGTAGAGTTATTCGAAAATTGTCTTTCCTCTTCAATTCAAACCCAGACGACAAAGACTAGTAATTTATTTCACAAATTTATTTATTTATGTTATGTAAAAAAAATATTTTAGAAATTTATGTATATCTATCTGAGAGTTTTATGCGACTCGCCCCCCCCCCCCCCCCCCTGGAAAAATGTCTGTCAACGCCCATGCCTAGTAATGTATCACTTTCAGGTCTTCTTACTATTTCGCGCCTCCGTCTGACATTAACAGTAATATATTATCTCATAATCGTTCGTAAACTATGTGTTTATCCGCCAAAGATGTGTTTTGTAATTTTAGCATTGGCATCACTAGCTGTCAGTGTCAGTGAGTGCTTGGACGTTAGAAATGTTTGTAGTTGCTGTGTACAATCAATAAAAAAATATGTATACATGTAATTGAACTATCTTTAATAAATAATATTTTTAGTGTAATACACAGTTGAGATCAAAATTCAGCTGGGCGAGTCTAACATGTGAAAGTAGGAATGTTACGATTGTATGAAACTGACTGTCAATTTCATGCTTAGAGTACTTAGAGGTTAGAGACTTTTACCAATTTTAAATTAATAATTTCATTTAAATCGGTGCGAATAATTTTGTGTATCACATGTTCAGAAACTGTTTTGCGAATACTCGCAATTTCCAAGCCTCACCTTCGACTCGGCCTGTCAAATTTTGGTCACACTCCAAAAGTACAGTTTCTGACTTAGTGATACAAATAACTATTAATATGCATTTGTTATATTAGCGAACGAGGATGCACTAGTTGATCTGGAGCTCTTAGACTTTTATATATTTTTAATGGTAACAAGTTTGTTTTTGATATTAACGATTATTTATTTAATTCTTTTGGAGCTTTAATTATAGGAAATTCGAAAAGATAGTTTAAAAAATAGAAAGCATTTTCAACAAGAAAAGATGGCTGGTAAATATTTTTCATTATTTTTATATAATGAAACAACTAATGTTTCGAAATTTTATTTGTTTCATTAAAGGTCTACAAATCAGTCAAAAATTAATGGTGGATCGTGTTTCTTTTCGTCGACATACCTGTTAAGACCTCTTGTCCTAACACTGCAGCAAGACTATCTTTCCAAGAGCTGTGCTAGAGGAATATTTATTTATCCTAAAATAATATTGGACTTGAGTTCCTTTTAGCTTCAAATAGTAACAATTACACTGCAAACAGTATCTACTAGTTCTTATTTCATAGTCATGTTACTGTGTAAATACTGTTTACGCAATACTTGTATCGTTACTATGAATTTCATCTATGGATACGAGATATGTAAGTGGACTATTATAATATTTGTTTAAATTTTTCCTTGACTATGGAACTTAATAATTACTTACATGCTTATGAAGATAATGGACCAAAACGTATTGTTTTATATAGTGACAAGTTTAGATAGATTACATTCAGAGATTATTAAAAAAATGAATAATGTTGATGACCGATTTCAAACAAGGCGTATTTTATAAATATTTAAGTTTTGTTTTTCAGTAGCGCGAAAAATTTAAGCAACAAGGAATATACATACATACATCCTAAAATCCTCGAAAGTTACTAGGACCTCGCCATACGCCTCGGCCTATTACAACCTCCTCGGATATAAAGATATACTTATCTGTTACTTAAATAACTATTTATCTGGACCATCGCTAGAACTAAGAGCACACATAATATATTAATCTTTTAATTTGAAGCACAGTAAGTAGATTCTCTTAAAGAAGGTATCATACGTACGCATGTATCTGCAATCGGTTTCAGAATAGCTTTTGCTATTAGACCTATTCAGTGATTTTAGGGAATTATGTTTGTATACTGTTTGACTACTGTCAATAGTGTTTTGATTATTATTTTCCTTATTTATTAAAAAACAAAAACAACTGCAGCTATAATTCCAACTTTATTTGCTGTTTTAATACAACTTAGCTTATAGTGAAAATGAATTGAATACCACGTAAATTATTAGGGATCCTTATTATTATTACACATAATTGCACCTGTTTAATAAAATATTTCTGTAAGTTATTCTCCATATTTCAAACATATTTAGAAGCTTGTTGTATGAAATTAGACTCGTTATCACACATGAAAACTTATACAAAACTTACGAAGTTGCAAAGAATCTACAATTAATTACATTAGCGGAATAGCTTTACATACTTGTGATACCCACTTAAAAGAATCATGTACTTAATTGGATTTCAAATTGGCACCTTTTTTGAAACAAAATATACGTATTATTGTTAGTATGAATATAAACGAAACAAATTATGCATAGTAAATATTTTAGAAATAATAGATTAACAGTATTGTAATAAATTTCAAAACATTGAAATATGTGCTAATAATAACAGAAAATTATTTGAAAATGACATATTAAATAAAATAAATATATCATCATGCCTTTTACCCATTACTGGGTGTGGCACTCTGCCGAAGCAAATCTCGGTAAGTGATATATTTATGCGCGCGAAGCCGTCAAATCACGGCCCCCAAAGATGTTAGTGGAAGGGGAGCCACAGGGGTAATTTTAATTTGGTCAAAATTATTTGTCGGCTCTGGGGATCGAACCGAGGTTCTCAGGATCCACAAGCCGACTTGATACCACTGATCCATTACCCCATAAACAAATTTCATCCATACTTAAAAAAATTGTTATCTTATTGAAGTCGACAATTTTTAGGGAAAAAATAAAATAAAACCGTCATAAACGATTGTTAAAAATTTTTTTTCATTACCTATTTTATTTTAATGGAGAAGCCAATCTTGTGCATTTAATTATTGCACATCCGTTAAAAAGACAATTTAGGGCCAGTTTTTCAATCACCGGTTTACTCTCGATTAAAGTTAATCATGATTAAATAATAACTGAAAGTTTCCATTCTTATTTAATCATCTTATTTAATCATGATTAACACTAATCGGTGATTGAAAAACTGTCCCTTAATGTTATATTATTCAGTAAGTTGCATTGATTATGTCTCTATAGTTAATGTTATCTTTTAATTTTGTCTTCGTGCAGACTCTGTCCTATTTTTATTAATGAAGACATTAATGATACTGTGGTCTTAAAGAAACGCCGAAAGAAGCGCACAATAAAGACTTCTACCACGCTCACTAACATTTTCATTGCAATAGTTTGTTTCAAGGAGCACTAGAAATTTATTATTATATAAAAATGTAAATAGAACTTCTACTCTCATTTGCGCTTATATTACGATCCTGGCTGTTAAATAACAGTCCTAGAAGATATTAGTGGTCAAAAAATAAAGACCGGAATAATTTGTATGTGACAAAAATGTAAATAGGGCCTTTATTGCCATTATTTGTGCTTGCAGTACGCTCTAGAAGATGGTGGTGATCACGAAAATAAAGACCGGAATTATTTGTCTCTGATAAGTAACAGCTCCTGTAGATGATATTGGTACTAGGACCTTCTATCATCATTTGCCCTAAATATATAAATGTAGTAGTTTTTATAAGCCTATTATTGTGTTAGGATTAAAATTCAATGAAAAACTGACTTAAAAATAAATATTTTATTTAAGAACTTTTCAATCCGTACAAGATAACGACGTTCTTTAATAATATATTTTTCAAGACAGTTATCAATTGATTCAAATCCTAAATAAATGAATATCAGTGCAACCGATTTTGCTACTACTGCCCGTAGCCACAAACGACAATTCACTGTATTTTTATATTTTGTACACCTCATTTTATGTCTTTGATCCGGTTTTGTAGATTATGCGCACGCATTGCAAACGTCTCTAACATGCAGGAATGTTTGTTTAGGCGTAGTTGTGTGCGCTATACGCTGTATTACAAACGGAGTTAATAAACAAACATACGGATTTATATATGTAAGGGTTGCAGCATGACTTACAGATGTTACTGTGGTCAAGCTATGCCAATACGGTGCATTCAGATCCACGTTACACGGGGGCTGAAAAGGTCCGCCGTCCACGATCTACATTAATTTTTATATCGTTATCTTTCCAAGCACTAATATGGATTAATAATTAGAAACATTCACCTCAACAAGAACATATATTCATCAAGGAAGGGGTAGACTTTTTCCGTCCAATTTTTTTTTTTAAATTGGTAGTTTGGAGAAGGTGTAATAGGAATATAAAATAATACTTTCCAACTGGAAATTAATTTCAATTACACCAAACGAGAACATCGGAGGAAATCGGACTGTGAAATTTGAACGCCCGTCTGAAAAGTTTTTTAAATAATAATTTAAAGATGTGTGACAGTGAAAAGTATACGCTTCCAAATGTTTAAGATAAATTGAAAATTCGCTACGTAAGATGTTTTTTGATTCTGAAAGAGCTTTTAATTTAAACAAACATCTTTTGAGTATCTAGTGAAATTGAATACAAACTAATATTATTAAATTTATATTCCGAAAGCAATTAGTACATTGTATAATTTCTAAAATAATTAAGTTCATTGTTCGTCTCGAAATTTTCAAAGAAATATATGAATCAGTAAACATCTCATTTATTCTGTTTGTTGGTGGAATCTCCATAACAACACTTCAATTCACCATCATATAAAACAATTTTATCCCTAATCTGGATCAGAACACGACACATCATCAACGGAAGCAAGAAATCCGAAGCGAGGAGAGCAAAGATACGGCACGAAGCGCTTCATCGCTCCACGCATAACGAACACAACAAAGATACAAAAGAGAACGAGTGAATGACGTGAAAAGAAAACGACGTTCGAGTGAAAAGCCGTGAATCCCTGTATTAATTAATTAATTAGAACGATTCACTGACGGCCGTTCTTTGGCAGAGAGAGAAGATCGCGAAGTTGTCGTCAGGTCAAGAAGAATATTCTGTTTCGGATTATTAGACCTACAGGTAAGAAATCATTTTATTTGGTATTAAAACAAATAAAAATATCACCTTGTTGTGGCATTGTAATTTGTATGTAAGTAGATGTCACTTAAAACGTGTAATCAGATTTTAAATGTATTGCTAATTTTTACAATTAAATACACCTTTAATTTGGAAATAACACGAGTTAGTTCTAGATCAGTACAGGTTTGAACCCCAAGTTCCCAAACAAATACGGTCTATATGCCTTAAACGGAACAGCGGCTGTTCGATTACTAACAAGTTTTTAAATACACTTTTATATACACAAAAAAAAATTCTCAAAATATTGGTACTAAATGAAATATTGTATTTTTTACAACTTCAGTAATGATTTGTTCTAGAAGATTACAATTATTCGACGTGTTTTCTAATGTGTTTATTTTGTTGACCACATCACACTGTGTTTTACATGTTTGTTGGCGTTGTCATGTTGGAAAATTGAAAATTTACAATTTTTAATACATATTATCTTATATCTTAACTTTGCCTTGAGGATGCCAGAAAAGGTAGCGAAAAATCGGCGTTATACAATAAATAATATTGTCTGAATTCCTGCCTAGAAAATTAATTATCCTACATCAGGCGCTTAATTTTCCAATTATTATATAAAAAGGTAATATTTTCATATTAATATATACATACTCATATTTCGTATAAAAATAAAATAAATAAAATTCTAATATTTGAACGGGAATCGATTTGCTGATATATGACCGCTGTTAGAAACAATATTATAAGGTACATGCAATATTAAAATCAATCTTTACTAATTATCTCAAATTTAAAATGAAATTAATGACTGTATATTAAAATCAATTAAAAATAACTACGACATGTACAATATCTCATCATAATTGTATGCAGGATAAGTTTGATATGCAAAAAACTGTTTTCTCTTATTAAAATACTACATCAGTTATTCTCAAACTATGTTTAATCACCTTTGGTTGATGTTTTTAAAAGTGACGTCCGCTGTTCCGTATATGCAGGAGTCTAACTAGAAAAAGCAGGACCTTTTTTAGGTCACTAATCATGACTTGAATCAATATAACAAAGAAGATGCCTTTCAGTTCGATGATAACTTTTGCAGCAGGTTTCAATAAATTTTTTAAAATAGTTGTTCATTTTTGTCGACTTGTTTTCAAATAAAAATATATTTTTTTAAATACTGTTTTGTTTTTGGATGAACCGGAACAGAGTTTCAGGAACAAAAACAGTAATTTGAATACTCGTAATTTCACAAATCGAAATAATATTTACCATAATTTCACGAACCGGAACAATATTTACCAAAATTTCACGAACCGAAACAGTTGTTCCGGTACATTTCGAGCCCTGTCATCAATAAAAAGTAAAGCCAAATAACTGAAATAAATATTTACCCCCAAAAGTGTAAATACGACCCTAGAGGCATGTGAGAATGAATTATATTAAAAAATAAAACCTTTTTATTGCCCTGTATTGATTGAGGCATGAAATTAATAAAAAATATTTGATATTTTAATAGTTAGTGCGGCGCGGCGCCTCTTTGTTGCCATACTTAGCGCCCCCTTGGATAATTTAAACGCCTCCTTGGAGGCGATATCGCCCACTTCGAGGAGCACTGCTGTATATGATATACTCCATTCACTGTATGAAAACGATGACGTCACATTCGGTATCCATGTGATTCAAGATTTTGTACTTAATACGTTTACATTGGTATTGGATTGACATTTTTAAAACATAACCTAAAATTTAAATGTCAAATTAAAATATTATTTTATAAAATTTAATTTATTTATAATGAAAACAAATTCTGCATATATTAAATAAAAATCAAATATAAATTTATCTTAACGCACAAAAATTTTACCTACCTTATTATAATATCTAATTTTGTAAAATAAAACTCAAAGGAATATAAATTTTTTATATGTATTATTATTATATATAAATAAAAATATTTGAAAATACAAAATACAATGCACATTACCTCTTGTACTACAGTTAAATTAATTAAAGATTCTCGATTCTCTAACTCCAGCGCAAAATAATCATGAAGATGACAAACGCATTTATGCATTTCATTACCCAAAATTTTTCTAGCCATTTCTTATTTCTCAGTCTGGATTTATGTATCAAAAATATCATAAACTTAGAAATGACAGGCGAGAAAATAACAAAATCATGACCATAGGTCTCTATTTTTATTTTATAAACAAATGTGAACAAAGTAAATATAAATTTTCGTATTAGTAAGAACTGTCATACGTTTTCGTTACAATAATAAATGTGATAGAACGTGAAAAAACGTGAAACGTGTGTCTTAACTTATTAAGACATACGTTGTGTCATTTGCATAGGTACGAATAATATTATTAAAAAAAGATAGCTATATTTCATCGTATCTATGATAACATCGTCCACATATGACGTCATCGTTTTCATACAGGGAATGGAGTATACCAATTGTTTCACATAATATGAAAAGCTAGACATTTAGTTAATAGGAAAATATGATCAGTTTTATATCTAAAGGTTTCTAGTAACAAAATTTTCAATCTGTATACTAAAAATAAACATTGAAATCAATTTTGTCGTAAAATTTGAATTCGTGTGTTTCGAATTTGCGTGTTTATTCAATCTGGAGCATCATATGACTACAAACTTTCATTGGCCCGTATCCTTCCATACGACTATAACCCTTGCTCGTGCTCGACATAATTTGATTGCACGTCTGAGATAATGTAAGAATGGAGAGACGTTAATCTTGTTTGCAGTTTCTTTTGCAGATGCGCAACTCCGAGAATAATGAATTCACTTGTGTGTACTTTTACAAGAATCTACAGAAAGTTGGATGAGGGTAATGACATTCTCTAGTGTGATGGTTGAGGAATTAAATGACGAAAAGAAATAATAATGGAATGAAGAGGCTTCCGACAATTTTAAATTGTTTTACTTGAGGATTAAGATAATTTGAGAGATTAGTCATTTGTCTTTCTTGCTGGAATTTAATGAGGATTATCGCGTAACTCAAAAGTATTCTGTTTCGATTTATGGAATTAGTCAAACTTCATAAATTTAACAATATGGTAGTACAAGGTGTGGCTATTATATAACGAGACTGACGCTGCTACAGACGAAGTACGCATGCGCCAAACAACAACGACCGTCAGCTTTTTAGCGTGAAGCTTTCAAATGCAGTACCTATCGCTTCTGTAAAGAAATCCGTATAGCCATAGCATTCGTTCTAATTAGAGTTGTTTTTTGTTTCGCCGAAAAAATGTTAAGTGCAACATTAGAGCAACGAATTGTTGTGAAATTTCACATGAAACTTGGCATAACTGCTACTGAAACTTAAAATTTATTGAAAAAAGTACCCGAATTGTCGAAGGACAAGTCATTATCCATCAAAACAATGCACTGGCTCATTCCGCAATGTCTGTCAAGAGTAGTCAAGTACAGCATCCCAGTGTTGGACCATCCGCCTAATTCGCCAGATCTTGCACCGTGCAACTTCTATCTGTTACCTAAGATGAAATTTGCCTTAATAGCAACACGATTTGAGCTTTGAAAGAGAAATCGGCACGCGTTCTGAAGGAGCTGACAGAAGAAGACTTCCAGCACTGTTTCGAACAATGGAATATTCGAATGGAGCATTGTAGGGATAGAGGAGGGGTGTATATTGAAAGTGATAATAAGTAAATAGGTATGGAATCAAAATAAAATTTTAAAACAGCATAAATCTCATTATTTAATAGCCACCCCTCGTATACAGTTTGTCGTGTAATAAAATGTTTAGCCATTTTATAAAATGTGAAATAATTTCAAGTGAATAAAAATTAAACAATTTCGCCGCGTTAAATAAAATAAGAAGAAGTTTTATAAAAATTATGGCTTTCAATAAGTCTACGACATATATATTTCGATTTGAAAATTTAAATAATCATTGAGAAAAACATAACGAGTAGGAAGACAGACTCAAACGCTTTTTATTTTTGTTTTACGGCGTGATTTTAAGTGGATTTCCTTTGAAAGAAAAAGTTCATGTAAGTTTTTGTCCGGGTATTAAAATTTTAACAACCCTACTTTCAGAACAACGCAGAGGAATTTAAAGGGTGACCGGGGTGTAAATGAGATTAAATAAGGGATTTTTGTGAGTGAGGCAAAAGAAAAAGGTAGAGAAATAACCATGAAGAAAGAAATAACCCAACCCGTAAATCTATTCCGAAAATGATATTCATTAAAACATTTCGTTCGAATGATCTCTAAACAGATTTCATCCTTCCCAGTTTTAAAAATGGATCCATCCAATACCTCATGCGACTCTCCAGTTTACGTCCAGTTCATTTATTTTACGGCCCAGAACTTAGCATAAACCCCCACTTCTTCCTGCTGTCCTGGTTTGTCCCCTGGTGAGTTATAAAATTGTCTTTCATTGACCATAAAAGTCGGTAATGATTCTTCCCCCTGCCCTTGATTCTACACGCGTGCAATCAGAGCGTGACTGGTTCGCGTGCGTGAGTGCTGTTGACGATCGTTTCATGATGTTCTCCTGCACTGCTGCACTTCAACCACGAGTTATGGATGTTTTATTGAACGCCATGTCAGATTTGATAATATGTCTCGATTTATGGTAATGCATTTTGTGGTTGCTGCTCTGTTTCCAATACTACTTTGTTGTTGTTTAAGGATATTGCTTTTTGACAATCCATAGATACGTATATTAATTCTGGATGCGAAAATTGCACCACGATTATCAGCCATTAAATCATACTACTAACTAACGTTAAATTTAGGTTAAAATAGTATATTGAAAAATAAGTGCTACAATGAACCTAATTGTACCATGGGTACAGTTTGTGTAATGAGCCGCAGGCGAGTTACGCAATGTACGAAGTACAATATTACATGCGTTTTTCATATTATTTTTCCTATCTCGCATTTATTTACTTTTATTTCAAAATTTTTATTAATAAAAATAATAACAAAATATCCCAGTCAATTTCACTGACAGATTCAATAAACATTTGAAATTTAATTAATTTTGACATTTATTAGTTAGGTTAGAGTTCAAATTAATATACACAGAGGAAATAAAACAACAGAGGGCGGGTGTTGTTTACAATTGTAGCCACTTAGTTTTGAAGAAGCCATCTTGGTTTGCGCCAGACAGAAATTTCATGCGTGATAAAAAGTGATTTTATTCAATGTTTACTTAAGTTTTTAATTAACATTTTGTGTTTTTAGTACATGTTTATACTATGTGTAACATACTGTTAAACAAATACAGTGATTTTCTATTAGATATTAGATAATGTGGCGCAAACCAAGATGGCGCTCCCGCGTTTTCTCGTGAATACCCCTTCCGCTTCATGGCAACGCGTCCCACACCAATCAAACATGCTTACATTCGCTCTGTATATTTATTTACTCTGTGTTCATATATAGCTAGACGCGTATTCCATTTGCCATTTGGATTAGATCTAACTTACACTTACTGAACCAGGTCACTTATTTATTTCGCTGGATTACTTCGCTGAATTTATTTCTAGTACTAGAATTAAAGATTCTAATTTAGTTTGAAGTAATTCACCCCAATAAGTGCATCAGTTTGCTTCATTTAGTTCATTTAGTTATGTGTCGAATTTATCTGAAATGATTTAAGTGAACCAAGTGGCAAATGGAATACAACTAATGTTATGGGGTGGCTAGCTCAATGGTATGAAGTCGGCCTGTGGATCCTAAGAACCCTGGTTCGATTCCCACAGGCGACAAACAATTTTCATAATTTCAAAATATACCCCTGTGGCTCCTCCACCACTAACATATTTGGGGGCCGTGATTTGACAACTGGTAACCGCACTTCACGCGCAAAATATATCACTTACCGAGATCTGCTTCGGCAGAGTGCCACACCCAGTAATGGGTAGAAGGCGTGATGATATATTTATTTATATTTTATTTATCTTATAAAACAAAATACCTGTCATATAAAAAAGTGTTTTACTGTTTAAAGTAATTATTTGATTATAAAAAAAAATAATACTGCCAATAATTTTACATCAGCTGAGCAATGACAGCTAAAGTGATAGATTTAAGTTTGACATTTTTACAACTAGACAACTCAACTTCACAAAAATATCCCCAAAAACAGTTGCACAAAATTCATTTTGTTAACGCGACATAGGAATAGTAATTTGTATCACTAAAGTGGAAATTGTAATTTGCGAGTACGGGCATATTGACAAGCTGAACCGAAGGCGAGTCTTGTAAATTGCGAATAATCGCAAAACAGTTTCTAGACGCATGATATACAAGATTTTGCGCGGCGTTGAATGAAATTATTCATTTAAAATAACTAAAAATCTCTCTAACCTCCAAACACTCAACGCATGAAATTGACAAAAGGTCCTAGTTTTTATCGAACGGCGTTCGCTAAACACAAATTTTTTACCGAACGGCATACGGTAAACACAGTTCACAAACGGCGTTCGGTAGAAATACAGTTTCCGAACGATTATGAGAAATGTAAAACTGTCAATCTCGGCCGGAGGCGCAAAAAATAAATAAATAAATATGAAATCTCTCGTTTTACCCATTACTGGGTATGGCACACTTACACAGATTAGAATATTTAACACGTGAAGTTCGGTTACCAGCTCCCAAAGACATTAGTCACAGTCACAGTGGTAATTTTAATATGGTGAAAATTAATTTATCGGTTGTATTTGTATTTTTCAATTAGTTAACGCCGATTATGTATCAAAGGTGGATTTACAGTAATTAATAGGAAACCGGCAGGCTGTCAACCGATAAAATATTGTATTATAACTATTATTAACAAGTACGATTTTACATTCTGAATGTAATAAAAGGTGTCGGTCAGACTTTATTTTTTATTGTCAAACATTTCTAAAATAATTAGAAAAAATGCTTCAAACTAAAGGTACAAAGAACTAAATATTTCACCACGTGTATTTAAAGTATTTTAAAAATTATTTAGTTACGTATGACATCTGAAAAAGGTTGCCTGAAATGGCATTTATACTAGCAGTTAATGAGATTTGAACGTTATAATTTAAATTCACATATATAAAATCACCATTAGAAAAAATTGTAAATGAAATCAATTATTATTTAGAGAGAAAAGGAACTCTTCGCTTTCGGATAAGTAGTATTGTTATGTCATTGTCACTGATTTATTCTTGTTGTCAAAATAAGCCTTGATTCTATGACGCCTCACTTTCATCAAATAATAATTGATTTCGTCATTTAACAAGTATTTATTTTGAGAAAATACTAATAAAATTATAAATGAAGTGAAATAAAAAGTATGTGTTTATGTAGTGTTTGATATGAGTATAGAGCTGCTGTTATTGTATCGACATTATCACCTTCTGGAAGGATTCAGGCCCATTCTCTGGTTGAAAAGAAGAATCCTTTCACACGAACACAACAGCGGAGCTCGCAGCTCGCAGCGGACAGCAGTCGCAGTGTGACAAATGCTTTACGTGATACAATCTATCAGAACGTCAGAATTTACTGGCACGAGCGACTGAATAAATTTTATATGGCGGAAGAATAAAGCGCGGATATGATAAAAAAATCTACAGCGATTTACTGCCACATATAAAATGCCGATGGCGAGATAGAAATTATATTTATATTGCTCCAAGCACGAAGAGAAGCGGTGTAAGTGCGGCCCAGCAGAAGGGATTTTTATACCTGCTGTTACTTTTTATTAGCGCCGTTTTCTATTTGCGCGCCAGGAAATACAGATGCGTCGGAACCGGAAACGTGCAGCGTGTACCTGTGCCCGGACATCAGTGTACGTGTCCGTTTGCATTATATATACCGCCTATAACGGATAGCAGGCGATGGAAAATCGAATTTCGCTAATAGCGATACACGGACCTAACCGACGTGCACCGTACGCTATAACTCCATGAGATTGCAATGTCTTTCGCAACCCCAATAAGTATATTTATTTATTTATTTTATTTATCCATGCTGGTTTTCTAATTTCTAATTATATCTTTCAAGTTCAGTTAAAGTCCCAACTACAGGCACTGTAAAATGGCTTCATAATTACGTCAATGAATTTACTTATGGTGCAAGACATACGTTATTTGTATATTTTCATTAGTTCTAAAGAAAACAACAATATAATTGTTATGCTTATATTCCGAGCTGTAGTGATAGTGTACGCTGCAGGAAAATGCCGAGAACACCGATTGATTGGAACTGTAATGGTACAGCATTATGTCGAGGCAAATTTATTTAAACCATTGTAAAGTTATTCGAAATATATTATATGCGTTGACAAGTGCGAACTGAAAGCCACGTAAACATCATGTTTCAAAAATATTTGTTTTCTATTTTTGTATATAAGTGTTGCAAAAGAAGACCATGGTCTCCATTGCCTTCCAAATTATTTTAGAGAAAAATATATACTTGAAATATGTTCGATTCCTACAGACGATAATTTCACCACATTAAAACTACCCTTGTGGCTCCACTAATAAGAATTGAAGGCTGATAACTGCACTTCACGCGCAAAATATATATAATCTTAATAAACTTGTTATATTCTGTTATCAAAAATTAAATTTTAATTTTAGTTATTAATAGAACTAGGTTTAAAATCAATAAAATGTTTGAAGTTTCATCTGGTAAATACAGAGAAATAAAAAATTCAATTTGACAATTATATCATTGTACATTTTTTGTTTCCAGACTACCTATTGAAACAATACACATTTTACATAATTTTAAAGGCAGTTTGTAATGTATAGTATTTAATCGAGTAAAATACTAAATATGTAGATCTTGAATGATTTGGAGGCAGAATTTTTATTTTCTATAATTACTATTCCAACATTTTTCTACAAAAATTTGGACCTATGATCAAAATGGAGAGAATATGCGCGCCAGCAAAATCAAACATGTGCACAATAATAACAAAATTATATAATATTTAATAACAAATAACGAGTCAAAATAAATTATATATATCTAAGATATCTACGAACTGAATACTTGACGCTAAACCAAAGTATCACTTACTTACTAAATACACCATCAGTTTCATATTCGAGATTACTACAACCATATGCGATTAACAATTCTTATTATATAACTAAAATCTACTCAAAACAATAAATTTCACTAAATAACTATATCTTAAATTGTTTAATCTCTTTGACCATTTCACAAGAAAATCTAAAATACAAGTGGTTGCATTGCCCATGATCCGAACACTTTATTACTAAAGAGATGGGACAGTGGTTCTCAAAATAACGGTAACTAGGCACTATTCTCGAATAGGAAACTGGTTGATGTTTAACACAAACTTAATGACATCCACTGATTAGACTCCTAACAGAACTAAACTAAATTCTAAGAATTGTGGAATTTTCCACTAACAACTGCACAACTATCAACCATTTTATTTACTTTTAAATCTATTTAAATAGTTTAGTAAACCTATTATCGTAATAAACGCAACTGCCGTTTACTTTACACCTGTGGCCTGCTTTCGAGTAATACGCCTGTAATTAATTTTATTTTTAATTTATATTAACATGAAAATGATAAAATTAATATTGAAAAGGAATTTTTTATTATAATGAATATCTTTTTCTTTATTGCTGGATTGTATGAAAATTTTAACGGTTCATTAGCAACTAACGGTTCAATAAATTTCAGAAAATCCCTATTGATACTGTTGCTACATAAACAATTCTTTAACTAAAGAGTTCTTTACTTTTTTCTTGCAACCCAGCATATGAACAACAGATTGAGAGAAGAGAGGGATGCGTCAAATGTTTGGTTTGCCTTGGATTATTTTTGCATCCAAGGCATTATATTTATTTTTTTATTTCATGAGACAACAGAAAACATCTCATTTATAGTACAGTCACAGTCCGTGACATACCTATTAGATCAGCGATGTATTATTTGTTGCTGTAATATGTTTCGCAGTTAATATATAAAATGAGAATTTTGAATGTACAATAAAATACAATACCAACGCAAAACACAACGTAACAAAATACTTTGCAATTTCAAATAGGAAATTGAAAACAATTTGTACGCTTGTAGAAAATGTAAAATTACATAAACCTTTACAAAAATATCCTTCATCCTTTTTCGTCCACGTTGCTAATATATCTCACCATCCTTTTCTATCTGTGTTCGGCAAGGTGCGAACGTCATCAGAGAAGCAAGAAACAAGTCGAATTAAAGGCGCGCAGTTTTTCACGTTGTAACGAGCACCAAATGAAAATTAAAGCGGACGAAACAAGAACAAATGAAAATTTCATTACAGAGACTTGTAGGATGGCAAGGGGTAGAGAAGGGCGAGTAAACCAGCCCCTGCGCTTCCTTCAGACAGCGGCGTCCGTCAGGGAGAGGGCACAAGGCCGCCTGTCACTGACATCGTGTAAACGTGCAACAATGGGATACAATTATACTTTGCGCTGTTATTCTTTCACTCAGCACCTCAGGGATTAACGCGTGAAGTTATTTCATTTATAATGGGCCGGAAGTAATGTTCTAGTTATTGTGACACTCATGTTTACTGGCGCGAAATTTCTTTCTTTTTATTACACTGTTATCACTAATAAAGGGTGGCATTACGAGACTCATATTACTACTGGATTTTTCTACAAATAAGGCTGAAATAATAAATCTCTATTTAATTGATATAATCGCATTATTTTTTGCAATATGGATGAGAAAATGCCGCTGTTCTTATAATTATCTGATGTTCGAGATCTCGTAGCTATATTTCACAATTTGCTTTTTAATCATTTTTATATAATTTATATGTTCAATAAGTCTTAAGAAAAAAATACGTATTTCGTTCTAAAAAAAATATAATAAGGATGTTTTTCTATTTCGGTGTTCTTATAGCCTCTGTAAACGCACTGTAAACACGTTGCTAAGGAGATCTATAAGCGCACTGTTTTTGGCTTTTTTATTTTGTAGGAGTGGTATGAATGCTCCTAAATCTGACAGAAGAATGACATATAACCTCAAAATTGTAAATTGTCGGTGTTGAAATATTACTAACAGAATATGCTAGAAGCAGACAAAATTCAAAACATTTACAATATAGAAAAAAAAATTGATTAATTGTTAAAAAATATGACATTTTTGTCTGTGTTATGAAAAATTCTACCAACACGAATTATCAAAAAACACCAACTTATATTTTTGACAAGTCGCAGTTTTACCTCAATAGAAAAAATAGTGTAAAGAACACGTTTCATACGGCCTGTTAACGCACGAGTCCAAATTTGGACTCGTGCGTTAACAGATTACCTTATGAAACTAGTTCTTTAATATATATGTATAATTTACGATACTTATCAAAATAATTGATTTCTACTATTTAAAACTGAAAACAAGTGAATAAGACAAATACTGATAAACTTGATATTTCTTTGAACGTATTTTAATGATGTATAACATGTAAAGTCAAAAATTAGGATGACTATTGCCATGGCAAATATCATTTCAGTTAGAATGATGTCATCTTCAGTGACTTGTTAATAATTTTATGTTAAGATGTGGGAAATATAAGTTCAGCTTTGTAAATATTGGTCGAGAAATTTTCTAGACATTTATGGATATATTTTTCTTTTGAGTGAGTTTATATTAAACATATTCCCTCGAGAACTCTTCTTATTCCATTCAAGATGTTCTTATTTCCATTTATTATTTTCAGTCTTCTACTGTATTATTACTTCAATATTTAACATCTTTTTTCGTTTTGTTTTACTTATTAAATGAATGCAATAAATTAGAATATAATTTGCACGTACATTAATATGATTCACTTCTTGTTTACTCGTAAGGAAGTTTTAATATCAACAGAGAAGTTAGTAATAGTATAGCAATTTTTATATTACTTGCATATTTTCTCATAAAACTGACGCTAAATTAAATTAGTCTGCATTTTATTACTATTATTTCCGAACGATGTAAATTTCACCATTTAGTACTAAAGTTGCAACTTTATATTTAACTATTTCAACTTTATATCCAGGGCTGCATCGAGAATAAAGTTAAGGTGTACGAGACCTCAAATTAAGTGTTGTTTACCCTAAAAATGCAATATACGAGGGCAGGGTAAAAAGTTCCTGAAAAATAAACCAGATGGCGCCACAATCGCAAATCTCATGTAACATTTGTGAGGTACCATCTTTAACTAGAACGTATTAAAATTTTCAGACTGATATGTCATTCAGTTCTGTTTTGACACCCATCGAAAGCAAGCAACCATGAAGATTTTTGAAAACATGGAAAAAAGTGAATTTCGCGTCTGGATTAAACATGATTTCTTGCGTGGAAAAAACATTCCGCAAATCAAAGCATCGCTTGTTAAACATTATACGGACTCCTCACAATCGATTGGAACGATTCACAAGTGGTTTACTGATTTTCGTTGTGGTAGTATGACCACAAAGGACGCCGAACGTTCTGGTCGTCCAATTGAGGTTACAACACCAGAAATCGTCGATAAAATTCATGGTATGATATTGGACGATCGGCGAATTAAAGTGCACGAGCTAGCTGAGGCTATGAGCATCTCAATCGAACGGGTACGGAACATTTTGCATAAATTTTTGGATACGAAAAAGCTATCTGCCAGATGGGTACCGCATTTTCTCTCTGTTGACAACAAGCGCGACCGCCTGACAAGTTCAAAGGAGTGTTTGGCGATGTTCAAACGCAATAAGAAGGATTTTTTCTCCAGATTTGGCCCCCTGCGGTTTTTATCTATTTCTAAACTTGAAGAAATGGCTCGGCGGAAAGAGATTTGGCTCCAATGATGAGGTCATCGCTGAGACAAACGCCTATTTTGAAGGATTATCGTATTATTTGGAAGGGATCGAAAAATTAGAAAAACGTTGGACGAAGTGTATCGAGCTACAAGGAGATTATGTTGAGAAATAAAATATGTTTTGACCAAATAAATCATTTCTTGTTTAATTTTTCAGGGACTTTTCACCCTGCCCTCGTAATACCTTCTAAAAATAACTAACTTGCAGGAATGTAATATTGGTTTCTCATTTTAATTTGATTAAACACTTTCGTTCCACAACTATTTTTCTATTGCAACTGACACTATTTCCGAAAATACTTTGACGCTTTTGTTAAAATTAAAGACTAAAAAATAAGAAAACAAATAATAGTGAAGTCAGCTTAGCTAAAAATGCATTTAATTTAAAAGCTTCAGCCCTGTTCATACCTTCTAAATTAATATGTAGCGAAGCTACACAACACAAAATTCAACATTGTTATTTTTCGCAAAAAGTTCCATTGTTCCCAACAATTATATCGTTTTTATCAGTGTTTCCAAACACAGTAAAAAGTCCCTAGAAAAAAGTAAATAAGCGCGTCGCATAATTTGAAACATTTTGCATGTGGACGAACTTTTTGTTGTGTCTTTATGCATTCTCTTTGGCGTTCTTAGCACAAAACACGCCTTGCGGTGTCGACTGTTGACAATTTTAAACAACTGTCTCCTGCTCGGGCTTTTTCAACATAAAGGAGTTACTTTACAAATTTATAATAACTTTTAACTGAGGAAATTTAGGTAATGTTTAGCGCAGTTTACACTGTTGTAAAATATTCTGGGAACAGCTCTGTATTGTGCTTGTGTGAATGTAATGTAAATGAAGTAGAAGAGTTGTGAGTGCAATTGTTGTATTGTGAATTCTATCCCAGAGATTTTAATCCAAAGTTTTGATAGCGCTATGACTGCGTAATAGTTGTTGTACCGTAGAGAGATGAATCGGTATTTCAGTAGATACGTGTAGCGAGTATTAATTTCATGTAGGTTTACACTTGGAATCTTCTATAGTTTCGTAGTATAGCTCATGTATAGATAGCACTTTGTGACGTCATCATTAATGTAATTAGCGAGGCATCATCAACATCCCAAAATTTACAAGGATTACTAATTTTGAAAGTACATATGGATTTATTGCTTGTAGTCAATGTACTGCCAATATTACCAGCATACTGCCAATATTGCTAGTATTTTTTACAAGATAAAATGGTGTTTATATTCTTTCGCAAGCTTATAATTTGAACTATATTTTTAAAATTGATAATGATAAATATACTGTATTATCTACAAATATACTACTAACATTTTTACACCATAAAGTAGTACGAAACACATTCTTAAGTTAAGATGAATTCTATTAATTAGTAAAACAACTTAATTTTTTTCTTTAAGATAGTTCTAGTGTGACGGTGGCGCCATCGGTTGTGGAGTGGCGAAACTGACGCTCGGAAAAAGAAAAATACAGAATAAAATAAATGTTTTATACCTATTACGATTTGAATATCAGGAATTGTTAATAGGTTGTTGGTCTAGTGAATTTTCAAATACCGTAACACCGTGTGGTGTTGGCATTATAAATTGAGATTCTTAATTTTTCGTTAAAAAGAAGGTTTGCATGACTATATATCCATTACTAAACGATAAAAAACTTTCGCCTTCTGATACAATATACATGGATTGTTATAGAACATCATACTAGTTTTTCAAATGAAACTGCAAATTTTTATAGGTACACAAACCAAATATGTGCGATTCTGAATGGCGATCACCATAAGCTCCGTGTATAAGAACTCAACTTTACAAGCGAATATATTTGTTCACAGACGATGAATGTGTTTCATATTTTAACAGGATGCGTATGACTATCCTATGTTTACGTGCGCCAAATTTCATTCAGTTCTGCAAAAATTAATTAATTAGATTATTTGGGATTAAATATCTGTTGTGTTGTGTAGTAACTAAATAAATGAATAATTAAAACCTGAAAATCTTTCTACCTAATATGGCTTAAAGTCTAATCACTTGGTAATTATATTTAATCAAAATGATTTGTTATTGCAGAACTTAGAATTGGAATAATCGATCAGTAAAGATTGAATTACACAGATAATAAATAAAATATAAAGATGGACTCAAAACTGCAAGAATATTTTTTTTTTATTTGACAGTCAACCTAATCTGTCTTATAGATATTTTACACTTGTTAATAAATCCAAACTAAATCAATCAATAAAGCTATCAATATCTTATCTTAATATTATCAGACTGTTTTGTAAACCAACCCAACTTCATTTTGTAACAGTTTGTTTTCAGAAATCTTGGAAACGTTAGAAACATAAAACACATAAAATATGGTTTGAAATGTGAAATTCTTTAAAGTTGGCACTGGAAATGTAATCAAAAATTCAAAAAAAAAAACAAAATCGACGAAATATATAACATATTCTATGTTATAAATTTATTGATCAATTTATCTTCGTAAATAAATCGATCCATTTTCCTGTTTTATACATGCCAATAAATTGAAGTTCAAAAGTGGAATAATCAATTGGTCGATTTGTTTAGTACAATACATTTATAACCCATGGGCGTCCACAGACATTTTTCAAGGGGGGGGGGGGGCGAGTCGCAAGAAACTCTCAGATATACATAAATTTCTAAAATATTTTTTTTACAAAACATAAATACAAATACACATAACAAATGCATAAAAAAATATTTAAATTGGTGAAATAAATTACTAGTCTTTGTCGTCTGGGTTTGAATTGAAGAGGAAGTGTAAGCCTCCCTTATTTAAAGGAGAATTAACAAATAATTTATATGGGTTCTTGTCAGACCGGAGAAAGGACAAGTACTAGGGTTGTTGTAAATAAGTTTGTACTTACAATTTGGTTCAACAAATAACAAAGATTTATTCACACTTACTACATGGTTAGTGTTGTCGAGTTCCTACTGAACTCTCGTATTGACTATCTGACTATGTGACTGCATCTGACTGTGTGACTGTACTGTTATAACTGACCTAACGCTACTATATATATAATTACAAAAGTACTAAGTCAGCAAATAGTTAGCTACTTACGTCAAACAATACTATTTAGAATACTTGACCTCATTACAACATGCTCTACTTTACTTAATTGTATTCACTAAGAATGTGCTGACTTTGACTTGTTACATTCCTCCCTTTTTCAAACAATTTGCTTCCTGCAAAGGGGCACAATTTACATATTACACAAAACATAATTTAACTATTATTTCCTTGTTACATTCCCTTTTTTATACCTTAATTTTTACTAATTTTAAATTAAATATACATATACACAACACTTTTATCACTTGTACCATCCATAAAATAGTCCAAATAAACACCACCATCGTCTTATGTTTATTTTATAACGCACAACACTAGAATAAAATTGAAGTTTATACCTCGTAGCTCGTTCTTTCTTGTGGTTATTTGTGAATGTCGAATTTGGTTTGAATTTCTTCTTGTAGTACTGCTTATGTCGTCTAAATATCGAATCTCGTTTGCTCGTACTTTTTTTCTTCTTTTGGCCATCTGTTGTGGAGTTCTTTAATTGATGTGGATTCTTCCTATCGTACTGTTTTCTTTGTTCTTTATTTCTCTGAAACTGTTTGCTGCTTTCGAACTTAATGCTGATCTGTCCAACTTCGTCATTTCCTACATTAACCGTTTGTGAAATTTCCTCTATACCCGTATCCTCTATTAAGCCATCATTTTTAACCCCTGATGCTTCTTTTTCCTCCCAATTTACCTCGTAAATTTCCGGAGCTTCCTCGGTCACGGCGCTATTCGGTCTCTCTTCACTGCTACGGTCTTCTTCTGAACTCACTTGTTGGGTGTCATCCTCATTCTTGTCTATTTCAGCAATATTTTCTCTTTCTCTTTCTTTAATTTCTTCACAAAGACAGTACTTTTTCTTAGGCATCTTACATCCAAAACATCTTAATACTCCATCGTCCATCGGAATGCCATCTAAGTGGTTATAAATCATAAGAGCTGCCTCTTGGTCACCGGATATTTCCGCCATTCTTAACATATTAAAGAACCACGTAATTTCCTCCATCTCTTTTAATTCTTCCGCGTCTATTTCCTCTGTATTTTTCTTAGTTTGGCCTGTTGTTTCTGCTTCTCTTCTGTTATAATGTGTATCATTTTCAATGTCTTCTTCTTTATGATTATCATAAAAATTTGACTGCTGACGTTGATACTTATGCTGACGCTGATGCTTATGCTGACGCTTATGCTGACGCTCACGCTGACAATGCCTGGCGTAATGGTTGCCATTGCAATTATAACACTGAACTTGATTTCTTCTATAATGAGTGTCGTCATCTTCTCTCTGGTAGTCGTAGTAATCGCCTCTCTGATCATTGTAGTTTTCTTCATCCTGGTAATTGTATTTTTCTTCTCTCTGATAATGGTTATTTTCTTCCCTCTGATAATGGTAATTTTCTTCCCTCGGATAGTGATTCGCTCGTTGACGCTGATGCTGTTGCTGACACTGCCTGGCATAGTGGTTGCCATTGCAAATGTAACATTGTACAGAGCGTCTTCTCTCGTTGTAATTTGATCTTCTTTGGCCGTACATCTTTCTTGAGTCACTTATTTGCTTGTTGTCATTGAATCCATGAATTTCAATTTAGCAAACATTTTGTTCGTGTAGTTTGGAAAAAAAAATTCGCAAATCGCTGCCATCATTTGTATCGGAGAGAATACAACTGTTGTTATTGTTGAATTCCTAATACTTGCTTTTCCGCGAGCGGACCAAAAACGATTGGCCACCCTGATCTGACAAAATATCTCACCGCTGCCACCAATTTGTAAGCCTCCCTTATTTAAAGGAGAATTAACAAATAATTTATATGGGTTCTTGTCAGACCGGAGAAAGGACAAGTACTAGGGTTGTTGTAAATAAGTTTGTACTTACAATTTGGTTCAACAAATAACAAAGATTTATTCACACTTACTACATGGTTAGTGTTGTCGAGTTCCTACTGAACTCCCGTATTGACTATCTGACTATGTGACTGCATCTGACTGTGTGACTGTACTGTTATAACTGACCTAACGCTACTATATATATAATTACAAAAGTACTAAGTCAGCAAATAGTTAGCTACTTACGTCAAACAATACTATTTAGAATACTTGACCTCATTACAACATGCTCTACTTTACTTAATTGTATTCACTAAGAATGTGCTGACTTTGACTTGTTACAGAAGGACAATTTTCTAATAATTTAATAAACTTAGATTACTCAATCGTTACGATAGGGAACATGTCACTAGCTGGCCATAAGAATACTGCTGAAAATTCAGTTTCAGCTTGAATATATTATCTTCAAACTTATAATTTAATTTTTATTTAATTTATATATACGTATACAGTGTGGTGGCCACGACTCTCGAACGTAGGACTTTAACATGTAATATCATATTGTTTTAATTTTCTAATTATTTAAAAGAAAAAAGCTTCAAATTAAAGTTTTAGGGCATGAAATACGAAAACAATTTTGCATGCTTTGTATTGGCACAAATTAGATCTAAAAACGACTGAAATTGTCTCAAAACTATCGATAGCTATGAAATTGACACAAAATTAAACAAATGTTTGACATTAAATCTGTCAAAAATGTCAGAATTGATTATTTATTTATTATTTCATTTATTTTGACAAATAAAACGGCCAACATTTGTTTAATTTTGTTTCAATTTCATGCCTATCGATAGCTTTGAGGCAATTTTCTTCATTTTCAAATCTAATTCGTGTCGTTATAAAGTATGTCAAATTAATTTTGTGTATTGGTTCAGATGCAGAATTTTGTCCTAAAGCTTCTTTGATTAAAATATTTAAGGAGGCAGGAAATTACAAAATTATAGTTTTAATTATAAATTATATGTTAAAGTCCTATGTTCGGAAGTCGAGGTCACCAGCCTAGTTAATATCCAGGGGGGGGGCGCGCCCCTCCTTGCCCCCCTCTGCGGACGCCCGTGTTATAACCGTATAATTCATAGAATTATATAAAATTTTGAATAACATGAACATCTTCCACAATTCATAGGACACCACAATCTAGAAATAATCATAAAAAACTTGAAGAAATAAGAAAATATGATGCAATTGCAGAAAATCTGTGTCATAACATATATGTAGTAGTCGTAGCCCATTAAATACAATTAGTGTCTTTTAAGTAAGAGTTCGTGAATTCAAACGTTGTTAATTTCAAGTTACATACAAATACGACAGTGCTTTGAATTTCATTATAGGCTACTATACACGAGATTAAGTTCCTGTTGTGCAGTAACAAATAAATAAATTGTTTCTAATATTATGTATTTGTCGTCAAATCTAGTATTTTTCCCGTTAGAAATATGTCATAATAACTTTGTTCCCGAATCAATACTTCCCAGAGTCCTGTTCCTTGTTCCTCTGAAATCGGATTACTCAGTAAAATCCACATGCTGACCACACACATCCTCACGAAGAGCAGGGGGAGTGAGGACATATAAGAGTGCATCATCCGCCGCATCCAAATATCCTCGTCGTCGGCCGACTCTGAACGCAAGATACAAGCCAAGTGCGGCCAACAACAGCAGCTGTGGCCGCGGCCGCCGAAGCGTCTGTTCGTGACGGGAAAGAAGAGAGCTGAGTGCATTTTATCAGAGGGTAGTTTCGTGGTTTGTGGTTTTCATGTCACCAACACTGCACTTCGATGAAAATGTGAAGTTTTGTGCTAATGGAAAATGAATGAAATTAGTTAGAGGGGAGATGGACAAGGTTTAATTGCTTGGAATTGCTATAAACATAAATACGACGAATAACATTATTTCTTGGTTAACAGTTTATTATTTTAAAATAAAATGGACATATTGATTAAGAGATTTTTGTTCAATATGTGAATGTATTCGCTGTGTATATAATAGCTAGAATTCTACTTTGATATAGAGTATTGACAACTCAACTCAACTATAGAGGCGCTGCGTTCATCTAGCTTTGGTAGGATAAATGGTTTGTTTACATTAAGGTGGTTCTATCATGACAGTCTCATACAAAAGTATAGGTAACCTAAAAAGTTTATAAAAATAATTATTACATTTTTGTATGGTATAGGTTATTAACAGAATTAACATTTCGCTGCAAATATCGTATAATTAACAATAACATTGAATATATTAAATAAAACTATTTAACTAGTTTATGAAATTCAGTAACATAACAAAATTTTTGGAAGTGAATGTTTCATGCCAAGCAATAGCAGTGTAAGATTTTACACAGCAGAAGCTATGACAACAAGGCGAGAACCACAAGCAGCATGATATTACCAGTCAGTACGAAACGTGACTGTATTATCGATACATCCTGTTGACAGTTCATAAGAAAAATGCATCAAAGCAATTATTATCAACTGTAACAACAAATAAATAAATATAAAATGCTGTAATCTTTTTTTTTGTATTAAAATTAATATATATATATATATATATATATATATATATATATATATATATATATATATATATATATATATATTAATAATACATATAAAAATGTATATTTCTTTGAGTTTTATTTTACAAAATTACATATTTTAATAAGGTAGGTAATATATTTCGTGAGATAAGATAAATTTATATTTGGTTATTATTTAATATATGCAGTATTTGGTTTCATTTATAAACTAATTAAATTTTAAACAGTAATACATATTTTAATCTGACATTTAAATTTTAGGTTATGTTTTAAAAATGTCAATCCAATACCAATGTAAACGTTTTAAGTACAAAATCTTGAATCACATGGATACCGAATGTGACATAATCGTTTTCATACAGGGAATAGAGTTCAAAGGTTTATTGCATGAACGAAAGTTTATGAGTGGGAATAAACGAACTTGTATAAAAGGGATTAAGAATAAGATTGGAGCAGGATGCATCTAATGAATAAATGTGCAGTGAATGCTTTTAAGATTTATACTACTCTATTTGATGGGATATGGTGTGATGGACGAGACCTATCTAGGAAGTATCCAGCTATTTTAAATATCACGAGAACGATTTTTCACGGTCCCGAAATAACTTAGCAGCCAATACGAAAAGACTTTATTGAGTATGTGGGAACAGTCAATTAACTCTATTTCACTATTCTTTTGGCAGCTACACACCATAGAGGGAACCTATGTCTTTGCGACCGTCAAATTCACAATGTCCTAGTGAGTAGATCAACGAATCCTGAGAATGTTAAACGAGTACGGTCTACAATCAATAAATATTGATAACTGATTGTACGGAAATTATTTAAGATAATCTGAAGATTCCAAAACCTACCATTTCAGAGATTCGACAATCTCAGGAGTTCTTGTTGAATGTCTTTCAGAACTTAGATCGCTTTTAACAGATTCTCGGTCTTCTAAAAGTGTTTGTAATACAATTTTATTTGGGCTTTGATCATTACATCATCTCTGAAATCTTTTGAATCATCTGAATATGTGTCTTGAACGAACGATTGTTCAAATTTTAGGTAAAATTTAATACAGATTCGCTAATCAACTCACTCAGTCATTGTGAATGCGATAATCACACAGTACACACGTGTACTCTGTGGCGTCTAGCAGGTAAGTGACTAATGTAAAAAGTTAGTGGCTGTTCCCACAAATGCAGTAAGGTGATATTTAAAATGACTGGTTCTCAATATACGGGGTGCAACTTTCTTATTTTATATAGGAACCTATTTTTTTTATTTGCTCATTAGATGCAGTATTTTTTTTTTGAATTCAAGGACTTCAAAGTTCGATACCCTCATGTAACAAAATAAATTGACAATAATTTAATTAAAATCGTATAGAATCCGCGTGCTATGACAGAAACAAATGAACAAATCAGAATGATTTTGTTTGTGTGATTTATTATTATACGTCAATACAATTATTTTGTGAAAAAATAAATAAATAAATTTTATGGACAACCGGGCCGAAAAGCATGTGTTTTAGCCATAAAGAGTGGGCTTAAACGTTTCTTTTTGGCCCTAGAGCCATAAAATATTTTTTTGGCCCTAGGGCCATAAATTCTTTTTCAAAATGTCATTTTAACATAAATGTACCTATATGAATCTTTTGAACACAAAATTAGATGTTATTTTGTTGTGTTTAAAATATATACCTACAAAAGTACTATTATTATTATTTTATTTATTCTTTTAATTTTGGAAATTTACTGATATCTTATTGTTAGTTGAGATTGTTAATTTTAACATTGAATAAAAGGACAACAAGGTACCTAGATGGTTTTTGTACATGTAACTACTTATCTTCTTTGCTTTGCACCTTTCACAAAATTCCGAAGTAGATTTTTTTTTCATATAAATTACTAGTAGTGTTTCTTTGCTT
This sequence comes from Pterostichus madidus, assembly GCA_911728475.2. NCBI lineage: Eukaryota > Metazoa > Arthropoda > Insecta > Coleoptera > Carabidae > Pterostichus > Pterostichus madidus. Next base: position 21,262,130 of record OU452307.1, read on the forward strand.
ACAGAAACGCACTTGGTCTGCATTTGTCTCCTTTCCACCCGTAATCAAGGCAATAATAGTTACGTAATAACAAAGAAATCGCACAGTTGTAGGAAAATAAATTTTATTAGTCATTTGATCTGTCATGTAAAATAATCTTTGTCAAAAATTTTGTAATGTGAGGGTACTCAACTTTATAGTCGTTGAATTCAGAAAAAAATAATGAATCAAGCACATAAAAAAATAGGTTCCCATTTAAAATAAGAAAGTTCGATCCCATATTTTGAGAACCACTGGTCGAAAAAAAATTGTTAATAGTTTTGCAACAGAATTACAAAATGGCATTTCTTGCTAATTTAACCAATCTTATAGCTCTTAATAGTTCTCAATGGTGCCACAACTTAATTGAACACCGTGTATATTGCGAGTGAAGTGCAGTTACCAGCTGTCAAACCACGATCCTCAAGGACATTATTGGAGGAGAGCCACAAGGTTTATTCTAATGTGGTAAAAATTGTTTGTCGCCCATAGGAATCGAACCCAAGTTCTTAAATCTACAGTCTCGATATTACTGAGCCACATACCTCATGGTAATATCTTCTGCTGGTAGAAACGGAATGAAGTATAGCCTTCATGTGTGCGAATGAAGGAAATATGAGCGGTGCGGCCACGATCGATCGTCCGAAAATTCCGCGCGTGATGCGGCCCGCCAAGGCCCACTCGAGTGGAACACCATACTCTGAATGTAAATTGTACGCTGTCACAATTGAAACATATTTCCGTGCACGCCTTCACACCGACGTACACATGGACGTTTAGTAAAGCGCTGAACGCTGCCGCCGCCTCGGATGCTACTGCTTGTTGCCTCTTGCTCCCAGGCCTCTATGTGGATGTATCGATGCGTTGGAAAGGATTTCGCAAATTTCAAGTTTAGAACGTAGATTCTTTTAACAAATAGATTGAAATTCTACTGAGTGGTATGTGGAACTGAAATTTGTGTTTTTGGTAGAATTAAAATAATAATAACGATACTATTTACTAGTGCATCCCAAGAAATTCTTACCTTTTAAAAATAAAATAAATACATCATCACGCCTTCTATCCATTATTGGGTGTGGCACTCTGCCGAAGCAGATCTCGGTAAGTGATATATTTTGCGCGTGAAGTGCGGTTACCAATCGTCAAATCACGGCCCCCAAATATGTTAGTGGTGGAGGAGCCACAGGGGTAGCTTTTAAAATTATGAAAATTGTTTGTCGCCAGGGTTCTTAGGATCCACAGGCCGACTTCATACCACTGAGCTAGCTACCTTCTGTATTAATTATTTCAATAATTCATCCAGGAGACCGAATCTAATTCGTAGCAACCAACAGTAGCGACTGGCTTGACGTCATTTATTGTCGCTACCGATAGCGTAGCCACCTTGCGGGGTAAGGTGTAACTTACGTTTGACCGCATTATTAGCAACTAGACATTTTCTAGCGAAATACTGTTAGCAACTGCTTTGAACTAGTCGCTAACTCAGTCGCTAAGTCCTATTCGTATGTTTTGCAGTGCTGTGTTTTAAAAAGTTTGGTTCTTTTAATAAATAATACTAAATATAGAAACATAGTTACGATTTCAACCAACAAAGTGAACTTGTTAATCATAAACAATCACAAAAAGCGGCAACAAGTTTTTCAGAAATACCACTCTAAAATATATATAGTCTGATCTTTGTAACCAACAGTAGAAACAAAATTCCCTAGAAATTTAACTAAATCGCCTGACTAAAAAAATTTAAGAATAAATCGCCTGACGTCATCAAAAATACGTCATTCAACTAAATATTTGGTTGCTACGAATTAGAATCGGTCTCCAGGAGGTTGATTCTGTATCTTGCGTTAGCATTTGCGTGACTACATTTGCGTGAGTAAAATGTCTGACGTCACTGTATTCTTTCTATTAACTTTCATGGGGAATTTCTTGCCTTAAGTTTTCACGCCATATTTAGTGTTGGTAAAGAAATGCCCGCTAAAGCTATTATTATTAAAAAACGATAATCTGAAACAATTTTAACGATTACTGATTTCGATAAGTTACAATAAAATATATACGCTAATATAACTCTAATGACAATAAATAAAACTAAATTAATGATTTTTTTAATTACTATTCTATAGGCTAAATTAATAAATACAGAAATATAATATAATTACTTTTGTAAATAATTTGTCATAAATTGTTCAAGCACAGCACAGAAGTTTGGTTAGAAAAACACAAATAAACAGTAAAATGAACGACAGATATACTGTTAGAATGAGATAGATAGTGTCGCAAATTAGAAACAGGACCTACGTTGGTCACGCAACAATATTTGCGTGTCTCGCAACTCGTGACGTCATATCAATAAGTTCGTAAAATATCCGTCAGATGGTTTACAGTATGCATGTGACAAATCGTGTTAGTGTGAGTGCCGCAAGTAGTCACGCAAGTTACAGAATCAACCTCGAGGTCATGTTATTTACATAGAATTTTAGATGAAAGAATTTGATATGGCGTATACCTTTTAAATTGAGCATGTATTGATGTGAAAACGTCTGTAGAAAGAAAACGAACAATAAAAGACATTCCGAGTAGATTCTTTAAATCTTCAATCATTCGAAAAAGTTAATAAAGATAATATCATGGGCAATTGGTTTCTTCCAAATTCTCATACCAGTTCCACACAAATCCGATTACAAGTTAAAAAGTTATTAGCAACAGACGTAGTAGCAGACGATAATTCAGTAGCATGCAGCAGACCCCATTTCATTTTACGAACTTGGAGCTTAAAATAAATCCTCGCTTATCAAAGCATCACGTGATACCCACATATATTTATTAATATTTCCATTATTGCCGTTATTGCGGGCCATAGCTGCGCAGGACCGGCCCAGGGGTGGAAACCAATAAAGCCATTGCGACGTGAGCAGAGTGCAGAGCCGCAGTAGACACGCGTGTTGCTGAGTGCCATTTCGAACGAAATTCGCACGCCAACGATAGAACAAGAACAATGTGTTGATAATAAATATTAGTTGTTCATAATTTAGAAAACATACACAGCAAGTCAAATAACATAACAATTACGTCAGTGAATCATTTTGTTTTTAACATTTACATTTTCACTCTATTTAACACTTCAATCAGATCTAACTAAAGCATCATGTACAACCAAATCGAAAACTTTAAACTGGAAAATTCAATTTAGAAAATTTCTCATAATTCATAATAAAAATGTTTAATATTCACAATATAATAATTAAACAATATTAAGACGAAAATATTTATTTAATATATCGGTGTATGTCAAAGAAAACATTATTTGATTGATTATATATCAACCAAATAATGTTTTCTTAATTTCTTAGCACCTATGGGTGGCTAGCTCAGTAGTATGAAGTCGGCCTGTGGATCCTGAGAACCCTGCTTCGATTCCCACAGGCGACAAACAATTTTCATAATTTCAAAAACTACCTCTGCGGCTTCTCCACCACTAACATCTTTGGGGGCCGTGATTTGACGACTGGTAACCGCACTTCACGCGCAAAATATATCACTTACAGAGATCTGCTTCGGCAGAGTGCCATACCCAGTAATGGGTAGAAGGCGTGATGATATATTTATTTTATTTTATGGGTAGATGGCTTAGTGGTACTGATTCAAAAACTTGGGTTTGATATGCACAGTTGACACACAATTTTCACCACATTAAAATGAATCTTGTAGCTCTCCCTCCACTAAAATCTTACGGGGTCGTGATTTGATGGCTGGTAACCGCATTTCTTAAAAATATTACTTACCGAGATCTGATACGACAGGCGCGATGATATATTTATTTTATTTTTTTTTTTATTATATAGCACCGTTTAAACAATAATGTATGAGAATGAGGTAAATGTAAAAAAATTGTCCTATGTCTGAAAATAAGGACAACTACCAGCGCCAACGTTATAGAGATCGTTCTGTATACCATGAACAACTATATTAATCAAAGAAGGAAGATACGATCTCAATTTCAAGTTTGAAGTTTGCAAACTACAAATTTTTCAAATTGGAATTTTTCAAATTATTATTGGTTGTGAATGCTTACATTCAAATCCTATAGCGAAACTTGAAATTATTTAAAGCAAAACTGGTTGTATATTTATTAAAATATATCATTTATTTATTGTCATAATAATAAGGGATATACGAGGTTTGTTAAAAAAATATCGAATCTTTGCTTGGCAAAAATACAATTATTCATTTCAAGATCTGGAACTCTAATCCTCTTGAAAGTAGTCTCCTTGATAATGCACACACTTCTTCCAACGGTTCTGCTATTGTTGGAAACATTTCTGAAAGACTTTTTGTGGAATGGTGTTTAGCTGGCTTGTCAAATTTTGCGTAATGTTTTCTTTTTGACTCAAATGGCGTCCCTTTCAGCGAAATTTGTAGTTTGGGGAACAGTAAAAAATCACAAGGAGTCATGTCGGGAGAGTAGAGAGCCTGACTAATGAGGGGAAATGTTGTGTTTGACCAAGAAATTTTGAATCAAATAACACGAATATCGTGGACACTTTCTTCATGCTCAATTCCTCGGTCAAAATTGAATGTACTGCTCCAATTTTGATTCCTACCTCGTTCGCAAGTTCTTGGACAGTGATACGACAGTCAATAACAGTGTCATTTCGACTTGTTGAGGGCCTGCCGAAACGTGATTTGCTGTCTATTGATGTGCAGCCATCTTTGAAACAGTTGTATCACTCCTTTATTCGTGCGATGTTCACGGCATCGTCTCCGGAAGCCTATTGAATTTTCCAAATGGTTTCCATTTAGGTTTCACCAAGCTTTTGGCAAATTTTTATGCAATATTGCTGCTAAAATCGTATCCGTTATATCTCGAAAATTTAAAATCCGATGAGCGCTTACTATCCTTACTTCTAAGGCCGGGAAAAATTGCGTATGAATATCCCCTACATATCCTCACTGAAGCACACCACTCGTACTTCACTTGTTTACGCGGTGAAAAATAGGGCTTGATAATTTTTGAACACACTTCTTATGTTGTTGTTTTCTTGAGTTATATTAAAAAGTACAAGTATTAGAAACAATAGTATATTGTAACACACGGCAATAGCCCGTACCACACGTATTTATGTTACATATAATTTTTTCTACAATAATGAACTGTTATTTCTTAAAATTAAAATCTATATTTGACATCTGTCGTTTATTGTTATATTTCACGTTAATTGAAATAATAGTTTGTTATGATGTAAGGTTCGTGATGTGTTATATAAAGCCTGCTGCCTCGTTGGACAACCCAATGAGTTTCTTATTATACATTACGGTACGAATATCGTGAAACATTTTATTTACTATCGTGAATTTTGTTCAAAAATATAGTAAAAGTTAATATTTTGACGTTTCTTAAATAAAAATATTAACGAAATTAACCGCACCGACAAAGTTTGTTATTATGACACTCAAAATAGATAATTTTGATATTATGTAACTATAGTAGATAAAAAAGATTTTCAATAATAGTTATCTTGGAAACATAAACGATTTCTTGCAGCATTTAGTGCGCCAAGAAATAATGTCATACTGATGCTGGGTTGCATGAAAACTTCAATAAATTGTTTATTGACTCTATAGTTACTGGTCCTACAAAGTTAATGAATCGCTCAAATTCAAACAGTTGCATGAAAAAAATATTGAGATCTTTAGTTATTGAAATGTTTGTCTAGCAACAGTATCACTGTAACTGTCATTGTCACTGACTTGTCATTATCGATAAATGTAAATACGAATTAATTAAAAATGGGTAAAAGGAATAGAAACCGAAATTATACGAAAAAAAATACAAATTTAGTTGGAAATAATTCAAAACTTTATAAATGTAATTGAAAACAAAAAAAAAGACGGTACGACAAATAAATTGGAAGGTTGGAAACAGATACGAATGAAATCTCTACTCTAGGCAGCAATGCTCCTAGTGACTTGTCTAATAATCCGGCAAATAGTCGACTATGTATATTTATTTATATGATCGCCCAATGTATGGGGTGGTTAGCTCAGTGGTATGAAGTCGGCCTGTAGATCCTGAGAACCCTGGTTCGATTACCACAGGCTACAAATAATTTTCATAATTTCAAAAACTACCCCTGTGTCTCCTCAGCCACTAACATCTTTGGGGGCCGTGATATGACGACTGGTAACCGCACTTCACGCGCAAAATATATCACTTATCGAGATCTGCTTCGGCAGAGTGCCACACCCAGTAATGGGTAGAAGGCGTGATGATATATTTATTTATTTATATATCGCCCAATGTAGTTTGAAATTTTCCAGTTGCATAATAACATAGAGTTATTAATAATCGCGTGTTTGCTGATACAGGTATACTACACTTTGTTCTTTTTTTCGAAATTTGGCCCTACTGTATGAAATACTAGCATAAACATATTTTTATTAAATCTAAATCTTTGCTTAAACTCTATTTATCAAAATTTCTAACGAAATATTCTGAGTCTTGGAAGAAATTTTATAAAAATAATTTCTTAGTCCGAGGACGATGATAACGAATACATAATTCTAGTAAAATATATTTTAATTATCTCCTAATACAATATATGTAGGTTTAATTACTTACGCTTTAATAACTAGATATTTAATTTAACATAAAAAAGTTACTTCAATTATAAAATGACAACGGATATTTTTTCATTCTTCAACTTTGACATTAAACGCCAAACTTGATTTATGAACCGTTAAATATTTATAGGTCTGAAAACAGTCCTATAAGTTGTTGGACTGTTTATCGATTCATTAAAATTATATGACGTTCATGCAACAATTTTTAGAAACCTAAGGAACCGTTAGTTGCTATAGAACCGATAAATACTTCATGCAACCCAGCATAAGAGTTGTAAAGAGATACACTAATTTTGGTTGTTGATACCGTGACTTTTCAACAAAACCGTAGAAAAAATAAGTTACATGTATCTCTTACCTAAATTTCAGCATTATTATTTTAGTAAACTTTTCGTAAATGTAAGTAAGTAAAATCCAAATATAACTACAGCTCGAAATTTCAGAGTCAATATTAGTGCCCCAATATTATATTACCATGAAATACATATTTGAGATATACTTATGAATATTACAAAATAAATACATGTAGCAAATCTTGTTCACAAGAAAAATATTTGTTCAGGAACAAACGAACTTAAATAAACATATTCTATCAAACAAACTATGGTCCTTTTACAAAAAGAAACATCTTCTCTGAAGATTAGCATAATAATTTGGCTGTAAAAGTGGAAAAAAATCTGACAGCAGCGCTCAAAGTGACAATTTCCTTAGCTTAGATATATCTTTTACTTCCCGCCACGTTTACGAAACTATATAAACTGTTAAAGTGATTGAAGAGAGAACGTTTGCGAACATCACGCCATAGGTTTCACGTTCCAATGCATACATTTGCATATTTGCGGTAGTAGTATCGCTTCTACCTGTCCGAAGCGGAACGTAAACAGCTGGTCAAGACTGCTTCTGCTGTTTCCCACGATGTTATTTCTCTATCCGGTTTCGTTAGACTCTAGTTTCGTCGTTTGACCGCTGCTGTTTGATGTCACGTGTTGATCTATTATTAGTGGAAGGCTAATATCCTCTGTTATGCTTTTGAGCGAGAAGGAACCCGGTAATTACTTGCTGTTATATTATAGATTACGTAAATATTACACGAATAGTTTCGGTTACCGCACGAGAATATCGTTCCATTAAAAGCAAACTTCTTTTACAGAACTTGTAGAAGAACTTGACAAAGACCTCTGTAAATATGAGCGAGTCTTTCACTGACAACCGTTTTTAATGATTTAAAGAAAACGTTTTAACTAATTCTCTACCAGTTTAATCATTTAGTAGCGTTTGACAGCGAGAAAGAGCCGCACATTTTTGATGATATCATTGTCAAGTCCTTTTGAATATTCTATGCGAGGCTGAATTCAAAAGTAATACCTTTTTCAACCCTTTAATAGCAACATATTATATTATTACTTTAAATTCGTTTTAAAGTCAAATATTTTGTAAACGATGATTTTTACTAATGGTTCCAAAACATAAGGAATAATCTTCAAAGATCATTTTATTATCATTCTACTACACTCTATAACTCTAAATATGGAATATTGTCTGTTAATTTTAATTTTTAAGTCTACAGTCGTCAGTGCTTCAAATTAAGCACTTTCGCACCAATATTTGCATAATAGTTCTGTTGACAAAAATAGTAAAAGTTGTCAAATTAAAAAGTCAAATTCCGAGGAGATACATTTGAAAAGCAAAATCCCATTACTGTCCCTTGTTTGATTTATTTGTTTTCAGTTAAAACGTTTTTAGTGAACTAATGCATTTAAAAGTTCAGTAAATATGTAGGTGTCAATTTTTAATCACTACAAACATTAGTTAACGTAAATAAAGTTTTACATTAAGGTTAAAGTGAGTTCCCAGAGTATTCCATATAACCATTATAAATGTTTCAATATTAATCGTTTTATGAGATAATAAAAAAAATTGCTGATAAATGAGGAGTTATACATCTAAAAATGGGAACAAAAAAGAGATATCTCGTATTAACGAGAGCTAATTAACAGACTATGATCAACTAGAGCAGTGATGGGCAAACTGCGGCCAGCGGGCCAGATGCGCCCCCCTGAAATATTCTATTCGGCTCGCGCGGCATTATTCCTAATCTGACGAATAAAAAAGAATACAGGCTATAAGAAAAATAAATATTGTCCTCTTTTGTTTTATATCAGTAATGGCATACATATTTATTGACTTCTCCTGGATATGGGAATGTAATGTTTGTAGCGAAGAGGAAAAAAAAGACGCAAGGCAAAAATCTATTGATTAATGATATTTAAGGTATCTGAAAGGTTTTAAACTACAACTTGTTCTATTCGCGAATCAGCTTGCTAAGACTGACTTATCTGACTTCCTGAGGTTGAATTCAATAGCCCTGGTGATGAAGAAAAAGCTTAAGAGTTCCGAAGATAGTTTGCGAAGACTCGATGGTGAATTTTAAAGAAAATTTGAAGACTTCAGTGTCACTGAAAAAGATTTTGAAATTTTCAGTATGCCTTTTAAGGAGAACTGTGAAACAGTGAAATCGGACTTGCAACTTGAATTGATTGAATTACAATGTAACACTCCACTCAAACAGTTGTTTCTTATTGTTCCAAAATTAGAGTTCTATAAGTCCTCGTCGAAATCCACTTTCCCAAATCACATATCACATGCCCAGAAAGTTACTACTATGTTTGCTTCATCATATATACTCGTATGTGAATAGGTGTTTTCTACAATGAAACTTTGAAAGAGTAGCCTTAGAAATAGACTGACAGATGAGCATTTAACTTCTCTTCTAAGAATAAGTGCACCCCAGTTCGATCCAAATTATGAGAAACTTTTAGAAATGCAGTCACAGTTTCATTCATCACATTTTCCTTCATAATCTTTCAGTCATTAATGGGACTTAGTATCACCAAAAACAAGAATTTTGTAAAATTTATCATTTTTATTTTTTAATAAATTGTATTGGCCCGCCTAATGTTTTTTTTCCTTTCCTTTGGCCCCCTCTTTAAAAAGTTTGCCCATCATAGAACTAGAGCATATTTTTAATATGCCGTTTAATCTGCATCGTACGAGGTGTGGCTATTAAATACCGAGATTGACGCTGCTACAGATGAAGTACGCATGCACCAAACACCAGCAACCGTCAGCTTTTTAGCGTGAAGCTTTCTCTTTCGAATGCAGTGCCTCTCGCTTCTGTAAATAAATCCATATAGCCGTAGCATTTGTTCTAATTAGAGTTGTTTTTTTTGTTTCGCCGAAAAAATGTTAAGTGCAACATTAGAACAACGAATTATTGTGTAATTTCACATGAAAATTGGCAAAAATGCTATTGAAACTTATAATTTATTGAAAAAAGTATCCGAATTGTGGAACGACAAGTTATGGTTTCTCCATCAAAATAATGCGCTGGCTCATTTCGCAATGTCTGTCAAGAGATTTCTAGCCAAGTACAGCATCCCAGTATTGGACCATCCACCTTATTCGCCAGATCTTGCACCGTGCGACTTCTATCTGTTTCCTAAGGTGAAATTTGCCTTAATAGCAACAAGATTTGAGCTTTGAAAGAGAAATCGGCACGCGTTCTGAAGGAGCTGACAGAAGAAGACTTCCAGCACTGTTTCGAACAATGGAAGATTCGCATGGAGCATTGTAGGGATAGAGGAGGGGTGTATATTGAAAGTGATAAAAAGTAAATAGGTATGGAATCAAAATAAAATATTAAAACAGCATCAGTCTCGTTATTTAATAGCCACACCTCGTATGTTAAAAGTATGCTCTCTTTCTTTTGGGTCCATCTCTCCCTCGCGTGATGTCAATAGTATAACTCTCCATTAGTTTTAGCTATATTTTGCAAATGTAGGCCGTTTTCGAAGTAGCCTTTTGACATTTAGGATTTAGGAATTGGAGAAAGAAATTAGGAATTCACTCACATAAGTAGAACTTTGAATATTATACTACTAACGACATCTGCAGTCTGTAGGTTGAATTGTTTGACGTTTAGACGGTTAGGTATTAATAATAATATTTTTAATACTTTTTATACTTACAAACAAAATACGAAGCCATTTTTTCTTCAAAAATGCTACAGCAAATTTGACAGCCTGTAAACGTTCAAAAATTATTCTTGTTTGGCCGTAATGCGCATGATTTTTAATTTAGTGCTTACCAACTTCAAGGCGTAGTGTGCTCTTACAAATCTTAAAATCTAATTGCTAAAACCCCAAATTATGACATTATTTAGGGCACACAAATTTAGGATTTGGTATGTTAGGGTGATAAAGGTGCAATTCCGAACACAGCCCTAGTCTCATTCAAATTCAAATGCACAATATATACGATTATTGTTACATACTAATGTATTTATCTGCAACAATTAACTAATACCTTCATTAATTCCAAATACATAATGGTGCTCATATTATGAAAATTTATATTCCACAGCCTATTTTGAATTAATAACAATTAAGGATTCTCTCATGTTGCCATGACGTTTTAGTTTATTGATGCATAAGTAAAGTTATGTTTATATTATTTTTGTTTCGTGTACTTTGAACAATAGAAATACAATATTTAACTCGCATATAATGGGTACATTACACACAGATGATATCAACAATCGCCTTTTGCTCATGCAGGGCCAGATTTAGGAATTGTGGGGCTACTAAGCACATTTTTGGGGGCCCTCCCCTGCAAAAAAATAATATTGAAAAATCCAATTATTATCACAATCAATACAAACACATATGTAACAAGAAAAAAAATTACTTACTGTGGTGATACTTAAGGTAGTACTAGTGTGACGGTGTCGCCATCGGTTGTCGAGTGGCGAAACTGACGCTCAAAAAAATATAAAAATTGAATAAAATAAGTGTTTTATACCTATTATGGTTTGAATATCATGAATTGTTAACAGGTTGTTGGTCTAGTGAAGTTTCAAATACCATACCACCGTGTGGTGTTGCCATTATAAATTGGGATTCTTAATTTTTCGTTAAAAACAAGGCTTTGCATGGCTATATATTCATTACTAAACGATACAAAACTTTCTCCTTCTGATATAATATACATGGATAGTTCTAGAACATTATACTAGTTTTTCAAATGAAACTGCAAAATTTTAGAGGTACACAAACCAAATATATGCGATTCTGAGTAATGATCGCCATAAGCCCCGTGTATAAGAACTCAACTTTACAAGCGAATATATTTGTTCACAGACGATGAATGTGTTTCATATTTTAAAAGGATGCGTATGATATCCAATGTTTACGTGCGCCAAATTTCATTCAGATCTGCAAAAATTAATTAATTAGATTATTTGGGATTAAATATCTGTTGTGTTGTGTAGTAACTAAATAAATGAATAATTAAAACCTGAAAAAAAAAATTTCACGCTAGTACTACCTTAAACAAAGTTTCCGGTGAATTTAAAACAGCTCTTCATAATATATGTGTAAATGTAAAAGTGCGAAACATTTGCCCTGTCAATTTATGCGTATACAAAACGAGCTAATTAATTAAATATATGGTGCCGGCACTACGGGGTGTGGTTAGCATAACGGTATATGAATCCGAAGATATCGAGTTCGAATCCCACACAAGCTAAACATATATGAACTACCACACTGCAGCTCGGTGAGTCTGAATTGTATTATAATTGACAGTAAGTTCTTGCTGTTTTAGTAGTATAAAAAATAAATAATTTTATTACGAAAATTAAAATAGCTATTTACATAACAAGTGCGCGAAGACATACTTTGCACATAAGCGCAATTTTAAAGTACGAGCGACGCGAATGCTTTAATTTGCGCGAATGGTGCAAATGACGTCTTCGTGCACGAGTTTTGTACAATACTTTTTGTAACAAGCAAAACTTGTATAATCGGCAATGAGAAAATTGATTAAATTTGAAGCGTGAATTGACAGTTTAGTATGCCATGAATTGACATTTGTTATTTGAAAACAAATTGTTTATTTTTTCTCTTAAAGTTTGCTAAAATATGTCTGATTGATGGCGTTATAAGCTAACGCCTCTATTTCTTTTATATATTCCTTAAAATGTGTGTATATAAATACAATGAGTGTTTTAATAGTTAAAATTTAGAACCATAAAAATGGGTGTTTTTTTTCAATTACTTTGAGCATTAGTGCGAAAAATCTAAGTATCCATCAGTTTCCAAGGTAATGTAAACCTTATTTTGAATGATGCGATTACAAAATAGTTATTTTTATAACAAGTGCCGAAAAAGGCTCGTTACGTGCAAGTGCAGAATTTAACGCACGAGGCTTGCCGAGTGCGGAAATCTGCACGAGCATGTAACCTTTTTCGGCACGTGTTATAAACAACATTTTTCCTACAACTGTGCGATTTAGTAAATCACTAAAATATTATTAAAATTTATAAAATTTTAATCATATTACATGAGAACGATGTTTCACGGCGTTGCTATGGTTTGTTTGTTGATTGCTTGCACATTGTTCTATATTATTTAAAAATATTTCACTAACGTCAAAATAATTTCTTCAAAATCATCTTGATTGGAATAGTACAGTGAGTGATTCTTATTTATCATTAACACCTCCAAAGATAATTGAAGCTCCGGATCATACTAAGTTGGATCTATTTTCGACAATGACAATCAACCTGCTGCTGGTACTTCTGAAGCTTCCGAAATTGTTACCAATAATATTACTGGTAATAATATGAACAGGTACGGAAGAAATCAATGTTTCTTTAGACACAAAAGTTTCCACTTTACATTATGTCAATATAAGCAACTGTAACAACTGTATTAATAATATACACAAACAATAAATATGCAGTATTTCACTTACTCTTTAAATAAAACCATTTATCGATATATTTTACTTTGTTCGGTTCTTTTTATTAATTGTCTACAGATTAGATATACTGCAAATTAAGGTTACGTTTATAAACGTCAAAATATACTACTGCATATTTACTAGCGCTGGTTCACCGTATCTTCTTCTTCCATAAGCGTCTGTGGTTAAAATATGAATTCCGCGCTCGGCGCGAAATTTAAATCGCTGTCAAAACAATATTCTTTTGACAGTTACTTTCCATACGTAACCAAGGCAATTATAGTTACGTAATAACAAAGAAATCGCACAGTTGTAGGAAAAGTAATTTTTGTTTTCTGACGAACTCGAGAAACACATTATCACCCCATCAACGCTAACTTGACTGTGATGAAACAAACTAATGAATTATACATCGTTGAAAAGAGGTAGGCTCAATGAATATATTTATACATATCTCAAAACTACCTATCTGAAGCAGGAGAGACTCAATCTTATGGCCCCCGTAGGGAGATCTAAAGGGCAATGGACCTCTTCTTTGATATCTGAAATTTAGTTTTATCCAATATTTTTATGAAATAAAGTCCTTTCAGTTCAATGCATTTTTTATAAATACGATATTTTTTCTTGTATTAAAATTAAAAACTTATTATTTATAAGGAAGAGCTGGATTTTATATTATTATTATTATATCATCACACCTTTTACCCATTACTGGGTGTGGCACTCTGCCGATGCAGATCTCGGTAAGTGATATATTTATAAGAGCGAAGTGCGGTTACCAGTCGCCAAATCGCGGCTCCTAAAAATGTTAGTGGTGGGAGAGCCACAAGGGTAATTTTAATTTGGTGAAAATGTTTGTCGACTGTGGGGATCGATCCAGGTTTCTTAGGATCTACAGGAGAACAAACTCGTAATATCCATTATTCATGTTCATGATAATTTATTATTTATTGTATTTTTAAAATACAAAAAAAAAATTAAGGTAAATTAATTTCTTCTCTACGAAGTCTATAATTTATGTACTTATCAAAACCTTCAATCCAGTCTGAAAAAGGTCTTTGAGCGTCCATGCTCTGTTTATTTTCTTTTGTGTCGAACCTCGTATATTTAAATTTCTATTCTTTGTTTATTTTTTTCTAATTAAATCTGTCAAGAAGAATATTGTAATTGCAAAGCAAACAGCCCAACAAAGGTAAAATACGGAGAAAGAAAATAAAATTGACACAGTAAAACGTGGCACATTGCAGCAGTCTGGGTCGCAGATAAACGACCTAATCACACGGGCGCGACCAGAACTATTATTTCTGTTATTTGTTTCAACAAACAATTACGTTCCATTTTAAACTACTAATGGAAATGTCACGCAGCAAATGCTGTTTTATGTTTTGTATGCCCTGTGAACGTATTATCTATTTTAGTTTATTCACTGAATTGTCTCTTTGTGTGCTCGTTATTTATTTGTGTGAAACAATCGACAAAGATTACTATTTTGTTGTCCCTATTCTATTGTCAATTCAGATGGTTTGGCACGTGAAACGTATGTCGAATAAAATATTGATGAAATATGTGTACTCGTATGTTGGTGAAATTGAGGGTTAGAGATTGCGTGGGCGATCTAGGAATACAATTTTGATTGAAGATTTGTTGTATGAACGAAAGATTTCGAGGGGAAAGAATAAAGTAGCATGTATGAAAGGAATTATAAATGTGGATAAATCAAAAGTGATTTGTCAACGATTCAAGACGTTTAAAGAGAGGTGTTGGATAAAACATAGTATTGGACTAATATAGACTATCTACTAGTCACTCAAGAAAAGTAGGCATTCGTCCTCCGAGAATCGCGACTAAACTTTTTTTCGTCACATTTTACACTAGTATACTAAATTAGTATTAAATACTTCAAAAATTAACAACATTATTAATGAAATTCTATCAATTCTATGACGTTAGAGATAACAAAAATATCTATTATTTCATTTCGTTTTCAATTATGATACGTACTTCAGAAATTAATAATATTTATTTGTCATTTACATCGTAGCATATTTTTTCGTACGTTGTTCCTCTTTTCTTTTCAAAAACAGTTACCTTACACAATTTTATAGTTATTTATTATACACGTGTTTTATTAGGATATAAAACACGAGACCGAAGTTCGAGTGTTTAATATTCTTAAATGTTTTATATATCAACAAAACACAAGTGTAATACAAAATTGTATCCACTCATAATTATAGGTATCGAAGAAGATTGGTCGTAACCAGGGCCTGGACAGCTGCATTAGTTACCTTGTTACGCGATTTTTAGTTCCATCTCTTGCTGCCCCGAATGAACTAAATCGATTAAAAATTATTAATGAGAATCATAGTAGGTAATATTTAAATGGTTGACATTGTTAAACAGATTACATATTTAAATGTTTGACAAACGGTGTTCCACATTTTGTTAAATAAAATTTGTAAATAACAAACATATCTGTCGTTATTATTGCAATCTATATTTAATGGTGAGTTGGTATCTTTTATAATTTTATATTTGATTTTAAACTATTGCATAATTTTAGGAGTATGAGGTACCACATCGTAGTAGAAAAAGAAATTGTAATAATGTTTTTCCATGTTTCACCACGGAATAATTTATTACGGAAAAAATGCTGGAAAACATTAATAGAAATTATTTAATTGATGTACCTTATAGTAATACTCTTAAGCACAATGTCATATGTAGTCTTCATTTTCAAAATTGACAGTATCGATAAACATCATAAAAAAAATTATACAAATATTGGCCAATGTAAGTAAATTATGAAAATTCTTTTATAGTAAATATAAATTCATTTTCAACAATTCGGGATGAAAATATCACATCTCTATCAATAACAGCAGTAACAGCAACATATAAGAATATGGATACTGAAGAAAGTAGCGAAATGATAAAAGAGAGTGTGCATAAGAAGACGAAAAATATACATTCATATTTATTTGTATTGCATATTAGTACGTCTTTAATTAATATTTTAAATATTATTCAATAAAACTAGTTTTTTTGCTAATTGTTTGTTTTTGTTGTTTTGTAATATATTTTTATTTTAATTATTTTGAAATATTTTAGTCATTTCGATCACGAGAATGATAAATATGTATCCTACCTATATTATCGGTATTTTTAATAATAATTACTTGGGGCAACAACAGATGTCACCAGTAACTGCGTGACAATCTTTTGTTATAGCTGTCCCTTCTTCTATGGTTACTTGTTCAGTGGTCGTAACGTTTAACGTTGATTCAGTTATATATAGTTTCTCAAAATACGGTAGATCATGAAGTGTTGCTAAGTAACAAGTTGTTTAGAGTGTTTTACGGTATTTAAAATACTAGTGTTTTATGAGCCATATAATTCAACTGAAATCAGTGTAATAATGTATTTATTATATGGACCGTTTATTTTGAAAGTGGTGTAAGTCCATTTTCTCTTGTTTCGAGAAAATTAAAGGTTATCATATTTGTCAATTAAAAAAATATAGGTTAATTATATCAAGTCTGGCAATGTTCCTATTAATTTATCAAAATGTAATTTAATTATATAAATTTGTTATAGGCGAATTTAACTAAAATAATGTACATTTACGCAAATGGACTTTCAAAATTAGTCAAATTATAAAAATAGTTTAATTTATTATTTATTAATTTACTTTTGTGTACAACTTTGTACTATTCTTGTTTATTATTACTATAACTGAAGATGGTATTAACCAATAATGAAATATAAAATAAATTTTAAACTCAACAATGATTTAATCCATTTTTTTCCCGTCATACACTCATGACTTTATATACATTGAAATTCACAAATAAAATAATATTGTTATAAAATAATCTTGAATTTTTTTAAATTAAGTAACAACAGTATCTTTTAACCATGATTTTATTTTTACTGTTGTTACTTAATATTGAAAACAATTAATTCTTTAAATTGCTTGGTAATAGCCCAAATTTCGCGCCGAAACGTCGCTGTTCGAATAATTAAATTAAATTAAAAATTGATAATTTTTTGCAATTTTCTTAAGCCTGTAATCCATTTAATATTTAAATTTTATAAAATAATATTGATTTACCATTTCACTATATCACTATCTGATGTTAATATGAAATTATCCATTTTAGGAGGAAAATGAAATAAGTAACCTAAAATAATAATTCTCGACACGTGAAGTAAAAAATACGTAAAACTGCAGGCTATTGACCCTGCTACCTGCCTATGGAAATTGGACTTACACCACTTTCATAATTAATGGTTACGCAATTTCTTTTACTAGCCAATTTTAAATTGAACAAAGCATTGACACTTTTAAAGAAATTAAATACTAATTCGTTATAAATAAAAAGTTTACACTAAATTAAGCATAAACTAAGTGATATCTCATTTGTTTTTAAAATGGACTTCACCACTTTAAAAATAAATTATCCATATATGAGTTGTGGATAAAATTATTTTTTACAGCAATTAATCAAACAAAATAAGAATTTATTCAGATACGGAATTGATATTTCTACAATTTTTATTTAATCTTTTCTTTTGTAAAATAATTTAAAAGGCAACATCTAACTGATTTCCCATGTTAAATGCTTATGACCCGCGTTTCGTGTAATATCCTGTATATGACTTTCACGCATATGTACTATACACATTAGAATTCCATGAATATAACAAGAACAGTCTCTTCTCTCTGTCAAAGATATGAGACATCATTAAATCTCTCCGAAAACTCCAGCTTCGAATCAGCATGCAGTCGCATCTCTCGACCGGATATTCTGAAACTTCTCCAACATTTAAACACAACTTGGTGTCATGGTGAGGTCAGTCAAATGATAATCGCTTTGCGGAAGTGGAAACAGTAGATTCAGTCCGCAGCCGCTAACCAGCGAATTGTACTTGTAAAACAAGCAGTTAGTGTAGATGCGTCCCTCGGCGAGTGTCGAGAGAGGCCGAGAGGAGACGAAGATCCCCGAAGGACGAAGGATCGACCACGAGGAGGAGCATGAATAAGGAGAGGAGCGTGATGATTCCGTTTTATAATCTCTTCGCTGGCTCGTCTTGCGTTTCAATAAGTTTAATGTGTCCTCGTGCATGACGAAATTAAACGAGGGCTACGCCTTTTATACATGATTTTCAAACTAGTCGCGTTTGACACGTTGAAATTTGACATCTGGCTATAAAATTCAGAAGCTAATAATCACTAGTATGAAATAAACCAACAAGAAGTACGCTTCTGGGCGATTTGATTAAATGGAAATGGTTTCTATTCGAGAAATTTATACTTGTATGCAAAATGAACAAATAGTATATAATTTGGTCGAACAAAATATTTAATTTCTTGCAATCTTGTAGTTTTCAACCAATGGGCCTTTCAAGACTTTTTTGAATTTTTTATATATTAATCTACGTAATAAAATTATTTTACCCAAAAATTTTCTTTTTCTTTTAAACTTGTATTAAGCATGATAAAAATATTTAAACTTTCGAAACAAACGAATATGACGTAGTTGCATCTTAGCTTAAAGAGAGACAGATAAGACAGAAATAAATAACACGTAACTTCACGTAACGTGTGTCGTCAGTAGAATCCTCAGACAAAACATAACTAGACAGATAACAACGGCGTTTGTTGTGAAACAGACACGAATAGAATAACTGGTCGGTGAGGCGGGTGCGCGGCAAGGAACAACTTGTATAACATCAAAGTGTACTCGCTCCTTGCCGCGCACCCGGCGGACCAACAAGATATTCCATCTCTTTCTGCTTCACAACACTGCATTGACTTGAATACGGCATAATTCGTCTAGTATTATACGTCATTGGTAGAAACGTAGAATGCTGAATGCTTATTTTTTCTTCGTCTTCTTCTCAGTAAAATTGAGCACCGACAAACGTTTCAGACAAAGCTCTGTGATTGGCTTTATGCAACTACGTAATTGCAATATGGCAGTGCAAAATTTAAATGAGCGTTTCGAATTATTCAACTTTAACTTTCATATTTCAGCAATAAAGATATCATTTATGGTATGGTTTTATATTGTATTAAATATGATATACGGTCAAGAATTTATTTTAATAAATATATATTAAAAAGCTCTACCACTTGAATCCCCCATTTGAACCAATTCTTTTACAGGTCCAGTTCATCCTGTAAATAACTGAAATATTCCAATTTTTAAAAAGATATTGCAAACTTTAGTTGAAAATAACATTTCTCCTATATTTAAAATTACATACTTCGTCAATTGACGAGTTTAAGATATGGATACTTCCATCACTTTTATCACAATTGTTGTACGTAGAAATGGCAATTGACTGGTCAAATACTCTTTGTTTAATTGATCCAGTATTTGACTGGTCATTTGTCAAATTGTTGACGTCAAATAGTTAAGTAGTGGGGAACGTGCCAGTAGCATAATTCTTTGTGTAGCCTCTGTTGACAAATCGACGCGTGTTCCGTGTTCAGCGAGATGCAGTAATTACAGTATGAAGTCGAATTTTTTTAGGGTTGGTGTCTTAATAATACAGCTGTGGTAATCGCGTACATGTTTCGTGTCTATTTCTTATATTCTTATTATTTATCTGTTTAAATTAGCATTAGTTTTTTTCCTTTTCCAAAGAAGTACTGTTTATTTAGTTTTTTCAAGTAAGATTTAATTTTTTATTCAATAAACTATTATTTTTGCCAGTTCATTTTTTTTTAATTGGTCAAATTGATTAGGTCAAATATTCCAACATCGGTCAAATTGACCGTCAATTGACAACTTTTGATCGGTCAACTGACCGAGCTGCCATCCCTAATCATACGAATGTAAATTCTATAAGTGAGTCCGCGGAGCCCAGCGTGAATGTCGACAACATCGACCTGATTGCTTGTTTTAAACTTACAATGACTGTTCATAGCAATAAAAACTGTAAAAATGTTGCTGCTTTGTACGCTACTTACATTACTTATTATAGTTTGTCATATTTTATTGAAAGATATCTCACTAAATCAATAAACTTTGTCAAATTGCGTCAATCTTAGAATGAAAAAATTAACAAACTTTGCAATTTCATTTCATATTATATATGGAAATATATAATAAATCTCGTACAGCTAATATTGCATGTGAGTATTAAAAATACATATAATTAAACTATTTTAATTAAGTTTTAATTTGATTCATGTGGCAGCACCGATTTTTACTTTCTTATACACAGTATAAGGAAGTATTGGAATCATGAAAAAAACTGTTAACGAGATTTTCGCGGAAATACGTGTTTTGAGGTCCACTGATTCCGTTTTGATAATTTTTTCAATGATGTCTGTGTGTGTGTGGTGGATGGATGGATATGTGTCCGAGTGTGCAATATCTCATGAACGAGATAAGATTTGTTAACGAAACTTGGTAATTATAAGTTTCATGAAAATACGAAGAGCTGAGTTGATTTTGAATGAAATTGAAAAATCGGAAGAGGAAGTTTACTAGACACACAAAACAGTAAATTCCATTTATTTCAAAAATGGAATCAGTTACGAAAAAAACTTTCAAATAAAATATGTAAGCAAAAATATTTGGAACATAAAATGTTATTTGAAATTTTCCTTTATATGCGTCTAATTTTAAAAACATTAACATGTTTAACATTTATATGTCAAATAATAATTGTCAAACGCAAGGAGCAAGTCATAAGTGTTCAATTCAGCGTTTTTAATATTAAATATGCTGTGTATAAGAAAGTCGTGTGGTGCCCACACCAGATTTTTTACTTTGTATTCAGCACATTTTCAATTAAAGTAAATTGCTTCATTCATGCTTCGTATTTTAATATTTTGATATCAACTATAAACGCTGTAGATGAAACATCTGAAAATTCCATGACATATGACATGACGCAACTTCACTGATTCAGTGAGGCACCTATAACTATAATTTAGTTCACACATTTTCCATTTTGCACTTCCCGTTTGTGGTGACGTAATTACTAAATATTAATTAGTAATGGAATGTGCACGGTTTAATATAGCACTGTTCACCAAAGTTATGTCATACTTTGAACTCTAAATGTTCCTTCATTTCTATAGAATGTTTGGAAAATGGGTGATAAGCTTTAGGTAGAACACTTGATTCACATAGTTACTTGATAAATGCTATAACAGTTGTTTTATTCGGTATTGCCAAATTTACTCGAACAATTTTTTTGTATGGGGTGGCTAGCTCAGTGGTATGAAGTCGGCCTGTGGATCCTGAGAACCCTGGTTCGATTCCCACAAGCGACAAACAATTTTCATAATTTCAAAAACTACCCCTGTGGCTCCTCCACCACTAACATCTTTGGGGGCCGTGATTTGATGACTGGTAACCGCACTTCACGCGCATAATATATCACTTACCGAGATCTGCTTCGGCAGAGTGCCACACCCAGTAATGAGTAGAAGGCGTAATGATATATTTATTTATTTATTTATTTAAATTTTTTTGTATTAGGATTGTCGTCTCAGAATTAATCAAACAATAATTCTATCTGAAGCTTGTCACCCATTCGCTGAACACCTTATATAATATAATACGTTACCACGCAGCTACATATTTTCCAGCAATAATTTCATAGTTTCCTAATCCATAAACCATCCCACCTATTTGCTCGGAAAAGCACCACTAATTTGATTATTCCAAAGCAGTTAACAGTTGTGAATTTTTCTTGCTCTACAACAAATGCGCTTGTCTCTCCGCAGGACGGAACAAGGTCATGTGACAGGGGCGGCGCCCGGATAGAGACGGCAGAGGGTGCGGTGTGATGTCCTGAAAAGCGAAAAGCAATTTGCATGTGACGCACGAGCGACCACGGGACAGACAAAACACTGACAGGCGGCCGTGCGAAAGTGCAGGGAACGCAGAGGACGGTTCAAAGAGAGAATGAAAGGATGAATAAAGAACAGATCCGGAGATTTGTCTGATAGCGATGGGAGTTTAATTTCAATGGTATCGTAAATATTTGTGCGAAACAAATTACGAGATTAGTTCTAGCAAATAAAAAAAAAAATGTTGCGAGCTTTTCTAATAACAATACACCTTATACTTCATTATAAATGTGGTGATGTTCACATCATTATTAATATTTGTACAGTTTAAATGAAAAGAAGTTACAGTAGAAATCCTTCGTGTTCTCACAGTACTTTAAAGTACCATTATATTTTTATTTATTTTTAACTGTACTGGTTCCGTGCAGTGGCAGCCGATGAAATTTGTGGAGTGCTATTTAATATACAACTATACGAAGTGTGGCTATTAAATAACGAGACTGATGCTGTTTTAACATTTTATTTTGATTCCATACCTATTTACTTATTATCACTTTCAATATACACCCCTCCTCTATACCTACAATGCTCCATGCGAATCTTCCATTGTTCGAAACAGTTTTGGAAGTATCCTTCTGTCAGCTCCTTCAGAACGCGTGCCGATTTTTTCTTTCAAAGCTCAAATCTTGTTGCTATTAAGGCAAATTTCGCCTTAGGAAACAGATAGAAGTCGTACGGTGCAAGATCTGGCGAATAAGGCGGATGGTCCAACACTGGGATGCTGTACTTGGCTAGAAATATTATGACAGACATTGCGGAATGAGCCAGCGCTTTGGTTTGATGCAGAAACCATGATTTGTCCTTCTACAATTCGGGTACTTTTTTCAATAAATTATAAATTTCTGTAGCAGTTTTGCCAAGTTCCATATGACATTTCACAATTCGTTGCTCTAATGTTGTACTTGACAAATAAATAAAACAACTCTAATTAGAACGAATGCTACGGATATACGGATTTGTTTACAAAAGCGAGATGTACTGCATTCGAAAGAGAAAGATTCACGCTAAAAAGCTGACGGTCGCTGGTGTTTGGCGCATGCGTACTTCGTCTGTAGCAGCGTCAGTCTCGTTATTTAATAGCCACAGCTTGTACAGTATAAAAAATAAATTTAAAAAAAATCTAGATGTGTGGGGGCCCTAAGAAATTGTTTATTTTGCTTATACGAACATCCGGCCCTGCTACTGATGACTATTATTTGATATTGTCAATGCTAAATAATATTTTTATTTTGTTTCGAAGACTGAAAACTATTATAATATATATGGGGTAATGGCACAGTGATATCAAGTCGGTCAGTGGATCCAAAGAACCCTGGTTCGATCCCCACAGCCGACAAAATATTTTCACCAATTTAAAATTACCCCTGTGGCTCCACCATCACTAACATCTTTAGGGGCCGTGATTTGACGGCTGGTAACCGCACTTCACTTACCGAGATCTGCTTCGGCAGAATGCGACACCCAATAATGGGTAAAAGGCGTGATGATATATTTATTTATTTATTTTTATTTATAAGATATAAGTTTATATGTATGTACATTTGTATTCTAAATGATCTCATTGCATTTCTATTATAATATTTATTTGGGTTACGATGGGTCACGTCGCTACCCGCTTGATCGTGAGCAAATTTAAAATTATATAGGTATCGTGAGCGTGAGTGAGTCATTTTTTAAATGTCGTGAGTGAGCGGGCGTGAATATTATTTTATATTATTCAAATGCAATCAAATACACTCGACGATCATATCTAGTCACCTTTATTATACATAGCGGTTATGGTACAGTAAGTTCGCGAATTAATTATCAGTAATAATATAACAAGAGAGTAAGAATAAATTGAAAATAATTTGAAAGATCTTTCGAAAACTTTTTGCCAGGCAATGGCTATTGCCAAATAGCAACAAGTTTGAGAAAGATACTGGAGAATTAATTTCTAATTTATCGAACTCTCGAGTTATATTTAATTAGATTAATTTTTTGACTTAGATGTTGAGGTTGTTTTATCCAACTTAAAAGATTTTGAACTGAGTTCATATCGATTGATTACTTATTAATGTATTCTTGGAAGTTGTTTCCAAAATTTGTAGGTGTATTTCTGTATCTGAAATGCAACTAAATCGATTTTTTAACACATTTTACTTGATGCGTTGACAGTTTTAAATAATTATTTGACAACTATCTATCGTTTGTCACAAACAAAAAAGCACGTACAGAGATTATTCCCGGGAATAATCACAAGTTATCAGTATAATAATGACAGTATTGGTTAAAACGCAGACACGTGATATACAATGAAGCATTTCATTGGTTTTGAGAAACGTTAAAAAGTAATGAGTGAAACAGTAAAGAAAATTGAAATCTACTTCATCTTTCACACATGCTAGCTTTTCGCCAATTTGACAAAGCCGAGAACGTATCACACTGCTGGGGGTCGATCAACCCCATCACATTGTAATCCAACACTGGCGTCAAAGCTCCATGATATGTATGCACCAGCGTGATATCATATTCACACGACACCGTAACCCGAGCTTGGTTCAAAGGAACCGAACGAATATCGGTTTTGAGTGTTTTTATTGTGGTGTATGAAAGGGCCTCTTTCAGGAGGAATTGATTAATGAGATTGGAACAAAGTGGTATTGGTTTGTGTGATGTTTGCTGCTGGTGTGATTTGTAAGAGGAACAGGAACATTTGTAAAGCTCCAATAACGAGTGTTTAACTGTTGTGGGAACTGACAATCATATAGTTTCAGAATGACGGCTATTGATACCAGGTTTGGTTAAATTGGAGTTTGGAATTGTTTTGAAATAAGAGAGTCATTGAAAATGTACCCAACAATGACAATTTTCAGTTAAAATTGGTGTCAATAATATTAAAATTTCTGATACACAAACTTAACAATTCGGACGGCGCATATTAAAACGAATGTTAAATAACTGTTAACCTACTACGTATTCATTTAAAATACCTATTTTATTTATTATAGTAATGCATACAAGAGTATTAATCAACTGTGGTATTGCGTGAACGGAGCGGACGTTATGAGCGAGCAGTTTGAATTATAATGTTTCCATATAATGTCCCGGTCGTTATAGAGTTGTTTCGATAAATTATGTTACAGTAATAAATAACATATAATTCACAAGAAAAAAATAAAATAACTTACGATTTCATTACCTGTCTATCAGTCAAGATGTAATGTAAAATTGTTGACTTACCTAGAACAAAAAAAAAACACATTTTAGACATAAAAAAAAATTAAATTAAATACGGTATCAATTAAAAAGCGAAATATTGTTGTTCATCACAGAAAATATGTGTTTTCCAAATTTAATTTCCTTTCAATTTTTTTTCATATACTTGCTCAATATCTCAAAATTAAACTAGATACAGACCTACCGACGCCTCTATTCCTCTGTTTCTTTTATAATTATGCATATTTTTATTCATTTAAATTGTCAGACAATTATTTTTGGTATAAAATATGAAATTAAGTAATTTGAAGAACAAAAATAATATTCAGAAGGCTATATCTCAAAAATTAAAAAAAGATACAAAGATTGCTCAAAAAGATTTACAATCTATTTTTCAAAAGAGTTTCAGCTAATCCTGAATTTTGAATTAGCAAAATGAAACTAAACTATATTCTCAAAAATGTTTAAATAAACTCTAATTTAATCTTATTATTTCGTTCTCAAAAAGTGATTTGGATTAACTTTTTAAATTCGGCCTAGAATAAGATTAACTTTTTTGAGAATCGGGCTGTTAATTTGTCGCGTTTCAAGTGAATTAAAACAAATTTTCAGCGATTTTGATTTTTGTTCAAGAAAAATATCAATTTTTATAAC
Source organism: Pterostichus madidus (assembly GCA_911728475.2). Classification (NCBI taxonomy): domain Eukaryota; kingdom Metazoa; phylum Arthropoda; class Insecta; order Coleoptera; family Carabidae; genus Pterostichus; species Pterostichus madidus. The sequence goes on from OU452307.1 coordinate 21,288,306, forward strand.
GGTCTAGTATATAAGTCAATTGAAGCACGATAAATTTCATGTCATACGCATCTTATATCTCCTTTAGTTTTTGAGATATAACCTCAGATAAGACGAATGTTTTTGTTTCAGAAATCATCTTGTTTTGATATTTTTCTTTTAACAATCCTATGTCTCAAAAATTAGATTAGATATGGACCTGGCGACTTTTCCTTTGGATTCAGCATAGTTTTATATATAAGTATAAATATTTTCTTTGATTTAAATAACAGGATTCAGTTTTTACTGTAATGTGAAACGGAGTTATTTTTGCCGGAAAAACACATAATTTTTCAAAAGTACCCTCGAGCAACGCATGTTCTTCTTCTATTAAAATATTCTATTCATTAGCATCCTCATCCAATTTATGTTACATATTTAGTTCAGTAAAAGCTAGTATTTCAAACAGTAAACAAGAATAAAACTCCTTCATTTTGTATTCACAAACAAAAGAAGCACAATATTTCCATCAAAACGCAGACTATAAACTACGCGTCACATAAAATTTCCTCTACATAAGTAGACACACGTTTAATCACATTTTGCAAAGATTCACGAAGCAAGCTACCGAGATTTGATATATTTAAAGGTGCACTATATTCCTTCTCATCTGGAGATTCTCACAGTGAGGAAAATACTCGAGAAACGTGCATGTATGCTAACTAAGACTACATGGCTTCTTATTTGTGCGCATGCAGCAATTGTCTAGTTTGTATTACGGTAAATAAGATGTACATACATGGACGCTTTCATAAATCAAATGCCAAGACGGCTTCGTAATAAGAGCACCTACTGTGTTTGGTTTCATTTCTACATGTTTATATGATGCTAAATAAGAGTAAACTGAGGAATGAAGAAGTTATTTTGCTTTACTTGACATTTGTAATATATTGAAGGTGACTTTACTTTACATACTTTATTTTTCTTAGGAGATGGGAATAAATAGATTGGATTCAGTACACCAATGGGAATTGGCAGACTGACAACTTTTATGTTGGTCGGTTAAGTTAGAAAAAGGGCCTTAACCCTAAAGTTAAGAAAAAACCACGATTGTGGAGACGGTAAAATTTTTTTTCACATCTTGCACTGTAATCATAACAATCACACATCGTTGACATCTACGGCAGTTGTAATTTTATACATGTCATGAATTTATCGCACCGCGGTGCGGTAAATCAACTAGATTTTTTAGCTTTTAGAGGCCATTTAAACAAAAATTACTTTGTACGAGTAATAATAAAGAGTGCCTAAAAACCCTAGCTACCGCAATTGATTATTCAATAAATCCTGGAGAAATAAATAAATGATTTTTTTGTTGTTGAAAAATAAGAAAATGAACAAACTTACCTATTGTGGTGAACGCACCTAGATAGTTTATTGATATTTGGTTAGAAAAGCAAGATGGTTGACAGTGTACAAACGACAACATGGTATGAAGCAGCTTGCTTAATGACTACGATGATTTAATTTTAACAAGCAAAATAAATAGGTATGTCAGCCAAAAAGTATAATACATTATGTGTGCGTTAGGTATTCGTACATCGCTCGATTTTATTAAAGCATTCCGCTCCGCGTCGTGCTTCAATATAAAACCTTGCGCTGACAAATACTGCCTACCGCACTTATAATGTAAATAACTATTCCAACTTTGATTCCGACTCTAAATACAGAAAGTTTTAATGTTCGACTCGGACTCTTGACTCCGATTCAAAATATTGCTAATTTTTAAATCATAAGGGTTACAAATTCGGTTAAATGGAACCCTTCGTACACATATAGAGGAGGTATCTCAAACCAGTTTTTGTTTTCCCAAAAATTCTCACAGGCCACTAGATATTGGCGAAAAATAAATTTTGGACAATTTTTCATTCTCAATTAATTCATAATTGGTTGAATTCATAATTGGTTCAAATAGAAAAAGTAGACACTATATATATATATATAACAAGTAGTGTACGAAAACATGAGAAAACCGGCAAGATAGTGCCTACTTTCCTGACCAATTTAAGTTTGGAAAGCAGATTTTTATCAAAACAACCAAGTACGTATCCAAGTTTACCTGACTGTTTTTTTGTTGTAACCATGGATACGTTGTGTACTATTAATACAATTCATAAAAAAAAATTAAACATAAAAACTTATTTATGATTAATTATTTATTAAATTAAACGGTTAACAAAAACAATGTATATAATACATCAGGAAAAGTGATTTTACTTGAAATCACACTTTCCTGACTTATTATGTAATATACTATATTGCTACTAGTTGAAAATAGGCAGTGAAATATGAATCTTCATAAAAGCAACTTTTTTTACTAAGACTGTACACTATACTAGTGAACATATACTCTGTACTGACAAAAAATAGTTATAAAGGTAGATCTTGTCCCTTCTCGGAAATACCCAAAAAACTATAGACAATATTGTGTTTGAATTATAGAGATTTTCTAGTTACGAAATTTCTGTTAGAGAAATAAAAATATATGGCAATTATACAAAATGTACAGGGAACAACAAGTGACTGCGACTTAAGGAAAATTTCGAGTTATGTAGGTTCGAGTTATAGAGGTTCGACTGTATTTTGTAGTTCCTGGATTTCACATCCTAACGACTGCACTGTAACTCGATACCATTTTGTTTCAAGATGACTGTTAGCTAAATATATAGCAATGCTTAGAGCTAGACTAGTAGTCTAGCGGAAATAAAAGATAATAAATGAGCTAGCGATAGTAGTAGAAAAAATAGGTATATTTTTGACAGCTAACAGTTGCTAGACCTATGAACAGCTAAACATGGCAAATAACAAACAAACTCAAATTAAGTTTTACTTACATAAATATTAGGAGTATTATGATTCTTATTTTTGAATCTTTGGATGATAGTATAAGGTTCATTAAAGGTCTATTTTAATATAGAGAAAATCAATTAAATTTATACACTACATTGTATGTTATAAAAGTTATTGCCTGAACTAATAAGCTACTAATAACTCCAGTGATTTCCTGAGAAAGGTATTAAAATTTTCCTTCTTGTTATTTGATGCTTAATAATTATTTTTCAAAGCTGCTGGATATTTAGCGAAATAAATTAAAGAGTGCACTTAATGAAAAACAATAAAGTAACATCCAATAAAAATTCTCGTTGCTAATTTAGAACATAAAATCAGAAACAAAATGAAAAAATAAAAGATGTTGATAGAAATTCAAATTGAAGTACTATTCTCAATACCGATATTGCAGGCAGTTATGTGAAATTCAAGCTCCACTCATTCAGTTTTGATTCTATTCTGTTTGTAGAGATATTTCGTTCCGAAACTCAATTAAAGATAACTGAAATTATTCATTAAAACACAACCGAATTGCTAAAAAAAACTCTCGTTGCAAAACGCACGGAAATAAACGAATTTACAATGAGATTTTACCTGGCACAATAAATTTGCATTTTTTATTACATTAATATAACATTATCCTAAAGAAATTTAATATTATTCCTTTTATATTCAACAATTAATGGAGAGCATTTAGACATTTCGATACCTGCTACAAAAGAATAATTCATCGTCAATTGTTTGTGTCTAAAGTGCACTTGGCTATGGTCACGAGCAATGGAGTAAATGACCAAGTCAAGTGTTTAATTCTATTTGAAGTGCATTAAACAAGAATTTTGAATACGTCATTCAATGAACAATCAGAACTGGTGTAACTGATCACCGACCAATTTAATACCATGGAATATGGAATACAATAGCATGAAGAGTGTATTATGCTTCAAATTGCTGCAAATAGGTACGAAATTTCAACAGCACCTACATATTATATCCCTAACTGAATTTCCAACTAAAAGAAAAATACATCCCGTATAGATTTAAATAAATAAATATGTAATTATGCATTAAGGGTTAATTAAATTAAAAATCCATTTTAATTTTCTATCGAAAAACAAAAGTTGTGTATAGCTTTGATTGAAAGTATGTTTGCAAACCTCGACTTAAACTTGTAGCCAGGATTTTTGCTTGGAAGGGGTTTAACAGAATAGTTATTTTTATAAGTGCCGAAAAAGGCTCGTTACGTGCACGAGCATGTAATCTTTTTCGGCACGTGTTATAAACAAAATTTTTCCTACAACTGTGCGATTTAGTAAATCACTAAAATATTATCCAAATTTATAAAATTTTAATGATATTACACGAGAACGATGTTTTACGGCGTTGCTATGGTTTGTTTGTTGATTGCATGCACATTGTTCTACATTATTTAAAAATATTTTACTAACGTCAAGATAATTTCTTCAAAATCGTCTAGATTGGAATAGTACAGTGAGTGATTCTTCTTTATCATAAATACCGCCAAAGATAATAGAAGCTCCGGATCATGCTATGTTGCATCTATTTTCGACAATGACAATCAATCTGCTGCTGGTACTTCTAAAGCCTCCGAAATTGTTGTCAATAATATTACTGTTAATAATATGAACAGGTACGGAAGAAATCAATGTTTCTTTAGATAGTACAAAAGTTTCCATTTTACATTATGTCAATATAAGCAACTGTAACAACTATGTTAATAATATACACACACAATAAATATTATGTATTTCACTTACTTAAAACCATTTATCGATATATTTTACTTTGTTCGGTTCTGTTTATTAATTGTGTACAGTTTAGATATACTGCAATTTAAGGTTATGTTTATAAACGTCAAAATATACTACTGCATATTTACTAGCGCTGACTCACTGTATCTTCTTCTTCCATAAGCGTCTGTGGCCAAAATATGAATTACGCGCTTGGCGCGAAATTTAAATTTCTCAAAAAAACTTTTTTTACAGTTGCGTAATGAAGCACTTTCCGCACTAGTGTTTCTATGCTTTCAGAAACGCACTTGGTCTGCATCAGGGCCTGGACAGCTGTATTAGTTACCCTGTTACGCGATTTATAATGCCATCTCTTGCTGCCCCAAATGAACTAAATCAATGTAAAATTAATAACGGGAATCATAGTAGGTAATATTTAAATGGTTGACATTGTTAAACAGATTACATATTTAAATGTTTGACATGCGGTGTTTTATATTTTGACAAATAAAATTTGTAAATAACAAAAATATCTGTCGTTATTATTGCAACCTATATTTAATGGTGAGTAGGTATCTTTTATAATGTTATATTTGATTTTAAACTATTGTACAATTTTAGGACTGTGTGGTACCATATTGTAGTAGAAAAAAATTTGTAAGAATGTGTTTTTCCAGGTTTTACCACGGAATAATTTATTACGAAAAACATTGCTGGAAAACATTTAGAAATGATTTAATTGATGTACCTTGTAATAGTCCTCTTAAGCACAATGTCGTATGTAGTCTTCATTTTCAAAATTGACAGTATCGATACACATCATCAAAAAAGATCAAACTTTGGGGCTTTTCCACATATTGACCAAAGTGAGTAATTAATACAAAATTGTGAAATTTGAAAATTTAATAATTATGAAAATTCTTTTATAGTAAATATAAATTCATTTTCAACAATTCGGGATGAAAATGTCACATCTCTATCAATAACAGCAGTAACAGCAACATATAAGAATACGGATACTGAAGAAAGTAGCTAAATGATAAATGAGAGTGTGCATAAGAAGGCGAAAAATATACATTATTCATATTTATTTGTATTGCATATTAGTACGTGTTTAATATTTTAAATATTATTCAATAAAACTAGTTTTTTGCTAATTGCGTGTCTTTGTTGTTTTATGATATATTTTTATTTTATTTTGAAGTATTTTAATCATTACGATCACGAGAATGATAAATATGTGTCCTATATTACCGGTATTTTTAATAATAATTACTTGAGGCAACAAGAGATGTCACCAGTAACTGCGTAACAATCTTTTGTTATAGCTGTCCCTTCTTCTATGGTTACTTGTTCAGTGGTCTGCATTCATTTACTTTCCATACGTAACCAAGGCAATCATAGTTACGTAATAACAAAGAAATCGCACAGTTGTAGGAAAAATAATTTATTTTTTATGTTATTATATCAAACGTAGGTTACAAATTTTAAAAAAATAACAACAAATAAAATTCATTCTGTAAAATAGTTTTTTCTAAAACCGGCAAGACAGTGCTTACTTTTCTGACCAAATTTAGTATGGAAAGTCGATTTCTACAAAAACAGTCATGTAAAGTACGTATCCCAGGTTACAACAAAAATAACAGTCTGGTAAAGATTTTACCTGACTGTTATTTTTGTTGTAACCTTGGATACGTAGTCTGCTGTCAGTACAATTCATATTAAAAAAATTAAACATTTTGAATTATTTATGATTAAATATTGATTAAATTAAACGGGGTCAGAAAAAATTGTATATATAATACGTTAGGAAAGTGTTTTTACTTGACTCAGCGGATTAAAATACTCAGCCTGCGGCCTCATATTTCAAACAACCGCTTCGTCAAGTAAAATATCACTGTCTTGACTTATTATGTAATATACTATTCTCGTACGAGTTAAGTTTTCATGTTAAAGAAAAAGTTAACTTACGGGGACGTTTAATGAAAAATAAACAAATATCATCGGCAGTTATACTAATACCCTGGCTACGCCTCTATCTCGACTAGTTGCAATTTTATGGTAATCTCGAAACTTCAGCTCTTGGTAAATTGTTGATTTTTCTGCACGGTTGCAAATATTTTTAATGATATCATACAGAGGTAATTCCATTTTGAGTAATTTGTGGTTTTTAACCTACCAAGTGAGTGTGCTAGGTAAGTATTTTGTCCCAGCTTTCAATGAAAAATTTATATAAGAAAGTGATACTTTTCGTCCATAGGAACGAAAGTAAAGCCATACTCATTGCAACTGAAAAACAATGGTATTCCTTGACATGAGTGACATTCAGGAGACACCTTTTAAGAGAATAATAAATCTTATCTAAATTTGTAATTTATTTCTGAAAATTTTGCTTTCTAATAGGGAAGTGAAAAATGTATATGTATATAAATAAATAAATATAAATATATCATCACGCCTTCTACCCATTACTGGGTGTGGCACTCTGCTAAAGCAGATCTCGGTAAGTGATATATTTTGCGCGTGAAGTGCGGTTACCAGTCGTCAAATCACGGCCCCCAAACATGTTAGTGGTGGAGGAGCCACAGGGATAGCTTTTTCAAATTATGAAAATTTGTCGCCTGTGGGAATCGAACCAGGGACCTCAGGATCCACAGGCCGACTTCATACCACTGTGCTAGCCATCCCATATCTCGTGAAGAAATTGTCATTCTTTCCACAAGTGCTTTATATCCCACGCAATCGAGTCGGAAAATGAAACGACTCCTTCTGGAAGAAATGTCTTTTTTACCTTGATATACAAATAACTATTGTGTCTTATTTCAATAAGATTTTAAGTCTTTTGTACTAATTTCTGTTGAATTGTCTAGTGTCGTGTACGTATAATATTATAATAAATGTAAGTTTGAGAAGAATGGGGGTTAGAAAATGGGAGTGCGCCATTTAAGATAGTTTGACGTTTAATTATGTAAAACGTATGCTAAATAAATAATGGCGAAACAGATGAATGTTGGTGAAATTGATGGTGAAAAATTACGTGAATGACAAAAATGAACACATGTGTAAAATTGGGTTTATTATTTGAATTATTGATTTAGTCTAAATTAAATGAAAAAAATTATAAATGTGGACGACCCGAAAAAGGTGTACCAGAATAGAAATACGAGAATTTGATGTAGATAATCTGCAGTATAAATTTAATGAATAAATGTTCAGTGAATGTTTCAAGGATTCAAGTGGTATGTTTTAATAAGCCAAGATAATATAGGAGAAATAGTAATGGACATAGGCTTAAGATGTAAATCATTTATTGAAGATTTGTTGACAACGTTTCGGTTAAGGTTATAGCTATCTTCAGGTCAAGTGTATCGATGTAAATAAAAACAAACATAATTTAAAGTTGATAATTTAAGTTCAGGGTAAGCACGTGAAAAATGAAAAAACTAGTGAATCTAAAACTTAGCAAAAAACATAAATCTAAATTACGATGCTTACCCTGAAGAGTCGCATGGGCGTCCGCAGGGAAAGGCAAGGGGGGGCGCGCCCCCCCTTGGATATTAACTAAGGTGGTGAGCAAGACTCTCGAAAATAGGACTTTAACATGTAAAACTATAATTTTTTAATTTCCTGCTTCCTTAAATATTTGAAGCAAAAAAGCTTGAAATAAAAGTGCATCTTAACCAATAAACAAAATTAATTTTGCATACTTTGTAACGACACAAATTAGATTTGAAAATGAAGAAAATTGCCTCAAAACTATCGATAGGCATAAAATTGAAACAAAATTAAACATATGTTTGACGTTTTATTTGTCAAAATAAATGAAATAATAAATAAGGAATTTATTCTGAGAGTTTTGACAGATTTAACAACAAAAATTAGTTTAATTTTGTGTCAATTTCATAGTTATCGATAGTTTTGAGACAATTTTAGTCATTTTCAGATCTAATTTGTGCCGATACAAAGCATGCAAAATTAATTTCATATTTTATGGCCTAAAAATCTTATTTGAAGCTTTTTGCTTTTAAATAATTAGGAAGCAGGAAATTTAAAACAATGTGATTATACATGTTAAAGCCCGATGTTCGAGAGTCGTGGCCACCACACTGTATATGTATATATAAATTAAATAAAAATTAAATTATAAGTTTAAAGATAATAAATTCAAACTGAAACTGAATTTCCTGTAGTATTCTTATGGCCAGCTAGTGACATGTTCCCTATCGTAACGATTGAGTAATCTAAGTTTAAGTATATACAGACACAAAATATTAGAAAATAAAAACTGTAAGACTGCTAAATCGGAATTTATTGAAGAAATGGTGTCAATTTATGGAAAATAGTAATTTATTTCACAAATTTAAATATTTTTTTATCCATTTGTTATGTGTATTTGTATTTATGTTATGTAAAAAAAATATTTTAGAAATTTATGTATATTTGAGAGTTTTTTCCGACTCGCCCCCCCTGGAAAATTGTCTGTGGACGCCCATGAAGAGTCGTAGTCGCTCCTACAACAAATCTTCAATAAATGATTTACAACTTAAGCCTGTGTCCATTACTATTTTTCCTACGTTTCAAGAATTCGATCTATCCAATTTGATAAGAGGTAGCATGATAATTTGTATCTATGTATGTAGATTTTATATAAATTTCTGATTAACTGTCTAGACTAGATAAAAAATAATCCAAATTATATTGCACTAAAAGTAAATAGAACTCCATGGTGCCAGTTTATAAAAATAAATCCTTCAGGAGTAAAAATACATTTAGAAATGTAGCCCAGCTGTATCTAAGCAGCTTATGTAAGTTATAGAAAGAAGCTTTCTTCATAAGAGCACTTTTTCGTCGTCGCGTGAAGCCAATATACAATACATTTTATTTATTTGAGAGTGGCGTCACGTAAAATATACGCCTTGGGGTGTGTGAATGTCCGGGGTGTCATAAAGTCATCTTCCTTCCCCTCCGTACGTTCTTGGAGCTGGGGTCTGTCCCAGGGCCGTTTCCTTTACATATCACACCTCATATTTCTGCGTGACGCGATCGAAGACATATTTCCGTTATCCGATATTGCTTGAGGTAGATATACATATACTCGTAGGTATGTCTATTTGAATAATGTACAGGGTGTCCGGTTGTGAGAGAACTTTATGCGGTTTTAGGTTTTGTTTTAGGAGAGTAGAAAGTAATGTCGAATGGAGATAGTATGTTGTTTATGTTAGGGTATATATTTTGAAAGGTTTTTTTATGTTAAGATATTTGCAGACTCATATTTTATTATATAACCTTTTGAGTATTTCCATGAAAATATACTTTTAGGAATGAACAACTCCGGATATTTTATCAGTACCACATTGTCTGATAGTACGATAGTGTAGATGTAGATAACATTACTGCATTCGAATGCGGAGATCCAGAGTTCGAAATCCTCCTCAAGTTTAATATATATGAACTACCACACTATTGCGCATTAAGTTCTCGGACCCTGTACTATTATTGAGATTAAGTTCCTGTTATACAGAATAAAATAAATTAATTAATCATTTCAGCACATTTTTTTTTTTTAGAATACTTACAATAACCCAAACATATTCTAACTATTTATTCATTATAAGTTACTGTAAATATAATGCTCAATTATTCAAAATTAAAACTTATTTATTTGGAAGATGGCTTCTAATCAGGATTTGTAAAATAATTAGACAAATAACTATGGGTACTTTAAATAAATTTAACAGAATTCCTGTAGCACTTATTGTACTTAAGATTCCAATGGTGACCCGGATAAAAAAAATTCTGGGCATATTGAATTAAATTAAAACAAAAATGTATATAGGTACCTAAAACTACCTAATATTCAATTAAACTATCAATGGGTAGGTTTCATACCACATATGTTCTCTACGGCTACTGACACAAGTTTTCAATTTCAAACAAATGAGTGCAATAAAGATACTTTAACATAAGTTTAAAACAATATTTTTGCTACGATCGAGTTTTAACTAATTATGCAAATTTTACTTATTACATTTCAAATGTGAAAAACATTTATTTTGTAGGTTACGTAGATAAATTTGTTGCTAATTAAAGTGTACGAAAAAAGTTATATTACACGCTGTGCAATAAACAATCACTTTTTGCACTTAAAATAAATTCATTTGACTCACTTTTTGTACGATCGTAGAAAACATCATATTATACTAACGTAGACCACGAAAATATATTTTCAGACGACCACGTACGAAAGTAACCATAACAACATCATAAATTACTACTACTACATATACTGATATGTTAGTATAACGCACACTTCTAACATATCAGGTGTAATTCCACTGATTGACAACAGATGGCGTTACGATAAAAGAAAATAATAAAATATAGGAAAAGATTTTGTATTATTTTTTAAATTGAAGTTGTGACAAATTTTTCAACACATTTGCTCAGACAAATATTATTTTTTTAAATTAATAATTACTTATTTATTTTAGCATTATTTAATATTTTAATATTACGGTTAGTACAGTAGGTTTCACCACACCTAACCTCAAACGTCAAACGTCAACGCTAACCTTCAAAAACGCATCAGCTGTCAAAGTATAAACATTTCTCCTGTAATCTTTTTCAGAAATTTTTGTGGTCGTCTGAAAAATAGTGTATATAACTCGCTCAAAAGTGAGATAACTGTGCTCGTGTACTTAAATCACTCGCACGTTATATTACACTTTCGATGCTTGTTATGTAATATACAAATCTTCGGCTATGCAATTTGCGTTCTAATTCGGGAATAATTATTTGTATTGCAACCAAGGGAAGAAAATGTGACATTTACAATGGAAGAAGAATGACGCGTAAGATTTATTATTCTCTTCACAGATGTTATCTGGATGTCACTAATATCAAATCATGTCGATGTTTTTCATTTATAATAGACATGACTATACATTTCTTTCTTAGACAAGAAAAAAACTTTCTTTCCCAGGCAGGAAAATTATCTTTCTTTTCTCAATTGACAGAAGACAATTTTATTTTCCAACAGGATCATGAAATAGTTATTTGTATACTAAGGATTGAAAGTAGTTGTTTATGGACCGAGGCTAGAGATTGTAGCACGAGGACAGCGAGGGCTGCAACTAGTCGAGGCAGAGGCGTAGCCAGGAGAGAGGTTATGGGGGTTAATCTCCCCCTAGTCATGGTTAACAACAAACTTCGCAATGTCACAGGTATAGTGGCCCAGAAATTTTATTGTCTTACCCATACTGAAGTATAGTAATGCGTATTTTATTGAGATTTTAGATGTTTAGCCATTTTTGTTTTAATTTAATCATTGTTTATTACAAGTGTGTATACTCGAATGAACCCTAACAGGTGAATATGAACTAGTATGTTAACATATTCGAAACGATGAATACAGCAAATACATTATTTTTGTGTGATATAAACGTATTTATACATACATATACATATCTTCACGCTATATCCCAACAAATGGGGTAGCACGAACCCTAAAATCACTCATAAAATATTCACTCATTACATTCATCAAATAATCAGCCCTCGTCAAACATTATCATCCGAACATATCACCCTTACTTAAACCACGTTCATAGATCACTCCATATAAACTCAATCATTTATTACACTCGAAATCATTTATCACAATCAAATCTTAAATCATATTATTCCTATTCACTTATCGTTCATCCTCTTTCTTCGACGTACATAACATATGCATAAAACATTTCAAATGACTCACGCTTACTCCTAACAACGATTCTAAAAACGAACCTAACAACGAATCTACAAAGATAAAAGATAAAAGCGATAGCCTGCACTTGTATATGAAAGAAAAGTCCAGACAATGCAGTAGCTGAAAATGAAACAAAAAGACAAGAAAGCAAGGGAGTGTCGCCCTGCGCTTGTTATTGAAAGTGAATTGCAGTTAAACACTCCACGTAAGAACTGGAAACGAATTGAAAGATAAGAAAGGAAGGGAGTGTCGCTCTACGTATTTATAAACATATATATCTTGTTAAAAATCCCTGTTACCCTTCTAGTCATCACTAGTACAGTGAAACGTTCAGTTTTCTGTCTTAGAAAGCTGAAAAATTAATTATTAAATAGTGTAACAAAACGGATAATTCAGAATTTGGTTTTGTTTATAAATTATGATATTTCACTATCAACTCAGCTTCGAGATATATAGACTAATTAAGCGTTATCTTAAGTATCTTTCTAAAGTTGACTTCAGTATTCCTTAGATCATTATCATTTATCAAGTTTATAGCTTTTCTGAATTGTCGCGTCTGGTTATACGGGATGTGATGACAAATCTGGGTAAATTAATAGCTATGCATGGGTCGGATAGATTTAACCTTTGTAACTCACCCGGTCTGGGTTTTTTTTTAATGTAAACTCATGCGTGGAAACGCTTATCTAGACCAACGCAATGTTACCAGCCCCTTACCCTTTGTCAGAACATCCTTTGGAATACAACAACAATTAGTTAGTGGTCGTCGAGACAAGTTTGACTCTCGTCGTTTGTGCAAGATGTAGGTCTTGCCGTATAATTGAGTAATTTAACTAAGATTTGTTGTTGTTTCTATTCTCGGCTAATTTGTTAATTTCTTTTGTTTAATTTATAACTTCTTAAATATTGGTATTTAATTTTATTTTTTAAATATATATTTTTTCCTCCACCACTAACATGTTTGGGGGCCGTGATTTGACGACTGGTAACCGCACTTCACGCGCAGTGCCACACCCAGTAATGGGTAGAAGGCGTGATGATATATTTATTATATTTATTTTTATATTTTTACAAGAAGTTCGCACTGTTTCGTTTTATTTATTTTGAATTAGTTTGCGACTCTATCTAATTACAATAGTACAGGTAAAACACGGTTAAATGGACTTGCCCTATTAAATATTCATAGGGATCATATTTGATTATATTTCATTATACATCCCAATAAATTAAATTTTTCTTTAACATGGAAACTTTAGTAGTAAGAGAAAACTATTTTTCAGGATATATTTTATATGTTTACAGGCAATCGTAGCTCAGTGGATAAAAGCGAGATAAAACTTGCGTTTCTTAATTAGCAAGCAAGAGGTCATGCGTTCAAATCTCACTGACTTCTACTTATATCAAAAAATACGATTGTGTCTGAGTGGTTCGGATTTCACTATAAGCTGTAGGTGCCCTGTACTGTAATTGGGATTTACTTCCTGTTGTGCAGAGTAACAAATAAATAAATAAATATTGTTATTTTTAAAAATTCGTAACTTACGTTTGTTATAATAAAGCAAAAGATAAATTATTTTCAGTTAAACCTCTTCCAAGCAAAAATCCTGGATACGCCTCTGAGTCGAGGTTTGCAAACATGCTTTCAATCAGAGGTATATACAACATTTGTTTTTCGATATGAATTTAAAATCGATTTTTAATTGAATTAACAAAATTTTGAATGTAGGTAACTAAAAAAAAACAATACAAACAAAACAGAAATGCAAAAAAAAAATGTAATTTATAGTCTGCAAAGAGCTCCGTTGACACTAGAAATTTTCTGCAAAGAGCCTTGGTCTGCAATTGCTTACTTCCTGTCACCAAATGAGTTTTATTGAACGTAAGTAAAGACATCATAGTTTATTCTGCATCGTGATTTGAACTGACAAACAAGAGCGAAACCAATAGTATTACAACACAACGACTATAAGAAGCTTCCGACAAGGAAATTAGAAAATAGTATATTACAATCATGGGCGTCCGCAGGGAGAGGCAAGGGGGGGCGCGCGCCCCCTCTTGGATATTAACTAGGGTGGTGACCAAGACTCTCGAAAATAGGACTTTAACATGTAAAACTATAATTTTATAATTTCCTGCTTCCTTAAATATTTGAAGCAAAAAAGCTTGAAATAAAAGTGCATCTGAACCAATAAACAAAATTAATTTTGCATACTTTGTAACGACACAAATTAGATTTGAAAATGACGAAAATTGCCTCAAAACTATCGATAGGCATGAAATTTAAACAAAATTAAACATATGTTTGACGTTTTATTTGTCAAAATAAATGAAATAATAAATAAGGAATTTATTCTGACAGTTTTGACAGATTGAACGACAAACATTTGTTTAATTTTGTGTCAATTTCATAGCTATCGATAGTTTTGAGACAATTTTAGTCATTTTCAGATCTAATTTGTGCCGATACAAAGCATGCAAAATTAATTTCATATTTTATGGCCTAAAAATTTTATTTGAAGCTTTTTGCTTTTAAATAATTAGGAAGCAGGAAATTTAAAACAATGTGATTATACATGTTAAAGCCCGATGTTCGAGAGTCGTGGCCACCACACTGTATATGTATATATAAATTAAATAAAAATTAAATTATAAGTTTAAAGATAATAAATTGAAGCTGAAACTGAATTTCCTGCAGTATCCTTAAGGCCAGCTAGCGACATGTTCCCTATCGTAACGATTGAGTAATCTAAGTTTAAGACTACACAGACACAAAATATTAGAAAATAAAAACTGTAAGACTGCTAAATCGGAATTTATTGAAGAAATGGTGTCAATTTATGGAAACTAGTAATTAATTTCACAAATTTAAATATTTTTTATGCATTTGTTATGTGTATTTGTGTTATATAAAAAAAAAATATTTTTTTATGTATATTTGAGTTTTTTCCGACTCGCCCCCCCCCCCCCCCCTGGAAAATTGTATGTGGACGCCCATGATTACAATAAAATTGAAATGCATCCTCCGAAAACTAGTTCATATAAGAATTTTGACCTCCATCGTATCGCATTTTTGCTCGTGACGCATATTCTCTGGACGCCGGAGAAAAAGCGTAGAACGTCCATCGACGACGTTAATATAAATTCGGAACGTATCGCAGCTCGACCGTCTTGAAATGTTAAAACACAATTCACTTCACGATCCAAATCCTTAGAGCTTGCGCTGCGCTGGGCCCCTTCTCATCTCGCGCGACCCCTGCCCCCTCTTGCACCCCTATGTCGACGCTCATGTCCTTGACGTCAGCTAAAGCGTGTCCCTGCATTGTTTCTCAAATCGGTTCGTTGTTATTTAAATGGCGGAATTGTGAGGAAACTTGATGAGTGAAAAGTTAATTTCTCTTTTTGTTGTTTTTAATTGTTTTACCGTATAAGGATTGCTTCAAAACAAGTATGCTATGTTGTAATTTGTTTTGACCTAATTTGATGAATTTAAAAAAAGACTGAAGCATGGAAAATTGTATTTGTTAAGATTTTGTGGATTCAAATCACGATCATTGGAATTAACATTGGAAATACAAAAAAAAGGAAAAAGATTTTAACTATGAAGAACATATGTTGTGGTTATAAACTAAAAAATACAGAATAATGAAAATAAGAGTGATGCCACCAAATTTCGAGTTACTTTTATAATTAAAACATTATCAGCAATATTTTCTCTTCAAATGATATGACCAGAGCCGAATTTTCAAATAATGCGCCTTGGGGAATATACAGGCTATTCCATTCACCATTGCTATCTCTAGAACTATCAGAGCTACGAGGTTAGTTAAATTAGCAAAGAACCACCATTTTACAAGACTATTGCAATGAGTAAAAAAAAATGACCAGTGGTTCTCAAAATACGGCACACAATTTTCTTATTTTAAATAGAACATATTTTTTTTAAGTTATTCGATAGGGTATTTTTTCTGAATTAAAGGTTATAAACATATATTCTAATATAACAAAATAACTGAGAACAATGCATGTTAAATTTATATGTATTTTATTTATATCTGACTGAAACTACAATAATATTTTAATATTATTGTAGTTACACCATTGTAATACATATAAATTTAACATGCATTTTTCTCAGTTATTTTGTTATATTAGAATATGATCGTTGAATTCAGAAAAAAATACCCTATCGAATAATCTAAAAAACCGCGATTCTCGAACATAGGGATTTAACATGTAAAATCACAATTTTGTATTTTCCTGCTTCCCTAATTATTTTAAAGCTTCAAATAAGATTTAGCGCATATTCTGCATCTAATACAATAAACAACATTTGCATGTTTCGTAACGGCACAAATTTGATCTGAAAATAATTAAAATAGCCTGAAAACTGTCGATAGCCATGGAACTAAAACAAAATTAAACAAATGTTTATCATTTTATCTGTCAAAATAAATAACATTATAAATAAAGAAATTATTTTAACAGATTAAACGTTAAATATTTGTTTAATTTTGTTTCAATTCCATGGCTATCGATAGTTTTGAGACTATTTTTGTCATATTCAGATCAAATTTGTGCCGTTACGAAACATGCAAATTTTGTTATTGGTTTAGATGCAGAATTTTATGCCCAAAAACTTTTATTCGAAACTTTTTTGCTTAAAATAAATACGGAAGCAGGAAATTACAAAATTGTGACATTAAAAATAATATATTTAAAGAAATAGATTAAATATCCAAAATCAGCATATTAAGAAGTAACAAATACAAAAATTGCAATAGAAATTAGTAACCTTTTCTAATTTGCCTAGTGAGAAATCTGACAGCAGGAGAAGTTGAATAGACAGTGGCTTAGGAACTGCTGTATCAGCTATATCAATGATACAGGAACCTCAAGTTAAGGGTAAAAAATATATATTTATTGTTGTTTTCAAAGTCTTTGTTCTTTAATATTTATTTAAATGTAAATAAGTAATTTAAATTTTAAATACATATTTAAATATAAAAATCAATATATTTTATATTAATTTGGGACATCTAAAATCACAATCCCTTGACCCGACTATTTTATATATATATATATATATATATATATATATATATATATATATATATATATATATATATATATATATATATATCATCACGCCTTCTACCTATTACTGGGTGTGTCACTCTGCCGAAGCAGATCGCGGTAAGTGATATATTTTGCGCGTGAAGTGCGGTTACCAGTCGTCAAATCACGGCCCCCAAAGATGGTAGTGGTGGAGGAGCCACAGAGGTAGCTTTTGAAATTATGAAAATTGTTTGTCGCCTGTGGGAATCGAACCAGGGTTCTCAGGATCCACAGGCCGACTTCATACCACTGAGCTATTTTTAAGAGGATATAAATATAATATAAATGTCTGATGCAGGGTCGACCACATGCGAGCTACGCCACTGTGTATAGAATTGCAAATAAATAAAAACATTCTATCAAGTTGTTTTCTAAAGTAATCTGAAACTCTATACAAAAGTAATTACTATAAATTTTTTTTTAAAAACAACAAAACTTAGTGTATGCATTTCCCTGTAGTAATCTTCATCTCTTGCAATACATATTCATCATTTTTGAGAGTATACATCAAAGCACTAGTTTATAAACTACTAAAAAGCAGTCTGAATAAATCGCGAGAATATTTACGATAATTTCAAATCTCTTTTCGATATTCTCTGCAGGTATGGATCTAGTAGGCGGTGCGGTAATAAGTCAGGGCAGAACATCGTTGCCTGCGTTACCAACACCGCAGATATTTCGATACGCGATCGTAAAACACCGACCAGCAGCGTGGCGGTAACATTAACGGTAACGGAACGAACTAACGGATATTTGATGGAAGATGTTCGACATGTGAGATACTTTTTGTTTTTCCTGGTTGCTGGATGCAATGCGCCAGGTAGATATCAAATCGTTTAAATTAATTATCAAATACCTTTTTTAATATTGATTGAATTATAGTTATGCAGGTTTTGTTTTGATACTGGCTTTTCTGCGGAATTGGATGTTTAAATCAAATATTTCTAAATACTTTTTGGTAAAGGTGAACGTACCATTAGTTTATTTGTGCAAACTTTTCGTGTTTCTGTCAAATATATAAAAATTATGAGTGGTAGTAACGAAAGTCAAAATAAAACGAAAAAACTGGATGTAAACAACCTCACTGTTTGTAATTGTGAAACTAAAACTGTAATAAATAACTTAAATTAATGATATTTTCACTAAAATACATTTCAAAGTGTCGTATGATTTAATGAAACTTTTCTAATTTGAAAATATAATTAATATTTCCTATTAACTCTTTGCTTTTTCACTTTCTCGTTTCAAATATTTACTCTAAAAAAATAATTAATCTAATTACACACTACTACTTATTACATCTATTTGTATGTATTTATTTATAATTAAACTTATTTTCTTTAATTTTGAAATTGAATACATAAGTTTGCTAAAATTAGTAGTAGTAGTTTTGTAGTTGTTCTCCTTTTTCAGAAGTGACAGTTTGCAAGTTCAAATACGTTAACAAAAATATAGTGGATCGAATTCCACTATATGAATCCTTGTTCAAGAGCACTTAAATAACAAAATTGTTGACAAGATTGTTTATTAATTTATTGGATATTATTTCTCGATTCTATATTGTTTAAGTTACACTTATTATTTCAGGGACTGCAACAGGGTTGTTCATATTTTACTCACCCAAAAAACCCACCTGTTTTTCTTTAATAAAACCCACGTAAAAACCCAAGTAAACCCATTAAAAAACCCATTTGGTTGAATAGTTGAAATTCACCCAGGGTGAATTTTAAGATAGTGTCAAATCTCGGAACATAAATATATTTTTTATATTTTACAGTGTAATAAAACATAATCTCTTAATTATCATTTATTACATCATATCGTAGTATTACATTGCATTACTTTGACAAATGTTAAAATCAAACTAGTTTAAGACCAAATATTATTTGTCTTATATTATATTAGTATTACAAAAACTAAATGATACCCAATCTTTTTACCGGCAAATTTGAAATATAGTTTTAAATTAAATAAGTATGACAAGAACATCATAGAGCATATTATGTTTTTAATTCGCAATAAAATAAAGATATATTTTTGCAATTATTATATAATAGTACATAAATTTTGTTTTAATGTTTAGTAGTTTACAATACACATTTTAAAAATTATATATAAAATTAATCTAGAATTAAATAACTTGAATTAAAAAATGTATTTATCAATATTATAAAAAACCCAATAATACCCAAAAAAACCCAGTGGGTCGGGTGTTTTTCAACCCTGGACTGCAGTACAACTGGCCATTAGTGTCTGTCAATGAAATTTATTTCCAGTTGTAAATATTTCGCAAAAAATATTTGAGTGGTATTAGTAAGAACGATGGATATTCTCCTGATTGGCTCTTGGTAAAATAACCTTCGCAAGCGTAACATTTCCTGCTGTCAGTGTCATGACGTGTGCACAGTGCGTGAGCCGCGTGACTCTTGCGTGAGTCTCGCATGACGCGGCACGTATGCGGCTGTCATCCTCTACCGTCACTGCCACTGCGTCACTTGCCGCGCTTGAGCGTCTCGAGAAGTCATATCGGAGTTCTCCCCCGAGATCTGTCCGCTCGGTGTCATCGGCTCTCGTCGTCTCCAGGGCCGTACCCCTGCCAGATCAACGGCCCACTTACTCTGAATGCCGGCCGCGACAACCGTGTGTGACGTGACGAATGTGCAATTTTCCCTACGTCAAGTATAAATGTGATTTGGTTTTCCACACCTAGGTAATTTTACCGTGAAATAGGATTGTTTATTCAGTGATTATGGCCAGACTTTTGAATGGATGGACATGATTATGTTTATGTTTGTTTCTTAAATGACATCTAAGATATATGGGCATGTATTTATTATTTTTATTTGGACGGGGTAGGTAGCATAGTGGTAACGCGTCGATCTGTGAATTTAAGAAGATGTACGATTCTCACAGCCGACAATCAATTATCGCCACATTTATCCTTGTGGCTCTCCCTCCATCATTGAGGACTGTAATTTAATGCCTGCTAACCGCACTTTGTGCGCATAAATGTATTATTTACCGAGATTTATTACGGTAGTGTGCCACACCCACTAATGATTAAAAGACTAGATAATATATTTATTTATATTTATTATAGTATACAATGGGATGGCTAGCTCAGTGGTATGAAGTCGGCCTGTGGATCCTGAGGTTTCTGGTTCGATTCCCACAGGCGACAAATTTTCATAATTTGAAAAAGCTATCCCTGTGGCTCCTCCACCACTAACATGTTTGGGGGCCGTGATTTGACGACTGGTAACCGCACTTCACGCGCAAAATATATCACTTACCGAGATCTGCTTCAGCAGAGTGCCACACCCAGGAATGGGTAGAAGGCGTGATGATATATTTATTTATTTATTTATTATAGTATACAAGCAGCAATAGGATCTTGTAGCGAAATCGTATTTTCGCGCCGGTCTCAGGCTTTCCACCAGGGGTGTCGGGAGGGAGAACGCGACCGGCCATCACCTACCCTTGGCCGAGAAGAGATGGCAGTCATCCGTGCGTCCTCACCGCCTACGCAACTCACTGATTTTTACTTCATTTATGTTATTTGTTTGTTTGTTATTTTATTATTATTTCGTGCTCATTGTTCTTTTGGCGTTTTACTTATTTCGTACGAACCTAATCCTTTCCTTCAACACCCTCAGTGTTACAATCTCGAAAAAATGTGATATCACTGTATATAATCTTATCAAATACTCTAACAAAGTACCTAATACATTTATCCGTCTAAAAAACAAAAATGGCATGTCCAAAAATAACAGTTAATATAATTTTCATAATTTGTATCATATTTTACATGTGATATTTTTCGTTTATTTGACAAATAAATCTATTAGGAACTATTTTAGGAGATGGAAATATTGACCCTAATTCGATTTTCGTAGTTTTGGCAGAACCAGCGATGAAAATTAAACTCAGTTCATCATATTATAAGAAATAATTTAGTGACACATGGCCAGTTGGTAATTGTTAAGAATAATTTTTGAAAAATCTATGAGCGTTTACAAATTTCTTCAACTACAAATTGCACGAAAAAGCATGAGTATTCGCCGAGTGTTTGTAGCTCAATTGGTTAGAGCAGTCATCATGCGAATGAAAGGTTCTGGGTTCAAATCCCGACGAACGCTCATAGCTTTTTGAAAAATTATTCTTTCAGTTCATCATAGTTCAAGTTTTCAACACAATTATAATAAAAATAGAAAATGGAGTGATAGGAGGTGTAATTGGACCTGCAGACAAGCCATCATCAGCAATAGATCTTCCAAAGTTATCATAGAAGCTTTGTTGACAAATATTGGAAAAGGAGTATTGATTCGCCCATGAGTAGATAATTGTAGTAAGTGATGTAGATCCATTAAAATTGTAAAATAGATTAATCATGTCCAATATGTGCCAAGACAGATTGCGCAATAACTACAGCAGATCTTTTGCTAATGATGGCTTGTCTGTAGGCCCCAACGCCTAATTATATTACATTATAAAGAAATAGTTTCGAAGTATTTAGATCCTGAGACCTCATATCACTCCATTTAATCATTTTAAAAGATGTACATCACTTACTACAATTCTCTACACATTGGCGGATCAATACTCCACGTCCAATAAGTGCCAACGAAGCTTCCATAAGAACCTCAGAAGATCATTTGCTGATGATGGCTTGTTTGTAGACCTTAACGTCCAATTACATTAAATTATAAGGAAATACTTTCAACTTATTTATATCCTGAGACTTCCAGTCACTTCATTTTATAATTTTGAAGGATCTGCAATCGCTTACTATAATTACAATGATTATTTTTTGACGTTTCTCAAAACCAACGAAATGCTTCATTGTATATCACGTGTCTGCGTTTTAACAAATCCTGTCATTATTATACTGAAAATAAAGCTCTTGCAATTATTCTCGCGAATAATCTCTGTAGGTGCTTTTTTATTTGTGACAAATGATATGTAGTTGTCAAATAATTATTTAAAACTGTCAACTCTTCGAGTAAAATGTATGAAAAAATCGTTTTAGTTGTATTTTAGATACAGAAATACATCAACAAATTTTGGAAACAACTTCCAAGAATACATTAATAAGTAATAAATCGATATAAACCTAGTTCAAAATCTTTTAAGTTGGATGAATCGACCTCAACAGCTAAGTTAAAAAATAATCTAATTAAATATAACTAGAGAGTTCGATAAATTAGAAAATAATTCTCCAGTATGGGATGGCTAGCTCAGTGGTATTAAGTCGGCCTGTGGATCCTGAGGTCCCTGGTTCGATTCCCGCAGGCGACAAATTTTCATAATTTGAAAAAGCTATCCCTGTGGCTCCTCCACCACTAACATGTTTGGGGGCCGTGATTTGACGACTGGTAACCGCACTTCACGCGCAAAATATATCACTTACCGAGATCTGCTTCAGTACCAGTAATGGGTAGAAGGCGTGATGATATATTTATTCATTTTTATTTATAATTCTCCAATCTCTTTCTCAAACTTGTTGCCATTTGGCAATAGCCACTCAAGCCCTACGGGCTTTCGTGACTGTTACCTGGCAACAAGTTTTCGAAAGATCTGTCAAATTATTTTCAATTTATTCTCACTCTCTTGTTATATTATTACCGAAAATAAGAATTTGAATTAATATAAATATATTTTAAGTACAACGTAATGTATATTTTGTTTATGTTTGATAGTTTTCACTCTACTGAAAAAAATGATTGTCTGATCTAGTTTTCATCATGATTTGACGTCATCATATATAATTTAACAAACAATAATGAAGTATATATTAACCGTGTGACACTGGCTTAAGACGTACTAAGCTATCGTTTCCCCGTTTATCAGTAGTTATATATACCTATTTAATTTGCCATTTGGATTATTTAGGTCAGCTCAGATAAATCAAACAACGTGATTAACTAAAGTATATATAATCATCATAACGCCTTTTACCCATTAGCAGATCTCGGTAAGTGATATATTTTTGCGCGTGAAGTGCAGTTACCAGTCGTCAAATCACGGCCCCTAAAGATGTTAGTGATGGGGGAGCAACAGGGGTAATTTTAAATTGGTGAAAATGTTTTGTCAGCTGTGGGGATCGAACCAGGGTTATTTGGACCCACAGGCCGACTTGCTACCACTGTGCCATTACTAAAGTAAACAAACTTATTCATATAGCGAAATTAATTTCTTTAAATTTAGTCTGAATAATAAAAACATATGAAATTAGTCAATTGGAATTATAAATTAATAAACTGTTTCAGTAAATGTAAGTTAGATCTTCTCCAAATATCAATAAAACGTGCATAATAATTGAATAAAGTGATGATATATTTATTATAATTTAGAATTCATCTTTTAAATTGGTGAAAAATAGCATATGAAAATCACAGCATGAATTGCACAAATTAAGGATACGATTAGGCTTATTCTGTAACATAAATTACTAGGAAGGTTACTATCAAAAGATCACATTAGCCATTGCAAAACTTGGCAATTTCTTTAGACAATAAATACAAAAATTTACTTCTATCTATCCAGACAATTTTTTATTTTTTTTTCGATTAAAAATAAAATCAGCGTTAATATCACGAACTAAAATTACACTCAGTCATCATTTTCATACATAATTCAAGTATTTTATGAGCTGTGTCCAAATTACTGTCGATACATCCCACCAAAGTTAATAACTTCGCTTGATGTTGTCACATTATTAAAATGTTGTTAATATAATGCGATATATCTCCCGCAAAATAATTACCCCGTATTAAAATTATCGCCGTCATAATTAACCCTTTGATCCAATTCTAAAAACAACCACCGGAGAGTCATGAGCAACCCTCATTAAAAATACCACACCATTCCCCGAAATTAATCCAAGCGCCCCACGATTATTTTTAATACATTCATTATATCTAAAACGCTCTGCCATATGAACAATTTATACAAATAAAAAAGATTAAAATCCAGGTGGCGGTGCCCGTATGCAGATTAGCGACGGCGCGAACAATCCCGGCGGCGGGGGCAACGGCGGTGGTAGCTAAAAGAAGGCCATTTAACGAACGCTGTTTTTAATTACCTACGTTGCTGTCATGCTGCTCCCAATGCCAGAATTGTTCATAAATGCGCAGACGAGAAGTCATCTATCTATTTGAAAAATTTTGATTTAAGGATTTTAATTTTAAATTAGGACAGCAGTTTAACGTGAATAAATAAAGTGAAAATAATACTAATTTGTTGTACTAGTGTGGATTGTAATATATTAGTCACGATGCTCGAAGGTGAGTGGCTAGTTTCCATGAGTGACTAGTATGCATTTGTAACAAAGCGGATGAAAGAGCGAATAAGTTAAGATATGATATAATAATTAATTTGATGTGATTGCTACTTGTTCTGTGAATTCCTTACTTGTTGTGAACTGTTATGGACTGGCAAGTCGTTGCCAGTGAGAACACACAAATCACTTATATTGAGAACTGATGAAGATTTAGTTAATTGAAAGGATTAATAAAACAAACTTTGATATTTAAATATAAAATATTGAAAAATGAGTAAGGATAAAGTACAAAACATTTGAACAAACTAATATGTGTGAAAACAGATTTGATTATAAACTTAACTTGCACTAATTAAAATAAAACTTAGTTGAATTCGCGCCATCACGTCTTGTAAAGATGTCCGCACATCTTTACACGTAGAGTCGCTGTTTCTGACTGACTTGGTTATCCCAACACTTGACATCCTCTGGGTAAAACTACCCACATATGGAATCCATTTCCACAGATGTCTCAAGTGTTTGGGGCTGTGTAATTTGGCACAAAGGCACTGCCGAACAGGCGAACACGAAAAGTTGGTGGAATTCTTAGAAAATTAACTAATAACTGTCACTTTTATAAGTTAATGTCCTATATTTGAAAACCTAAAGTTTTCACATTCACACAAAAGGCGATGTGGCCACGAGTGTTAAATTATACGAAGCCAAGCTTTTATCTGAAGCAACATACAATAATGAGATAGCTCATATTGTTACACATTTCACACGAGTCCAAAACAACGTTTTATCAAACACATCTCTTGAAATGTTTTAAATCGTTTTTACATGTTCATTGGAGTAGGTGTGGCACAGTGGTAGCGTGTCGACCTGTGGATACTGAGAACTCTAGCTCGATTCCCACTGTCGACAAATATTTTCACCACATTAGATACTACTCCTGTGGCTCCCCCTCCACTAATATCTTTGGGGGCCGTGATTTGACGGCTGGTAACCGCACTTCACGCGCAAAAATATATCACTTACCGAGATTTGTTTCGGCAGAATGCCACACCCAGTAATGGGTAGAAGGCGTGATAATATATTTATTGTTTGACATTGATATTAATAAAATATGGAATTTATAAAGAAGCCATATAATTTTTATGGTACTGTATTTATTTCAAATAATTGTAGTAACAGGCTTATTCTAGGAGTATTCCTTTTGACATTCGAATCAGATCTAACTTACACTTGTTGAAACAGATCACTTATTTACTTCCCTGGATTACAATTACAAATTGTAATTTACTTTGAAGTAATTCACTCCAATAAGTACATCAGGTTGCTTATTTCAGTTCATTTAATCATGTTGTCTAATTTATCTGAACTGATATTACTGAACCAAGTGGCAAATGAAATACAGCTTATGAGTCGGTGTTAGATATAGCTAGTTATGGAATTAGTGGTGCCTTTTATCACTAGGCGTGACATTGTTCGTCGAGGTGTAATCGACATGACCAACACGCCGTGTTATAAAAAGACGTATTTTACCACGTGTTTCATACAACATTTTTTCAATGTAGGTGTAACATGTACATAATAATAGAAGTTATACGTTTCTCGTTCACATATGAGTATAATTTAATATAACAATCGATGTAATCCCTTGCTGTGAAAAAATAAACGTTGCTATGAAGAATTAGGCATTGCTATTTACACAATTGGGTTTGTTTTCATTCAGCAAACATTATTTGTTAATTTTGCGCGAAATTTTGTGCTTGAAATCTGAAATTTTCATACCTTCTGACAGGAGATACTGTAAAATTAAGGAGCCCATACGAAGTAGCGTGTTAAAACTTTCAAAACTGATTAAACTGAAAAAGGCGAGAGATTTGGAGTAGGTGTGGCACAGTGGTAGCGTATCGACCTGTGTATCCTGAGAACCCTGGTTCGATCCCCACAGCCGACAAAACTTTTCACCAATTTAAAATTACCCCTGTGGCTTCCCCACCACTAATATCTTTAGGGACGACTGGTCACACCCAGTAATGGGTAAAAGGTGTGACGGTATATTTATTTATTTTTTATTTATTTGGCATTGAAGCAGACGTTGAAATTTATTTGGCATTGAACATATTTAATACACAATTTTTTGGTTGATGTGTCGTAAAATGGTTATTTTTATTTTCATAGGTTTTTTAGATAACTGGAATTTCTGGAAGATATATATATATATATATATATATATATATATATATATATATATATATATATATATATATATATATATATCTACTGACGATGTTCAAGATTTAGATTTTTATACTAACGTCGAGGACGCATCAATATTTCAAAGTGTTAAATTTAAAAATTGTACCATTAACTTTTACAATAAATAAATTGTTTTCCTGCTTTTAAAATTTGAATCCTTTTAATATAATACAAATAACACATATCATCTCTAGTAATATTGTTTTCCATCATTCCTCAGTAGAACATATAGGGACCAGGCACACCAAGCCGCAGTTTTTTACACTGCCGTTTCATAGTCGATGGTACATTATTTCAGGTGTATGAGTGACTAGCTCATAGCGCCCGAGCGTTATAACACATGTAACTATATTTTTATATTTAACGACAAATCACACATTGTCGACAGGCGGATTCGAACTGACGACCCGATGGTCGTATGACGTCAGCATGTTAGGAGATGTACATAACACGCTCGGCCATCGTGCCTATATCTCTAGTAATAATATTCTGTAATTTTTTATAACTAGTTATTAAATGAACCACTTTTCACAACTAAAATAGCATATAAAAATAATGACATTTGAATTGGAAATAATATATTACATAATAAGTCAGAAAAGCGATATTTTACTTGAGGAAGCTGTTGTTTGAAATACGAGGCCGCAGGTCGAGTATTTTAATCAGCTTTTCTGACGTATTATGTATATTATTTTTTCTGAAACCGTTTAATTTAATCAATATTTAATTATGGGGTAGCTAGCTCAGTGGTATCAAGTCGGCCTATGGATCCTGAGAACCCTGGTTCGATTCCCATAGGCGACAAACAATTTTCACCATTTTAAAACTACCCCTGTGACTCCGTAAGTTGACGACTGGTAACTGCACTTCACGCGCTAAATATATCACTTACCGAGATCTGCTTCGGCAGAGTGCCACACCCAGTAATGGGTAGAAGGAGTGATGATATATATTTAATATTTAATCTTAAATAATTCAAAATGTTTAATTTTTTTGATATGAATTGTATTGACAACAGACTACGTATCCAAGGTTACAACAAAAATAACAGGTAAAATCTTTACAAGTGTTTTGTACTTTACCAGACTGTTATTTTTGTTGTAGTCTTGGATACGTACTTTACTCGACAGTGTTTGTAAAAACCTACTTTCCATACTAAAATTGGTCAGGTAAGTAGGCACTTTCTTGTCGGTTTCAGAAAAATATATATTATGTCACCTGTAAATATAAGAGAAAAAGTTCATTTGTCCAAATGATTGTAAATGCTTTATTTTAGAGATATTTCTTATTTTTATAATTGCAGCAGCGCATCACTAAATCTAAGAAAATCGTCGGAAACAAGCAGCATTTGCATTGCCATTACAAAAGCCCTAGACAAATACTAAGTCTACACATTCATGATTTGTGTAAACACAAGGCATTTCGTAAAAATGTTATACACTACAATTAATGGGGTGGCTAGAACAGTGGTATGAAGTCGGCCTGTGAATCCTGAGAACCCTGGTTCGATTTCCACAGGCGACAAACAATTTTCATAATTTAAAAAACTACCCCTGTGGCTCCTCCACCACTAACATCTTTAAGGGCCGTGATTTGACGACTGGTAATCGCACTTCCCGAGCAAAATATATCACTTACCGAGATCTGCTTCGGCAGAGTGCCACACCCAGTAATGGGTAGAAGGCGTGATGATATATTTATTTATTTACTACAATTATAAAAATAGGAATATCTTTGAAATAACGCTTTTACGAGTATTTTCTCAAATATACATTTTCTCTTATATCCAGGTGTTTAATTCACGGTTTAAATTTGGTTAAATATTGGACTCCTGTATATATTTTCTACATGAAATATGTTCTCTTTTTCTGAATTAAATGAATGAAACGAAAGGCACAGGAATATTTTTAATGTGGTCGAAAAGAATGTGAGATTGAAAAGAATGTTGCGTGTCATTTGAGATGGTTTAGCTATGTGGAACGTAATGTCCGCATCCGAGTGGAAGAAATAATCTGGCTTGTATGAAAGGAATTATTAATGTGGACGAAACGAACATAGTGTGTTGTAATAAATATTCTAATTGTTCAGTGAATGTTGCACGGATTGATGCTATTAAAGTATGTATTTGAAATCACTGTAGTCATATGGACAATTTTAATATAATGAAAATCAAATATCGGCTTTAGGAATTGCATCGCTGTATTTCTTTACAACAATTTAGTTATTATATGGGATAATGGCTCAGTGGTATCAAGTCGACCTGTGGATCCTAAGAAGCCTGGTTCGATCTCCACAGCCGAAAAAACATTTTCACCAATCTAAAATTACCCCTGTACTAATATCTTTGGGAGTGATTTGATGGCTGGTAGCCGCACTACACGCGCATAAATATATCATTTACCGAGATCTGCTTCGGCAGAGGGCCACACTCATTACTGAGTAAAAGGCGTGATGATATATTTATATTTATTTATGTATTTATATTTAGGATTGAAATTAAAGGACAGGCTTAAGTTGTAGTCAATTTTATTGAAGCATAGTTGACAACGTTTCGGTTACGGATGTAACCATCTTCAGGTCAAAAAACTAGTTGGTAAAAATAACAACACAAAGAAATAATTTCTTTTATAAAATCTTAATCGAAGTTCGGAGTCAGCAAAGTGCAATAAAAAAATTAATTTGAAGTTAAACGAAGCAAAATACAAGAATCTAAGTTTCAATGCTGACTCCGAAGAGTCGAAGTCACTTCGACTCTTCGGAGTCTTAAGCCTAAGTCCTTTAATTTCAATCCTACATTACCTTGGCTTATTAAAACACACTATTTATATTTTAGTTATTACTGATTTTGTAAAAAAAAATAAAGTTATGTTACTACTGGTTTAATATGCCTCATTTTTAACTTAACCTTAGTTTTTCGATCATAATGAATAAAATAAATAAATAATATATCATCACGCCTTTTACCCACTACTAGGTGTGGCACTCTACCGATGTAGATCTCGGTAAGTGATATATTTATGCGAGTGAAGTGCGGTTGCCAGCCGTCAAATCACAGCCCCCAAAGATGTTAGTGGTGAGGGAGCCACAGAGGTAATTTTAAATTGGTGAAAATATTTGTCGGCAGTGGGAATCGAACCAGAGTTCTCAGTATTCAAAGGCCGACACGATACCACTAAGCCATTACCCCATATAATGTATAGGTGCTAAAAATGGTAAAAAAATCAGAGTATGTTTTTTATTTAATTTTCAAAGTTTGTAAAAAATTTAAATAAATGCAAAGTATGATTGAACGCTTGTAGTCGAATTTCTTTTCCTGTTTTGGATATAAAATTGCACACATATATGTGCAATAAAAATTTTATTAGAGAATATGGACTAACAAAGGAATTGTGTTATATTTTTTTAGGGAAATGTGGTTCGCGAAAGGACACGTATTTGAGAAGATAGAACTGACTGCAAAAGTCACTAAAGTATCACCTTTATCTCCACCAATTAATCAGTGAGAATCTTCTTCAATTCCATCTATTTCTTCAAATAGTTTGAATGATCGCGAATTGAATGACCAACCAACAATATTAAAAGTTGACTGCGGTGTTCAAACTCTAGGTGAACATTATGTACGTAATATATTTGGTAACATTGATTGTAAACGACGATAAGTGAAGGAAGTGATCATGCTTTTTTAATTTTAATATGACATGAAAGACAGTTTCAACATTTTTGTGGTTTGACAGTAAAATTTTTGAAGTTATGTACGAAATGTAAAATCCTGCTGTAATGTCAGAATAAAAAAAGAAAATACACATACACACAGTTTAATGTACAACGAAAACAAAAAAAATTCAGTACTCTCTAATCACGATATATTACTTCTTTGCCTTCTTACAAATAGGATTGAATTTACTTTAAAGGAGTTATAAATTTTTGAGTATTTATATCAACGGTATCCTACATAATAATAGATTGTTCATTTTAAGTGGTACACTATTACTATAGCAAACAATTATATAACACTACTTTAATTAGCTAAACAAGATTTTTTTAGACCAGTAATTCTCAAAACACAGTGTGTAACTTACATATTTTAAATAGGAATCTGTTTTCATTTAATTGACATTAATGGCTAGCATAGTGGTATGAAGTCGGCCTGTGGATCCTGAGGTCCCTGGTTCGATTCCCACAGGCGACAAATTTTCATAATTTGAAAAAGCTATCCCTGTGGCTCCTCCACCAGTAACACGTTTGGGGGCCGTGATTTGACGACTGGTGACCGCACTTCACGCGCAAAATATATCACTTACCGAGATCTGCTACAGCAGAGTGCCACACCCAGTAATGGGTAGAAGGCGTGATGATATATTTATTTATTTATTTTATTTATATAATTCAAATCGCATAGGAATTAGCGTGCTATGAAAGAAACAAATGAATATCAAAATATATTTAATGAAGTTATACTCGACACCGTAAGGTAAAAGAGTCTAGATTAAGAAGAAGAAGAAGATTTAATGAAATTCTCAATAATAATATAACAAGACAGTGAGAATAAATTGAAAATAATTTGATAGATCTTTCGAAAAGTTGTTGCCAGGCAATAAGTTTGAGAAAGATACTGGAGAATTATTTTCTAATTTATCGAACTCTCGAGTTATATTTAATTAGATTATTTTTTGACTTAGCTGTTGAGGTTGATTCATCCAACTTAAAAGATTTTGAACTGGGTCCATATCGATTGATTACTTATTAATGTCTTCTTTGAAGTTGTTTCCAAAATTTGTTGGTGTATTTCTGTATCTGAAATGGAACTAAATCGATTTTTTTCACTCATTTCACTTGACGCGTTGACAGTTATAAACAATTATTTGACAACTACCTATCATTTGTCACAAACAAAAAAGCACCTACAGAGATTATTCCCGGGAATAAACACAAGAGCTTTATTCTCAGTATACGAGTAATAATGATCAGGATTGGTTAAAACGCAGACACGTGACATACAATGAAGCATTTCATTAGTTTTGAGACACGTCAAAAAATAATCCACAAAATAATCTTATTGACATTTAATAATTAATCAAATAAAAATATGATTTAGTCAAAAAAATGTTAAAAAATGAGTGCAACTAAAACTAATTTTTTCATCTTCGAAGATCGCAGGCAATTGGCCGAAGAAGGGTGAACAAGGGATGGCTTTATCCCCTGTGAAACGCGTGACACATTCGACATGGTAAATTCACGCTCTGTAGCGCGTGCGCACAAGACGCTAGCGTGCACCGCGGCCGTAATCTGGACGGACGCAGGGAAATTGCGAGATTGTGAAAATACGAAGGCTGGGTCCATTGGGAGATATTCATACATACTGATATGACAGCTCGCCACTGAGCCCCCCGACAGCTTATTATATATGTGGGGATGGGGTGCGCAGCTCCGGCTTTTTTCAACGGAGCGCCTGAGCGCCTAACTTGAAAGAACATATATTCGTAGCTACTATGTAGATGGAGATGTATTTATGTAGTACAACTATACAGTATATATTTGAATGGGAGGGTCCAGTTTGGTATTTTATTTTATTTTTCCTGTACAGTTTCTAAATAAATAAATAAATATATCATCACGCCTTCTACCCATTACTGAGCGTGGCACTCTGCCGAAGCAGATCTCGGTAAGTGATATATTTATGCGTGTGAAGTGCGGTTACCAGTCGTCAAATCACGGCACTCAAAGGTTAGTGGCGGGAGAACTCCGGGGTAGTTTTAAAATGGTAACAAATTGTTTGTTTCCCGTGGAAATCGAACAAGGGTTTTCAGGATCCACAGGCCGACTTGATACCACTGAGTTAGCTACCCCATACAGTTTTTGAGGCATATTTATACCCAAATAATTTGTATAAATGTTTCATTACTATTTTAAGTAAATATTTTAACAATAGATGAAAATCAAATTTAATTATAAATAGAAAAATTGGGAGACTGTCAGAATTTGAACCTGTAACCTCTGAACTAAGATCATATGCTTTAAACCACCTGAGCTATGGTCGCAATGTATTCCAATTTTGCTCTCTGTTGGTGATGTGGCATAGGCAATTGTTAAAGTATGAATTTAAAATACTAATAAATTTTCAAATGGTTAATATTCTTCTTAATTAACAGTATCATTGCAGACGATTCTCGTATCAAGTCTATCAGTATATGAAAGAGTCATGGGATCGACACTGTCTATGATACATAACAAAATAGAGAGCAAAATTGAAATAAAATACATACATACATACACATATCTTCACGCTATATCCCAACAAATGGGGTAGCACGAACCCTAAAACCACTCATAAAACATTCACTCATCACACTCATCAAACAATCAGCCCGCGTCAAACATTATCATCCAAACACACCACCCTCACTTCAACCATATTCATAGATCACTCCATATAAACTCATTCATTTATTACACGCGAAATCGTTTATTACACAACAAATCTTTAATCATATCATTCCTATTCACTTATCATTCATCTTCTTTCTTCAACGTAGATAACATATGCATAAATCATCTCAAATTACTCACGCTTACTCCTAACACCGAATCTAATAACGAATCTAACAACGAATCTAACAACGAATCTAGAAAGATTAGAAAAGATGAAAGCGATAGCCTGCACTTGTATATGAAAGAAAAGTCCACACAATGCAGTAACTGAAAATGCAAGAAAAATATAAGAAAGGAAGGAAGTGTCGCCCTGTGCTTGTTTTTAAAAGTAAATTTCACACAATTGCAGTTAAACATACTACGTAAGAACTGAAAACGAATTAGAAGATAAGAAAGGAAGGGAGTGTTGCTCTACGATTGTTTTCCAAAGTGAATTCCATTGCAGTTAAACACTGAATGTAAGATCAGAAAACGAATAAAAAAGATAAGAAACGAAGCATAAAAATATGATTTTTCTTCTTTATAGTACGAACGATGTTTTGATTATGTCTTTGTAGAAAGTCATTTATATTTTAATAAAGGAAACAATCATATAAATCCAGGATTTGATTGGATAACATGGTTTTATTAAAGATGAGTGAAATTTAGTATATTGACGACGTTTTGATCATTGCTTCATGACCATTATCAAATCATAAAAACATAAATCTCAAATTGATTAATTACATTCTTTTTTAAATATTTTAACTCATTTCAACGAAAAGTATGAAAATTTGCATCCCAAGAGTAAAAAATTTCCTTGTAAAATATGCAAATTTAAAAATCATGTACTAGTAGATTAACGTACATATTACTTAATATTACGAGGGCAGGGTGAAAAGTCCCTGAAAAATAAAACAGATGGCGCCACAATCATAAATCTCATGTGACATTTGTGATGTACCAACTTTAACTAAAACGCATTAAAATTTTCAAACTGATATGTTCTGTTTTGACACCCATCGAAAGCAAGCAACCTTGAAGATTTTTGAAAACATGGAAAAAAATGAATTTCGCGTCTTGATTAAACATTATTTCTTGCGTCGAAAAAACAATACGCAAATCAAAGCATCGCTTGTTAAACATCATGAGGACTCCTCACCATCGATTGGAACGATTCACAAGTGAATTACTGATTTTCGTTGTGGTAGTAAGACCACAAAGGACGCCGAACGTTCTGGTCGTCCAATTGAGATTACATCGCCAGAAATCGTCGATAAAATCCATTGTATGATATTGGATGATCGGCGAGTTAAAGTGCACGAGATGATTGAGGCTATGAGCATCTCAACCGAACGGGTACGGAACATTTTGCATACATTTTTGGATATGAGAAAGCTATCTGCCAGATGGGTGCCGCATTTGCTCTCTGTTGACAACAAGTGCGACCGTGTGATAAGTTCAAAGGAGTATTTAGCGATGTTCAAGCGTAATAAGAAGGACTTTTTGACTCCTGCGATTTTTATCTATTTCCAAACTTGAAGAAATGGCTCGGTGGAAAGAGATTTGGCTCCAACGATGAGGTCATCGCTGAGACAAACGCCTATTTTGAAGGATTGCTAAAATCGTATTATTTGGAAGGGATCGAAAAATTAGAAAAACGTTAGACGAAGTGTATCGAGCTACAAGGAGATTATGTTGAGAAATAAAATATGTTTTGACCAAATAAATCATTTCTTGTTTCATGTTTCAGGGACTTTTCACCCTGATCTCGTAGCTGAATTACCAATTATTTATGAAAATTCAGTTTTTCGCGCATATCTATTGACATATGCATTTTTTCAGACAATTTTTTATGTGAAAAAAAGCCCGTAGTTTGGAAACCACTGTGGTACTAAAAAATAAAAAAAATAA
Organism: Pterostichus madidus; assembly: GCA_911728475.2. Classification (NCBI taxonomy): domain Eukaryota; kingdom Metazoa; phylum Arthropoda; class Insecta; order Coleoptera; family Carabidae; genus Pterostichus; species Pterostichus madidus. Next base: position 21,323,617 of record OU452307.1, read on the forward strand.
ATATATAATTACTTCATTCCAATCCATCTACGCAATTTTCCAATTGACATCAAGAAGTAGAAAGGTAGATGAACCCCATGTCGATGATAGCAACTAACTACAACGTCAAATCCATCGAGGTGTAGTATCGCAACTCGCGACCCGGTTTCACAACAACGGCGGACCCTTTACCCTCCTTCCACACCCCTGACGTCCCGGGGATTTTTATGCTATTCCATGTAATGGCTCCGTGAAACTGGTTGTGAACCCGCCTGAATCACAAAGCGTAAGATTTTCGTTTTACGAAAGTGATCCCGAACGTTTTGGTGCTCGCCGTCGCTTGGCTGGAATATCATTTGCGAAAGGGTTTTAAACTATTGAGAAAATCTTGTGATTGAGATGGATTTCGAACATGTAAACTTCCAGAATGATTTTGTTGTCAATTTTACTATTTTACTATTTCTTTCTACTAGTTCATTGTATGTTGGTGAAATCGAGGGTGATAAATTGCAGGAATGAATAAGTAGATTGATATGATTAAAGATTACGAAATGTAAGATAAATTTGTATAAAAATAAATATAATTTGAAATGAAGCGTATAACAGGATTAGGATGTTTAGAGGAGATAAATTGCAATATGAATCTATCCACGGTATAGTTCCTTTTTGGGGATAGGCATTTATCCCATTTTTATTAATTGTACACATTCAATTAAAATTTTCATTGATTAAATAGTATGATCTAAATAATTTATATATATATATATATATATATATATATATATATATATATATATATATATATAAATAAAATAAATAAATAAAAATATATCATCACGCCTTTTACACATTATTGGATGTGGCACTCTGTCGGAGCAGATCTCGGTAAGTGATATATTTATATACATGTCCGGTTACCAGCCGTCAAATCACGGCCCCCAAAGATGGTGGGAGCCACAGGGGTAATTTTAAATTGGTGAAAATGTTTTATCGGCTGTGGGGATTGAACCAGGGTTTTTAGGATCCACAGACTGACTTGATACCACTAAGTCATTATATATATATATATATATATATTTACTCGTATATACGTATATTGCAGGTGATTTATTTTTATTTGCGGAATTCAAGTGAGTCATCTGAAATAATTCTGGTGTATTCCACATTCGTCTCAATTTACAAATCGTGCGCCTAAGGCCCAACTAATTGCGCAAAAGTGCTGATGTAACTCAAGATTTCTTTTTGAGGTTATGTTACTTCTGTTTGATCGTACTAGGCCACATGAGCACATATTTTATCAGAAGAAAGAAAGGTGAAATAATGAAAAAATTTCGCTCTAAATGCTACAAATCTCTTTTCACAACTTTTATTTAAATTTCCTACACATAGGTCATATCAATGTCACTTACTATAAGTGACATAAAAATAGGAAAACTGTCTAATCTCATAGAAAGACGTCACATAATTTTTAATTTGTGTTTTATTTAATAATTGAGGTTAGGTACAAATATTAAATGCTTTATGTCGAATACAATAAATATGTATAAACGAGTGTCATACATCTATATGATTCAGTCGGACGTAGAATTTAATTAAAAGAACAATTAACATTGCACAGTCAATTTGGTCGAATGTTTCATTAATTATTTTATTCCAAATATATAAATCTTTCAAAATATGAACAGTGTCCCTGTGGCGGCCTACTAAGATCAGATCCAGGTAACAGAATCCCAAAGGAATTTTGGACTTAATCAGCACTCATGCAGATGTAGATGGGCCGCAGACGCACGATTTCAAATGTTTCTTTTTTTTGTTATTTATAAACGAGTGGTAACAGATTCTTAGAAAAGATTTGTACATATTATTTAAATATAAATCAAAATTTAAACATTAAAGTTTTTGTAATACGTCGTATTCTTGTATTTTTGTCAAAGATTTTGAAATTCCACGTGTAATGTTTGATCATAATATTAAACCAATTTCACACTTGCAGTAAATTTTTACAAATAAAAAGATGAGAAATTATTTATAGTAAATAAATGTCAAACTTGTATCATTTATCATTGTCAGTATTAATTCCCAAAGAGACAATATTTTCCGAATAGGTACCTACATTTTTATTTTTAAAACGTCTATTCATTAATTTCTATATGACATAGTATCTGAAAATTCACTACTGACGCAGTTATCTTATCCCTGCGATAACACGGTATATGACCATATAGAGCTTTCAGAAGATCTTGTAAAAAATTTATATCTTTCTCGCTATCAAATATGTCAAAATTATTCTCGAGAAAAATGCATCAAATAAATATGGTAGATAATAATTTAGTTCTATAAAATAGTGTTATTTTCATAAAATATAATAAATAAATATATCATCACGTCTTCTACACAATACTGGGTGTGGCACTCTGCCGTAGCAGATCTCGGTGAGTGATATATTTGGCACGTAAAGGATGATAATGAAGAAAGAGCCACAGGGGTAGTTTTAATGTGATGAAAATTGTTTATCGGCTGTAGGAATCGAACCCGGGTTCTCAATTTTCAAACTTTATCAAATATTTATATTAATAAAATATTAACTAATGCATGTAATTTAAAACATAAATGCCCCAGAAATTATTAACAACTTTTGATGAACTCATGAATTATCAATGACTCGGGTACATAAATTAATAAAATATCTAACATTAGGACTAAAATATACTCATAAATTAATAATCAGGTTATTTTAATTATACAGGTCAAAAATTCACAAAATATGAAAAGAAGGTCTATCTAACCACAAATATTTATGTTAATATTTCATGGAAAATTCCAGAATAATTTCTGCTCTACATACGAAATACGTGAAAATTCCTCCAATCAGCATAAAGTGAAAGTGTAGGTGTACCAGTCGATGATTGCCGACTCCATCCGAAAGCTTCCGAAGCCTTGAGGGTAGCAATTTGTATCACGAAGTGGTTATTATTGATGACATGAGACGCGTCCCATTGAAATTCATCTTGGTAAATTATAATCACAAAATATATCACGCATTGTGCTGAAGCTTCGTCGCTCGTTCACTTTGTTTAATCATTGTTCTGCTCGTGTATTGAACGTTTTATCTCGTGACGTCAGATACTTTCAAGTGTCTCTTCAGTGGAAGATCAAAGACAAGACGCGCAAAGAAACGAGAATTGGAATAAATTCGTGTAGGGGGAGATTAGTAGGTTTTGACTGTAACCGTGAAAAGTCTAATTTAATTTAAGGAACCGAAACTAAAGTGAGGTTATTATTAGCAAAGAGAATTTCAAGCAAATTGATTATAAATGGACACCAAAACAAATTAAATCTTTTGAAATACAAGAGCAAAGAAATAGAAGGAAATTGTTGAGGAAAAAACATAATCATTTCTGAACTTGTAAGTACAACTGCTCTAAATAATAATTAATAAAAGAATCATGTTTATCCATAACATATCTGCATTTTCAGGGCTTGTTAGCATAACTACAATAAAATAATATTATTTATTCAGGTGGTGTGATGTTATTTATAAAATTTATAGGTTTTTTTATTTTATTATCTCTTATCTACTTGAATTATGTCCAAAATTATAACAAATTATAATTTAACCAGCGATCAGATCGGCAAAATTTGCACATGAGTCCTTCAAAAGTAATAGAAGTAATGATCAAGGTACATAATACGAATATACTGAAGTAATTGAAAAATAAGAACTAACTGTTACTTCGTGTATTTAGATTTATTGTTTAAATTACAAAGTTGGGGCGATCTTAATATCACTACTTTCAGTATTGCCGGAAGTGATGTCAAGTATATATTTTTTAATGGAATGATATATATATATATATATATATATATATATATATATATATATATATATATATATATACAGGGTGGTGAATTATTTTTTGCAATATAGGAAATACAATGATAAAATGAATCAAATAAATATTGTAGATAATTGAATTGCGTCTGATTCACTTATCATATTTTATTTTACCTCTTCAATAACAAGTAAAAACAGGTTCAAAATTTTGTAAAATTGCTTATTGTAGTGATACCCATGAAATTTTAGTCAACATTTATTTTTGATATTATATGAAATTTGTGAAGAACTATATTATATTAATCACGTTCCTATTGTTAACATGCAGCTAATAAAAAAATTTAAATAATTATATTTTACAAATTTAATAAGTAAACTCTTATGTATATTTCTTAGATTCAATTAAAATTTTATGTACTAAGTTACTGTGTTATTCTAACATTTATTATTCTAATTATTGTTATAATTATATATTATTATGGTGCACATGTGCATTGCCTAATAACGTGAAGTTGCAATTTACTAGTGCCACATATGTGACAAGAGCATCAATGTCAACCGTTTTGACTTTTTCATGAAATATTTTAGATATTAATACATTACTTCCGATAATTTTTTTAACTTTATTGTATCACATTTACAACTAAAATTGATATGCGTTAAATATTTCTTTGAACCCCGTACTGTTGGAATAACCGATTGCGCACGTAATATTTTTTCTGATGACATAAAATTTACTACTTAACCTTCTCTTACCTATTTTAATACTGTCTGCCACAACTACATTTTTGTAGAATATTAGTTCAACTACCCTAACTAATAATAAGTACAAATATCTTATATATTCAGGGAGCAAGATTCCAGGTATAATATTAATTGCCAAAACAAAATAGTGAAGCTTTTATTAAGAAATAACAGTTCTCTTTCCTGTTAATATTTATCCCCTGTTCACAACAAAACGAATAAACAACATTCTAAAGGTTCAATCTCGGGTTGATGATCATCCTTTCATCAAATTTAAATTATTATAATATAAATTTTCCTTCTCTCGCCCGAAGAGTACGTGCTTCAAATAACCATCAGCCAATATTCGCTGATAAAGACACAATTTCACGGTCCCCCAAAATCTAGACAATTATGAATAAGAATGACAGTATCAGAGAACTGTTGACAGTTTTTTCTCAGTCTGATAACGAATTTCGAGTGACTCGACGCGGGTGAATTAAGTAAAAATGCTGATCACGTCGGCGGTGAACGGCACAGGAGGCGGAGACTCTGTCATGGCCTGCTTACCAAAAAAAGGAGTTTTGCCGAATTGAAAATGATTTGATTATATACAGAATCTGGAAATCTGAAAATCATGGGTGTTTTCGCAGCTACTTCGCAGTGAACGGTAGGTGGACACATTTTAAGCAGATTTGAAATAAAGCTGCTTTTCGCAAAATCACAGTACAAGCTGGGCGGTTAACGAATTAAAATCTTACTTAATTCAACTCATAATCAAGGACATTCAACTGCGTACAAGTGGTTCCACTTTAAATTGCAAATCTTTTATATATAGGATGGTTTTAAATTATTGAAAAAAAAGATATATGAGTATATTATTTTATGTATCGTCGATATCACAAAAATAACTATTCTACGACGAAACAGAACCCTCAGATGAGAGCAGAAAGTTGACATTAGCCGCTTGCCAAGCGGTAATAGTTATTTACGTAATAAGACCTGAATGTGATACTTTATTGGGCGAGCAAGCCTAGAAAGCTTAACTGTTCTCCCACGGTTACAGTTTTACCATTACCATGGTGAAGTAAAACAAAAAGTAGAACAAATTCAGGAACCGCGTAATGATATTTTACCGGTAAATTGAAAATGTTAACACGGTAACCGTGTTCCGTTTACCGAACATATTATTAGTATTTATTTTTTTTATGGAGTGGCTAGCTTAGTGGTATGAAGTCGGCCTGTGGATCCTGAGAACCCTGGTTCGATTCCCACAGGCGAAAAACAATTTTCATAATTTCAAAAGCTACTCCCGTGGCTCCTCCATCACTAACATCTTTGGGGGCCGTGATTTGACGACTGGTAACCGCACTTGCCACTGGACTAGTAGTTTAAATATTGAGTAACAATTAGGTATTTAATATTAAAATTATTTTTATTGAAGTTGTGTAATAGATTGTCACAACTTTAATTAAGTAAATTAAATAAACTTTAATGTTTCATAATTTGTATTCCTTATTGTAACATACCAGTCTAGTGGCACAGAGAAATATTAGTTCTAAGAAATGTAGAATTATATTTGCGAATTTCGAAAAAAAATTTTTGGCGTAATCGTTGATACATCAAATAATTTATACTCAATCATTTTGAAACAACCTGTATAGATACATGACGTCACACTCTCCTATTAAATGGGGGGTAGCATGAACCATTGAAACATTCACTGAACTGTTATAGATGATATACATTCTGAAATCAATCTTCGCCAAATATTCCTATCTTGGCATACTACATACTTTCGCAGCATCTATATTAATAATTCGTTCTATACAAACACGTCTATTCCGTCCATTCGAAATCTTTCGTTCACGAAACATACCATTAATCATATTCATACATTTATTTCTAGATCATACGCGCAATCTGTCACCAATTTTTCATTCGATGCTGCACTATCTAAACTGATACACACACTTCAAATTTCATATGATACTAGATATTCTAATTACTGTTATTTATTCCTAAGTATTCCACGCAATCTCTAATCCTCACCAACATACACCTGTATCATTTATTTTAATTTGACAAGTCCATACTATTATTACTGACACTTAAGCTTTTTCTCAATCTTGCAGTCAAAATACTCAGACATACAGAGTGATCAAAAGTAAATGTTTCAGTTGGAAATACAATTCTGATGCTGGGTTGCAAGAAAAATATACAGAGCTCTTTAGTTAAAGAATTGTTTATCTAGCAACAGTATCAATAGTGATTTTCTGAAATTTATTGAACCGTTAGTTGCTAATGAACCGATAAAACTTTCATGCAACCCAGCATTAGGATCATTTTATTCCACAGTTGACACCAGGCAGCAGAAAGTTATATAGGTAACCATGGAACTGTGTTTATAGTTAGACTTCCACCTAAGGAATGGCGCTTATAGTTTTTATATGCATGGCCAACTTCATTGAATTGCGCTACGCTTATTATGGCCGTTTCATTTCATCATTTTGCCATATAAAAATTTGTCGTAAATTTTTTACAGTTTTGGTACGTCAAGTAATGCCATCTAGTGCTTTTTATTTCTATTAAATGAAAGTGACAATGCTGTCAAGTTACAAAAACAACCTTAAAATATTTGAAAACTGAAGTTTATGTGATCAAACAAAATACATTTAATGAAACTGGGTATTTTGTTTATACATTCAATATTATTAAATATTATGACTTGTATTCCGAGCTTTCGACTAAAGTAACTAGCTAGTCTAGACTAAGTGAATTTGATTTGGCAACGTAGCATTATCTGTCATTTCAAGTGAACAATGCCGCCATATTAGGCGTATTCCATTTGCCATTTGGATCAGATCTACCTTACATTTACTGATTCAGATTACATATTTGTTTCGCTAGATTGCTTCGCTGACCTTATTTCCAATACTAGAATTAATTATTCTACTTTAATTTGAAGTAATTCACCCCAACAAATGCATCAGAATACTTAATACAGTTCATTTAGTCATGTTGACTAATTTATCTGAACTGATTTAAGTGAACCAAATGGCAAATGGAATATAGCTTAAGTCTACCTATTTAAAAAATTTGAAGTGTTTATAGGTCAGAAGAAGGAAGTATCATTGAATTATTGGTGTCAATGGTTAGTATTTTACTGTAAACATCGTATGATAATAAACACAGAATGATTAGGCTTGTTTTCAGGATTTTTTCAATCAATGCAAGCGGCAGAATTTTCATATTTAGTTACGACGTATCTCGTTAGAGGCGCTAGTTGACGTGCCCGCTCTGTAAATTTTAAACTAGGAATTTTAGTTACATATGAAACGGTTATAATAAGCGTAGCGTAAGTCAATGAAGTTGGCCATGTTATATGAAGACAACGATTTTAGGTTAAGTACTACAATATCGGCAATCATTGGTTACTAGATTGTTCTTGTAGTTGTCATTTGCATGTATTTCAATTTTTTTAATCTGTCAAGATACCCAATTAATTTTTATTTGTGAAATAATTTCATATAAATAATGTCATCAACTAATATCAATTGTGTAAAAAACTGCATTGCTACTGATAAGTAAGTAATAAATAATATTTAGATGAGGAAGCCATAATATATTTTCAGGTTAACAAGGATTGGACAAACCTGCGACTGAAATAGCTCAAATTATAAATAAATATGTATACAAGACGGTATTTAATACATGTTTATATTGTGTTTAGGAATTTCGATTTTATGTAGTTTAAATAAATATAAAATAATAATAAAAATAACAAGCTGCCTAAATACGCATACCGCATTGTCTATATACAAGACTTTAGTTAGACTTCCACTACTCAGATGGCGCAAAATATAGTCCCAATGTGTAACATGACAGTTTTCTATCTATAGTATATTGTGATCTGTGGTTGACACAACTCCAGGTAAAGGTAGAAATACTATTTGACATATCATTTTTATAATAAATACAAATAGGAAGAGTGATAGAAATACTTTTTATTGTTCTGTGAGTAACGTTAAGAAATAAAAGAATACGGGTAAGGAAAACAACGATTTTTATTAAATTAAATTTACAAATGTCACTGTCAACAGCAGAACAAAAATTATGTGGCAGTCTTACCAATTCTAGTTTCATTTTATTGCCAACTGAAACACTTACTTCTGATCATCCTGTATATTATAAGTGCAAATATAATGGTAGCGTTAATATTTGTGAAAAATGTTTGTGAGAATAATGTAGTAAATCAGTGGATTTTTTTGCAGTTTGAAATAACGTCGTGGCTTATTTTTTACGTTTATAAAAATGGCCTCGTATCCGGGCAGCAATTTATTTAACACATAATTTCTTTTATCCCCAAATAGCGTAATTATTTCGCACACCTAAATCATTATTAATGAAAATGTCTCGGAGGATATATGTCGCTGACATCTACAACAGATTTTCTGCTTTCCCCCAACGTTCACATTTCATTCGCGTCACACACTGCCGCTTTATATGTTGTTAAGCTGGTCACATAGCGAATATGTTACCAACTAAATGCAATTGATTGAATATTTTACACTTACTTACTTCCTTTTCTCATCTTACCCACATTTTTCAATACGAACTTTTCCTTCAATTTATCATAACTGCATAAAACTATTGAAAAGAGAGTATCTGTGGATTGTAAGGTATTGAGTGTCCTCGGGGAACTTTTGCTTTTTAAATGTACCCAAAGATGCTCGATTGTGTATATATAAAGGTATGTTAGTACCATTCTTAACATGTGGAATGTACTCGTAAGTCCAATGATAGATTAGTGAAACGGATCAATATTGGTGAAACTTAGAGTGAGATGGCTATGATCACAGATCATAATATACTACTATAGATAAGAAACTGCCATGTTACGCACTAGGACTATATTTTGCGCCATCTGAGTAGTGGAAGTCTAACTAAAGTCATGTATATAAGCAACCCGATGTGCATATTTAGGCAGCTTGTAATTTTTATTATTATTTTATATTTATTTAAACTACATAAAATAATAATAAAATGGGATGGCTAGCACAGTGGTATGAAGTCGGCCTGTGGATCCTGAGGTCCCTGGTTCGATTCCCACAGGCGACAAATTTTCATAATTTGAAAAAGCTATCCCTATGGCTCCTCCACCACTAACATGTTTGGGGGCCGTGATTTGACGACTGGTAACCGCACTTCACGCGCAAAATATATCACTTACCGAGATCTGCTTCAGCAGAGTGCCACACCCAGTAATGGGTAGAAGGCGTGATTATATATTTATTTATTTATTTATAAAATAAAAATTCATTATTACAATATAAATATTTATTAAAATATTCTCCTGTATCCAATTTATTTGTAATTTTAACTGTTCAATCGCAGTTTTATCCAATTCTTGTGAACTTGAAAATATATTATGACTTCCTCATTCAAATATTATTTATTATATGATCACTTACTTACCAGGCGCAGTGCAGTTTTTTACACAACAATTGATATTAGTTGATGACATTATTTATTTGAAATTATTTCACAAATAAACATTAATTGGATATTAGACAGATTAAAAAATTTGAAATTTATACAAATGACAACTACAGGAACAATCTAGTAACCAATGATTGCCGATATTGTAGTTATCTAAAATGGATGTTTTTCACATAAAGACTATTAGCGCCATTCCGTAGGTGGAAGTCTAACTATAAACACGGTTCCATGGTTACCTTTATAACTTTCTGCTGCGTGGTTTGTATGATAGGAATTATAAATCTGATTGAAGAGAAAGTAATACTGAGACAGCAATTTTTGAAAAATGAATATTAAAATAATAATAATAATATAAAAATAAATAAATAAATATATCATCACGCCTTTTACCCATTACTGGGTATGGCACTCTGCCGAAGCAGATCTCGGTAAGTGATATATTTATGCGCGTGAAGTGCGGTTACCAGTCGTCAAATCACGGCCCCCAAAGATGTTAGTGGTGGGCGAGCCAAAGAGGTAATTTTGAATTGGTGAAAATGTTTGTCGCCTGTGGGGATATGTCATCACGCCTTCTAATAATTTCTGGGTGTGACACTTTTTCGTAGCAGATCACAGTAAGTGATATATTATGTGCGTGACGTGCGGTTACCAGCACTTAAATCATGGCACCCAAATTATTAGTGGTAATTTTAATGTGGAGTAAATATTATACGCTGCGGGAATCGAACTCGGCTTCTTATGTCATGCTTCTGCTAAGCTATCTATTTCATACTAAATATTGTACCACTTATATTTGAAAAATTTTCTTACAAATCATTTAGCTAGCTCAGTGGTATCAACTCGGCCTGTGGATCCTGAGAATCCTGGTTCGATTCCCACAGGGGACAAACAATTTTCACCATTTTAAAACTACCCCTGCGGCTCCCTCACCATTAACATTTTTGGGGACTGTGAATTGACGGCTGGTAACCGCATTTCATGCGCAAAATATATCATTTACCGAGATCTGCTTCGGCAGAGTGCCACACCCAGTAATGGGTAGAAGGCGTGATGATATATTTATTTATTTATTTTATTTTAAATTGAAAAATTTTCCTTACAAATAATTTAGAAAGAATTGACAGTTAAAATTAATTAACTGCTTATTAATCAATTTAATGTACATTTTTTGACTGCAAACCAACAAAATATGTCCGGCAGTACGGGGGGTGGACAGCGTTACGGAATTCACTCTGCGGCTCGGTGAGTCCGGACCCTGTACTGTAATTGGGATTTAATTCCTGAGTAACATAAATAAATAAAAAAAAAATGATTTGTTGAATAAATTTTTTTTATATTTTAATTATCTACTCAAATTTTTTAATTTGTAAGTTTTATGAAACGCGATTAAAATATTTTTGTTCCATTTTAGTTTATTGATTCACGAATTTTTAAATTGCTTTTTTGTTTAGTTTATTATTTATTTGTAAAAAATTATAAAAATAAATTATTTGTCTAGATTTGTTTGAACAGTAAATAAATATAAGTTGATTTATTTTTGTTTGTTTATAGTTTATAACAACGTTATTGGAATTAAAATCATACACACACAAAAAAAAAGTAATAAAAAAATAATAGTAGTTTCAAATTATCGTGAACATTTGGTATCGTATATTATCTGCTATGAAATAACAAAATTAATTTTTTAAAAACTGTTCTTCGTATTTTTTATTTAAAGTACTTTTTTTTCAAAAAAATAAGAAAATTTTCATAATGAAAAATATATGATACCGAGTCTATTAAAGGTTTTCTTGTACATAAATGTACAAACAAAAAATAATAAATTTTCAGTCTAATCCCTCTGCTAGTTTATCTTTTTTTCAAAATACTATCCATAATAATAAATTTAAAATTAGGTAAACAAACAAAAAAATTATAAAAATTGCCACTGAAATTTTAACCGACACCAGTGACTGTTTGCAAACGTCGCTGTCAGCTGCGTTCTGCTCTCCACTCATTTGCCCTTTAGTTCACAGTGACAGGACTCAAACCCTTCAGTGTCGATACATGCGCGACCTATATTACCCACTGCGCGTTTACCAAGCTGCTATCTCTAGAATTGGAAGTAAATCGATGTTCCCGCAGATAACATTTCGATACGTGCTCTCGACACTGAAAACACTGTATTGAATTTATAAATTGCTACGAATCACACAGGCTGAGATTGTAAAAACAATGAGCATTTTGTTACGGTGAGAAAGAATTTGTTTCTACCTTTCTGAGTCTTTGAATTTGTTTTGGCCGTTGTTGTGGGTTCTCTGGCTTTCTTTGATCTTCCTTACTTCTTTACTTCAAGCAGGTTTTGAGCTGATGTACCATAAATATTACATATTTGATTTTGTGTTTGATCATTCGTACAAAATATTAAGCTTTACATATTTTAACATACTTTTAATGTAACTTGAAGGCAAGAATATTGTCCTTTCATGTATTATCTTCAACATGTATTATAAATTAGAGACGGAATATATGCAATTTTATATTTATTAGATTTTGTAAATATTGGTAATTTCTGTAAAAAATGTGTGTGTTAACAAAATTTAAATTAAATTATGAATTAAAATTTTATATATATATATATATCTATCAAGGTTTTCAGTATATTTATCAATATGTTGCATATATTTATTACACATGCATTTAATTGCATATTTAATAGTAAAATTAAATAAATAAATAAATATATCATCACGCCTTCTATCCATTACTGGGTGTGACACTCTGCCAAAGCAGATCTCAGTAAGTGATATATTTTGCGCGTGAAGTGCGGTTACCAGTAGTCAAATCACGGCCCCCAAAGATATTAATGGTGGAGGAGCCACAGGGGTAATTTTTGAAATTATGAAAACTGTTTGTCGCCTGTGGGAATCGAACCAGGGTTCTCAGGATCCACAGGCCGACTTCATACCACTGAGCTAGCCAAAAGCAAGGCAACTCTGTATAAATGGGGTAAAACAAATAGCCCCCAATGCGACTGTGGAGCACCGGCACAAACGCTATCCCACATATTAAACGAATGTCCGTCTAGAAAATTTCAGGGGAATCACGACGAATTTCTCTACCCTACGCCAGCAACAATCGACTGGCTAAGCTCCCTGGACATACAGCTGTAATTGACACACACAGTAAACAAATACATACTCACTCAAACAAATAACACACGTCTTAACTTATTACCTTCATAGGCTTAATTAAATGACAAATGTTTTTATAATATAATTAAGTGAAAATCTGTAGATTGCCATACGATAAATAAAAAAGCTAGCCAAAATAATAATAAATATATAATAATAATAATATAAATATATCATCACGTCTTTACCTATCACTGGATGTGGCACTTTGCCGTAGATATCAGTAAATGATATATTTATGCGTGTGAAGTGCAGTTACGAACCATAAAATAACGGTGATTTGTTAGTAGAGAGGCAGCCACAGGGGGAATTTTAATATGGTAAAAATTGTTTGTGGGAATCAAACGCAGGTTTTTAAATCCACAATTCGACTCGATATAACTGAACCATCTACCAATTTAAAACATAAACAGGCAGATTCATAAAACGGATTAGCGCTAATGCCGTGTTTAATATTATCTATAACTCTGTATTAAATTAAAACAGATTCATGAAATAAATCAAATTTGATGCTAATGAACTCTCTTATGTTAAAATAAACTTGTATCATGCATTGAAAACAGACTTAAAAACGAAATAAAAAATAGTATTAGCGCTAATCCGCTTTATGAATCTGCCTGTAAGTGTATAAGAGGTATGGAATAATGTTATTATCTATTGAAATAATAGTTTCAAAAATATGAAAAAAAAAATTAATAAGTACAGATATATTTTATCAATAATCATTTTGTCACTTATTCCTAATTAAGGGGGTAATATATTTATTTTTATGACAAGTTATTATTTGAATGATATCATACTAAAGAAAGTTTTTTCTTTGTTATGTGAAAAAATAATTCATTTTGAATAAATATGAGTAAAATTACATTTAAGAAAAACGATTTTTTTTCAATTTTAAAAAAATAACCTAATATATATTACTTGAAAAAAAAACATTTTTTAAACTGACTCATAAAAATGATAAAGAATACATAGATTTTTCGAAATTTAGTCAATATAATTCTTTTATTTCGTCATCTTTCCGGCTAATTCTTTAGCCTTCTTCAAGACAAAGTAATCATATAATATGTTTATAAATATTTTGTCCTGAATTAGACTAAAGATAATAATTATGTAAAATATAATTATTTTTTCCCGGAAGAAAGTTAAACGTTAATGAAATAAAAAGAATTATATTGATTGAATTATTAGAGTTTATAACATTCCATACTTAGTACACAATTTCAAATTATAAAGTAGAAATAAAGAAAACTTTAAAATACTTACTCCAAATTTATGTTTATAATTTCACTTAATGATGATAAAATACTTCATTTTATTTATATTTAATTTAATAATTTATTAATAAGAAAAATGATAATCTGCATATTTCTACATCTGTGCATATTTTAGTCATATTTTAGTTTATATGTTACGGTTGAAGTGTGAAATTCAGGTAAAATGTGAAATGCAGTATTAATTAAAGCAAATTTTGCCAAAAATAAATCCAAAAGCATGTATTTATGGAGCGTGTGTTTACGGGCTTAGAGTATGTTTGGTTAAAATGCAAGCGAAGCGAGCCTTACCAACAACCCGTTCAATATTTAAATAAATATATAAAATTTGGAACAATTTGAGCGAAAATCGAATATAACGGCTTGACTGTGTAAAGCATGTGTTCTACGGACATAGAAGTGTGAGCGAAGCGAGCTTCGCCAATAATGCGTTCTAAAATCAAAACAATTGGTAAATAGTACAATTTTTACAATTATTTATACATTACCTAGGTATTTCGTGGCATAACGGTATTATACCCTTTAACAGTAACATACATATTTGAACTGTTTTCCTTCGCCTAAAATTCGGTCCTTTTCATATTGCGCTGTCAAACGTTTCTGAATAATTTTGAAGAGAAATGTTTACAATAAAAGTGATGGGAAATCCAATGCACATTTCCCTAAATAATTTATTACCATTTAATGGCTGAAAATTGAAGATAATTAGAAAATAATATACTTTTATTTATCCATTTTAAAATTAAATTATGTAGAATATATTTTTAATATTGTATTCTTTCAAAGGATTTAAATCCCTTTATCGTGGTATATTTACTTAATTAAAATGTAAAAATATTGATGTTCGTATTTGTAATTTAATATTTTATATGTAACATCAAAGTATTGTAGTGTTCACTGACAGTAAATGAAAAATAGGTATTTTTTTTTTAAGAAACATACGATTTTCCTTTGACGTGACTATACTCCGATAAATATAACATTTTAAAACAAATTGTAAACAGAATATAATAGAAATTAATTAATAATTAATTAACAGCTACTACATCATAAAAAGAATAAATTTAAAAAACCCCAAAGCAAAAATGTAAATCTAACATTAAAACTTCACCGTTCAATAACTGCTAGATATTTAAAGCATATAAAATTTAACCAGCTCTTCGTTTGGAATATTAGTGAATAAAATGCCATCAGTCACATTTCCATAAAAACCGTTCTCGTACGAATATAAATTGTGAAAAATCGACGATTGTTTTCACACCTTAATCATGGGTGGCTTGGCTTGGCTTGGCTTGGCTTGGCAGCGAGGCCGGCCTGTCGCAAACTTTCCGTGTGATATTCAAATTGCATTCCTGAGAGGCGTTGCCGCCGTTACAGGCGTTCACACATTAAGATTCCTCGTCTGATGTGGTGAAACTCCCGTGCCGAGCTGAGTACTTGTGTACACATCATTGGAATTTTATGCGTTCTGTCACGCTTTGTTGCCTTCAGTTTTATAGGTTACGTAGGGAATTGGTTATTCGAGAATAGTAAGTGTTCGTATGAGTTTCAAAACTTACAAAGCTAACACAGAAGTTAATTTTACTAAAGTATGTTTTTATTGGCAGATTCATAAAAAGAACTATTATCATCTACTTTTATTCCGGATTGACATTATTGCTGTTAGAACTACAGAAAAACGCTGATTATCCATAATCCTCGACACTCAAATCTAGATAATTTAAAAACACGGATAATCTTGTTAGAGTCATATTTATTTCATCTCATTAATCTTATTAGTTAGCCCGTCTTTGCTTATGTCATCTTCTTTTATTTACGCAACTAGGTATTTACATAATGTATGATTAAATATTTATTTACCGAATCGTCGGATTGCTTACGTTAGTTACAGGTCATCGTTTGACAAGTAAAGTAGTATTGAGATAGTTAGATATTGTGTTAAGTGCTTGATAGAGTTTCAAGGAATATTCAGGACAGGTTTAGAGGTGAGTCCTCCTTGCGTATGTGAGTTGAATTGGTTGATGGTATTGTTGAGTTAGCGCAAGCGTGAGCGCTTGTTACGGCTGTGGCCGGATGTGGGTATATGGAGATCCGTGGTTGGCTCCCAACGTGCAGCGAGCAGCCGTGTGGGCTGTAGCGGAGCCACGACTGGCCGCCAACGTGCAGCGAGCAGTTTTGGGCTGTAGCGGAACCCTAGTCAGACCGCCAACATGCAGCGAGCAGCCTGGTGTGCTGTAGTAACCCTAACCAGGTGTACCAACGAGATACGAATGAATAGCGAATGTGACTTGGGCAAGTATGTGAATGTTATGTGACTTGGTCAGTTGGACCTGTGGAGTATTTGTTGTGAATGATTGGAGGTGTGTTCTCACTGAGCTTTAATGCTTAATTAGTATATTCTTTCCAGATGCTAAACCGTGAATAGATATCTTAGGGCTTTCTTTGGACAGGTATTCTTTCAGTATAAAGGGGCTGCATTTTAAGTAAGTACGTTTATATAGATTAATTATAAATATCGCCGCTGCATTTCATCCACTTTTAATCATCAATCGTAACAATCTGAATTAAGTTTTATAAGAATTATGCTGGGTTGCAAGAAAAAATTATTAAAGAATTGTTTATCTAGCAAAAAGTATCAATAGTGATTTTCTGAAACTGATTAAACTGTAAAGCTTCCACCTCTTAACATAGTCTTAGTTTTAGTTTTTCGATATAACCTTGAGAGTTTGCTATATGTGAATACAGCTGAGCGTTTCCAGCTACTGTTTTAGTCTCAGTTTTTGTCTTTGTTGCTGCGCATAAACACAAAGTTTGCAGACTTCATACTTTCGACATAGTCTTTCATCGCTGTTCTGTAAGAGAGAGTTAGCTGCGGTAATGCTATCTCTTGTTATATCATTAGGTTTATGTGGGAAATACGATAAATATAGACAATAGAAGAAAAATAGTAATAATTTCAATTGTGAGATAAATAAAAATTACTGGATTAATAGCAACAATTTATTTCTTTCCTTGATTTTATAAGTATAATTGCAATTCAATCATATTTTGATAATATAAAATCAATTTTTAAATTTAAATTACTATATTCGAAATATTCTGGTTTGTTCACTACAAAAATATATCAAACTTTTTAAATTATTTTGGAATTGTATAAATTAATTAAATTAGTGCTTAATTTTAATAGTAATTACTGTTCCTCAATAGTAATTTTATATTATTTTTAAAGAATTTCAAATAGTTTTAATCAATTATTTTCCCATTTTAGTGAACAAACCTTTACTAGAATAATGAATTAAGGTTATGTTTATGTTAAGAGCTGGAAATGGCTGTAATTTTTCCGACATAATAAACCAAAAACAAAGACTAAAACAGAGACTATGTTAAGATGTTAAAATGTAGCTTTAATTGCTAATAAACCGATAAAACTTTCATGCAACCAGCATATGTATATTGACACAATTGTCTGAATATAGATATACACTAATTTCATTCAGGGAATAACCCAATGCATATAATTTATAATATTCAAAACAATAATGACAGTCACAATAACAGCTATTGTTATCATAGCGTAGTTGCCATCAAAAATCATATTACTAGTAGGTGATTTTCTCGGGACACACGGTATATAAGTTACATAAATTGATTATGTTTGTAAATTGTACCATAAACGTTGACAATAAAACTTATTTTGGAGTTCAACCTCAAGATATATTTAATCTATTCAGAGTAATAAAATAAATATTAACAAACTTCTTAAAAAGAGATAATAAATCCTTATGGTTTAAGTTCTCCAATATAACAACCCCTAAATATGAAATAAACACCCTTCAACCAAACTCCAAAGATGAAGTATAATAATTTAATAATTCAAACTTTTATAAGTACTGAAATAACCTTTATCACTTACTATAACCTGGGGAAATCACTAGTTATGCATGATCTATCTTTATGTCTTTTTTAAGATCGCGCATTATTTTAAAACGTTTCCAGACGTATCACTTCACATACTCTTTATGTTTATACATTTATAGAGAAATTTATACGAACCTTCAAACTTTTATGCTTTCGGAACGAACACTATCTTATTATCGTAGGATAGTAATAAAACTATGAAAACTTGGTTCGGTTTTGTTCTATAAACTTGACGAAATAAATAATATATTATCCCATAGAGAGTTAGATAAGTTAGTACTGATTTAGCAAATGGTGTTTATTCATTTTTCATGTTGCCATTCTAGTTAATTAAAATCTTTCATACCATGAATTGTCATTTTCTTTAGAAGAATTCTCTTTTGAATAAATCTACAATCTTCATTACCAATGCAATTTCTGTTCTGAACTTGATTAATATCTCAAAGAAGTATTAAAAAAGTTCTACAGATATTGAACTTCATTTTGTACAAGTATTAGACTAAAATTTAAACTTAATTAGTAAGAGTAAAACACTGTATATCATAAGAAATTAAAATAGCTACAACTGTGATATACAGTTAGTGAAAGTGTCAGGTGAGATGAATTGGAAAAATTGATGAGAGATTTTTAAAATGTGGCGATAATTCTAATGAATAAATTTTCAGTGAATATTTAACGTTTTCGTGATACCCCAGTCAATAGTATTTTAAACCTATTCGTTATTCTGTGTCTTATATTACTTATGTGCGGTTTATCAATAGATTGTTAAGTAAATGTTAACTCAAGCAATATAAAATATATCTATTTTCGTATATTTAACAAGCAAATAATTATAACAGAATCTTAACTGTTGAATAAAAAAACTGAGCATTAGTAAGTTATTAAGTGCCAGTGGTACAGTACTGTTAGTAAGTAACAACGGAGTCGTTCTCTATAGTTACAAAATAATAAATTAGTCATTTATGTTCAAACTAAATCCAAATACTTTTAATCAAAGACAATTCAAATTTCAAAAATGTTATTAGATGTTTGAGTATTTAATACCCTCATAAGTGCCGAAAAAGGTTACGTGCTCGTGCAGATTTCCGCACTCGGCAAGCCTCGTGCGTTAAATTCTGCACTTGCACGTAACAAGCCTTTTTCGGCACTTGTTATAAAAATAACTATTGTGGACGTTCTCGTTATGACTATATGAAACTGTAAATTGTTGTCAATTTAAATGACGTTTCATAAAAAATAATAATAGTTGAGGAGCTCAAAGGTTAGTCAAAAATCAATTGTATGATACAGTTTATGTGTATTTTCAGTGAGCATTGTACAGCTGACCCTTAATAGAGTAAATATCGCAATCTAAACAACGAGTACAAATACAAAAGCAGATTCATTATTTCGAGTTTCCGGAAGTCCGGTGCATCGGACAAAGCTCTAGCCGGAAGTTAGCAATCTCCTAATCCGGTAGTGTGGAGTGACACTCTTGTAGTACGGAGCGTGTTGTGAGAATGGCCCAATGTTCTAAAACGTCCCATATATCTTAATCGCCTTACACTTTCATCCAGACGACGACAATTTTTTCTTATTACCCGCGAGGCAGGGGAAATTACACGTTCTTTACGAAGCATGTTGGTGACATGCGATGGGATAAGCACAGGGCCGGCGTCGCGGGCTTTCGACTGAAATTTTAATGGGTAGGTAATGGTGCGTTAAAATGAAAACAACTTTTAGTGATATTTATAGGGTAATATAATTATTTTCATAGCAAGATGAAGTGTATTTTAACGTAGTATTATTTAGGTGCGATATTTTTTTAAGTTTATGGACTTGCATGATTCAGTATTTCAAATTAAAATACTTTTTCTTAATATAAAATATAGATTTAATATAATATTATAATAAATGAACGAATTTTCAGTATTAAATATGCGATTAGGACTTATTTCAACGTAGACGAATAAATACCTATTTTATTTATTTCTATATGACAAAACATTTTTGTATACCTATGTAGAATTACGAGTTTTATAGAAATTATTTTTTTCCGATCGGACGAAAACTGACAACTTTCCGGTGTTTCTTTTGTCCGCAAAGTGCATTATTCCGGTATTATAGTGTTGTTGCTAAGCTACAAGAAATAACAGTCGGGAACTATTTTTTTCCGGCTACTGACAAAATTTTCACATACAGTACACTTGTGGAAATAAATAAACAAGCCATGGTTACGCTATCATTAGATATTTTTATGAAAACAACAGAATTATTTTGTCTTGTTGGTTGTCTGACGTTTATAAATGAAATATAAAATAACTAATTACTGAGTATAAATAAACCGATAGAAAAAAAAATAGTATGTGTAACATGTAGGAAAAGTGTCTTCCCGGACTCCTGGTGGTTGCTGGACTCACCTACGGATCGTCCCATAAATTCCCAACATCGTCCGGGAATATATCACCTTTCCTACTACTTACACAATATACTATTGTATTACATAGAATATGAACTTACATTTTGTTGTCTAGTAATCAAGATGTAATGTAAGCAAGACGTCTTACCTAGAACAAAAGAAAAATACATTAAAAATCATTGTACATCATGTTATGGCTTTAAAAAAAAAAATTGTTTACGTTAAGTTACATATTGAGCAAAAATTTTAAATTTATACAATGAGTATGCAGTAAGCATTACTCATTGTATAAATTTAGAATTTTTGCTCAATATGTAACTTAACGTAATTTTTTTTTTATTTCTTCTTGTGAATAACCACTTGTTGTTATTAGTGACTTGAAAATGAACATGGAATTGTGTTAGAAACGTCGACATTATTATTAAAATAATAATTTAACATCATTAATAAAGCCATTTATCCAATATTCCTGGATCATTTAATTGATTCCTTATTTAAACAATATTTTCGGCTTAATAACTTAAAATTCAATGTTATGGCTTTATAAATATGTA
This sequence comes from Pterostichus madidus, assembly GCA_911728475.2. Classification (NCBI taxonomy): domain Eukaryota; kingdom Metazoa; phylum Arthropoda; class Insecta; order Coleoptera; family Carabidae; genus Pterostichus; species Pterostichus madidus. The sequence continues at coordinate 21,344,973 of OU452307.1, forward strand.
AATTTTTATTATTATAGGATATACTGACTATAGAATAACAATATATTTTCAAAATTAGCATAAATAAGAACAGAAGCGAATTTAAAATATTTCGGGCCCTAGGCAAAATATTTATTTCGAGCTCATTAGGACATAAAATTCTGCATCTAATCCAATAAACAAAAATAATTTTACATGCTTCGCAACAGCACAAATTAGATCTGAAAATAACGAAATTATCGATAATCATGAAATTGAAACAAAACTAACAAATGTTTAACGTTTTATGTGTCAAAATAAATGACATAATAAATAAAGAAATTATTTTGACATCATTTGTTTAATTTTGTTTCAATTCCATGACTATCGATAGTTTTCAGGCTATTTTCGTTATTTTCAGTTCTAATTTGTGCCGTTACGAAGCATGCAAAATTAATTTTGTTTATTGAATTAGATGCAGAATTTTATGTCCTAAAACTTTTATTTGAAGCTGTCTTGCTTAAAATAATTAGGAAAGCAGGAAATTATAAAATTATGATTTTATATGTTAAATACCCATGTTCGAGAGTCGCGGTCACCACCCTGTATATACATTTCTATTATTTAAAGTAAAAGCTTGAATCCGGCCCTAAAATTTTTGGGCCCTAGGCTATTGCCTCTTTAGCCTAGGCCAAAGTCCGCCAGTGAATAAGAACAGGGTTCTTGAAGTATACATTTTTAGTGACACTGGCCAACACTACAGTCATCTAATGTTATTATATCATGAATAAATTGAGTTTAGTATTGCAGTGTTTATAATTATAATTGAATTATTAATATATTAGAAATAACTATAAAACCAGGACTACTAAAAATGTTTATTTAAGGTAAACCATCTATAAAATTGCGAATTATGAAAAACATATTTTTATTCAAAATATAAAAATATAATGTCACGTCATTTGCCCATTACTGGGTGTGGCACTCTTCCGTAACATCTAGGTAAGTGATATATTTATGCGTATGAAGTGCGGTTACCAGTCGTCAAATAATGGCTCCTACAGATGTTAGTAGATTACAGATGTTAGTGGGTACACGGTCCGGACACACCGAGCCGTAATGTGATAGTTCATATATTTTCAGCTTGAGTGGAATTAGAATTTGGGATCTCCGGATTTGAATGCCCGAACACTATCCAAGCCACCATGTTTGCCAAACATCATATAATGTACACCCTTAATTTATTTTTTTCGAAATATACAAACATTCTATATATTGAATATGTAACTGATAAAAACAAAATGAGAATTATAAACAAATTCAACGACCATTAGATTACATATTTTAAACAACTAATATTATATGGTTGCCGTAAAATAGCCACACGTAAGAATAAACACTTGTAGAGCTATGACACCGAAGTAAATAATCTGATAAATAATATATCTCTTTGCTCTGTAAGCATCTTTATGTTAACAACACGCATACCGGCTTTGCCATGGGCGTCTCGTGCCGAGGGAACGCACTTCATAGGCGAGACACGTCGGAAGCGCGATCGCGATGCAAAGCGATTCGCTAATTTCGTTGGCTGTAATTTGAATCCGTGCGTCGCGTCGCTCTCGCTTTAGGAATTATCCACCCTCAATTACGTTAAATGCACATGATCTTTTCTCTCCCTCCCCGGACCGCCGCCGCTGTACATCGGAGTTTGAGTTTAAAGTTGAAGTTTAGTTAGCTACAGAGTAAATGCCGCAGGCGAAGAGAATTTCTCAGTTCTGTTTTTAAGTTTATGTTCGGATGAAAACATTTTTACTATAATTTATTTGTTATTATATGGGGTAGATACCTCAATGGAATTGCGTCGGCCTGTATATTTGAGAACCCGAGTTCGATTCCCGGAGCCAACAAATTTTACTCCACATTAAAATTACTGTGTTGTTGTGTAATTTTGTTTCAATTTCATGCATATCGATAGTTTTGAGGCAATTTTCGTCATTTTCAAAGTCAATTTGTGTCGTTACAAAGTACGTAAAATTAGTTTTGTTTATTGGTTCAAATGCAGAATTTTATGCCCTAAAACTTTTATTACAAGACTTTTTGCTTAAAATATTTAGGGAAGCAGGAAATTACAAAATTATAATTTTACATATTAAAGTCCTACTCGTATGTTTGAGAGTAGTGGTCACCACCCTAGTTAAGAACCAGGGGGCGAGCGCCCCTGCTTGCCCCCCTGACGAGCGTCCCTGCTTGCCTCCCCTGCGGACGCCCATGGTTATATGGAATGTGTGTTTTGCGAAACTTAGGACTTGTTTGTTTAAAATATGAGCGAGGCGAACCTCACTAAAAAGATGATAAATATTCAAATCAATGGAATAATTATTTATTATTTTTATTTTATTTAGCTTTATTTACCACTTAGGTTTAAGGGCAAGGTTCGGTCAAGGGTTGTTCTTTCACCAAATCCTTACAAAAACATCACAAATATCCGTATCCTGGCCGGGATTCAAACCCGCGACCTATGGCGTACAATGTCAAGCAACTGCTATCGTGACTTGCAAACACCAAGGCCGTATTTATTTGGCATTCAGAAGTAACCCGGTAGATCAACTGCTATCGTGACTTGCAAACACTAAGGCCGTATTTATTTGGCATTCAGAAGTAACCCGGTAGATTACTTTTATTTAATTGCCACGTTTTAAGTAACCCAGAACAGTTCCTGAACTGATCCTACTGCCCCAGTTATTTTGGTGGGTTGGCAGGTTGAACCCGTTTTCTATCTTTTTCTAATCAATTTGTGTTCCTTATTATCCGTTTTCAATTTGTAGTGTCGCAATTTTCATTTAAACAGATGTCACTTTGAACGTGCATTCGGATTTTAAATTTTTCGCTAATTTTATAAATGACACTAGGTGCATCATTTATTTGGAAGTAACATGAGTTAGTTCTAGATCAGTTCTGAGTTGAACCCAAAGTTCCCAAACAAATACAGCCAAGAAGCATCTTAATACATAATGATTTTATGCCAAACAAACATTGTAGTAAAAAAAAGTTTAATCTGAGTGGCTTTTAGGCTGCATGACATTTTAACGTCGTGGAATTAGTCAGAATGGTTTTAGTCACATTGGCATGTACTCCTGATTATAACTGAATGCCACTTGATTGTTATTGAACGTCGACAAGCACCAATAAGTGACTATTTTGTTGATGGTTTTTAAGTCGAGCTAGTGTGCACAGGAAAATGGTTACTTGATTTTTATAGCTAGTATGTTACACTACGACACGAATTTGTTTGAAAATATTTTATCTTGATTATTTATGTTTATTTTCAACGAATAAAAGTATCTATTGATCGATGAAAAGAGCGTTTCAAATAATAAATTCGAAAAATATCTCGCTTATCTTTTCACTGACTTTTTCATCCAATTGTATAAAAATTATTAACGACAAATATTCATTATTTTGAGTAGGGCTTTATTATCGGATTATTAACAGCCAATAGAAATCCTAATATTATATTTTAATATGCTAGCTACGGGCTAACAAAATATGTATATTCATAATTATAAAATAATTCATCGCACTTTTATATAAAATAATTTGGAAACGCAAAAAAATAAAAGTATAAGCCACATTTGCATATGTAAAGCAAAAAGTATTCTACTGACAATCGCATTGTTGATAGAGATACATTCTGCTCGAGCTGCATACACTATTTTTTATACGACCATTTATAAACTCTTGAAAATATTTATAAATAATTTATTCCACGACCATTACGTAAAACATTGTATTAGATATATAAGATGGTTCATTATTCAAAAATGCAGAATAATGAAAATAGTGTTGAATAAAGAACTATTATTCAACCATTTTTAATTTAATAACTTGTTATTGAAATTTTGATATCTGTAAAAATAATTTTTAAATTCCTTATTCATATAATTATTATGCAATTATATACTTCAGCGGCGTCCATTAATCAAACACCAAATTCGTTGAAAAAAAGTATTCCTGTTATTACTAGTTGTACAAATAACTAGTAACAGTTTTTTTTAAAATACATTTAAAAATATTAACAGTTGTAATATATCTATCAAAAAAACTAACTTTTCGCACATGTGCGAAGATACTGCTTTCCAAATATGTAGACGGAAAATGTTTATTTTCTGTTCATGAAATAAATGCAAAAATATTTACTACGAGTCTGTCATAATCGTATAAAAATACCATTTCTATAATGAAAATAGTATATTGTACAATAAGGATGAAATGAACATTCTATGAAAGTTGTATACTATATTTTCTCTACCTCAATGATATTGCAGCCTTATTAACGTATATTTTAATAATAAAGGTCCCGATTTCACTAGTCCAGTATGACATTTTAAACTGAGTATCCTAGCAACTAGCAACAAAACAAGAATTAAATATTATTCTCATAACTGTAAATAGTTTCTAAATTTTGTAAGATAAAAATGAAAAGCAATAACAAAGAAAATTTTAATTTGACACCCGACAGATATAATAGAAGCTACGAAAATAATGTTTCTAAATTTACTACCGGAAATTTCAAGAAACAAATATGAGATAGCATATAAATTGTTTACGGATTGGTAAAACAACATCGTTATCCGAAAATGTTCTTTTGGTCAAACATCAAAACAATACAAAGCTTCCATTTTAAGAACACAGTATTCCATAATATATCGACGAATCGCTAAAAAGTAACCTACTTGTAACTAACTAAATTCAAAGTTCAATTGATAACACCTTAAATACACTGTCGACATAAACAAATTATAATTTAAAATTTATCTAAAATGATTTCCAATAATTGTACCAATATTATATTCAATAATAAATAAGAAATTCAATCAATGTTTACCTGTTGATAATATTATATTAAAATTAAATTAAAACAAAAAAACTCTTATAGCATTCTCAGTTTATTATTAAGTCGGTAATAGCACCATCTCTTTTAATGGACCGCGGTTGTTTTAAATTTGAAATATTTCGTTTATAAAAGAACTGTGAGATATGAGTTAATATCTCACAGTTCTGTCAAAAATTAATTGATTCGTTATGGTAACCGTAAAATATGAAAATGTATATACCTACGACCATACGATAAATGACACTTATCGCATTCATTTTGAGTGATATAAGTACTTTATTACCGCACTAGTGCGTTTTTGGAAATATTATCGTACTAGTGCTTTAATAAAGTACTTATCGCACTCAAAATAATAGTTACCATAGTTTCCCTTACATTAAATATCAAATAGCTATGAGAACTAAAAAAAAAATACCCATTACTGGGTGTGGCACTCTGCCGAAGCAGATCTCGGTAAGTGATATATTTATGCGCATGAATTGCGCTTAACAGCCGTCAAATCACGGCCCCCAAAGATTATAATGGAGGGGGAGCCATAGGGGTAATTTTAAATTGGTGAAAATGTTTGTTGGCTGTGGGGATCGAACCAGGGTTCTCAGGATCCACAGGCCAACATTACCCCATTATGAGAACTGATAATTCAAAATTATTTTTGTTTTAATTTTAATGCATTTCGTAGTCGTAGATAATATTATGTACGATATACGTGTGATAATGCATCATTAAGATACTTGTGTGATTTACACGCGAATCTTAATAATGCTCTTATCCCACTTATATTGTAAATAACTAGTGCAATTTACTATGTACAACAAATATATAATAAGCAGGTATCTTAATTGTCCTATAAAAAATTGTTACTCAACGGCGCGCGGCGTACTAAACGGTCAAACCAGAGTCACTTGGAACAACAAACCATTGTTTTAACACTTCCATTTAGCCATTCGCTAAATATAAAAAAAAACGAAATAAATTACAAGCTTGATAAATATTACAACAGATATCCATTTATTATTTTCTGGAATATTAAATAATTCATTTGTTGGTGTTGGCAACATATGTTGCTCACCCAAGAGTAAAACCATTTGCTGACATTTGTTCATTTAAAAGCGTACGAATGAAACAAAGCTTTTATTACAATATACAGTTTATTAAAAATGTTTTTTATTTGCATGGAACGTTATTCCAGCACGACGGTTTGTCACTGGTTGGAAAAGTTGACGCGGCGGCCCCGGCAGGAGTAGAGGCGGAGGTGGAGCTATCTGTTATTAATTCAGAAGTTTAATGAAACCGCTCCCAGAATGATTACAAATTATTAAATATCCTAGCATCATGGTTAAAGTTTACACGGAAACTTTCCTAATAACTTTAACGTGATGTATTGGAAAGAAAACTTTAGATTCAATTAACATTAACAATAAGAACTAAAATTGTTGTTAATTATACAAAGAAGCTTAATTAGAAATTTACATTAGCTTCGCGCTTTTATGTATAACCGTAAGACAGATTAAAACAGTAAGGCATAGTTGATTGAGAAAGAAAAAAACGACAGAAAAAGTAGGATACTTTTTTCATAAAGTCTTGTTCTAAGATTTTTTATTATTTAAATCAGGCTAACAGTTTTGATCATTAATATGATCATCCTCAGGCGATACCGGCGGGAACTAAAAAAACTACAGAGGATCACACTGAGTTGACAATAGTATATTGTAACAGAAGTGTGGCACATATATGTTACATACAATTTTTTCTACGGTCTTGAACTTTTATTTCTTAAAATCGATATTTGACGTCATTCATTTACTGTTATATTTCACAATAATTAAAAAGGGAAGATTGTTCAACAACGGTTGTATTAGAAGCATCATAAACGATTTCTTGCCGCAAGAAATCATGTCATACTAGAGATGGGAATTCTAGTTCATTTGAGTGAACTAGTTCATTCGTTCTCGTTCATCAAAAAGATTAGTTCACTGAACTAGTTCATTAGTTCACTTTCGTTCACGAAATTTTTAAGACTGATGATCGAAAATCGTATTGTGTTGTGATTCACGAGCGAGAACAAGTGAACTTTTAGGATCTGGTTCTACTATAATTTGACAGCAAGTATTAAAGAAGAAAAAATAAAAGACAAAATTGGGTTTTTAAAGTTGTATTTTGAAATAAATAAAAAATACACAAAATAAAATTATAATAATAAAAAAACAACAATAAAGACAATATAAATACGAGATACGAAGATATCTAAAATAAGAGTAAATGAAAGAAATTAAAAATTACTATTGAAAAATAATATTTGTGACACGAACGAACAAGTATGAAGTAAGCTCCTGTAGTAATTAGTCTCGTTCACTTGTTCTCCCTTCTCCGCTTTCGATTCGACCTCATCGGCCGTGCCGCCGTGGTGGTGAATCATATCCGAATAGGTCGTAGTGAACTAGTCTTTAATAAACTGTCGTTCACTATAAGGAATAGTTCATATGAACTAGTTCGTTCACGAACTACTCACCTCTATGTCACACTGAATGTTGCAAATAAATACTTTCAACAATCATTTTAAACGTTGATTTGTAGACTTTTCAAAACTACTGTATAAAAAAAATAGTAGTTATGTAATTAACTAGTGCGAATCGTACCTTTTTAATTTATAGAAAATCTATTTGTCTTTATGACAAATTTGTTAAGTTAGGAACGTACCTGTCACAAATGTTTTGACAATAGATGTGTTCAGTTCAATTAACGTTGGATAGTACCAACGGTTTTTTCGTTTTTAAAATAATGTTTTGATTTTTATATTTGTTTTAAAAGCAATGTTACGCAAATATTATTTAGCTAGAAGTGTCAAAATAATTTCGTTTAATTCTGTTTATCATTTTGCCACAACTAAGAGATATCCAATATATGCTATACTTCATTCCCTGTATGAAAACTACAGAGTGATCAAAATGAATTGTTACAGTTGGCAATAAAAAAAAACTACTTGAAATTGGTAAGCCTGATACATAAATTCATTTCCTGTTGTTGAAAGTGACATTTAAAATTTAAATTTGAGTACATTTATTATTACATTTATTTCTAAAGTATTTCTATTACTTAAAAATTACTTTTAAAAATAGTTTGACAATTACGTAATTTTTAAAGCCATGAAAATTACTCTTTTAACAAAATAGTCTAATTAAAATTAATATTACCTCCGTGGTATCATATCGAATACCTTTTTAAAAGCATGTTAAACTTAGAACAAAACAAAATATTATTTTTTCAAAATCAAAAATATCTCATTGGTATTCACCACCATTCTAAATTTTTAATCCTGGTGCACATTAACAGTAAATGTGTGTGTTAGAAAAAGAAAGGTTGCTAAATTTCCATTATCCCCCTCGTGAGTGGAAACGAGATGAGAGGTAGAGAGGCCAGCTTGGCGAGAAGAGTTGATACTGTGATTGGAACTAATTAAAAGCGTAGCGAGAGTTGGAACGCGGCTCACTGCCACAAATATTCAAATCCATGTATCATCTGCCGCTAATGATCCGGAACTAGGGGAAAGGGGAGCCTGGCTGCCGCAGGGAAGCAGAGCGAAGGGACTAATGCGTACGCGACTTCCGTTGACATTTTTGTCATTGCTCGGGTTCACGTTAAAACTGCAGGGATGGAATTACCAAATTCCTAAATTCCAACGGATTGTTTTTTATCACAAAGTACAGTGGTGTGATAATTTTATGCAGCCGAAAGATAATGAGGTTAGCGCAATTTTAAATGGATATTTTCACATATTTTCATTCCATGCTTTATGGTTGTACTAGTGTGCCGGTGGCGCCATCGGTTGAAAATTGAATAAAATAAGTGTTTTATACGTATTATGATTTAAATATCTTGAATTGTTAACAGGTTGTTGGTCTAGTGAATTTTCAAATACCATATCACCGTGTGGTGTTGCCATTATAAATTGAGATTCTTATTTTTTCGTTAAAAACAAGGCGTTGCATGGCTATATATCCATTACTAAACGATAAAAAACTTTCTCCTTCTGATACAATATACATGGATAGTTCTAGAACATCATAATAGTTTTTCTAATGAAACTGCATAATTTTAGAGGTACACAAACCAAATATGTGCGATTCTGAGTGATGATCGCCATAAGCCCCGTGTATAAGAGCTCAACTTTACAAGCGAATATATTTGTTTACAGGATGCGTATGACTATCCAATATTTACGTGCGCCAAATTTCATTCAGATCTGCAACATTTTTTTTCACCCTAGTACTACCTTCATTAATTTATGTTGCTTTTAGTTAACATTTATTTAAAAATTGATTGATGAATTATAAATCAAAAGTAATGTTTATGGAATCCAACTACGGGGAGGCGCTAAGTAATTTAACATAAATATGATACAGCAATTCCAAAACAGGATTCTAAGAATTATCACAAATCACATAGTATGTAAATAACGAAATATACGAAAAACTAAAAACTCAAATTATGAAGACAAATTAGACGATTACCGAACTACTAGTCCTCAATCTTCAAATATTTGCTATAATAACGTTATGAAATTATTATTCACTTTCAAAAACAAGCGTAGAGCGACACTCTCTTCCTTTCTTATCTTTTAAATCGTTTTCAGTTCTTACGTAGAGTGTTTAACTGCAATTGTATGGAATTCACTTTCAAAAACAAGCGCAGTGCGACACTCCCTTCCCTTCTTATCTTTTGTTTCATTTTCAGTTACAGAATTGTGTGGACTTTTCTTTCATATATAAGTGCAGGCTATCACTTTCATCTTTTCTAATATCTGTAGATTTGTTTTAGTTTTGGTATTAGATTCGTTGCTAGGAGTAGGCGTGAGTAATTTGAGATGTTTTATACATATATTATGTACGTCGAAGTAAGAAAATGAATGATAAGTGAATAGGAATGATTGGAGACAAGTGATTGAAGGTTTGTTGTGTGATAAATGAATTCGAGTGTAATAAATAAATGAGTTTATATGGAGTGGTCCATGAATGTGGTTAAAGTCAGGGTGGTGTGTTTGGATGATAATATTTGTCGAGAGCTGATTATTTGATGAATGTAATGAGTGAGTATTTTATGAGTGATTTTAGGGTTCGTGCTACCCCATTTGATGGGATATAGCGTGAAGATATGTATGTATAAATATAATAAAGATACCTGTACACTCCATTTTCTGGTTAACTTAACTGCACTAGTATTTTAAAGCCACTTATACGCTTTTTAAATTATACCTACATCATAATCTGGAAAATAGAGAGCTGGTAAGCACCATTTTCATTTCGATTAATTTCATTTTGTGTGTGAGTGATTTGCCGTAATACCGTTCACTTGGAGATAGGATAGCATTTGTTGTTTACTTAATTATTTGTATTTGTTGTTTTGCAATTTGTTGTGATAAATATGAATAGATTTAAAGAGCAAAATGATTTCGTTGTTTAGCAACTTTAAAACTCGGCGTGTTTGAATGTTTTCGTACGCTTTTTAATTTATTAAACAAGGATTATTGTACAGGTATAATTTCCGCAAAACCAAAAAAATAATTATTTGTACTGCTCGGCTACTCGGAGAGCTTAAGATATGAATATTGCCATCACTGTTTTTTGTAGTTACTACTGAAATCTTGGATAGCCCATAATCACTAGTCTTCAGCAGAACGTTTTGTAGTACCATATCTCCAAGGAGCACCTATCTGCCGACGAGGAACCCCATGCTGCCCGCCACTTGCAGGGTAATTTAAGTGCAAGTTTGCGAAAAAAAAAAGTTTCGAGAATACGAGTGCAGTGGTATTTACAAAAATTTAAATAAATTTCACTAATGACAACAGAGTGCGATACAGTACAAGGGTGCAAGGATAGGGGGTTGTGGATGGAGAAGGTGTAAGGTTAATGCGTGCAGGACATCCGGCGCCATTTTTGTCCTAGCAGCTTTAAAACTCCAGGGCAGTAATGACCGGAATCCCGAGTCGAGTCTCGTGAATTCCGGACGCTCGGCTTATCTCCCAGAGCCACAAAAAACCGTCACCGGACTTCACGCTCCGGGTAATGCCTCCTCATTTACACTCCTGACCTCTGACCTCCGAGACCCACACCCAGGCTGCTATGATTAAGTACCGACTTAGGGTTCATTCGTTTTACTTTTAAAATCTTGTCCGGATTATAACAACCAGATTCATCACGGCGGGATGAATGCGGTGGCGAAGAAATTAAATGAACGGAATGTTAATGCTTTTTGTAATGGAGATAATTAGACTGGCATTTGCTGTTATATTTTTCTGCACAATGGATCCGAGTACAAGTTTTTGTCTTCGAGGGCCAGATTATTTTTTCGACTGATATGTATCATTATCTTTGCTGCTGACAAGGGCACTCGCTACAATTTTAATTTGGGTTTCATATTACAGCATTACAATCAGTTGTGACTGAATTTTTAATACACTCGCTTCTAAAACTGACATTAGCGAGTTTGATGCTCGAATAACAAATATAAAATAGTTATCAGTATTATACGACAGAAAGTAGTGTTAACTAGGAAATTTTATATTTCACTAGTACCTAGGTAATACTTAATAGCATTTAAGTATTTCCTAATTTAGGCATCTAAAAGTGCTAGTTATTACTTATAGCATATGACAGTTTTATTTTGACAAAATAAAAATTGTTCAATTCCTTGATAATATTGATAAGTATGATAAAGTTGATTTTAGACGAAGATTTCGTGTTAGTAAAGAGTATTATTTCAGAAATGCTTCAGTTTTACCAATGATACTGTTTAAAAACAAAATTGATCTGTTTTAAAACTTGACTAAATTGTTTATCAAAGAATACATCAAAATATGTTTACCATCCAACCCCATGCAAGGGGGTTTTATGGGTGGAAGGGGAAACGGTTTTTCGTAAATAACAAAAAAAATAACAGCTACGAAAATTTTTTTTTACCCATCTCTCTACAACAAAATCTCTCCGAGATATATATTTATGAAGTTCGAGTAGTTTCAAAGATTTGTTGTACATTCACCATTATGTAAGTTTAATGATATACAACAAGTAAAGACATACCATTATTATTTTTATGTAAGAAATATTGTATTCATGCTAGCAGAATAGCATTAGGTTAAAATTCACAAAAAATTCTGTTGTGTTGGTTACCTTATTCAATTTGATTTCAATTCTCTTTTCTAGTAAAACATATTACATTGAAATATGTCTTATTATCTAAATGTCTTCCTATATTTGTAACGTAGGTACCTTTCAAGTACGACCTGTGGATAATCGGGACATTATTTATATATATATATATATATATATATATATATATATATATATATATATATATATATATATTACCAGCTTTATACGAGTGCAAGGCAGGATCGTGTCCGAAATACGATGTTTTTTAATTGAGAAGAATGTTATTAAAAGCGTAAGTGTGTGTCAGTTGATATAGTTTGGAGATGTGCAATGTATATCAAATAAAAGATTTATGAAATAGGTGTTGGAGAAATTGAGGGTGAGAGATTAAGTGGATGACTAGGAATAAATGGATGTTGCGTGAACAGAAGATTACGTATAAATGTGAATAAAACGAAAGTAGTGTGTCAGAAGAGGAATGTTTGACAGACTTAACGTGATGTTATGTACAGCCGTTGCCTAGTAAGATTGCCGGAGCGGCAAGAGAGAGTACCCCCACTCAATCGTGTTGTTACACCAGTAAACCATGAGCCAAAAGAAGTGGGGATACAATGGTGCAACTGTACTCCTGACAGGACGTCACTGTGAAATTGCATTTATTCCACTGGTCTATTGCAGTTAGTATTGGTTTGTAGAGGTTCATGTATAATCGTAGTGCTGCTTCATATAGATCCTGCAAGCATTTCACATTCCACAGACCGGCAGTCTTACTTGTCAACGACAGTATTTATGAATTTGTACCTATTCGATGATACAAGACATACTCGTACATTCACATCGAGTATTGCTTCCATATACGAGGGTTGCCTTTTATATTTCTGGATTAGAGAAAAGAAATAAATATTTATCATCTAAAATGGCTTTATTGCTTTTCAAAATATTCTTCATGAAGATCAATACACTTTTGCATACGTGTGAACCAAATTTCGAAGCACTTTTTCCATTCCGATTGAGGTACCTCCAAAACATACATTTTTAACGCATCAACCGCTTCATCAGGTGTCGGAAAACGTTGACCTCGCAATTTATTTTTTATGTTCGGGAATAAAAAGAAGTCATTGGGTGCCAAATCAGAACTATACGGCGAATGACTCATCAGATCGACGTTTTGAGTGCTCAAAAAGTCCCTTGTCTGAGCCGATGTGTGCGAGCTCGCATTGTCGTGCTGGATAATGATCCGTCTTCGGCGGTTGGTTTTTCTTATTTCTCCGAAGACTTCTGGCAAACAAATGGGTGTGTACCATTCAGAATTGACCGATCTACGTTGCACCAATGGTGCGATTGTGACAGGTGCTTCGAGCCCGAACGACTTTTGTTGGGTTCGGCTCGCCTTGGAAGACCCATACAGTCGACTGCTGTTTACTTTCGGGCTCATATGCGTAGATTCACGATTCGTCACCTGTCACGATGTCATACACATGTTTTGAAGCACCGCGATCGTATTTTTTGAGCATTTCTTACAACCAATTGACACGAGCCTTTTTTTGAGCGATTGTCAAATTATGTGGGATCCAACGCGAACAAATCTTTTTCACATCCAAATGTTTATGCAATATTGAATGTATGCTGGTCCCACTAATGTCCAAGGTTGCCTCAATCTCACGATAAGTTACATGGCGATCTTGCAGTATCAGTTCACGCACAGAATCAATGATTTTCGGAACAACAACCGATTTTGGACGACCTTCACGAAACTCGTCGTTGAGCGAACTACGGCCACGATTGAAATCAGTAAACCATCGATAAACACTGGTCCTTGATGGTGCTTCATCGCCAAAAATCTAATTAAGTTCATCTGTTGTTGAGTTAATCCACGTCGAAAGTTGTAAAAAATAATCGCACGAAAATGTTCACGATTTAATTCCATTTTTTGGTCGACATGAATTTTTCAAGTTACTGTAAACAACACAAATAGCGTTCGTACGTCAAAACGTTCTGAGTAGGTATATTGTCAAAAATATCAAAATTTACTATAGAAACGTCAGTTGTCAGATAGCAGCACTAGGATTGCCCAATCTCGAAACATAAAAGGCAACCCTCGTACCTAGTATTTATTCTGAGACACGTCGTGGTTTCATCGAATAGAATCATCTGCAGATGTGACACCAGGTTAACAATAATATTCTTCTTTCCAAAATAACAGTTCTGTTATCTCCTGCATTGATGCAAGGGCATGCAGAGTAATGTTTTTCATTTATTTATTTACGTTTCAATTTTAGAAAATCCATAAGCAAATTTTAAAAATTTCCTCACGTAATTCACAACAAAAGTAAAACAAAAAGCAATAAATGCGAGAGCGATATATCTGACATTGTGTCTCGCTGCTGCTGCGTTCGTTGGTACGTTGAAATATCTTCGCTGACTGGCACTGATAGATTTATTGCACTTTATTTATTTACATCGCTGACAGTACAATCTGTTCAATATCTATACACTGAGGGTACATATTGTGAATGTCATATGATGTAATTACGAAACTTTCAGTTGTTTGAAAGACAAGAGACAAACAAGATTAGTTTGTTTTTATGCAAAAGTTTTTAATTTGCATTTGGTTTAACTCAACTTTTAAAGCATTTTTTCCGCCTCAAGATTAAAGTTTTTAATCCATTATTAAATTAAGTAAGATAAATATGTAGTCTTTAACGAGGAAATTAAGATTAGAGTAATTATTCTTTTAAATTAATTCTTAAACCAACCAGAAAGATTATGCAATTACTTGCCAACAAAAACAAACATCTTCTCCTAAAAGAATATACAGATATCATCGCGTCATTTTATCAATAAGGTCAGTCAATAGTATATTGCAATACTAGTGATGAAAGGGTTTCATTGCAAAACGAATACAAAAATTAGTAAGTTAGTAAAAATAGTAAGAGTTTTATGTATATTGTATTTTGTGTTACATGTTAATACAATTTCCAGTCAGCAGACCACAATTCTCCAACAGCTACAGAGGCAATATTTATGTGACAAAATTTAAGTTCTTTAATGTAGGATTCGAACGCGAGTTTTCGTACATTAAATCGGAAGCTATGTATTTACCTGATTTTCTGTAAAAAATAAACTCTAGCCATGAACTATGTATATTCCAGTTATATTTTTATTATATTTAGGAGCAACGTTTTAAAACAATAACCACGATTTCAAATTCTGTAAATCAAACAGTTTTCGAAAACCAACAACGAAGCAAAAGCCTTATTTATAGTAATCACCATGCCGTCATACAAAACACAGGCTCAGTCCCCAAGCTAGATAGCTGGGAAGGGAGGAAAAGAAGAAGAATAATAGCGGTCGCCGGTCCGTGCCGACTTCATACCAGCCGTACCGTACTGAATGCCCTGACAAGCACAGCCGGCTCGAAACAACCAGCAAAAATATATTATATCGCTAGAGTTCACCCCCGCAAACAAGGGTGGGTGGCGACATCCAATTCCACTGTGACCGCCACCTTGAAAAAACGAAACAATGTTTCTTCCGATCTTTAATATCGCGACCGCGGACCGCCAGGTATATGGATACAAATCGAATCTTCTTGACTTCTATTTGGTGTATTTATTGGAAAGGAAGAATCACAGAGGATAAATTACTGAAGGGTGATGTTATTTCTTTAAAGAAAGGTTTGTTTTATTTGATTCTTGTACAAATGTATTTTCTTTTACGTGGAAACATCTATTATTCTTTCAGTTTTATGTTAATTATTGGTAGTATTAACTTTTGTAATTTCAAACAAAGCAAATTTATATTTAAAAGTAAATTCTGTACAATAACATATTATATACCGAGAGATAAAATATACGAGGGTGTATATAGTATTCGAATATTTATTCTTATGAATATTACTAAAGTTGATATCAACCAAGTATGATTGTAATTTATGGTATATGAATCTATATTGTCATTTAACAACGTTTTATTCATTTGTCGACCGTATATAAAACCATCATCAAAACAAAAAGGAGAAATATTTTAAAAATTATATAGTTAACAAGAAAGTTCAAGGCAAAAGTTAACAATTACAAATTATTTTTGTAAGGTTAAATGTTTAACCGAATAACATATTAAGCGACAAAATTTTAAAAATAAGTAACTGGGTGAAACATGCTTCAAGTTTGTACTTTTATACCTGTACTTTTATAACACTTATAGCCGATTTTACCAACAAATACTTAAACTTAGGTAATTCCTAGTATTCACCACGAATTACCTAAGTCAATTTTAGATTTGACCAGTATCTAGGTAATACTTAGAGCATTTAAGTACTTCCTAATTTAGGTATCAATTTTTCGGCATCTTAAATTGCTAGGTATTACTTATCGCATATGATAGTTCTATTTTGACAAAATAAAAATTGTTTAATTCCTTGATAATATTGATAAATATGATGAAGTTGATTTTAGACGAAGATTTCAGGTTAGTAAAGAGTATTTCTTCAGAAATTCTTTAGTTTCACCAATGATATTATTTATATAAGTAGTACAGTAAAAATAAGCTCCATAACTATATGAATAAAAAAAACTTGACTAAATAATTCATCAAAGAATACATAAAAAAATTTTTACTATCCAAACCCATGCAAGGAGGTTTAATGGGTGGAAGGGGAAACGGTTTTTCGTAATTAATTACAGAAAAAAAACATCTATGAAAATTTTTCTTTTTATCCATCTCTCTACAATAAAATCTCTTCGAGATATACATTTATGAAGTTCGGGTAGTTTCCAAGATTTGTTGTACATTCATCATTTTGTAAATAAATAAATATATCATCACGCCTTCTACCCATTGTTGGGTGTGGCACTCTGCTGAAGCAGATCTCGGTAAGTGATATATTTTTGCGCGTGAAGTGCGGTTACCAGTCGTCAAATCACGGCCCCCAAACATGTTAGTGGTGGAGGAGCCACAGGGATAGCTTTTTCAAATTATGAAAATTTGTTGCCTGTGGGAATCGAACCAGGGACCTCAGGATCCACAGGCCGACTTCATACCACTGTGCTAGCCATCCCTACATCATCATTTTGTAAGTTTAATGATATACAACAAGTAACATTATTAAAAGACAGACCATAATTATTTTTTAGTATGAAATATTTTATTAATGCTAGCAGAAGTTAAAAGTTAAAATTCATAAAAAATGCTGTGGTGTTGATTAGGTACCTTATTCAATCTGATTTCAATACTTTTTTCTAGTAAAACATATTATATTGAAATATGTCTTATTATTACTAAATATTGTATTAATGAGAGTAGAATATCATTAAGTTAAAGTATGCAAAGAGTGCTATGGTGGAGGTTACCTTATTCAGTATGATTTCTATTCGTTTCTCAAGAGATAGATAGAGAGAAAGGGCTAGATTTCAAATTACTATATTGCTATATTTGTAACGTAGGTACCTCGGTGTTTTTGATATTGAATTATACCTCTCTGTTCATATTTTCCATCGATTATCTTTTAATATTTGTGTTGTACCATCAGTTTTTGGTTTATAATAATCGGATACGATTAATTTAATTTTATCATTGTGTGAAAAATTTAAAAAGCAATTCCATTTTGACATAATTTTTTATGACACGTCAAAATTTTTTCGGAAATATAACCTTACATCCAAAAGTTACTAGGAAACCATTTCCTAACAAAGAAATTCGTAACTAAGAATCACTTTGCATGGTGAAAACAAAAATATGTTTAAGTATTTCCTAATTTTAAGTAATTCCTAGTTAGGTATTGATTTAGGAATCGTTGGTGAAATCGGATATTATTCTTGAAAGGTAAACAGATGTTTACTATTTAAACCCACGGAAGTAAGTAATGTAAATTTGTAATCGAATTATGAATTTGTATGAATATCTTGTTAACATTTGCAGATAAAAAAGGAAATAATAGGTAACTAATTTATTTCCTAGGAATTCTAAATATATGTATCTTTAAATTAAATTTAGTTTATAAATATTAATAATATTTTTCATAAAATAAAATAAATTAATTATAGGCAAAATTCGTATTGTATTGTATTAATAAGGACACGTCGATAGTTTACTAATGGTAATATCGAAATATCGATACTTGCAAAAACCAATAGTTTTTGTTCTGTATTTCTGTCCCATTTTAATTGACAACAAAAGAAAATACTTATTTTATTCTTGTCGTTCTTAACAATGACACTGCGGGCCAAAATGTAATATTTCTGTCACGATTTTGATGGCAAAAAAAAACGACTACTACTCCCGCTCGTGACAAAAAATATTTCTCTTAATCATTATTACTCCGTTTAAGTACTGTATAGAGATAAATAAATTTAGTGGATTAAAGTTTTTCTAACATGGCACACTTACGTAGTGCAACTTTTTATACGACATACTTGATTTTTTGTTTTTCCACAGCCGATGTTTATAATGGTGTATATGATCATAATTAAATTTAAGAAAAATATTAATATATTTGAAAAATATAACATTATTTATTACTGCAAAAGGTAAAAAATCACCAAAAAATATTGAATAATATAATTATTATTATTTTCTATAAAAATATAATTTCCAAGGATCTATCACGTCAAATATGTTCAGCTAGATATTTACCAATACAATGCAGTGGGTGAAGCTTTGATTTGTCAGTGAGACAAATGTAAATGCTTTAAGTTAATATTATATTATTTTAGTGGTACATATAATTAATCTTTAAATGTATTTATTTTCATACGATCGTTAAAAGTATAACGATTTTTTGATTAATTTTAGTACGCGAAGTGTATTTTTTTTTAACAGTAAGATATCTTTGTTCGATTCCCACAGCTGACAAATAATTTTCACCAAATTAAAACTACCCCTGTGGCTCATCCTTCACTAACATCCTTGGGGACCGTGATTTATATATATTATATATATATATATATATATATATATAAAAAAAATATATATATATCATCACCCATTAGTGGGTGTGGCACTCTGCTAAAGCAGATCTCGGTAAGTGATATATTTTACGCGTGAAGTGCGGTTACCAGTCGTCAAATCACGGCCCCCAAACATGTTAGTGGTGGAGGAGCCACAGGGATATATATAATTTATCACAGAATTGATGACATGACAAACAAAACGCAAATTCTTTAAAATATTACAAACTTTCAAGACACACTTGTATCAGACACTAGTAACTGAAAAACTATTGAATAATTATTGGGTATCTTAGTAGATTCGTTATTAGTTTCGTTGTTAAAAGAGTAGTGTGAGTAATTTGAGATGTTTTGCGCATATGTTATGTCCGTCGACGAAAGATGAATGAAAAGTGAATACGAGTAATTGGATAAATGTGATTGAAAGTTTGTTGTGTGATGAATGATTTTGAGTGAGATAAGTAATGAGCTTATATAGAGAGGAATATATGAATGTGGTTGAAGTAAGGGTGGTGTGTTAGGATACGAATGTTTGACAAGAACTGATTATTGGATAAATTTAATGAATAAATGTTTTATGAATGATTTTAGGGTTCGCGCTACCCAATTTGATGGAATGTAGTGTGATGTTATGTATTTATGTATTATTGGTTGTTTTTTTTAATTCTATTTGAAAATTTGCATTCCTTTCAATATGAAAACTTTTTTTTTTAATGAAGCATATTTTTTATTAAAGATGTTTCACAAAAGAAATTAACGTTGTATTTTTCATTATACAACATATTTTCATAATTTTTTAGATGACGAGTATTTGTTATGAAAATTTTACAAAATAAATCAAAAAGCGCTTTATATTTCATACTTTAATTACTAGATGAGCGCGTCCGCCATTTGATTTTTCACGTAATTAGTTCACGAGGAATGGGGGCAGTAACAGGAACGCAGAGTTGAAAACCGGCGAAAGACTCAAGGAAGCTAAAATCGTTTCTTCGTGTGTATAATTAAAGTCTAAATGAGATTTCAAAAGACTTTAATCAACGCTTTTTATTGTGTTGGTCGTTGTTTTTCTGGAATTATTTTTACTTCTCATGAATATTAAAGCTGTGACGACTACGGCGACATAGGCAATTCTGTCGTTAAATCTTTTTCTTTCTCAATTTATTTATTTGCAATTTTCATTTAAATTTTTTGGAATTTGATTACCAGCAAAACAAAATTTAATTCTATCATTTGCAAAGAGGGCTGAATAATTCTTTGAAAAGAATTATTTCAAAACACAATTCTGCGAAATACAATTATAGATCATGTCAAATGGAAAGACAATTTCGTCATTCAATTTATGTAGTGTAACATTAACATTTTTAGTATACCTCAAGTACACCGCAAAGCAAATTTTGTTCAATTATCCGGGTATAGAATTTTATTTGCTGCTTGTCTATCACATATAAGGGTTATCGCATAGTAATATATAAAATATATAATATATCATCACGCCTTCTACCCATTACTGGGTGTGGCACTCTGCTGAAGCAGATCTCGGTAAGTGACATATTTTGCGCGTGAAGTGCGGTTACCAGTCGTCAAATCACGGCCCCCAAACATGTTAGTGGTGGAGGAGCCACAGGGATAGCTTTTTCAAATTATGAAAATTTGTCGCCTGTGGGAATCGAACCAAGGACCTCAGGATCCACAGGCCGACTTCAAACCACTGAGCTAGCCATAGTAATATATATATATATATATATATATATATATATATATATATATATATATATATATATATATATATATATATATATATATATATATATATATATTTAATCTTTAAAGGTGCATCGAGTTCCCTCGAAATTTAGTTTTTCATTTGTACTAACATCAGTAGCATAAAAAATTTACAGAATATTTGTTGAATATTCGGTAATTCGGTACACGGTTCATCTTTATATTCGGTATTCGGTATTCTGTAGATTTACTATTCGTTGCATCTCTAATTTAGAATACATTATGCTAAATGTTCCAGTTCTTTTGGAAAGTGTGTCCTAGTTATACATATAAAATACAAATGAATGATTCATTTGTAATTATTTAAATTTGAGATTGAGTTAAGAGTTTTCAAATTAAATAAATAGCCTTTTAAGAGCAAAGAATTTCAAATATAGTTTGAAAGTTGATAAACATTCTTGGAACATCGAAAACACATAATAAAAAATAATTTCAGAATGTGAAGGCTGTAATACTTTTAAGTACACATCTTCCCTGAAAGTTTTTCTGATGAAAGTTATCCAAGTTGTTTCAAATTTCTTCCGGAGAAGAATCTCCCGAACTTGATATGAAACTTAACCTTTAAATCGCACGCCTTTATAATTCCTCGATGATAAAGCATCTGCGCACATGTCAATAGGCACCACGAACGCCACTGGAGATGCGCGCGCATCCTCCTGCGATGAAAGAGCTTTTCAGTCGCAGGAATTTAATTCATCCTTTGAGTACACGCTTTATCTGAATACAGATTATCTGATTCATCTGCCTCTTCAGCAAAAAAAATTATCTTACAGCGTAGCATTAAATTAAAATTGTTATCGGAAATATACCGGCATTTGTTTTTAGGACGATGAGACGGATAGCAGATAGAATTAACTCTAGAAAAGCTTTTTCAGTTAAATTAAGGTTCTTTTTGGAAAAATGGGATTAAGTAGATGGAAAATAAATAAAGGAAATTAATTAACTACGTTTACAAAGAATTGCAGGTATTCAACGTTTTGAAATGTTCACTATAAGAAGAACTCGAATATAATTAAACAGAGATAATATCCTACTTATCTTTTTCATTATAAAAAATCCTGCATCTTTTACAAAAACATAATATGCCTGAAAATAATTACTTCCATTCGAAAAAAAAAGCTTGTCACAGAAAAAAAAATTCAACGTCAGTACATAATATTTTTTTTAAATTGACATAGTTAATAAAATATTCAAATTGATATACCCGTATTTCCTGCCTTATTAATTTTAGGATGAAATTGTAAATGTAAAAATGTTTTCCTACAACTGTGCGATTTATTTGTTATTACGTTACTATTATTACCTTGGTTACGTATGGAAAGAAAACAGCAGATCAAGTGCGTTTCTGTAAGCACAGAAACACTAGTGCGGAAAGTAATTTGTACTTTACGTAATTGCAAAAAAAATATAAAGGAGAACGATTTAAATTTCGCGCCAAGCACGGAATGTCATATTTTAGGCACATACGCTCATGGAAGAAGAAGAAATATGCAGTGATATATTTGGACGTTTATAAACATAACATTAAACTGCAGTATATCTAATATGTACACATCACATTGAGCAGACAAGAATTCAACTATTATATCATTATTAAATATGATAATTAATAAAAATAATCGAACAAAGTAAAATATATCGATAAATGGTTTTATTTAAAGAGTAAGTGATTGTTTGTGTATATTAATAACACGTTGTTACAGTTGCTTATATTAACATAATTTGAAGTGGAAACTATTATACTATCTAAAGAAACATTGATTTCTGCCGTATCTGTTCATATTATTAACAATAATATTATTGACTACAATTTCGAATGTTTTAGAAGTACCAGCAGTAGGTTGATTGTCATTGTCAATAATAGATCCAACAATTACCTTTGGAGGTGTATATGGTAAAGAAGAATCACTGAGTGTAGTATTCCAATCGAAAGAATTTTGAAGAAATTTTCTTGAAATTAGTGAAATATTTTTAAATAACATAGAACAATGTGCAAGCAATCAACAAACTCACCATAGCAACGCCGTAAAACATCGTTCTCGTGTAATATCATTAAAATTTTATAAATTCTGACAATATTTTAGTGATTTTAAAAATCGCACAGTTTTAGGAAAAATGTTGTTTATAACACGTGCCGAAAAATGTTAAGAGCTCGTGCACGTAACAACAACAAAATAACTATTTTTCTTAACTAAATATTAGATGTTGGTAAAATTATCCGATATCCGAAACCCATCCGAAGTCGGATTTCGGATCGGATCAGATTAGAACTCTCTCGGATCGGATTCGGATCAGACCCGATCTAAACGTCGAATAAAACATAAATTCCAATTTCACTCGATAGAAATGATACTCGTAATGCTATGTAAAATTTATAAATGCTTGTATACTACGATACAAAATGATTAAATAAAGTTACAACAAAATAATGTCTCTTAAGTTATTAATGTACTTTCATCTAACGGTTATTTTTCTTTCAAATGTACAACGTTACAATTGGTTACATATAAATAGAAAAAAATTTATGGATCTAATGGATGTCAGATCGGATCACGAACCAACTGAATGTCGAATTAAATATTGGATCTGGTTGGATCTGGGATTGAATTTCGGATCGAATGTCGAATTGGATGTCGAATTGGATGTCGAATCGGATTTTTGATCGGATCTCGGATCTGATTTATGATCGGATCGGATCTCAGATTGAATCGGATCGGATCTTGAATTTAGTCGGATCAAATCGGATATTAAAATTTCCGAAAATGTCGATCTCTACCATTATATTTCATTCTAAAAATAGACAGATATTTGATGATTGATTTTACATTCTTTGGAAACAGTTTTTAATTCTTAATAATTTGGAACGTATAACTTTATAATAAAATAAAGCTCGCTAAAAGAATAAAAATACCAGAATATATAATTTTTACTATCGTATACCTTATGTAACAAAAATAAAGTAGATACTCGCTATAATCCACTATTCGTTCTCAAATTAATTTTGAAAAAAATCCGTTAAATAAAATATATCGAAAACTTCATTTTCTATATTTTTTATTCGATACATTTTTCTCCAAATTTATTTGGCAGCAGGATATATGTGTATATAATGTATGAGTTATTAACAGTAAAAAGTATTTCCCAAGATTTGTAACCGCAGATCTGCCATATTAAAAATTTGGTTAAAGGCAAGATGACATTAAGTTATTTAAAACATAAATAAATAAATAAATATATCATCACGCCTTCTACCCATTACTGGGTGTGGCACTCTGCTAAAGCAGATCTCGGTAAGTGATATATTTTGCGCGTGAAGTGCGGTTACCAGTCGTCAAATCACGGCCCCCAAACATGTTAGTGGTGGAGGAGCCACAGGGATAGCTTTTTCAAATTATGAAAATTTGTCGCCTGTGGGAATCGAACCAGGGACCTCAGGATCCACAGGCCGACTTCATACCACTGTGCTAGCCATCCCATATTATTATTATTTAAAACAACGGATTAATTACCTTTCTTAACGGTACAGTCTATTACACACAGGAAACTAATTAAATTATTAATCAATAATAACTACATTACACTATACTCGTATATGGGACTAATTAAGTTTTAAGATACTTAATTTAATGATTATGTAACGCGAATAGTTATATTTTGATAGAGTCGTAACTTCACTTCAACATATTTTGAATACCTTAATCATTTTAGTACACCGTGAAATAATTCATATATACCAGGGATGGCCAACAAGTCGATCACGGCGACTTTTAAATATAAAAACAAATTAGTCAAGTGTTATACAGCAAAAGACTAAATACTAATTAGTGCTGTGAGGATCCGACAAAATTTGGATCCGAGTACCCGGATTTCAAAATATCCGGATCCTCGGATATCCGATGTTCGGATCTTGAAGCGGATATCCGTAAATATCATTCGGATTTGGATCCGGATCCTGATTTGGATCCGGAGCTGGACTTGGCTCCGGATTCGGATCCAAGTCAAGATTCGGATCCGAATCCGGATCCGGATCTGAAGTTTTGTTTACGGATCCGGATCCAAATTTTAGTTCTAGATCTGATTCTTCATTTCGAAGGTAAAGGCAAACATTTGAAACTGAGTTCATATTGAAACCATTGAAGTGGGCATGTTTATTTTTACAGCGGTCTGTAAACAGTAATAAATTTTATAATACCCCTCTAAAATAGCCAGGTAGTTTGTACATATATAAAGAGGAAAGGAATTTACTTTCACAGAGTCCTATTTAGTTAAATGATGAATAAAAAATACAAATTTGTATTATTTCACATATCCAGTAACATATTAATATGACATTAATTTCATTAATTTATTTTGTCATACTATGAGTATGAAGTAGCAAAACTCATTAAATGCTTTTTAAGAAAACGATTCTAATTTCTTTTTACTTACCGTATAATTTTATGCGAGTTAGTATATGCGATATGTAAAAAGTACTTGCATGATAACATTTATTATTGCTCATTTAGAAAAATATATATTGTCATACTCTTAAACATACGAGTACAATAAAGCATAAAGCATAAAATTTCGCATGTAAAGAAAAGAAGGGGGACACTTCTTTGAAAATTGAAATTCTGCAGTTCTAAGATTTTATAACATTCATTAGAACAAATACTTGAAAGCAAAAAGGGATTAAGGTGAAATTTGAAAAATAATGGCCATTGCAGGTAGCGAATACATATTTATTTACTTCGAGCACGTGTTTCACATAAAAGGGATTGTTTTTGTTACCTAGTTACCTACTAGTTCTGTGAAATTTCTTTGTTAGCAGATGCTAAAAGTTGTTCAATAGAAATTTAAACATCAGAAATATGCCGACATGAAACATTTATTTGGTTTTACTCAGAATATTTTAAGAGAACCGTTCCGGATACTGAAATTCTATATCTAAAATTCCATACTCATACTCACATTCGAATCTAAGATCAGATGCTCAAATCCGTTTCCAAGATTCGACATTTGGATCCGGATTCAAGACCCAGTACTGAGATCCGGATTCAAAATTCAATACTCAGATTCGGATCCAAATCCGATACTCAGATCCGGATCCAAAATCCGATACTCAGATCCGGATCCAAAATCCGATACTCAGATCCGGATCCAAAATCCGACACTTAGATCCGGATCCAAAATCCGATACTGGGATTTGGATCCGAGATCCGGATAGTTCAACATTCAATTATCCGGATATCCGGATATTTTTGGATCCGAAGCCGAAACTATCCGGATCCGGATCCCACCACTAATACTAATAGCTTTCAAAATTGTAAATTTCATCACAGAAAAATTTCCCCAAAGAAGACTTTTCAAAATGCAATGTGAGGTGAGGTGGCTGAGCTGAAGTAAATTCCTGCAGAGATTTCGACATTTATTGAATGAAATTAAAAATTTGTTGAACAAAGGGAAGATGATTGACAACAGCTACAAGATCTGAAAAGATTGTGTGATCTGGCATTTTTTGGCATTTTTTAGCGGTAAATAAAGTGATCTAAATTTGGAATTACAAAGAAAAATTAAAATCTAAGTGAAATGATTGTATTTCTGCATAAAAATATAAATTTTTTGAAAGAAAAAAATTAGATCATTTTGTAAATCTGCAAGACCATTTGCAAATATATCCTGTTTTTATATTTGATAGCGCGAAATATGTTTCTGAAATTAAGAGTGTTGTGGATGGTTTTGAAACTAGATTCAGTGATTTAAAAAAATTTAAGATATTGTTCTATATATTTCTTAACCATTTAATGTCGACTTAGATTCGAAGCAAATCGCAAGTAAAATCGCTGAAATTTTTCACATGGAAAATATATTAGTAGAAAATGAAATAATTACATTGCAATATCTTTCTAAACGCCAGAAAAAGACTTTTGGAAATATGTTTGCCCAGAAAAGTATCCAAATGTAAAAAAAAACAACCACGAAATATAAAATTCTTGTTTCAGTTCCATATATCTGTGTGAATCAGCCTTTCCGTATTTCAAACAACCAAAAACAAAACTTATATGGGGTAATGGCTCAGTGGTATCCGAGTCGGCCTGTGGATCCTAAGAACTCTGGTTCGATCCCCACAGTCGACAAAACATTTTCACCAATTTAAAATTACCCCTGTGGCTCCTCCACCACTAACATCTTTAGGGGCCGTGATTTGACGACGGGTAACTGCAGTTTGCGATTTTTGTCGGTAGATGGCACCACGGGTTGCTCCGTAGCTCTTATGTCATGTTACCGGCTAACATAGTTTTTAACATCCATCAGTTCAGCTTAAAAAGTATCACAGTTCACTAGCCCCTAGTTGGTCTAGTTGGATAGTTGATCGCATCATACTGAACTGACCAGCCGTTTGATGATGACCTGATAAGTTGATTCAAACGTGCTGTAAATTTTTGTGGAACTTTGACAAGTGATGGAACATTTTTTTTCCTATTTTTTTTCTTATTTATTAGATTTTCTCAGTTAATTTTGTTGCGTTACTGTTTTTAAATTTTACACATTAAATATCAATCTATAGCTGGAATTGCGAAAAATAGTGTACATACCACAGGATTAAAGTGTGGTTAATCCCTCAGGTGATTATTTCCCTTGCCTGCTGCTCTACAAATAAACTTCACCCTCAGGATTAAATTATGCACTTTAGTCCTGTGGTATATACACTTTTTTCTCACTTTCTGCCATACAATTTGAATTAATGATGAATTTTTATATTGACTTGACATATAGTAATAGCGAGTTATACATTTAGAAATAAGATCAAAAATATATCATATTAGTGAGAGAACTAGTAGACAGACCATGATCAACTACAGCATATTTTTAACATGTCATTTAATCTGCATCTTATGTTAAAAGTATGCTCTGGTTAGTCGTGGTCTGTCAACTAACTCTCTCACTAGTGCGAGATGTCTCTTTTTTTGTTTTCTTCCGTCTCTCCCTGGCGTGACGTCAATTGTATAACTCTCCATTAACAATTCCTGGGGGTTTATTCTAATAACAAAAAATGTTAGCTTTAAAAAATGTGCAATTATATTTGCGGATTTCGGAAAAAATATTTTTGCATTATCATGGATATATTAAATACACCTGTAAATTCACTGCAATTAATCGGTAGCTCCTTTTTCATCCTCAAACTTTTTCTGCAGTTTAGCTAATCAATGACCTTAAGATATAAGTACTTTCACCACTGGTTAAATACATAAATTGATGGAAATAATTGAAGATTTGTTTGATTCTGAGTGGAAGGAATAAACGAGCTTATATGAAAGGAATATATATTATGAAAACCACCAAGTACAATAAAATCTTAATGTAACCCTTTGTGACATAAACGATACACAACCCTTCAGCATCTAACAACCCCCTACCCCCTGCTTCCTGGGACATGTAATGTCGCCTTTCTCCTCCGCCATCGTCTCTCGATTATAGGCGTGTTTGTATAAGACGCGACCCGGAAGACGAAGCATCATTAAGGGCGGTGGCGACACAGCAGAGGCCGGTCGCCAGCCCCACAGGGCCGGACCAGCCCCGGAAATCCTGGATCCGGTTCTGGAAAACTGTTGTATTGAGTATGCGTTTGAAGTGTCAGATTGTATTTGATAGGTTATGAAGATTGTTTTAGAGGAGATTTCATGGTCCTTGGAACCTGGTTAAGGGTTGTTAGTTTAATGGACGCATATCCTGATTTCATAAAGAGTAACATGTTATCGTTTTACAAATCTCTGAAATTAGGACACTATATTTTGAGGGGAAATAAATATGTATTAATTATTACTCATTATCCCATGCTGCAGTAAAAATAACTAAATAAATATAATCGCACCCCCGTCAGAAAAATTACATTATATTATAAATTTTGAGTTATAAACTCCTAACGCAGAGCTGCTACGGCAGAGTGCCACACCTAGTAATGGGTAAAGGGCGTGATGATATATTTATTTTTTATTTAAAATTAAGTTTCATGAAAATCAAGTATAATGGCTTAAGCGAGGACTTGAGTTTTTGAAGCGTGAGATCAGTAGGATTAAAGTTTGCTTATTAAAAGTGCAAGAATCTAACAATAAAACGCATTAAAACATCTAAAAAATACTATGACTCCCACTGTCTTGGTTTACTAAATATATATTATATTTCCAATCGCGAAAATTATCATACAACATTTTTGGAAGCAGTAGTATTTAATTACTTTTAAATAACTTTTCAAAAATTTTCAATTTTGTCAATCACATAATATCTTGATAACAATTTTACCGAAAAATTTATTTTCTATACCTATGTTAATAATATAGGGTAGGTGGCTCAGTAGTATCGAGTCGGACTGTGGATTTGAGAACCCGAGTTCGATTCCCACAGTTGACAAACAATTTTCACTACATTAAAACTACCCCTGTAACTGCCCCTCCTCTAACATACTTGGAGGTCGTGATTTGATAGCCGGTAACCGCATTTCACGCATAAAATATATCTCTTAAGCTGAATTTATAATTAAGTAATATAAGAGGTAAAGTAAAATAAAGCAAAGTAAAGAGTAACGCAAGCAAATTACTAATTTATATTGAGAAGCAGAATCTAATACTGTTAACCAATTAGAGGTATGTCGCAATTTCTTTCCTTTCTCTTATAATTTTCCAACGACGTTGGACGTATTTAGCTAAAAAATAAATACAAACCAAAATTTATGAATATAATAATATAACCTCAAAAACTTGTCGTTTGTTTTCAGAAGATTTCCTAATTCTTCCTACAATTGCTGTTTTTTTTTTTAATTTAAAATCTTTTGATGAATTTGTCATACAGAATTTTATTGGCCCCCAAAAATTATATTTCTTCTCTGTCCATTTTTGAAAAATTTAGACCAATCAAAATTTTTGACAGTGACAGCTGACGTTTCACGGTCGGTAATAGAGATTACAATGCGAAGTTTAATACGCTGATTTTTGATTGGCCAGCGGTAAGAAATGTTATGTAAAGTAACGTAGAAAGATGAAAGTTGACCATCTCTTGCATTGCTTATTTTACATTACTGATTGCTTTACTTCAATGTAAATGGTTCTACTTAAATCACAAGTTTTAACTTGTTGCCTTACCTATTACTTTTGCGTTGCTTCTTGCGTTACTTCATTATAAATCCAGCTTTACCGAGATCTGCTACGGCAGAGTGCCATATTGTATAGAAGGCGTGTTGATATACATATTTATTTATTTTTTATGTTAATAATAATATTGTTACATACTTTGAGCAGGAATCAGTGCTACCAGCCACTTCTCATGTTGGTCGCTATCAAATCAGCACACTCTGAGTTTCTTTGACGTCCATCCAGTCTATTTCACAGCACTGCTATTAATATATTAACGTCCATTTAGTACGCACAATACCACACGATTTAAGCTAATTTACGCATTATAATATCACAAAATATTCACTTACACACTTATAAAATACCGATCACTACAGCAGCCCGCACTCAACTAACGCGAACAAACAAAAATAATTGGTAAGATATGTCACAACTTGATCAGTAGCATTGAAGATATTTTTATTTAACATTATAATCTGACCAACTAAATATAATGTACAGATTCCACAGTTATCGGATTGTTCCGGATAGTAAACGAATAAACCCGATTTATGATTTTTTTAAATCTTGACAATGCACGGTGCTCGCTAAGGGCGAACATAGAGATTTAACATGGGATATTAGTTTTATGCAAATTTCTACTCTCCTATTAATTTTTCTGCATAAACTGTAGAGTGCAAAGATGTTGAAAATTAAAAGATTCACATATAACTGTTTTTATATTTTTATAACGTGTTTGGTTTAGCCGCAACTTACAAAATAAATTTAAAAATTTCTGTAAAATTGTAGTAATAGCCAAAATTCTAAAATAATAACATTTGTAAATTCTTCATTAAAAACTAAAGCTACAAATCAACAGAAATTTTGAAATTAGCTTTAAAAATAAATATCACAATTTCTATTAATTTATAGCCGTAACCAATATTTTAAAATAATAAGGTTTATAAATAATTAATGAGAAACTAAAGCTATAATTTCCCCGATATTTTGAAATTTATTTTTAAAATTGCAGCTAATCTAGATACATAATAAAAAAATGTAAAATCAGATTTGTACGCATCTTTCAAAATTCAATATTTATTTTTTTCTTTAAACGTGAAAATCATCGTTTGTTTTTGGAGCAAATGACTTAGCTAGTTACTTTTAATAATAGCTAATTTTACTAGCCTCTAAATCTTGCTGCAATTTTGCTTTACATAAATAACTGAAATGCGGAATTCAATTCTCTGTATCAAGGGAGTAGCAAACTTAAAAGCAGCAAAGGGCCAGGAAGTTAAATGTATAAGAGACATACGTCGTAATCAATATGACATTTTCTGAACTAAAATATGTACAAACTAATTAAAATGTAATAAGTAATTTTTTTTTGTAAGCTTTAATATTTTGTTAATAAATAATTTTATATTATATCCTTAAAGTTTAATTTATACTTAGATGTAATGAAATTTTCCAAAATATTAAGTATTTATAAGTTAAAAAAATTATGTTCATTTTGTTGATAACTTTTTTTCTAAATATTGTATTAATGTATTGACTTTGTAGTTTGTACAGCACACAGAATGTAACGGCTACCTAGCGAGATTTGCTACAGTATTGGAGAATTTTTATTAAATTCCGCTGGTATTAACATTAACCAGAACTGACACTTGCCTTCTATTCTTGGTACTGTTGTCATAACCTCTGTAACTGTCAGTATTATTTTCAATAATACATATTATTTTTATCATGCTATATCTCATTTATAAAATTATATTTATGGGATGGCTAGCACAGTGGTATAAAGTCGGCCTGTGGATCCTGAGGTCCCTGGTTCGGTTCCCACAGGCGACAAATTTTCATAATTTGAAAAAGCTATCCCTGTGGCTCCTCCACCACTAACATGTTTGGGGGCCGTGATTTGACGACTGGTAACCGCACTTCACGCGCAAAATATATCACTTACCGAGATCTGCTTTAGCAGAGTGCCACACCCAGTAATGGGTAGAAGGCGTGATGATATATTTATTTATTTATTTATTTATATTTATAAAAATCTGGTAACTATAAGTAAAATTTTTGAATGAAAATTTTTACGACTACGTGTCGAGTAAGGGCCTTTGCGGGCCGGAAATTTGGGACCCCTGCTCTACAGCTATTATTTGAAATTGTTTTGAAACTTTGTGTTTACTGAACGCCGTTCGGAAACTAAGTGATTACCGCACACCGTTCGGTAGAAACTAGGTACCTATGTTAATTTCATGCGTCGAGTATTTGGAGAGTAGAGAGATTTTTAGCAATGTTAAATCAATAAATTCATCGGCGCGAAAAATCTTTTGTATCACGAGTCCAGAAACTGTTTTGTAAGTACTTGGTTTGGTCTGTCAAAAAATGCTCGCACTGGCAAAAATACAGTTTCCAGCCTAGTGATACAAATAATTATTATACGAGGGCGGGGTGAAAAATCCCTGACAAATAAAACAGATGTCGCCACAATCGCAAATCGTGACATTTGTGATGTACCATCTTTAACTAGAACGGATTAAAATTTTCAAACTGATATATCATTCAGTTCTGTTTTGACAACCATCGAAAGCAAGCAACCTTGAAGATTTTTGAAAACATGGAAAAAAGTGAATTTCGCATCTTGATTAAACATTAGTTCTTGCGTGGAAAAAACATTACGCAAACCAAAGCATCGCTTGTTAAACATTATGGGGACTCCTCACCATCGATTGGAACGATTCACAAGTGGTTTACTGATTTTCGTTGTGGCAATATGACCACAAAGGACGCTGAACGTTTTGGTCGTCCAATTGAGGTTACAACGCCAGAAATCGTCGATAAAATCCATGGTATGATATTGGACGATCGGCGAGTTAAAGTGCACGAGCTGGCTGAGGCTATGAGCATCTCAACCGAAGGAGTACGGAACATTTTGCATCAATTTTTGGATATGAGAAAGCTATCTGCCAGATGGGTGCTGCAATTGCTCTCTGTTGACAACAAGCGCGACCGTGTAGCCAGTTCAAAAATTGCATGAATTGCGCTACGAATTGGTTCGTCATCCACCATATTTTCCAGATTTGCTCCCCTGCGATTTTTATCTATTTCCAAACTTGAAGAAATGGCTCGGCGGAAAGAGATTTGGCTCCAACGATGAGGTCATCGCTGAGACAAATGCCTATTTTGAAGGATTGCCAAAATCGTATTATTTGTAAGGGATCGAAAAATTAGAAAAACGTTGGACGAAGTGTATCGAGCTACAAGGAAATTATGTTGAGAAATAAAATATGTTTTGACCAAATAAATAATTTCTTGTTTCATTTTTCAGGGACTTTTCACCCTGCCCTCGTACTATAGTAAATGTAAATATTGGTTAAGTTACTGGATATATTTGTGCTGAAAAGTAACTTTTATTAATTGTGTCTTCTTCCTATTATCATTAGTTATGCTGACCGCTTTGTAATTTGGAAACAGAATGTTTGGAAATGGGTGAAAACGCGAATATCCACAGTAAAATTACATCATTTTAATAATACACGAACTATTAATTAAATTTTGATTACAATATCGTAGTACTAAACAATACATCATGTTAAACTCAAATTAAACTTTCATAACAACGTGATATAAACGTTAAAGGTCAAAAGATCATATTCTCTGTTTATATTACTAGTTTGCAAATATATTTTTACGAGGGCAAAAAGTTCACTATGCTGGAATAAAAGAATAAACCAGACTTGAATGAAGTAAATATCACATTACTTTGGAACTATCAATTTTGCAAATAAGATTTTATTAATGAAGAATAAAAGCCCTCAAGAATAATCCACTTTTCTTGATTCCGTTTATTTCATAAAAAAAAAACAATTTCATTAGTCTATTGAAGAACAATCTCAATCTCACAATCTCGAAAGCTTTTCAATTCAACACTTTTATTCCCTTTAGAGTAGTCTTAATTAATTATTAAAGTAAAAAATAAAGAACCAACCAGTTTATCAAAGAGATGAATTAATAAAAAAGGAATAACACAATCCAAACCAATTACTAGAAGTGGCAGACTAGACTCGTGATGGACAGAATAATAAAATGCAAGTGTCCCATTGCGCGCGGAGAGTTTCCAGTCGCAGTGGCGTCCCAGCGAACAGCGTCCGCCTCGCCTCTGCACAATTGGATTTGATGTTTCGCCGCTGTTGAACGTAATACGTAATTGCTCCCAGCAGCTCTGGGATACTGACACGCAGTACGACACCGTCCCCGGAGAGCTAGAGCACGTATATTAGTTTACACTAGGTCTGTTGCGGATCTGTGACGTGTGATATTGCGGGCGATTTAAATTTGTGGCTGCAATGAATAATATGGTAATTCACTACATACTGGATACTTCCAGCAAAAGTGTTTCACATTATTTATTACACACAGTTGCAACATACTAGATATAATTTGCAGCAACCTAGGAAGAGTTCAAATCTCGCTGACTTTATATTATATGAAAACAAAGTACTGTACTAAGTAGTTAGGATTCAACTTTAAGCTTCTGTAATTGAAATTAAGTTTCGGTTGTGTAGGTAATTTTTTAAAAATATGTATTAAAGAATAAGATGGATTCCATTTTGAAACATTTTATATCTTTGTGAACTACTTATTATTAATTCCTACAGATTGCAAAACAGTACATATCTTTTTGGCATATAACCTCAAATTTCAAGAACTAAATTTTAGTTCTAAAAATAACTTTTATTAGCCATTTTATAAATAATTTGAATTACGTTTGTATTTACTTCAATTTAAACAAGTAATTACAATTGTCCAATTTTATTGAAGTTGTATAAGTTAAATGATTTTTTTCTGAAACCGACAAGAAAGTGCCTACTTACTTGACCAATTTTAGTATGGAAAGTACAGGCTGAACAAAAGGAATTGTTATAGTTGGCAATACAATTCCAGAGATCTTTTTATTCCACAGTTGGCCCAACGTCAGGTAAAGGCGGAAATGCTATTTGACATTTCTAATAAATACAAATAGGTTATGTCAGGAGTCTGACAGCTAATAGAATTTTGACTTTTTAAGTAATAGAAATACTTTAGAAATAAATGTAATAATAAATGTACTCAAATTTAAATTTTAAATGTCACTGTCAACAGCAGGAAATGAATTTATGTATCAGGTTTACCAATTTCAAGTAGTTTTTTTTTATTGCCAACTGCAATTCCTTTTGATCACTCTGTAAGTTTTTACAAAATCATTCAAGTAAAGTACGTATCCAAGGCTAGGTAACATTGTCTTTGTTAAATAAAGTTGTGTTAAAACATAATGATAGTTTAAATCTAATAATCCGCTTAAATACGTTCTTTTTAATTGTAAAAAAGTGTGGTGAATACTCGGCTAATTACCTTTTTAAAAATAAAACCATAGTTTACTTTGTAAATACGTATATTATTTAAAATAAGCGTGTTTAACTTAAACATACGATTCAAGGTTATCCCCTGTCTTAGACAGCTGAGCGCTGAGCCAAGTAATTTAACGTGCGCGCGCTAGTAGTCTTCAACAAAACAGTGTTGCCAAATACATCAAAAAAATTTACTTATAAAAACAATTTATTTACAAAAAGAAATGGCTACTGTTGACCAAATAAAGGAACTTCTAGAACCATTTAACAACAAAATAGATAATTTGCAAAAATCTCTGAACATATTAAATAACGCGGTCCACAATACTAACGAAGAAAATAAAGCAAAATTCGACAAACTAGAAGATCAACTGAAGATAAAAGACAAACAAATTAGCTATTTAGAAAAGAAAGTACGAGAAAAAAACATTATACTTTTCGGTATACAGGAAGAAAAAAATGAAAACCTTGAGCAATTAATTTTAAACTTTTTGAGAGACGATATGAAATTAACAGACACCAATATAACAAACATCGAAGACGCAAGAAGACTAGGAAAATTCGCAAGCAACAAAAATAGACCAATACTTGTCGAGCTTAACTCAAAAAAGTTGAAGATTAATATCTTTAAAAATGCCAAATTACTTATAAACAAGAAAATATATATAGACGAAGATTACACCCAAACTGTTCAACAAGAAAGAAAAATACTGAAACCCCATCTTATTCAAGCAAAGAAGAGCGGGCACAAAGCAGCTTTACATCAAAACATCTTGTACATAAATGGTAATAAATACACGATTCAAGATTTCACTGATGTCGATGAAAGTAATGAGAAAAACAAAAACGAAAATGACGAAACAAAAAATGAACCCAAAAAATTACTTCCAGGGAGAAGACGATCCTTGTCGGTCTCCTCGCCTACAATCCCATACATAAATGACTCAACTCCTATTACTCGCACAAAAGCTGCCGCCCAAGAACAAAAAGCAAATGAAACTCAAAGTGCCCAAGAAAAAAGAAAAAACAAAATTACTCTTTCAAAACCTGGTCCTTCAGATAAATATATTCAGACAAGACTTCAAACACAGTATGCCTCAAAAAACTTAGAAATGTAACTGAAGATTTCAGTTCTTACAGCAATATTTTATTTTGGAATATTCAAGGGTACAAAAATATGTTTAATTTAACGTCTTTAGACGAAAGTCTCTTCTTAAAACATGAAATTATATGCCTGACCGAAACTTGGAACAACTTCGAATTAAAAGAAAATCCTCCTTTCCTAGCGGAATACAAAAGATACGAACAAAAAGCAGTAAAAGAAGCCAGCACTGGAAGAGGAATTGGAGGCATAATGATTTTCTCAAAACTCCCCCCTCAAATTGTCACAGTTATTAATAAAGAACTACACTGGATGTTCTTGAAAATACAAAACAATACACATAGCTTCATTCTCGGTGTAATTTACTTTTCATTCTCTTACGATTATGATATTTTACTAGAACTCTTCTCCGAAACCTTATGTCATCTAACGGAGCAATACGCAAATCATTCTTTTATACTATGCGGCGACTTCAACGCTCGTATCGGTGACATGAACCAATTAGGAAACGAACTTCATATAAATAAAAACTGGACTGCCCACAGAGAAGTACTAGATTTAACTATAAATAAAAAAGGTAGAGATCTTGTAACTGTACTTGAACAAGAAAATTTCTTGGTTCTCAATGGTAGGTCGAGGAATGACATTCCTGCCAAATTTACTTACCTAGGAGTTAGCGGAAAAAGCACAATAGATTTAATATGGGTTGATCCAAGCGCACTTCAGTTAATTAATGATTTCAGGATTATCGAAGATGTTTTTATATCGGACCACTTTATTTGCTCTATTGAGATTTCACAACTATCTAACAATAAGAAAACTTCAAGAAACAAATCTATATTGAACGTAAATAAAACTAGATGGGACACTTCCAAAGTAGAACTATACAAGCAAGAGTTTCAAAAGAAATTAGTGCTCTTTACCAACGAAAGCTCAACACATTTATACGATTCTATAAAAACAGAAATTATTCAAGTCTCTAACAACATTGGTATCACACACACCACTAAAATACACAACAACAAAACTAAGTACGTTAAAAAGAAGCAATGGTACAACGATACCTGTAAGAAACTCAAAATAGCCACTAAAAACTGCTTGAAAGAATGTAAGAAGCACGGATTCCTCCGAGATAAGCTTAACTTATATAAAGAATCAAAGAAGAAATACAAAGCTTGCATCAGTGAAGAAAAGAAGAAGTACAAACTAGAAATCAAGAACAAACTAGAGCAGGTGGCAGACCAGAAGCAGTTCTGGAACACAGTGAACTCTCTACAACAAACAAAGTACGTGGAGAACCCAATCAACATTACCGAATGGACGGACTTCTTTCAAGAATGGTATAGTAACAGGATATACAATGAACAAGCCTTTTACGATGTGTATAATCCATTCCTAGACGGTGATATTTCTTACACAGAACTTAACAATGCACTAAATAAATTCAAGTTAAATAAAAGTCCAGGCTCAGATAGCATAATCTATGAACAGCTTCAGAACCTACCACCTGAATGGAAAATGTACCTTAATAACTTATTAAATAGCTTCCTCGCTGAAGAAGATGTCCCAAGAGAACTTAAAACTGTAAAATTAATATTATTGCATAAGAAAGGAGACCGATTAAATAAAAACAATTACAGAGGAATTGCCTTAATTAATGTGATAACAAAACTCTTCACATATATCATAAACAACAGAATGCAAATTTGGTGTGAAAGCAAAAAAATACTGCCAGAAGCTCAATCGGGTTTCAGAAGGAACAGATCTTGTGCAGACAACATCTTCGTACTGAACTCTATAATTCAATCGTCGTTCTTAACAAACAAACAAGGTATATACGCCATATTCATAGACTTCCGTAAGGCCTTCGACTCTATACCTCACTCCTTACTTTGGAACAAAATTTATAACTTGGGAATAAGTGGTAAGATTACAAGACTTTTAAAGAATATTTATGATGAGGCAGTCCTCAAAATAAGTGTCAACAATCAACTATCTCAAGAAATTCAAATCACCAAAGGAGTGTTACAAGGTGAGTGCACTAGCCCTTTGCTCTTTGCACTGTATATTTCTGACTTAGAGGACCACATTAAACAGGAAAAACTCGATGGCTATTTCATTAATCATAATATGGACATATTATCGTTACAGTACGCAGACGATTTAGTTATTTTTGCACACTCCCCACACGACATACAAAGAAAGCTCAACGCATTAACAGTTTACTGTAACTCGCGCCAACTCACTGTAAATGAAGAGAAAACTAGTATTATTCATTTTCACGTGGGACGGCCACCTAAACGACACATGAAACACATTTGCCAAAACAAAGAAATAAAATTAACGAACAAATATACTTACCTCGGCGTGACTTTCACCTCGTCTGGTACTTTTAATACGAACTCCAAAGAAATACTTAGCAGAGCCAACAGATCAACCGGAGCTATAAAGAACACGATGCTGAGAGCCAAAATGCATTCTTGGGTAACAAACATGAAGTTATACAACACCGTGCTTCTCTCTACACTACTATATGGATCCGAAACATGGGGCCCATCACAACACGAAAGTATAGAAAAAGGTTCTTTGCAATACTTTAAATTTATCTTCGGTTGGCAAAAATCTACTCCGGGATACATAATAAGAAGAGAGACAGGAATAAAAAATACAGAACTAATAATTTTAGGCAGAATACTGAATTTCTGGCTTAAAATTCTCCTAATGCCAGATGAACGATATGTTAAATTATGCTATAATAAACTACTTAACCTAAACGATAAACAGTCAAACATTATTTCACTTAAAAAACATCAGAAACATAACTGGGTCAGAAGCCTTCAGAACACACTTACAAAGGCAAATTTCGCTTGGGTCTGGGAAGAACAAAGTTGTATTATACTAAAAACAGAAAAAGACAACATTATAAAATCGTATAATGAAATATTATATGAAGAAGACACCAGACGAATAATACAATCCAGTTATAACCCCACTTTCCAAACCTACATAACATCCTATAATTATCTGTCCTTTGACATCCCATTTTACATTCTAAAAACTTATAGCCAACTTAGAACAACAAACAACAAAATATTTTATTACTTCCAAGACGGGTATCGACATAAATTTAACAAAGACGAATACTGTAGCATCTGTAATTTGCAAGAAGAAGACAGCTTAGAACACTTCCTCTTTAGATGTCCCATATTTGATCCAATCCGTTCCAAATACCTAAGATGTCAATACGTACGTTCACTGCCAGATTACGTCATCTCAGACCTATTAGCCGCCCCAACCATGGAGAAGATGCGAGATATCGTCAACTACATTAAAATTGCCTCAAAACTTAGAGCTTTTGTATTAAATGTATAACCCTAATTTTAAATTAATATCTATGTAATTATTATTATGAAATTGTTACCTACCTATTTGTATGGAGATTTTTCTCTTAGAACAAATTAAAGTATTATTATTATTATAAAAAAGTACGTATCCAAGGCTACAACAATAACAGTCGGGTAAAGTACAAAACAGTCTGGTAAATACTTTACCTGAGTGTTATTTTTATTGTAGCTTTGGATACGTAGTCTGCTGTCAGTACAAGTCATATCAAAAATTTAAATATTTTGAATTATTTATGATTAAATATTGAAAGTGTTTTTATTTCACTCAGCGGATTAAAATAATCGGTCTGCGGCCTCGTATTTCTAACAACCGTTTTGTTAAGTAAAATATCACTTTCCTGACTTATTATGTAATATACTACTATTTCAAATTTAGGCGGTTAGATGTCGCGTCCTACGTGTGAACGGTAAAAATCCGCATATGTTTAATATGTCCCACGATTTCTTACTTACCCGCCGTTGTTAACCGCAAATGAGGTAAACAAAACAATCTGTAAATTACGTATTATCACAGATCACAATATACTACTATAGATAAGAAACTGCCATGTGACACACTGGGACTGTATTTTACGCCATCTGAGTAGTGGAAGTCTAACTAAAGTCATGTATACAGGCGACCCGGTATGCGTATTTAGACAGCTTGTCATTTTTATTATTATTTTACATTTATTTGAACTACATAAAATCAAAACTCATAAACAGAATATAAACATTTATTAAAATATCCTCGTGTATACAATTTATTTATAATTTGAACTGTTTTCATCGCATTTTTATCCAATCCTTGTGAACTTGAAAATATATTATGACTTCCTTGTCTAAATATTATTTATTATATGATCACTTACTTACCAGTTGCAGTACAGTTTTTTATACAACAATTGACATTAGTTGAAGACATTATTTAAATGTAATTATTTCACAAATAAAAATTTATTGGATATTTGACAAATTAAAAAATTTAAAATACATACAAATGACAACTACAGGAACAATCTAGTAACCAATGATTGTCGATATTAGGCGTATTCCATTTGCAATTTGGATCAGATCTAACTTACATTTACTGAACCACATCACTTATTTATTTCGCCGGATTAATTCGCTGACTTTATTTCCAGTACTAAAATTACTGATCCTAACTTACTTTGAAGTAATTCATCCCGATAAGTGCTTCAGTTTGCTTAATTCAGTTGGTTTAGTAAAGTTGTCAAATTGATCTGAACTGATTTAAGTGAACAAGTGGCAAATGGAATATAGCTACTGTAGTTACCTAAAATGTATGTCTTCGTATAAAGACTATTCGCCATTTCTTAGGTGGAAGTCTAACTATAAACATACGAGTAATTCCATGGTTACCTATATAACTTTCTGCTGCCTGCGTATCATGGATACGAAAACATATTTATTGCACTAAAAATGATAGTTACCATGGTTTTAATTTTGTTTTAATTTTAATTTATTTGTGATCGTAGATTAAATCTTGTACGATATACGTGTGATAATGCATCATTAAGATAAAGCCGTTGGTTCGTTGTGCAAATTTCACACGCGTATCTTAATGATGGCCTTGTTTCACTTATATCGTAAATAATTATTATGCTATTCATTATAATAAAGATTCATATAAATAATAATGAAAAATATTTAATAGGATATAGTTTCACTCTCTCTCACGTTTCTCAGAGCATTTGCTCGGAGAGCCTGTTTCGTCCGCTCGAAAAAAGAGCACGCATCATAGTGCTGCCATACGTCATATAGGAACGTACGAGTAACTATGCATTTTCGGACTTTCAACCAGTAATTATTTAAAAACTAAACACAAGAAGTGCTTCAAACCGCGTTTACTTTATTCATTAAATTCATCTCAACCCAATCCTAAAACATTTTAAGAATCTTCCGTTTACTTTATAAATTATCACGGTTTATTCATTCATAAATTCCTCCATGTTAAAAACGCTATCTTTGACCGACCGTAACTCAAAAGTAAACTCAAGATCGTTCTTAAATTAATATCTACGTTTTTACAAAAGTGTAGAACAATCTAACTAATATCTTCCTCGGTAGAAATATCTTAAAAGGCTAAAAAATAAGCTAATGATATATATACAGGGTGAAATACGTAAAACGGACCATAGAAATTTCACATGACCTCGCAAAATTATTTTAGAGAACAGTGCTTACAAGAGATTAAAATTCTGCATCTAAGCCAATCAACAGATTTTATTTTACTCATTTAATAACTAAGATTATTTTTTGACGTTTCTCAAAACCAATAAAATGAGGCATTGTATGTCACGTGTCTGCGTCTTAACCAATCCTGTCATTATTATACTGAGAATAAAGCTGTTGTGATTATTCCCGGAAATAATCTCTGTAGCTTTTGTTTTTGTTGACAAATGATATGTAGTTGTCAAATAATTATTTAAAATTGTCTATGCGTCAAGT
This sequence comes from Pterostichus madidus, assembly GCA_911728475.2. Lineage (NCBI taxonomy): Eukaryota > Metazoa > Arthropoda > Insecta > Coleoptera > Carabidae > Pterostichus > Pterostichus madidus. Next base: position 21,387,132 of record OU452307.1, read on the forward strand.
AAAATGTGTGAAAAAAATCGATTTATTTTCAGTTCAGATACAGAAATACACCAAAAAACTTTGGAAATAACTTCCAAGAATACATTAATAAGTAATCAATCGATACTGATCCAGTTCAAAATCTTCTACAGGCAGATTTATAAAACGGATTAGCGCTAACACCTTTTTTAATATTATCTATAACTCTATTTCAAATTAAAACAGATTAAAGAAATTAACTAAATTTGCTGCTAATTAAACTCTCTTTTTAACTCAAGTTAAAGTAAACTTATTTCGTACAATGAAAAGAGAGTTAAAAACGAAATAAAAAATGGCGCTAATCTGCGTTTGAATCTGCCTGTTAAGTTGAATGAATCGACCTCAACAGCTAAGGCAAAAGTAATCTAATTAAATATAATTCGAGAGTTCAATAAATTAGAAACTAATTCTCCAGTATCTTTCTCAAACTTGTTGCCATTTGGCAATAACCACTCAAGCCTTACGGGCTTTCGTGATTATTGCCTGACAGCAAGTTTTCGAAAGATCTGTCAAATTATTTTCAATTTATTCTCACTCTCTTGTTATATTATTAATGAAAATTAAGTTTAAAATTTACAAAATACAACCAATTGATACACTTTATCTTAAAAAGGACAAAAGTACTACCAACTGTTAATTTAAGAAAACAAGAAAAGATTAAGTTAAATGTTCCCCTGCCCCTCTGACGACGACTATGTTACAATGATTAAATATATCGACAGCTACGGAAAAGTCTACGATAAAATATTCATTATCGCTTAAAATACATCAAATATAGTTGCTACTTCTGTAAAATGTTTTGGTTCCTAAATTTTGCTGATAGTGTCATCGTCTCCAGTAAAATTTGTGTAAATAGCTTAGTTAATTAAAGAAACGTGTGATTAGATGTGCCTAGTGTTAGTACGCGATAATTTCTTGTCAAAAACATAGCAGCGAAAAAAGACAGAGTTGCGAAGAAGAAAAGACTTCATGCAGCTGTAAATTGATTGAAAACGTTGAAGTGATGATTGATGATCTTATAATTTTTTCCTTATCCTCGCACGTTTTTGTTTCTAGACCAGTAGTGCACGTCGATATTTACCAGCTAATCGATTAAAAAATAACTAATTTTCCTTTTGCTTTAAAGAAAAAAATTCTTATTTTACAAGAATAAATTCAAAAGTAGAAAAGTTTGAAAACTCATTAGCTATAATCATATTTACGTAAAGAGAATATTCTAATAACCATATCGAATATATTACTCAATTGTATAATTTATGATTTTTATATAAACTAGGCAACGTAATTAATGGTAAAATTTTAACAACACATTTAACTATCATGCAAAATCAGTAATGATAATCATAAACTTACGAGGGCAGAGTGAAAAGTCTCTGAAAAATGAAACAAGAAATGATTTATTTGGTCAAAACATATTTTATTTCTCAACATAATCTCCTTGTAGCTCGATACACTTCGTCCAACGTTTTTATAATTTTTCGATCCCTTCCAAATAATACGATTTTGGAAATCCTTGAAAATAGGCGTTTGTCTCAGCGAAGACCTCATCGTTGGAGCCAAATCTCTTTCCGCCGAGCCATTTCTTGAAGTTTGGAAATAGATAAAAATCGCAGGGGGGCAAATCTGGAGAAAAAAGTCCTTCTTATTGCGCTTGAACATCGTCAAACACTCCTTTGAACTTGTCACATGGTCGCGCTTGTCAACAGAGAGCAAATGCGGCACCCATCTGGCAGATAGCTTTCTCATATGAAAAAATTTATGCAAAATGTTCCGTATCCGTTCGGTTGAGATGCTCATAGGCTCAGCCTTCTCGTGCACTTTAACTCGCCAATCGTTCAATATCATACCATGGATTTTATCGACGATTTCTGGCGTTGTAACCTCTATTGGACGGCCAGAATGTTTGGCGTCCTTTGTGGTCATACTGCCACAACGAAAATCAGTAAACCACTTGTGAATCGTTCCAATCGATGGTGAGGAGTCCTCATAATGTTTAACAAGCGATGCTTTGGTTTGCGTAATGTTTTTTCCACGCAAGAAATAATGTTTAATCAAGACGCGAAATTGACTTTTTTCAGATGAAAATCTTCAAGGTTGTTTGCTTTCGATGGGTGTCAAAACAGAACTGAATGACATATCAGTCTGAAAATTTTAATGCGTTCTAGTTAAAGATGGTACATCACAAATGTTACATGATATTTGCGATTGTGGCGCCATCTGTTTTATTTTTCAGGGTCTTTTCACCCTGCTCTCGTACTTGATCAACGTGCTTTCGTCTATTACCATATGTAAATAAACGTAACATGAATAAATCGAAATTTAATTTTGGTTTGGAATGTATGAAATACCAAGTTTAGGAAAATTTGTCTAATTAAAATATGAGCAGGGACATTAGAGAAAGAGACCTGTAATTTCAGTTAACAAAATTCAACAGAAACACAAATAAACCTAATTATACACAAGATTGTTGCTCTTAGCAAACATAAACACAACCGTCGAAATGTCTATTCAGCCATGTTTATTTACGCCAATTGTTTCATGAATTCCGTTGCCTAGCAACTTGTCTCTTTGTCAAAATACCTTCCTGTCGTAAATGTTTCGTGTGTTGGCCGCTAGGGACCTCGCCTCTGCTTAAAACTTGTTGAGCCCATCAGATTTGCAACTCCGAACATGGAGTGTACTCTAACGTACCTACGCGGACTCATTAAAAGTGCGGATGGCGGTGAATTCACTGGAGTTGGCCATATTTGGGTTTAGTTGTGCTTTTGAAACGAGGATTAATAATTTAATAGGTAATGGAAATATAATCTACAAATATTTTAAAAACAGGTTTGAGTAAATAAAATACAAACTGATTTTGAAGTTAATTATTTATGATTAGTGTTTTCATCACAGGTTTCTGTTTTGTAATCAATTTGATATGATTAATTAACTTTGCTGCATGCAATATGTTCATTTCATTTGCCGACTGTTATTGAAATTATTGCAAATGATACATGAGTAATTATCAAACAACCTGGAGTTATTTAACTTTGTTACATAATTAGAACTAGATGCTAACTTTCGGTTTTCAAGCACAAATTGTTCCAGTAATATCACCGATACCACATTAATTTTTTTTATGATTCAAGATATACGTCGCTGAATTTCTTCTTTGTCTTTTGTAAATAATGTAGTAGAATGTCGTACAGTACTTTGCCGTCAAATAACGCCTAATCATGTTAAGGTATCATGCTCTGCTCACTGATTCTCTTCGACGATTTGAGACGCAGGCGACTTGATTTGCAACACGGCAAACAGCTCCAGGCCCAGACAAATAGACAGAGTCAGAGAGAGGATGTCATCAGTGAGAAAGAGAGGCATTAAAGCTGTAGTTTGTTTGTTACGTGCTGTTTTGGAACACAGACAAATGTACTAATATCTGGTAATTTGGGAAGGATATTTTCGTGAAATGATGACGTTAGTAGACGTTGCTTGACGTGGCTCAGACATGGAATTCCTCGTCGCCAGACAGGAGATGAAGATCTGGAGATGCACAATGTTCTGTTGGACGATAATTATGTGGTGAAAATTAGTTACATCTGGAAGTTTAAGACTTTATTTCTGTGTTTTAGGTTGGGTAGGATATATTCTCGAAAAGTATTGTACTGTAAAGTTTGATTTACCTAACAATCAGCAATATTACATATATTATTTATATAGATGTTAGTACAGCCTAGCTATAATATTTTTTCTCAAACAATATCATTATATTTTTACATTTTGGATAAGAAACAGTTCTGCGAATACTAACAAATCATAAAATATAAATAATCAAATCAGAATCTCCGCAGATATTAGTGAATGGTTACTTTAATTAAATGATTAACTTAATTTAATGAAGTCGGCCTGTGGATCCTGAGAACCCTGGTTCGAATTCCACAGGCGACAAACAATTTTCATAATTTCAAAAACTATCCCTGTGGCTCCTCCACCACTAACATCTTTGGGGGCGGTGATTTGGCGACTGGTAACCGCACTTCACGCGCATAATATATCACTTACCGAGATCTGCTTCGGTAGAGTGCCACACCCAGTAATGGGTAGAAGGCGTGATGATATATATATATATATATATATATATATATATTTAAAACATTACTGTTTTTTTAAATGACTAAATAAATAATTAGATAAAGAGAATTAATTATTCTACCTCTTTTATTTGTAACATTTTTTTTTCAAAAATAATTTATAAACGTTTAACAGCTGAAATATAAAGTTAGTCAACTGCTATTAGTCGCCCTTCATCAATTATTCATACTCAATGGAGCGTGCAGTTCATATGTATGAAATATTCCAGAAATTATATGATTAAAATTAATCATATCACTACTATACATGTTATTTATATTTCATTTTTATATTTATTTTGTTTGGAAAATAGGTATTTATGCAACTATACATATGAGCGCATCGGGCATGTATCGCGCTAACTGTCAAGGTGCATACATCAGTCGTGCACGCTGATCCATAGCTCCCAGCTTACATCCTACATTTATAGAGCGCGGAACAATCTGGCTGGCCAGAGAGAAGGATAGAATAGCTGCGTTATTTGTGATTATTTTAAGAATTTCAAACGAACTCTATGTTATTTATCGCTCAGAATCTTTCCCAAATATAAATATATTCCCACTTATTCAATACATAAATAACAAATTTAACATTTTCAATTCCCTTTCCAACAACTTTTTCCGAGAGATTATTTTCTGCATTAAATAAAATTAAATAATTTATTGTACATTTCTATTGTAAAAGAATGATTAAAATACCTATAATCAAAACCAGACTTTTATAAATTTATTATAGCTTTGTTCGAGCAAGTAACCAGAAATTAGTTTGATCTACTTTTTATCTCCAAATGTTTCTGCTTATAATTTGTCCAATTAGTTTGTGATTGTGCTACTTGAACAGTAGCGTAATCATTTGAATCCATATTCGTATTAGGCATCTGAATATTTATTTATTTGCTACTCTCATTGCAGTTTATTAACTAAACTAACTGTCTAAAAACATTAATAAAGTGGAAGGTGACTCATATGCTTACAAATACATTGCAATATATTTACAAGAGCACTAAAACATTGTGTTTACAAATATATACGTGCTACTAATTTTTAAAAAGCTCCAGTGAACAACAAATTTCAATATTACATAAAACACTAATGCGCGTTTCACTGACTGACAATTCTTAAAAAGGACACGGATTATTCTGATAGTTTGAAACCAGTTCCTAACTAATTTTGAACATGCTTGAACAACTGACTATTTATTAATGTCACGATTTTTGTCACGCTAAAATAACTGCGCATGCTTCTGATAGTTTGTGATAGTTTTGGATTAATGCTCAAATGATGATTCCCTATTAATCCCCATAAAAATCCTGCACACTCAACTCGAAAACTCACCACACGCCATATCATCGGGAATTTTTTATTTTTTTAAAATTATATTAATTTTTTTTTTACTTTATAAAATGTCTGATCGGTTATCGAATTGACGAATATTCGTTGAGAAAGTAATCGATTAAGGAACTTGAAAATTTTAATCGATTATTGCAATTCTTCTTACGGAAATCTAGCTATGTATGTAAGTTCGTAGTACTGTAATAGGAATTAAGTTTCTGCTGAACAGAATAGCAAAATAAGTAAATACATAAAATAAATGATGGAATTCAAATGCGTAACGAACATCTTGTACCACAAATAAATACAATGTAGCAATCATCGTGGTACAAACCAGCAGTGTCAAACTTCATCGCAACGATCCAACGATCGCCTGGCTTGTTTCGCGGCGGCTTTAAAAAAAGCGCACTCTCTTCTCGTTATTTCAGCGGCGAATCTTCGCTTTTGTTCCTAGTCGTTAAGCCCGCGAGTGTAAAAAGCTGCCAAAGTAAATTCTGTGCGAGAGCTGTGATACCGCTCCGGGGATGCTCCGAGCCAGTCCCAGTCCCAGTGTTCCAGGGCAACTCCAGGCAACTCCGGCAAAGGAGAAGAGGGATGAGGACTGTGTCACGTCTGACGGGATTGTGATTTGATACTTGTGCGAGGTGATTATTAGGCAGGGGGGATATTGGTTATGTGGTTGATATTTTTATTTCGTTTGTCACATAAATATGACAGGGTATTTTCCATGATTACAAAGAGTAATATTAAAATACGTTTTACAATAATTACAACACGAAATAGAAAATTTCACAAAAAAATTACATAAACAGAAAAATGCGTTTCAGTGCGAAGATCATTTTTGCTGCAGATTTCAATCAATTTTTTAAATAGTCTATTTAGCGTATTTTTTCAAATTGAACTTAGGATCTATAAACATATGCTTTAAACCAGTGGCGTACCTAGAACTTTTGCCGCCCAGGGCGGTCTCCAATTTTCCGCCCTTTCTAAGTCAATCAAATGGTGGTTTTTATAAATTAAAAAATAAATATAAAATAAATGTATCATCACGACTTTTACTCATTACTAGGTGTGGCATTCTGCCGTAGCAGATCTCGGAAAGCGATATATTTATGTGCGTGAAATGCGGTTACCAGGCGTCAAATCACGGCCTCTAAAGATGTTACTGGTAATTTGAATTTGATGAAAATTGTTTATCGGCTGTGGGAATTGAACCGGGGTCCTCAGGATCCACAGGCCAACTCGAAACCACAGAGCCATTACCCCATTAAATTAATAAACATAAATAAATAATTGTAATTGAGACAAACTATAGGTGCGGAACTTTTTTACCATTGGATGGCATATTTAAATTAGGCACAAAGGAATTTTTAAGATAATATTTTCAACCCTACATTGACTTGACGATGAAAAAAAGTATTCGAAATCATATAGTAATTCATAATTCGTAGAAATCGAATAGTAAACTTATGAAGTGAACAATATAAAAAATGCCGCCATAAAATATGTGCCACCCGGTGCGGACCACACCCACCGCCCTTAGGTACGCCACTGCTTTAAACCAACTATGCCATGTTATTCAAATCTGATATGTCAATTTTTTTTTCTCTATTTTTGTTTGTATCACACGTAACTCATGAAAGAGTTTTAGGATCGTGGATACATTTTTGAAGTTACCAATCATCAAATGATGGTTTCGAAAGATTTTAGTGGAGGAAAAATTTTAATATTTGTTCTATTCCACCGTGTATCCCATATAAATGTTAACATATAAAATCAGTTTTTTTAGTAAATAAAAATTGTCCTACACAAAATTATGAGAACAAATTTTATATCACAATAGTACCAATATCTCTACATATCATTTAATGTATATTAGACAATGTTGATAGCGCAATTTAATGAAATTAATAAAAATAATTACTAATTTTTTACCTACTTTTTTATTGCTACTGATGTAAAGTTCTTATAATTTATTTTAAATATTTTATTCTGTCACTGTTATCAAGAATATTTTAATTTATCTAATAGTTTCTGGCGATGGAAACCCTTCGGCATTCATTCCTGCGATATTTGTCTTGTACTGCGGCCCAGAATACATCCTAATAACATTTACGCGGTCCACGATATTTAAAATATTATAGTAAATATATGATAGCTCAGTGACAGCTTCATAAAAAGTGTGAATAAAAAGTAATGTTTTTTCTTTTATAATGGCAACTTCGTAAGCTTGCAAAAATATAAAAATTAAATAGAAAGAACAGAATAAATGATTTTGTGACAGGGAATCTTGACTTGTAGAAATTGTTGATGAATATTTAATGTTCATTGAAAGTCAGAAAATGGGAACAAGTGGAAATAAATTTACATGTTGACGTTACGTTATTGGTTTATATTTCGACCACTGATTAGGGCCATCTTCAGCTACACAAGCAATAAAAATACAAATCAATATTTAAAGATAACTATAAGGTAATGTATAAAAAGTATTCACAATAATAATTACACCTTACATCAGTGTGATGGTGAGTGATATGTAAATGGCGATGAGGGGTGACTGAGCGAGTAACACTAATGGCGGCAGTGCCGGTTTTACAAATTTGGAGGCCTAAGGCGGAAGGAAATTAGAGGCCAGTGGCGAGGGGTGGGGGGGGGGGGTTATATGCCATATAAAGGTATCCAGAAGAAAAAAAATTCTACATATAAGTAAATATAATGTATATTTATATTTTAAAATTAAAAAAAAATTGCATTGACACAGGATTAAAAAAATAATTATTATTCAGTCATTACCTAAATGAAGCTAAAATCACAGTCTCATACTATAATAACATAAAATTAAAAATTATAAAATGCGAAATTTACATTAATACAATTACTTTTTTCTTGATTTTTCTTCAGCGAATTTTGAAATTATATCATTACAATCACTGGATTTCAAAATCTCTGCCTCTATATTTAATATAGCTAGTGATTGCAATCGCTCTTGGGACATGCACGAGCGTAGATATTTTTTTACTTTTTTTAAGCATGAAAAAGATGCATTAATATATTTGTAGAAGAGTCATTATATTTGGAAATGCTGCTTGTAATCTATTTTTAATAATCAATATATATTTTTCTTGAACGTCGCTGGTACTGAAGGATTGTGTGGAGTAGCGTGCCACAACGCGACTATACAGTGCTGCCACAGGTACTTAGGTATGATATATACCTAAAATACAACAATTCGTTGCGGAAAACAATATTTATAAAATTAAATTTTTATTTTGCATAGTAATTACTGTTTATATATATATATATATATATATATATATATATATATATATATATATATATATATATATATATATATATATATATATATATATATATATATATATATATATATATTCAAATTTTGTATAAGGTCGAATTTTTATGAGGCCGGTAAAAATTAGAGGCCTGAGGCGGTCGCCTCACCCGCCTTATGGCAAAACCGGCCCTGAATGGCGGTGTACATAAGAGTTGAGCAGCACAGAAAGTGAAAAATAAATGAACTAACTTAGCCTAGTAGCGCTTCTTCTCATCAGATTTTATTGTGAATACTTTTTATACATTGCCTTATAGTTATCTTTAAATATTGATTTGTATTTTTATTCCTTGTGTAGCTGAAGATGGCCCTAATCAGTGGTCGAAATATAAACCAATAACGTAACGTCAACATGTAAATTTATTTCCACATCCGCCTCAATTCCACTTGTTTCCATTTTCTGACTTTCAATGAACATTAAATATTCATCAAGAATAAATGATTTTAATCATAAAACTAATATACGCAGTAATAAAGAAAATAAGGGTTGTTATTAATTTATATATCGGTAAGAGATACTGATTGAGTTAAATAATAGAGGGAGAGAGAAGTGAAAATCAGTTAAGGACAGTGGAAATAAATTCTGCTTCTTATTTCTACGATCGAATGTGTTAAATAATAAATATTTTTTATTTTATTTTGACTATAAAAATATTGCAGGACCGAAAGTCGTGACAAATGCGTCAAACAAAAGTAATAGTTAGAGAGCTAGGGTGCAAAATGATGTCTCATTTATTCCAGTGACAGAAATGGATTTTTTAATAGATTATGTCATGATAAACATGAAAAAAAGAAAATTATATTTGGGAACGGGTGGCCACTATAGATGGCGTCGATGTGAATGCGCCGATTTTGAGGGTGGTTGTTGATCCCTGCACCAGTCCACTTTCAGAGCTTCTGTCATCAATGAGCAACCTATAATTTTTTTGTCATGTTTTCGTCGTGACAAATAGTAATATGTCACAAGACACCATAAAAATTGCTTACTGTGACCGGTTTTGTCGCGCATGCGTCACCGGCCAAAACCTCTGTCTACCATTTTTATTACTTAATTATACTAAAGTCTATAACTTAAACTGAAAATTAGCGTGTAAAAAATATGTCAACAACTATCCTTAAAATCGGCACATTTACATCGTCGCCATCTATAGTTGCCACCCGTTCCCAATTCTAATTTTCTTTTTTTCATGTTTATCATGAAATAATCTATTAAAAAATAAATTTCTTTCACTGGAATAAATGAGCCATCATTTTGCACCCTAGCTCTCTAACTATAATGGAGACCTAAATTTACTACTGTTTTTATTTGTAGTATATTACTATCTGTCAACGGAAAATGTACAATGCGAAATGAATTGGCGTTAAACACGATATGATATCTTTGCTAGCGTGAGAGTTGTACCCGTCTAACTAATTTCTATCCAGTCAAAATATCTTCCAAGAACTACTCATAATTAAGCTTCACTAAACACACTTCATCACGACTTGATTTTCACGTTATTTAATCCACCACTCTCATCAAAACAAATCTTCCACAAGAAAATATTGCAGCATCAGAGAATATCATTATAACTTTCCGTAATCTAATCCCGGTGCAACATGGCTGCGTTCAGGACTGCCAACCTGAGACCCCGGGAACTTTCCAGCAAGAAATAACACACTAGCGCCACGTACGGCGCGCAGTTAATTAAAAACGTAGATGCAATAAGTCTTGCTGTACAAAAACGCCATCTCTACGGGTGTCCGCTTACAATTGCATGGGGATAAGGGTTGGGGAAATAGTATATAGTGTGTTGGTAGCAATGTCTGGTGTTGTCTACAAGGCTATCTCATCCGGGAGAGGTGAAAAGGCTGTAAAACAAACGATTCGTCGCCTGGAATAAAATGAAAGGGGTGCTAAAGTACGATAGCTGTTTGTCGATGATCAATAGAAACATGCAAGTTAGATAAGATACTACTATAGTTTGTCTAAACTTAATTGATCCTAAAATGATAAAGACCAAGGATCTTGCGACCTACGTCCATTGCGTTAGGATAGAGCTTTAATGGCTGTTCTCACAATTACCGTTTAATTTCTCGGTTTAACTAAGCTGAGTTTAAGCTAAACTATGGTTTAAATTTTTAGTGGTTTGCACGGGTTATATCTAACTGTGGCTTATACAAGCCTTAAATTTTATGACAATATGTTTTAGGAGTATTATACCTTCTATGAATTTAGGATTTTTTGTATTTTGCCCTAACATTCTAGTAACTTTTGGTACTTTAAAATTACACATTTTTGTTTACAATTTGACAGTTCATACACAACAAGTGAGCAGTTATGTTTTTAAATTAATCATCGTTGTTTTGGTTGTATTTCGGTGTATATAATAAATATTATATTATAAAACACACTATTAATATTTTTTTAGGATAGCTGAAAAAATATGTATACAGCTTGTCCATCCAAAACCCGAACATAGGCTTATAAAATGTGATATCAGTTTTGTTGCGCATTGCTTCCCAATGAATTTTATAGGAAAATACTTTAAATCAATGTTGTAGACAATAAAAGTACGAATTTTCTGATATAAAATACATTTCATTTATGTATTTCATCACAGCGCAAAAGTTAATTAAATATTTGTAATAGGCAAATGCAGCTAAGCGTTACACCACCTAGCGGTAATTTTTAGAACTAATGTATCCACGATACATTTTGAATCGTATTATGTATTAGATACAGATAATTTCAAATATTTTCGGTGTCTTGATAAAATATATAATGTAGAACGATTATTACTGCGTACCAGGATGTAAAAAAACATCCAGATGTATCCTTTCAAAGAAAGAAATACAAAAAAGCAAAATTTGAGACAAAATTTAAGGTTGCCGAATTAATAGATAAACATGCAGTATGGATTATACGATTAAAAATAAGGAAAAAAAGTTCACCCGCGTACGGTAGTATGTTCCCTACATTTCACAAATAAATATTACATTATTATTTCAAGTTTTTAAGTAGTAAAAGAATGCTATTTCAGGAATGTTTATGTTACCAGGGATACGTCTTAGGACAAAAAATAATATTTTTACTTCAATTGTCATTGTGATAAATAATAATAATAATAATCGTTATAAGTTCATACGAAAACTGGTATTTTTAGTCTACGCATAATAATGTCAAAATAGAGAAATGTCACAATACAAATACAATAGAAGAGGCAGAAACAGTAGATACTATAATAATTTTTTTAAATAATCAACCGAAAACGTTTGGAAACTCTGATGTACAAGTAAATATTTAATAAATACAGAAAGAGCACTTAACCATCTTAGGCTTAGACAATTTTGATATACTAATTTTTATTCTAAATTCTAGAGATTTAATATATAGTGACAGTCATATAAATAAATTAAATATAAAAGAGAAAGTTATTTTGTGTTTTATAATATTAAAGTGCCATTTAAGTTTTGTAGTTTTAAAACGTCAAAAATCCTGGATACAGTAGTTCGCGATGTGTTCCAGATGGCGCAGCGATCTTAATTTTATTTGCCTATATTCGTAAAAATATAGGCTTCCATGAAAAAATTAAAACAATTATCTACTGTCAAAAATATTGACGTACATTTAATACAAATATTGGGATAATTTTTTGTAACTTTCAGCGCTGTAGGTCCATTTTATTATTTCCAGATTTTTTTCATGTGAGAAATCGTTCATATTTTAGGTGTTTTTCCTTGTTTGTCTGTGATTCAATATAACGTCAATATTTTCATATTAGACAGTTGTTTTATTTTTTCATGGACGTCTATAGTTTTCGAATAATATAAATATTTAATTAATTTTTGCGCTCTGATAAAATTCACAATTAAAATGTGTTTTAGATAAAAAAAATCCGTAATTTTATTCTCTACAACTTTTATTTTTCTGTAAAATTAATTGGGAAGCAATGCGCATCAAAAAACTGATATCACATGATAAAAGCCTATGTTCGGGTTTTGGATGTTAATAAACTACATACATTGCCTCTCTTAAAACGAAATCGTTTAAAAAAAATTTCATCATCGAAGCAATAAAATTAATTATTTCTTTCATATATTTTTCTTATATGAATATTTTCTATAGCTCTTATGTCTTCTATAGCATTGTCCATATCGTCAATATAAAAAATGTCATTCATTTTCAAAGTAATTTAAAAGAAAAACACATTCACATATTTTCTTTCAAGTATGTACCCGGCAACTGTCATATAATTGTACTGTTAAGCCGAAGATGCAGTAGGGTATAAGTTAAACTACAGACGGACTGTTCTAAACCAAACTTCAGTAACTGTGCAAACCGCTTAAAATTTAAACCTTGGTTTAAATGTTAAACGGTAGTGGTGCAAATGGCCATTAGTTGCCTTTCTCATTACGTACATGAAAAATAAAATCATAACATAGTGCGTAGAAACCGGTGCATCAAACATTTTACAAGCAATAAATAATTTTTTTACTAATTCCACTATACGAGGGCAGAGTGAAAAGTCTCTGAAAAATAAAACAGATGGCGCCACAATCGCAAATATCATGTGATATTTGTGATGTACCATCTTTAACTAGAACGCATTAAAATTTTCAGACTGATATCTCATTCGGTTCTGTTTTGACACCCATCGAAAGCAAGCAACCTTGAAGATTTTTGAAAACATGGAAAAAAGTGAATTTCGCGTCTTGATTAAACATTATTTCTTGCGTGGAAAAAACATTACGCAAACCAAAGTATCGCTTGTTAAACATTATGGGGACTCCTCGCCATCAATTGAAACGATTCACAAGTGGTTTACTGATTTTCGTTGTGGTAGTATGACCACAAAGGACGCCGAACGTTCTGGTCGTCCAATTGAGGTTACAACGACAGAAATCGTCAATAAAATCCATGGTATGATATTGGACGATCGGCGAGTTAAAGTGCACGAGATTTATGAGGCTATGAGCATCTCAACCGAACGGGTACGGAACATTTTGCATAAATTTTTGAATATGAGAAAGCTATCTGCCAGATGGGTGCCGCATTTGCTCTCTGCACCGGCACATAGGTCTGCAGTCGCAATGGCAAAATGGCATGAATTGCGCTACGAATTAGTTCGTCATCCACCACATTCTCCAGATTTGGCTCTCTTCGATTTTTATCTATTTCCAAACTTGAAGAAATGGCTCGGCGGAAAGAGATTTAGCTCCAACGATGAGGTCATCGCGGAGACAAACGCCTGTTTTGAAGGATTGCCAAAATCGTATTATTTGGAAGGGATCGAAAAATTAGAAAAACGTTGGACGAAGTGTATCGAGCTACTAGAAGATTATGTTGAGAAATAAAATATGTTTTGATAAAAAAAATCATTTCTTGTTTCATTTTTCAGGGACTTTTCACCCTGCCCTCGTAGCTATCAAATTAATTTACAGTATTATTTATATAATATTATGTCTTTTATTAATCTACATTTATTTTACTGCAATGTCTGAAATTTAATTGGTATAATATTCCGCGAAACGTACATCAAGTTAGCATATTGTTCGCTGAATTTGTATTATAGTTATAAAACATCTTGTATTTAAACAATTAAAAAAAAACTACTCTCTAAACGAAATGAGCGAGGCTCTCGCAGTTTCAATCATTACCAACAGCGACAAAAGCAAACTAAAAATGAAAACAAATATTAATTCAGTAAATAATATGCAGTTGTTTTCATACGCAGTCTTTGATCATAAGCGTAATTTTTCTAACAAGCAAAACAGTTGCAATGAAATAAACGTGCATTGTGCAATATTGTTTTGTTTGAGTTGTAGATGTTTGTAAAACAAACGACTGTGTCCGGAGATGACGTCATCGCACTAATGGCATTATTGCTTTCGTGAGCTTCGTTGTACGTTTCTCTGAGGAATGATGGTAAATATTTAAAATCCTGATGCTGATTCTTGTTTTACTAGAAAGCTAATTTTAAATCTGGATGATTCTAAAATCCTAGAAAGAGAACAATTCTCTTGGTAATGTTTTTGTTTTCGTCGTACAATTTATTTTTAATGCAAATAAAGACATTACTGCTAAACACGATCATTTATTCATCTCTATACTAATTAAAAAATTTGGCAATACTATATTTGGAAAAAGGTTCTTGGATTTTAATATTTAATTTTAAAAACCTTCTGTGGTCATCACATTGCTTTCTCGATTTAGATAACCCGGAATAATTTGTAATATTGAAAAAATAATTAACAATCGGTTAATTGTCATGTTTTATAGTTTTACTAGAATTATGTATTATGGGGTGATGGTTCAGTGGTATCAAGTCGGCCTACGGATCCTAAGAACCCTGGTTCGATCCTCACAACCAACAAACATTTTCACCAATTTAAAAATTATCCCTGTGGCTCCTCCACCACTAACTTCTTTGGGGGCCGTGATTTGGCGGCTGATAAGCGCACTTCACGCGCATAAATATATCACGTACCGAGATCTGCCTCGGCAGAATGCCACACTCAGTAATGGATAAAAGGCGTAGTGATATATTTATATTTATTTATTTATGTATTTGAGAGCTTTAATTTGATACTGAACATATATATATATATATATATATATATATATATATATATATATATATATATATATATATATATATATATATAAATAATAGTTCGATCTACGCAAGTTGATTTTTTAAAAAGATATTTATTCGAACACTAGCAACGATGTTGCTTGGTACAAGCTTGATTCTAGACTAACTTACAACTATGTTACATCTTACAAGGCATAAAGCAACTAATCAGCATAATATAATACCTTATGATAAATATTATCCTACTAAGCATTATTATAGGGGAGCTACGGCAAGATAACTCCTCCCTTCTTAAAATTGAGCCCCTTCTGGTAGGCGAATATCTTCGTTTGGGGATGAGACGTTGGTTCTGCGCTGGATCTTCTTCTGTCTGACATATTGGAGTACATAGTAATGCTATTATAAATAAAAGTCCAGCATAAAGTATAATTGTCCAAATACTAGGCCTATGCCGAGTGAGAGATTGATTATTAATTTTTGAACAACACTTCACAATTATTTTCTTTAATGAGGTACACACCACTTAGAACTTTCACTTCTGCACTTTGTGGGTAGTTAAACTGAAATTTTTCTTCTTGGGGAAATGCTGCGAGGTACTGGTTGATTTCTGGAACGATCTCGATGTGGTTTCTTATGATATTCAGCTTTGTGTGCTGACTTTGATTAGAGTTGTCTTCTAGGAGAATTTAGCGTTCGCATACTGGGTTATACTGGGTTTGAAATTTATTGGAACACTGATATGTTGTTCCTTTAGTACAAATGTCGTCTAGAGGTTTATTTTCATTATTTTCAGGTTTTAGCAAGTGTTTTATTTCTAGGATGATTATTACAAATTCTGATTCCAGTTTTATAAGTATTGAATGCGAATAATAAAGTTCAAATCGTTTTTCGAAATTTATTAATAATGATATAAAGTAATTTATTTAAGATTGTGATATTTTACGATTAATTATTATTACTGATTCGTTATCTTGAATATTTTGAATTGTACCATTAAATTTTTATATTATTTTGGGGTTTACACTGTATGCCATATTTAATTAATTTTGTAAATTTTGTTCATTATTCTACATATGTTCCAAAATTGTGTTAAATCTTTTCCATTTTTAAATTACCAGTGATAGATTTAAATATCGTTCCTAGGCCATCGATTAGTCCTCTTTTATTTAAATTAAATTAAATCGAATGTGTTTAAATGTAATTAATTTTGTTATTAATGTTAGATTGGAGAATTTAATTATTTTATTGTAATTTTCTAATTTTTGTTAATCGTTACCTACTTCAACTATTAAAGATTCAGAGTCGTCGGGGGTATTGTTATCGTTAGGATCTATTAATTTTTCGTTAAAGTCGTCTATGTATTTTTGAAAAGCGGTTGTGTCTGTTTTGTTTATGTTAAATTTTTCTCGTGGCAATAATTCTAAGTCCGGTCCAGTATACGCGGATATTGTTACGTCCGTATCTAGAAAAATGTACTGAATCATCATTTTTATATCTCTCCAGTTTTTCTCGTCTTTACCGCATGCAAGTCTGGGAATGCTTAAATTTTTAATATTATTTTTTAAACAAAAGTCTTTTAAGTTTAACAGGGTGTAAAATATATCTTGAAGAGATGGTTTATCGAAGTAGCGGTTTTTTGTTATGAGATAGATGATAAATCTATTTTTATCTTGTAAATAAACTAGGTTGTGTAATTTTGGGTTTTGATTTTTTAAGATTTCGACATTTTTGAATTTATGTTTAAATTTCTGTGCTATTCCTTGGTACATACCGAGATCTTTGCTCACGCAATGTGCTAGGCTATTATTGAGGGGTGCATTGAATAAATCATCGTTAATTTCTACTACATTTGTTTTAGCATTGGTTTTTGTTTGTTTAAAATTTAAATAATTTTGATACTCAAATAAATAATTATCTTCTAATTTAGATGGAGTTAAATTTTGAGGGTCGTGTGGAATTCTGCTAAGTGCGTCAGCGTTTGTATTTAGTTTTCCTTTTTTATAGACAATTTCGTAATTGAATTCTTCTAATTTTAGACGCCATCTTATAAGTTTTTGGCTACATTGTTTTAATGAGTGCAACCATTGCAGGGAACTATGATCAGTTATTATAGTAAATTTTCGTCCGAAAAGATATGGTCTAAAGTATTGCGTTGCCCAGATAATTGCTAATAACTCTTTTTCGATTGTCGAATAGTTTGTCTCAGAGGAGTTCAGTGTCCTGCTAGCGTAAGCAACTGGCTTATCGCTGCCGACAGGGCCTTGTGATAGCACTGCGCCTATGGCTACATTACTTGCATCTGTTGTTAAATTAAAGGGTTTCGAAAAATCAGGGTATTGAAGTAATGGTTCATTTGTTAATAAATTTTTACATAGTTGGAAGCATTGTACGTATTCAGGGTCATTTATGTCGATAGTCGCGTCCTTCTTTAAACACTTTGTCAGTGGTTTCGTAATTTTTGCGAAATTTTGTATAAAACGTCTGTAGTAGCCTAGTAAACCGAGAAATCCTTTGATTTGCTTTGTATTTTTTGGGATAGGGTAGTCCAAAACGGCTTTTATTTTGTCAGGGTTCGGTTTTACGCCTTCTTTAGTTACTACATGTCCTAAATAAGCGACTTCCTTTTTTAGAAACTCAGATTTGTCAATTTGGATTTTGAAATTTGATTTACGGAGTCTATCGAAAACTAATTTTAGATTTTGAATATGTTCTTGTAAACTTGTGCTAAAAATAATAATGTCGTCAAGATAGACTAAACATTTTTCATTGGTTAAGCCTCGAAGGATATTATCCATTACACGTTGGAAGGTCGCTGGGGCATTTTTCAGGCCAAAGGGCATACGCAGAAACTCGTAGTGCCCGTCCTCAGTGTTAAACGCGGTTTTCTGTATATCGTCTTTGTTCATTTCAATCTGGTGAAAACCAGATGCCAAGTCTAATGTCGTGAAATACTGACAACGTCCGAGTTTGTCTAGTAAGTCGGTAATGTTGGGTAGTGGGTACTTATCGTCAATAGTTTTGTCATTGAGTTTGCGATAGTCGATTACAATACGCCATTTACGTTTGCCGGAAGCGTCAAGCTTCTTTTGAACAATCCAAATAGGGGATGACCACGGTGAATATGATGGTTTTATTATATTCTGATCTAGCATTTTTGTAATTTGCGTACGTACTTCCTGTTTATGAATTTCCGGATACCTATATGTTTTTGTATAAATAGGTAGTTCATCTTTCGTTCTAATTTCATGTTTAATTTGATTCGTGAATGTTAATTCATTGTTTTCTAAATAAAAAAGGTCCGAATATTCGTTTAATAATTTAGTTATAGCAAATTTTTCCTCATGATTCATATGATCCGTACGAAATTTTGATATGTCAAGTCTATTTTTCTCTATTTGTAATAAATTTAGGTTAGGGGTAGGACTAGAGTATGATACGTAATTATCGAATAACTCAACGTTTAGTGGTTTTAGTATGTTTAGTGTGATTTTTAGATCTGTAGGGTTCATTACTGTACATAGTGCTTCATGATTTTCAGCCTTCGTGACACATTCTGGAATTTTTAAATTGTTTGTTTTAATTTCTGGAATAACAACATTTCCTGATTTTATGTTTACTTTTACTTTAATAATTTTTTCAGATTGGGGTTCAAGAACTATTTTATTTATGGCAGAAATGTTATTTGAATTTACTTTGTTATTATTTGGTTGAAGATAATGAATTTTAATTTTGGAGTTTGAAGTTATTAATAAATCGTTATTTACGTCAATAATAATTTATAATAATTTTAGGTTATCTATTCCTAACAGTAAGTCAAACTTATCATGGAAATTAAATAAGTGATATTTTAAACAAGAATTGTTAATGTGTTTCATATTAAAAATTTTGGAAGTGGGTATCAGAGTGCTAAATTGTTCTAAAGAAGTGCCATGTGCTGTAGAGATTTGGAATGGGTCTTTAAAGATAGATTTTTTGAAATATTTATTTGCTATATCAGGTTTCACGAATGATTTTGTACTGCCTGTATCTATTAGAACTTTAAGATTATTTTCTGGCAATATTATGTAAGGTAATGCGTTTTGATTATTCGTTAGATTTAGTAATTCTATTGTTGAAATGTTTCCGAGGCGGTTTCGCATAAAAAATCGTCCGGTTCAGTGTTTGTGTCTATGGGGAATTCGATGCCATGTTGAACTTGTTCGTCTGTGTTATCTGTGTGCGTGTCATGTTCGTACTCGATTGTTTCACTGTCTATGTTATATAATTGTTCAGAATTTACATTTTCTTTTGGTCTAAAATTTTGGTAACCGTGAGATGGTCCTGGTCGTGGTTGATGTGTGTTATTTGTGGATATACTCATGGGTGTTGGATTTGGAAATCGTTGACCGAAATTTAGATTTTGTGTCATTTTACTTCTATTAGGTTGAAAGTTTTGATTGAAATTTCTATTGAAAGGTTTATTTACGTGTGGTACGTAATTTGTCTGGTATAATGGTTTAGTCTGGTTAAGTTGTTGTGGTTGATTAAATTTTGGGGTGATTTTCTGTGTATTATATTGTGGTTTGGGATTTTTAGTAGTTGGGATGTCGAACTGAAAATCGTTCGTTAACATGCTTAATGCGGAGTTTAAATCTGCGGGGTTTTTAGCCCTCATAAGTTGTCCTATTGGTTCTCTAAGACCTCGTAATAATATGCGTAACGCATAATTTTGAAAATAGCGCGATAAAAGAGCGGCTTCGTTGGATTCACTAGGATCCGAATGAGTTTTAATATAAGAGATCTGAAGATTTAACAAATGTTGTAACTTGTTATAAAAGTCAAAAGGTGTTTCATTATATGACTGTTTTAATTCAGTCATTTCTATGGCTAGTGTATATGTATCGCGTTTGTCAGCGTACGTATTCGTTAAAGCAGTTTTTAATTCTTTAAAATTTGAAATGGTACAGCTCGCAATATTAACTGCGGCGTCACCTTTTATTTTTGACAATATTGTGGACATTAGATATTCGTTTTGAAAATCTGTTATATCCGTTGTGTTATAGAATTTAGTTACCAATTTCTGACATATTTCAAGAAATCGGGGTAAAAGTTCGCGTTCCCCATGGAAATCGGGAATCATATCGAGATATTCTCGCTTTAATACTGGCCATTTTTATTTGATTAAAATTAAATATTGGATTTTTAATTAATGAATTGGAGACTATTTTGTTAGTCACAATATTTGAAGACAGTTCACTTTCGGAACTGGAGTCAGAATCAGAACTTGAATCAGTATTAATTATTACTTTAGAACCTCTAAAAGACATAAAGTACTTACAGCAGAATCAGCGTCTTCATGTGCGTTGAAGATTTTGACCCGTGCGAAGTTGAGACGTTCCGATGTTCCCTCGGACTGCTCGAGATGCCTTCGAAGTTGACGTGGGTGTCGTGTGTCCGATGTTCTCTCGGCCACAGTAGACGGTGCTGCGATGCTTGATGTGTGTTCGACGACAGGAGTCACTTTTACTTATCACTTGTTGATCGATTTAAATTCGTAATTTGCCTCAAATCGTTCAAAACGAACCAGTACTACTTATCGATAGTGCTGTATGGCAAATCCTACCAAGACTGCGCCAATAATAGTTCGATCTACGCAAGTTGATTTTTTAAAAAGATATTTATTCGAACACTAGCAACGATGTTGCTTGGTACAAGCTTGATTCTAGACTAACTTACAACTATGTTACATCTTACAAGGCATAAAGCAACTAATCAGCATAATATAATACCTTATGATAAATATTATCCTACTAAGCATTATTATAGGGGAGCTACGGCAAGATAACTTATATATATATATATATATATATATATATAATATAATAATAAATAAATTACATAAATAAATGGCATAACTTGAACAAATTTTTAAAAACAATCGCTTGAATATTATTTTTGCTACTTTTATCACATAGATATTCCTGTCTGAGAATTTTAATTTGATATCAAACTCGCAATACTTTGAAAATATAATTGACGAACGCTTAAATATTATTTTTGACACTCAATTATGAATCACGAGGACTCTAATATTGTATTATGATTTAAATTATGAAAATTTTACTACTTGTATAGCAAAATTTGTTTTAAATAAAATAAGGACCATTTCAGTTATCACGTATTTTGTGATGAGCACTACCGTTTACGAAATAAACATAAAACGACTCATTCATAAAATTGTGGCCCCATTGATTGTATACCGGATATTTAGAAAATGAGTTGCAAAGAATCCAGGCATAATTTTCTAAATCCAACTATATATTTGCTTTATTAACTTCATCATTGTTTACAAAAACTGTAAGTTTCAAAAGAGTTACAAGGATTTATTAGCTAAGCTTTTTAAAAATCATGATAAGGAACTTTTATCTAAAAAATAGTTCTTCTTCACTATAAATTCCCTACTACTGAGTAATTACAAATTTCGCTGCTTAATTTGAATGTTTTTAGTAATAGAGAGAGTCAGAACATATTGAAAATAATTTGACAGATCATTCCAAAACTTGTTACCGCAGGTTAGTGCCAAATGGCAACAAGTTTGAGAAAGATACCGAAGAATTATTTTCTAATTTATCCATCTCTCGAGTTATATTGAATTAGATTATTTTTTGAGTTAGCTGTTGAGGTCGATTCATCCAATTTAAAAGATTTTGAACTGGGTTCATATCGATTGATTACTTATTAATGTATTCATGGAAGTTGTTTCCAAAATTTGTTGATTTATTTCTGTATTTGTAATGGAACTAAATCGTTTTTTTTTTCACACATTTTACTTGACGCGTTTACAGTTATAAATAATTATTTGACAACTATCTATCATTTGTCAACAAAAACAAAAGCTACAGAGATTATTCCAGGGAATAATCACTATAATCATCAGTATAATAATGACAGGATTGGTTAAAACGCAGACAGGTGACATGCAATTAAGCATTTAATTGGTTCTGAAGAACATAAAAAAATAATCAATATAATTTCATTCTTACAAAATGTTTTATTTACTCATGATTCGTCAATTACAACGACCAATCAATAAATTATTAATATTATTAAATATCTTTAATAGTTTTCGAAATACAGACCTAGTTTCATCAGAATAGTTGCATACCTTATTCCATGCGCCACTTGTTTCACTTAAATCAGTTCGAATAAATTCAAGTGAGAAACTAAAAAAAAAAAACGATTGAGCTAGAAGGAAGAATTACTTCAAGAGCAGAGTCAGTAAATTTTGTGGTGGTAGTAATGTAAGTGATCTGTTTCAATAAGTACATATAAGTTAGATTTGATCTAAATGGCAAATAATTTCGCATAAACTGAAACCATAAGCCACGAATAGTAAAAGAATTTATCATCAGCATGATGGCTTGGCTGATATTAAAAGGATAAATTCCCCACCAAAGACGAATCCCTTGGTGACGCATTTCCGGTTCCGGAGCGGAGGAAGGAAGAGCGGTTGCGCCTCCGGATCGTTTTTATCTTTACGATGACGAACAACGACGCCAATGTATCGCGGAACGACTAACGGGACGATATAATGATTATAACAAGCCTGATAACTTCAAACTTGAGCTGCTAGCTGGTGTAGTATTCCATAAGATGCGGAAAAATTCTGCATAAATTCATAGAGCTCTAGTTTCACTACACGACTACATTTATTATTGTAGAGTTCGTCTTTGTTTAAATATCCACATTAAAAAATACAAATAATCGCACAACATTATTTCAATATTGTTTTTTGCCGAATGACAAATGACAGGCAGTAAAAAACTACTTTTAAAGTACATTTTTAAACATTAGATTTCCTGCCGCGGCTAGTTTCATAATAAAGCGCTGCCTCAGTGGCGTACCTGGAGGGGGGCTGTGGTGCGGTACGCATCGGGCGGCACATATTTTGGGGCGGCATTTTTTATATTTAGTTTTAGTTGTAAAAAACAACTTGTTCACTTTATAAGTTTACTATTCGATTTCTACGAATTAAAAATTACTATATGATTTCGAATATTTTTCTTCATCAAGTCAATGTAGATTTGAAAATATTATCTCGAAAAATTTCTTTATTACTGCCTAAATTAAATATGCCATCCAATGGTCAAAAAGTACCCCACCCATAGTTTGTCTCAATTACAATTATTTATTTATGTTTATTAATTTAATGGGGTAATGGCTTAGTGGTTTCGAGTTGGCCTGTGGATCCTGAGGACCCCGGTTCGATTCCCACAGCCGACAAACAATTTACACCAAACTAAAATTATCCCTGTGGCTCAGAGCTGGGCAGTAGCTAGCTACTTTTGTAGCTTAGCTACTAGCTTAGCTACATTTACCTTAGCTGTAGCTGTAGCTTAGCTATCTGTGAAAAAATATAGCTGTAGCTTGTAGCTAGCTACTTTTTTTTCTATTAGCTACTTTTAAAGCTACTTTTTAAGCAGAAGGTCAACAAAGTACGCATGCGTACAAGCTAAACCCACACAAAATAATAATTTGTTGCCGGTTCTAACTGGCTCTAATACGCAAAAATACACAGTTGGTGTCAGATGGTATTTGCTATTTTTGATATTTATATACATAATAGTAAATTAACAGTTATTATCACAAAAGACTGATCATATGACAATGGCAAATTTAATTATTTCACAATAATTTTTAAAAGTAGCTTTAAAATTTAACAGCTACTTTAACGAAAGCTTTTAGCTGTAGCTTAGCTATATTTTACAAAATATAGCTTATAGCTGTAGCTTAGCTACTTTTTTAAAGAATAGCTGTAGCTGTAGCTTAGCTACTTTTTTTAAGTAGCTTGCACAGCTCTGCTGTGGCTCAACCACCACTAACATCTTTGGGGGCCGTGATTTGACGGCTGGTAACCGCACTTCACGTACATACATATATCACTTATCGAGATCTACATCGGCAGAGTGCCCACATCCAGTAATGGGTAAAAGTCTTGATTATATTTATTTCATATTAATTTTTTTAATTTATAAAAACCACCATTTGGTTGACTTAGAAAGGGCGGCAAATTAGAGACCGCCCTGGGAGGAAAAAGTTCTAGGTACGCCACTGCGCTGCCAAGATAAACAAATAACTATTGTTTCCCTACTTGTTGTAATTGTTCATGTTTTAAGGTTAGAAGAACAAATCCGAGATACTGGGAATGCCATCGTACTTCTTTCTCATGATAAGTTTTAATTCTCAGCATAATTTTAATTATAGCAAAATCGAGTGGAAATTTGTATTGTACAAAAAGTGGACTAATTTCAAACTTGATTATACCTCTAGAAAATTTGCAAAAATTTATCAGCTCTAAACAACGTCGCAGATATAACTTGTATTATATGTTATTTGAATTGTGAAAACAAAATTTTTATTATATTTAAATCATATATAAACAAAGAAAATATTAAGTATTATACGATATTTCATAATATTTATACAAATCAGAAATATAAATTAATAAGTTTATGTTGGTCCGAATATATAAACAATAAAGAATCAGTTTAAGGCTACGGCGCACAGATTTAATTTTTGATTGGTATTGCTACATAATTATTTTAAAACTTAATAAATGTTATATTTAATTACAGATACAAAGCAGAAACACAGACTTGAAATTTTATGCATGTTTTCTATTATCTCTTCATGCTACTTGAATAAAGCCATCTTTATCATTTTAAAAGTACCTTTAAAAGTACCTTTAAAAGTTTTATGACCACAGTTGAAAACGTTTATTAGCTCTAAAAACTTTTTCTACAACTAAATGACAAATGAAACCATGCTAATCATCCTATCTCACGTCAAAATTGGTCTAATTAAAAGCATGTTTCATCTCACGCAATCTTCAACATTTTACGTCACGTCATAAACCATATAAGCCTGTAATAATTAAACATCTCAAACGTACAGTCAATGCTGACAATTCCTTCGCTATATGAACGCCTCATAACGAGCTCGCTATAAATATGTACAGGTTGATAAAGAGTGAAGGGTGTACATTGTACCTGCCAAGTTATAAGTCATTAAACTTTACACAAACAGCTCCTGGTGGGAGAGATTACACCGTCGCTTCATCTAAATATTACAAGGTTTACATCACGCGCTTCTTTCCTCTCTCGCGAGACGAGATGCCGAGATTTCACGTTCGCGGAAGTTGCACAGATGCAGTGGAGTCTATCGGGAAATTTTACGCTTTTTTTTGCACACCAATTCCGCAGGGAGAACTTGTGGAATATGATATTAATATGGTAATTTTTTAAAGTGCTTTACTTATTATCTTTCATGTGAAGTTTTAGTAAATATCCTTGGGAATTTACACTTTGGTAAGTTTTTGATAGATGCAGCGACGGCGAAGATGAATCCAGAAATGGTTTATAAATCTTAATTTTAAAATAAAATTTGTTATTCGTGTTAACAACCTAAGAATCCCAGAAAATATACTCAGTTCGAACACCATCTCTTACAGTATAACTTATTTAACAAGTGATGACGTTTTCGTCTTTACTAATATTTATACAGTTTAAACGAAAAGTAGTAGAAGAACAAAAGAATAACAAGTACTCGTATAAGATAGAGTAGAAAATATACTTGCTATTTCTTGATCCGGAAAATAATGACGTTAACATACACCACATTTTAAATATACTATACTTCACTCAGTTTATAAAATATGTATACGCCATGTTAAATGGCTGGAAAATTAAGTCATCGAGCTTGTAGCTCATAAAAATTATCCCTGAGTAGTATTTCCCTACATAGCTTTTGACAACCACACTTTATACCAAAACAAATATTTACGTATATATATATATATATATATATATATATATATATATATATATATATATATATATATATATATTTATTTATTTTTGCATTTGCAAAACTGTCACTCGGGAATTAATAAATTGTCAGTAATAATATAACAAGAGAGTGAGAATAAATTGAAAATAATTTGACAGACCTTCGAAAACTTGTTGCCATGCAATAGTCACGTAAGCCCGTAGGACTTGAGTGGCTATTGTCAAATGGCAACAAGTTTGAGAAAGATACTGGAGAATTATTTTCTAATTTATCGAACTCTCGAGTTATATTTAATTAGATTATTTTTGGACTTAGCTGTTGAGGTCGATTCATCCAACTTAAAAGATTTTGTATTGGGTCCATATCGATAGATTACTTATTAATGTATTCTTGGAAGTTGTTTACAAAATTTGTTGGTGTATTTCTGTATCTGAAATGGAACTAAATCGATTTTTTTCACACATTTTACTTGACGCGTTAACAGTTTTAAATAATGATTTGACGACTATCTATCATTTGTCACAAACAAAAAAGCATCGACAGAGATTATTCCCGGGAATAATCACAAGAGCTTTATTCTCAGTATAATAATGACAGGATTGGTTAAAATGCAGACTCATGACATACAATGAAGCATTTCATTGGTTTTGAGAAACGTCAAAAAATAATCAGTAATAATATAACAAGAGAGTGAGAATAAATTGAAAATAATTTGACAGATATTTCGAAAACTTGTTGCCAGGCAATAGTCACGAAAGCCCGTAGGACTTGAGTGGTATTGACAAATGGCAACAAGTTTGAGAAAGATACTGGAGAATTATTTTCTAATTTATCGAACTCTCGAGTTATATTTAATTAAATTATTTTTTGACTTAGCTGTTGAGGTCGATTCATTCAACTTAAAAGATTTTGAATTGGGTTCATATCGATTGATTATTTATTAATGTATTCTTGGAAGTTGTTTACAAAATTTGTTGGTGTATTTCTGTATCTGAAATGGAACTAAATCGATTTTTTTCACACATTTTACTTGACGCGTTGACTGTTTTAAATAATTATTTGACAACTTCTATAATTTGTCACAAACAATATTTTTCACAAACAAAAAAGCATCTACAGAGATTATTCCCGGGAATAATCACAACAGCTTTATTCTCAGTATAATTTGTTATTTGTTATTTATGTTACTCTGTACAACAGGATTTGAATCCCAATTACAGTACAGAGTCCGGACTCACCGAGCCGCAGAGTGGTTGTAATTATAATTTCTAGCTTCAGTGAGAATCGAACTCGGGATCTCCGGATTCGATTTCCGTAACGTTACCCACCCCACCGTACTGCCGGTATAATAACAGGATTATATTTGTATGACAAGTGTGATATTAAGAAGAATGTTGTTAAAAGAATAGGTATGTGTCAGTTGAGATGGTTTGGTCAGCTGGAACTTATGTCGAATGAAAGATTGGTGAAACGGATGCATCTAGGAATAAATTCATGGATATGAATGAAGGCTTGCTGTGTACTGAAGGTATTACAAATAACATGAAAGTGATGTGCTGAAAAGAAATATTTGGCAAAGATTAATTGCAGGATGAATCTAATAAATGAATGTTCAGAAAATATTTCAAGAGTTTCAGGGACACAACCACAGACTTTTGTTTAGGGTGGGTCAAAATTTTGAATGCGATGAAAAATTTTAATTCAACGCTATCTATCGGTGATGTCATCTATCTCTACTCACTTAAGCTTTTTCTTAGAAGTAATAAATTTCAATACAAGAGAAATATCGTATTTTGAAGCAAATATATTGAACAGAAAAGACTGCATTTTGTAACAAAACGGATAATTCTGAACTTGGCGACAAATTTACATAATTTGAAAAAGCTATCCCTGTGGCTTCTCCACCACTAACATGTTTGGGGGCCGTGATTTGACGACTGGTAACCGCACTTCACGCGCAAAATATATCACTTACCGAGATCTGCTTCAGCAGAGTGCCACATCCAGTAATGGGTAGAAGGCGTGATGATATATTTATTTATTTATTTATTTTTATAAATTATTTCACTATCAACTCAGCTTCGAAAGATACAGACTAATTAAGCGTTATCTTAAGTATCTTTCTAAAGTTGACTTGACAGAGTTTATTCTGTTTATCAAATTTATTAGTTCATATGTTAAACTTCAGTATTCCGCAGATCATTATTTATGAAATTTATAGCTTTTCTGAATTGTCGCGTCTGGTTATACGGGATGTGATGACATATCTGGGTAATTATTAGCTATGCTTTGGTCGGATAGATTTAACCTTTGAAACTCACCCCATCTGGGTTTTTTATGTAAACACATATGTGGAAACAGCTATCTCGACCAACGGAACGATACCACCCCCCTTACCCTCTGTCAGAACATCCCCTGGAAACAACAATAATTAGTTAGTGGTAGATTGGCTTCCGTCGACACAAGTTTGGCTCTCGTCGTCTGTGCGAGATGTAGGTCTTCCCATGTATTTTGTATCTAAGTAAATAATAGTTTTATTCATACGTTGTTGTTGTTTCCATTGCCGGATAATTTGTTTCATTTCAATATTAATTATAACTTTCGTATTTTTATAATTTATACTTTCTTTTATGTTTTAAATATATATTTTTACAAAAAATTCACATCTTATTTCGTGTTATTTAATCGTGTATTAAATCGCGTTTTATTTCGTCTTGATTTTAATTTAGTTCGTCTCATTAACAATTGTTTTATACGCGTAACAGTCGGCTATCTCAGCCCTGTTTCAATTTCATTAAAAAAATTCATAAAAAAATAAACTTCAGATATCAAAAGGAAATCTATCGCCTATTTGGACCCTCCCAGTATTAAATCAAACTTTCATATTTTAAATTAATACAGTTCATAATATCATAATGAATTTCACGTCCTTTTGTTTAAAACTAAACGAAGCTCCACCCCCTAATTTAAAATTCCCTCTATGCTGCTATAAAAATAAAATATGCTTTTATAATAAACAACAAATTTGTTATGCATAGAAAGTAATATATTTTTAGTATAGATAAATCTAGAGCAGTAAGTTTATGAAGTCATAAGTCACAGTTAAATCTAAATCTTGTTAGATTACGTACACCGGCAATATGGTGTAGAATTAGTACAATACATTAATGAGACGGGAAAATTCATGGCAAGGGCAAGGTGGCAAGGATAAGGGTATAGCAAGGGGTGCGTGTCCTCTGCGAAGCGCGAAAGTGGCAAGCTTGGCACAATGGTTCACTTAAGATCGCGATAAGATACTTTGGAATTTGTGTACACATTTTAAAATTCATGAAGTCATTTTGGGGTAATACGCATAAAAACGGCTTCTAGACATGCCGAGACAAACTGAGTGCTATGTTTTCTCCTACATACAAGGTACTCCATAAGCTTTGCTCTTGTATTTCATTTTTTACAAAACTCTCCTTCAAGATGACATAACATTATCCAACATCCCAGTTTTTTAGTGAATTATAGTAATGAATTTTATGCCACTATAACTAATACAATAATTTATTAAAGGTGACACGGAACTGACTTCTTGCGAGCATTTTTCTCTCAAATGATTTAGAAACGTTTGATAATGAAAAATATAATGTTCAAATTATTTTCAGAAGATCTTACTTCGAATACTAATTCAGTCATCAGATTCATCAAATAATCGTCGTCAAACATTGTCATCCTAACATACCTTCCTCGTTTTACCCACATTCATAATTCCTTCTATAAAAGTCATTTATTCATCACACTTGGAATCTTTTATTTGATGTACGCTCCACATATTCAAATCATCTCGACTCACTCACGCACACTCTAACAACAAATCTAAAAAGATAAAAAGGAAGAGAGCGTCAATCAGGAGACCTATTCTAATTCGTTGGCGACTGGATTTAGCGACTGTTTGACGTTATATTTGGCGACTTTGGTACTGGCGTCATCTGTTGGTATAGTTAAAAAGTACAGTCCTGACGTCATTGTTGGCGACTGGTCGCTTACAGAGTTGCGTATGCAGGCGACTACTACAAGGCTGTTGCGAAGTGTCATGGCGTCAGTCGCTTAGCATTTTTTGGTTGATTAGTTTCGAAGTTAGAAAAGTTTTATATTTTTGTGCACTGTATATTATTATTATAAAATGTAATTAGGATCTGCCAATTATTGAACAAAATCCAACTGCAGATGTACATTACCAGTAATTAGGACAACAATATCGTCGTTTACACATTAATAATAATTATTAATGTAACAATGTTTATTTAAGATTTTGTTAAAATTTATATGATTTATTTTACAAATATTACTAATTGCTTGAAAATTACTAAAAATTCCGTCAATTTGTAATGTCAAGTTTAAGCAATAACATACAAATATTTGAGTTTAACAAAAAAAAAACAAATATCAACTAGTGGCTGTCAGAAATTATAAGTACCAACACAACATACTCCGTGGTTCCGATGAATACCAACGTAAGGAATTAAAATCCCTATGACATTGATTGCACCGTGACGTCATTGACTTAGCAACTGAAACTAGTCGTCAAGCAGTCGCTAAGGATTACAACAGGTCTCCAGTTCTTGTTTTTGAATATAAATTCCACACAATTACATTTTGACACTCTATAGTAAGAACTGAAATTGAATCAAAAGATAAGATACCTAATAAAAAAAGTAATAATATTTTTCCATGCAACTTTTAATTTATTTTTGTAATAAAATGAACAGAAGAGCAAAAAACTAATATCATATCTTAAAAATTGGCTAGCACAGTGGTCTGTGGATCCTGAGGTCCCTGGTTCGATTCCCACAGGCGACAAATTTTCATAATTTGAAAAAGCTATCCCTGTGGCTCCTCCACCACTAACATGTTCGGGGGCCGTGATTTGACGACTGGTAACCGCACTTCACGCGCAAAATATATCACTTACCGAGATCTGCTTTAGCAGAGTGCCACACTCAGTAATGGGTAGAAGGCGTGATGATGATATATTTTAAAAATTGTATATTTACCCGTAATTAGCACCCGGTATATTCTATGAAATTATGAAATTCATAAAGAATGAACTACATGAATGATTTTGAACGCTAAAAGAAATCATTTAACAAATTTTGATATAATATAATTCGTAATTCTTCTCTCTTTAGAACTATTTGATAGTGAAATATCGAATGATCTTTTCTGCGCTGTATGCTATTAGTTTACCGAGAGTTAGAAGTGGTTTTGAATAAAAAGAAACATCCCCGAAAAGTGCAGATTCATTGAAATCAAATCGAAGTTCTGAATCGTCTTACATATTCATTCAAGCACATATACATTTTCACGCCTTTGAACACGAATAAAAAGCCCACTAAAACGCTTAAAAATAAATCAGTTCGAATAAAAAAAATATGAATTTGAAATTCCTTTCACTTCCTTTTATTACGGCGCACAACAGGGTTCTCTTGAATACATAAAAAATGAAGAAAGCGAATCTGTTACCACTTACTGTCATGTATAATTTATTGGAGCGACTTTCGGCTCCGGTACAACAATAGGAATACTAATCAGGGTTGAAGTTCAACTCTAACACAGCTAAATTTTACGCTTTACCACCGATGCAAAGCAGTATTTTTTGTGATCGAATTTTATCTATTGATACATTATTTGCCACTGGACAAACAAATTTTATTTAATGATTTTAGAATAAGATGCATCAAATAAGAATAATGGAAAATCGTACAATTATTTATTTATTTATTTATTTATTTATTTGTTACTCTGCACAACAGGGAGTAAATCCCAATTACAGTACAGGGGACCTACAGCTTACAGTGGAATCCGAACCACTCAGACACAATCGTATTTTTTTGATATAAGTAGAAGTCAGTGAGATTTGAACGCACGACCTCTGGCTTGCTAAGAAACGCAAGTTTTACCTCGCTTTTATCCACTGAGCTACGATTGCCTTAAATCATTTCTCGTTACAATTTGATATCAGAAACTATACGAATTTCCAAAAACTATCACTGTGGCTCCTCCACCACTAATATCTCTGGGGGCCGTGATTTGACGACTGGTAACCACACTTCACGCGCAAAATATATCACTTACCGAGATCTGCTTCGGTAGAGTGCCACACCCAGTAATGGGTAGAAGGTGTGATGATATATATATATATATATATATATCATCACGCTATCTACCCATTACTGGGTGTGGCACTCTGCTGAAGCAGATCTCGGTAAGTGATATATGTTGCGCGTGAAGTGCGGTTACCAGTCGTCAAATCACGGCCCCAAACATGTTAGTGGTGGAGGAGCCACAGGGATAGCTTTTTCAAATTATGAAAATTTGTCGCCTGTGGGAATCGAACCAGGGACCTCAGGATCCACAGGCCGACTTCATACCACTGATCTAGCCATCATATATATATATTTTTTTTTAAACTATACGATATCAAGTGTTCAAGATAATTGTTAATAAATGACAGGCATTAATTTAGATTTTTTGTCTAGGAATTGCAATTTTCAAAATAAAAATAGATTTTTTTTTTGCAAAAGTTTCACAGTTGCTTTTCAGGATTTCAGGTAAATGAAACTATATTGTTTTGAAGTAACTTTTAACTCTTTGCTGCACGGCATTTCGCAGATTTTCTGGACCCTTGCTACACGAGAAATTCAAATAAAAAAGTTAAAAACCAAAGATTTAAAAAAAATTCTAGAATATGATTGTATCGCATTTCCATTGAATTTGAGAACTGATCGTGTGACAGCTCCGCGTTGACGCTAGTAGGTACTAAAGAAGCAAATGGGGATAGGCATTTTGTAAAATATAGCTAAGCTACAGCTAAAAGCTTTGTTAAAGTAGCTGTTAAATTTTAAAGCTACTTTTTTCAATTATTGTGAATTAATTAAGTCTTTTGTTATATTGACTGTTAATTTATTATTATGTACATAAATATCAAAAATCGCAAATGGACAAATGTACTGGTAATTTTTGATGCTATAATTTTAATTTATATCGGAATAAATTAACAGTCACGTCAACGTTTAGTTCATCTAATATTTAATACAAAAGTAGGATAGGTTAAGAACAAGTGAAAAATAAAATATGTTAATAGATTTTAAACTATATAATTTACTTGTTATCCTACAGTTATAGAAAACAATAAAGAAAGTACAATTCAAATACAAAACAAAAATAAATAGATATTTCTTAATGAACAGTGGTAGCTTTAAGGTACAAAAGGTAGCTTTAAGCTAAAAAAAAGTAGCCTTAAAAGTAGCTTCAGTTGTTATAACAATATGTTTAAGCTAATAGAAAAAAAACATAGTTCGCTACAAGCTACAGCTATATTTTTTTACATTTAGCTAAGCTACAGCTACAACCAAGGTAAACGTAGCTAAGCTAGTAGCTAAGCTACAAAAGTAGCTAGCTACTGTCCAACTCTGGTCAATAGGGACGCAGGTGTCAATCGGGACAAAATGTTCATATTTTAAACATTCGTGCTCTTCATCTGAACGTCCAACCTTAGCTACGATTGAAAAATTGTAGTGTGCTCCAGACACCTCACAGTTAGTCACAACGTGTACGCTCAAGAACAAATGTAAGTATTTACTAAGGAAAAAAATTGTATATTTAATCAAGAAAAGTGAGCGAAATTTATTGCCTGCAAAACTTCTCCTATTTGACTGTGTTACCTATAAAGTAAATTTTCTTTGCTTATCTTTTAATCTGATGTATTTTATTGAGGTAATGTTTGATAAGTTGTTTAAAAAGTTGTCCATTATTTTTCTATGATTTTTTAAATGTTATTAGGCACATATTGGGGCGAATTGGGACAAAATATGAGGGTTTATAAAAGAAAGGTTGGTGGCCGTGTTTACCAAAATTACCCAAAGCAAGATTTTGAAAGTGCTCTGCCTCAATATTTAATAATAGAATATTATTTTTGTTAAAATAAAGAGTATTTACAGTTTATTACTATTGTTTTTAATGAAATACATATTATGTTTTTTTTAAATTAATTTTTTGTCCTGATTAACTTCTTATATGAGGTTATTCGGTGTTTATACATGAAATAATTAACTTTCCTTATTCACCCCAAAAAGAGGTCAATCGGGAAAATGCCTTTAAAAAAAAATCACAAATGAATTATAGCTTAATAAAATACGAAAAAAACATAATTAGTTACAGCAAACTATCTACTCCCCTGAGTCAAAATTTAGTGGTAATATTTCAAAAAGTAAAGAAACTAGAAACAAAAATATCTGAAAATCGTCCCGATCCACCCCGTTTTACGGTACCTCAAATGAGTAATACTTGTGATATTTAAAGTTAAATACTGTATCTTATTTGTCCAAATAGTTAACGATTAAGACTAGTTTCTAAAGTTTATTTTAGACTTGATATTTGCATCATCTGTGAGCACTATTAACCACCACTAGAATATTCCAATTTCATATTTACTATACATAAATTCACGTTAGTATTTCGCACACTCCGAATAAGTTTGAAACTTTACGAGTGATCTGCATTCTCGCCAAGTTCGGTTTCACTACTCAAACACCTGGAACCTAGTGCAGGATCACTAGCGCGGAATCTTTCAAATAAACTCTCGAACGAATGTACTTCGTGTCTCCTCCTCTCTCCATTTGCAGTCGCCACACACTCGCCAAGATCTCGTACTCAGGTACTTC
This sequence comes from Pterostichus madidus, assembly GCA_911728475.2. Taxonomy (NCBI): domain Eukaryota; kingdom Metazoa; phylum Arthropoda; class Insecta; order Coleoptera; family Carabidae; genus Pterostichus; species Pterostichus madidus. The sequence continues at coordinate 21,422,059 of OU452307.1, forward strand.
TTTCAAACGCCATTCCTTACACTTAATTACGTTCGTTTTCAGATTCATTGTGAACGTGCCATTCTCGACAATTGTTTCTCACACTCTGTCCGATCAATTGCTTTTTCTGCTTCCGCGAGCAGAGCTTCTTTCGATAGGTTTTTGGAGTCGTTTTGTAACTGTAATTTTTGTAATACCTAAATTTATAGCGCAATTTAAAGGGATTCACTTTAATTTCTGGCCAGTCTTTATTGAACAGTATCGAACTCATATTAACTGTAGTATTAAAAGCTCAAATGGGAGGATGTCAAACAGACGTGAAGTGAGATTTTCAAAGTTTAGAAAGAATAGCGAAAACAAACTGGTGTGATATAAATAAATTAATAAGAGCACATAAAAAGTAGATAAGTGCCATATCAAATAGCTTTGTAATATTTAAAACATACTTTGAACATTTTCTGTCTGTCATCTACATTTTATTTATTTATTACTCTTGCATAATGGAAACTTAATTCCAATTACAGCATAGGGAACGTACAGCTTATAGTGGAACCCAAACCACTCAGAAACAATTGTATTTATGATATAAATTGAAATCATGAGTGTCACGGTAGATGGTCCTCTATCTCAAATCCCTTCAAAATTTCATTTACAGTTAGTATATACAGACTCTCAACATCAATTGTTCCTATCAACGAATGTGAATACGAATAGCACAAACTTTCTAAATATGTATCTAAACAGCAAAAATTTAGCACTAATTCTTCACATAATTTTTATTTTTTTTTAAGTAAATAGATTACAAAGGTTCTCTCTTAGTGTCACGCTACATTCTCCACTTCAATTGAAGCACTTGCATTTGAAACCCTTCTAAGTGAATCACTAATATCACTTGTACAATCTGAATTTAAAATATGGTTGATCATTTTGTTTCTGTCACTTACATTTTCAATATTTCTCGTTGTGAAGATTTAAAAATTGAAGTAAGTAGTAAGCAAGTCAACTTGTTAGAGTTTTTTTAGAACATAAGTATTACTTGACTTACCCATAATTATATTCTTATTTATTTATTTGCTACTTTATACAACAGAAATTTAATTCCAGTTATTACAATATAGAAGGCTTACAAGTTATAATGTAATTTCAACCATCGATAAGTTGAAGTCAATAAGATTTGAACGTATGAATTCTTACTTGTAACAAAATTACGAATTCAGATGAAAAGTGGTTTTCGTGAAATTTTACTCTGGTAAAAAAATGTCATCTTTTAATCTACAATTACGACAGTACTAATTTAATTAATGAAATTAAATCTGACAGTTTTTGTTTGATTTTGGTTTAAATAAGTAATTTTTTTATTTGTGTTATCTGGACCTTATGTGTTTAAACTTTAAATCAAATTATATACCTAAGAATTTAACTATCTGATTCACCTTCTACTACCGCTGGAGATGGCTTTCATAAATGGAGTTGGGTGATGGCGAAGCTGAGATTATACATGTATTTGATGGAAAAGAGGTAGGAAAGACAGTTTGTAACATCGACTCCGACCATAACCACGTAGCGCCCCTCATTTCGCGTTGAACAAAAAGTTTCGGTTATATATATATATATATATATATATATATATAGCTTTTTTCATTTTGTCTATAATTTCATTGATAATTGAGAGCTTTACAATTAGTAAAATTGTGATACTATTCTTTTCGTTACAAAATATTTAACTTGATACCTTTATTTTAATATTTTGTCGATATCGATACTCATTTCAAGAGTAGTCATTCTAGTAGCCCCTATTTATAATTATTTTTTAATATGTTTGGGGTAATAGCTCAGTGGTATCAAGTCGGCCTGTGGATCCTAAGAACCCTGGTTCGATCTCCACAGACGACAAAACATTTTCACCAATTTATCACATCTTTGGGGGCCGTGATTTAACAGCTAGTAACCGCACTTCACGCGCATAAATATATCACTTACCGAGATCTGCTTCGGCAGAGTGCCACACCCAGTAATGGGTAAAAGGCGTGATAATATATTTATTTTTTTATTTTTTATGTTTGCGCACTTGCAAATGTGTCTTGATCTTGCTAATCCCACGAAATGTATCGAAATACTAAAAAATATTTTCTTTTCTAAATTTCCAATACCGATACTTTAAAGTATTGATACTTGATGTACTCTCAACATAAGAAAAATTTACAGCTCAAGTAAGCAGAATTCATAATATAAGCAATAACCAATTGTAGTACAAAAAGAGCACATGCTCCACCTGAGTTATTATTAGATTAGCACAATTGATAAATTACGCGATCTACCTGACTTGTTACTCCATGTAAGACAGTTTATCATGACTTCTTCAGTAATCTTTCTAATTCTTCACTATCACATTTCATCGCCTAACATCATATGACACCTTTGCAGTCACTTTGCAACCTGTAACCACCCTAGCAAACCTTTACGCTCAGGTGTACCGCACCCTCGCAGAAACAACCCTTCTTCACTCAGACTGTCTTCTCAGAGCTTTGAGACCTCACTGCGAGAGCTCATGTGACCAAGTATAATTCCAGACCCGGAAAGATAAGTAGATCAGTGGGAACGGGAGATCCCGCGGGTTTTAAACTCTACACAGAAAGGAAAGGGAAGCGCGATTTGGGCAGACTCGGGTTTGCTGATGTTACCTGGAACTAGCCGTACTTAGGGATGATAGTGTAGTCTATTAGTACGAAGATGGAATTGAGACGGTGAGTTCATTGCTATTTATACATATATACAAATATACCATCACGCCATTTACCCATTACTGAGTGTGCCACTCCGCTGTAGCAGATCTCGGTAAGTGATATATTGATGGGCGTAAGGTGCGATTACCAACCGTCAAATCACGCCCCCCAAGACGTTTGTAGTGGGGGAGCCACAGGGGTAATTTTAAGATAAGTGACAGTGACATTTGAAAATTTAAAATTGTGTACCTTTCAGAGCTGGGTAAGCTACTTGAAAAAAGTAGCTATGCTACAGCTCTATACTTTAAAAAAGTAGCTAAGCTACAGCTATAAGCTACATTTTGTAAAATAGAGCTAAGCTACAGCTAAAAGCTTTCGTTAAAGTAGCTGTTAAATTTTAAAGCTACTTTTTTCAATTATTGTGATTTAATTAAATTTATGGGATGGCTAGCTCAGTGGTATGAAGTCGGCCTGTGGATCCTGAGGTCCCTGGTTCGATTCCCACAGGCGACAAATTTTCATAATTTGAAAAAGCTATCCCTGTGGCTCCTCCACCACTAACATGTTTGGGGGCCGTGATTTGACGACTGGTAACCGCACTTCACGCCCAAAAAATATCACTTAGCGAGATCTGCTTCAGCAGAGTGCCACACCAAGTAATGGGTAGAAGGCGTGATGATATATTTATTTATATTTATTTATAATTAAATTTGCTATTGCCATATGATCAGTTGATCAGTCTTTTGTTATAATGTCTGTTAATTTACTATTATGTACATAAATATCAAAAATCGCAAATGGACAAATGTACTGTTAATTTTTGATGCTATAATTTTCATTTATATCGGAATAAATAAACAGAAGACTCCTAAACAGTCAATGTTTAGTTCATCTAATATTTAATACAAAAGTAGGATAGGTTAAGAACAAGTGAAAAATAAAATATGTCAATAGATTTTAAACTATATAACAACTTGTTATCCTACAGTTATAGAAAATAATAAAGACCGTACAATTCAAATACAAAACAAAAATAAATAGATATTTCTTAATGAACAGTGGTAGCTTTAAGCTACAAAAAGTAGCTTTAAGCTAAAAAAAGTAGCTTTAAAAGTAGCTTCAGTTGTTATAACAATATTTTTAAGCTAATAGAAAAAAATATAGTTCGCTACAAGCTACAGCTATATTTTTTCACATTTAGCTAAGCTAAGGTAAACGTAGCTAAGCTAGTAGCTAAGCTACAAAACTAGCTAGCTACTGCTCAGCTCTGGTACCTTCACAATTCAAAAATAAAATCATTGTTTCCTTTAACCACATCTCTTTATTTCTTAACATTACTCACAGAACAATAATGTAAAGTATTTTTCTATCACTCAAAATTCTATTAATTGACTGGCTCGTAACATAACCTATTTGAATTTATTCTAAAAATGACATGCCAAATAGTATTTCCGCCTTTATCTGGCGTTGTGTAAACTGTGGAATAAAAAGATCCCTAGAATTGTATTGCCATCTGAAACAGTTACTTCTGGTTACCCAGTACGATACTAGTAAGGTATAAAATATTGTATGCACCATGGACATTACTTGATGTATAAACCATTCGGCTAACTTACAAACCCTCGGGCCAGAGGCCCTTAGTTTTGTAATCATCGCTATCCGAGGGCATAATCATCTTCATAATACCGTAGGTACATAAATAACTATTTTAAGCAGTATTAGCCAAAAATTTTATCTTCCAAAAATTTACTGCATTTATATGTGTGTATCGTATATATTTATTAATAAATTTGTAAGAAAAGGCACTGTAGAAAAATTGTATAAAACTTAATGCCGTAGTTACAACTTTTTTGGATACAAAATTAATATGGTTGAAAATATGTGTTTAAAATAATTGACACACGAAAAATTAAATGGAGCTGAGCACGTCTTCATATCTAGTTTAATTTTTAAGTTATAATAGTGTGAAAGTTAAATTTTCCCGAAATTTAATCTATTATTAAATTTCTTAACTAACCTCTAACTTAAAAACTAATATAATTAGGAAACTAGCTTCTTCACAACTAAACTCGGAATAGTTTTTTGCGAAAGTATGTATCATTTAATTCAAAACAGTAAAAATGAAAATAATGTTACTTCTCTGGACGGCTGTGTGTCAATAATAATCTATTATATGTATAGTATCAAAAAATTATATGTAAAAGTCAGCGACCTAACAATGCTAATTACAATATCTAACTTTTATTTTCTTTATGAAAGCGGATGCTCGAAAATCGTCGAAATTTAAGAAACAGAAGAGAAGGGTAATAATTTATCTCAGTAAATAACATTTAACAGTGTTTAGTCCTTGTGCTACACTTGTTTCCATTGTTTCGTACTCAAGTCTGTTATGTCAGCGATTAAAAACAAGACTTTTGTAAATTATTGGGACGCGGTCACCCAAACCCTGGCAATTTAAGACCGAAGAAAGTGTCACAGTTTTATCATTTTATAATTGGGTTCAACAAGGATTTAATTTTGTGTTTTATATCTCTGTCAACTATTTTGCATTTTCCAAATAATTACCATTCCTCTCTTGATTCTTATTATTGTTTATTTGTTTAGTTACCACTCGGCACAACAGGAAATTAATTTAGTTTTAAATTAATTATAATTATATAGATCAGAAGATGTACAAATTATACTAGAATACAAGCTAATCGGACGCAGTAGCATTTAAAAAAAAATTATATAAGTTGATGTCAGCGAGGTTTGAAATAGTGAACTCTCATTTTTAAAGTCAGATTTCTATTCACGGAATTACGATTGCCCAATCACCAGATAAATGAAAAAAATGTCCAAACACATACATATTATCACGCTATATCCCATCAAATGGGGTAGCACGAACCCTAAAATCACTCATAAAATACTCACTTATTAAATTCATCAAATAATCAGTCCTCGTCAAACATTCTCATCCAAACGCACCCTCCTCACTTTAATCACATTCATAAATCACTCCATATAAACTCATTTATTTATTACACTCGAAATCATTTATCACACAACAAACCTTCAATCGCATCTATCCAATTACACCTATTCACTTATCATTCATCTTCTTTCTTCGACGTACATAACATATGTGTGAACAATCTAACAACGAATCTACAAAGATTAGAAAAGATGAAAGCGATGGCCTGAATTTGTATATGAAAGAAAAGTTTAGACAATGCAGTAACTGAAAATGAAACAAAAAGATAAGAAAGGAAGGAAGTGTTGCCATACGCTTGTTTTTGAAAGTGAATTCCACACAATTATAGTTAAACACTCAATGTAAGATCAGAAAACGAATAAAAAAAGATAAGAAACGAAGGGAGTTCGTCCCTGCGCTTGTTTTTGAAAGTGAATTTCAAACAATTGCAGGTAAACACTCTAATGAAATTACTAAACAACCAAACTAAAATCCTGCACTTTTGTTATATCATCAGAATCATCTCGCAATTAATTACACAAATTATATAATTGTTATTTATTGATAACAAAATATTTTATCATATATTTACGACTAATAGATGAATTATCTTTAGTTCAACATTGATAAACCGATATTAAAAAGAAATGTAAATTTAAAGACCAATCTTTCACAAAGATTTAAAATGTAATAATGTATACAAATAAATAAATAAAAAAATAAATAAATATATCATCACGCCTTTTACCAATTACTGGGTGTGGTACTCTGCAGAAGCAGATCTCATGCGCGTGAAGTGTGGTTACCAGCCGTCAAATTACGGCTCTCAAAGATGTTAGTGGTGAGGGAGCGACAGAGGTAATTTAAAAAATAATAAATATAAATAAATATAAAAATAAATAAATATATCATCACGCCTTCTACCCATTACGGGGTGTGGCACTTTGCCGAAGCATATTTCGGTAAGTGATATGAAGTGAAGTGCGGTTATCAGCCATCAAATCACGGCCTCCAAAGATGTTAATGGATGTTGGTAGTGGGGGAGCCACAGGAGTAATTTTAATTTGGTGAAAATTGTTTGTTGGCTGTGCGAATCGAACTGGGGTCCTCAGAATCCACAGGCCAACTCGAAACCACTGAGCCATTACCCCATTAAATTAATAAATACAAATAAATAATTATAATTGCGACAAACTATAGGTGGGAAACTTTTTTACCATTGGATGGCATATTTAAATTAGACAGTAATAAAGAAATTTTTCGAGATAATATTTTCAACATTACATTGACTTGACGATGAAGAAAAATATTCGAAATCATATAGTAATTCATAATTCGTAGAAATCGAATAGTAAACTTATGAAGTGAACAAGTTGTTTTTTACAACTAAAACTAAATATAAAAAATGCCGGCCCAAAATATGTGCCGCCCGGTGCGGACCGCACCCACCCCTTTAGGTACGCCACTACCATTCCCGAATTCGTTAAATACGGAGAGTCTACTAAAATGCAATAAAATTGCAATTATTAGTGAATAGTGATATTTTTAGTACGATAGTGTTTATTCTTCATTTTCATTGTAAACAGTATGTTGTTAAAAAGGAATTTTAAATTTATATTATTTTTATAACTAAATATGTAATAAATAAATAATTTGTTTTTAATAAGAATCGAAATAACAATAAATAACAGTATTATTATTATTAATACGGCCCCTAGTCATTTTATATTTGCGCAAATTATCTCTTTAGAGAAATGTAAGTATATACGGTTGTCAAACACACTTCAAGGCATAAACACGATTTAAGGGGTAAGTGGGTAAAGGTGTTATGTAACATTTTTACAAAATTCCAGATATTTAAATGTTTTCCCATTACTCTACCACCATAAATGAATTTTATTGTAAAATATTAATTAATAGCTAATTTAAAAAATAAATATATCATCACGCCTTCTACCCATTACTGGGTGTGGCACTCTGCAGAAGCAGATCTCGGTAAGTGATATATTTTGCGCGTGGAGTGCGTTTACCAATCGTCAAATCACGGCTCCCAAAGATGTTAGTGGTGGAGGAGTCACAGGGATAGTTTTTGAAATTATGAAAATTGTTTGTCGGCTGTGGGAATAGAACCAGGGTTCTTAGGATCCACAGGCCGACTCGATACCATTGAGCCACCTACCACAATAATAATAATGACAATAATGTACACGTTAATAAAAAGTAATATTCTTATGTATCAGAAATATCTACTAGTTCAGAATATAAATCCTAAGAGCGAGTATATGTAAGAATCATTTTTACCATAATAAAAGTATATGAGGACATCACGTTCTGCTGTGTAAAGACATCCTCTTGCCAGGTCCGTATTTCTGATTATTCGGCTCGGGGCGAGATAAAAAATTATCAAATTATTAAATTTTTCTTTGGTTATTTTTCTTTTAGCTTGTTACTGCACGAAGTGTGCGTAAGAAGATTATGTAAATGCACATTTTGGATTCCAATTTTGATAGATTTATTTTTTCCTTTTTGTTTTCCTTTTCTTTGAGGGTGCGCTCTAATTGATTTTCATCTGTATTGTTCCCAGAAAAGAAATGTGTACAGTGTAGCAAAAATACGTTATAGAAGATTCATAAAAATGGAAGAAGACTGGGAATGGTTTTGTGGAATATACATCGTATAAAATATTGATGAAATACATGCAGGATGAATATAACGAGTAAACAAATTAATATATTGACACGATTGTCTGAATGTTGATATTATAAATCATTTTTGATAAAGCATTGACCACAGGCCAGGATTTGAACTCATAGCCTTTCACACGCTAGGTGATTGCTCAAACCAATTGAGCTACAAACACTCGGCGAAATAGTCATGCGTTTTCCTGCAATTTTAATTGTTGCACATTTTAAAATTACATGATTTGCGTCAATTCGTTCCAATCAACAATCTAAGATACATTGTGTTGTTCCAATGTACTAATTCTTATATTAAATTTATCCAGGGAATAACTGAATCCATCTTAGATTGTTGGTTGTAACGAATTGACGCAACTCATGTCACCTTACAATTTTTAACAACTAAAACTGCATAAGTACTTCGTCGAGTATTTGTACCTCAATGGGGACTTATAATTTTGACGTCACATCCAGCAGATCCCACTTCACACAATTTTGTATGAAACAATAAATTTGTAGAAAGAGCGTGGTGATAGACCATGGCCGAATCAATTAATTTCTTTCTCCTTCAGCACATAATCATTTGTTATTCAATCAACACATGTTTGGATATTTGATGTTTGACGTTTGGTTAATTAATATATCTTATCTTTTTTTATGGTCTATTTTAAGAAAAGAAATGGATTTAATTAATTTTTCACACATGTTTGCATATTTTGTTTGATATTCAAATGAGCAGTTGTTATCACGTGATATACACAGAGAAATAGGAGTAGTGGGAGAAGAAACTTGAAGCTGCGCGAAAATTGAAGACCGCCATTTTTAAGGTTAGTTGATGCGGGAAATTTAAAAATTCAGCACGGCTAAGACTCATGAGCCGCGAAAAATTTTCTAAATAAATTACAAATAAGTTATTGCGTAATATATTATTAATAAATACATAAAATGTCAAATTTTATTTAATATAACCATGGCAATGTTGGAAAATATTTCACATTAAAGGTGGTTGCTCGTATCTCTGAAGTTAGGGGTTGTAGAAAAAAAAGCTGTAGAGAATGAAATAACAAATAACTTTTATGCAACAAAATATTAACATTATTTTATTTATAAAAACTATTATTTGCAAAAATAATTATACTTTGTTTTTAATTATAAATATTGTTTGTAATTTTAACGATCTTATTGTACATTTATTTTATCAATTTTTGATAGCGCTTAAAGCACTTGTTGGCAGTTTGAAATTACTCGGTTCCACTAGTTTGAAAAGTAATGTTATTATGAAATAAATGTGTCAAACAAAAATAGTATATTTTAATATGTTTTATAAAATAAATAACCTAAAATAAATGATTTTAATTAATAACCTTAATATTATAGATATATTTTATTATGGAATAAGACACGTATAAAAGGAATATCTTTTGGTTTAAACCTTCTACTATTAAAAAAACCCTGTCACCGAACACGACATTTTGCAACGAACAGAATAAAGTACCTAATGTTTCTCGAGATGTTTACTTTTGAAATGACAACCTTAAAAATGGCCGACCCCATAGCGTTCCCTGAAAATTGGATGCGCACTCGTCCAAGAGTCTTCTCTCACTACTCTATTTCTCTGGATAAACGTCAAGCTACAAAACTGTACCATGATCGTCGCATAACAATTTATTAAATTCTACTTTATTCACTAGATGGCAACCAAAAATTTTGAATTGCATAAGTCCCCATTGGTTAGAGCAATAATCTTGCATATGAAAGGCTCTGGATTAAAATACCGACAAATGTTCATAGCTTATAAAAAAATTATTTATAATGAGTAAATGTTCAGTGAATGATTCAAGGGTTCATGCTACCCTGTTTCATGGGATATAAAGTTATGACTCACTATAGTGACAATCGTTCGTAATCTAGTAATTTTAGATCGATACAACCCAAAACAAAAACAAGATTACCATAAAATAAATATACTTCACGAAAATAGCTTTTGTGGGGGTATCATGTGAAATTTATCGGTTCTACATCAGAAAGATTTTCAGTCCGGTCCTGCGGACAGAAGACCTGGAAAACTGGGGAAGTATAGTGTATGTGGGAAGCAACAAAGCGCGAGATAGAGAAGAACCTCACCAAGAAAAGAATGAAGTAACCACGGCTAGCATCGTAACAAAGACGTGCGAAATCTGCGAAATCCGCCCTAGAAAATCCCACGTCCTGCGCAAAGCTGCCCCCGTGAAAAAAAATCTCCGTAAGCCAGATGTCACACGATCATTACTCCCAGAAACAACAACAAAGAACGATAATTGCCGCCCGAAATAATCAACTAGCCGTTTAATCCTTTGTAGCATCATTAAATATCAATTATGAACATTTCTTCCCCACTTTTCCGTTTCTTACTTCTTCTTCACAGCCCTGACAAGGCCAAATATCGATTGGAAGTCGCTAGATGTCGGGGATCATGTTGCACAAGCAGCAGCGGCGCCGGAATCTGATTCATTCCCACGAAACCACAACTTTATGGAAAAAATTTAACTTTTATTTCACTCCACAGTTTGTTAATAAAAATATCAACCCACGGTGTACAATAAATGCGATGAGAAATCGAGTGGAATAATGCACTGTTGATATCTAAAGTAAATGTTTCACAGGCACTTTACCTGACTACTGGGAATGGCTGGCTATGGTAAGTTACTTAAGTTATCTAACTAGTAATCGAAAAGTCACGTGGATGATAATAATACGTCATAAAAACTATATTTTGTGCAATTAACGTTTCAACATTTTTTTTTTATTACATACATATCGTCTACAACCAGAGCTGGGCAAGCTACTTAAAAAAAGTAGCTAAGCTACAGCTACAGCTATTCTTTAAAAAAGTAGCTAAGCTACAGCTATAAGCTATATTTTGTAAAATATAGCTAAGCTACAGCTAAAAGCTTTCGTAAAAGTAGCTGTTAAATTTTAAAGCTACTTTTTTTAATTATTGTGAAATAATTAAATTTGCCATTGTCATATGATCAGTCTTTTGTTATAATAACTGTTAATTTACTATTTTGTACATAAATATCAAAAATAGCAAATACCATCTGGCACCTACTGTGTATTTTTGCGTATTAGACCCAATTAGAACCGGCAACAAATAATTATTTTGTGTGGGTTTAGCTTGCACGCATGCGTACTTTGTTGACCTTATGCTTAAAAAGTAGCTTCAGTTGTTATTTTTAAGCAAATAGAAAAAAAGTAGCTAGCTACAAGCTACAGCTATATTTTTTCATAGTTAGTTAAGCTAGTAGCTAAGCTACAAAAGTAGCTAGCTACTGCCCAGCTCTGTCTATAACTATAAGTAAATTAGCTATTATTATTTATGGGGTGGCTAGCTCAGTGGTATGAAGTCGGCATGTGGATCCTGAGAACCCTGGTTAGATTCCCAAGGGCGACAAACAATTTTCATAATTTCAAAAGCTACCCCTGTGGCTCCTCCACCACTAACATCTTTGGGGGCCGTGATTTGACGACTGGTAACCGCACTTTACGCGCAAAATATATCACTTACCGAGATCTGCTTCGGCAGAGTGCCACACCCAGTAATGGGTAGAAGGCGTGATGATATATTTATTTATTTTTAAAATTAGCTATTAATTAATATTTTACCATAAAATTCATTTATGGTGGTAGAGTAATGAGAAAACATTTAAATATCTGGAATTTTGTAAAAATGTGACATAACACCTTTACCCTTACCTTAAATCGTGTTTATGCTTTGAAGTGTGTTTGACAACCGTATATACTTACATTTCTCTAAAGAGATAATTTGCCCAAATATAAAATAACTAGGGACCGTATTAATAATAATAATACTGTAATTTATTGTTATTTCGATTCTTATTAAAAACTAATTATTTATTATATATTTAGTTATAAAAATAATATAGATAGTTGTCATAAATTTAAAATACCTTTTTAACAACATACTGTTTACAATGAAAATGAAGAATAAATTTTAATTGTTCTACGTATTTTTTAATATGTATTTGTTGATTTTCATTCTTAAAATTGAGCGGATATTTTACAGAATACGCCTAATAATACATTAGTCGTAGATAATTATTAATGCCGTGAATTGTTTGATTCAATGGACACTCCATAAAAAAATATTTTTTCTTAATATTTATTTGAAGCACTTCTCTTTAAAATAATTTAGATACGTTTGCCAGCGAAAAATCTATGATGCTAAAGGTTTTAAGATAACTTGAAAATAAGTAGTTATGGTTTAAAATCCATCTTTTAATAGTTCCTATTGTCATAGATAATAATTTATTTACTGTAGCTGCAGTTCATCTTTTTATTTTGTTGCATCGCTCTTTCGCCGCCGCTGTACACAAGTTAGCGAAGTCTTCGGCCGGTGGTCTTGGTAACTTTTCCCGACAAAACAAATATTTTATTCTAATTTCTTCTGCGGTATTCAAATTTACAAGATTTATAATTTAGCCGAGATTGGGGTTCTTGAAAGCGGAGTTTTATTAATATCACCTCAACTGGTTTGTTTTACTGTTGGCTTCTGCAACCCTGCTTCTGGCTCTGTTAGGAAGTTTTGAAAGATCGCGGAAATTAAATATTTTATGAAAGGTTTTACGGATTATGGGTTACGCAAACACGACTTCGAATTGTTATAATTAACTTTGTTTAGGATTTAAAAATGCCTGTCACTTTCTTAATTGATTTTTTAAAGGATTAACACTTTGGAGAAGGGTGAAATTTAACGGTAAATTATGTAAGTTAAATCGGACGAAGTAAAATCCTATTATTTCTCATATTTGATCATTTTGTGAATTTATTTAATCGTAGACCGTTCTGCACTTTGTATGCAGCTATATTATTAGCAAATAACAATAGTATGAACAATTAATTTGGAGAAATTATGTGCTGCATTTCTAGTATTCTAGTTTAATTAGTTCTGATATTTGTTGACAGCATACGCACGCAATGCTGTTTGAATATTAATTCTAATTACCTAGTAATTGTACTCGGATAATGCTATCTCAGTAAACTATTGATAATGAAAATATACAGAACCTAATGTGATGTATACAAAGGAACGCAACGCAATACAATCATCGATATACCTACATGTTCATTTACTCTGTTTTATTCTACTGTCAAATATAATTAAATTATTTTAAAGAAAATTAGGTCAAAAGAAGAACAAATCTACAATTCAATTGAAGTAGATTTATCTTCTAAATTAATAAAGAAACATTAGACAACGGAAAATATTTTTCCTACAACTGAGCGATTTCTTTATTATTATTACGTAACTATGATTGCCTTGGTTACGTACGGAAAGTAGACAAATACAGACCAAGTGCGTTTCTTTAAGAAAAGAAACACTAGTGCGGGAAGTAATTCAGTACGCAACTGTAAAAAAAGTTGTGTTGACAGCGATTTAAATTTCGCGCCGAACACGGAATTCATTTTTTGGCCACATACGCTTATGGAAGCAAATGCAGTGAGCCAGCGCTAGGAAATATGTAGTAGTATATTTTGACGTTTATAAACATAACCTTAAATTGCAGTATTTCTAATCTGTACACAACTAATAAAAAGAATCGAACAAAGTAAAATATATCTATAAATGGTTTTATTTTAAGAGTAAGTGAAATACATAATATTTTTGTTTGTGTATATTATTAACACAGTTGTTACAGTTCCTTATATTGACATAATGTGAAGTGGAAACTTTTGTACTGTCTAATGAAACATTGATTTCTTCCGTACCTGTTCATATTATTAACAGTAATATTATTGACAACAATTTCGGAGGCTTTAGAAGTATCAGCAGCAGGTTGATTGTAATTATCGAAATAGATCCAAAATAGCACGATCTGAGGCTTCAATTATCTTTGGAGGTGTTTACGATAAAGAAGAGTCACTCACTGTAGTATTCTAATCTGGACGATTTTGAAGAAATTGGCTTGAAATTAGTGAAATATTTTTAAATAACGTAGAACAATGTGCAAACAATCAACAAACAAACCATAGCAACGCCGTAAAACATCGTTCTCGTGTAATATCATTAAGATTTTATCAATTTTGACAATATTTGAGTGATTTTCTAAATCGCACAGTTATAGGAAAAATGTTGTTTATAACACGTGCCGAAAAAGGTTACGTGCTCGTGCAGATTTCCGCACTTGCACGTAACAAGCCTTTTTCAACACTTGTTATAAAAATAACTATTATGCTGAATGTGCTAACCATGACAACGTAACAACATTCCCAATACGTTGTTATTTTCTTATATCCAGTATTATAAAGAATAGAATAAATTTACCTTCATAGTACATTTAATTTAATTAATACATTCGAATCAGTTTTATTTATTTTATGACATATATTACTGTAAAAAATTCGACTGCCATTTTAATGAATAAATTTAATTTGCTTTGGCAATAAACTTATTTGTCATTATAATACCGAGCATTAATCTTGTAATAATATTTGTGTAAGCTCATATTATCAATGACAATATTAAAAAATCGCTACAACCAGTTATATTGATATTTCATATCAATAACAAAGACATCGCCAAGACATCAAATCACCACCAGGGTACGATCATTACGTCACCTTAGTCCTCGTTGCAAAAAACAACGCTCGAAAAAAATGTTATCTGGCGACCGAAACGAGACAAAAGAAGCACGAACTCCTTGGCAACCATTCCTTATATCCCCTCCCCTATACCATCCGCATCTTTCCATCTCTTTCTGTCTTATCCCGGAGTCTTCTTCTTCGGGATTTGCACATTTTATATGTCCATTGTGGCAACGTGTGAAGCCTGGACACTAGCTATTGTCCACGACACCTTGCCTCCTTGCCTCCCTCTGTGGCGGCATCGAGGACAGAATAGCGCTGAATGCAGCTTGTGACGAAACGCAACAGATTTATAAAACTCCGGGAGACCCGAAGCTTCGTGGATGAATACCTACTATGAAGGAGAAAGGATTTTTGTTGACCATTTTTGATGGTATTAAAATAGTGTCTAGAAAGAGGATTGTGACATATAAAATGTGAAGTATAGACATGTTTAGCGATTCAAACGCGATTTTGTCTTTATTGGTAACGTTGCTATACACCATGTCACATGAAAAGATAACTACGTTATTGAATATGTGGTAGAAGAACGTACACTTATTTTACTTTTTCCAAAATATCTCAAGAAAACAATATTGTATTTTTCCACAATAAGTAAAGGTCTATTTAGTTGAAGACTTATGATTCGTGTTCTCAGCTTCGTAAATAAAACATAAATTCATATCTTTTGTTGTCTAATACATTCAAAGACTTTTTTAATAGATTATTTGTACGAATTGTACGTTATTATACAAGCGATCCTTTTATTTAATAGGTACTGATTTTTAAAATTATATATAAATTCAAATCCGTTTTATTTAGTTAGAACCATAGGCGGACTTTGGCCTAGGCTAAAGAAGCAATAGCCTAGGGCCCAAAAATGTTGGGCCCTGATTCGAACTTTTCGTTTAAATAATAGAAATATCAAATTTTATTCCCCTATAAGGTATACACCGCGTCTCTAGAACATGGGTATTTAACATGTAAAATCATAATTTTATAATTTCCTGCTTCCCTAAATATTTTAAGCAAGACAACTTCAAATAAAAGTTTTAGGAAATAAAATTGTGCATCTAATCCAATAAACATGCTTCTTAACGGTACAAATTAGATCTGAAAATAACGAAAATAGGCTCAAAACTATCGGATAGCCATGGAATTAAAACAAAATTAAACAAATATTTGACGTTTAATCTGTCAAAATAATTTCTTTATTATGTCATTTAGTTTGACACAAACCGTTAAACATTTGTTAATTTTTGTTCAATTACATAGCTATCGCTAATTTCGTTATTTTCAGATCTAATTTATGTCGTTACGAAGCTGTATATATATTTAAAGGGCCCAAAATAAATATTTTACCTAGGGCCCGAAATATTTTAAATCCGCTTCTGGTTAGAACAAAGAAAATTGACAGCTCGAATGACAGTCATCAAAGACAGACTAATGTAGCTATTCTATTCCACTCTTTTTGATTGGCTGAATTTATGTATATGTTTATTTATGCTCATGTAAAATATTTGCCATTCGTCTATCTTTGAGTTTTTATTACATATTTTCTTTTATTTTAGGTAGCTGTGAACACTTTCATAAAGGATCAATTACTCAGATTATTATTTTTATTTTCATAGCAGTGACTGAATCATTAAAAAGTAGGCTTTTCGAACTTCATTTGGTGACACAAAGTGAACAATTGTAGACCAAGGTTCTTTCACAGTCCACAAATGTAAACAATTTTTTTTGTGTTATTCAAATAGTTATTTGTATCACTAGACTGTACTTTTGCGAAAACTCGCAAAACAGTTTCTGGACGTGTCATACACAAGATTTTTCTCGCCGATTTAAATGAAATATATTGATTTAAAATTAGTAAAAATCTCTAACTTCTAAGCACTCAACGTATGAAATTGACAGCCAGTCTCATACATCGTAACATTCCTACTTTTACAAATTGGACTCGCCCAGTTGAATTTGATCTCTACGATGTATTAACACGATAATTATTATTTATTATAGTTCAATTATCTGTATACACATTTTTATTGCTTGTACACAGCAACTGCTAATTGAATTATAATTACTTACATTTGACTTTACAATGACAAAATTTACTCTAAAATGCTAACATAAAAATACTAGACAGCGTTTGGTAAACGCGTAGTTTCCGAATGATTTTGAGAAATATAATACTGTAAATGTAAAAAATTGTGTACATTGTTCAAAGTATTGTAACACGAGCTCGTTGAGCGTACAGTGAATAAGTTAAAATATGATATAATATTTAGATTGATGTGAATGTTTCTTACTCTTACTGTGTGACTTCCTTTCTTGTTGTGAACTACTTTTATGGACTGGCAAATCGTTGCCAGTTAGAACACACAAATCACTTTATTGAGAACTAATGAACATGCTTAATAAAGGGTTAATTAACGAACTTTTATATTTAAATATAAAATATTGAATGTACTGTAACATGGTATTACAATTGTAAAACGTTATAAATGAACTAATGGTGAAAACAGATTTAATTATAAACTTAACTTGCACTAATTACTTAAGTTAAAACTTAGGTGAATTCGCGCCATCGCGTCTTGTAAAGATGTCCGCACATCTTTACACGTAGAGTCGCTGTTCTTGACTGACTTGGCTATCCCAAACACTTGACATTCTCTGGGTAAAACTACCCATATCTGGAATCCATTTCCACAGATGTTTCAAGTACCTGGAGCTGTATAATCTAACACACAGGTATTGCCGATTAGGCGAACACGAAAAGTTTCTAGAATTCTAAGAAGATTTGTCGCAATCTAAATATCAAACAATCTATCCTCTTCTGATAATTGTCTATATATGATGCAATTTTTCCGTGATTAATGCTGGTCCTTCTGCACTTCCTATTCATAAATTCGTCAGGATAAATAATAGACAAAGTACAGGGAATGTGCACATCAGTTTTATTAAAATACATAATTACAAATGATTAACCTTTCTCGTCCCTCGTCGGATACACACTATCTTAAAAACTATTTACAAAGTCTCATGCACCCTAAAACTAATCACACACGTCTCTTCATCCTTTATCCATCCCAACATATTTTCACATTCGGCGTCACTCAGACGGACTCAGGCACATTTGACTTCATTTATTAGTTTAGAAACACAAACACAACCCCAAACATATCATTCTCACGATACTTTTATAATATTTTCCAAACCAAGGACTATAAAATAGCTAACACTAGACGAAACATACATAATTTAAAAATAATAGCCTAGCAATTAATAATGATACTTAACTTTAAACACAACACTGTCACTAGTTTCACATTTTGTTTATAATGGATTTACATATGACAACCTGAAATATTACCACACATTAACTAATAACTGTCACTTTTATAAGTTACTGTCCAATATTTGAAAACCTAAAATTTTCACATTCACACGAAACGCCATGTGGCCACGAAACCAAGCTCGTGCTACAATCTCTAGCCTTGGATCAGCTACTTTCAACCATTGATATACAAATAATTATTAGTTGTTATTTTAAAATTAGTTGTCATGATTTAAAAATAGTGTAAATGTTTTTCTATTAACACTGTCTCAATGTGGGACTAAAACTATAGTGTAAATACTTATTAATTAATCACTATAATTCACTGTTAAACTACATAACATTGGATAATCTAATTTATAATACCTTCTCCGTTGAAACTCCCACATATGCTATCCATTTTCCGGTATATAATTTCAGTATATAAACATGCAAGCTGACAAAACCGTGACTCGAAACTTGAACCAGTAACGATAGAAGGGTAACGGAACGCAAACACGTTCTCACTCTAACGTAATCAGCGAAAGATTCACAAGTTTCGCTTGCTTCTGGTTGGAACGACGGCTAATCAAACTGTAATTATAAATCGATAATGAAAACAAACTGGTCTTTGTTCTTCTGCAACAAAACATAGCTACAAGCAAACAACTTGTTGTCAAGCAACAACTTTATCCGTTCGAGTAATGAGTTCAACATAATGTTGGCGTTGTACGTTTTTCAAATTATTTATATAAATAATAGTAATTACGTAGAATTAAAATAAATGTGAAAATTAATTAAACAGGAAATTTGTCATTTATAAAATTCCACAGTTATAAAATAAAATATCTATAAAAATAATTACGAAGTCGTTTGATAAACGAATATTGAAGTTACAAATTTAATTCAGACGAATGAATATAAATTGGTGAATTATAAGTTTTATTATTAAACAATAATTTAGTTTTATAAATATTTAAATAACTCTGATAGGCAAATATGAATTTTTTATCAAACACTTCGTTTTATTTCATTTGAATTTCATATTGCCTGGCGTCAGAAATGATTTTTTTCGCTATTTCATTCATTAAACGTAAAATATAAAATGTTTTAATTATCTTTTTAAGCACTCTTTTATATTAAAACAGTTACCAAAGCTATTATTTGGAGAACCGTGCTGTCAAAAGTTTCTAAATAATTTTAAAGATAAATTGTTCAAATAAAATATACGAAGTGGAATTTATTTTATAAAAAAATAAATAAATATATCATCACGCCTTCTACCCATTACTGGATGTGTCACTCTGCCGAAGTAGATCTCGGTAAGTGATATATTTTGCGCGTGAAGAGCGGTTACCACTCGTCAAATCACAGCCCCCAAAGATGTTAGTGGTGGAGGAGCCACAGGGGTAGCTTTTTAAATTATGAAAATGGTTTGTCGCCTGTGGGAATCGAACCAGGGTTCTCAGGATCCGCAGGCCGACTTCATACCACTGAGCTAGCCACCCCAATTTATTTATTTATTTTATCTGCCTCGAATTTAATTTACAAACAAAAAGCTAAGATATATTTTTCTCGTATAATACAATCAAAATATAGCAATCCATCAAAATTATTTGCATTTCATAATGGCTCAAACCATTTAATCTAATATTTATCAACCCACTTACCAGACTGCATTTCAAATATCGGCTGAGATTCTAACCCATAAATTACAAACAGGATGCTAATAATTTTAATGCGTTTCATAAACAACTGTCGGCTTGCTATTAGTCCCGTTGTGTCTGATTGTCCGTCCGTCCAAACAGCGCGAATAAATCAAGTGGGCCAAGCCAGCCTGAGCCCAATATTCATGTAAATTCAAACGGCGAATCATTTCAAAGTCATCACGGAGGCCGTTGCCAGAGAATATGTATGGCCACCACTTTGTTTTAGAGCTTAATATGCGGTAAAGTGAGGATGCTTAGATTTCGAGGAGAAAATTGTTTGTTCGCCTTTTCACGAATATTTATGAACTACTCTACATAACAGGTAATTAATCCTAATTAGTAAATATAGGTAGTACAAGGGACTTACAGCTAATAATGGAATCCGTATCTCTCGACACTCAAAAGTTATTGCGGCGAGAGAACCATATGGTGATTTTTTTTATGCCATTTTCATTTCTACAGGCTGGTACGTTACCACGAATCTATTCAGTTAGTATATTAGTACACCTATTCCATGAGATACATCAGACAAATTTTGACACATTATGATAAATTGATTTTTGCATATGCTTCAAACTCAACTCATCTTGTATATATTATTTTCAAATTATTTAGAGCATTTGTCCTGTCGCATATTTTACGCTGTCAAACGTTTCTGAATTATTTTAGAACTAAATGTTTTAATAATTCATTAAATAATCTGTATGGATTGGGTGATAGGTACTAGATAAAACATTATCACTTAAGGTAGTACTAGCGTGACGGTGGCGCCATCGGTTGTCGAGTGACAAAACTGACGCTCAAAAAAATATAAAAATTGAATAAAATAAGTGTTTTATACCTATTTTGGTTTGAATATCATGAATTGTTAACAGGTTGTTGGTCTAGTGAATTTTCAAATACCATACCACCGTGTGGTGTTGCCATTACAAATTGGGATTCTTAATTTTTCTTTAAAAACAAGACTTTGTATGGCTATATATCCATTACTAAACGATAAAAAACTTTCTCCTTCTGATACAATATACATGGATAGTTCTAGAACATCATACTAGTTTTTTAAATGAAACTGCAAAATTTTAGAGGTACAGAAACCAAATATGTGCGATTCTGAGTGATGATCGCCATAAGCTCCGTGTATAAGAAGTCAACTTTACAAGCGAATAAATTTGTTCACAGACGATGAATGTGTTTCATATTTTAACAGGATGCGTATGACTAGCTAATGTTTACGTGCGCCAAATTTCATTCAGTCTGCAAAAAAATTTCACGCTAGTACTACCTTAATAAACTCTATTGAAGGAGCTGTTGGCACTAGGTGAAACATTGTAGAATAAATTCAAGAAAACACTCGGTTTTTTTAATCAAATCGGGTGTTTTCTTTCTTATCACTTAATATAAATGTAAAACAAAATAGATTTAGTACAAATGTAAAATACATTGTATCGAAATACTAATGATCACAGCAGTCGATGTACAAAATTCTTGAAATAAGAAAAAAACAATAAAAATTATTATAAAAGTTGCGGCTAAATCAGACCCGTCTTTGCATTTACAGTTTTCGTAAAATGAAATGGAGAGCAGGAAATTGCAGAAAGCAAATATCATTCCGAAATAAACATCGCAATAAAAGATTGAGAAATGAATTAACCTTGCATATTCCCGCGCACAAAAGTGCACTATTTAAACATTGCTTTAGTTACAATTGTCCGCAGATTTACAATCAAGTTAACGATGATCTTAAACTACTAAAGTCTTATTCATTCTCCACAAATTTAAAGAATATCATAATTGCAGAACAATCATTCTTATTTATACATTCACTTTATTTGAGAAGTACCTAACATATATTGTTGTATCTCTAATTTTCATACGTACTATTGTATATACTAATTTGGTCTACTAGCTGCTTGTATGTAAACATTGTTGTATACTACTGTAAAGGTTAAGTGGTAGAACAGCCTCGACTGAACTGTCGCCAAATAAAAGGGATTTTTTTTTGTGGCTTCTTTGGCGGACCAACTACTTAGGTCATATACCGCCTTTACGCCCTGATCTGCGTTTTAGGTGTTATTAGTCAAAAGCAACGCGGGTTTCTCTGGACGGACGCTCACCCATCCAAATACTACCTGCGCGCAACGTTACTTAACTCGCGTTATCGCTCAGATCAGTTCCAACGAATTGTGTCATAGCCGTTGACAAAATGATATTTATCAAGAATGGTACTCATTTGTTACTTGGATTATTTAATTTAGTTCAGATAAATTAGACTATGAGTGCATCCATGGCCGTTGACATAAAAGGGATTTATTATTATTATTATTAAATATTCCAGGTTAAATCCCTATTTTCACTCTAAACAAGCACCACCCGGTACACTATTCGTGGGTATTACAATGTTTGCTAATGGGAAAGTACTTGAATCTACTTGTTCATTACAATTTTCCACTGAAGTGGCCGCTTTATAAATTTCAAAATTTTCTAATAAGTACAGATACAACAAAAGGAATATAATCTGAATCTTGAAACCCGGAAAGCGGTCACTTCAAAGAATAAAAAACAAACAAGTAAATTTAAGTACTTCCCCATCAATAAGCATTGCATTACCTACGAATAGTAAATACGATGATTAGAGGGTTAATTTCGATAATTGCCAAGTAAGTATTATTTTCAATTTATGCTTTATTGCAAATCGAAATCCCCCATCATATTTATTTCTACTAGCAACAGCAATACTCCTCAATAAAAGATAAAATAATAGTAATTTAAAAACAATTTTATATTAAACGTATTTAATTATGTAACGCATTTATGTATGTTTATCGCGTTTCTTTATAAAATCCAAGAAAAGTCTTTTGCGTGCATAAATCAAAGCTGTCACTCGGCAGTATACGCATTCACACTCCGCAATATTTTTTATTCACTTATGCGTTGATAGGTGGTAAGCTGGTGCAGCACTTAAAATTTTAAAAACAGAAACAAAAACGAAAACTGAAGGGTATACTTGGTGTTCATATCTCTGTTTTAAATAATATTTTTAGTCAAATAATAAAGGAAATATTTTTATGTTAGTTTTAGATTTTGTTGATTATAAATTACTTTTTTTTAATTATTTTGGAAACTAATTTAATATTTTGATTCCCTAAATTTTACTATCTCCCTCTTTGTTTAATTTTTATTTATTTTTTAGATTTATTTTACATTTTCCATTTTGTGGGAATAAAATAAGTCTGGAAATGTTAGCTTCTAAAGCAGAATCTTTCAATCTTTCTTGTTCTCATTTATATGTAATATACTAATTACTAAAATTCTGTGGCACACCAAAAATATAACATATTTTTTCGACCATCTGGCAAAAAAAACTTACAAAATAATTGTTTATTCAACTAGTTTTAAAAGTGCCACTATTGCTCGAGTGGGAAGCCTATGACTCGTGTTGAAGTATAATAAAGCCCCTTCTAACACGAGTTGTATACATTATTTTTTCTACAATCGAATTTTAACACGTTCACTGCCGTGAGGAATTTTAGCTTATTTCCCCCTATGCCGGCCATATAAATATGTTATTTGTCCTCCCTTCATGCCAAGACAAAGGCAATATAATCTAAGTAGAGAAATTACTCACACTTTTTCAAAAAAGTGATTCTGAAATCCAAATTTTCACTATTTTCATCTCGGTCCTATAGACCGAGTCGGCGTACACGAATTAATCTTACTCGAACACGCCGTCTCGGTCTGTATTTCTCGGTCTACAGCAGGTCTGTGCATGTTATGTGCCTGTCGTTTTTGGTTCGGTATAAGCTGCAGTAAATTTAGTATGTAACATAACTGCATGGTGGAAACATATTATATACTTTTTATATGCATTTTTAAATGTATTCGTAGTCGTATATCTTTAAAATAAATAGAATATACCTTTTTACGTACAAATTTAAGAATTGTTCGTGGGCGCCGCTCGGTCTATGCCACAAACCATAGACGGCAAAGTGTTCGCCAACGCCGTCTCGGTCTGTAGCAGCAACAACGCTCATAAGCGAACAGACCTACGGCGCGATGAGCCATATAAACTGACTCGATCTGACCGAGACGGCGCAGCGGACAAATAATTCTCGGTCTATAAGACCGAGCAGGCGTGATGGACAAATATATTTTCGGTCTATAAGACCGAGACGGCAGTGAACGTGTTAACTAAATATACTAATTTTACTTACATTTTAAACGTTAGAAACATTTATTTTGTAGATTACTCACTCGTAGTATGGATTGTTTCATCACAAATATTTTATTCCGAATTTTACAAAATTATTTGTCACCAAACTTGTTACAAGTTTAGAATTAAAAATATACATGATTGAAATGAAAGAAACATATTTTAAACCGTCTTACCATCCTTTATCTTCTACAGTGGCATACGAACTGAATGCTTTGTGTACGGAAACGCACTAAACAGAAATGTGTACTGAGACGTAAATAGTGTTTTGCTGACCAATAAGGATTCAATCAAGGATTTGTTAATAGATACAAATTTAACCACGTTATAAATAAAATATATACATTTATCAGTTAAGATATATACATTACACTGATGACTCGAATATGAGGTATATTCTGTAACTATATCATTTTCTGTTAATGATCGATAAGTTAAGGACAATTTTTACTTTTCACGATTAATTTACAGATTATGTCAATATTGGTATTATATGACCAGAATAATTTACTCTATCATTTTTAGTTTTTAATCATGCATTTTACTAACTTATTTATGTAGCTGTTATTATATAAAAATAATAATATGACAGTTCATTGACAGCTCTGTAAAAGTATGGTTAGAAGTAATATTTATTTATAGTGGCAGATTTGTACGAGAACAAAATGCATAAAAATAAAATAGAAATAACACAATAAATTATTTTGATTACAGAATACCAAAATGGTGGTAATCTATAGAATAATCATAAAAAATAAGGGTTGTCACTATCTTATCGTTCAATAACAGCCCCCGGATCATGTAAATGTGAAAACGATATTGCGTTTTCACTTGAGTGAAAACGATATTCGTTATTCAATTGATCACGTAAAATTAGTCACTCACTACGTTTTCAACTTCGGACATTTCCGTGAACTCACTACGTTTTTCTCTAAACGATATCGTTTTCTTAGTAACTTTTTATTTTTATGTCAAAAAACTTAGACAAGTAAAAATCAACATGATTTAATAAACATAAATTGTAAAAATAATAATGATTTAAGTATATGTATCAATATTATGTAGATAAAATTTATTCATATAAAACAATTCTTAGCTCTTTCTACATAATGCTCCCTATTTTTCCTCCGCCAGTTTTTGATAGTTCTTTTTTTTAAAGCGCTACTTTGCTTTTAGCCCTCTGCTTATAATCTGACCAAGCCTACAAAGTCACATGAATATATATTTTTTTTATATAATAATTGTCAAATTGCAATTATACTTTCTGCCACTATTGAACAGCTTTTATTGCACTGCCCAGCGCATTTAAGCGTATGGTCAAGTCGCTCCACAGTTCATTAATTTTGGCCTGTCCTTAAACTGCTTAATACGTCCTTGTATCATTTCCTTATTTATTTCAAAATATGATACAAAGGTTACCCATATAT
This sequence comes from Pterostichus madidus, assembly GCA_911728475.2. NCBI lineage: Eukaryota > Metazoa > Arthropoda > Insecta > Coleoptera > Carabidae > Pterostichus > Pterostichus madidus. The sequence continues at coordinate 21,447,678 of OU452307.1, forward strand.
CAGCCTTTCGTGCCATTCTTGAAATTTTATTGTCCAGTAATATTAATTACTATAAATTTTATGAAAACATTAATCGTCAAATATTGTCATATAAAAAATTAACATATTTCATTATTTATAATTGATTTACCTTGCTTTTTTTTACCTGTGCCTAGTGCAAACGTCAAACTTCTTTAAATTGTGACATAGTAAGCACTGAGTAAAAATTGAAAAAAAAAGAAGAATTTTGAAATAAAGAACGACTTATAGAAATATAAATGAATTAAACAAAGATGTGAGTAGTGAGTAACGTTTTCACCCACAATGAACATTGCGTTTAGAAATGACAATTTAACTAACGCAAAACAATATCGTTTTCGCTATTCATTTTTACATAATCGCAATTGACACGAGTCACTACTATTCACTGCTAGTCATTTTTACATGATCCCACCCCAGATAATAGAAATAATTTTTGAAAAAGCTATAAGCGTTCAAAAATTATTTTTGTGCTCGCTGCATTCAAAATAATGTTTACATAACCTTGGAAACCGATGGAAAGTTTGATTTTGTGCACTAGTGTGCAAAATAATTGAAAAAAACACCCATTTTATATGATTCTAAATTTTGAATATTAAAACGCTATGTGTACTTATTTTACACACATTTTAAGAAACTTATAAAAGAAGTAGCGACATTAGCTTATAACGCCATCAAACAGACATATTTTAACAAACTTACGAGAAAAAATGAACAATTTGTTTTCAAATAACAAATGTCAATTCATGGCATACTTAACTGTCAATATAAAATCACGTTTCAAATTTAATAAATATCCTCATTGTCCATCATATAATTTTTGCTCGTTACAAAAAGCATTGTACAAAACATCTGCGCGAAGACGCCATTTGCAAAGTATGTCTTCGCGCACTAGTTATGTAAATATAAAAAAAATATATCATCACGCCTTCTACCCATTACTGGGTGTAGCACTCTGCCGAAGCAGATCTCGGTAAGTGATATATTTTGCGCGTGAAGTGCGGTTACCAGTCGTCAAATCACGGCCTCCAAAGATGTTAGTGGTGGAGGAGCCACAGGGGTAGCTTTTGAAATTATGAAAATTGTTTGTCGCCTGTGGGAATTGAACCAGGGTTCTCAGGATCCAGAGGCCGACTTCATACCACTAAGCTAGCCACCCCATAGTTATGTAAATAGCTATTCTAATATCTACGATCAGGAAATATTGTCAATCAACTAATTCTTGTTAACAAATCATGATCGAGGTACCAAATAGGAGGGCAATATTATTTGAGGCGTAGACTTCTTTTTCATGATAGACACCACAATAAACTGAAATCCTTAATTAACGTTTGTATTGAAAAATCTTGTGGCACACATGAGACCGTTTTGTGGCACACCGGTTGAAAAACCCTGTTCCAAAGATTATACTTTGAATTTTGTATGAGTTGCTCTTGGAGATGATGACCATGAGGTTGAAACGATCGTCGAATAAAGTAAATTGGTTCAACTAATTCACGTTTACCTTTTATTTATTATTAATTCTTTAATTTACTCAGTTATATATAATAACACAATTCTAAACTTTATTTCAAGTGGTCAAACTTTCATCAAATAAACAATCCATTGACAAACTCCCTCTACCAAGTGAAATCGACGCAACAGCGTCGCTGTTCAACCTCTGCTCTTTTCTGAAACCATCGAATTGCCGAGAACGCCGCGGCGTTTTACAAATCAAATCAGTTTTCAACAATGGCGGCCGCTGACAGACACGCGGGGCGAACAGCAGAATAGTCGATGTTGTTCTACAACCTGGGGTGAAACAGTGGCGCTGGGGGTTAGCTTCAAAAATATTAAATTAGGGTATGTAATGGAGGTCAATTTGCTGAAAAATCAAAAATGAATATTGAAAACTGTGGCATTTTATTTTCATTATTGGAAATATGTGACAGTTGTGGAACTGATGAAAAATTTGGCCATACAATTTAAACAAAGTGGAACAACGAATTTTGCCGGAGGCGAGAGAATCATAAAAGGACTAATTTATGAATTAATTAACCCCATTTTTATTCCTGATTTAAATTATTTATTGTAGACCATTATTATTATTCAAAAAACAAATACTATACTGAGAACGTTATGAGGATGAACTGATGTCATCAAAAATATAACCAAATAAATTATATAGGATCCTGCTACGTTTACATGGTATATATGTAACTTGTTTTAAATTGTATTGCACTTTGCTTCTTTGGAGATGACAAGATTTCATTTTTCTTTGAATTCGCAGATATTTTTCGGACCGTGGATCTACTAACTTTTAGTGCGTCCAGTACTCTCTAATAAACTTTAAATTCATAATGAAAATTAACAAAAATTTACTAATGTACCTCTACTTAAAGATAACAGCGGTTCATTATTTGAGGAAAAGTACAAAATAGTATACTTGTCAATTTTAAGTTTGATAAGAGATATAATAAATATGAAAAGTTACTAAAAATAAATAAATAAAGAATCAGTGGACAGAAAAATGTATTTCAAAAACATAAATGACAAGTAACGAAAATGATAAGCAAATGAAAGAAATAGAAAAATGTGAAAAATTTCCGAATATAAAAACAGAACCAGAACAAATCTGAATGTATTTCATAAACATAAATGACAAGTAACAAAAATAACAAGCAAATGAAAGAAATGAAAAAAATGTGAAAATTATCTTGATGTAAAAACAGAATCGGACCAAATATCTAAATGAAAAATTAAAAAAATGTCGTACAAAAAAACAGAGGATGTAAAACGAACGTCCATATTATTATATAGAATTATATATTACATATTACAAAGAGCGATAAATAATGGGGTGGCTAGCTCAGTGGTATGAAGTCGGCCTGTGGATCCTGAGAACCCTGGTTCGATTCCCACAGGCGACAAACAATTTTCATAATTTAAAAAGCTATCCCTGTGGCTCCTCCACCACTAACATCTTTGGGGGCCGTGATTTGACGACTGGTAACCGCACTTCACGCGCAAAATATATCACTTACCGAGATCTGCTTCGGCAGAGTGTCACATCCAGTAATGGGTAGAAGGCGTGATGATATATATATTTTTTTTTAATTATTAACATAAAAAAATTAAGTATTACTGGTAACAAAGGTAGTGTGGGTAATATTTGACCAATTACATGACAAGTATACTATACCATTATTTGCATATACTTATTCAAAATCAATTATTAAATGAAGAATAAGTAATTGAGATTCCTTTAACAGATTTTTTACCTTCAGCATTGATATAATACAAGTTTTTCAATGATTTTATTAAGTTTTATCAGTCTATCCTTATAATAGCTGTATACCATTTGCCACTTGGTTCACTTAAATCAGTTCAGATATATTCGACATATGAGACTAAATTAACTGAATTAAACAAAATGACGCACTTATTGGGGTGAATTACTTCAAAGTAAATTAGAATCTGTAATTCTAGTACTAGAAATAAAGTCAGTGAAGGAATCCATAGAAATTAGTAAGTGATCTGGTTCAGTAAATGTAAGTTAGATCTCATCCAAATGGCAAATGGAATACGCCTATTGGTTTCAGTATAGTTCTAGTTCTTTACGAAACGACATATTTCCAATTACCATACAGAGGACATAGTTATATTTTTGTTGTTTTTGGAGTTAAAATAGAGTCTGTGAGGTTTATACCCACGAAATTTATTAAATGAATAAATAAAATGAGAATTCGTGAATTTAAACCTCAGTGATAATAAATTAAGAACGATCGTCCAGAGATTAAAATAAAAATGAATCATTAAACAAATTATTTATAAATACAACAGCGCTCAAGTGGTACTGATTCAACTACAAATTGAAAATCCCCTGTTTTTTAATAGGAATTAATGGCCTGCTGCACAACGTGAAAATATAAAATAAGCAAGAAATATAGTGAGAAATTAAAAATGAAGATATTTCAAATGAATTTCAAGCCTGTTTGAAAAAAAATTCATCTCCGACTATGTGTTGTGGGGTCAGAAAAGAGGGCGTCATGTACACAACACAAACACGCGCCAGAGTTCCACTAAATGTAAATTGATGCGTCAATGAGAGAAGCGAACGCAAGCGAACGCCAGCGAGCAGCCACTTCTCGAAATAAACGACTGAAAATTGATTCTCGCCGAATGAAATTTAATTCTGTTTATAATTAAAAATTCATTTTCGTTTAATTGCGCAGCCGGTTTAATTATGCGCAGTGCGCGAACAAACGCACAAGCGTTCATATTTTATTTTGTTTCGTTTCAGTTGGGGACGTATGCGAGTCGGTGAGGTTATGTTCAATATTAGCGCAACATGTTGTATTTGTGGCATCGCTGACATGAACGTTTTATGTGCACCGATGATTCTCATATTCTGAACTTTTTATTTTTCATGCTATACCTACTTTTTATAACGTAGCTTTAACGTAACGAAATCTATTTTTAATTTTTTGACAGATGGTAGAGAATCATAACAAAAAAATAAAGAGTTGTATCCCATTTGCAACTTGATTCACTTATATTATTACTTCAGATAATCACAAGATTAACTGAAATAAGTAAATTGATTGACACAGAATTCATGTGGATTCATTCAAGCTGAATCTGAATTATTTAATTTAGTAATAATAAAAATAATTAATAAATGATCTGTTTCAATAAGTATAAGTCAGATCTGATCAAAATGGCATCGGATAAAACCTCAGACAAAACATACCTTAGACAAAGTCTGCCGTATTCAAGTCAATGCAGTGTTGTGAAGGAGAAAGAGTTGGAGTAACTTGTGGGTGAGGCGGGTGCGCGGCAAGGAGCGAGTACACTTTGATGTTATGCAAGTTGCAAACATTTGTGTAATTATTTTTATATTCAATTACTTACTTTTCATACATAAAAGTAAAGGTTAATTTTTGACATATTAAGTGTTTTGTATACGCACTTTTGTATTTAAATAAATAAAATGCTCGCGTTTGATAACTGTCATCAACAAAAATGCAACCTGCATAACACCAACTTGTACTAGCTCTTTGCCGCGCACCCGTCTCATCACCAACTTATTCTAACCCATTCTACTTCACAACACACGCCGTTGTTCTCCGTCTAGTAATGTTTTGTCTGAGGATAAAACGAATCAAAATATTTTTTTCTATGGTCGTGTTGAAAAGTCACCGTATCAACATTCAAAATGAGTTTGGAAAGTATCTCATTGCTACAATCAGCGCGGCTGATTTTTTCGTTTATAATGTTGTTTCCAAGACAACCATTGTGTAACAATATTTTTATCTACTCCTAGGCGTATTCCATTTGCCATTTGGATCAGATCTAACTTACATTTACTGAACTAAATCATTTATTTATTTCGCTGCATTTCTTCGCTCATTTTATTTCCAATACTAGAATTACAGATTCTAATTTACTTTGAAGTAATTCACCCCAATAAGTGCATCAGTTTGCTTAATTCAGTTCATTTAGGCATGTGTTAAATTTATCTGAACTGATTTAAATGAACCAAGTGGCAAATGGAATACAGCTATTGTTACATAGTATCAATATTATCTAACTATTTTCAGTGTCGTTATATCACATTTTGCAGCATTCGTGCGGTAAAGTGGACATATATTATTTTTCATTAATAAACATGAGAATCAGAAGCCATGGCAACTTCGTTAATGTTTCTATTCATAAAACGTCAAAACATAAATTTTTATTATATTTTTAAATAAAATTCACGATAGTAGATAAAAGTCTGTGGGTTCTGTGACTTTGTGGGACAAATTTCTCAACTCGTTTCTTAATATGACATATTACTACACTTATATCGTAAATAACTATTATTTGAATTAATGTAAAATATAACAATAAATAATACATGTTAGTATCGATTTTAAGAAATAAAACTTTACGACTGTAGAAAAATAATATGTATCATACGTATAGAAACAGCCATTGTAAAACTCATAAGACTCGTATCCGTTTTGCAAAGGAATCTTTGCCACACTTGAGTTACAAAATAATATTAAATAGTCTTGGAAACTTTGCTTTAAACTCGAAATGTAATAATAGCTTAGCTTATGAATAATTTTCAACCATCCTGTATATTAGAGTATTGAACTCTTACTGGAATATTCTGTTGAAATTTGATGTATTAACAATAATTGAAGTACAGAACTGATTAATTACCCGACATGAATGATATTAATTATTAATACTATGATTTATAATCTAGATTGTAATTGCCGCATTTAATTTAAAAATCTGATAAATAGATTAATTAACTACTACAGAAAAATATTCAATTAGTTAACATAGACGTTTATAAAAATTACAGTTTTCTTTAAAGTTTCGTTTATAGAAACTGTCATATTTGGTCCGTGATTACTCAGCGTCAACTCATAGAGAATAAAATAATAACTTTGTCACTTACCTCCCAGAATGTAGAGTCCGCAAGCAATGAGGGTCTTGTGGTCTCCGTTGCAGTGCCCAATCAACGCGAAAATTGTCGCCAATAGCAGAAGAATTACGCTGGCTCCTTCGAATAATGTTGACACTCTGAAAAACAGAATAATTGATTTATTTTCTATCTCATCTCAAAATACATAATACTCATATTTTTAGCAAATATGTAATTTATCAATTACGTGAAAGTGATTATTTATATATTAAGATTTAGTATAACTTTGCTGTATGTCATTACATTTGTATAGTATTTTCAAATTTTCTAACACTTTCCATTGTATATACGAGTATTTCGCTGTTAAGCGTTTCAAAATTATTTTAGATAAAATTATTTTAAATAAATGTTTATTATTATATTAATAAATAAATGATGACGTAGGGAAAATAATAATAATTTTTCTGGATATTGGAATACTAGGCTTAAATATTTGAAAAATATTTAATACGATAACGATTTGGACTAAATTTAGTTCATCTTCAGGTCTATAACAAAAATAAAAATGTCGGTTTACAATAACAAAAAATATATTGTCTATTTTTGTTATAATTTTTTTATAGACTTGAATAAAGATTTTTAGTCTGGAATGTCGTTGTATTAAATATTATTCAAATATAAAAGCTTAATCCAAAATCCAGGAAAATTATTTTTATTTTTCCGTACATGGTCAGCTTTCGGCTTAATTTAACAAAATTCCAACAAATTAAAATAAATGATAAGAAAAATTATTAATAAATATATCATCACGCCTTTTATCCAAAGATATTAGTGGAGGGGGAGCCACAGGGATAATTTTACATAAATGTTTCGTCGGCTCTGGAGATCAAACCAGGGTTCTTAGGATCCACAGGCCGACTTGATACCACTGAGCCATTACCCCATAGAAAAATAATAAATAAATAAATATATCATCACGTCTTTTATCCATTGCTGGATGTGGCACTCTGCTAAAGCATATCTCGGTAAGTAATATATTTATGCGCGTGAAGTGCGGTTACCAGTCGTCAAAGCGCGGCCCGCAAATATGTTAGTGGTGAGAGAGCCACACAGGTAATTTCAATGTGGTGAAAATGTTTGTCGGCTGTGAGAATCGAACCGGAGTTCTTAGGAGCCACAGGCCGACTTGATACCAGTGAGCCACCTACCCCGTCAGAAAAATTATCTATATATTTTATTTTAGTTATTTGGCTAAGAGTCAAGGGTGAAGTTCAGACAAAGGCTGTTCTTCCACGAACCCTTACAAAAACATCACAAACATCTATACCATGGGCGGGATTCGAACCCGCGACCTACGGCGTGTAATGTCAAGCAACTGCTACCCTAAACGCTCTACTATCGTTGAAGCATTTTCATAAAATAATTAATAGATGTTTAACAGAGGAAAATATACGCTGCCAAATGTTCAAGTTAATTTGAAAATTCAATACATTACTATTTTTTTTTGGTAAAATACCTTAATCGTACGCTGAAAGCAAACTGTTTCCAAATTGAATTTATGTTCGTTCACAAACATTAATCGAGCGAAATAGTTTATAAGATTTATGCATCTCTTGCAATGGAACGATAAATCAATTTCTTTTCCTTCCGTTTTCGGCAAAATGTTTTTTACTTCATTAGTAAATAAATTTATTTTGTAGAACCTATTTTATTACTTCCTTCCATCAACATTAACTAGTTGAAGTTTAGTGAAAACGTTCAGAATTAGTTTCTGAAATTATAAACAAGTATTTGACTAACCTACAAATTTGAACGTTAAAAAACAAATCTAACTTGATAGCATCATTTAACGAGCAACGTGATTTCGTTTAGGTAGTAATTGAGGTAGTAGATTTCAATTAAATACCTAATTGTTAGCGTAGTCGAGATTTTGACAATCAAATTCTATTAATAATGCGAGATAGCTTGCTAAATTAGAAACAAGTTAACAAGATATATGAGATAGGTCTGCTATGTACAGAATGGTTTCCCTGCACTTGTAATTGAATTGTTATCATGCAAATTACGGTAATATGTAAGCTAATAAGTTATATATTATTTTAATATTACTTACGATATATTATCCAGACATTTTTAGAGAAATAATATACACAAAACACGCTATAAAATAAAGCACTTTCACAGTGAAATCCCGGACATTACTGACGTACCTATTTATTCGTTTTGCTGTGTCAGATACAGATACCAGCAAGTCGTAACCAAATAATTGCAGCATATACGTCACGATAAATCAATTATTCAAAAGAATGTATATTGCGTTGCTGATAAAATGTTCAGATTTAAAAGACTGTTATATTTTTACTTTAATATTATAATATAAGTATGCAGGGTAGATAGTCGAGTGCTAATGACATTTTTTCAAATTTTCGCTTATATTTGTATGTTTGATATATTCTGCTGAACCGTTTCTGAATTATTTTAGAATATGCTTCACACATGGGTGTCCACAGGAGGGGGGGCAAGGAGGGGCGCCCCCCTGGTTATTAACTTGGGTGGTGACCACTACTCTCGAACATAGGACTTTAACATGTAAAATTATAATTTTGTAATTTCCTGCTTCCCTAAATATTTTAAGCAAAAAAACTTGAAATAAAAGTTTTAGGGCATAAAATTCTGCATCTGAACCAATAAACAAAATTAATTTTGCATATTTTGTAACGACACAAATTAGATGTGAAAATACTAAAATTACCTCAAAACTATCGACAGCCATGAAATTGAAACAAAATTAAACAAATGTTTGACGTTTCATGTATCAAAATAAATGAAATAATAAATAAAGAACTTATTTTGACAGTTTTGATAGATTGAATGTCAAACATTTGTTTAATTTTGTTTCAATTTCATAGCTATCGTTAGTTTTGGGACAATTTTAGTCAATTTTCGATCTAATTTGTGCCGTTATAAAGCATGCAATATTAAATTCGTATTTTATGCCTAAAACTTTTAATTGAAGCTTTTTGTTTTAAATAATTAGGGAAGCAGGAAATTAAAATAATATGATTTTACATGTTAAAGTCCTATATTCGAGAATCGCAGTCATCACCCTGTATATGTATATATAAATAAAATAAAAATTAAATTATAAGTTTAAAGATAATAAATTCAAGCTGAAACTAAATTTCCAGCACTATTCTTATGGTCAGCTAGCGACATGTTCCTTATCTTAATGACTGAGTAATCTAAGTTTATTAAGTACACACAGACACAAAATATTAGAAAATAAAAACGGCTAAATCTGAATTTATTGAAGAAGTGATGTCAGTTTATGGAAGAGTTATTCGGAGATTGTCCTTCCTCTTCAATTCAAACCCAGATGACAAAGACTAGTAATTTATTTCACATATTTAAATATTTTTATGTCTATTTGTTATGTGTATTTGTATTTATGTTATGCACTTTTTGCAATCAACAAGAAAAGGAAGATATATATATATATATATATATATATATATATATATATATATATATATATATATATATCACTTCATTACCCAATGTCCATTGTACTCTCCCTTTCGTAGTAGCTATCTTTCACCATATCTTCTGGGGGTAACAAGAGACAACTTCGTCAAGACAGTACTGACCATAACAGACAAGAAAAAGTTATACAACCTTTATAACTACTTAATAAAAGCCCTCCAAATCAGATCTTTTATTTTAAATCAATAAATTGTATTATCTCTTAATGTATATTACTATAAATATTTATGAAACCAGTCTTATTACAGTCCTATACTGTTTATTTCATTTTATACAGAATGTCAGTTTTCTTGTATATGTATACAATACGAATTACAAATAAATTTATATTATTATTATTTATGTTATGAAAAAAAATATATTTTAGAATTTTTGTATTTTGCGATCCGCCCTCCCCCTGGAAAAATGTCTGTGGACGCCCACGGCTTCACATAAAAATGAGAGACAATTAAGTTTATTTAAAAATATTTCACTAAAATTCATTTAAAATGTTTGAGAGTGGAAAATATACAATTTTTCTTTATTGAAGGTATTGAGATGTTTTGATAAGACGATCTGAAAGTGCCGGAATGATTGCTTATTATTTATTTTATTTATTTACCAAGTAGTTAATGCAACAGATAGTTATTTCTACTACAGCTTATAGTGGAATTCGAATCATTTAAACGCCGACTCAGGAATTAATAAAAGTATTCTTCCATAGCAATATTCTAAGTTTATTTCCAAACTAATAAAGTATTAAACATTAGTTATTTCTTTCAAAGCACACTCAAATCTACAAAAATGTAAACTGAAACCAAATTGGAAAATTTTAACAAGGTATTTATATTACGGCGTAATAAAAATACTGATTGTGCTTATTTTATCTCCATTTCAATTAGTAGAAATTTTCGTCGGTGTTTTTGCGATACGAAATGAAACAACAAAAGCAACCAGTGTTTGCATACGTTAAAATTAACATGAGAATTCAATTCAGTCTTTTTTTAATCCGTTACTAGATTTGTATACCGTATCAAATAACAGAAACACAATATAGGTACCGTGATTAATTGATAAATGGAAACAGAAATCTAGAAACCGGATTTACAGATTTTTATTTTGGTTTTGAATCATTGTTTCTATGTTTTTCTCGCTAACATTATCAGAATCTGATCGCATCTAATTAAAATTGCAGCCGCGAAATAAAATGAACCCGTCCTGTAACTTCCATTAAAGTATTTATAAATACTTCATTATTAGATTAGGTTAATTGTACTTTTTAAGCTGAATTCTAAAAGTAAGATTATTGTTTGAAGTTTGAACACGATTAAAAATGTCAAATTAAACTAAACAATAAATAATTTGAAATAAATTAAATTACTCATAATTTTATGAAAAATCTATCAGAAAATATATTGTAGCTATTATTCCGTTTGATTTTATTAAAAGATTTACATTTCGCAGCACTGAACGCCGGCAGGGTTTTCGGGCTCGAACTTGTCCCCCATGATGATTCATAATAAAGAAGTTTCATTTGAAGCTACTATCAGAGCTGGGCAGTAGCTAGCTACTTTTGTAGCTTAGCTACTAGCTTAGCTACATTTACCTTAGCTGTAGCTTAGCTAACTGTGAAAAAATATAGCTGGAGCTTGTAGCTAGCTACTTTTTTTTCTATTAGCTTAAAAATAACAACTGAAGCTACTTTTAAAGCTACTTTTTGTAGCTTCAAGATCCTTTTTGCAGCTTAAAGTTACTTTTTAAGCAGAAGGTCAACAAAGTACGCATGCGTACAAGATAAACCCACACAAAATAATTATTTGTTGCCGGTTCTAACTGGCTCTAATACGCAAAAAATACACAGTAGGTGCCAGATGGTATTTGCTATTTTTGATATTTATGTACATAATAGTAAATTAACAGTCATTATAACAAAAGAATGATCATATGACAATGGCAAATTTAATTATTTCACAATAATTTAAAAAAGTAGCTTTAAATTTTAACAGCTACTTTAACGAAAGCTTTTAGCTGTAGCTTAGCTATATTTTACAAAATATAGCTTATAGCTGTAGCTTAGCTACTTTTTTAAAGAATAGCTGTAGCTGTAGCTTAGCTACTTTTTTTAAGTAGCTTGCCTAGCTCTGGCTACTATCTATTTCAAGTGTATCAAACGTACAAAAACCATCGGTCGCATGATGATTTTATCACAAAATTGTTGATACTCATTTGACTTGGCTTATAATAACGGCGAAGGTACTAGAGTTTTTTTAAATTGTTTGTCTTTAATTAACAACCCACTGACTCTCCGTTTTTGACTATTTATTATTTAAATATATTAGGTTCTCTAAAGCTTTCGTTAAAATATTGTTTTAGGTGCTGTTCATTCCTGTATTTATAATTTATTTATAAAAATATAAACATTTATTTGAAAATTAAAGAAAAGTCATATATAAAGCATAAATATACTAATATGGGGTGGCTAGCTCAGTGGTATGAAGTCGGTCTGTGGATCCTGAGAACCCTGGTTCGATTCCCACAGGCGACAAACAATTTTCATAATTTCAAAAGCTACCCCTGTGGCTCCTCCACCACTAACATCTTTGGGGACCGTGATTTGACGACTGGTAACCGCACTTCACGCGCAAAATATATCAATTACCGAGATCTGCTTCGGCAGAGTGCCACACCCAGTAATGGGTAGAAGGCGTGATGATATATTTATTTTATTTTATTTAAATATACCAATGCATGTAAAGTCATGAAGAATAGTTCAAATGTAAATATGCTTACTTTTTGCAAAATAAACTGTTTTTTGTTTCTAAAATTGTATAAACAACACACATTCTATATAACCTAAACAAATTTTGGATCCTCCCCCTTTTAAAAATTCCAGTCTAAGCCACTGTTGAATGTACACCTCTTTTATGATTGGTAATAAACAAATAATTAAAACAGTGACTAAGAATTTATAACAAAATTAAAAATAAACTTAGAAATTATTTATTTAGTTTATTTGTGACAATTCTATCTTTAACATTCCTGTAATATAGATTTTAAAAATTGATTAATTAAATAAATCTATTTTAAATCATATCTACTCAGTTTTTATTTTAGAAAATAATTTGACAAAATGAAAGCCTTTCCAGAAAAATTGATAGATCTAATCATTGAAAACATATACGAGTCATTAGTAATTAACTCGGATGTAGTTTACAAATTATACTCCAAAATCAGGAATTCGACAAAATTATTATTCACAATGTTAATAAAATGTGGGCATCATTATCGTTATCATTTAAAAAAAAAAATCCATATTCTTCTCATAATTACTCGTTCTAATACTGAAAATTGTATCATTTTAGTTTGTAAAACAATTACAATGTTTACAGACATTCTTTTGTTGATTTACGAATAAAATAATGAGAGAAACATTTGAAACAACTCGTATATGCACATGACATTTTTATTGGGATTTATATGTAACGTAATGTCCTGTTTGACCACTGCATAAAATCATTGGTGCTATAAATACTTTGATGTCTGTTTGTTACTGATGATGATTTTAATTAATATCTGTAGCATATAAATTAATGACATATCGGTCAGGCAGAAACAATTACAATATCTTTCTTTTAAATGACAATATCTCGCCGAAATCAGGATACAAATTGCGGTGGACCTAAAGTCTTATGATTTATCAAATATTATTTAATTTATTTTCCGTTGATCGTTCATTAATGAATTTCATTAATTATACATTAATGATCCCTATTAATGCATGATTTTTTATTAATGAAATATAAAATATATTGACTAAGTTATAGCAAAATGCTAAGCAGAATTAAACGAAATGCTATTGATACTTCTAGCTAAATAATATTCATGTAACATCCCTTTAAAATTTATTTCAAAACATTTTTCTAAAAACGGAAAATCCACTTGTGCTTTCTAACGCTAAGTGAACTGAACACATCCACTATTGTCAAAACATTTGTAACCGGTATGTTCCTAACATAACATATTACAAACGTTATTAACTTGAGAAATTTGTCACGGAATAAAATAAGATTTTCTGCAAATTAAAAAGGTTCGATCAATGAAAAAATATTGTAACTAACTCACGTGTTAATCTCAACAAAAAGCGCGCACGTTGCACCTTTTACTCATTATTGGGTGTGGCATTCTGTCTTAGCAGATTGTATTAAGAAAGATATTTATACATGTGGAGTGTGGTTATCAGCCGTTAAATCGCGACTTCCAAAGATGTTAGTAAAAGAGGAAATACAGGAATAAAGTTTGTAGGCTATGGGAATCTAATTCAGGTTTTAAATCCACAGACTGACACGATTTCATTTAGATATCTATCGTATGTGCAGGCGGTTTTCTTTTTACTTCAGGTAAAAAATTAAGGGTACATAAATAAATAAATAAATATATCATCACGCCTTCTACCCATTACTGTGTGGCACTCTGCCGAAGCAGATCTCGGTAAGTGATATATTTATGCGCATGAAGTGCGGTTACTTGCTGTAAAATCACGGCCTCCAAAGATGTTAGTGGAGGGGAAACCACAGAGGTAATTTTAAATTGGTGAAAATGTTTGTCGGCTGTGGGGATCGAACCAAGGTTCTCAGGATCCACATACTAACTTGATACCACATATATACAAGGGTACAAAGAGTATCATATGAATGGTTTTTGAAGTGTACATGTTTAAAGTTACTGGCCGACACAACATTCATTTACCTGATGTTGTATAATGAATAATATGACTAATGTAATATTCATAACTATAATTTAATTATTAAAAAATTTGAAATAACTATCAAACTATTGGTACTAAAAAAGTTTACTATAGAAAAACTGCTCTTTATTTTGCGAATTTAAAAAAAAAATTTGTTCTATGATTACTATATCGTATAATATATACCCTTAATTTTTTTTACTATTGTAATCATATTTATGTAGATATTTATAATATAGGCAATTAGTTTTCAAATTATGTGTGTGTCGTTTAGCATCAGATAATGTATAGTTATTGGTTCAGGAAATATTAAGTATTGTGAGAATGATATGGTTAGGGTTGTATTTGTGTTTTTAAACCAATAAATTGTAGTCAAGTGTGACTGGTTCTGGCTCAGTGTGAGTGACGCCAAATATGAGATCATGTTGCAATGGGTGAGGAATGAGCAGACGTATGAATGGTTAAGGGCGTATGCAACTTTATAGATACCAGGTGTGGCTATTAAATAACGAGATTGATGCTGCTTTAAAATTTTATTTTGATTCCATACCTATTTACTTATTATCACTTTCAATAAACACCCCTCCTCTATCCCTACAATGCTCCATGCGAATCTTCCATTGTTCGAAACAGTGCTGAAAGTCTTCTTCTGTCAGCTCCTTCAGAACGCGTGCCGATTTCTCTTTCAAAGCTCAAATCTTGTTTCTATTAAGACAAATTTCACCTTAGGAAACAGATAGAAGTCGGACGGTGCAAGATCTGACGAATAAGGCGGATGGTCCAACACTGGGATGCTGTACTTGGCTAGAAATCTCTTGACAGACATTGCAGAATGAGCCAGCGCATTATTTTGATGGAGAAACCATGACTTGTCCTTCCACAATTCGGGTACTTTTTTCAATAAATTATAAGTTTCAGTAGCAGTTTTGCCAAGTTTCACGTAAAATTTCACAACAATTCGTTGCCCTAATGTTGCACTTAACATTTTTTCGGCGAAACAAAAAAAATCACTCTAATTAGAACGAATGCTACGGTTATACAGATTTGTTTACAGAAACGAGAGATACTCCATTCAAAAGAGAAAGCTTCATGCTAAAAAGTTGACGGTCGCTGGTGTTTGGCGCATGCGTACTTCGTCTGTAACAGCGTCAGTCTCGTTATTTAATAGCCACACCTCGTAGTTTTGAAAATAGTATGTATCCGACGATAGATGAGAAAGTTTAAAATCAATTATTTGTAAATGTTTAAATAATGGTGATATACGTATTCCCTGTACTTCGTCTATTATTATCGTGACAAACAGAACAGTATAATGAGAGTAATATGCGTACATTATTAACACATACATTTAATCTTTGTGAATTTTAATGTTTATTTGAAAGTCATAAAATAAGGAGAGAATAGAAGGAGAATAAACTATGTAGTTGTTTTGACGTTAATGGTTTATATTACGGTCACTGTTTAGTGCCATCTTGCCATTGATGATGTGTGATACGAAATAAAGATGGATTGTGATACATTTAATGTTTTGATTTTTGCAGCCGAACTCAAATTTTTACCAGGTTGAGACTAACAAATAATATTTTGCTTAAACTTCAAAAAAATACTTTTATACCCTAAAAATGGGTAAAAGCTATGATTATATATTTATTTAACTTAGAGTATAAAATGCAGAAAAGAATTTCAATCCTGCTATCTAAGGATTCACGCTTTAAGCATTCCTTATTCAATGTTAGATAATTTAAAGATAAAATTTTCTAATCAAAATAGGTCAAGTTAACGTCGATCACACGTAACCCAATTTTCTTATCATCGAATCGAAACCATATGTGAAGTAGGTTGATTGAGGATTTGACATCTGTTTCTGGTCGTCACTTACGTCAGTCGAAGGTAAATAACATAAATTCACAGAGCAAGAGCAGTAGGTCGCGTTTATCATTCATCTGTTAACTTACATTTCGAATCGACTGGCTTTATATGCACCAAATGTCCTAGATTTTGTGATGGATTATGTGGAAGTAAACTTTAAATGCAAAGGCAAGCTTTTTATATTTATTTACATACTTTTGAACTACATTAGAGTATAGCTTTTAAATGTAGCTAAGCCAATCATGTTATAATGCTTCTAAAATGACCAACTACTCAGGCCATATGCGCCCTGAAATGCGTTTTAGGTGTTATTAGTCAACAGCAACGCGGGCACAGATCATAATATACTACTATAGATAAGAAACTGCCATGTTACGCACTGGGAGTAGTGGAAGTCTAACTAAAGTCGTGTATATAAGCAACCCGATATGCATATTTAGTCAGCTTGTAATTTTTATTATTATTTTATATTTATTTAAACTACAGAAAATAAAAATTCATTAATACAATATAAATATTTATTAAAATATACTCGTGTATATAATTTATTTATAATTCGAACTGTTTCAATCGCAGTTTTATCCACTCCTTGTGAACTTGAAAATATATTATGACTTCCTCATCTAAATATTATTTTTATATGATCACTTACTTACCAGTAGCAGTGCAGTTTGTTACACAACAATTTATATTAGTTGATAACATTATTTATATGAAATTATTTCACAAATAAAAATTAATTGGATATTTGATAGATTGAAAAATTTGAAATATATACAAATGACAACTACAGAAAAAATCTAGTAACCAATGATTGCCGATATTGTAGTTACCTAAAATGGATGTCTTCACATAAAGACTATTAGTGCCATTCCTTAGGTGGAAGTCTCATGGTTACCTATATAACTTTCTGCTGCTTGAACGCGAGTTTCTCTGGACGGACGCTCACCCATCCAAATACTACTTGGCAACGTTGCTTAACTCGCGTTATCGCTTAGATTAGTTCCATCGAGTTGTGCCATGGCCGTTGACAAAATGATATTTATCAAAAATGGTATTAATTTGTTACTTGGATTATTTAATTTAGTTCAAATAAATTAGACAATGAGACAAACTAAACTGAGCAAACTCATTGTCTTAAGAAGCTGGATTACTTGAACTTTAGTTTGTAAATCTAGTAGTGGAAGTAAACTATGCCAAATCAGTCAAATGAAATAATAAGTAGGTAAGTGATCTGCCTCAGTAGTGCCTGTTTTACATAGAACAACAATTTATCGTATAACTGCAACTTGCAACTCATAGCAGCTATAAATTGCAGATGCATGTTGTTATATTTTATGTATATGGAGCACTTCACGCGCAAAATATATCACTTACCGAGATCTGCTTTGGCAGTGTGCCACACCCAGTAATGGGTAGAAGGCGTGATGATATATTTATTTAATTTATTTATTTAGTAATATTATAGTATTTTACATTACTAGCATGGTAAAACAGTTTTTACTGCTGAAAGGAGGAATGGAATGGCGAGCCTGTCATCTCCTTGTGTGTATTGTACATATTTTATTTGTTACTCATTTGTAAACAAAATTAAAAATTATAATTAAATCATGTAAAAATTGCTTTGAATGATATACCATAAGTTTTATTGTGGCAACGCACATTATTGACAACTAACCTATCAAAATTTTACATGTTAGTAGCTATAAAGATTCATTTACATAATTACCAAACAGTTTATCCAACACCGCCTCATAAGGCATATTCCATTTGTCATTTGGATCAGATGTAACTTTCATTTACTGATCCATATCACTTATTTATTTCGCTGGATTATTTCGCTCACTTTATTTCTGGTACTAAAATGACTAACTCTAATTAACTTTGAAGTAATTCACCCTACTAAGTGCATTAGTTTGCTTATATTAATTCATTTGTCGAATTTATCTGAACTGATTTAAGCCAAATGGAATACAGTTATAAGCTGTATTCCATTTGCAACTAGGTTTACTTAAATCAGTTCAAATAAATTAGACAACATGACTAAATGAACCGAATTAAGCAAATTGAAGCACTTATTGGGGTGAATTACTTCAAAGTAAATTAGAATCGATAATTCTAATACTAAAAATAAAGTCAGCGAAGTAATCCAGCGAAATAAATGTAAGTTAGATCTGATCCAAATGGCAAATGGAATACGCCTATCATAAGCGTGTTACTATAGTTATTTGAAATAAATAATGTCCATCATTAATCATTCAATGAGAAAATAATACAGAAGTTATGGTACCATAACAACCATACAATGGGTACTTTGGTCGTATTTATTTGGGATTTTTAAAGTAACCCGGTAGGTTACTTTTATTTAATTGGCACGCTTTTAAGAAACCTAGAACAGTTCCTGAACTGATCCTACTGCCCCAGCTATTTTAGCGGGTTGGCAGCTTGAACCCGTTTGCTATCTCTTTTTAATCAACTTGTGTTACTTGTTATCCATGGCGGCATCGCGATTTGTAATAGTATAGAGATGTTAGAAGCTATTTTTATGAAAAAACGTAAGTAATTTTATAATAATTTTTTGAAAAAATATACATAACTATTATTTATGCAGGTGATGGAGGAGCAATATGAAGTATGTTTCTTGCAACATAGTAGTCACAGAGGATAATATTACGACACATAATTTGCGACTCCGAAATAAATTATTTTGATACTGCCGATGACAAAATTATAAATAATGGACAGACTAGGACGTTATTTGCATTTGAATATGTATAAAAAATATAAAGATGACTTAATACATCCAATTAAAAGCGCAATTTAACACACAAACAAAACTTAGCGGATGTCGCTTCGAACATGAATTCAGATTTTAAATTTACCGCCAATGTTTACAACTGACACTAGATGCATCATTTATTTGGAAGTAACAAGAATTATTTCTAGGTCAGTTCAGGGTTGAATCTAAAGTTCCCAAATAAATACGGTCTTTGTAATTTCTGTTTTATAAATATCATGCTCGTATCAAAGTCTTGTCACTACGCATAAAATGCGGTTACCAGCAGTCATATCTCAGCTCTTGTTACGCCCTGATCTGCGATTTTTGTAATAGTATAGAGATGTTAGAAGCTATTTTTATGAAAAAACGTAAGTAATTTTATAATAATTTTTTGAAAAAATATACATAACTATTATTTATGCAGGTGATGGAGGAGCAATATGAAGTATGTGTTTCTTGCAACATAGTAGTCACAGAGGATAATATTACGACACATAATTGCGACTCCGAAATAAATTATTTTGATACTGCCGATGACAAAATTATAAATAATGGACAGACTAGGACGTTATTTGCATTTGAATATGTATAAAAAATATAAAGATGACTTAATACATCCAATTAAAAGCGCAATTTAACACACAAACAAAACTTAGCGGATGTCGCTTCGAACATGAATTCAGATTTTAAATTTACCGCCAATGTTTACAACTGACACTAGATGCATCATTTATTTGGAAGTAACAAGAATTATTTCTAGGTCAGTTCAGGGTTGAATCTAAAGTTCCCAAATAAATACGGTCTTTGTAATTTCTGTTTTATAAATATCATGCTCGTATCAAAGTCTTGTCACTACGCATAAAATGCGGTTACCAGCAGTCATATCTCAGCTCTTGTTAGTTGTGGAGACTACAGGGGTAATTATAAATTTGACAAAAGTTTGTCGACTGTCGGATTTGAACTCGTTTCCCTTGAATTATGTACCTCATAATATATTTACGTAGCCTACAAATTTCAACCTTGCCACGAGAGGTATGTTGACAAGATTAAAACCACAATATTACATGTGCAATTGTTGCACAAATTAGAACTCGGGCTTTTCGTTCAATAACTTACTACTGTAATTTCTGTATTATACAATGCAATATTGCAATTGTTTTCGCAATATTGCACAGTGTAAAACAAGCTTAAATGATCCAAATGCCAAATAAAATGCGCCTTATACCTGCTTACATGTTTTTTTTTTTTTGTGGCTTCTTTAGCGGACCAACTACTTAGGTCATATGCCGCCATTACGCCCTGATCTGCGTTTTAAGTATTATGGTCAACAGCAACGCGGGTTTTCTCTGGACGGTCACCCATCCAAGTACTACCCGCGCGCAACGTTACTTAACTCGCGTTATCGCTTAGGTCAGTTCCAGCGAGTGCAGCCATAGCCGTTGCCGTTTATTTATTTAGTTATTACTCTGCAAAACAGGAACTTAATCCCAATTACAGTCAATGAGATTTAAACGCACGCTTGCTTGCTAATTAAGAAACGTTTTTATCCACTGGGCTACGTTTGTCTGTATTAGCCTGTTTATCAAATGAAGACAGCAGAGTTGTCGAAATATTGTGAAAAAAATATAAAGAAAACTTTTCCTAAATAATGTTCAGTTATAAAGTTTAATAATCTATTATTTTTAGGTGCCGTAATTTTACTATTATTAACTTACATTTCTGTACATATTTTGTTACTGAAAGGCCTGCAACTGCAGGTCTAATATAATTATCGACCAATGCTTAGATAATTTTCATGACGATAATATAACTTTAACTAAAAAAAAACTAATTAGACGAAGCATACATTCTTAGATCTTCCTCTTCTTCTCATACACTACAAACAAGACACTATAATTACAGTTACCGGCACCGGAGGCGGTAGATCTATCGGAGACGGCAGTCCAGCAGCGGTCACAAAGCACACGCTGCACCGGTTCAGCCACAACCGCAGCAGTCATCGCCCGGAGTCACTGCCGCTGGTGCTGGTACCGTCTCTGATGCTCCCTACTATTGTTTGTCCGTTCCTTGCCACCCCCAGACTCCAACCGCTGCCAAGCAGGGATAACGCGGTCAAACACTAATAGGAACCGTACATCCAAAACTAGTTATTAATTATTGGGGTCGTTGTTGTGCGGATGCGGATTAAAAGTGGAAGATATTTGCGAAGAGCATTTAGATTATTATTAGTAACTTATTATAACCCACTTACACTATACTATAAAATTATTAAAATCTTCATTATGAATGTAAAACGCTTATTATTTCAAAATACTTAACTAGAACTTATTTTTTTAATGTGTTCGACGGTATAGGGATAAATGAATCGATATGATTGAAGACTTGTTGGACGAATGAAATATTACGAAATGTTTTGTAAAGATTATTCTTAGGAATAAATGCTCAATGAACGTTTCAGGATTGGTAGTATCCCATTTTAAGGGACAATGTAAAAGTACATACAAATTGGTAACGGCAAATATGCATACGAATTAAGTATTCATACCAGGCTACTTTCACCGCTCTTACTTAAATTTTAAGTTTTCCTTAAAGTAACAATATCTTATCTAAATGAAATGTTAAATGAGAAACTTAACATTGCTGTCAAACATTCGATTCGATATTTTTTATTTAAATAATCCTTAATATTTAAGTGAAAGCGGTACATACTTAATCCTGCGCCTTTCCACCTTCAGAGGTGTAAGGGCAAAATATTTATACTTTTATTAAAATCATTTTATTGCGTGATAATTTTCCTGTTACATTAACTGTAAGACGTCATTATAACTTCTGTTACTCACTTAGTCTAATATTTTTGTCAAACAACTTCATGAGTACTTTATTTTGTGACAGTACTCCAAATATATCAAAATGCCTAGCACATACGGTCAACAGTCATGTACATATATGTTCACATTTGGTGTCAAAAATCTGTATATTGTTTTTCTATATATTCTAATTAAATTATTATAAATGTAAAATATATAATTCATTATCAATAGATGTAATTATTCCCAATATAAAATGAAAATGAGAAAATTGTGAAACAATATGTACTCGTAGTTTATTTGTTGCAATGAAAGAAATTTAAAATTAATTAAGGAACATATTTCAATGAATTACTCATTAAATAATTTTGCTCGAATCTCCATAAAATCATTCCCATTTCCACTTTATACAGTCGAATTAAATGAATCCTCATAGATATCTAATTTGCAAATGGTTGGTGTTGTGAACAATTTGTAGGTTTTCTACATGATAAAGTTTCAGATATTTTTCTGAAAAATGTATAATATCATATTTCATAATTAATTAATGACTTTATCTTTATAATTGAGGTTTAGTATTACTCGAAATTATGATTCTGCTTCATTCAAAGTAATAGAAGAATAAGGATTCCTTCTCAAAACATCTTAAACAACATTTAATATTAATCATTTTCCTTGTTAAATCATATAAATGCATAATTAACTCGCATGATTAAATAAAATAATAATAAGAAAAATTTTAATGTTAATTAAATATATTTATATTTTAAGAATTTTGAAAATCCCTTGAAAGTAGATTTATAGGTGGCGTTGAGGGCCAGGCCTAGAAATATATGAATACTTCCGATATTATACATTTTCCACTGTCAAATATTTAAAATTTATTTTGAAGAGAAACTCGTATATGAAAAAAGTTGAGAAAACTAAGTTCTCTATGTTTTTTATTTGAAATACTTTTTCTGTAAAACAATTTAAAAATGTTTGGTAGACGAAAGTGTACGATATATCAAGATATTTTAAATATTCTACAACTATTTTATTTTATAAACTTAAGTTTACATTAGGTAGCTCAATGGTATCAAGTTGAACTGCAGATTTGAGAACCTGGGTTCGATTCCCACAGTCGACAAACAATTTTCACCACATTAAAATAACCCTTGCGGCTCCCCTACCACTAAAATCTCTAGAAGGTCGTGATTTGACGGTTGGTAATCGAGATTTGCTACGGCAAAGTGCCACGCCAATTAATAAGTAAAAGGAGTGATATATATTTTTTTAAGTTTACATTAATATATTCTATAATTCTATTGTTATAAAATTCTGGACCGTGGAAAGAACATTTGCGTCTCATGCAAGAGTTAGCTGAAACAACCGTGATTCGGATTCCACAGATCAAAAATTTACAAAAACAAAAAAAAATGATAGAAATATCATGACAAACATAATTAATTATAATAAACGAAGAAAACAAAAAAATATAATAAATTCTTATTAAATATACGACCCATATCTGCCTGTTAAAGTAAATAAATAGAGTACCATACTAGTATAAGTTGAAATTATTGTTAATTAGATACTAAGAATATGTTACACTAAACTTTGTTTTTATAAATTCATCCACTATTGAAGCAAGATACAAAATATACATCCTGTCTTTACTTGATAGAGACAATTTTATGCAACCTTACGTACAAGTATATTTTTCTACGGTTCTGTTGAAAAGTCACTATAGAAAATATAGTACACTTAAGTTTTGGCACAAATTTCAACAATTTCTTTTTGTAAAAAAAAATATATTTATTTAAAGTTTTATAACACATAATAATTAACTGATTCATAAGCAACAAATTTATGAAATTAAGTTAAATAAAGATGGCCGTAGTCTTCCACAAGGTGCAACTTTTTGCGAATACCTAGCATTAGGTTTTGGACGGCATTTATATCGATTTCTAGACTTTTCTGTAAATTATTCGTCGAAATTCTATCTTATGTTGGGTTTCCTAAAAGAGCACAAAAATCTTCTATGAGACGAGTATGGAGACCTATTCTAATTCGTTGGCGACTGGATTTAGCGAACGTTTGACGTCATAGTTGGCGACTTTGTTACTGGCGCCATCTGTTGGTATAGTTAAAAAGTACAGGCCTGACGTCATTGTTAGCGA
Source organism: Pterostichus madidus (assembly GCA_911728475.2). Lineage (NCBI taxonomy): Eukaryota > Metazoa > Arthropoda > Insecta > Coleoptera > Carabidae > Pterostichus > Pterostichus madidus. Next base: position 21,471,982 of record OU452307.1, read on the forward strand.
CTGGTCGCTTAGGGAGTCGCTTATGCTGGCGACTAGTACAAGGCAGTTGCGAAGTGTCATGGCGTCTGTCGCTTAGCATTTTTTGGTTGTTAAGTTTTGAAGTTAATTTTATATGTTTTGTGCACTGTACATTATTATAAAATGTGTGTTATTTATATTATTAAATTAATAATTATAATTATTGCACAAAATCAAACTGCAGATCCCATTACCGATAATTAGGATAACAACATTGTCGTCTACACATTAATAATAATTTTTAATGTAACAATGTTTATTTAAAATTTTTAAAAATTTATAGTATTTTTTTAAAAATATTACTAATTGCTTGAAAATTACTAAAAATTACATCAATTTACTATATGTCAAGTTTAAGCAACAACATACAAATATTTGAGTTTAACAAAGAAAAACAAATATCAACAAGTTGTCAGAAATTATAAGTACCAACACAAAATACTCCGTCGTTCTAATTAATACCAACGTAAGAAATTAAAATCCCCATGATATTGACTGTACTGTGACGTCATTGATTTAGCGACTGAAACTAGTCGCCAAGCAGTCGCCAAGAATTAGAATAGGTCTCCTGGAAAAGGTTAGGGGAATTGTCGTCATCCATAATTATCACCCGATAGATAGCAAAATGTACCCTTCTTAATGTACAGGAATCTGATTAGTTGGTTGGCTGTACTAGTATATTTTGGAGCTTTTCTTAGTTTTCTGTATTTTTCACTAATCCGTGACACTTTCCGCAATTTGGTATTCTTAGATGTTTGATATTGGCATCACAGGTTTCTTAAATGTACCAAGTGTATTTTTGTTTTTCTTATAGAAATACATTGCTTACATTCAACAATTGCTCGATAACTGATTCTACGAGATATATTTTGATTTTCAAAAGTGTGTATAATTTCAGCTTTAGGGATTCGTCCAACTAAATTATAGATACTTTTCCGAGATTCTAATTTGCAAGCCATATTAAATGACTTTAAATACTAAGCTGTCAAACTTAAATTAGGATGTTAAACAAATTTTTGTTTCCATATCAACTTGCCATTTTTTATTTATTGCCCGTTTTATGACTCCTGTAATTTATGACTTACGTATTATACGTGTAACAACGGCCATTACAAAATTTGTGGTATAATATACCATTTATTGTCTTAAATTTGAAAAACATCTTTCAGATAAACAGAAAGAAATGAATGGTATATTCTGGCAAAAACCTTTATAATATTGTACTGAATTTATAAATGTGACTTCACTGAAAGTAATTCTATTTCGTATTACATGGGCAATTTAATATAAAGTTATTTTTAAATATCTTTTGCATGGTTGCATTGGCAACGTTGCTTCTTATATGATAGTGCCCCAGAATTCCACTGTAAGATACTATATTTGGGATTAATTTGTTGTTCTTCGGCGTAGTAAATAAAGAAATGCTAACTTTGTCTATACCTGAAAGATATTATGGTGTTCTCTCCTGTTCTAAATAGTAAATGAAACAAGTGTAGATAAATATATTCAAAATGATTTTACTCCAATGATTAGAAATCTCCCCCAAATCATTTCGCATGTCGCTTCCTTAACATTGCGACACCCCACGGAGAGATGCTTTACCTCTCTCCCAGGACAAGGAGAGGAGATAATGGGCCGGATTGCTTGATTGTGTTCAGGGGAATACGCCGTGGGCTGGCGACGTTAGCTGCGTGATTTCGTGCGTGCTCACGGCCATTTTAAATTCACGTTGGGGACTGGAGGAATCCTTCATTGCCACGGGCTTCCACAGACTTTACACCGTAATGTGTGAAATCATTGTTTTACGGAGAGTGTTTGATGTCCCAGGGATTGGGGTGATGAATTGAGGAGGATAATTTTTATTTTAGGAGAACTTTTATCGTTGCAAGAAAACTCTTACTTTTAGAGAGAAATACTACACCAAATTTGCAACAGGAATTGTTACAAAAGTGCGCCAGAGTGCTTAGAATTAATAGTTATTTCTATCACTATGCCAGAAACTGTACTTTTGCGACTAGCAGAACAGTTACTAGACGTGTGATACATACGATTTAAATGAAACTATTGATTCAAATTGCAAGTCGTTCGGTATACAAAGTATGCTATTGGAACTTAGGCTCTTTCGCTCACACTTTGATTTAACTAAATTCATGTTTTTTTTTGTTATTATCAGGGCTCAAAATGGAAATTTTTACGAAACGGAACGCTCGATTTATGATATTTATTATATTATATATACAATAGCAACAATATTATAATTTTATTATATGAAACAAAAACATATACATACAAAGAAAAAAATTAAGCAATGTAATGTTTGTTACAATAATTTCCACAGATGTTTATACGTATTGTCAACTTCAGTTTTCCTTTTTCAACTAGTTGTATCATCTGCCGAATGATGACCTTTTTGTAACCATGAACGAACATATTTTTCTGGTTGACACTGTATTAGTGGTGGACCTGCGATATTTATAAACATTAGGGCTGCTTTTTTATGTGCATTACTTTTCTTATGTGCATATATTTTTTATTTATTTATTTATTTATATTTTTTCTTCTCAATCTAGATTGTTCACTCTCCTTACTTTTTCCACAAGACTTGAGCAATCTTGCCAAGGTTTAGACAATCGTAGGTCTTTATCGCTGTTTATACCAAAATCTTTAACAGTTTCGCAGATGCACCTTAAAGCCTTAGAGCGCAGTCTCAGAAAGCTGCGCAGGAGATTGCTTATTTAACCAGGCGCCTTAATTGAAATACGAAAATATGAACGATAAAAATTTGAAAAAATTGTGAATCAGAATGTCTTTCAAAATTAATTCTATTAGGAATTAAAAATAAATATAATTTTATATTTCATTTATGTTTTTTGAAAAGTGACGAACCGGAGAGGTATTGTCCATTATTGTACGAGACGGAACGATATAACTGACCATTTCACGAACCGAAACAGCATTTCGGTCAGCTCCGGTCCATTTCGAGCCTTGGTTATTATTATTAAAACCATAAAATCAAAAAATCAGAAGAAATAATTTTTTTATTTTTCTCAACAAATAAATTTATGCTCCGCACACTAAAGCTATAATTTTTGGTTTTAGTGGAACCAAAACCTATATTTAGAGATTTCATACTGAGCGTTTGATATTTGTACTGAGTATTTACCGTGCATTTAATAATTTTAACGAACGTTTACAATTTTACCGGACGTTCAGTATTTTACTAAGCGTTTAGTATTTTAGGAATATGAACTTGCATTTGATTTACGGAGCATTTAATTTGTAGCATTAAAATATTCGTGTTAGTTAATCACTTATAATATCAACATGTTTCATATAACAAATTCTATCTTTATTTCTTTCAAGTAGTAACAAAATCACCAATACTAATGACATTTAAAAAATAAAAAAGTATCAAGTTTGATATCGTTCAAACGAAAATAAACATATGATTCTCAAATAAACAGCTTTTTACTATTAATTGCATTTAAGAAATAGTAAATTTATGACATATCTAAAATATAAATCTTTAAAAATTACTTGAATTATTATAAACTATAAAAAGAGATTAAAACCTGAAATTTTTATGTCATTTACATTTTCGCCCGTATCTCAGAAAAACAAAAACATCAATAAAATACTTTAACATTATGACAGCTTTTCTCAAATTTAACCAAAGTCGTAGCACAATATAATATTCGAGATCAAAACGGAGTCTGGTATTAAAAAAAAAGAAATTATTTACAACTTAATATCGCAATTGATATTTTTTGTCGTTGTTTATTAATTCTAGCTGTCAATCAGCTTGCGTATTTACCCGGTAGATGGCACTGCATGGTTCTCCGTACCTCTCAGGCCATCATACCAAGTTTAAAAGTTTTTAACTTTGTCAGTTCAACTCTGTCGTTACCACTGTTCACTAGTCCCTAGTTAGTCTAGCTGAATAGTGGGTGGCACCATACTGATGAGCTCCAGTAGAGCGAAACGCGTCTATGATTAAGAGTTGAACTGACCAGCAACTGACGATGACTTAGTAGGTTGACTAAGTTGCTGTATTTTTGTGGAATTTGGACAAATGTTAGGATATTTTTTCCTATTATTTTTTCTTACTTAAAGATTTGTTCCATTTCGCAATTGACATTTTTTGTCGTTGTTTATTAACTTAATAAACGATATTTTAACACATAACACGCAAATTCAACATCTGAACAATGACAGCACAAAAAATAAATGCGACACGAAAATAGCGTCCGGATTCTTACTATCCAGGGACACTCCCCTAGTTTGAGGATCAGACGAAGAGCGAGACGCCAGTAGTTTACGCGCTCCGCATTATAATCAGCAGCAGTGTCATCCCTGAGCCTGGAGATATGATCACGTGACAGGTGAGTACCTTGATCACGCACGTGCAAACCCCAACCTCCTCCCAGCTCAACCTAGCAACCCTTTGTGTCAGTGAAACGGTGTCGAGCTCGTCTCAAGAGGTTCTTTAGCTGTAGCCGCACGGAGAGGATTCAAGCCCGCTAATAACAATTAAAATATTTTACTTGTTTTGAAATGGTTGCGTTTTATTAGGTTTAATTGTAATCGTGAGACGCGAGGTGTAATTGCAAAGAGAAGTTGAGCTGGAAATTGCGTGGTTTTTTAATGTTATTAATTTTATTTTAATCTAAATGTTTGGCTACTAAAAGTTTCACAATTAAAATGTTTACAATGTGTTTGAAATAAGATAAAGTCGCGATTTCATGGCTAATGTCTCACTTCTTTCTCTTACGAGGGCAGGGTGAAAAGTCCCTGAAAAATGAAACAAGAAATGATTTATTTGGTCAAAACATATTTTATTTCTCAACATAATCTTCTTGTAGCTCGATACACTTCGTCCAACGTTTTTCAAATTTTTCGATCCCTTCCAAATAATACGATTTTGGCAATCCTTTAAAATAGGCGTTTGTCTCAGCGATGATCTGTTCGTTGGAGCCAAATCTCTTTCCGCTGAACCATTTCATCAAGTTTGGAAATAGATAAAAATCGCAGGGGGCCAAATCTGGAGAATATGGTGGATGACGAACCTATTCGTAGCACTCCAAACACTCCTTTGAACTTGTCACACGGTCACGCTTGTTGTCAACAGAGAGCAAATGCGGCACCCATCTGGCAGATAGCTTTCTCATATTAAAAAATTTATGCAAAATGTCCCGTACCCGTTCGGTTGAGATGCTCATAGCCTCAGCAACTCGTGCACTTTAAATCGCCGATCGTCCAATATCATACCATGGATTTTATCGACGATTTCTGTCGTTGTAACCTCAATTGGACGACCAGAACGTTCGGCATCCTTTGTTGTCATACTACCACAACAAAAATCAGTAAACCACTTGTGAATCGTTCCAATCGATGGTGAGGAGTCCCCATAATGTTTAACAAGCGATGCTTTGGTTTGCGTAATGTGTTTTCCACGCAAGAAATAATGTTTAATCAAGACGCGAAATTCACTTTTTTCCATGTTTTCAAAAATTTTCAAGGTTGTTTGCTTTCGCTGGGTGTCAAAACAGAACTGAATGACATCAGTCTGAAAATTTTAATGCGTTCTAGTTAAATATGGTACATCACAAATGTCACATGAGATTTGCGAATGTGGCGCTATCTGTTTTATTTTCAGAGACTTTTCACCCTGCTCTTGTACGTCTCGAAATATTTTAGAAAAAATTTTTGAAATTAAAGAGACAATAATTAGTTGAGCGTAACTTTTATTTGAATTATTTTTCATAAATATAATTCAGAGTATGTAAAATTCCACGCGTGACATTTACCTAAAATTAACAAACTGATAAACAAATGAAACAAAAAAGGACTGAGCTCATTTATCTTGAAATTAGTCTGACAACTACTGACATATAATTATATAATTAATGGTGACTAACAGAATTAGCGTCCATTTATAAATTTCGAGATAGAGTGACAGATATCTTTACGTTAAATCAGTAAAAAAGTATCGTATCAATATGGGGTGTTTCTATACTTGTAGGACAAACTTTAAGGGTATATACATATTATATGATGCACTAAACTGATTGTAGAACAAAAAGATTTTTTCAAAATTCGCAAAATTGAGGGTGATTTACCGTAAACAAACATTTTTGGTATCACTGGTTTGTTATTTCTAATACATTAATATTAAATTATAATTATAAATACTACAATAGTCCATTTATTCATTATAAGACATCAAATAATAGGGAGGCTAGCTAAGTGGTATGAAGTCGGCCAGTGGATCCTGAGAACCCTGGTTCTATTCTCATAGGCGACAAACAATTTTCATAATTTCAAAAACTACCCCTGTGGCTCCTCCACCACTAACAACTTACCGAAATCCGCTTCGGCAGAGTGCCACACCCAGTAATGGATAAAAAGGTATGATGACATATTTATTTTTATTTTTTAAATAAATGATTACTTGCAGCGTTCATTATTGTATATAATTATTGCTTTATTAAGAATAGCTAGCAATCCAGTGGCACAAATATATTCTAATAAAATATGTACTTTGAAATTATTTTGCGAATTTTTGAAAAATAATTTTTGTTCCGTAAACAGTAAATCATATCATATCATATCTATCCCTGAAGTTTGATCCACAAGTATAGAAATACCCTGCATAATAACAGTTAGTATAATTGTCAAACTATTGAAAACTGCAATTCAATTAATTAGAATCAAAGCGAAATAGATGCACACTTCTTGTAACAATATATATTAATTAAAACATAAAATCAAATAGCAATATTAACAGAAGTTATAATTATTATAATACAAAAGTTAATAGTGAAATTAAACAAATTAACCGACAATGGAACAACAACAACGTATGAATAAAACTATTATTAATGTTACTAAGTTACTAAATAACACGGCTAGACTACATTTTGCACGTGAAGACGAGAGCCAACTTCTCTCGACAAAAGCCAAACTACCACTCACTAATTGTTGTTGTATTCCAAGGAATGTTCTGACAAAGTGTAAGGAGCTGGTATCATTCCGTTGGTCTAGATAAGCGTTTCCACGCATGAGTTTACACAAAAATCCTAGAGGGGGTGGGTTACAAAGGTTAACTCTATCCGACCAGACGCTTAGCTATTAATTTACCCAAATATGTCATCATATCCCGTATAACCAGACGCGACAATTCAGCAAAAAAGCTATAAACTTGATAAATAATGATCTACGAAATACTGAAGTTACTATAACATATGCACTAATAAATTTGATAAACAAAATAAACTCTGTCAAGGCAACTTTAGAAAGATACTTAAGATAACGCTTAATTAGTCTGTATCTCTCGAAGATGAGTTGATAGTGAAACATCACAATTTATAAACAAAACCAAATTCTGAATTGTCCGTTTTGTTACATAGTTAATTAAGCATGAGATGCATATGGGTATAACGCTGTTGAAACATTGAAATGTGAAAGAAATCAACTCGTCGCTATATATGTCAGTTCTACATTTTAAATACAAGAAACAAGGAAACTTAGAAATGAAAAAAATATGTTAAACCCAGGGACTTGAAACAGAACAGAAACGAAATGATAAACGAAATGATAAACGAAAAAAACGAAATATTTTTCCGGAACGGAAACAGAAACGGACCAAATTCTTAATCTTACTCCAGGAATAAAATAACCAATATATAAATTCTGCTGGTTAATAACGTTATTCTTTCGTTCTCAATACCCTCTAAATTTTGAATTTATTTTTTAAAGAATTTGAGTTAAGTGTGTAGCTTAAATAGATACTATTTTAAGCAGTTTTTACCATGGTAACACTCAAACACTCCCATATACTTTACATAGCTAAACAGCGTATTAGTTAATACAGACTTTAACCCACTGCGTTTCGCCTAATGTAATAATATATTATATAATAAGTCAGGAAAATGATGTTTTACTTGACGAAGCAGTTGTTTGAAATACGAGGCCGCAAGCCAAGTATTTTAATACGCTGAGTCAAGTAAAAACACTTTTATATAAAAAATTTTATATGAATTGTACTGACAGCAGACTACGTATCCAAGGTGACAACAAAATAACAGTCAGGTAAAATATTTTCTGAAACAGTCAAGAAAGTGCCTAGTTTTTTAGTACTAGTACTTTACCAGACTATTATTTTTGTTGTAGCCTTGGATACGTACTTTACTTGATTGTTTTGGTAAAAATCTACTTTCCATACTAAAATTGGTCAAGAAAATAGGAACATTCCTGCCGATTTCAGAAAAATTAGATTTAAAAACTGTAATTCACTTATAAACAAGCATAGGCATATTACAAGAAAAATTGCAGATTAAATCCTTGCTAAGCTTCACTCGATTACACACATATTCTTTCTATAATTTCCTTACTTCAAAATGCTGTACTCGTATGATAAGTGTGATATTAAAAGAAATGTTGTGAGAAGATTGGAGTGTCTTCAACTATCTAAAATAGATCTGCAATCTATACCATCATGGTTAGATGCGATTAACCCATATAGCTTTATTATTACTTACAACTTTTTGATAGTTTTATTATGACAAATTATAAGATAATTCATACAATCTTTAATTTCGTGTTATTTATTAATAATTTGAAATTATTTTTGAATATATTATAATAAATCATATAAAATATTATTCCTATTTTTATAATATATGCAAATCGGAACAATTTTTTTATATATTATTATTCATTTAAAATAATTACGTGAAAAAAAACAAATAAATATATCATCACGCCTTTTACTCATATTACTGGGTGTGGCACTCTCACATCTCTGTAAGTGATATATTTATGCGCCTAAAGTGCGATTACCAGTCTCCAAATCACGGTCCCCAAATATATTATTGGAAGGGGAATTACAGGGGTAATTTTAATGTGGTGATAATTGTTTGTAGGCTGTGAGAATCGAACCGCGGCTCTCAAATCCACAAGCTCACTCGATACCAATGAGCATCCTACCCCATACATTACGTAATTATAATAAAATACCATTAAGCATTTCGTAGCAGTTCGGCTTAGAAAGCTATATGAGCCAGTTCCTTTCCTTTATTTCATGATGAATTGGCTTCACAACTAATGTTCCTGGTTCCTATACTTCGTCTATTACAGATGGTCGAAAAAGAGACTTTATTCAGATGATATGGTCATGTCGAATGAAAGATTGTTGAAACAGATATATGTATGTAAAATAGAGTGTGAAAGATTGCGTAAATGGACGCGAGATAAATATATGGATATGCCTGAAGGTTTGTTACGTAAAGAAATGATTCAACGAAAGGAATAAATGAGTCTGTATAGAACGAATTAAGAATGTGAATAATGGCAGGACCTAAGACAGAAATATTTGATTAATTACAACGATGAATTTAATTAATTAATTTGTTTATTTATGTAACAGTATCAAGGATTTGTGCTGCCCCATTTGATAGGTCATAGTATATTGTTATGTATCTTTGGTCAGAAATGGATATACAAACTTCAAGATATTTTTATATTATCTAATCAGGGAAAACAATAAATGAAATATTTACATAATACAATATAAAGTAGTTCCTTCGAGGCACTTCGTAAACTTCAAATGATTTACTCAGTAAATTATTCTTTTTGTCATTGAAATGAGCTGTAAAGTGAACTATTAATATTAAACTCTCACAGTCTCACAGAAAAACTAAATTCCCTAACAGCAGAATGGGCCATTGAAGCTACATCGCAAGTCTCTTCGAGCCAAGCTTATTGAATGCTAAAAAACGAGAATGAAATACAACTTTTGTTTCATAACAAAATAGCAGACAAAAGACAATGAAACGAGCGAATTGTCGCCACTTTGACTATTGAATGAAACTTTTCTTTTTTAATTACCTTTCATTGGATGACTAGCCGTATCGAATTATACGAAATAAGTACTTTATTCAAGTGCAATACAATCAAATTAATGTTCAACATTTGGCAATATTTAAAATAAATAAATAAATAAATATATCATCACGCCTTCTACCCATTGCTGGGTGTGGCACTCTGCTAAAGCAGATCTCGGTAAGTGATATATTTTTGCGCGTGAAGTGCGGTTACCAGTCGTCAAATCACGGCCCCCAAACATGTTAGTGGTGGAGGAGCCACAGGGATAGCTTTTTCAAATTATGAAAATTTGTCGCCTGTGGGAATCGAACCAGGGACCTCAAGATCCACAGGCCGACTTCATACCACTGTGCTAGCCATCCCATATTATATTTAATTTCCGATATAAAACGTTTTTAAATTATTTTGCAGAAACATATTTTACAACAAGTGGAATTGTTAGTAGTCCACTAAATTCAATAGATTATCGCACAGAACTAAATACTATTAAAAATGTAGCTGCAAATAATGGTGACAATACAAACATGATAGATAAAATGATAATTAAGAAAAAGAAACATTTAATATTAAAACAAATATATTGTGAATCTCAAGAGTTCATCCATAATCCCGATTATATTAACTATATTCCAAATTTATCAGAAAAAATTATGCAGAATTTAAGAAAATTTGATATAAAAACAATAAGTGTAAACAAAAATAATATTGATAATTTACTTTCAAATAATAAGGGAAAACACGATAAATCTGAACTATCAGGTGTATATCAAATACAATGTAATGACTGTACCGCTATTTATATAGGACAGAGCGGTAAGAATTTTAAACGTATGAAAGAACATTTAAACTCTATTCATAAACAAATAAATCGCACGGGGTTTTCTGGTCATTGTTTTGATTCCAAACATAATTATAACGGCAACTTTGAAATTCTGCATATAGCCGAAAAGGGATTACGGATGAACTGTTTAGAAAATTTAGAAATTAGGAAAGCAGGTAATTCTGGAAAATGCATCGGTAACGAACAGGTAGATGTATCTAACTCTCTCCTCTTAAATTTGTGTACTATATAAGGACCATGTTTGTAATTTAATTTTAAGTGTTTGATGATGTCCGAAAGGATGCTACGTACGTAACAAGTTTTAAATAAATATTTTAGTGGACAAACCAAGTGTGTGTTTGATTTTATTATATTCATTATGTTCCACCAAGTAGTGACTACAAATTCTCTTTTAATTATATATACAAATAGACATAACAAATAGACAAAAAAATATTTAAATTTGTGAAATAGATTACTGGTCTTTGTCGTCTGGGTTTGAATTGAAGAAGAAGGACAATCTTCGAATAACTCTTCCATAAATTGACACCATTTCTTCAATAAATTTCTATTTAGTTTTTATTTTCTAATATTTTGTGTCCGTGTATACTCAATAAACTTAGATTACTCAATCGTTACGATAGGGAACATGTCGCTAGCTGGCCATAAGAATACTGCTGGAAAGTTTCAGCTTGAATTTATGATCTTTAAACTTATAATTTAATTTTTATTTAATTTATATATACATATACAGGATAGTGACCGCGACTCTCGAACATAGGATTTTAACATGTAAAATCATATTGGAGAGGTAATAATCGACTAGAGGCTTAAAGTTGTAGTTATTTTATTGAAGATGTAAAGACAACGTTTCAGCCAAGGTTATGGCCATCTTCAGGTCAAACGTTAAAATAAAACGAATCGTCGACGATCTGACTTCAGGACAAACATATAATTTAGATTCATGTTTTTTGCTAAGTTTAAATTCATACTAATTTTTCCATTTTGCTATATGTTTGCCCTGAATAAATAATTTCGTAACTTTTTCTACATTGTTGTTATTCGTTTTATTTTAACGTTTGACCTGAAGATGGCCATAACCTTGGCTGAATAATAGTCTTTACATCTTCAATAAAATAACTACAACTTTAAGCCTCTCGTTCATTATTACCTCTCCATATTATTTTTGGCTTATTAAAATACGCTACTTAAAATCATATTGATTTAATTTCCAGATTCATAATTATTTAAAACCAAAAAGCTTCAAATAAAAGTTTTACGGAATAAAATACGAAATTAATTTTGCATACTTTGTAACGGCACAAATTAGAATTGAAAATGACTAAAATTGTCTCAAAACTATCGATAGCTATGAAATTGAAACAAAATTAAACAAATGTTTGACGTTCAATCTATCAAAATTGACAAAATAAATTCTTTATTTATTATTTCATTTATTTTCACAGATATAACGTCAAACATTTGTTTAATTTTGTTTCAATTACATGCCTATCGATAGTTTTGAGGCAATTTTCGTCATTATCAAATCTAATTTGTGTCGTTACCAAGTATATGGCTAAATGTATAATAGGATATATATTATCTTTGATGTATACGAACTTCTACACTACGGCTCAGTGAGTTCGGGTCCTGTACTGTAATTAGGATTAAGTTCCTGTTGTACAGAGTAACATAAAGAAATAAATAAAATAACAATGTATTTTATTTGTTCTTTCTTCATTTAATATTTTAGTATAGTGTAATTATCGCAGTGTTGTTTGAAATAACGTATACGGAGTGGTTTTCTGCTACAAATATAATTGTGTGTTTGAAAAGAGAACGATTCATAACAAAATCCAGCGTATGCAGAGCAGAGCAAATGTTCATACGCAAGCAGCTCTAGAGCAACCAAGTTCCCAATTAGAGCGTCGAATGGAGCCTTCAAATTACTACAGAATCGAATGAAATTATCCGATGGAATCGAAGTCTGGCGACAACTGACCAACCGACCACAAGGTTGGCGTCCCTGTGCTGGTTTGCAGGATTACCAACCTGCCCACACTTAATACCGTTACGTGGTTTCCATTTGCCGGCCGGACGCCAGCCAAAAAGAAAATGGAATTATCTGCCGCTAAACACACACGTCGACGGACGGACTAATCACTGTGTTTAAACGCACGTTTTTCTTTACTTAACCCACATGTTTTTTTCACTTTGTTTGCTCGACTGATGCACATATTTCCCATTTAAACATCATTTTCAACGCAGAAGTCCATTGGTTCTTTAGAAAATTGACATTGTGTCCCACAAATTTTACGCCATAGATTATTTATAGTTTCATTTAATCAATTAAACTATTAATGCATATGAGGAAAATTATGAGAAATGCATAGGTAAAGTTGTCAACTTCACAACAAATAAAAATTTTCAGATATAGGGCAGTTAGAAGTAAAATTTAATAAAGGATGATGCGCACAACGATATTGAATTTCTCGTGATTTAAGGTAGAACTAGTGTGATGGTGACGCCATCGGTTGTTGAGTGGCGAAACTGACGCTCAAAAAAATATAAAAATTGAATAAAATAAGTGTTTTATACCTACTATGATTTGAATATCATGAATTGTTAACAGGTTGTTGGTCTAATGAATTTTCAAATACCATACCACCATGTAGTATTGCCATTATAAATTGGGATTCTTAATTTTTCGTTAAAAACAATGCTTTGCATGGCTATATATCCATTACTAAACGATAAAAATCTTTCTCCTTCTGATACAATATACATGGATAGTTCTAGAACATCATACTAGTTTTTCAAATGAAACTGCAAAATTTTAGAGATGCACAAACCAAATATGTTCGATTCTGAGTGATTATCGTCATAAGCCCCGTGTAAAAGAACTCAACTTCACAAGCGAATATATTTGTTCACAGACGATGAATGTGTTTCATATTTTAACAGGATGCGTATGACTATCCAATCTTTACGTGCGCCAAATTTCATTTAGATCTGCAAAACTTTTTTCACGCTAGTACTACCTTAAATGATTTCTAAATTTATTTTCAAATATTTTTATAATTTTTTTAGTTTTCGACAAAATACTATCTTCCAAATTTTTTTTAGAGTAATATAAAAAACAAATAGAAAAGATACGTATCCACTGAATTCAGCGTGTTAAAATACAATGCGTGTAAACTTTTACTGAAACATTCGCAGAAGAAAAAATAAAAATCTAAAAAACTCAAAATCAAAAATCAAAAATGTTCTTGCTTTACTCCTAACCTATAACTTAAAAACTATATAAGATACGGACTTGCGAACACTATTACATTTGTAATAGATTTTTTCATAAATTTGATATTTTTATTGATTTAAATAACGATTACATTTTGTATATCAGTGTCCACCCCAAGTGAACGAAAACGAATCAGCACAAAAAGCAAACTAACGATCAAGAACGAATGCGGTATGGATGGTACGATGAAAACGAACCACCGTAGACCATATATATATGCATTCCATCAACATCAAAGAAAGGTTTTCGTTCGCGTTCGATGTGGATGCTAGTAATGAAATTGTTTGTTGGACCAAACAACAATTAAAATGATATATGTAATTGTGCCTTTTACGTAAATATCACTAAAAAACATATACGAACACTACAAAAGTTATTGCGCATTTTTGTACATATACAGGATGTAAATCAAGGTTTCTTTGATGATCCTGATATTCTGATACCCAATCAAAAAGAATATTTTTAAAAATTCGCAATATTAAGGACAGGATCCTTGGAGTGAATATTTTTGTGCCACTAGTCAACAAGATCATTTTAATAAAAATAATAATAAATTATTTAATCACGTAACCAATGTTGAATAATAACAATGAATGAATTTATTATTCTAACTATTTATACATAAGAAATAAAAAATAAAAATAAAGAAGTTTTATTGAATATTCGTACTAATTTCTTTATTAATGTTATGAAGTACTATGCATATTTGATTAATTTTATAAACTGAAATACTGTGTTAAACTTGTTAATTGTAAAACATACTACAAAAATCAAAATTAAATTTATTTGTTATTATTTTGTTATTCGATATTGGTTACGTAATTACGTAATTCATTACTATTTTTATTAAAACTTTCTTGTTGACCAGTTCTGTTCATACATAACAAAAATATTGCGAATTTTGAAAAAAAAAATTTGATTGAGAATTAGGACATCAAAATGTATTATGTATTACCAACAAAATAATTTACCCTTTTTTAACACCCTGTATATGTTCATGTTCGACTATATTTGCGCACACACATTCTATTTTGTACACTTGATATGGACGCGACTTATGACACAAAATGTAGAAAAAATTTAACTTAAAATATTCTTACATCAGTAACTTGAAAACTATAATTTGTACGTAAAATACGTTAAAGATTTTAGTACGAAATATATCATCTATAATGAAAATGCAAGAAATAAAACCCCTAAAAGTACCTATGGCATTTGCAAAGATCTCTAAATGAAAATTTCATAGCAAATTCCAGTATAAGTATTAATAAACACTATGAAATTCACAATAATTGCAGTGAGTGTTAGAAGTTAAATACACAATATATGCAATTAGATATTCGTGCACCGTGCTCGTATAGATCTTGTAAATTTTATTTAACATTACATCTCAAAATAAGCGGCTCATTTACAAGGAGCACAGCGCAAATTTCATTTGTTCGTGAGCTCGAGTCGCTTACACATTACACATAGTCCATTGGCGCACGTGTTGCAGACAAATTTACAACATTTGTCGCTGAGGTAATTTTCCATTTGTATTAAAATTCCGTCTGTAGAATTCGAGTGAATTTACTGCTATCAAACCTAATTTAAATATAGTATAAACAGAACGAAGAGAAGGTATCCACGTTTTCTTTGAAACAATTTAAATGAAAGTAGAACACACCAACTCTATTCCCATTATACATTCGATCCTTGGAGAGAATATTTTTTGTGCCACTAGTCCACAAGATTATTTAATCACGTAACCAATGTTGAATAACAACAATGAATGAATTTATTTTCTAACTATTTATACATAAGAAATAAAAAATTAAAATAAAGAAGTTTTGTTGAATATTTAACTATTATAATTTAAATATAGCATAAACAGAACGAAGAGAAGGTATCCACGTTTTCTTTGAAACAATTTAAATGAAAGTAGAACACACCAACTCTATTCCCATTATACATTCGATTTTCAGCACATTAAACAATTGATTCCTGTTTTTATTCCATCACTCATATCTTTTGGGGTCGTGATTAACAACTGGCAACCGAACTTCACACGTAAATATAAATCGTAGTGCCTGATGTAGACGAAGAATTTAATTATTTACAACTATTATTTCTCATCTTAAACATCTATAAACTATGTTCAAACCTGACAACGCATAATAAATACCTATTTCTTTTCTTGGGGTATAGAGAAAATGTAAATAACAGAAATAAAGAGAGTAACAATGTATTACAAACAAATTGCGAGTTATACAATTCACGTCACGTCGGAGAGAAATGGAAGGGAACCAAAAAAAAAGATCTCGCACTATTGAGTCAGTTGACAGTAGTTCTGCGAGGATCCGACAAAATTTGGATCCGAGTACCCGGATATCAAAATATCCGGATCCTCGGATATCCGATGTTCGGATCTTGAAGCGGATATCCGTAAATTTCATTCGGATTTGGATCCGGATCCAAATCAGGATCCGGATCTGGACTTGGCTCCGGATCCGGATCCGAAGTTTTGTTTACGGATCCGGATCCAAATTTTAGTTCTAGATCTGATTCTTCATTTCGAATGTAAAGGCAAACATTTGAAACTGAGTTCAAATTGAAACCATTGAAGTGGGCCTGTTTATTTTTACAGTAATAAATTTTATAATACCCCTCTAAAATAGCCAGGTAGTTTGTACATGTATAAAGAAGAAAGAAATTTACTTTCACAGAGTCCTATTTAGTTAAATGCTGAATAAAAATTACAAATTTGTATTATTTTACATATACAGTAACATATTAATATAACATTAATTTCATTAATTTATTTTGTCATACTATGAGTATGAAGTTTGTAGCAAAACTCATTGAATGCTTTTTAAGAAAACGATTCTAATTTCTTTTTACTTACCGTATAATTTTATGGGAGTTAGTATATGCGATATGTAAAAAGTACTTGCATGATAACATTTATTGTTGCTCATTTAGAAAAATATATATTGTCATACTCTTAAACATACGAGTACAATAAAGCATAAAGCATAAAATTTCGCATGTAAAGAAAAGAAGGGGGACACTTCTTTGAAAATTGAAATTCTGCAGTTCTAAGATTTTATAACATTCATTAGAACAAATACTTGAAAGCAAAAAGGGTTTAAGGTGAAATTTGAAAAATAATGGCCATAGGTTCATTGCAGATAGCGAATACATATTTATTTACTTCGAGCACGTGTTTCACATAAAAGGGATTGTTTTTGTTACCTACTTACCTACTAGTTCTGTGAAATTTCCTTGTTAGCAGATGCTAAAAGTTGTTCAACAGAAATTTAAACATCAGAAATATGCCGACATGAAACGATAATGCTTAGTGGATTATTTCATAATCATATTTATTTGGTTTTACTCAGAATATTTGAAGAGAACCGATCCGGATACTGAAATTCCATATCTAAAATTCCATACTCATACTCGCATTCGAATCTAAGATCAGATGCTCAAATCCGTTTCCAAGATTCGACATTTGGATCCGGATTCAAGATCCAGTACTGAGATTCGGATTCAAAATTCAATACTCAGATTCGGATCTAAAATCCGATACTCAGATCCGAATCCAAAATCCGATACTCAGATCCGGATCCAAAATCCGATACTCAGATCCGGATCCAAAATCCGACACTCAGATCCGGATCCAAAATCCGATACTGAGATTTGGATCCGAGATCCGGATAGTTCAACATTCAATTATCCGGATATCCGGATATTTTTGGATCCGAAACCGAAACTATCCGGATCCGGATTCCACCACTAGTTGACAGCCCACGGCTAACAAGACCATTGAGGACCTGAGCCTACCGGGTACACCCAGCCGTAATATGTAAAACTGCTGTATTGCCGATTCTCACAGTCAAATGCTATATTATTTCAGGCATATGTATAAGTGACATGTAACTGTATTTTTTATTTTACGACAAATCACAGCTTAAGAAATGAATTTTCTTTTAATTTAAATGTAAAAGTCCAGTAATGAAGAAAATAGTTTTGTGAATATTTCTTCTAATAGTTCCTTGAAATAGTTGTCTCATGAAAATAATAGATTTTTTTTTGTTATATTTATCCAATAAAAATACACTGAAACATTTATTTTCATTTGTTACAAGTTTTATGCGAACGGGCCCTTCACCACATTTATAGTCAGAGTGAAAATATATAGACTAAATGTTAAGCCCGATGTAAGAGTTTAAATTAGTACAATTGAGTTCTTAGTTAAACAACCCATACTTCACTTTAACTAAAAACTAATGTTAATTTACTTAAATTTCATATTTAAAAATAGAATATTTTAATACAAGTTTTGGCCCATTTATGTTACATACTATTTTTCGATCAAACGATATTTAACATGATATATATATATAAGGTGGCTTAACACCCCAAGTGGGGTTGCGCCGCTCCTTTCGGAGCTATCTAGATCTATTTATTGGAGTAGATCAGTCTCCATTTCTTCTTCATTTCTGCTATATTATTTTTATTAAATCTCTCCACATCTTCCGGTCTCTTGTTTTATTCTTCCAATTATAGATTCCTGCCTTTTTAAAATCTTCTTCTACTTCCCGTAACCATGTCGATCTGGGTCTGCCTCTGCCCCGTCTTCCTCCTGGTTTACATTCGACTATTGCTTTTATTGCGTCCTTTTCTTCCGCTCTCCATACATGTCCAAGCCATCTGGCTCTCTGTTGCTTTACCTTCTTCACTATATCTTCTCCTCCCAATGCTTCCTCTATTTCATAGTTCATACGTTGTCTATATTCGTTTTCTGCTAATGAGATTAAGATAATGAGAACTATTCTAGGTCCTATAAAGATATAGGACCTAGAATAGTTCTCATTATCTTCCTTTCCATTACTTTTAGATTTTCTTCATCTTTCTTTGTCATTGTCATTATTTCTGCAGCGTACAGTGTTATTGGTCTTATAATCGTTCTATATATTTTCATTTTAGTCGCATGTGTAAGTAATTTGCTTTTAAGTAGTGTTTTGTTGGCGTAAAAGGCTCTATTTGTAGCTATTATCTTGTCTTTAATTTCTATCTCTCTCTCTCCCGAACTTGATATTGTTATTCCTAAATATTTGAATCTGTCAACCTGTTCAAAATTACAGTGACCTATCTTTATATCCCTGGTCTCAGCTTTTTTTCCTAATATCATTATTTTGGTCTTAGACTCGTTTATTTTTAAACCCATTTTGCTTCCCTCATATTTAACATGATACATTTTACATTAATTTAAAAAACGGTTGTTTTGACAATAACATCATAAACGATTTCTCGCCGCATTCGAATGTGCTAAAAATCATGCCGCACTGAGTGTTGCAAAGAGATACTTTCCACACTCATTTTTAATATTGATATGTTGACTTTTCGATAAATTTTAATTACTTTGCAAAATTTAATTTTACAGATATTTTTAAGATTAAAATAAGGGTTATCTGCATTCAAAAGATTGGGAATCGATGGTCAAGATTATAGCACAGTACCACATTTTGAAATGCGTGATAATATATTTATCATTTTCATAATCATAACTTAATCTTGAGATGGTTTTATTCATGTACATAATATAATATTAAGTGAATAATAGTATATTATATAACAAACATCGAAAGTGTAAGATAACGTGCGAGTGTACAAATTGAAAAACGAGGCGCGCAGCGCCGAGTGATTGAAGTACACGAGCACAGTTATCACACAAGAGCAATGTGGTTACACTTTGACAGCTAATGCGTTTTTGTAGGTAAGCGTTGACGTTTTACGTTTGAGGTTAGGTATTGTGATACCAACTGTATTAACCGTAATGTTAAAATATTAAACAATGCTAAAATATTAGTAAATAAGTGATTATTAATTTTTTTAAATAAGATTTATCTGTGCAAATATGTTGTAAAATCTGCCAAAACTTCGATTCAAATGATAATATAAATTCTTTTCTTTTATTTTATTATTTTCTTTCATCATAACGCCATCTGTTGCCAATCAGTGGAACTTCACCTGATATGTTAGAAGTGTACGTTATGCTAAGATATCAGTGAATGTTAGCTGTATTCCATTTGCCACTTGGTTCACTTAAATCAGTTCAGATAAATTAGACAACATGACTAAATGAACTGAAGAAAGCAAACTGATGCATTTATTGGAATGAATTACTTCAAAGTAAATTAGAGTAAGTAATTCTAGTACTGGAATTGAAGACAGTGAAGTAATCTAGCGAAATAAATATGTGATCTGGTTCAGAAAATGTAAGTTAGATCTGATCCAAATGGCTAATGGAATACACCTGTTATTTTCAACCTTTCGTTGTAGTTTATGACTAGCGATCGGCCTGGCTACGCCAGGCTTTCACGCTACGCTTCGCGGACACTGAAATAGGATTCACTTCTGTAAGACAATTGACACTATATAAATCAAATTATTTCCGAAGTAAAAGTTTTCAATTTTGCATGTCTGTCCTTTGATATACATTTAATTGATCCAAGCACGATAGACTACGAAGCTCTGGCACTACAAAATTGACAATAAAAAAAGGCCCATTCAGCACACGAACTCTTTAAGCGACCTTTCATGTGATACCAAACACGATAGGTTATGATACATTTTTACTAAAACAACTGCCGATCGAATAATATTTAGTTTTCTACGCGAGCTCTTCAATAGACCTTTCATTTGATACCAAACACGATAGGTTTTGATACATTTTTACTAAAACAATTGCCGATCGAATAATATTTAACTTTCTACGCGAGCCCTTCAAAAGACCTTTCATTTGATACCAAACACGATATGTTTTGAAGCACTTTCACTAAAACAATTACCGATCGAATAATATTCAATTTTGTACGCGTGCCCTCCAAAAGACCTTTCATATGATACCAAACATAATAGGTTTTTATGTATTTTTACTAAAACAATTGCTGATCGAATAATATTCAATTTTGTACGCGAGCCCTTCAAAAGACCTTTCATATGATAGCAAACACGATAGGTTTTTATGCACTTTTACTAAAACAATTGCCGATCGAATAATATTCAATTTTGTACGCGAGCCCTCCAAAAGACCTTTCATATGATACCAAACATAATAGGTTTTTATGTATTTTTACAAAAACAATTGCCGATCGAATAATATTTAATTTTCTACGCGAGCCCTTTAATAGACCTTTCATTTGATACCAAACACGATAGGTTTTAATGCATTTTTACTAAAACAATTGCCGATCGAATAATATTTAATTTTCTACGCGAGCCCTTTAATAGACCTTTCCTTTGATACCAAACACGATAGGTTTTAATGCATTTTTACTAAAACAATAGCCGATCGAATAATATTTAATTTTCTACGCGAGCCCTTCAATAGACCTTTCATTTGATACCAAACACGATAGGTTTTAAATTATTTTTACTAAAACAATTGCCGATCGAATAATATTTAATTTTCTACGCGAGCCCTTCAATAGACCTTTAATTTGATACCAAACACGAAAGGTTTTGATACATTTTTACTGAAACAATTGCCGATCGAATAATATTCAATTTTGTACGCGAGCCCTTCAAAGGACCTTTCATATGATACCAAAGACGATAGGTTTTCATGCACTTTTACTAAAACAATTGCCGATCGAATAATATTCAATTTTGTACGCGAGCCCTTCAAAAGACCTTTCATTTGATACAAAACATTATAGGTTTTTATGTACTTTTACAAAACAATTGCCGATCGAATAATATTAAATTTTGTACGCGAGCCCTTCAAAAGACCTTTTATTTGATACCAAACACGATAGGTTTTTATGCACTTTTACTAAATCAATTGCCGGTCGAATAATATTCAATTTTGTACGCGAGCTCTTCCAAAGATCTTTTATCTTATACCAAACACGATAGGTTTTGAAGTACTTTCACTAAAACAATTGCTGATTGAAAAAAATCTTAATTCTTCATGCGTGACCTTAAAAACTTTCATATTATACCAAATACGATATGTTTTAAAATAAATATCGCTAATAATTTTAAATAAATAATAATAAAATTGTTTTTAATCTACATTGCCGTGAACAATATTTGCTAAGGTTTACTATATATTTTTACCGATGACAATTTTGGTTTGGTTTACCTATGTATTTTATAAAACTTGTCAATTTGACGTTTAAACCAACTTCATAGTGAACTGTCAAAAATTTACTTTTTAAATACACATATTTGAAATGTGTAATTATAATAAAAACGTCCCCTCATTTCCCCAATATGCGTAAACTATTTCAAAACTACTCACAGAAATTTCTTATTAAAGTAATTTATAATTAAAAATGCGACATGTCCACTGACAAATGTCAATTCTCAAATCTATGAATCTCAAAACCTGGATCTTGTATATGAGAGGTAATATTGTTCCTAAATTATAGATTTGTCAAATTGAAGTTTTCTGTTAAAAAACTTTTATACAAACATGAAATCAATTGAAAACAGATCAAAACATATATATCCTCAATCATATAATACCGTAATATATTTACAAAATTGCTCTAACTTGTTTCGAAATTTATATAATTGTGTTAAAATGTTTCATACGTAATGTCAATGAATTTTTCTGCTTACGGTCAAATCGTCCGTAGATGTTCTTCTTAAAAAAACCAAAGCCACCACAATCTTAGTTAAAAGTGCGTGTTTTTTCAAAATTTCTCGCACATCATGCGTAATAAAATTATGAATTTATAAAAAGGTCATCTTTCAAGTTGGCCTCTATCAAATAAAAAAAGTTTCAAATTAATCGGACAAACCGTCTAGGCTGTAGAGGTGAGCAATTGACCGTGATGAATCTATACAAACATACAAATATACCTCCTTACGCTAATAGTAGTTGGATGTTGTTATGGTTACTTTCGTAAGTGGTCGTCTGAAAATACAAATTCATAATGATTAAACAAATATCCATTGAGAAAAAGTTCTCTTTATGAAGATTATCTGTATTTATTTTATTTACTTTTAAAAAACATTAATTCCTTCTGATTCCATATTAATCGGAACTGCTAATTGAGTTTGAGCGTTAAACAGCCTAAAAGTCAAGTCAATTTCTTAAAAACACAATTTTATTTTTAATTATAATGTAATGAATGCTTTCTCTCCAATTTCTAATCATTTATAAAACTGTGTAATCCAATTTGGCTGATGACAACAGAAACTGACCCGGACAAATTCTTCATTGTAAGCTCGTCGCGCCATCACAAAACAATCATGACCGAATTACAAAGTTTCCGATTACAAAGTAAACTAAGAAGAAAAACGTCTTATCACTTGTTTCCCTCTCACAGACAAGGGCGGCGAGGGTGAGGAACAAGGGGTGCTACAGATTTCCAAACAATTTTCGAGAGGAAATGAATAACCCTTCTGGGCACGCCTGTGGTATCGCCGACGCCAGTCTGCTATTGCCACCGCTGTCCCCGGCCATGGCCGTACGAACAGATTATTTTACTGGGATACTACACAAAAATATCATCTGCTGCATGAAATAATGCAGTACATTCAATAATTTAATAATAATATATTATGAAAACGAATCGAGATGCGGTCACGGTTTTATCACGGTTACAGTTACCATAGTAAAGAGACACAACATGCCGAAAACATTTCAGGAACCGAAATTTTTCCGGTAAACTGAAAATTTTGCTACGGAAACCGTGGTGCGTTTTCGGAATGCACCATTAATTGTCCGGAAATACTGTGGTGTGGGTAGCGTTACAACATTCGAATCCAAAGGTCCCGAGTTCGAATACTACTCAAGCTAA
Organism: Pterostichus madidus; assembly: GCA_911728475.2. Taxonomy (NCBI): domain Eukaryota; kingdom Metazoa; phylum Arthropoda; class Insecta; order Coleoptera; family Carabidae; genus Pterostichus; species Pterostichus madidus. The sequence goes on from OU452307.1 coordinate 21,495,806, forward strand.
AAATATATGAACTACCATACTGCGGATTGGTGAATCCGGACCTTGTACTTGTACTGTAATTAGGATTTATAATATATTCCAAAAACTATCCTCGATCCGGTCACGATTTTCCACGATTACAGTTTTACCCGTTACTATGGTGAGCGGATCCTGTAGTAAGCAAAAAGTATCACAAATTACCGAAAACTTTATATTTTGTTACGGTAACCATGTTCCATTTTGTTCATTATAAGTTCCTGTTGTACAGAGTAGCACAAATAAATAAATAAATTCACCATAAAAAATGTATATACTTTTATCGCTGTTTACTTCAAATAAAGGAGAAGGATATCTGAGGTTTTCCCTTCTTTTATTTGAAGTAATTTTATCTAAAATCATTGGAAAGTTTTGACAGCGGAAAATATGCGAACATACCTATTTGATGTTGAAAATAGCAGAAATTTAACTTCTCTGTAACTTTTATTTCAAACCTTTTGTTTTTTTACAAATTTGCTGTACCTATTATAGGTATTTTCTTCTACAGTCATATTTAAAGTGCAAAAAGTGATCGTTTGACGCACACTACACAATAAAACGTTTTATTCTACGTGGCTAATGGCAATATGCAATAAAATATAACGTTTGAAATGTAATTAGTAAAATTATAACCTAAGAACCCTGGTTCGATTCCCACAGGCGACAACAAATTTTCACCATTTCTAAAACTATCCCTGTGGCTGAGGGCCGTGATTTGACGGCTGGTAACCGCACTTGACGCGCAAAATATATCACTTACCGAGATCTGCTTAGACAGAGTGCCACACCCAGTAATGGGTAGAAGGCGTGATTTATTTATTTTATTTATAACCATTAATTAAAGGTCGATCGTAAAAAAAAGGAATGTATAAAAGTTTCTTGTAATGTACTCATGAGCTTCCAACACTCTCCAACGGTTTGTCCAATAAGCTTCCCACTTCGCACTTACATAAATAACTATTATTAGAGATTTTACATTTTCAAATATCTATTATTTGTTTAATTTTTTAGAGAAATTAATTTATTTTTAAATATTTACACTGTTTTCAGATTTCACATTAATTTTCATTTATATTTATTGACACTTTCAGGATATTAATAATATATTACGAGTTTTGTTATTCTATGTAACTTGTAACAACCTTAAATCTACAAAATGAAACAAATTGAATTAATTTAGTTCATATGGCATTATTAATGTTTTTGTGTAACTGTTTGAAATTCTAAATTAAAATATATTTGAGCAGAAAATATCATAAAGTTAACAGAATACATTCTGTATATTCTTGCGTTCATTCATTCATTCATTATTGAATGTAGTTATAGATCATTCAAACCCATATGTGACGTCATCAAAAAACAAGCGAATTATTCGTATGAATCAAGATTTGATTTTAGTACGGCAAAAGTTTGATAGATGGTGCTAGGCTCTACCTCTTCCCGCGAAATTTAAAACCAATAATTTTAATTTCTACTTTTTTTTATTAATTATTTTTATTTCTACTTTAAAAATTAATCAAAATTAAATATACTGAATGTTTCACTAATTTATTTTTATCTTGGAAGATTGAGTTAAGTTATTAATTCTAAAGTTTATTACATTTCTTAAAATTAATCAGATTCTTAATTAGGATTTTTTTAATTATCTTCAATTTCCTAATTTACACATGACGTCATTACTAGCATGACTGCTAACTCTAGTAAGTAAAGTGCTTTATGTAGCTACCAATCTGACGTTTGATAGCAGCTCATGATGAGCGTGAGTCCTATATAAGTGTATTCTCGTTTTTGAAATAACATATTTATACAATAACAAACTTACTGTTTCTGTTTATGTCAGAGTCACGCTGAATAACTAGAAAACAAGCTTTTAAGTTATATTATGGCTTTTACCAGTTCTCTCAAAGTACACTTTCCTTACAATCTATAACTGTTTTGAGATGTTTCGTTTATTAGACACTTTTCTGTCAAAAGCAGGGTTGAGAGATTTAAATCAAATTGATTTAAATCATGATTTAAATCAAGTGATTTTTAAAAAAAAATCATTGATTTAAATAAAGATAAATTAAATTGAATAATTTAAACATAAATGAATAATTTTTATTATTGTATATGTATTTATTAAATTAAAAATACAAAAAAATCAAAGTAAAAAAATAAAAACATGTTTTAATAAATCATAAATATTTGAATATGAAAATATAACAATTCAAATAACAAAAAAAAGTAAGAAACGTTAATTCATTATTAAAATGTTTAAATAAAAAGACCAGTTTTCTAGCCTTTTCAGTTCCTAGTCGGTTTCTCAATTTTCAATGCACAAGTCGAAATGATAAAAAAACTCGCTCATCACAAACTGAACACAAAGTGGCGCATAAAAGTGATTTTATAATTTTCAATATTATATCTTTATTTGGTCCTAATTCATCTTTTTGGGACATCCACCATTCAACATTTGAAACGTTGTTCAGAATTTCTTTTGAAAACATTACACAATGCATATTATTTAAAAATTTAATTCAAAATACTCGTTTTTAAAAAAATAATTAAAAAAAATCTAATTTAAATAAAAAAAATCTGATTTAATCAAAAAAATCGATTTTTTTGATTTTTAAAAAAAATCACGATTTTTATCCACCCTGGTCAAAAGTACAAAACTAAATGTGAAATTTTTTTCTTAATTATATTCTCGTTATATTTTACATGAAAAATGTAAATTAGTAATAGAAACTGCGTCGCTTAATTGAGCATCATCTACCAATTTTCCCTTATGTTATGACATCAAAAACATTATCTCCAACTTGGTAATAAAAATATTATTAATAAAATGGAGAACAAATAATTAGTTAACTTCCTCGTAACGGAACTGCACAAAATAAAAAAATCCCAGAGTTTCAGAACAAAAGAATTAGTTTTATTTAGCAAACATCATTTAAAAAATGTTTGCAGTAAGATCTCCAGGGGATAATTGCCCCCATTATCCACCCAGTCCACGGCACTGGCTTCAGCGCCGCCGTCGGCAGCAGTCGGAGGCGGCGCAACGAGATTAGGAGGCGGAATTAAATTTACGTAGTACAGTCTCAGTGATAAAATGGCGAGCATTTCGCTCCAGGATACGCACTGAATACTAAACTATTTAATACGATTCCGGGCTACATCTCTTTCCTATTAAATGTTTCCCAGATGAGGACGAAATAAGGAGCCGAGTTAAACTGATTCCCGTGTAGCACGCATCTTCGAGATACTTGCCAAAAATTTGCCGAACATCGAGATGTTGTCGCTGAAGTGATAAGTTTCCATGTCGAGAGTTTAGAACGATTATCGCGACCGATATTGACGAGAGATGAACTACACTGTGACAAACTAGGGTATACAGATAAACCCAGCGGAATTGATCCCTGTGAGCAGCAATCGCTAATTACTTCTTTTTTTCGAACATTTAAAGCATCATAAATAAATAAATTAACCTTTTAGGTCCTTTTTTTTTTGTGGCTTCTTTGGCGGACCAACTACTTAGGTCATATGCCGCCATTACGCCCTGATCTGCGTTTTAGGTATTATGGTCAACAGCAACGCGGATTTTCTCTGGACGGTCACCCATCCAAGTACTACCCGCGCGCAACGTTACTTAACTCGCGTTATCGCTTAGATCAGTTCCAACGAGTGCAGCCAAGGCCGTTGACAACCTTTTAGGTCCTAGTGGTTATAAAGTGGAACCACATAGTAACGATTTTTTTTTCTAGCATACTAATAAGCGAAAGTTGGAAGCTACGTTCCTGTTCACACTTGCAGTAGCCGGCCATGAGATGAAAAAATTCCGCCTTTATAAGTTTTGTGTGCATTTTTGTTATTATGTAGATCAGAAAAAGGTACAGCGCTCTTTTGTTATTGTATTATTTAATTTTTATCACAGCCATAATAATCTCTAAGTGTTATATTTTAGTTCTACACTATGTCTGTAAGTGTTTATTTTATTTTGAAATATTATAATTCACAAATTTTCATAATTTGAAAAAGCTATCCCTGTGGCTCCTCCACCACTAACATGTTTGGGGGCCGTGATTTGACGACTGGTAACCGCACTTCACGCGCAAAATATATCACTTACCGAGATCTGCTTCAGCAGAGTGCCACACCCAGTAATGGGTAGAAGGCGTGATGATATATTTATTTATATTTATTTATAATTCATGCGCAAAATATATCTCTTACCGAGATCTGCTTCGGCAGACTGCCACACCCAGTAATGTGCAGAAGGCGTGATGATATATTTATTTATTTATAATTCATGGGGTAGGTGGCTCAGTGGTATCGAGTCGGCCTGTGGATTCTGAGAACCCTGGCTCGATTCCTACAGCCGATAAATATTTCCACCAAATTAATACTACCCTTGTGGCTCCCCCTCCACTAATATATTTGGGGACCGTGATATAACGTCTGGTAATCGCATTTCATGCGCAAAAATATATTACTTACCGAGATGTGCTTCAGCAAAGTGCCACACCCAGTAATGGGTAGTAGGCGTGATGATATATTTATATTTATTTATATAATTAAGTACTTACTGTTTTGTATCATATTTTTCTGCACACCATCATTTTTTAAATAAATATTTTTTTCGAAAATATTGTCTTTTTATTAGTTCATCCAATAAAGAAACAATTGAAGAAATTTATTTAAAAATAAATTAAATCCGATTTTAAAGGGTTCATTATATTGCGACAAGTCAAATAAATAATTAAAATCGAACATACGAGGTTTGTTAAAAAAAAGTGACTTTTCAAATTTCGCGAGCTACATACGAGTATATTAGATTCTCGATTTTGTTTGTTTGTTACATGTTCCCAACATATGTTGACATCTCAGACAAAACATAACGTAGACGGAGAACAACGGCGTTTCTTGTGAAGTAGAAAGAGTTAGAATAACTTGGTGATGAGACGGGTGCGCGGCAAAGAGCTAGTACCACTTGGTGTTATACGGGTTGCATTTTGGTTGATGACAGTTATCAGACACGAGCATTTTATTTATTTAAACACAAAAGTGCGTATACAAAACACTTAATATGTCAAAAACTAACCTTTACTTTGATGTATAAACAGTAAGTAATTGAATATAAGAATAACTATACAAATGTTTGCAACTTGCATAACATCAAAGGGTACTCGTTCCTTGCCGCGCACCCGCCTCACCAACAAGTTACTTTAACTCTTTCTACCTCACAACACTGCATTGACTTGCATACGACAGAATTTGTCTACTTATGGTTGGTCTGAGGTTGACATGATGAGCCATTTTGCATTTGTAGTTTGTTTTTGACAGATATAAAGGTTAGACGTAGTTTAGTGTGCTTGGCGATTTTGTGCAATCGATAATAATGGATCAAAGAATCTGTATTAAATTTTGTGTGAAAAATAAAATTAAGTGCTCCAACTCACTTGCAATGTTGACTGTGGCATTTGGCGAGTCTACTTTGAGCAAAAAAACTGTTTATAAGTGATACAAGCTCTTCATAGAAGGCCAAGATGTTAATGACGATGCCCGTCCTGGACGCCCCAGCATGTCAACAACCGTTGAAACCGTTGAAGCGGTGAAGAAAATTGTTATCGATAATCGTCGAATCACTATTAGAGAAGTTGCTGAGGATGTCGGCATATCGGTTGGCTCATGCCATGCAATTTTTTCACAATTCATGTCTTTTGCATCAGGATAATGCACCTGTTCACACATCGTTGCTTGTTCGTGATTTTTTGGCCAAAAATAACACCGTAATCGCGCCTCAACCACCGTATTCACCGGACTTGACTCCCTGCGACTTTTTTCTGTTCCCAAAACTGAAAAGACCCATGAACAGACGCGTTTTGCTACGATTGAGGAGATAAAGACCGCATCACTGGAAGAGCTTAAGACCATACCAAAAAGTGCATATCAGAAGTGCTTCGAGGATTGGAAAAAGCGCTGGCACAAGTGTATTATATCTAAGGGGGATTACTTAAAAGGGAACAAAATAGAAATTGATGAATAAATAAATATTTTTCGAGATAAATAAAAAGTCACCTTATTTTTTAACCAACCTCGTATGTGTAGCGCTGTGAATAATCCATCAAATGGACCAGAGAAGCATGCATATAACGGTAGTGGAAAAAACATCTAATTTTTTATTTGTGTATCTAATCATCTGCTAATAATTAAGTGTGCGAAGTCGTCGATAATGCAATTTAGCGTTCCACCAGGTAATATATAAAATAAATAAATAAATATATCATCACGCCTTCTACCCATTACGGGGTGTGGCACTCTGCTGAAGCAGATCTCGGTAAGTGATATATTTTGCGCGTGAAGTGCGGTTACCAGTCGTCAAATCACGGCCTCCAAACATGTCAGTGGTGGAGGAGCCACAGGGATAGCTTTTTCAAATTATGAAAATTTGTCGCCTGTGGGAATCGAACCAGGGACCTCAGGATCCACAGGCCGACTTCATACCACTGAGCTAGCCATCCCACATATTTACATGAAAAATTCACGTAGTCCGAAAAAATAGCTAATTTAAAATATTTATAAACCGAAAGGTATTATTGGGGATTTTAAATAAAACTCCAAATATGGATGGATTTCAAGATTTAATTATTTGAAGATTAAAGTGCGACGTTTCAAGCATAATTAATAAATTAGGAATTCATGTTATTCTGCTTGTAAATTATTTAAGCAAAGATCAAAACGTCGCACTGTTCAAATAATTAAATCTTGAAATTCAACCAATATTTGGAATTTTACATCAGTTTATACAAGCAGAGTAATATATTTACATAAACATTATTAAACAATTTCTTTAAAAAGTTTTAGTTAATCCTGAATTTTGAATTAGATACCCTAATTGTATGGGGTATACAGGGTGTTCAATTTAGTTGTGCCACCATTTCTATCTCGAGAACTATAAGAGCTACAAGGTTGGTTAATTAGTAAAGACATACCATTTTCTAAAAATTATAAAACTACTATCAAAATTTTTTTTTACCAGTGATTCTCAAAATACAGGGTGCAACTTTCTTATTTTAAGTGGAAACCTACTTTTTTTATTTGCTTGTTCGATTCAATATTTTTTTTCTGAATTCAACGACTATAAAGTTCAGTACTCTCATATTACAATTTTTTTTTGTCAAAAATGCATAATTAAATTGAGATTAATTTAATTCAAATCGCATAGGACACAGTGTGCTATGAAAGAAAAAAAATGACTAACAACATTTATTTATTTATTTTTTCACAAAATATTTGTATACTCCATTCCCTGTATGAAAACTATTACGTCACATTCGGTATCCATGTGATACAAGATTTCAAATTTAATTAGTTTATAATGAAACCAGTCGTTAAATCACGGCCCCGTTGAAGTTATGAAAATTGTTTGTAACCGCAGTTCACGCGCAAAATATATCACTTACCGAGATCTGCTTCGGCAGAGTGCCACACCCAGAAATGGGTAGAAGGCATGATGATATATTTATTTATTTATTTATAATGAAACCAAATTCTGCATATATTAAATAAAAATCAAATATGAATTTATCTTAACGCACGAAAAATATTACCTACCTTACTGAAATATGTAGTTTTGTAAAATAAATCTCAAAGGAATATACATTTTTATTTGTATTATTATTATTTATAAATAAATACTATTTGAAAATACAAAATACAATGCACATTATCTCTTGTACTACAGTTAAATTAATTAAAGATCCTCGATTCTCTAACTCCAGCGCAAAATAATCATGAAGATGACAAACGCATTTCTGCGTTTGATTACCCAAAATTTTTCTAGCCATTTCTCATTTCTCAGTCTGTATTTGTGTATCATAAATGCCACAAACTTAGAAATGATAGGCGAGAAAATAACAAAATCTTGACCATAGGTCTCTATTTTTATTTTATAAACAAATGTGAACAAAGTAAATATAAATTTTCGTATTAGTAAGAACTGTCATACGTTTTCATTAAAATAATAAATGTGATAGAACGTGAAAAAACGTGAAACGTGTATCTTAACTTATTAAGACATACGTTATCTCATTCGCATAGGTAGGAATAATATTATTAAAAAAAGATAGCTATATTTCATCGTATCTATGATAACCTCGTCCACATATGACGTCATCGTTTTCATACAGGGAATGGAGTATACTAACATTGATTACTGAATGAAACAAACAAAAATATTATGATTTGTTCATTTATTTTTGTCATAGCACACTGATTCCTACGCGATTTTAATAAAATTAATTGCATTTTTGTTAAAAAAAATTGTAATATAAGGGTATTGAACTTTATAGTCATTCATTCAGAAAAAAAATATTGAATCGAATAAGCAAATAAAAAAAATAGGTTTCCATTTGAAATAACAAAGTTGCATCCCGTATTTTGCGAACCACTGGTCAAAAAAATTTTGTTAATAGTTTTATAATACATTTAGAAAATGGTATTTCTTTGCTAATTTAACCAACCTTGTAGCTCTTATAGTTCTCGAGTTAGCAATGGTGGCACAACTAAATGGAACACCCTGTATAGCTTAGTGGAATCGTATCGGCCTGCGGCTTTAAGAACCTGAGTTTGATTCCCGCAGCCGATATACTTTATTCCTCAATAAAATTACTACTCTAGCTCCCTCACCGTTAATATCTTCGGGGGCTATGATTTTTGACTGCTGTAACCGCATTCCACGCACAATAATGTATATATATATATATATCACTTACCGAGATCTATTCAGAGTACCAGTAATGGGTATTATATAAATACAGGGTACGCAGAGAAACGCAGAACGTAGAAATTTAACACAGGATTTTTAAAATGTACAAAAGTACAAGAATAAAATATTGTTTCAAATTAAATTTTACGTATATCATATATCATCACGCCTTCTACCCATTACTGGGTGTGGCACTCTGCTGAAGCAGATCTCGGTAAGTGATATATTTTGCGCGTGAAGTGCGGTTACCAGTCGTCCATTCACGGCCCCCAAACATGTTAGTGGTGGAGGAGCCACAGGGATAGCATTTTTCAAATTATGAAAATTTGTCGCCTGTGGGTATCGAACCAGGGACCTCAGGATCCACAGGCCGACTTCATACCACTGAGCTAGCCATCCCATAAAGTTTAAATTTGTTATACTAGCATGCCAGTAGTATTAGATATTGGAAAAATAAAATGTGACATTTGTTAAAAATCAATGACCATGAGAATAAAAAATCAAAGTAAACAAAATCTGATACTACTACTAATACTACTAAATTATACATCTACATTGTATCGCGTTAAATAATAATAGTATATTAAAATACAAGTTACAGAAGGCAACCTACCCTAACACGAGTTCGAAATTCGGACACGAGCTGCGCAGCAGCGAGGGGAGGAACGAACAAGTGCGAGAATTGCCTTCTGTAACGAATGTTTTATACTATTTTTTCTGTTTTGGCTTTCCTTTCCACAATTTCTTTATAAAAATAATTGACATTTGCCATTTAGGGAATTTTGTTGGTAGAATAGTTAAGTTGGCGACAGTGATTTGCAATTGATTTTATCCTCAGACCAAACATAAGTAGACAAATTCTGCCGTATACAAGTCAATGCACTGTTGTGAAGTAGAAAGAGTTAGAGCAACGTATACATGTTCCCAACATATGTTGACATGATGAGTCATTTTGCATTTGTAGTTTGTTTTTGACAGATATAAAGGTTAGACCTCAGACAAAACATACCTAGACAAAGTCTGCCGTATTCAAGTCAATGCAGTGTTGTGAAGGAGAAAGAGTTGGAGTAACTTGTTGGTGAGGCGGGTGCGCGGCAAGGAGCGAGTACCCTTTGATGTTATGCGAGTTGCAAACATTTGTGTAGTTATTTTTATATTCAATTACTTACTTTTTATACATCAAAGTAAAGATTAGTTTTTGACATATTAAGTGTTTTGTATACGCACGTTTGTATTTAAATAAATAAAATGCTCGCGTCTGATAACTGTCATCAACAAAAATGCAACCCGCATAAGACCAAGTCGTACTAGCTCTTTGCCGCGCACCCGCCTCATCACAAGTTATTCTAACCCTTTCTACTTCACAACAAACGCCGTTGTTCTCCGTCTACTTATGGTTGGTCTGAGATTTTATCCGTTGGCTAGATATTAGTATAAATTTTGTTTCTTTATTTTGTCTGTTGCCTAGATATTTTGTGTATTTAATGCAGTTATACCAATCTATGATAACAATATGTCACCAAAAATCGTTTAAGAATGAAGCTCATTGTCAATAATATGCGTGCAAAAATATGCGATTCTAATGCCGAAACAGAGAAATATAATAATTTTGTACTTATTTAAAATTTTAACTACCTATCAAAATGAATACTTCACGAAGAAATCAAGTCATACTAACAAGAATGAGAATAGGACAATAGGACATATCAAAATTACCCACAATCATATATTCAAGAAGGAAGACCCAGAAATATGCAACAACTGTCAAACAAGAATTACAGTAAACCATATTGTCACAGAATGCCCCCAGTGCACCGCAACAAGACTAAAATTCCAGATCCCAAACACACTGAAAGAAGCACTGAAAGAAGACACTACAAGCATAACGAAAATGATAGCATTCTTAAAGGAAACCCAATTATTTTCAAAAATATAAATACAAAATAGCAACAAACTTAATGTAACAAATAAATGTAAACAAAATATATTGTACCGGGTGTTAATGACCAACGTTGTCGAAACACCAATGTAATATAATAATAAAAAAAAATATTAAATTTTGCATGCCGAATTATTTCCCTCATGACTCAGACCAACTCGAATGTGAATTGATGGGTCAAAAATAGTAAAAACTATTGCGTATCCCAAACTAGGCAAATCCCGCATGCGAAACATTTCGTATGGTTTCAAGAATAGAACCCCAGGGTTCATTTCTGGTTTGTTTACCTGAAGGTCTATTCTAATTGGCATAGCCACTCTGGCAACGGTAGCCACATCGCTAAACAACGAGGATCAACCTGGCGGTATAAATAAAAAAGTGTGTCATTTAGCCACATGGCAAATTTATAGCGGGAGCCGGGTAAGTCCCGGTATGGTCGTAGCCACACGCACTATCATTTCATGTTTAATTTTTTTCTGATTTGTTTATTTATAATAATTTAATAATATATATATATATATATATATATATATATATATATATATATATATATATATATATATATATATATATATATATATATATATATATATAAATCCATCCCATCCAAATGGGATGGCTAGCTCAGTGGTATGAAGTCGGCCTGTGGATCCTGAGGTCCCTGGTTCGATTCCCACAGGCGACAAATTTTCATAATTTGAAAAAGCTATCCCTGTGGCTCCTCCACCAATAACAAGTTTGGAGGCCGTGATTTGACGACTGGTAACCGCACTTCACGCGCAAAATATATCACTTACCGAGATCTGCTTTAGCAGAGTGCCACACCCAGTAATGGGTAGAAGGTGTGATGATATATTTATTTATTTTTTTATTTATATATAAATATTAAAAATACAATTTCCCGCTATTTATTTATTTGTTTACTCTGCACAACAGGAATTAAATCCCAATTACAGTACAGGGTCCGGACTCACCGAGTCGCATAGTGGTTGTTCTTATAATTTCTAGCTTGAGCGGGAATCGAACTCTGGATCTCCGGATTCGAATTCCGTAACGCTATCCACCCCACCGTACTGCCGCTATGAAGACAATTGAGTATAGCTGTCACGAAAATGTTATAGCCGTAGTCTTATGCCAATGGCACACTGGTCGAGGAGCATGAAGGAGCGTCGAGGAACTCATCGATGAAACAACAAAACGCACCCTGACTGATAAAATAAACAAACACGAAAAAATAGCACAAATCAAAACCAAAATGGCAGCCCACGCTAACATGAAATGAGACACAATAATACGTATGAAATGAGACACAATCGTTTCATCGACGAACTCCTCGGTGGAAATAGAGGCGCCTCTATTTTTATCGATGACGGGTGCGTTCTGTTGTTTCATCGACCAATGTGCCATTGGTATTAGCTACAACCCGCTATGAATTAGAATAGACCCCCCTTGGTATGTTATAGTTAAAATTAACATTGAACAGTTATATATACAAACTAATTAAGTATAAATAAACGGTTTTAACAATGCATCCTTATTTTTGCAGTTCTCTTTCAGTACCCGTATCGTTGTACGCATAATGTATTTGACGCAGCGTGGTGTGAAGTGAATTGACACGTGACATGACACGTGACGTGACACGTAGCGCGTGAAGTGAAGCAGTTAGTTCGTGTCGGCCACAACGCACCGCGTTAAGAGTTTGGCAGCGAACGAAGCCTTTCGCCTGAATTATTTTTCCATCAAACTTTCGATGTATTTACTCCACAAATTTAGTCTGAAATATGATCGACCGCAAAATAAATTGAACGTATCACTTTGACAACGGAGCGGTTAGAAACTTGACGGCTGAAGGTTGATTCGGAGAGTCAATTAGCATTGAATTTTGATACTCTTCTGGTTTGAGATTCTTACAAATATTGTTGTTTCTTTTGGTTTTCTGATTTTTCGTAGTCATAATAATTCTTGCAAAAAATATGAATTAGATACCTAACATATTTTATCATTTGTTTTTATAAATGATTGTTTATATCTATGTAATAATTTAGATAATTGGATAGGAAAAGCAGGCAATCTGGATCGGTGGTAATGAAAAATAAATTTTGTTCACATTTTTATTACGACGTTTCGATCACTAAGAATGTGGTCATCCTCAGCCTTAATTTATCCTTATGTTGTAAACATTTGTCAAAAAAATTTAAAGTCACATTTGTCACACTTATAATAAAGTAAAAATATGCTTGTATAGTTTCTATATTTTCGTACTGTTGTTAGTCTCACCACTCTATGCAAGATTAGAAAACGAAGTACAAAAGATAAGAAAGGAAGGAAGTGTCGCTTTTTCGACATGTAATTTCAACTATTTATTCTATTAAAATAGAATATAAATATATAAGATGGATCCAAACAATTATTAAAATAGAATAAATAAAAGGCTTCAGGAATCCAATATTTATTTTTTTAAATATTTATTTTAAGAAGGACGTTACGAACTAAAAAATTAGTTCAGCAAATCTAAAATATATAATACAATAATAATAATATAAAACTAATAAATAATACAAAATGTCAAACAAAATAACCAAATTAAATTTCTAAATTCTATAGTTATGTAATCAGAGTGAACTCTGTACAATGTATATTAATTTATCGCGCAACTAATAAATAATCACGCGGGTAGCGGGCCACCAAGAAGTATTTAGACTCGACTTGCTACGAGTATGACTTGGAAATGGAACTGAATATTATTTAAACAATTGAACAATAACGCATCTACAACCGACGGGAACTTACTGCATGGTCAATAATAAAACAACAACACGATTTCCACTATAACAAAATTATATAAACTTTAATAAAATAAAAACACAAAGAAATGAAAGTTATATAATATAAAATAATCTACCTTTAAATCCGTGACTCTATATAATCAAAATACACTAAAACTAATATACAAACAACTCAATTTCGATCCTTTACAACGCAACCAATATTTACTTCACAATCGCACAATTTAACAACAAACAAAATCAACTTACATGTGCTTACAACAACAACAGCTTGCAATTCGAGAACCTTCTTAGTACCAACCAGATACTGCAACATTTGACGAGAGAGTGAGAGCGAGACTTTACAATTTCCGTTTTTTATTAGCTTTAAGGGCTGGACACTACTAACAGAAGTTCTCAAAATTGCTTGCTGGAGCTATTCTCGTCATAAGGAAATGCTTGGCCTTTAAACTAACATTTTTACGGTAACTGATTTCGCGCCAAATCCAACGGACAAATTCTTCCAAGAATTGCATACAGAACAAAGACTGACCAAACATTTCTCTTATACAGAAAATACTCAAATTAAACAAATAGTAACAAACGCGAATGCGGCTTGTTACAGTTAACAGAAACATCAAAATGTAAATTTATATGTAAGGTTTCTAAAATTAATCTGTGAAATTTATTTTCTATAACATCAATAATTTTAGCTCCAGAGAAATCAAAAATGTGTCCAGTCTCCTGATGGTTACAAGTTAAAGCACTATAATTTGGATCAAGTAGCTTACAATGATAATTATGTTGATATAATCTCTTATATAATTTAACCAACCTCGTAGCTCTTATAGTTCTTGAGATAGCAATGGTGGCACACTTAAATGGAACACCCTGTATAGTGACATGCGTTTATCAGAAAAAAATAATCGTTAAATTGGCCAACTTTTGCCTAATTTTATGGGTCATAGTTTTTATAGTTTTCAAGATATGATGGTGGTCCTCATATAGGATACACTTGTACTCGTATGTAATAAATATAAGCTGTATTCCATTTGCCACTTGGTTCATTTAAATCAGTTCAGATAAATTAGACAACAAGACGAAATGAACTAAATTAAGCAAACTGATGCATTTATTGCGATGAATTATTTCAAAATAAATTAAAATGAGTAATTCTAGTACAGGAAATGGAGTCAGTGAAGTAATTCAGCGAAATAAATAAATGATTTGGTTCAGTAAATGTAAGTTAGATCTGATCCAAATAGCAAATGGAATACGCCTATTGTGTGTGGATAGGTTTGGTATTATATAATTTTGTTTACTTATTAATCGCCTGTTTCTCTATTTATTTGGCACATACGGTATGATGCCAAATATTCACGAGAATTTGAAAATGCTTTACATTAGGTATTTATTTTGCTTCCGTTATTTACATTCTTAGTCTCAAGAAAACAACAACATGTTTAATTTGCTGTTATATGGTGAAAATTACGCCATTTGATATGAGTCAATGTAAGTGCAGTTTGCTGTAAAAGTGTTATTTAACGGAGTTGTACAAAAGCAAAACAGTGCTGCGATTACAGAGGTGTCAAACTATTTTGTACAGAAGAAAAGAAGTAAGTAGTAACATTTGAAATAAATATTAACAAGAAATCTTTTCGAATAGTATATAAGAAAATAATAAATGAATAATGGTGTCTTATATTTTAGGTATATCACTAAACGAATTTAATGATTCAGTTGTTTTTCTAATTGAAATGGAATATATTTCAAAGTAATATTACGAGTATACTACTTAACTATTCTCTTAAGCTGGATTTATAATGAAGTAACGCAAGAAGCAACGCAATAGTAGTAAGTAAGGTAACAAGTTAAAACGTGAGATTGAAGTAGAACCATTTATATTGAAGTAAAGCAATCAGTAATGTAAAATAAGAATGCAAAAGATGGTCAACTTTCATCTTTCTACGTTACTTTATCTAACATTTCTTACCGCTGGCCACTGAACAAGTAACCATAGAAGAAGGGACAGCTATAACAAAAGATTGTTGCCCCAAGTAATTATTATTAAAAATACCGATAATATAGGATACATATTTATCATTCTCGTGATCGTAATGACTAAAATATTTCAAAATAATTAAAATCAAAATATATTTTAAAACAACAAAAACAAACAATTAGCAAAAAACTAATGCAGCTGTCCAGGCCCTGCCGCAGGCCAATCGAAAGTTAGTGTTTTAAACTTGCAATATCAGCTGTCATTGTCAAACATTTTGAATGATCTAAATATTTCAAAAATGTACAGAGAAGAATAATTTTTAAAGGCCAATAAAATTCTGTATGACACTTATCAAAAGATTTAAATTTTTTTAAAGAAAAACAACAATTGTAGAAAATAATAGGAAATCTTCTGCAAACAAACGGCAAGTTTTTGAGGTTATATTATTATGTTAATAAATTTTGGTTTGTATGTATGTTTTAGCTGAATATGTCCAATGTCGTTGGAAAATTATAAGAGAAAGGTAAGAAATTGTGACATACGTCTGATTCGCTAACAGTATTAAGTTCTGCTTCTCAATATAAATCAGTAATTTGCTTGTGTTACTTTTTACATTGCTTTATTTTACTTTACCTCTTACGTTACTTCATTATAAATCCTTACTTCTGTAAAGTTGGAAATCTCCGAAAAATGTTATAATGCAAAACAAAAAGTTGTAAAGTTGAACAGAAGAAAAAAATGAATTCTCAGCGAATAAATAAGGCCTGCACAAATCGCAAAAAGAAAGAAAATATATTCCCAATCTTCCAGTTATATTCAAACTGAAACAAATACCGATTTTTTGTCGCACGTCACTCAAACACAAAATCGTTCACACGACATGCGACATATCAGCATACATCAAAACTTTCGAAACAAAATTGGAAAGAGAGACAGAAAACGAACGTTCTCTTCAGGAGTGTTAGAAAGAGATGGGTGTAGAAATAGCCGGAAACGGTTTGGGGCGAAAAGACGTGGGCCATTTGTTTTAATTAGTAACGCACAGAAACAAGAGATCGCGCGTGGTAGAGGTGCCTTCTCGTGGCTGGATGCACGGCCTTATCTGGCAATTTATCATTCGGGAGCGGTCGACGACGCCTGCGCAGACGCCGGTCGCTGGCCCTTCCGCCCTATCCGACCATCGATGAAAGCCATCCTGTCGAGATTTTGTCAACCACATTCTTCAATATTTGTTTCAAGGATGCTGTATTATTTACACATTTATTTCACATCATACCTAACAACAACGTTACTTTTTTATGGGATAGATGGCTCAGTGGTATCGAATCGGACAGTGGATTTGAGAATCCCGGTGCGAGTCTCACAGTCGACAAATAATTTTCACCACTTTAAAATTACACCTGAAAACTATTCAATTTAAAACTGACATCACCATATTGTCACTTAGGTATTTTTTTACAAACAACGTAACAAATGAAAACACAGAATATTTACTATCTGTAAGTCAATATAGTTCGAATGGCAGAGGGATATTGCCCTTATGGCAAGAAAATTCTATTCTCGATAGTCTACCGTGCGACATATCTCTTATTTACTTGCACTTGCATATTGTCCTATTGGTGTTCTCCAATTTATGCTATGCGGTGAATTTTATCGTCTCCAAGGCATTATTTGCAGTCTAAGCTTCAATAATTGTTATGCGCAGCGCATTCAAATTAAATTCAGCGCGCAATTAAATCAAAATTTAACAAATTATTAACATTTCTTATAACAAATAATATATTATTGTGCCTTTTTCAATATTTTTGGAAGATCAATATCCAATTGACCTTTTGTTCGAATCGCCACTGGTTAATCGAATATATGGCACAATTAGCAAAATATTTCGTTTGTTATATTCTGCCATGGCTTCCAAAATGTCATAGCTAATTGTCTTTCACGTTGATATGATACCCATTATCTATAAAGTGTGACCTCTTTAATCCAAACATGCCCTAATCCAAACAGCGGGAATTCGCAGACAGCTAAGTGATTTCCGCTAAATAAATAAAGGAATTCTTTGGTTTCATGTTTTCTAAGAATTGCTCCGTTTACTGTTCAATGATCACATTACACCGTTTTTTGGATTTACATACTTTATTTTATTAATCATGTTATATCTAGCAAAATACGATATGTAGTACAGTTGTTAATTTTTTACCTGAACATAAGAGAACCTGTTATAGGCAAATAAAATTAAGATTGCTGCGCCATCTGGAACATTTCGCAAACTAATGTATCCAGGATAGATTTTTGAAGTTTCATAGTTGTTTAAATTAATTTTTTTTAAACCTATAGAGTAACTAACATATTTAAGAGATTTTATTCTTATATTTAAAAAGAAATTTTATATCGAGACTTGCTTAAGTAATAATTGAATTATACATAATTTTAAAATGTTCAATTTAAGTGCAATATTTGTTTATAAAAATACTATTTTGCTGGTTATGGAGAAAATTTGGTTTTCTTTAATAGATTACCTTAATTAAATACATCAGAAATGTGGTATATAATGCTGGTCATGTGATAAAGCGTTCTTTATGCACACCAAATAATAGAGATAAAACTACAAAACTTAAATCGCACTTTAATATTAAAAAACACTAAATAACTCTCTCTTTTATTTACATGATTGTCACTATGTATTAAATCTATTGAATTTAGAATAAAAATTAAAATATCAAACTTGCCTAAGCCTGTAAAATTGTTAAGTGCTCTTTCTGTATTTATTAAATGTAAGTCTTTCCGGTGGATATACTTGTACTTCAGAATCTCCAATCTCTCGACATTTACATGCGTAGCGTTTTAATGTTCAGTTTGACCGAAATTTTGCATCTTAATGGATTTTTTCATTCTCAAAATTATGACAAATTCATAGGTATTGCATTTTGTCTGAGATGAACAGTGAAAATTTTTATTTGGCAACAGTTCTATTTACATATTACTTGATTAACTACTTACCATGAAAAAACTATTATTTGTTATTATTAGGCGTATTCCATTTGCCATTTGGATCAGATCTAACTTACATTTACTGAACCAGATCACATAGTTATTTCACTGGATTACATCATTCACTTTATTCCCAATACTAGATCTACTGGTTCTGATTTAACTTAAAGTAATCCACCTCAATAAGTGCATCAGTTTTAATAAATAAGAAAAATAGGAAAATTTTTTTCCATCACTTGTCTCGTAATTCCACAGAGGTTTTTACAGCACGTTTGCATCAACTTCTCAGGTCATCAACAAACGGCTGGTCAGTTCAGCTTTAACCATAGACGTACGTTTCTATTTTTCTTATTTATTAAGACTCAATTCCACATCGCAATAGACATTTTGTCTTTTGTTTTGCATCAGTTTGCTTAGTTTATTTCATTTAATAATGTTGTCTAATTTAACTGAAAGGATTTAAGTAAACCAAGTGGAAAATGGAATATAGCTATTATATAATTTATCACCATTGCAATTGTAGTAAAAATGTTATTTTTTGTCCTAAGACGTATCCATGGTAACGTAAACATTCCTGAAAAAGTATTATTTTACTACTGAAAAAGTTGAAATAATAATGTAATGATTTTTTGTGAAAGTTAGAGAACATACTACCGTACGTAAGTTACCTTTTTTTCCCTATTTTTAATCGTATAATCCATACTGCATGCTTATCTTTTAATTCAGCAACCCTAAATTTTGTCTGAAATTTTACTTTTTGTGTTTCTTTCTTTGGCAATACATGAAAAAAAAAACATCTGGATGTTTTTTTACACCCTGGTACGCAGTAATAATCGTTTTACATTATATATTTTCTCAACACACCGAAAATATTTTAAAGTATCTGTATCTAATATATAATACAGTTCAAAATGAGTCCTGGAAACAGTAGTTCTAAAAATTACCGCTAAGTGGTGTAACGCTTAGTTGCAATTTGCCTATTGAGACAATGTTAAAATTAGGAAAATTGATATTTTCTGTCTTTTACTCGATAATCTGAATATTCGAAAATCCGAATCAACTAATGCAATTATTAGTACGGATAAAAGAGGTTATATTGCATACAGGTCGTCAAGCGGTTAAGTTGTCAATACTGAACGAACTACCAGAACTATGATTTCTAGTTCCACAATTTGGGAAACGGACAGAATTCTAGAAATTTCAGTCACACCGAATAGTTTTGTTTGCTCCCGAAGAAACTTAGTGCTTGTCTTGACTGCATTCTCGATCTACTTAAGTTGTGAGATTTCAAATGTTTCAAACAGTTGTCAACAGTCCAGAACACTCTGAATAACTTCCTAGAATCAGGACTCCATTCTATGTACACATACAATCAAAGTATCCATATGAAGTTAAAGGATTTCTATGCTCATAATTAACCTATGATGTACGAGTGCTCCAAATTAAATTAGAAAGAATGTACTTTAATTTGAGAATGAAGGAAGATGATTTTGATTTATAAAGAATGAAGTTTCTAGGAAAGTTAACTTGGCGAGGTGATGGATTAGCAACGTCACGCAAACATGTCTAAAAGTTTAATTTCTTCCAAGTATTTCTGAATTTCGGGTAGTGCCATCATAATTCATATATTTTCTGAACAAGTAATATTCCCCTTAACAAATGGCTTGACAATAATATTTTTGAAACTATTGAAACGCAAGAACAAATAAAATATATAAAATTTGAGGTTATTAAGCCGAAATGCTGTATTTGAAGCAAGAAATCAAATAACTAATTCAGGATTTATCGGATGTCTTGGCTTTATAAAAAGAATTTAACTATTAATACAATGACGACGTTACAGACACATGGTTCATGTCTATTTTCAAGTCAAATTTAATAACCACTAATGGTTATTTACAAAAAGAAATTGTCAAAAAACTAAATTAAGTTATATAGTAAAAATTTTCAATCATAAAAGTGATGATTATGCAACAAGGCATCATATAGAGTCAAAACGACGTTACCTGCTCATAAGTTTTATAAATTAAAATTTTTAATACTCGTAGTAACTCAATTTTTTTTTTAAATATGTAAAATCGCATCTACCTTAGGTGTCAGCGATGTGTGATTGTTATATTTACACTGGAGGCCAAAATAATTATTTATTTCATTAGGACTAAAAACACAAGATTTCGGGTTGAGTATTAAAGATATTGCAATACTAGAAATAGTATTTTTAGTTCGACTGAAACATTATTATTATTATTTTCATTACTATTTCAACTGTAGGTAAAATGCTATTTTTGGTCCTAGGACCAAAAAACGTTAACAAAGCCATGGCAACGTAAACATTCCTGAAATAAAGTTCTTTTATTATTGAAAAAAATTAAAACAATAGTGATGACACTATTGTTTTAAACTTTGTTATAAAATTACAAAGCTTTCATTTTTAATAAAGAAGTGTTTAGCAGTTTAATGAAAATGTTTTATTATAAAACAATACTAATTGCAATTTTACAAGAGCGGAGCAATGACAGCTAAAGTGATAGATTTATGTTTGACATTTTTACAACTACACAAAAAATATCTCCAAAAACTACGGTACAAAATTGAACTTTGTAAACGAATATGAATCCAAGTAGGTGAAAATAAATAAATATTACTCCGCTTTATTTATTATTGTCTGCTGTAAATGTCGGTGATATGTATTAAATTTGGTAAAATATAAATATTCATCTCTTACTCATCCTTAAAGCTCATATTCAACATTGCAATTTTAAAAATAGGAAATAGGTGAATGCAAGTTTATTCAAAATAAAGCAAAATAAATAAGATGGATGCATATGAAGAAAAATGCATTGTAGCTCACAGTACAAAGTGGTTTACTTCAGTTAACACCTGTGAGGGATGTAGGCGCAGCGGGTGTTTGCGATGTAGGGGGAAGGTTGTGACTTGGAATTGTGACATTCCGTGTGAATACAGCGATATTTGATACATTAGTTGCAGCAAACGCGAGCTCTGTGACAAAACGAAATGCATTCTCCTGTGAAACGATTCCTAGTGTTGTAGATTCAATCTCTTAGATATTTCCTACCTATTTTCCGAAAGCTGCCATTGTTTGGCTTATATTATTCGAGTAAAAAAGACAGCAGTATGAATTACAGTCTACATTATAATACAGCGTTTTTCTAAACTTATGGGGTGGCTAGTTCAGTGGTATGAAGTCGGCCTGTGGATCCTGAGAACCCTGGTTCGATTTCCACAGGCGACAATTTTCATAATTTAAAAAACTAGCCTTGTGGCTCCTCCACCACTAACATCTTTGGTGGCCGTGATTTGACGGCTGGTAACCGCACTTCACGCGCAAAAATATATCACTTACCGAGATCTGCTTCGGCAGAGTGCCACACCCAGTAATGGGTAGAGAGCGTGATGATATATTTATTTATTTATGTATAAAATAATATTTGTTATACTGATTATGGAAACAAATAGCAGTTTTCTGAAATTCGTAAAAGTAAGTGCAGGTTACTCGAAGTAAACATTTTCTTCAATTTATCATTTACTTTTTCGTTAATTTTTGAATATTTATTATGTTATTAATTTTATTTTATTTATTTATTTATTTAATAAATCTACAACTGGCCTTTCAGGCCAACCAGTAAATGTGATATGTTACAATCTCATGTGGGGGTTCTCACCCAGTGGTGATTCCCTTTAGTAAATGCTAATTACATTTCATGTCATATATTATACATATTTATATACTTAGGTCTAGGAGTTTTCGTCTGTTGAGTCTTCTGACTTCTTGCTCATTGTTCAGCAGATTTATTGTCAGGTCATTACGATGGTTGCTTAATTTATCTTCATATTTTTTGGCAAATAATGTGATTTGTTCTTGGACATATTTAATTTTTAAGTCTGTATCATTCCGTACATACCATGGGGCATCGACTATCATACGTAGTGTTTTGTTTTGGAAGTGTTGGATGGAATCTATATTTGATTTTTTGGCGCAACCCCATTGTTGGATGCCATAGGACCAGATTGGTACTATCGTTGCTTTGTATAGTGGCAATTTACTTTCTAATGACAATTTTGATTTTCTACCTAGAAGCCAGTACATTTTCTTAATTTTCATGTCAAGTTGTTTTCTTTTTGTTTTAAGGTGTTTTTTCCAGGTTAGTCGTTTATCCAGATGCATCCCTAGATATGTAATTTCAGTTTTTTCTGTCAGTATTTGATTGTTGAGGGTAACTTCTGGGCAAGTAGTATGTCTAGAGATAAAAACAATGTGTGTGGATTTGGATTAATTGATTTTTATTCTCCATTTTAGAGCCCAGTTGTTATTAATAATATTTAGTTTTCTTTTTCTGTATTTATAGTATTTATTTTGTTTTATCATTTGTGCAATATTTATAATTTATGTTAAATAAGATTAATAAATGACATTCTGAAATTAATTTCTTAAATGATTATGTATAGCTGCCTACCTAATAGTATATTACATAACAAGCATCGAAAGTGTAAGATAACGTGCGAGTGTACAAATTGAAAAACGAGGCACGCAGCGCCGAGTGATTTAAGTACACGAGCACAGTTATCACACTTTCGAGAGAGTTATGTAAACTACGACCACAAAATATGTCTAAAAAAAGTTTACAAGAGCAATGTTGTTACACTTTGACAGCTGATACGTTTTTGTAGGTAAGCGTTGACTTTTGACGTTTGAGATTAAATATTGTGATACCAACTGTACTGACCGTAATGTCAAAATATTAAATAATGCTAAAATATTAGTAAATAAATAATTATTAATTTAAAAAAATAAGATTTATCTATGCAAATGTGTTGAGAAATCTGTCAAAACTTCGATTCAAATAATAATACATATTCTTTTTATTTATTTTATTATTTTCTTTCATCGCAACGCCATCTGCTGTCAATCAGTGGAACTTCACCAGATATGTTAGAAGTGTGCATTATGCTGACATATCAGTGTATGTTATTTTCAACTTTCCGTAGTAGTTTATGATGTTGTTAAGGTTACTTGCATAAGTGTTCGTCTGAAAAAAAATTACAGCAATTGTAATGATTGTGTGTGAAAACTTTCTGCATTCATCACTGATTCATTCGTTTAATTCATGTTAGAATAATATGTAATAAATATGTTTTACTATACCGCGTTACAAAGTTCAATTTTGTACAGTTGTTTTTGGAGATATTTTTTGTGTAGTTGTAAAAATGTCAAACATAAATCTATCACTTAAGCTGTCATTGCTTAGCTCATATAAAATGATTGCAATTATTATTTTTTTTTATAATGAAACAATTACATTAAACTTTAAAACACTTCTATTTTTATAACATGTAGATAATATGAATTTGAACTCTAACCTAACTAATAAATGTCAAAGTAAATATTAAATGTTTATTGAATCTGTGAGTAACACCACCTTTAAATTTTATAATGACTTTTTTAATAAAAATTTTGAATAAAAGTAAATGAATGCGATACAGTAAAAATAGTATGAAAAATACATGTCACAATGACCAATTGTAACACTTGTTTTTCAATATTTTATTTATCAAAATGAAAGAGATTTTTTCTGGTATATGAGTGCGACATTCGCCAGGAAAATTCGTCCAAATCCATCTTAAAAATCTTAGCACGGAACCAGAAAGTATATTTTCTTTCAACTTGTCCTTCAAGGCACATAAAGCTAGAGCTCAACTGTAACTCTTTTGTGAGCCTAACTGTGAATTATTTTCTTTCAACTGACTTGCGAAGTGCAGACGGCACATGAAGAGTCACCGCGCTGATTTTTTGCGTCGTCCGTCGTCTTTAGGCATTTCTCTGCGTCCGCACGGCTTTTATCCATTCCCCTACCCTTACTAGTGGACATAATGAAACGGTTAGCAGCGTCCCAAACCGGAAGCACGTTTACGACTGCCATTTTGTCCTGGACGTTATTGTTTATTGAGTGTCGTTGAGAATTATTGTTATTGATCAGGATATTACCTGACTATTTGTTTTTATGGCGACGTGGAGCTTCTTTCTCGAAGGGTTCATAATTAGTTTTATTAGCGGGGTTAGTTTTATGAGTCTTTGGCTGATTGATTAATTTGCAGCGGTTTTATTTTATTGTTGAGTAAAAGTAATAAGGATCGTAGATGTCAACAGTAAAATTTTATTGACGAAAATATCGTACGATATTTCGTAAATTTTATTGACTATTGCTATTTCATTATCCAGCTAGAGTCAATCGCTTTTAAATCTACCATTTAGATTTCTATAAGAGCGCATTAAAGCAATGGTTTCTAGCTATAAGATCCTGGATTCAATCTCAGTTGCAGCCACTTTTATAACCAGTACTATTTGAACACTAACTGTCATTCTGCTGTTTCTTCATCGAGTATTGTGGTTTTGATGGGTCGTTGCCGTAGTACTTCATGATAGAAAATATGTCGACTTTTTCTAGTAAGACTGCAGTAATTTGAAATGTATTATTAAATGTATTCGAGTTGTTTGTGAATAAATTTTACGTTAAATTCTAAAATAATAGAAAAATATATTTTAATCGCTTTATAATCCATGTATACTGACACTTTATAATTTAATTCTTTTACGTTGGTAGAAAACAATATAATTAAAAATTGCGTTTATCAGAAAATGTTCAAAACGCGTCGCTAGTCTAGATTATTATTATTATTTTTTAATATTTTTTTTATAAAAATCTCTCGCATATGTTTATGAATATGTTTTCCATTTAATCTGAATAATTAATGATAATTTTTCACACAACAAAATATGTGAAATTCTAAAAATTTGATGACAAACTAATACATTTTTGCTATCAAATGGGGTAGCACAAACCCTAGAAATATTCACAGAACATTCTTCGTCAAATATTTTCAGTAATAATATAACAAAAGAGAGAGAATAAAGTGAAAATAATTTGACAGATCTTTCGAAAACTTGTTGCCAGGCAACAAGTTTGAGAAAGATAACGGAGAATTATTTTTTAATTTATCGAACTCTCGAGTTATATTCAATTAGATTATTTTTTTGACTTAGCTGTTCAGATCGATTCATCCAACTTAAAAATAAGATAACGGAGAATTATTTTTTAATTTATCGAACTCTCGAGTTATATTCAATTAGATTATTTTTTTGACTTAGCTGTTCAGATCGATTCATCCAACTTAAAAATTTTGAACTGAGTCCATATCGATTGATTACTTATTAATGTATTCTTGGAAGTAGTTTCCAAATTTTGTTGGTGTATTTCTGTATTTGAAATTTAACTAAATCGATTTTTTTCACACATTTTACTTGACGCGTTGACAATTTTAAATAATTACCTAGCATTTGTTACAAACAAAAAAGCACCTACAGAGATTATTTCCGGGAATAATCACAAGAGCTTTATTCTCAGTATAATAATAATAGGATTGGTTGAAACACAGACATGTGACATACAATGAAGCATTTCATTAGCTTTGAGTAATGTCAAAAAATAATCATCCTTAAATACCATACTCGCCTTCACCCACATTCATAGTTCACTCCATACAAGCTCACCCACATTCATAGTTCACTCCATACAAGCTCACCCATTCATCACACTCGGCATCATTCAACACGCAACAAATCTTCAATCACATCTATTCATTTTCTACTATACACCTTTTTTATTAATCTTTCATCCGACGTACGTTTCATGTTCTCTAAACATCTCACGCTCACTTCTCTAATAACGAATCTAAAAAGGTAAGAAACGTATAGATTGATGATATTTCTACATCATTAAAATTTTTTAAATGGACCTTATAGATTATTAAAAAATTGAAGCTATAGCATTATTTTAAAATTTTATGATTTTTATTTTAACATTCAGATTCACTGCCTATGTTATGCTATAGGAGCTAGTTGAGAGATACAGAGCTATGACTTCACAGGTTATTGACGCGTTTTAAAATTTCTTATATTTAAGCAAAAAGAATTGAAAAAAATACATTCAAATATACTGTCTTACTCAACTCTTGAAACCAATCTATTTTTAATCCTACATATCAAAACTTTAATATGATGATAACATAACACAAAACAATTTTATAAATTTAATTGGATTTCGATCACAATGATTAGTAAAAAGGCATTTTAATAACTATCTTTCTACTATATTCATAAATAGTACAACGTTTAAGTACAATGATCTGCAATCAGAGCTGGGCAGTAGCTAGCTACTTTTGTAGCTTAGCTACTAGCTTAGTTACATTTACCTTAGCTGTAGCTTAGCTAAATGTGAAAAAATATAGCTGTAGCTTGTAGTGAGCTATATTTTTTTTTCTATTAGCTTCAAAATATTGTTATAACAACTGAAGCTACTTTTAAAGCTACTTTTTTGTAGCTTTAAACTACTTTTTGTAGCTTATAGCTACTTTTTGCAGCCCAAAGCTACTTTTTGTAGCTTAAAGCTACCACTCTTCATTAAGAAATATCTATTAATTTTTGTTTTGTATTTGAATTGTACTTTCTTTATTGTTTTCTATAACTGTAGGATAACTAGTTATTATATAGTGTAAAATCTATTAACATATTTTATTTTTCACTTGTTCTTAACCTATCCTGCTTTTGTATTAAATATTAGATGAACTAAACATTGAATGTATAGGAGTCTTCTGTTAATGTGACTGTTAATTTATTCCGATATAAATAAGAATTATGGCATAACAAATTAACAGTACATGTGTCCATTTGTGATTTTTTATATTTATTAATAGTCATTATAACAAAAGACTGATCAACTGATCATATGACAATGGAAAATTTAATAATACACAATAATTGAAAAAGTAGCTTTAAAATTTAACACCTACTTTAATGAAAGTTTTTAGCTGTAGCTTAGCTATATTTTACAAAATGTAGCTTATAGGCGTAGCTCAGCTACTTTTTTAAAGAATAGCTGTAACTGTAGCTTAACTACTTTTTTTAAGTAGCTTGACCAGCTCTGTCTGCAATTGGGCGTATTGCGATAGTTTTTCATTTTAATTTGAAATTTAATCCTTGTTTACTGTCTATAAAATGTTTGCAGTCATTGAAAGAAGAGATAGCATCAAATGAACCAAATTAGTAACTAAATATCTCGATAAAAAAGTTATTTACCAGAACTCTGGACCTGTAAAGTGTGCCGCCTAATTTTCTCCGATGTTTAGCATAAGCAGATTTCGTGAGTAAGCGGTACGAAACAATCCAAAACTTAGCGTGATTCGAAACGGGTGTAGGCCATTTCCAGCATCCAGCATTCACCACCAGGAGGAACGAATCGACCCGAGAAACCACAGAACTAGCTATTCTCGGCCGCGTCGCCAACGTTAGGGCCCTAATAAATACCGGAAAGTTTCTTTAACAACGTTCCGTACTAAATGGCCAGCGAATAATCCAATGAGGCATTGCTGCCGACTCGACGACGCTGAGCGCTGACCCGCCCGCGATACTTGTATCCGTATCCGCTTGGCTTGTTTCCGGTCCGCAGTTGCGGATAGTTCAACCCCAACTCGACATTTTTGTGGATTCAGATGTGCGGACTCGATTGGCTGCTCGTACAGCGCGACTAATGGTCCGAAAGCGCTTGATGACGAACTTGCCCGATGCCCGCAAAGACCGTGACCGATTTGTGGTTTTTCTTGCCTTTGATGAGGGCAAGGTCGGCGGGTTAGTCTTTATTTATTGACAACACCAGCCATTGAATTCTTTTTAAGAAAAAAATATTAATTAGCAAAATATGTAAATGTACACTGGTTTTCAATTAGTATGATAACGAGAAAAATGTTCATAGAAAACTGCGGGTATGTATCAGTTGAGACAATTTCATCAATAAAAGATTTGTCAAACAAATGAATTATTTAATTAAAATTATTCAATAAGTTGAATATTTTAGTCAAAATATTACTCACTTTTAGACATGCGTAAATTGATGCAATGGTAAGTTATACATTTAAATGGAAGGAACAACATAGAAAGAGATATCTCGCATTAATGAGAGAGCTAGTTGATAAATCATGATCAATTAGATCATGTTATTAACATGCCATTTAATCTGCATCGTATGTAAAATGTATGCTCTGGTTTCTTGTGGTCTGTCAACTAACTCTCTCACTCTAGGCAGCAGAAAGTTACTGTGGGACTGTGTTTATATTTAGTTAGAATTCCACCTAAGGAATGGCGCTAATAGTCTTTATATGAAGACATTCATTTTAGGTAACTACAATATCGGCAATCATGGGCTACTAGTTACCATTTGCATGTATTTCAAATTTTCTAATCTGTCAAACATCCAATTAATTTTTATTTGTGAAATAATTTCATATAAATAATGTCATCAACTAATATCAATTGTAAAAAACTGCACGGCTAAAATGCAGCATCACTGACCAATTTTTTAAAATTTCCGCTACCACTATAATGACATTACTTATCAGTTAGTCTAAAATTTTTCCGAGATTTGAAGCTCATCGCAAAGGAGTATAAATGCTATAAATGCATCAAAATGTCAAACACTGTAATAAGGTTTGGTTAAGTTAGAAAGAATATTTTTTTATTTCCTGATAATAGTAGATTACATAATCCTTGAGGTTCGAAGCAGGCAGCGGAAAGTTATATAGGTAACCATGGGACTGTATTTTTAGTTAGACTTCCACCTAAGGAATGGCGCTAATAGTCTTTATATGAAGACATCCATTTTAGATAACTACAATATCGGCAATCATTGGCTACTAGATTGTTCCTGTAGTTGTCATTTGTATATATTTCAAATTTTTTCATCTGTCAAATATCCAATTAATTTTTATTTATGAAATAATTTCATATAAATAATGTCGTCAACTAATATCAATTGTTGTGCAAAACAACTGCACTGCAACTGGTAAGTAAGTGATCATATAATAAATAATATTTAGATGAGGAAGTCATAATATATTTTCAGGTTCACAAGAGTTGGATAAAACTGCGATTAAAACAGTTTAAATTAAAAATAAATTGTATACAGGAGAATATTTTAATAAATATTTATATTGTAATAATGAATTTTTACTTTATATAGTTTAAATAAATATAAAATAATAATAAAATTTACTAGCTGCCTAAATATGCATATCGGGTTGTCTATATTCATGACTTTAGTTAGACTTCCACTACTCAGATGGCGCAAAATACAGTCCCAGTGCGTAACATGGCAGTTTCTTATCGATAGTAGTATATTATGATCTGTGGTTCCAAGTTAGAAAATATTTTTCAAATAACAGTTTCAAAGCACTGACTTATTTAGGTAATTTTTAGGGAGTTTTGTAATACACAAAATTTTACCAACCTAAAATTACATTTTTTTAAATTGGTCAGTGATACTGCAGTTTTTCCAACTGCACTACTACTGGTAAGTAAGTGATCATATAATAAATAATATTTAGATGAGGAAGTCATAATATATTTTCAGGTTCAAAAAGATAGGATAAAACTGTGATTAAAACAGTTCAAATTATAAATAAATTGTATACACGGGGATATTTTAATAAATGTTTATATTAGGTTTATCAATTTTTATTTTATGTAGTTTAAATAAATATAAAATAATAATAAAAATTACAAGCTGCCTCAATACGCATACCGGGTTACCTATATACATGACTTTAGTTAGACTTCCACTACTCAGATGGCGCAAAATACAGTCCCAGTGTGTAACATGACAGTTTCTTATCTATAGTAGTATATTGTGATCTCTGGTTCCATCTCTTCCTCGCGTGACGTCATTTTTATAACTCGCCATTGCTTGGTTCAACTAAATTATTACGAGTCTTTTTTTTTTATTTTAGTATAAATATACGAGGATGAGTCAATAATTATCTACACTATAGCTAAAACCTGTATTTCAATCAAATTAGCAAACTTACAGTAACTTCTTCCATCGTTGTATCTTTATGCCCCCGGAAAAAACGTTTTTGGCTAACTAGCACGCCATGAATCGACTGCTCCTTAAAGTCTCTTCGACTGAAGCCAACAGGCGATACCTAGTGCTACCCACATTGTTGAAACCATCCAGAAACTCAAATTTGAGATACTGGCTGACCCGATCTCATCCCTTCAGACTCGTACTTGAAATTTAATTAATACTTGATACTAAATTGTAGTCATCGAGTCTGTTGCGAATTTAGGCTTCATCTTGTCTTTATTAATACTCTATTCATAATTATTTCATAAATATTTAGATTTATTTTATTATTTATTATAGGATAAATATAAATAGATAATTATATCATGATGCCTTTCATGCTCTCTATCGTAGCATCTGAATATTTGTACGCGTGAAGTCGTCAAATTACGACTTTAAAAGATGATAGTGAAGGGGAAGCCTCAGGGATAAGTTTGAATGTGATGAAAATTAATTTCTCAGCTGTAGATATTAGTGGCGGCTTGCCAAAGGGACAGATGGGATAATACCTCACCACGAAATCCAAAACAATTATCTTATAAAAACCATTATTTTTCTTATTTTATAAATATTTGTTTTCGTTTTTCATCAAGCGCTGAAATAGTTATATATTTTGATATATTTCGAGCTTTATTAATTTATAATAAACATTTCAGCCACCTCCAAACTGTAACAATATGAGCTATCTTATTGTTGACATGTTGCTTTGGATAAAAGCTTGGCTTCGTGTAATTTGACACTCGTGGCCACATGGTCTTTCGTGTGAATGTGAAAACTGTAGGTTTTCAAATATAGGACATTAACTTACCGCTGCCACCAATTTGTATCAGAGAAAAAACAAGTAGGGTTATTGTTGAAATTACTTAAAAGGTGACGTTATTGAGTTCCTACTGGACTCTACCGTCTACTCTACTCTTACTCTACTCTGTCTGAATACTAATCTTACGCTACTATATGTCTAATTACAAAAGTACTAAGTCAGCAAATAGTTAGCTATTTACGCCAAATAATATTATTTTAAATACCTGACCTCATTTCAACATAACCTAATTTACTCAATTATATTCACTAAGAATGTGCTGACTTTGACTTGTTACAACAGTTATTAGTTAATATTCTTAGAATTCTAGCAACTTTTCGTGTTCGCATGATCGGCCATGCCTTTGTGTCAGATTACACAGCTCCAGGCACTTGAGACATCTGTGGAAATGGATTCCAGATGTGGGTAGTTTTACCCAGAGGATGTCAAGTGTTTGGGATAGTCAAGTCACCTAAGTTTTGTTTTAATTAGTGCAACTTAAGTTTATAATCAAAGCTGTTTTCGCATTAAGTGTTTTGTATTTTATTCTTATTAATTTTTCAATATTTCATACCTAAATATCAAAGTTCGTTTAATTAACCCTTTATTAAACATGCTCATCAGTTCTCAATAAAGTGATTTGTGTTCTAACTGGCACCGATTTGCCAGTCCATAAAAGTAGTTCACAACAAGAAAGGAATTCACAGAACAAGTAAGTAACATTCGCATCAATCTAAATATTATTATCATATTTTCACTTATGCACTATACGCTCAACTCTGCTTTGTTACAAAACCCAGCATGCAATGCCAGTTCCCGTCTACATCTAGATGATCTGAGACATACCTGGATAAATATTCGCAACGAATAGTATAACACCGTATATTTGTTTTATATGGCGATACAGCATTAAGTTGGCGTTGCATATTAAACTGGAAGAACTCAAAGGCTAGCCTCAGACTCTAAATATGCGAGTGAAAGAAGAACAAAAGTTGCGCCAAGGTATGCGCGTTGAGCGTCTCTTCTTATATTTTTTGTGTTATATTTAAATAATTTTTAATCCTGTTTCTATTATATTTTAAAGAATAAAATAATAAAAAGATAAATTGAAAAGTTGATATTTTCTATGAAACACTATCTAACTAATGTTTTAGTGTAGAAACTGCCACTGCTAGTTATCGAATTCGGGTTCTCAAATAAAAACTCCTACGCGTTACTACACTACTATTACATCACATAATATAAAATAAATTCATTTTGTTTACCTTCGTTCATTTATTCAAAATTATTTTAAAAGACGTTTAACAATTCTAGATAATTATTTGTATGTTGGTGAAACTGTGATATTCCGTCGACGATCTAAGAATAAATGGATGAAGTAGATTGTACGAGTAGCATATATTTGCAATGTATAATAAAAATCAAATTAAAAAGGTATATCATTTTACCAACCTAGAAATCACCTTATTGTATGGTAGTTATTTAAATATGTCTAAATAAAAAAGAACTGATAAGAGTAACTCTGACTTAAACCAAAATAATTGTTCTTTAACTACAGAGTGATCAAAAGGAATTGTTACAGTTGGCAATACAATTCCGGAGATATTTTTATTCCACAGTTGGCACAACGCCAGGTAAAGGCGGAAATGCTATTTAACCAAGGACGTTGAAAGTCATTAAAGTCAAGACTGTGAGGCTCGGCAGATTGACAGAGACAGAAGTATTATTTCCTGTACCGTGCTTAGCCCCTGTTATTGCGCATGTGTCATATAGAGATTTGAAATTTAAACAGGAAAGAACAGAATCATTCTCCCTAAAAGATTATAATTTTTTACAAGGAAACTGAAATTATAAACGTTTATTATTAGATCTATCGATTAAAATAAATATTTGTAATTGTAATTGCTGAATAATATTTACTATTAATAATAAGTATAAAACCCGTTAATATAAAGAGGAAGTTTGAGAATAAATATTCAATTTTAAACAAATCAAAACTACAATTACTTCAACAAACATAAAGTGTACAAACTAAACACTTAGTTACCATCTTATCTATAAAAAAATATGTTCAATTCCACACAGCGCAACGATTGAAACATAAATGAACACCTCGTGGTTATATTCACATACAACAACGTCCCCTGACAACGTCTAAACGCCACTTTTCTTACACAAAAATTCAAAATATTTGGAAGAAGAAGAGATTTGGCTAAGCACGGTGCAGAAAAACTATAGTTGTCTCTTTCCCTTGCCCAAGCCTCACTTTAAGCAATGCTACAGTATCGTAATGCCATATCCCCTCCTTTTAACGTCCTTGTATTTAACATTTTTAATAAATACAAATAGATTATGTCAGGAGTCTGATAGCTAATAGGATTTTGTCTTTTTGAGTAATAGAAATACTTATAGATTATTGCTATGTTAAGTAATAACAGAAATCTAAATAAATAAAATAAATATATCATCACGCCTTCTACCCATTGCTGGGTGTGGCACTCTGCTAAAGCAGATCTCGGTAAGTGATATATTTTTGCGCGTGAAGTGCGGTTACCAGTCGTCAAATCACGGCCCCCAAACATGTTAGTGGTGGAGGAGCCACAGGGATAGCTTTTTTCAAATTATGAAAATTTGTCGCCTGTGGGAATCGAACCAGGGACCTCAGGATCCACAGGCCGACTTCATACCACTGTGCTAGCCATCCCATACAGAAATCTACTCAAATTTAAATTTTCAAATGTCACTATCAACAACAGGAAATGAGTTTATGTATCAGGCCTACCAATTTCAAGTATTTTTTTTATTGCTAACTGTAACAATTCCTTCTGATCACTTTGTATAACAAATAAGTTTTGAAAAAAATCTAGCCAACTGCTAGTTATTATAGATTGAAGAGCATTGCAAAAAGTAGAAACTCATGATCAAATTACTTTCAATTAAATCCCCATCCAAAACAATTCCTGCTGAAACCAAATAACAATTTTTCCCAATTCACATTTAATCCAGCAGTGCACACAGAAAAAGGAAGTAAAAATCGATTACCATCTCTTCTGAAAACAAAAGAATCATCTTTTAAGCCAGATGCGAGGCGGAACGCAGCAGCAGCAGCGCGAACCCACATGCCTAATGGACATTTCAAACAGACATTTTTTCACATTCAAATAAGCGTATGTGTACACAGACATCAACAGAACAGAGAGCGAAGTTTGCATCAGCGGGCACTGAACGTAACGCTAACGCGAACGGTTGTGTGTTGAACACATCGCAAGATGTAGGTATATTTGAAATGTTTTCACCGCGTCACTATTTTATTTTTGTGACGTCTCGCATGAACTTCGGCCTCTCTTGGTCTCTCCTTGTTTAAGGAGAGGAGGGAATATTGCTCCATGTTGAACACAGATCCGTAGTAAGGCACAAATTATTGTATTCTATTGTTACAGGCGGTCGTAGCTTAGCACGTACAACTTGCGTGTATCAAGTAAGAGGTCGCGAGGTCAAACCTCGCTGACTGCAAAAATATGCGACTGTGTCTGAGTGGTTTGGATTCCAGTATAAACTATAGGATTCTTGTACTGGGGTTAAGTTCCTATTGTGCAGAATTACAAATAAATAAATATGAATTCATTTTGCGATGGTATAGAAATTGGTGAAGGTGTTAATTGTAAATAAAATGTTGTAAGAACGAGGATTAATAGTGGCTAACTTTGTTTGTCTATTTTCATATGTTCCTAAATCATGTCTTTTACCCATTATTGGGTGTGGCACTTTGCCATTGTAGGTCTAGGTAAGTAATATAATTATGCGCATGAAGTGCGGTTACTAACCGTCAAATCATAGTCTCCAAAGATATTAATGCAAGGAGAACCCCACAGGTAATTTCAATGTGATGAAAATTGTTTATGGGCTTCAGGAATCGAACCTAGGTCTACTATGCAAGAACGGGAATGGTACTTTCGAGTCTAGATGCACGAAATATATATTTTTTTCATCCACTTCAGTATGACACTATTATTTTTAGGGTTGTTGATTTTTCGTATATTCGAGACTTATTTGCCAAATTAATTCAATTTAGACTTAAAATTTCGCTACACTGTTAAAAACGTTTTAAATAATACGTGTTTGTATCCTTTTTATTCTCATTTTAAAACGTTTTATTAAAAGTCCGTAGCATTTAGATGGGCGGTAACAGAATAGATGTCTTAATTAAGGCGTCTAAACTTGCAGAGTTTTTGCAGGATACTTCACCGAGTTTATTATTTAATTCGTGGCCGACTTTTCGCGAATTATGCGTGTGCATGTTTGGAGATGACAGATGGCGTTAATTCAGTGGCAAAATATTCAAGAATTCGAAGCTTCAAAATTCGAAAATTCGTAAATACGAAGCTTCAAAAAATTAGAAAATTCGAAAATTCGTAAATTCGAAGCTTCAAAAAATTAGAAAATTCGAAACTTCGAAGTTTTTTTGGCGAAATTTAAAACATTCGAATGTTCGAATGTTTGAACGTTCAGAAATTCAAACTTCGGTGGAAATCAAAGACTCTAATTATTTTAAGTTTTTCGATAGTAAAAGAACGCGATTTCAGAAATGTTATTTCTCACCATGACAATCACGACCCAATGTTTCCATACCACTAACAATAGTGACAGTGTTGTTCAAATTAATGTTACGCATGCACATTATTTTCGTTAGCATGGATACGTAATTTTTTCTTGTCTTAGGATGGCTAGCTCAGTGGTATGAAGTCGGCCTGTGGATCCTGAGGTCCCTGGTTCGATTCCCACAGGCGACAAATTTTCATAATTTGAAAAAGCTATCCTTGTGGCTCCTCCACCACTAACATGTTTGGGGGCCGTGATTTGACGACTGGTAATCGCACTTCACGCGCAAAATATATCACTTACCGAGATCTGCTTCAGCAGAGTGCCACACCCAGTAATGGGTAGAAGGCGTGATGATATTTATTTATTTATTTATATCTCTTGTAATATAAAAAAATTTCAACCCGCGTTTTCACTGATCGTCATAGTTTATCATGTAGTTTCATATTTTTATTTTTTTAAAAAAGCCACCTATCCCATAATTTTCTAAATAAATGGGTACGCGACCTGAAAACTTTTTTTTTTCAATTTGACTTGCACTAATTTTTAATAATTTTACTAAGTTTTTGTCACAACTGATGACATAAATCCATGCCTTAAACGTTTCTACTATAATAACTTTATCGAACGTTTTACTCTTACTCAATTATAGATGTGACAGTTCTTTAATTTCATATCTTGATAAATAACTTTTTGACTGTAAAAGATATGGTTACTAGTCGATAAACTACAATGCCTACAAATCTGTAGGAAAATGATATATCTCTTTTTTTTAATAACGGCGATTTTGAACTAAACCTGAGATCTATAATAGCTGTATTCCATTTGCCATTTGGTTCACTTAAATCAGTTCAGATAAATTAAACGACTAAATGAACGGAATTAAGCAAACTGATGCAGTTATTGAGATAAATTACTACAAAGTAAATTAGAAACAGTAATTCTAGTGCTGGAAATAAAGTCAGCGAAGTAATCCAGCGAAATAAATAAGTGATCAGGTTCAGTAGATGTAAGTTAGATCTAATCTAAATGGCAAATGAAATACGCCTAATATAATAAGACATTGATTTCAGATTATCAACTTCGGTTAAAAATATTTTGAAATCTGTTTCTAAATCATATAAGTTGATTTTGTTCTTATCAGAAATTCAAAATGTTTTGCTTTCAAACTATTGAAACATTTTAAATATTAAATTTTCTCTGAAAACTTTCAAGAAAAATTTCCGATTTCCCTGTGGGCCAGACCAGGCCTGATTGTAGCGTCAACAGCAGCGACACTGCTGAACTCTGGCACAATGGACATTTTAATATTAATATAACCGTCTACACAACGCGAATGACACTTAATTGCAACTTAATGGCTTCCATTAAGTATATTTTAAAATGGCGCGCAAAAGAACGAAGAGAGTGCTGTGTCCAGGAGACGCGACTACTTTACATGTATGAGATTGAGATTTACTCGTTTCCGGAATATGTAGTTAAGGCTTAAAGTGCCAGCGCCATTTTGCCTTTTTATTTTAAACACGAAAATGCGTTATTATCTTTCATACTTAACAGACAAATGAAAGATATAATCGTTCTAAATTATCTAGTTTAAATATTATATACTCGTATAATAATTACCCACTTCTGGCTTAGGTGATACACATTTTAAAATCTCGGTAAATGTTCCATTTTTATTATGAATCATAATTACCAGTTGTCAAATTGTGGCAGCTATATTTTTTTGTAAAGTGAGCTACAAGAGATTTTAATGTACTAAATTATTTTTGGCATTAACGTCTATTTTGTTGTTATTGAAAACAAATGCAAATAAAAATTAGACGGTTCGAATGACAAAAATTGTAATTTTACAGAAAACAGTGTTTTATGTTTTGGAATTTGGGTTAAATCTATTTTCAGTCAGTTTGATATACACATAAATTTAGGTTGATAATATAATGCTTTTGCTAAAATGGACCTATTTTTAGTATAGTTCGCTACGAAATAAAGTAATATTGTATTTCCGTAGTGATTCAAAATCAAGATATTTTAATGTTTCTAAACTTTTTATAATCATTACATATAATAATAAATAAAGATTTTGTTGGTATTTATTTTCATAATTATTATTTTACCATCTGATTTATTTTAAGAAAATGTTATAGTTATGATAATAAGTTATTACTTAGCTAATTTAAAAAATAAATCGTACAAAAAAGACCGACAACTGCAATGTCTTTTTATACATATATTACTTTTTTGTAAGATTGCTACGAAAAGTTGATAATTACGCTCTCATTTGTCTTAGTAAAGTTGACGTTTTTTGTGGAGCAATCGAAAAATCGACAAAGTTATTTCAATTATTACTCGGGATATAAACAAAACAGTAACTTGTCATATTGACAGAACGAATTTATTTTTAGTACGTATAGGTTTTTTAATCATTTACGCTCTTAATTATTTTTTATTAAAATTATTTTATTTGGATACAGTCATCTATATAAAGTTTTTTTAAATCAAGAATTCTTGTCAATAAAAATAACAGCTTGGTTAAAGTGCAGTATCACTCACCAATTTTTAAAATTTTCCCCACCACTATAATGATATTTACTTATCAGTGATCCCAAAACCTTTTCTGAGATATGAGGCTCATCGCAAAGGAGTATAAGTGTTATAAATATATCAAAATGGCAAAGACTGAGATCAGGTTTGGTTAGGTTAGAAAGAATTATTTTTTTATTCCTTGATAATAGTAGGTTATATTATTCTTGAGGTTTAAACCTAGAAAATATTTTTCAAATAATAGTTTCGAAGCACTGGTTTATTTAATAATTTATAGAGTTTTGAAATTCACAAAATTGTACCAACCTAAAATTACATTTTTAAAAATTGGTCAGTGATACTGCACTTTTGCCAACAGCTCTATTCAAGAAATCCGAGCATAGCAGCTCTTATCTTCACTTTTTGTCTTGAATTTGTGAAATACTATCTATCGGAAAGGCTGTTATCAAAACCATAAAAAACTATGTGTAACAAATTTCGTCAACTCTTAGAGAAAGCAAAGTTTATTTATATCAATCAGTTTCGACTTATGCCACCGGAATCTAACTACATAAATACTATATTCAGTGCTGAAAAATTTGGCTTGACTATCAACACACTTTTTATATAATGAAAATGTTTCGGATTCATCAATGCTTTCTCATGCAAAGTTCTCGTTAGGAATAATGTTGTCATTTCATTGAAAATTCACGCAAGAATACATTACGTTTTTGCGTTTACGGTGTTAATGCGTCAATTCATTTAAATTTAAAATTTAACATAAAAGCAAAAGATGAAACATGACTAGATGCAAATACCGTAAAATGAAATATCTGTTTCTCATTCTAGCGAATGTAATAACTAGTTTTATGCAATCACCTATTAATATTTCCATTTATCAAATAATCCTCATACGTTAAACAAGGCTATATACACTGACTGAATAATCCTAGGAACAGCATTAATGTTTTTGTGCATTGTTTGCATCGCGAATCGAGAGATATTATCACCCTTGACAAATGCACTCGCCATCAGCGAAAAATCGCGACAAAATAAACGTGCTTCCAGTGCTATTCACGACTGTCGAAAGTTTTTGTCTCTGATCGAGCATCGATTTGTTAATATGTCCTGTGTTGCGTGCATGTTATGTATTTATTTTTATTCGTTTCACACTTCAGTAACATAACATGAGTTTATTTCATTAAATTGTTATCAATCATCACGCCTTTTCTAATTACTGGCTATGAAACTTTACAGTCAAAGAATCCGATTCCTATTAACTTTTTATTCATCTTTTTTCATAAAACATATGCGCAAAACATCTTAAATTACTCACAACGAATCTAACAACGAATCTACAGTGATTAGAAAAGATGAAAGCGATAGCTTGTATTTGAAATTTCACAGAATGCAGTAATTGAAAATTAAATAAAAAGGTAAGAAAGGAAGGGGAACATCGTTCCTGCGCATGTTTTTGAAAGTGAAGTCCACACAATTACAGTTAAATATACTATTTAAGAACTGAAAACGAATTAAAAGATAAAAAGGAAGGAAGTGTCGCTCTAAATATTTATTATATTCTAATTTATATTTTGAAAGTTTCATTAGATAAACGTAATAAATTCATATAACATAATTAATTAGTATCATAAAATTTATGAATTTTTTTTCTATAAAGATGTAGATGTATTTTTCTTATTTAATTAAACAAACTTTTTCTGTATCAATCAATATAAAGTTATCTCACAATTTTTTATTAATTATATTTAATCTTTTGCATTGCTCATATCCATTAATTATTATTAATTATTTTTCTATATGAATTATTACAAAATTTATTATTGGATCATCTCGTGTTGATGGATTTAATTTAGGTGTTGAAACTATTTTCGGTCTTTAGCATTGTTTTAAACTGCTCTTTTAACTGATTTGAGCTTTTAATTAGCCATTAATCGATCTCCAATTACATTTTTAATTGTACTTTGCGTTGTACAAATGCCTGTCATGAAATTTTATTAGTAGAAAATGTTTTTACTTTTCATAGATCTTCAAACATTGTGATCGTATAGATATAGACCGCATTATTTTAAGAAGAAATTCTTCAAACAAGAACATAGCGAACTAAATTTTCTACCAGTACAGCAGAATATGCAGGTATTGTGTCGTAAATGTCAAGAAGTTTTAAAAATCCTCACAGTATGCACACAGTAACCAAGAGAGGCATGTCTCATGTCTTTCGGTCAAAAGGTGAACTAATATGACATTTCAAATAAAATTTATATTTCCATTTTATTTTGGTCTAAAATAAGCATGTTAATGTCTTATTTCTACATATTTTTAAGTTTATAGAAACTGATTACATACTAATAATTTTATAGTAAAAATGTGATAAAAAAAAACTGCCAGCAATACTCGGGGAATATATCGCTTGATTCTGAAATAATAATATAACGTATACTCGTATTTACAATGATAGTAAATTATCAAATAATATATGAAGTTCTTGTCAAATATCTTATTTATTATTTAATGTGCTTCAATTTCGTTTTCGTGGTTACAGTTTTTAATTCCCATATCTAAATTATCCACATTAGACTTCTGCTGTGTTCGGAGTTGCACTTTTGTCACGATAATATACCATATCCTAAATTTGTTTAGCCCTAAAATTATTCTCATTTGGCCGTAACGCGCATGATTTTTAATTTAGTGTTTTCCAACTTCAAGACTTAGTGTGCTCTACAAATCCTAAAATCTAATAACTAAAATTCTAAATTTTTGGAAGTCGTTTAGGGCATACTAATTATATTAGGGTTGAAAAGAGTGAAACTCCGAACACGACCTTAAACTTTAATGAGAAAAGCAAGAAGTTACATAAAAAATATTTGTATTATCGTATTTTACTCATAGCACGAAGTGAATACGTCAAGATAAAATATACTCAACACTATACTTTACCAGACAATAGAGAACAAAATATATTACTTTGGTTACTTTACGTTGGCTCCTAAATCACCCTAAATCTAACAGCACAAGTCAAACGCTTGAATTCATTGATCTACACCATCTGGAACTATCATTTTATTTCCTATATAATTTATTTTGTTGGGTAAACTAGCAATACTTGAATATATAAGCCATTAACTTCGTAACCGTATTATAGGTTCTTTTCCGCAGAAATGGATAAAATATCTATATCCAATTTACCGCAATGCATTCAGCAAGGAGATACAATTATTTCCAAAGCAAAGAGGAATGAAATCAGAAGATCCGTTGAATAAGGTATTACGAAAAGGAAATGGCTTGCGAAAATAAAAATCCCCGACACTCTGAGATAGTATTTCAAGTTAAAAGCGCAGTAAGCAGCATGTGAGCTTTAATACATGCAGATTCCTAGATCTAGATACACATGTCTGAACCCAAGTACGGAGATTGTCTTCCAAATAACTGAACTTTATGAAAGTGCTGGAAAAGTTGTACGTTTTATGGCATCCATATTTTAGTTGTTGGGAATTTTTATTATAAAGTACTGTTTACACGATGAGAATATAAATTTAGGGAAAGTCTTTTTTTGTTAGAAAGTTTTTTGCTGTATTTTATATAGTTCCTGTTTTGACTAACTTTCCGATTACATTTAAGTTTTAGTTGGGTAAGTTATGTTGAGACTTCATACCTACTTTCTACCCTACACAAATGCATAATTCATTTCGGCAAAAAAATATATAAAACATATTTAGGGGCTTCAGATTTTTTCGTGCAATTTTTACTGAAATTCCAATCATAATTATTAATGTTATTTTGATAAATTTAGTAGTGTATTGATCTGTTGGAAAAAAATTGTATCTAGATTGCAGGATTTTAATATTAATCCGAAATACTGTGATCTATGATGAGAGTGAGATTAGAAACAATAAAAAATTGGGTGTAAGGTAGTTTTTGTGTCGATAGTACTATTAATAGTTGAACCATATGTAATAAACTCCGTTCATGTAAAAATACTTTTAATGCTGTACGTGATACCACTAAAATCGTTGAATTGCGAGAACTTCTGTTGCTTATCACATCGGGGTTACCAATTTGTCATAGTTATATATAGTTGGGAAAAATGTAAGGCTATATATTATATGAATTTTTTTTCAAAATTTGCTAAATTACATTAGGTACGCAAAAGTACATTTTTAGTGACATTGGACAACACTACAATCATTTATTTAACGAATAAACTGACTATTGTAAGTTTAAGCTAAACCTGAATTTTGGATTAGTCAAATTAAGCTAAAACAAATCCTCAAGAAAGTGTAAATAGTCTCTAATCTAACATTATTACTAGGTATGTAGTTTTAGGAAAGTGATTTGGATTAACTTTTTAAAATCGGACTAGAATAAGATTAAATTCAAATTTTTGTCATATGAAATGACTTTGACGTACAGTAACAATGATAAATTTAAAGTATTTTTTTTTATGACAGAAAAATTCAAGAGACGCCCGGACTAGAACCGGGGACCTTCAGCTTGCCGGGCTGATGTCTTAACCACTTGTCACTGTACGTCAAAGTAATTTCATATGACAAAAATTTGAATTTACTTCGTGGTATGGTTTCCTTTAAATCAGACATGTGTCGCTACAGACGAAACCCGTTGTCAATACCTATGATACATACGAGTCTTGGAATCGATTCTGTGTTTAGACACTATGACAGAAGAATTTGGTTGACGCCTGTATCGTA
Source organism: Pterostichus madidus (assembly GCA_911728475.2). Lineage (NCBI taxonomy): Eukaryota > Metazoa > Arthropoda > Insecta > Coleoptera > Carabidae > Pterostichus > Pterostichus madidus. The sequence continues at coordinate 21,538,878 of OU452307.1, forward strand.
CAGGGGAGCCGTGGCCAAGTAGTTAAGGCATCAGCCCGGCAAGCTGAAGGTCCCCGGTTCGAGTTCGGGCGGCTCCTGAATTTTTCTGTCATAAAAATTTACTTTAGAATAAGATTAGTTAATCTAAAATTTAAAATTAGTTAAAACTTGTTTGAAATTCAGGTTGTAAAAATACGCCACAATTATTATATTACGAGTATTTATGACATCTAAACTACAGAATACGTTTCCATACGAAGAGTGTGGAGAAGAATGTAGTTAGAAGAATAGGTATGAGTAGGTTTGCGTCAGTTGAGATAGTTTGGCTTTGCGGAACGTATGTCAAATGAAATATTGATGATACAGGTATATTTGTGATTGATACTATTTTATGTTGAACTTCTATTATCTTGTTTATTAATAAAAAATTATAACACAACGTTTCGATTGCTTTGATCTGCTATCGTCATCAGGTAAACTGAAACTGACTAGTACCTTATTTTTATGAGTTTCATATCTAGTATTATGGAAGTGATCATTCGTGATGGAATTCAAGTCAGGTGCTACGGAGAAAGTTCGGTATGATGGTTGACGAGTTAGAGGAATTAGTCAGTATAAGTTCACCTGATCCTGATGATGATAGCAGATCATCGAAATCGAAACTCATTATCTTCTACTTTTAAAAATAAGTTATACAGGTATATGTTGTGAACTGATGATTGTGTAGACGAATAAAAGGGTAAATACAATTGAATACACAAGCTCGTATGAAAGGAATTTTGAATGTGAATAAAAGGAAACTGGTATATGATAGGAATGTTTAGCAAAGATTAATTGCAGGATGAATCTAATGAATAAATGTTCAGTGAATATTACAAGGATTCATGTACGTCGATGTGTCCATGCTTACACATTTGATATAACATAGTGTATAATATTATAAAAGGTGTTAAAAATACGTTCGTAAAATTCAGAGCCGTAAAGTACAGATTAAAATGAGTAAAAAATGCCCAATCAACATGGGACCTCAAACCAACCGTTTCAAAGATACAAAGTATTTATACATATGCGCTATCTAAGAAAAAAACTAAAAATGCGTAGTGTCAAATAAAGGTTGTGAGACGTACTCTACCGTAGAGTACAGTACACTAATAATGGAGATAATTGTGTCGAGTACCACTTTTAATAATTTCAAATGGATTACGAATCATTCTCCCATGTTTTCATAATGAATTTTTAATCAGTAATTAATATAAAATAATATTAAATAGTGCGCGCGCAACTGTGCACTTTTCCTCATGAGTTGTGTTGTGTGTGAATATACATAATTGTTAGTTCGTTGTTGAAATATCCAAAATATTTAGATCAAGTTTTTTAATTCATATGAAGCGCCTAATTCTAAAATAAGTATCATTTTCGTTTTCGTTTTATCACATTCTAACTCGATGAGCAAACGTAGTATAACGAAAAGTAAGAAACAGATTAAGTTTGAAAATAATTAATGGTAAATTGCTAATAAAATCTAATTACAAGATTACTTGCAAAGAATATTATGATAATGTGTTAAAAAATAATAATATTTTGACTCCAATTAGGTTAAATGACAAATATTAAAATTAATTTTTAACATTTATTTGTATTTAATTAATTTGTATAGCAAATATTTGTTTGATGTAGATTTAAAATAAAAATTTTGTTCTTAATATTTTTATATTAGTGTTTTTTAGTGCTTACGTATATTTTTTTTAAATTTAAACAAAAACTTATGATATTTTAGTCAATTTAGATATCTTTTACTTGTTCTTGTATCGTGTGTGCTATGTATACCCCATTTGTAAAATTTAGATATGGCAATCCGATATCAAATACATTATCAATAGTTATCTGCTTGGCGCAGGTCCTACGAGTAAATGCCGTCTCCCACTTCTTCGACTCATAGCCAGTATCTTCATTTCATCATAATTTCGTCCTTCTTTTAGATCGTATAACATATTCCTTCTCCTTCTGCCTATTTTACCTTCTCATTCTAATGTCCCTTATATTATGTCTTTAATTAGAGAATCCCATCTCAACGCATGGCTTAACCACACTCTTTTCCTTTTCAATATAGGTGTTCTATATGTCTACCTTCCATTGTAACACATGCTTTGCATTTTTTTATGTAATAGTTTCACATTTTTTCAAATATTCACAGAATACTTGATTAACCGGTGATAATGTGTTAAGTTTTGTACAACTCTATCTATCGAACAGTTGCTTTGCAGATCCATGTTTATTAAGAATTTTTTTGTCATTTTTATTTTAATATAGTGGCTTAACAACCTCTATTGGGTTGTGCCGCTTCTTTTGAAACTCTCTCCCCTTTTTTCATTTTCATATCTTCATACATATTTTTCTCCAAAATCATTTATTTTCGCTTTCCAATTTGTGATTCCGGAATTATGTAGGTCCTCTTTAACTCCGTTGATCCATGTTGATATTCGTCTACCTCTTCCCTTTGTCCCAGGGTTCCTCTTCAGTATGGAGTGTATCATTTTTTCTGTACCTGCCCTCCACATGTGACCGAACTATGTCACCTGTTATTTTATTTTGTCATCTACATTCTCGCCATGTATTTCTTGTAATAATTCACTGTTCATTCGTATCCTGTATTTATTTTTGTCCACTTTGATTTGTCCTATTATGTCTTTTGTTCCATTATTCTTACTTGCTCGTCTTTTTTTCTTGTTATTGTTAATGTTTTTTCCACATCGTACATCAGTACAGATCTTATTATAGTCTTGTATATTTTCATTTTTGTTGTTCTTGTTAGAAAATTCTATATTTGTTGGTCTGTACTACACATCCTTAAAATTTTCGACCACTTTTTTGCAACACACTGTAAATGTTTTATGATTTAATTATCAATTTTCTTTGTTTAAAACCTAAAGTGTTTCAGTTGCAGGTAGGTACCATTAACTAAAATCCTCGAAATCATAAATATAGCAACTGTTTCTTGTAACTTGCACTCAACACGTGCACGTAACATAACACAAGACATAAAGTAAATTACACGCGGCACGTGGAAAACTGATTCTAACGGTACTCAGTGGCGTACGCCCGGGTAGAACTAGAGGGATAAAGGCGTTGCACTTAAATCACGGATAATTAAATCACGGTGTTCACGCACTGTAGTAATCCAGTGAGCTATAACACGGCGGTGAGCTGGGAGCGCCCGGCAACACTAAATATTCATAAACGCGACGGAAACGTTCGAGAAGGTCGCCAAAAACATATTACCCTGTGGTGGAGCCCGAAACGACGATGATTCTACCCTCTATATCTGAGAGAATGTACATATGTAAGCTATTTTTGGAAGACCTTCACATGATTACCGTCAAAAATGTATCTTTCCTACTGTCAAATGTTTCTAAATTAATTTAGATAAAGATGCTTCATGTAAATGATGGGCATATTAAGTTATTTACCAATTTATTTGCAGTATTTTTCTCTAAAATGATTGGTCAGCAGCAAATATACGATTTTAACTGGACACATTTGGCACCGTATATTTTCCATTTGTTTCCTTTTCACTTTTCCGTCTATATTATAGGAAAGTATTATGATAGTATTTTTTTTTTCATATTATAACGAGTTTGGTATGAAATTAAAGCTCTCAAACAGGAAATTCCAGTAACAATGGCGATTCCCAATTGTTATTCCAAAATTTGTATCAAACTAAAGTTCTTGGGCACAAAATTCTAGTAAAAAAATAAAAAATGTTATTTAACTGATCGTCAAAAAGTTTTTCAAAAGGTCTACAAATTAAACCTAGTCTAAACTTATGCACACAATAAATTTTTAAAATAATTTTTGAGAAACAACTATGTCAAATAAACAAAAAAAATTAAGGCATAAATTTATAAAATAATTTAGCAATATTACAGAGCTAAAACAATCTAGATCTATTGAAAATTATCTAATAAAAGGTTTTTAATGTAGAAAATACTGGATGTCCACGGGAAGTACGCTGAAATGAAATTTTTTATGTGTATACTGCAAATCAAAACTAGTAATTTGATAAACCAACGATAAAAATATCGGTTTAGCCGGAAGCAACATTAACTTTTTCATTTTAAATGGAACATTCTCTATATTTTTATAATTTTTAATTCTCGGTTTAATACTTCTGAACACAAATGTTATGCTACAAATTCGGGTTTCGTACATTTCAAACAAAATTTTCCAATTTAAACAATACAATAGTAATTGTAAAATGTTGTCCTACTTTATTTATAACTATTGATTTCATTTATTACTTAGTCCTTGGATCTAGCCATATAAAATTTTATTTGTTACAATAATTTTCTATAATTATAATTATAATTATGGGGTGGCTAGCTCAGTGGTATGAAGTCGGCCTGTAGATCCTGAGAACTCTTGTTCGAATCCCACAGGTGACAAACAATTTTTATAATTTCAAAAGCTACCCCTGTGGCTCCTCCACCACTAACATCTTTGGGGGCCGTGATTTGACGACTGATAACCGTACTTCACGTACCGAGATCTGCTTCGGCAGAGTGCCACGCCCAGTAATGGGTAAAAGGCGTGATGATATATTTATTTATTTTATATATTTTCTATAATATACTCGTAGCTTAAAATAATCCATGGTTATTGTATAAGGGAGTATATAACACAGATTAATTAATTAATTAAAATAAGTTATCGTTTTCTAATTTGTTAATTCTTTTAAATTAAACTTAATTTAGACAATTTTTATAATTTAATACAATTGTTTGATTAAACTCATGTTTTATTATTATTATTATTATTGTTTTATTGTGAATATTTGCATATTTTACTTTATGGCATATCGTTGTATAGAGAATTAAGCATAGTATTCAAAATTATAAAAGGATATAAAATATTCTATTTGAAACAAAAAGTTCATTCTACTTCCTGCTAAATCGCAAGTGACATTTTTATCATTAGTATATTAAATTAAAAGTTTTTATTTACAGTATTCCTGTACAAGATTTCAATTCAATACTCAAATAAATAAAAAATTCAATGGGAGGAGGCTTACACCCAATATTATTATTATTATTTATTGGGATTAATTGTGTACATGTCAAATATATTTAATGATTAAAATACAGCAATTATACACCCAATACATATTTTAAATCTTACCAGTTAAGAGATGAGAACTAAATTTCAGAATATGATGTTGTTGACTTACCTAGAACAGAAAAAAGATATATTAAAACTTGAAATGTATTCTACTTTTCACAAAAGACCAATAATTTAAGACCTGCTAGTTTCGGAGTCGTATATTTTCTGTTATCGACCATTTCCAAATGAATATGCAGAAAAATGAATAAAAGATTAAGTGCGATAGAAAAACTGCTTATCAGTACATTTTATTTCTCTTTATAATAATTTACTTAACACCGCTTTGAAAACAATTCCAGTTTCACACACCTAAATCCGTGTCTGTACACTGCACCACACAACGGCGACTTTAATCAAACTTTGTGAAATATTACGTACCATCGGGACAACACACAAACATGAAACTCGTCAAGGCATTAATTGTGTGTCTGGTCGGTGTTTGCGTTGCCACCCGCAGTAATTGGGCAGATCGGCGAACGGTTAAACATGCGTTACCAGAAGATTTAGGGTTATGCATCGCTGATGGCAACTATGAGTTATAGAGAAGCGCATAGTGGTTCTGTGCCCCGGAGTATATTAGCAGTCAGCGAAAATTCATGATGTTTGATTGGTGCTTGCAAATGTTTGCTTAGAAATTGTAATTGTTTTTAAAAAGGGGCGTAGTTTGGTTTCAACTGTGCAGTTGAATAAAGGAAAACTTTAATTGTATGCCACGAAATTCGGATTTACGAGGGCAGGGTGAAAAGTCCCTGAAAAATGAAACAAGAAATGATTTATTTGTCGCCTGTGGGAATCGAACCAGGGTTCTTAGGATCCACAGGGCGACTTCATACCACTGAGCTAGCCACCCCATTTTGTCAGAAATTAACATTAGTTATTCTAAATTTAAAATAATCGTATATTAAAACTTAAATGTTATTAAAAAAACAAACACATATTGTGCCAGTTTTACCTAGAATTTTGTTTTTATACAACGCTCTATAAACCAGTTCACTTTCCCCAAATCAGGATTATAGGTTTCACAATTGTCCTCATGTATATTTTAATTTATCAAAGGTACAGCATAAATAAATGTCATAACATCACATTTATACTACTCATGTGGCTCCCCCGCCACATAACGTCTTTGGAGGCCGTAATTTAACGGTTGGTAACCACAAAAATATATCACTGACCAAGATCTGCTATGGCTGTGCCACACCACGTAATGGGTAGAAGGCGTGATATAATTATTTATTTATTTATTTAAAATGCTATCGTTGTTGGTCATGACTTTCATCTGCAAAATAATTTAAACACGTATTGAATGTAGGACTACTTCATTCAGAATTATCCAGCAAAAAAAGAATATTTTCAAATCGGGTCATAAATAAAAAAAATATATCGCGTATCTAGAGTTTACATGGGACACACTGCATATCTTTATTGCTAAATATGAAAGATTATAATTAAGTTTCTTTGTTGTCATCCAGTTTAATTAAATTAAACTAGATTGATCCTTGCAGACATACAAATGCATCGGACATTTGATTTGAGAACTAAAGTTTGATTTCCACAACATTCAAATTATACCTATGGCTCCTCCTCCGCTAACATCTTTGGGATCCGTGATTTAACCACACTGCATGTACAAAAATACATCATTTTCACAGATTTTTTTCGTAGGGCGCCATATTCAATAATGGATAAAATACCTCATATCTTTATGGTGTAGGTGGTTCAGTGGTATCGAGTCGGCCTGTAGATTTGATAACCTTGGTTCGTTTCCCACAGCCGACAAACAATTCTCATCATACTAATATTTTCGAGGCCGTGGTTTGACGGCTAGTAACCGCACTTCACGTGCATAAATATATCACTTACCGAGATCTGCTACGGCAGAGTGCCACGCCTAGTAATAGATAAATAGCGTAATAATATATTTATTTATTTATTATTTTCAGGGCCGATATTTCAATTTCTCAAAGAAATTACTAAAAAATTTATCCGTCTAATAAACAAAATATAGCACATAAAAGAATCACAGTTAATATAAATTTCATAATTTGAACTATGACTTCGATATGATATTTTTTGTTTCTTTAACACATTAATTTATTAGAAACTTTGTTATGTGTTTGAAATATCAGTTATGAAACGTATTATTACAATTAGATGTTTTATGCTTCGGCAAAGTGCCACACCCAGTAATGGGTAGAAGGCATAATGATATATTTATTTTTTTAATTTTATGTATGTGAGAGTATGGATATTCTTGTTTCCTCATATACATTGCCCATTTCGTAACAAAAAATTCTTATCTAGTCTAGAAATTACTAGACGAGAAATTTAATATACCTCATGTAATAATTTCGAAAAAAGATCAAGCAAAGTTAGAGAGAAGGAGAAGGATATCAAATCCAATGGTTGTAATCGTTGTAAACAGTATCATTTTCTGGTTGACAAATTATATCAAACCCAATTAAAAACACGGAAAAAACATTTCACTACATGTGGTGTGTATTTAAAACTCCAACAAAACTCTCATACAAAGCTGTACGAAGTGTTAAAACACATTGCATAGTCCTGGTTGATTAGTACATTTTTCGCGTCACATCTCAGCGTGCCGCGGGTCTTTACGGTGAAATAATAAACGCAAACTGGTTAATTAATACCATTATAGTATAATGAACAGTGGCTGCTCGGACGTATTCGGTTACCGGCGATGTCTGCGAAACCGAAACCAGAGTTTTGGGGAAGCGTGACGATGGACTTCGCTCGCGCCTCATTATCTTCGAGTTTCGCTGTCAGACGACACAAACGCTAGACTAGCTTAGCTCACCCATGCGGTTCACCATAGTATATTTACTGTTCAAAAGCGCAGTTTAGTTAATGGTTGTAAAATTTAATAGAAGAGTAAATGTTGGTAATTTACCTAATGACGAAGTCAGTTTTTGTTGAGGGTTTTGAAATAAGATGTTTGAAAAATAAAATATTTCACTATTATATTCCCTTTTTATATTACTGCAGAGTACCATGCCCAGAAATGCGTGAAAGGCATAATGTTATATTTATTTATTTTATAATATTCATATATTGTATTTTATATTATGGGGTATGTGGCTTAGTGGTATCAAGCCGGACAGTGGATCCCCTGGGAACCTTGGTTCGAGTCCCATAGCCGACAAATATTTTTACCACATTAAAATTATCTCTGTGGCTCCCCCAACACTAAAATTTTTGGGTGCCATGATGTGACGGCTGATAACCGCACTACACGCGTATAAATATATCACTTACCAAGATCTGCTTCGGCAGAGTAATAGGTAGAAGGCATGATGATTATATATATACATATTAGGGTGAGTCGAAAAAAATAGATTTCGTTCTCTAGGGTCTAAAATGAAAGAGTTCCATCCAAAAAGTTGTGGAGATGTGCTGAAACATTTTTCTGATGAATACCCAGGCAGCACCGAGCACCTCAAAACGCCGTTTTTTGCACTTTTTTTAGATTCTAGCCAATAATTTTTTTCAATTTGCTTCAAATTGGCTGAATTTTTTTTCTGGTATTCCCAGATCAATACCGAATAAGTCAATATAACCGATATTGGGGTTTACCCTTTCCTAAAGGCGAAGAAAAAATCCTCAAAGTACAAAAAAATCGGGTTTTTCAGGTATTTTGTTATTCTGTCGATTGGAATCGTTATATTTAGTTTCTGTGTTACATCCAGAACATTAGATTCATCAATTGTATGATCTACAGAACAGTTTCAGATCATATAAGTATGAAGATAGGTGGCAGCACCTAATTAAATCCAATATTTAACGCCTATTTAATGTTGATACAGAAACAAAATATAACGATTCCAATCGACAGATTAACAAAATACCTGAAAAACCCGATTTTTGGGTACTTTGAGGATTTTTTCTTCGCCTTTAGGAAAGGGTAAACCCCAATATCGGTTATATTGGCTTATTCGGTATTGATCTGGGAATACCAGAAAAAAAATTCAGCCAATTTGAAGAAAATTAAAAAAAGTTATTGGCCAGAATCTAAAAAAAGTGCAAAAAACGGCGTTTTGAGGTGCTCGGTGCTGCCTGGGTATTCATCAGAAAAATGTTTCAGCACATCTCCACAACTTTTGGGATGGAACTCTTTCATTTTAGACCCTAGAGAACGAAATCTATTTTTTTCAACCCACCCTAATATATATATATATATATGTAAATAAAAAGTTTCTGGCAAAAAATGATCAAATTTTATATTACAATACTGCCAATACTACTACATCTTATTTAATAAAGATTATTCCATTTTGATAGCGTAATTTAATGAAATTAATATAAATCATTTCAAATTCTTCGCCTACTATTTTATTGCTACTTACGTAAAGTACGTGCAATTTGTTTTAAATATTTTAATCTGTCACTGTCATCATGAATATTTAAAAAATGAAGAACTACGTAAATATTATTAGAACGTATTATTACAAACATCTGTGTATTTCGTCAGAAACAGAAGAATTAAAATATTCTTAATGACACTGACAAATGACAGTGACAGATTAAAATATTTAAATCAAATTGCACGCACTTTACGTCAATAGCAATAAAAGAGTAGGCGACAAATTAAGAAATATTTTTAATAATATAATTAAATTACGTTATCAAAACTAAATAACCTGTATTAAATAAGATGTAGTGATATTGGCAGTATTATGATATAAAATTTGGTCGCATAATTTTTCGCCGAACACTTTTTATTTACAAAAAACTGATTTTATATGTTAACTGCCTATTCCAGCATTTACTTGGGACACACGGTATATATATATATATATATATATATATACACACTGCTAAAAAAAAACTGGTCACCTAAAGAATCCCAAAAAAACGTCACTTTTCAAACCACTGTCAATTTGCCAGTTTTGATGCAAATTGGATGAAATTTTTTTTCCGAAGTAGCCCAAAATCTAGTGTTTGAAAAGCTGTGAATTGATTTTGACTAACCTCCCTAACTAACAATAAATTTCAGAAAATCCCATTTGATACTATTGCTAAATAAACAGTTCTTTAACTAAAGAGCTCTTAATTTTTTTCTTGCAACTCAGCATAAGTATTACAGATATTACAAATTACTAATATCTTCGAAGTGGTTAATTTATAACTCAAGTGAGAGTGTACTTTACGCTCCTAAATTTTTCTAACAGTTTTTTAAAAGCCTGTGTAATAAGTAAATTTTTTTTACAAATTTTAATTTACTGAATGAAAATTTTTCATATATCTGACAGATCTATTAATGTGAAAGTGAAATTGGCTATAAATCTAGGCAAATCTCAAAAATGTTCATTACTGCTCAGTCAAATTACTCTTAAAATCATGATCTTAGTGTGAATACACATTTGAGTAGATACAGTTGAGTAGTCTTGGCACTCTCACACATCTTCGCTTTTACATCTTTTTAACTTTACTCAAAGAGAACACTCCACTCTCGCGTGTGGATTTTAAAAACCTCGGCAGAGGATCTGAATCTATGCCATCTGTTTGATGAAGACACCGTATAGAGGCCAGCAGCAACGCCAGGCAAGCCCCATCAAACACGTATAATGTCCCGGCCACTTAGTGAAATTGACCATTTCACGGAGTGCTACCGCTCGGATAACTTACATCGCATTTAACTGAATTTCATTATTTTTCTCCCGTTAGAAAGCGAAATGAGTTTTTTAAATTTGCTTTATGTCATACGCTTTAGAGCAAACTAGCTACATAACTTTATATTATGCTCATTACATTACACTCTCACACTATTTTCCAAATATCTTATAGTATTTTGTAATTATCTTCAACATTTGGCAATTTATATTTTTCGCTGTCAAACATTTAAAAATTATATTAGAAGAAAACATTTCAAATAAAAGAGCAAGAAAATTTGGTTCTTGGTTTAACAACAGAAAATATACGATGATAAATATTAAAGAAACTTCCCAATGCATTTTTGAATCTTGAGATATATAATTTAGTTAACGACAAAATTTTATATTTCAGTTCATTTTTTTCTCTCTCAACATATAGAGCCCGTTTTCAATAACCTATTTATTACCGATTAAGCTAATCAATAATGAGTAGTCACAGTTTCCATGATTATTTAATCATGATTAACAATAATCGAGAGTAAACCGGTGATTGGTAAACTTATCCTAAACATCGTAAATCAATTCGGAATTATTTTAGACAAAAATGATTTAAATAAATGTGGTATAAAATTTATTTTCTTCAAACGATAAAAAGAGCTATTTTAGAACGCCATAGAAACAGTTAAAGTTTGATATTTCTGACAAATATTTTTTCTGACGCTCGCTAATATCAAGAAGTTTCATTGATTCACCAGAAAAATAACGTTTTCCTACAACTGTGCGATTTATTTGTTATTACGTAACTATTATTGCCTTGGTTACGTATGGAAAGTAGATGAATACAGACCAAGTGCGTTTCCGAAAGCAAAGAAACACTAGTGCGGAAAGTGCTTCATTACGCAACTGTAAAAAAAGTTTTTTTGAGAGCGATTTAAATTTTGACGTTAGTAAAATATTTTTAAATAATGTAGAACAATGTGCAAGCAATCAACAAACAAACCATAGCAACGCCGTAAAACATCGTTCTCGTGTAATATCATTAAAATTTTATAAATTTGGATAATATTTTAGTGATTTACTAAATCGCACAGTTGTAGGAAAAATGTTGTTTATAACACGTGCCGAAAAAGGTTACGTGCTCGTGCAGATTTCCGCACTCGGCAAGCCTCGTGCGTTAAATTCTGCACTTGCACGTAACGAGCCTTTTTCGGCACTTGTTATAAAAATAACTATTACATCACCTTGGAAACTGAAGTAGTTTTATATTACGCACTAGTGCTTCAAAGTAAAAAAAAAACACCTATTTTATGGTTCTAAATTTTGACTATTAAAACGTTAAAAATATTTACTGATTTAATTATAACTTCCTTTACTGCGGAAGGCTTATTTGAAAGTAAATATTCAGATGAATCAGGAGACCTATTCTAATTCTTGGCGACTGCTTGGCGACTAGTTTCAGTCGCTAAGTCAATGACGTCACAGTAAGTCAATATCATGAGAATTTTAATTTCTTACGTTGGTATTAATAGGAACGACGGAGTATTTTGTGTTGGTACTTATAATTTCTGACAGCAACTTGATATTTGTTTTTCTTTGTTAAACTCAAATATTTGTATGTTGTTGCTTAAACTTGACATATCGCAAATTGATGTAATTTTTAGTAATTATCAAGTAATTAGTAATATTTAAAAACAAATATAAATTTTAACAAAATCTTAAAGAAACATTGTTACATTAACAATTATTATTAATATGTAGACGACAATGTTGTTATCCTAATTGTTGATAATATGCATCTGCAGCTGAATTTTGTGCAATAATTATAATTAAAATTTAATAATATAAATAATAAACATTTTATAATAATATACAGTGCACAAAACATATAAATTTCAAAACTAATCAACCAAAAAATGCTAAGCGACTGACACCATGATACTTCGCAACAGCCTTGTACTAGCCGCCTGCATAAGCGACTCCCTAAGCGACCAGTCGCCAACAATGACGTCAGAGCAGTACTTTTTAACTATACCAACAGATGGCGCCAGTATCAAAGTCGCCAACGAATTAGAATAGGTCTCCAGACATATTTTCACAAGCTGTTTTGGAAAAAAATGAACTATTTGTTTTCATATAACAAATGTCGATTCGTGGCATACTAAATTGTCATTAATATAAATTCAAGCTTTAAATTTAATAATTTTCTCATTGTCAATCATACAATTTTTGCTCGTTTCAAAAAGCATTGTACAAACCGCGTGCACAAAGACGTCATTTGCAACATTTGCGCAAATTAAAGCATTTGTTCCGCTCGTGCTTTGAAACTGCGCTCATATGAAAAGTATGTCTCCGCGCACTTGTTATGTAAATAGCTGTTTTCTGACGCTCACGAGGGTCAGAAAAATTATATGACAAAAATTTATATCTATAGTTGTCGTATTGTCCGTCAATACCTACAGATTCACCATAAAAAGTATCACCTTAGTTCCTTATAAAATAATATACTATTCTTCGTAACTTTTATTTGAAGTATTTTTCTTTAAAACAAATTAGAAATGTTTGACAATGGAAAATAAACGATAAACTCCATTCCCTGTATGAAAACGATTACGTTATATGTGGACGAGGTTATCATAGATACGATGAAATATAGCTATCTTTTTTAAATAATATTATTCGTACTTAAGGACGTTGAAAGGAGGGGATACGGCATTAAAGTCAAGACTGTGAGGTGCTTAGCCCCTGCTATTGCGCATGTGTCATAAAGAGATTTGAAATTTAAACAGGACAGAACAGAATCATTCTCTCTAAAAGATTATAAATTTTTACAAGGAAACTGAAATTATCAACGTTTATTATTAGTGTGATCTATCGATTAATATATTTGTAATTGTAATTGTTGAACAATATTTACTATTAATAATAAATATAAAACCCGTTAATATGAAGAGGCAGTTTGAGAATAAATATCAAATTTATGTTTTTAAGCAAAACAAAACTACAATTACTTCAACAAACTTAAGTGTACAAACTAAACACTTAGTTACCATCTTATCCACAAAAAAATATGTCCAATTCCACACAACGCAACGATTGAAACACAAATGAACACCTCGTGGTTATATTCACATACAACAACGCCCCCTGGCAACGTCTAAACGCCATTTTTCTTACACAAAAATTCAAAATATTTGGAAGAAGAAGAGATTTGGATAAGCACGGTGCAGAAAAACTATTGTTGTCTCTTTCCCTTGCCCAAGCCTCACTTCAAGCAATGCTTCAGTATCGTAATGCCATATCCCCTCCTTTCAACGTCCTTGTTCGTACCTATGCATTAACGTATGTCTTAATAAAAAAAGACACACGTTTCATATTTTTTCCCGTTCTATCACATTTATTATTTTAATGAAAACGTATGACAGTATGACTAATACGAAAATTTATATTTACTTTGTTCACATTTGTTTATAAAATAAAAATAGAGACATATGGTCATGAGTTTGTTATTATCGCACCTGTCATTTCTAAGTTTGTGACATTTTTGATACATAAATACAGAGTGAGAAATAAGAAATGGCTAGACAAATTTTGGGAAGTCAAATGCAGAAATGCATTTGTCATCTTCATAATTATTTTGCCCTGGAGTTAGAGAATGCAGTATCTTTAATTAATTTAACTGTAGTACAAGAGGTAATGTGAATTGTATTTTATAGTTTCATATATTATTTATTTATATATAATAATATAACATAAAAATATATATTCCGTTAAGTTTTATTTTACAAAATTACATTTCAATAATGTAGGTAATATATTTCGTGCGTTAAGATAAATTTATATTTGGTTTTTATTTAATACTAGCTATTACCCGCGACTTCGTTCGCGTGGTCTACAATTTAATACGTGTACCCGACATGTGTTGCATTGCAACTCAAAGAAAGTGTTTGTGTACAGCTGTCCATGTGAGAAGCATGGATTTTCCAATTTTAGTCCACACAATTGTAGCGATTCTCCCTGTGCTTTGTTGATGGTCATTGCAAATGCGAGTCGTACCAGAAACTGCAAACGTCTGAATTCGAATGGCATAGGACAGAAGCTTTATTATACCTATATGTTAAGATTGGTTCCCGTCTATGTCTATAACAAATTTGAATCAAATCAGTGCAGTACTTTTCAGGATAGCTATCGGCCATTTTGTTTCAAGACGGCGGACTCAAGTTTTATTATACCTATATGTTAAGATTGGTTCCCATCTATGCGTATACCAAATTTCAATTGAATCAGTGCAGTTCTTTTCAAGATAGCTAGCAGCCATTTTGTTTTAAAATGGCAAACTGAAGTTTTATTATACATGTATGTTAAGATTTATTCTCGTTTATGCCTATACGAAATTTGAATTTATTCAGTGCAGTACTTTTCAGGATAGCTAGCAGCCATTTTGTTTCAAGATGGCGGAATAAGCTTTAATATACCTATATGTTAAGATTGGTTCCCGTCTATGTCTATACAAAATTTGAATCGAATCAATGCAGTACTTTTTAGGATAGCTAGCGGCCAATTTGTTTCAAGATGGCGGACTGAAGCTTTATTATACCTATATGTTAAGATTGGTTCTCGTCTGTACCTATACCAAATTTGAATCGAATCAGTGCAGTACTTTTCAAGATAGCTAGCGACCATTTTGTTTCAAAATGGCGGACTGAAGCTTTATTATACCTGCATGTTAAGATTGGTACCCGTCTATGTCTATACCAAATTTGAATCGAATCAGTGCAGTACTTTTCAAGATAGCTAGCGGCCATTTTGTTTCAAGATTGCAGACTGAAGCTTTATTATACCTATATGTTAAGAATGGCTCCCGTCTATGCTTATACCAAATTTGAATCGAATCAGTGCAGTACTTTTCAAGATAGCTAGCGGCCATTTTGTTTCAAGGTGACGGAATGAAGCTTTATTATACCTATATATTAAGATTGGTTCCCGTAATTGACTATACCAAATTTGAATCGAATTAGTGCAGTACTTTTCAAGATAGCTAGCGGCAATTTTGTTTCAAGATGGCGGAATGAAGCTTTATTATACCTATTTCTTCAGATTGGTTCTCGTCTGTACCTATACCAAATTTTTATCGAATCAGTGCAGTACTTTTCAGGATAGCTAGCGGCCATTTTGTTTCAAGATGACGGACTGAAGCTTTATTATACCTGTATGTTAAGATTGGTTCCCGTCTATATCTGTACCAAATTTGAATCGAATCAGTGCAGCACTTTTTAAGATAGCTAGCGGCCATTTTATTTCAAGATGGCGGACTGAAGCTTTATTATACCTATATGTTAATATTGGTTCCCGTCTATGTCTATACCAAATTTGAATCGAATCAGTGCAGTACTTTTCAGGATAGCTAGCGGCCATTTTGTTTCAAAATGGCGGACTGAAGCTTTATTATACCTGCATGTTAAGATTGGTTCCCGTCTATGTCTATACCAAATTTTAATCGAATCAATGCAGTACTTTTCAAGATAGCTAGCGGCCATTTTGTTTCAAGATGGCGGATTGAATCTTTATTATGCCTATATGTTAAAGTTGATTCCCGTCTATGTCTATACCAAATTTGAATCGAATCAGTGTAGTACTTTTCAAGATAGCTAGCGGCCATTTTGTTTCAAGATGGCGGATTGGACTTGTGCTAAGTCAGAAACCTTCTCGGGGGTGCACACAACAACTTAGCAAAGTTTCATCGCAATCGGATGAATGATATAGGAACGCATAAGGGACAAACAAACAAACAGACAAACAAACATTAATTTTTATATATATAGATATGCAGAATTTGGTTTCATTTATAAACTAATTAAATTTTATAACTTTTATGACTAGCACAGTGGTATGAAGTCGGCCTGTGGATCCTGAGGTCCCTGGTTCGATTCCCACAGGCGACAAATTTTCATAATTTGAAAAAGCTATCCCTGTGGCTCCTCCACCACTAACATGTTTGGGGGCCGTGATTTGACGACTGGTAACCGCACTTCACGCGCAAAATATATCACTTACCGAGATCTGCTTTAGCAGAGTGCCACACCCAGCAATGGGTAGAAGGCGTGATGATATATTTATTTATTTATTTTAAAAATATTTTAATCTGACATTCAAATTTTAGGTTATGTTGTAAAAATGTCAATACAAATGGGAACGTTTTAAGTAGAAAATCTTGAATCACATGGATACCGAATGTGACGTAATAGTTTTCATACAGGGAATGAAGTATAGCAAGTGCCATCAGTAAAAAACTAATTTTATTTTGAATATACAATTTAAATTTTAATAAAAGTTAACGCTATTTGATGAACGGTATATTCTTGACTGAATTTCATAGTTTATGCGTCATTTTATAATAAATTTAATGCGAAGTAATAAAATATTATTTAAAAGGAGAATAAATCTTCTTGGAAAAGTTGGAATAATTCATTCTTGGCCATCTTTTAAAGCCGGCAGTAAAACAAATTTGCTAATTGCTTAAAACGAGGGAAACTGTACTTAAATGAAAACACTTGAACTAGCGCCTTTTATTTCGGAGTCTCGTTGGACATTTGTTTCATTTTTTGCAGCGCTCTTTGTGGCCAGAGACCGCAGTAGCCGCTCACATTTCTGCCATTAATTATATTTTTATGGAAATTAAAACACCAGTTGAAACTACATCCATGTTTGATATTTACTTAAACGAGAAGTTTTCGTTGAATTCTCGTTCTAGAGTCTTCATTAAAAATAAATGTGGACGGTTGGTTTAAAAATTGTAAAATAAATATTTTTATATTGTTAATTAGTGCTCGAAAAAAGATATATGCAAGTATCTATGTGTACTTTATTAAATTAAATTTTTTTAGTTCTGTGTTTTTATATCTTTCCTCGTATTTAAAATGCATAACGCAAGATTAAAATTTATTGTTCATTAATGTAAATTTGCCCAGTCATAATTAAAATTAGTAATATATAGTAATTTTTTTTAAAAGAACATTACAAGCCCTGGAATTTTTATATTACAGATAGATTTGTATTATTTATGACAGTGGTTTTCAAACTTCTCGGAGACGTGACTCATTTTCAGATAAAAATCACAAATATATTCTTTCGCGATCCCCTTTCTTTTATATGATCAAAATTACAGTTTGTAGAAGTCTGATTTAATAATGTTCATTACAAATATAGAACCATGTTTTCAGAAATTAGTAAAGGAAAAATTTCCATTTCATGTAGTTTCTTAGCAACTCTGTTGGTATAATAATAATTTAAAGAATTAATTTATTGTATTTTGTAGTAAATTCTTTCATATCCAGTTGCACCGTCGTTACTTAAATTTGTATAATAAGTTTTCCTTAAATGAACAAGATCTTGTCGAGATGAACTATCAAATGATTTATTGTTGTCAAACATTAGATTTGATATTTTTCATTTAAGTAATCCTTAAGCGTGCAATAGAATGAATCTTTGTAAACATATATTTTAAAACTTGTAAATAGCATTCGGCGACCTCCCTCCATTGTCTTAATTTAATCAATAATTAATTATAAACAATTAAAAATATTTAAATTTTTTGATATGAATTGACAGCAGACTACGTATCCAAGGATACCAAAAAAAAACAGTCAGCTAAAATACAAAATATTAAGCTACATTCACAAATCGAAATTAGTTTTTGTTTTATGTTTTCCATTTTTGTTTTAATAACCTTGTAGACATGTTATCTTATGCAACCATTCACAAATCAGTATTTAGTTTTGGTTTTAACACAAAAGTTTGCAAACTCCAAACTTATGTTTTAGTTTTACGTTTTATACTTAGGAATAGACCAATAGGACGAAGCGTAGAATAATGTAGTGATATATACTTGTCTCTTTCTATCGTCCTTCGCATTGACGATAACCTAAGTTTGTTTTCATTAGAGTGTCAAAATGAATGAAAATAAATTAATACCTACTTTCTTATTATGATAATAT
This sequence comes from Pterostichus madidus, assembly GCA_911728475.2. Lineage (NCBI taxonomy): Eukaryota > Metazoa > Arthropoda > Insecta > Coleoptera > Carabidae > Pterostichus > Pterostichus madidus. The sequence goes on from OU452307.1 coordinate 21,557,620, forward strand.
TTACCTTGCTCTTCCAAAAAATACGAAAGTAAACAAATAACGTATGACAGCACGTGTAACTTCCGACACATCTGACAGTTACTTTTACTGTATTACCGATCTTCTAAAATTTATGATAGATGTCACTACTAACTAAAATCGACAAAAGCAAAACTATTTGTGAATGGCACACCTAAAAACATAAAGCATAGAACAAAAACTAATTTCGATTTGTCAATGTAGCTTTAATATTTACCAGACAGTTTTGTACTTTACCAGACAGTTATTTTTATTGTAGCCTTAGATATGTACTTTACTTGACTGTTTTGGTAAAAATCTATTTTACATACTAAGATTGGTCAAGAAAGTAGATACTTTCTTAACGGTTTCAAATAATACAAATTTATATTATAGCAGTTTTGATTAAAAACTTTTTTGTAAATAAAGTTATATGAGCTATTTCCCGTCCCCGACTTTAGAATGTGTTGACTTCACATCAAATGTCTCTATGGTCTATTTTGTATGGTTATTATATTTTAGTAAATTTCCCGAAAGGATATGGAATACTAGAATAAATCGAGCTTTGAAAACCATTGGTTAATGATATCTAAACTACGGAATAAATTAGTTTTTGATAAATGTGCGATTGAGAACAATATTGTTAGAATAGTGTGTATCAGCTGACATATGGAACGTATGTCGAATGAAAAATTTAAGAAACATTTCAAATAAAAGAGGAAGAAATGTTAGTGAAATTGAAGGTAGGTGATTGTATGGACTATCTAGAAATAAATGGATAAATGTAAAGATTCCAATGGGAAATAGTAAATAAGCTTGTATAAAAGGAATTATGATTATAGATGAAGCAAAGTTGGTGTGATAGGATAGGAATGTTTTGCGAAGATTCATTTTTAGGATGAATCAAATGAATAATAATCCAGTGAATATTTCAGTGGTTTGTGCTATCCCATTTTGAAGATAATATATATATATATATATATATAACAAAATTGTAGGTAAATACTTTTTGTCATTATTTGTTTTGTTTTCAGGTAACAAACATATGTTCACAGCTTGCTGTTTTATTTTTAATGCCTTTAAATTAATAAAGATATATTTCATAAATGGTCGTCATTTTGAAATAGGTAAAGTAAAACTATGATATTTCAGTATAATTTTGAAGTTAATTTTATAAACATTCCGATTCACTATGCTAGATTCAAAATAACCCTATTTCCACTAAAACCGGAAGTGACACAAAATTCTTATTATTATCATCTTATACGCCCCTTTGTCTTGTTTAACTTTGCTTAATACTTTTTTTGTATCTCTCAAAATAAACAGAATATTCGTGGTGACGGTCTTACGACAAACACCCTGTATATGTAAATGTATAACTAAAAATATAATAGCATCCAAATAATTATAAATTCACTATAAACTGTAGCACTCCTGTATTTTAATAACTAGTAACTCAAATTAAAAAAGTAATCTAGTGAGATCTGTAATTGCAGAACTATCATGCTCTTTCAATTACTTAAAACAAAATGCTGATTTAATTCTAATCTTTCCATCTAAATCTTTTATAAATTAAAATTTCTTTCCGTCGAACCTTAACGAAGTAATTAACCTTAGTTTAAAGTCAAAAAAACATCTTTAAATTTCTCAACCGGACTCATCGTTCCGGAAACTCCGGAGACGTGTCATGGACAGCCCGCTGGCGGAATTTAATTTTGGTTTAGTGTGAATTTGATAATGTGGAATTTATCGAACAATATGTAGTAATAGGAGAATAATGGTGGAGGCGCCAGCTGCTATCGAGCCGTAATGAACGAAGCGGCAGCGGCGGCGATGATAGCAGTGGCCTCTGCCGCCGGGGGCGGGGGAATTAAAACCTCGTAGATGAGCCGTGTGCTGCTGGACTGATACTACCACTTAATGGGCTTTGTTGTGATTTGATGAATGCAGTGATTAGTGAGATATTATTGTAGATGTGAGGATGTGGATGTACTACAGGGGATTGTTGTTATAATATACTTATTATGTTATATTTTGTTACTCCCACAACAGGAATTTTATCTCAATGACAATACATTAATTATAGAACAAAAGTGTAATTACAAAATAAAAACAGCATTCTACGAGTCCAAATTTATGTATATTATATATATGTTGGGATTGAAGTACAATAAAAGTTACAATTTGTTTCTATTTATAGCCATAACAAATAAACAAATAACTTTAGTGTTTATATGGATAGAATAAACAAATAAGTTTTAAGGAACGGGATGTATCAAATGCTATAAAAAAAGTCGTAACAATCAGATGAAAATGTAGAATGTATGGTCAGTCATCTTGTGCATTGTTAACTTTTAACATGCTAACAATATAGTTAATATCACCTTATGTAACGGGCCTTAGAACAATACTTAATTGTGAACACATTTAATAAAAAATATATTTTTTTTGTTTTTTGTTTTAGTACGCATTATACTTAAAAATATATTTAATAACAAGTATTACATGTTTACCTCTTAAAAAACGTCTTTATCAACATAAATATAATTGTAAATTATTAAATCCATACCATAGTGCACTAACACGACATCATCAAGAAACTGGACATGTTTTTAAATTTTCAGAAACTAAAGTAATAAGTACGGTCAATCTTTTACATCATCGTCTCACTCATGAAACTTTGTACATAAATTTATATCGAAATTCTTGTTTAAATTATCAAACTGATGCTTCTGACAATTTAAAATATGCTTTAAATTTTTTATATAATTTCAAAAATATCTAGTTGTATTTACTTTTGACGCCATTTTGTTTTAATTTTGATTTATCTATTTATTATTTGACATACTGCAACATTTTATTTTAATTTCGTTTATTTTGTATTGTTAATGGTATTTATATTACTTATTTGTATATTATTGAATTTATTTACATTTGATATTTTGTAGCTGATGATGAATTTCGTTTGAAATTCGAAACGTCCAATTTAAAAAAAAATATATAGATAATTTGGATCTCTGGAGCCTTATTTTATTTATATTTTTATTATTGAATTTTTCAATAATTTTACTACATTTTGTTTGCTTTTTTCTAACTTTTTTAACAACTTAATGTTTTTTTGTTTTTTTTTTGTCAAAATATTGAGCTCTTTTGAACATTTGTTTTACAAAAAACTAACCTTATTTATCCCCTCTTTAGTTATATCATTTCCGATATTTTGATACCTATTTCTATATCCATCCAATTAGAAATTTAATAAGTATTTTAAATAAATACTTAACAATGATGAAATGAAATTGAATTACATAGAGAAAAAAAATCAAATTGAAGTACCGCCAGGTTTGGGATCTATGACTTCCGGTCAATTTTTCTCTCTTTTTGTTATGTATCATAAGAAGCATCGATCTCATGACTCTCACATACATTAAAAGACTTGACACGAGAGTCATCTGCAGTGATTTAAGAAGAATTTTTACTAATTGAAATTTTATTAAGTATTATAAGAAATACTTAACAATTAATTAAATAAAATTGAATTATACAGAGAAAATTTGGGATACCGTCAGGATTTGAATCTGGACCTATGAACTATGATTATATGCTTTAAATCAACTAAGCTTCAGTTGCTATGAGTTTTAAATCTATTTTTATTCAATTTTTCATTTAGATTTGAATGTAACTCATTCTTGGCAAAAAATGGACATGTTTACCTATTGAATTATCAGTCCTCAATTTTTAAAGTTAGAAATGAAAAATAAAAGGTTAAAGTGATATTTATTTTAAAGACGACATTTCGGTATTACAGTTAATTCCATTATACTTGTAGATGTAATATAAATTAAAATTGAACAAAATTGTTCAATAATTAAAATAAAGGATTACATTATTTTAAAATTATACTCATTATATTATACTAAGCTACTACTTCCTGTAACTGTTATGGTAAGCTTAAAAATTAGTTTGGTTGTTCAAGCGTATAATAGGTTTATTAAGTAGAAATATTATATGGCCTGTAGTTGATAGGTTTTTAGAAAATGCTTATTGTTATCGTATATAACATTTTACTGCAGTTTAACAATTTAAGTTTATAATTCAAACGTCATATGCATTCACTGTATGTTTCCTTTTACTTTAAAATAAATAATTATTTACATAAAAATAAATGTGCATCCAGACGTAAATTTATATTTCTTGCGGATAACTGGAAAACTAATACGGTAGTATACACCGTATTCCACAAGTTTAAATACTTGACAGTCAATGACTACATCATAAAATAGAGATATGACTAGGCTGAGTTGATTTAGAGTGAAATTGGAAAACCGGAAGAGGAAGTTTATTGACACATAAAACAATAAATTCCATTTATTTAAAAAATGGAATCAGTTACGAAAAAAAGTTGTTAGCAAAAATGTTTGAAACATAAAATGTTATTTGCAATTTTCCTGTATACGCGTCTAATTTTGAGAAAAACTAATTTACATATTTAATAATATATTCCAATAATCATAGTAGCAATAGAAACAAAAAAAAAACATAAACATGTTTAACATTTATATGTCAAATAATAATTGTCAAACGCAAGGAGCAAGTCAACAGTGTTAAATTCAGCGTTTTTGATGCTATATCAATATCATTGATCAAATTTTATATTTCTATGTCTATAAATATAAGATTATTTATATAAAATTTTATTAGGAAGTTGATTATCTGTAATAAAAATTAAAAATAAATCAGTAAGATCCCAAAATTTATTTAAAAAAAACGATACAATCAAACTAAAAGAATGCAAAATGAATATACGAGTATATTCTAAATATTAAATATGCTGCGTGTACGAAAGTCGTGTGGTGACCAGACCAGATTTTTTTGTTATTGTACCTGTCTGCTGTCAATGCAATTCATATCAAAAAAATTAAATATTTTTAATTATTTATGATTAATTATTGATTAAATAAACTTGACTCAGCACAACAACCGCTTCCTCAAGTAAAACATCATTTTCCTGACTTATTATGTATATATATATATATATATATATATATATATATATATATATATATATATATATATATATATATATGGGATGGCTAGCTCAGTGGTATAAAGTCGGCCTGTGGATCCTGAGGTCCCTGGTTCAATTCCCACAGGCGACAAATTTTCATAATTTGAAAAGCTATCCCTGTGGCTCCTCCATCACTAACATCTTTGGGGGCCGTGATTTGACAACTGGTAACCGCACTTCACGCGCAAAATATATCACTTACCGAGATCTGCTTCAGCAGAGTGCCACACCCACTAATGGGTAGAAGGCGTGATGATATATTTATTTTTTATTTATATTATGTAATATACTATTAAATGTAGAAATATACACAATTCCGCTCTAACATTACAAACATGTGGGCTAAAACTTCGTATATTCAAAAATATAACTGGATCCGAATGGTTTAAATTACACTATAAGTTGTAAAGCCCCTGTTCCGTAATTGAAATATCCCGTTGTGAAGTGTTCATAAAACAATTCCTTTTCATATTTAATTAAATCTTCATTTTTAAAGAAAATAAATTCAGTATTTCTGTCGACAAATGCTGCAATACAAATTTCCCATTCTCCCTCTGACAGATCTCCCCATCTTCGTGTGGTTAGGATCTCGCGCAGCCATTATAATACACCTCGGCATCAGAGGTCACAGCAACGACAGAGCCGTTCTAGGACAACTCCAGAGCAGCACTGAGTGGCAGACTGGCAGACCGCGGTGGCAACAGAGTGTATGTGGTAATGGTCCCGGCAGGATTACCACTTGCATTACGTTAACAGTTCGCCTACCTACACTCAAAAGGAGAGGGAGCGAATGGCAGGGTGTGTGACCCAGAAAGATCACCGTAATAGATATAGGCAGTAAACAGATAAATGTTTTACAACGTCGAAAAATATGTTGGTTCCACCACAGTACTTTCTTGGCCTTAAGTCACTTCTATTAGAATTATCTGTAGGTGAACTTTAACTTGACATCTAATTTGGTATAATTTGTATAGTTCTGCTCGGTAAATCTGGATCCTGAACTGTAATTGCGATTAAGTTCCTATTGTATGGAGTAGAGTAGCAGATCTCGGTAAGTGATATAATTATGCGCGTGAAGTGCGGTTACCAGCCGTCAAATCACGGCCCCTAAAGATGTTAGTGGTGAGGGAGCCACAAGGATAATTTTAAATTGGAGAAAATGTTTTGTCGGTTGTGGGGATCGAACCAGGTTTCTTAGAATCCACAGGCCGACTTGATAATTGTTAATCATTTATTAGTATATTACATAACAAGCATCGAAAGTGTAAGATAACGTGCGAGTGTACAAATTGAAAAACAAGGCGCACAGCGCCGAGCGATTTAAGTACAAGAGCACAGTTATCACACTTTCGAGCGAGTTATGTACACTATTTTTCAGATGACCACAAAATATTTCTAAAAAAAGTCTACAAGAGCAATGTTGTTGCACTTTGACAGCTGATGCGTTTTTGTAGGTAAGCGTTGACGTTTGACGTTTGAGGTTAGGTATTGTGATACCAACTGTACTAACCGTAATGTCAAAATATTGAATAATGTAAAAGTATTAATAAATAAGTAATTATTTATTTCAAAAAATAAGATGTATTTGTGCAAATGTGTTGAAAAATCTGTTAAAACTTCAATTTAAATAATAATACAAATTATTTTCATTTATTTTATTATTTTCTTTCATCGTAACGCCATCTATTGTCAATCAGTGGAACTTCACCTGATATGTTGGAAGTGTACGTTATACTAACATACGAGTGTATGTTAGGTTCAACTTTCCGTAGTAGTGGTCGTCTGAAAATATAGTTTTTGTCACTTTTACTAGAATTCTCTGCCCGAGAGTTTTAATTTGATAACAAATCAGCGTATTTTTGAATAACTAAAAAGATAAAAAACAATTTATAGTTAGTTATGAGGTGTTTGATTTTGTGCTATAATTTTGATAAGTTTTGTTCTTCACATATTTTATAATAACAGTGATTTTGAAAATATTACTACTTATAACAAATAAACCATAAAATCTTCGAAAAATATTTTAAACAAAAATTATTTTAAATCAAGTGAAACACAATAAAAAGACCTAAAAACGCGGATCAGAGCGTAATGGTGTCATATGTTTCTTAATAGATGGTCCGCCAAAAAGGCATATTAATGTGAAAAATAAATATATCCCTTTTACCCATTATTGGGTGTGGCACTCTACTGAATGTTGTCAATAGCCGAAAAATCACGCCCCTCCCCTCCAAAGATGTTAGTAAAGGGGAAGCAATAGGAGTAATTTTTATGTGGTGAAAATTGTTTGTCGGCTGTGTGAATCGAACCTGGATTCCGAAATCTACAGTCCGACTCGATACCTACCTCAAATTCAATAATTAAAAATGTAGTTCCTTATCCGACTGGAATTTCAATAAGACTTCATTTGTACGACAAAAATACTAAAGCACTAGTTGTAAACCGGTAAACCAAGATCTAATTAGAACTTGACGATGATGCAAACCCAAAGCTGTCAAACGTTCCTACATTAGTTTAGAGAAAAAAATTTTCAAAATACGGGTACCTATATATTTTGTACCACTTTATTAGATCCATTATTTGGGAAAGTACTACAGCGGTAAAAATAAGTATGGTGTCATTATTAAGATCTTATAAAAATTCTAGTAGTATGTTGTATATGAAAATTTGCAAATCACAATAGAGCTCACGATTTCCAACCGGTTAGGAAAAGCTGGTTATCGTAGAAACGGAAATTTCAGTGTTGTTTATTGGGTTTGTTTGCAGTCTATGAATTATGTCGGATGCATAACCAGTACAAATCCACAATACGTGCTGTTCCAATATTGTAATTTATAACACATTTACTTGCACCAGTAAATTCTCTATAAACCTACGTAAAGACTGATGCAATTATCATCTTTTGAATTAAATAATATTAAGGTCATAAAAATCCTTCTCTGCTCAAGATTAATTAGCTTCTGTACTAATTACATTTTTAAGATCAGTTTTGCTTTTGTTTGAAAAGTAAGCACAGGACGAAGTTTCTAGTTTGAAAGCGTAATAAGTTTAATAAGTATGAACTTATACTTCGTTCAATATAGTTATGAGTAGCACGTCATAAATCTTACTAACTTACAGCTGAAATATCGCTGCAAAGATGAATTACATACGTGACATTATTAATACTTAACTATTCGCTAAATATAAATGAAACTGCTAAATTTGCACCAGAGTTGAGAAAACAAGGGCGAAGGCAAAAAGTTGACAATTATGTCATTTTTGAATCCATGAGAATGCAATAACAGAACTATGTATATTGATTGTTTAGGAAATTGACAAATGATTCCCAGGCATAACTTTAGAAAGTAATATAGGTATCCATAACAAAATGATAATATAGAAATATGCGCAACGTAATGTTAAAAATTAGATGCCACTGATGTTTTAGCACATTAATTTGACAGTTTATGCATGGTTTACTACGATATTCAAATCATTTTATATTGAATTTATATTTTAAAGATCAAAGAATAAATGCTAATTAATCAAACAAATTTATCGTATCTTTGAAATTTAATAGTAGGTAATAAATATAGTTTAAATTCATAGGTTTACTCGTAAATCGCTGATACTATACTAAAAACTCACCAAAATGTTTCTCAACATTTTTTTCCGAAGAAATTTTAAATATTATTGAAATATTAAGGTACGGTAAGTAACTTACAGAAGGACGATTTAAATTCAATTTAAATCAATATAGATACGAGGGCAGGGTGAAAAGTCCCTGAAAAATGAAACCAGAAATGATTTATTTGGTCAAAACATATTTTATTTCTCAACATAATCTCCTTGTAGCTCGATACACTTCGTTCAATGTTTTTCTAATTTGTCGATCCCTTCCAAATAATACGATTTTGGCAATCCTTCAAAATAGGCGTTTGTCTTAGCGATGACCTCATCGTTGGAGCTAAATCTCTTTCCGTCGAGCCATTTCTTCAAGTTTGGAAATAGATAAAAATCGCAGGGGACCAAATCTGGAGAATATGGTGGATGACGAACCAATTCGTAGCGCAATTCATGCAATTTTACCATTGCGACTGCGGACCTGTGTGCCGTTGCAGATAGCTTTCTCATATCCAAAAATTTATGCAAAATGTTCCGTACCCGTTCGGTTGAGATGCTCATAGCCTCAGTCTTCTACCTATTATTCAGTGTGTCAGTCTGCCGTAAATAAATAAATATTTTCTCAGTAATAATATAACAAGAGAGTGAGAATAAATTGAAAATAATTTGACAGATCTTTCGAAACAAGTTTGAGAAAGATACTGCAGAATTATTTTCTAATTTACGAACTCTGGAGTTATATTTAATTAGATTATTTTTTTACATAGCTGTTGAGGTTGAGGATTTTGAACTGGGTCCATATCGACTCATTAGTTATTAATCTATTCTTGGAAGTTATTTCCAAAATTTCTTCCTGAATTTCTGTATCTGAAATGCAACTAAATCTATTTTTTCACACATTGTACTTGACACGTTGACAGTTTTAAATAATTATTTGACAACTACCTATCATTTGTGACAAACAAAAAAGCACCTACAGCGATTATTCCCGGGAATAATCACAAGAGCTTTATTCTCAGTATAATAATGACAGAATAGGTTAAAACTCAGACACGCGACATACAATGAAGCATTTCATTGTTTAGAGAAACGTCAAAAAATAATCATACAAATACATGTATCAACGTACCCAAAATGTATTGCAAATGTAAAAAATATATACCATCAGGCCTTTTACCCGTTACTGGAGGTGGCATTCTATTTTTGCGCATGAATTGCGGTCACCAGCAGTCAAATCACGACCCCTATAGATGTTAGTGGAGGGGAAGCCACAGAGATAGTTTTAATGTAGTGAAAATTTTCGACTGTGGAAATCAAACTCGGATTCTCAAATCCACAGGCCGACTTAAAAATAATAAAATAAGTAAATAAATAAAGTAATTATATGTCATCACAAATTTTACCCATTACCGGGTATGGGCACTCTGCCGAAGCAGATCTCGGTAAGTCATATATTTATAAGCATGAAATGTGGTTACTAGCCGTCATATCACGGCCTCCAAAGATGTTAGTGTTGACGAAGTCCCAAGGAAATTTAAATTACTTAATCAATTACGTTTTACTTTTTATCATCAAATATTATTAAAACACTAAAACCAGAAACTCACGGACTTAACAAATTTAAAACAGCTAAGATTGTTATTTCAGAATTAAAACAAAATGATATTCCTACATAAGTATAAGTTTGTTTTAATTTATATCAGTGCAAGACATTCATTATACATTAATATAAAGTAAGGGTATCTATGTATGTTTGAAATTGGAGAACGCGTAATATATATAATTTTTTTTTTGCAGAAAATTAACCTCAACATTTAAACACAGATTTAATATTTGTACCTACTTAAAAAAATAACTGGCAGCGCCCATGGCCATTGTATAAAAGTCAAAGGCTGCATTTTAATAAACTATTAATGATTTATTTTCTTTGACAAAACCCTACTCTTTCGTTGGACAAAGAAACAAAAATCAAACAGCCCAATTAAAAAAAACTCAATCATAAAACCGTAACAGATCAAAATCAGACTTTTAATCATTCAAGTCAAAGAGGTTCACCGATTACCAATACAGTTGAAGCTTTCTCCATCTCCATACCCTAGTTCCAATGTTCCATTCCTCCAAAGGAAACGAAAAGAGAAAGGCCTGAAAGAGGGTGAGGCACAAAAACAAGGTTTACAATTAGCGTTTGTCCTTCTGTTGCCGGGACCGGCAACGACAACGACAACGCGAACTCAAACTAAGGAGGGGCTTCTTCGGTGCACAATGGAGAATAATGAAGTTCTAGAAAATTCAATTACCCAGTAATTACTTCGCATGCTATCTACTGTCACCTGCTATGCGCCTGCGCGGAGCACCTCTATCTATATGACGAAACGCGGCTTATTACATATATTGGTTTGTTGGATGAAAGGCGAGGCGAGACAGAACAGGTAGACACGTCGAAGTTTGCCAGACTTTGGTAATTAGTCAGCGACATGTTACATGTGTGATGTTTGTTGGTACAATATAGGTCTTTGTTTCCTGAATGGAGCTAGTTCACGAACTCTCTGACTGCTGGATTAGCAATAATATGATGAGATTGTTAGCAAAAGTGGGTGAGGGTACAACATACTGCTTCTTTTGTTGATTAAATTCTATTTTAAAGCCTTATTACGAACTGGGGGTGAATAACCGAGCGATGTATTGAAAATCACAAATTTCATTTCGTGCTACAACCAAAATTGAAACTACAAAAGGTGAACAATATAAAAAGAAATGACATAAGACAGTTGTCAGTTATTTGCAGTCAAAAACAATAGCTGTGTGATTCTTCGCTACCAATAACATCAGTGAGAGCGTGATTTAACGATTGGTAAGCAATATCATCGTAAAAATATGTCATCTGTCAAGATCTGCAACACATTTTGGTTTCAGTAACTATACCATTTTTTTTTTGTCTTATAATGTAAATATTTATGTGCAAAAGATTGTTTTTTCCAAATAGGTGCAAGCAGGAAATCTTGGTTAATTTTTAGAGTACTACTTTATTTAGGTCTTCTTTGTGCAGAGGAAAATATTACAAAAATATATGAGTACTATGTTTTATACTTCTTCACGGTTTGAAATTTCTGGATATGCATTCTTTGAATATAGTTTAAATGTTTAACTCAAAAAGACATCAGTACGGTGTCTGAATTTTTATTTTATTTGTTATTCTGCACAACAAGAACAGTATAAGTTCACCTGTTGACCAGGGCTCGAAATGGAAATTTTTACGAAACGGAACGCTCGATTTATAATATTTATTATATTATATAAACAATACTCGCAGCTTATATTCCAAGATTTCCCTGTTCTTCCACAAAACTTGATTAAGCAATTTTGCCAATTTTTAGACAATCGTAGGTTTTTGTCGCTGTTTATATCAAAATCTTGAACAGTTTTGCAGATGGAGCACCCTAAAGCTTTTTTTTTAATAAGCCAATTATTATTACTTTGGTATAACTTGGCTTGTTCCACAGTTCAACAAGATGGAAGATCAGAATCAGTTTCTGTAATTATAATAGATTTATCAAATTCCTCGCTAGAATTACTAACAGTTACTTTACTTGTTGTTTGGTCACAGGATGACTTAATTTTTGTCTTCGGTGGTGATACTGACCGTTTATTTGATAATAAATCAATATCTTGTTCATCTTTCTTGGTCCATGAATGATTTAACCAATTATTTATCAAATTCATGCTTCGTCTTTTATTATAGCCTAAAATTATTGTATTTAAGAATGAAATATAATTTTTGTATTTATTATGATTTTTTATTTAATATTATTGACATATCATACACTAGCACAGCACAGAATATGCAAGGGCGTAGAGTGCACGAAACATACAAAGCCTTAGAACGCTTTAATTGAAATACTAAAATATGAGCGACAACAATTTGGAGAAATTATGATTCAGAACGTCTTTCAAAATTAATTATATTACGAATTAAAAATAAATATAATTTTATAATATTTCATTTATGTTTTTTGAAAAGTGACGAACCGGAGCGGTATTGTCCATTATTTTACGAGACGGAACGACATAACTGACCATTTCACGAACCGAAACAGCGTTCCGGTCAGCTCCGGTCAGCTCCGGTCCATTTCGAGCCCTGCTGTTGACGATAGCAGACAATATCAATCGAAACGTTTAATTATAATTTTCAATTTATTGTAATTTGTTTCATTATTTTTATTTTTTTATGAATATTAATAAAGTGTTATCAATAAAAAAATGTCTCATTACTTTCTACTTTTAAACATATGCTCCACATGATCAAATCATCTCAACTCATTCAAGGCCACTCTTTTAACAACTAATCTATAATGATAAGAAATAAAGGGATCATCGTCCAGCAGGGTTGTTCATATTTTACCCACCCATAAAAACCTACCTAAAAAAACTCAAATAAACCCATTAAAAAACCCATTCGGTTGAATATTTGAAAATACATCCAGAGTGCATTTTAAGATAGAGTAAAATTTCGGAACTAAATAACTTTTATTTATTTTACAATGTAATAATACGTAATCTCATTACAAAAAACGTTTAACTTAAATTATCATTTACTACATCACATCGTAGTATCACACTGCATTACTTTGACAAATGTCAATATCAAACTAGATTAAAACCAAATATTATTTGCCTTATATACATTATATACATTATATACATTATATTAGTATTAATGGGATGGCTAGCTCAGTGGTATGAAGTCGGCCTGTGAATCATGAGGTCCCTGGTTCGATTCCCACAGGCGACAAATTTTCATAATTTGAAAAAGCTATCCCTGTGGCTCCTCCACCACTAACATGTTTGGGGGCCGTGATTTGACGACTGGTAACCGCACTTCACGCGCAAAATATATCACATACCGAGATCTGCTTCAGCAGAGTGCCACACCCAGTAATGGGTAGAAGGCGTGATGATATATTTATTTATATTAGTATTACAAAAAGTGATAGATTTTCAATCTTTTTACCGGAAAATTTGAAATATAGTTTTAAATTAAATACGTATGATAATAACATGATAGAGCGTATTATGTTTTTAATTCACAATAAAATAAAAAAAAATTTCTGCAATTATTACATAATTGTACGTAAATTTTGTTTTAATGTTTAATAGTATACAATATACATTTTTAACATTATATACAAAACTAATCTAGAATTAAATAACTTGAATTAAAAAGTGTATTTGTCAATATAACAAAAAACCCAATAATGCCCAAATAAACCCAAAAAACCCAGTGAGTAGTTTTTTTTTTTTAACCCGGGTTTTTTCAACCCCGTTGTCCAGTGAGATATTTCAATTTAATTAAAATTTTGCTCCTTTTGGCGAAAAACATTAATTTCAACACTATGCAAAATTATATACTACTTAGTTAATCAACGGATTTAAGATATAGATATTCCCCTCACTAATTTAAAAAACAAATGAAACCACGATAATAAGGAAACTCACTGTTATTATTATAATAAATACTATTTGTTGTAATCAATATACATTAATGAAAGAAATATATTGTTATAATTAATATGGAGTAGGTATGGATCAATACTCGACAAACAATTTTCATCACAAACAAATTATTCCTGTAACTCTTCCATCACTAATATCTACGAGGACCGTGATTTGCCGGCTGGTAATCGCATTTCACGCAAAGAAATGTATCACTTACCGAGATTTACTATGGCACAATACCACACCCAGTAATGGATAAAAGGCGAAATGATATATTTATCTTACTTTATTTTGTTTAAAATTTATAGTTTAGGTGGGTCAGTGGTATCGAATCGGATTGTGGTTTAGAGAACTCGAATTCTATTCCCACAGCAGACAACAATTTTCACCACATTAAAATTACCCCTGTGGCACCTTCTCCACTAACATATTTGGGGGCCGTAATTTAACGGCTGGTAATCGCATTTCACGCGCATAAATACGAGCATAAACATACATACACATCTGCTACGGGACAATTGGAATTTTTTTTTATAAACATGTTCTTGAAATCAATATATTGTTGCCAGTACCGAATCAAGTATTTCATGTTCAATATTTTGACGCTGGTAAGAATAAAAAGGTGACTAATTAGCATTTTCCAAATAATTTTTGAAAAGAAATATTTAAAATAAATATGACATAATATCAACCATTTATCTCCAAAATAATTTAGTAACATTTAATAACCAAAAACAAAGCTAGTTAATCAAACTTAATTTTATAATAACGATCTTAATATTTAGTAAAGTTAAAAAAATATTTAAACCTCAAAATAGGTACATCTATGAACAATAAATTTTGTATCATTATACCAAAAAAAAAGTTGTTTTCAAACTCCATTTACCTGACAAACACATTCACATTTCAACTCAAAACAAAACGAAAAACATCAAACAATATTCCTAATCGAAACCAATCCATATTTCCATCAAAACAAGTAATTCTCATTTCACCCAAGAATACAATTAATGCTTTCACCGGTACCAGACCTACAACACAGTTCCTGTAGCCTTGCAGGCGTTTGATCTGTGATTATCCCGGACCTGGAGACTAACCTCCTCCCCCTAGCAACCCGGAGTAAGTTCCAGGGTCGTTCAGGTAAGCTGGCGACACCGGAACACACAATAGGCACATTAATCAAGAAATATTAGTCTTCGAACAGCGATGCCAGGCGGCGGCAGACATTGTGGGGTTAGTTGGGGGATGTCACGCGCGAGCTAAATGCTGTTGTATATATCCTTACACGTCGTGTGTGGCTGTACGTGACCCGATGCCTGTATCTCTTGTCTCATCTAACGGCAACGTTCGCAAATATGTGCCCGGTAATTGTTGGTTATTGTCACTGGATTTGAATTTTAGTTTGAGTTTAGAACGCAAATATCACTAGGGTATTTATCTGATATCTTCACTACCGCATTATTTATATAGGGTATTAACTCAAAAAGCAAGTAATGGATACTCAGTTTTTCATTGCACAAAAGAAAAACAATGCTTCAATTAAGTCGTATATATTTAAATTCTGTATTTAAAAACTTTTACTATCAATAATCAACAGGAAAGAAAGAAGGTATCAGGATCAAATAAAATAGAATATAAATACTTGTATTACGAGGTGCTGCCCAAAAGTTCCCGAACTCTGTGTGCAACTCTCTAAGTGCACCGATATGCCGCTAGATTTCAGCACTAGTATATCTCCCAAACCCTGCCTTTCGTTCTCACAACATTTTTCGTTATTTTGTCGTATCAGTGTGGTGATATCTATGTAACTGTTTGTTGTGTTCTGCGATATTGTGATGAGCGATTTGAAAGAGCAATGTACTTGCATCGAATTTTGTTTCAAGCTCGGGAAAACGGCGACCGAAACTCACCAAATGCTTCGAGAAGTATTTGGTGATGAACTCGTGGAAAAAACCAAAGCCTTTCAATGGTTTAAGAGGTTCAAGAATGGAAGAATGAGTGTGGAAGACGATGAGCGCTCTGGACGTCCTTCAACTGGAATCAATGAACAAAACATCCAAATTGTGCGTGAAACAATTCTCCAAGACCGTCGACAATCAACTCATGACATCTGTAATAAAGTTGGAATGTCCTATGGCACAGTCCAAAGAATTTTGGCGGACGAACTTGGGATGCGCAGAAATGCTGCAAAATTTGTTCCCCGGTTTTTGACACATGATCAAAAGCAAAATCGTGGCCTCATTTGCCAGGAAAATTTCCAAAAAATGAAAACCAAGTTGAAAGGTAAGAGATTTGAGACTGTTGAGGAGATTCAAACTATATCGCAGGAGATCCCAAGCGCTATTGAAAAAATGACTACAAAAAGTATTTTGAACAATGCAAAAAATGAGTTCGAGAACTTTTGGGTATCACCTCATAATAGTATATTTCAATCTACATGCAGATTATTCTCATCCTTAGCAATAACATTAATCAAATAATCAGCCCTCGTCAAACATTATCATCCAAATACACCACCCTCACTTTAACCACATTCATAGATCACTCCCTATAAATTCATTTATTTATTACACTCGAAATCATTTATTACATATCCAATCATTCCTGTTCACTTATCATTCATCTTCTTTTGTCGACGTACATAACATATGCATAAAACATCTCAAATTACTCACGCTTACTCCTAACAGCGTATCTAATAACGAAACTAAAACGAATCTACAAAGTTTAGAAAAGATGAAAGCGATAGCCTGCATTTATAAATGAAAAGAAAGTCCACAGAATGCAGTAACTGAAAATGAAACAAAAAGATAAGAAAGGAAAGGAGTGTCGTCCTGCGCTTGTTTTTGAAACTGAATTCCACACAATTGCAGTTAAACACTGTAAGAACTGAAAACGAATTAAAAGATAAGACTACTTTGTTTATATACATGTATCTCTGTTATTTAGTATTTACATTAACTTTCGGAATGTCAAATTTGAGAAGTATAAAGAAAATTGTATCTCGGTGATATTTAGGATGAGATTGTGTGAACAAACATAAATAGATAGTTAAGATTTACGTGGTTTTCCTGACCCCCTAGTAAGTTTAAATTGTAATAACTTATACATTAATTATTATTTTACGTTAACATTTATTCTAATTCTCTAAATTTATAAATTGTAACTCTTCACAGGGACCTATGAGAGCACAAAGTTTCCAATCGTATAAAAAAATACAATACAAGTTCAATAAATACCAAAAAAGCTATTGAAGACTTGAAAGCCTCACGCAAGCACTTATGTATGTAACGACCACGGACTATTTAAAGGTTAAATTAGTTGTGTAAACGAAATATTCCGAGTGGGATGAATAAACAAACTGGTATGAAAGGAATTATAAATCTAATGAATAGCTGTTCAGTTAATGTTCATGCTACCTCATTTGATGGGCCATAGCATCATGTGACAACAACACAATACCTGTTGACTGATTCATTAGATGTAGAATTTAATTTTCAACAAAATTTTTTCGATACATATTTGTATAAAATAATATAGAAACTTTTTAACAAGAAAAAACTCATGGAAAACTAGACTTCTCTCCTCTAGATAAGTCCTTACTTTAATACGCGTTACAGTAATTGCAATTATGATCTTTTGATTTTCAAACCAATGTTTTGATAAGCTTGAAACAAATGCAACTTAAAAATTAATCTATTTATAATAAAAACATTCAAATTAAAATAAACAAATGTCCCGAAGGACATTATTCTATGGTCATTTCCATTCATTTTTCGGAGTTTCTGAAGTCCCGGACTTAAACCCGGAAAGATCAACTGCACAAGTTTGCTACTCCTGCTTGTAGAAGCCCGAAGGACCGGAATAAAACAACAAACTTATGAGGAAGCTTCCAGCATCAAAGGAAAATATCAAAGCCCTTTAACCGCTCTTATAATGGCACCAAGGCCATTGCACTACAAGAACTACGATAATTTTAATTGCAGCGAGAAATTTTAATTATTCTAATTACCGTTCTTTATTAAAATATTTGTTAATACTTATACGAATTTTGCAAAGTTATGTGTATCTAAGCTCATTAAATTAACTCTGAACAATTATTATTCTTTCATATTTACTTTATATTTCATTTTGGGACAGTGTACATTAATTATTTCGAAGCTACAAATATTGGTAGATTTAATCAAAACAATTAAAAATACACAAATTAAGAGTCTGTAAACATTGCATTTCAATTGTTCGGCATTGTTAATTTATAAAATCAAATTGAACTGTTTACTAACAAATATATTCCATATAGATTTCAGTAAACATTTAATTTAAAATGAGGTAAATATGACACAACGTTAACCCTCAAAGAAATCAATAAAAAGCATCTGGCAGATACGCGAAGAGTTATTTTTTACAGCGCGTATGAAACTAATCAAACTGACACGAACAATATCACACAACAATTAAAAACAGAGCAATCATACTGCTATCAATTAATCAATATAAATCAAACGCATACGTGGCTCGTAAAATCATGAAATACAGCCAGCATGGAAGACAGAGTGAGGAGAATCACCATGGTTAATCAACATCATATACAATGACTTTTGACGAGACTGTATTTACTTGTAAAATTATCAATTATGGACAATAGCTATAGTTTTTATTTCCCAAAATAGTATATTACATAATAAGTCAGGAAAGTGATATTTTACCGCTGAGTCAAGTTAAAACACTTTCCTGATGTATTATGTATACTATTTTTTCTGAAACCGTTTAATTTAATCAATATTTAATCATAAATAATTCAAAATGTTTAAATTTTTTGATATGAATTTTAGTGACAGCAGACTACTTATCCAAGGCTACAACAAAAAATAACAATCAGGTAAAATCTTTACCAGACCATTTTGTACTTTACCAGACTGTTAAGCTACATTCACAAATTGAAATTAGTTTTAGTTTTGTGTTTTCCATTTTTGTTTTAATAACCTTGTAGACATGTTATCTTATGCAGCCATTCACAAATCAGTATTTAGTTTTGGTTTTAACACAAAAGTTTGCAAACTCCAAACTTATGTTTTAGTTTTACGTTTTATACTTAGGAATAGACCAATAGGACGAATCGTAGAATGATGTAGTGATATATACTTGTCTCTTTCTATCATCCTTCGCATTGACGAAAACCTAAGTTTGTTTTTAGTCGAGTGTCAAAATGAATGAAAATAAAAACAAGATTTTAATACCTACTTTCTTATTATGATAATATTTATCTTGCTCTTCCAAAAAATACGAAAGTAAACAAACAACATATGACAGCATGTGTAACATAGCACATATGACAGTTGCATTTACTGTATTACCGATTTTCTAAAATTTATGATAGATGTCACTACTAACTAAAATCGACAAAAGCAAAACTATTTGTGAATGCCACCTAAAAACACACTAAAACATAAAGCATAAAACAAACACTAATTTCGATTTGTGAATATAGCTTTATTTTTGTTGTAGCCTTGGATACGTACTTTATTTGACTGTTTTTATGAAAACCTACTTTACATACTAAAATTGGTCAGGAAAGTAGGCAGTTTCTTGCCGGTTTCAGAAAATAGTATATTACATAATAAGTCAGGAAACTGATATTTTACTTGACGAAGCGGTTGTTTATTTTAATCCGCTGTTATTTTTATTGTAGCCTTGGATACGTACTGTACTTGACTGTTTTTGTAAAAACCTACTTGCCATACTAAAATTTGTCAGAAAAGTAGGCACTTTCTTGCCGGTTTCAGAAAATAACTATTTACAGGACTGATTGAGGTGTACAAAGCTAAAAATATAGCCCATAATACTGATTAAGTTGAAATTCTACGACAGCAACTCTGGTAACAACGATATGATTTAATAAAGTTATTCCTATTGAAAATCGATAAGATAATAAATGAATTGTAACTTCTAAATTCTAGCATTTCAATATGTTCGTAAAGGAATAACACATAATTATTTTCTGGAATTAAGATCGGAGATTCGAGGAATAAAAAAACAATGACTGGAATGAAATTGAAATGAATTTAAAGAGCAGAAAAGAAATTTCAACTTTCATATTTTAATAAGATTCGATAAGTAAACTAGAGAATAATCGTTATTCAAATGTAATGAATTTCTAGAGATGATATTCGTTTTAAATTCTGTGACGCAGAATTTTTCATTTTAAAATAAATTATTCTGTCTTTCACAGACGATATAAAATTAAATTAAACAAAACAATAAACAAAATTACTTTCTCGCACTAACATTTGCTTGACAATTATCAGAATAAGATATAAATATGTATCTCATTTTGTTTGAGACATTTACATTTTCAATTACTTTTCAAACAAGCAACAACGTAATTTGATACTGCGTTGTCATTGTTTAAAAAGTTATATAATTGCAATGTTATTTTCCATAGCTCATAGCACAGATAAAATATAACTAAATGTATTCAAATGGCAGGGATTTTATCAATAAGATATGTAGTTCTGGACGACTTTGTATTGCAGCACCGGTTATTAGTTCATGAGCGATAAATTATGGCTTATGTATTTATGGTTAAATATTTTGAATTGTGAATTAAAATATATATACTGGGTGTCCCATTTAACTTGACAACTTGAAATAACTAAAAAAATACGCGATGTACGAAAAATTGAGCCGAGACCAAATCTTAACAGTTTTGAAGGGGGAATCATTCTATGCTAAAATCAGGACCCCCCTGCCCCCAGTGGGTGGGGCGGTGGGCAACATTGAAATCTTAAATAGGAACCCCCATTTTTTATTTCAGATTCGGATTCTACGGACAAAAATACATAAGTTTTGTGTGAAACTTTTTTTCATAAAAAATGGGGGTTCCTATTTAAGATTTCAATGTTGCCTACCGCCCCACCCACTGGGGGCAGGGGAGTCCTGATTTTAGTATAGAATGATTCCCCCTTCAAAACTGTTAAGATTTGGTCTCGGCTCACTTTTTTCGTACATCGCGTATTTTTTTAGTTATTTCAAGTTGTCTAGTTAAATGGGACACCCGGTATATCGGACGTTTCACGTCAACCGGGCCACCTGGCTGCCCAGAATTGGTATGCATCGATTTAAAAGTTGTAGGTCTCAAAAGTTGGTAATTTAAAGCTCTATCGAATGCCGTCTGGTGATTTTTAGAAAACAAAGATGGCGATATCAATATGGCGCTTGGAATCATGAAAAATTGTGTTTAACGGGTTTTATTGATATGTAACGAATATAAAAAAATCATTTTTACATTTAAAAATACCTAGACTATATGGTTTTGAGGTGGCTGAATTTAAATCAAACATCAGTTTTGTTCCATCTGGTCACTATTTGTTTCTAACCTCAAAAAATGTCTAAAAATGACGAATCTACACTGTTTTGCAATGAATTTTACGGTCAAATTACTTTATCTTTATGTTTTCGGGGTCGTTGAATTCAAATCAAACATCAGTTTTGTCCTACCTGGTCAGTATTTGTCCCTAACCTCAAAAAAATTCCTGAAAATGACTTATTTACACTATTTTTTTATGAATATTACAGTCTTGTCTTTATGGTTTTCAGGTCTCTTTAAATTACCAACTTTTGAGACCTACAACTTTTAAATCGATGTATACCAATTCTGGGCAGCCAGGTGGCCCGGTTGACGTGAAAAGTCCGATATCATGCTTTTTACCCATTACTGGGTATGGCAGTCTGTCGTAACACATCTCAGTAAGTGATACTCGTATATCGTGACAGTGCGGTGTGTGCACCGGTGATTCTCGGCAAGGATGATGCACCCCAGGGGAGATAAGGCGAGATCATCGATCCATACGCAAAAGTGCAGCAGTCGGGAGTTGGGCGTGATATTTGACAGAGGTAGTCGGTTGTCCATCGTACTGTTATATTGTCATTATTCTTATTCTTTTGTATAATAAAGTTCTTATTTTATTATCTAAAGGATTTTATGTGTGTAATTGAGTATTTTTTCAAATTGAACCACAACAATATTTCATCAAGAGTGAGTACCAATACCCGATACGCTCCCACCCGCTCCCCGCAAAAGGTACATATGGAGTTTTCATCGGCCTCTGTTTCTCCTTACATGTACCTGGTTACAATATTTTGCGCGTGAAGTCCGGTTAGCAGCCGTCAAATCACGTTTCCCACAGATGTTAATGGAGGGGAAGCCACAGGAGTAGTTTTAATTTGGTGAAAATTATTTGTCGGCTATGAGAAACGAACCTGGGTTCTCAAATCCACAAGCCATTCGATATCACTATTCCATTGTAAATTGTAAATTAATTCCTTTTAAAATATATTGTGTATTGTGAAATTATAAATCCTTAACCATTATTGCTCTAATTCAATATTCATGAACTAAATAGACCTTAGCACTACAATACAGACTCGTCCAGAACTACTAATTTCATTGACAAAAATACTGCCATTTATATAACATATATTTAGACATATATATTTTGTCTGTGCTTATACCAACATTAGTTTGAAATGACTGTTACTTCTACATTGGACATGTATACATCTTTCCCGCTATAATATACTTCAAATAAAAAAGAACGAGAATAAAACAGTATACCAAAATTTTCTCTCTAAAATATGTTAGGAACGTTTTATATCGAGCAAGATACGCATTTTTTTGATGATGCCATTGTCAAATTCTTCCGAAAATTATCTACTTGCTTTTGAACTTTCATAAAGAAATCATTATTGATATTTGTTTCAGAAGTGAAACAAATTACTAGTTTAAATATATGTAATATTTATTTAGGAGTAAAACAGTCACATTTCTTTTTACCAAATTTTTCTCCGGGTTTCTTGTTTATATTTATATAATTTTATGTTTGCTAATTCGTATTCACTATGCAGGTTATGTACACAGCCCTTAATTCGCTGTTCAGATGTTAATGAGGATGGTACAAAGTTTAGATTCCGGTGAATCCACCACGGGCCTTGTAAAAAAAAGTTACATTTGCAAATGTAATGAATATTCAGACAACCGAAATGAAAGGAACGCAGCAGGGAAAAAAAATTGTACGTTAACGTGTGCAATTACTATAGTCATGGGCAAAAATTTTGTTGCTGACTCCTTGGGCTATTTTTTATTATTTTTAATGTTAATTTACATTTTAAATTGTGACGATTACAATAAGGATTTAGAAGTTTTGCAGCGTTTAAAGTCTGTTCTTGAAAATAATTATAATTGTTACACGTTTATATGCAGCAAAATATTAAATGGTGGAAATTACTTATTTTATTTTTCTATTATCAAAATTCAAACGTTTCTCAAATAATTTACAAGAAAATTCTTCAAGTAAAATTAAATAAACTGAAGTTTTTACTTGCATAATTGTTATCTAAGTTCAGGGGTCTTTCTGGTTTTTTAAGGTTAAAAAAGGAGCTTTTAAATTACTTTTCTTTATTTAAATCAAAACCATTTATTAAATAGTAATTTTTATAGACATTAATATATATTTTAAGGAATATACAAAAAAAAAATTGTCCATAATTTCCAACGCGCATGGGCAATAATTCTGCAGTACCCATAATTGCTCCTCGTTGGTTCACCTTAAACAAAAAACCAAACAGCATTTAAAAATATATACTTATACCTTCTTCGTCATCTACGGAAAATAATTTTTTAACAATTACACTTGTTTGCAAAATGTGTTTAAAAATCTGCTATTTTTCACAAAATTCAAGATCAGAACAGGTTTACTTTAATTTCTTAAATTTTTGCTTTCAAAACTTCTCCGTAGAGGACGAAGAAGATATAAGTATATATTTTCAAATGCCGTTTGTTTCTTTGTTTAAAGTGAACCAACGAAGAGCAATCGTGGGCACCGCAGACCATTTTTATGCACGCGCGTCGGACCTAATATCAAAGGAAATTATGGATTTTTTTTTTATATTCCTTAAAGTTTATATTAATATATATATATGTATAAAAAAAAATTAAAAGCTCCTTTTAACCCCAAAAAAACAAGAAAGACCCCTTAATTTAGAAAAATTTAACAACAACAAAAATTGAAAAAACGATAAATATATTCCAGTCTATATAACACC
Organism: Pterostichus madidus; assembly: GCA_911728475.2. Classification (NCBI taxonomy): domain Eukaryota; kingdom Metazoa; phylum Arthropoda; class Insecta; order Coleoptera; family Carabidae; genus Pterostichus; species Pterostichus madidus. Next base: position 21,581,882 of record OU452307.1, read on the forward strand.
ACATGACTAACTAAAATGAACAAACTGCAGTGACATTCGTCAACTCTCTACTCGTTGCAGTGCAATCCTGGAAACATGGTTTTATAACCTGAAAATAAATGTGCTAACTTGTGGTTTCTCTAATCTAGGAATAAATAGAAAATACTTCTTGTTTCGTATAAAATGACGGTAAAAGTTAAATCACAAACTGTCAAAACAGACGAAACGTAACGTGAACGAGACATGTTTCATACGTCGTCACGGTTGTAGTACTTGATTCACTGCGACGGACAAAATAAGTGCATGGAATCCTACCACTAGTATTAAATTTGTAAAATTGATTCGAACAGAAATGTAGTGACGGACGGTGTTCGAACTTGAAAATAGATGGTTTTATAACTTAAAAATAAATGTGCTAATTAAGTTGCTGTCAGCTGTCAATAAATAGAAAATATGTAAAATTAATAATATATGTATTGTAATTAGATAGAGTCGTGGTCTAATTCAAAATAAAATAGACGATAAAATATAAAAAGCGAAATAAGACGAACTTCTTGTAAAAATGGGATGGCTAGCTCAGTGGTATGAAGTCGGCCTGTGGATCCTGAGGTCCCTGGTTCGATTCCCACATGCGACAAATTTTCATAATTTGAAAAAGCTATCCCTGTGGCTCCTCCACCACTAACATGTTTGGGGGCCGTGATTTGACGACTGGTAACCGCACTTCACGCGCAAAATATATCACTTACCGAAATCTGCTTCAGCAGAGTGCCACACCCAGTAATGGGTAGGAGGCGTGATGATATATTTATTTATTATTTATTTCTTGTAAAAATATATATTTAATAAAACATAAGAATGAAATAAGTTATAAACTATAAAAAGACTAAAGTTAATAATGTAATTCAACAAATTATCCGGCAATGAAACCTACAACAACAACGACAACGTATGATTAAACTAATCTTAGTTACTTAAGTTACAAAATTACATGGCAAAACTACATTTTGCACTGAAGTCGAGAAAAAGTTGTCTCGACCGATGCTAAACTACCACTAACTAATCGTTGTTGTATTCCATGGGATGTTCTGAGAAAGAGTAAGAGGGTGGTATCGTCGCGTTGGTCGAGATAACTGTTCCCACATACCTGTATGTGTTTACATAAAAAACCCAGACGGGGTTGAATCTATCCGACCCCAAGCTTAGCTATAATTTACCCAGATATGTCATCACAATTCAGAAAAGCTATAAACTTGATAAATAATGATCTACGGAATACTGAAGTTATAACATATGCACTAATAAATTTGATAAACAAAATAAACTCTGTCAAGTCAATTTTAGAAAGATAATTAAGATAACGTTTAATTAGTCTGTATCTTTCGAAGCTGAGTTGATAGTGAAATATAATTATTTATAAACAAAACCAAATTCTGAATTATCCGTTTTGTTACAGTATTATGTGTATTAAAATTCAATACAATAACGTTAGAGACCATTTCTATTTCCACAGTGTGTTTGAAAAAGAGTACACATCCGTTTTTTTCGCTTATTATGGCAGATGCACATATTATGTATAAAATAAGTGCAATATTTCTGATTTCAGTGGAAGGAAAATTGATTTGCGGGCTTTCCAGTTAAACCGAAAGTGACATCAACTTTATAAATTTAAATGCAACCTATACTGTTTTTTACTCATTCGGATTGCATTTTCTATTTTTCTTTCGGCTATACCAAATTTATTAATATTAGAGTTGTTCATTTGCTAAAAATAATTATTTTCTTTGCTAGATTTCTATCATTGAAATGTAATCTAATATGTCGGAGGGCTAAAATAATCATTGTTTTCATGCTATTATGATAAATTGATTTATTTTAACTTTAATTACAGTAATCAAATATTTATTCAACATGTCCTCCATTTACATTAATACATTTTAAAGAACGACCTCTTAATTCACTCCTAACATTATTGAGCTTGGAGCCGTTATATCTCGCACGAGGTTAGGAATTTCGTTTTTCAGTTCTTCAATGTTGTTCGGTTTATTTATGTAAACCAATTTTTTTATCGAAGATCTAGTGACCTAGCTCGCCAAATCTATTATTTAATCAATTATTTACTGGTCGAGCACAATGTGCTGGGAAAAAGAAAAGTTGTCTTCTAAAAACTAATGGTAAATTGGTGAAATAATTTTCAACTTCATTGTTCGGTTGTGAGCGCCGAGCTCAATAATGTTGTGAATTATTCCAATACGTGATTGTAGTAGTAAGAGCATTACTTTGCAAGAGCTTATTGATAAACAATTGGTTGTGAAAGAAAATGTAGAAGCTCAATGTTCAGAATGCTTGCATTCACATGCTTGCATTCACATAAATTTAAAAAACCTTATCGGCCAGTTTTTAAAATATCGGGTCAAATAAAAAAAAAATTATTAAAAAAACCTTGGCGACCCCAGAGATTTGCTTCGCTCTAGTGCCACACCCAATAATGGGTAAAAGGTGTGATATATTTAAATTTTGTTTTTATTTTTATTTTTGCAAAATTAGGTATAACTTGTTGAGATTACAATACTGAACAATTTTAACCAATATAATTTTTGTCTAAAACGGACAGTAAAGATAGAAAATATAATTGAAAATTTAACATGGGAAATCGCTGTTGCGAACCGAAACCGGACTTACGGTATAACGACCACTTAGTACATATTATACTTCGATTAAAAATCAGAACTGTTCTTCAACAGTCGAACTTATTTTTTAGAAGACATCTCATAGTAAGACCGAGAATCTCAAACGAACAAAGATTTGCTGTTTCAATAGAACTTTCATGTTTAAACAGTCATAAAAAGACCTTTATTTGATTTATGGCTTATCCCTGTCTAAAATTATTTTCTTCTTCTGCAACCCAGTATGCTTCTATGATTTTGGGAAATGTATACAAGTAAGGAGCAAACATGAAATATTTTTTTAGTATGGAACGCCCTTAAGAAGACGTACTTTAAAATGTATTCTTATAAATGTTTCGTTACTGTAAGTAAATTTTAAATAAATGAACTTATTTAACATAGTATCATGAAAACAATGACTATCTTAGCCCTCGGACATATTAGATTATATCTCTTTTATGCCCGATTTATCAGTTGATTGTTAAGTAAATGTTAACTAACACCAACATAAATAATATGTATACTCCGATATTTGACAAGCATATATTAATAACAGAAACATAACAGTTGAATGAAAAACTGAGCATATTCGTATATAATAGAAATCTATCAAAAATAATAATAATTTTTAACAAATAAATAACGTTAATATTAATAAATTTCATGTAGTCGATAATACAATATAAAATTCAATCCGAATGAACAAATAAATCGTGTAAGTTATATTTAAATTTACAATGTTGATGTCACTTCGGGTTTAACCAGAAGTCTCACAATTAAATTTTCACGCCACTGAAATTAAAAAAAAATGCACTTATTAAATAATGTTCAATAAGAAATATATTTACCTGCAATAATAAACGAAAAAAACAAGTGTGTCAACTTTTCCAAACACACTGTATACAGTATATCCATCCAAAACCCGAACATTGGCTTATAACATGTGATATCAGTTTTTCTGTGCGCATTGCATCCCAATTAATTTTATGGGAAAATACTTTAAATAAAAATTGTAGAGAATAAAATTAAGAATTTTTTAATATAAAATACATTACAGTTGTGTATTCCATCACAACGCAAAAGTTAATTAAATATTTGTAATATTCGTAAAAACATAGGCTTCCATGTAAATATTAAAACAATTGTCTACTGTCAAAAATATTGACGTTAATTTAATACAAATAATGTAATAATTTGTTTGTAACTTTCACTGCTTTAGGTCCATTTTATTATCTCCAGATTTTTTCGTGTGAGAAATCGTTCATATTTTAGGTGTTTGTCCTTGTTTGTCTGTGATTCAATATTAACGTCAATATTTTGACATTAGACAACTTTTTAAATTTTCATGGACTTCTATATAATCGAATAATACAGATATTTAATTAATTTTTGTGCTCTGATAAAAATCACAATTGAAATGTGTTTGATATCAAAATATCCGTAATTTTATTATCTACACCTTTTATTTGAAGTATTTTCCTGTAAAATTTATTGGGAAGCAATGCGCATCAAAAAACTAATATTACATGTTATAAGCCTATGTTCGGGTTTTGGATGAACACACTGTATATCGTCACTGTTGCATGGATACACTGCGATGGGTGAAACACGTACGATACATGTAAGGCATCGGTTACATTGAACAGTTGAGAACGTGTACAAACAAACCAATACTAGCTAAATGTCAATGGTCACACTACTTACTTCAATTATAATTGAACGACGTCGATCACTACCGAATGGTTAAATATAACAAACATGTTTGACTTTTTAAATCGATCGATAGAGTTCGATGTGTTTCCGCATGCTCATTCTTGTGTTTTATACCAACTTGAAAATTTATTAATTATATTTACTTTGATGTACACGAAATTTAGAAAAGCTTTCGTAGTTTTCCATTGTTAAATAGAGATAATTTTAAATTTACAATACAATAACATAATTTATGTCGTACAAATTGATCGTTCGTGTTATGATAGGTGATTACAAGCGAATGAAACGTAGCGGCGATATTTATAGTTAATCTATATAACCGTACTTACATAAAATGCAGCGCAAATATACTGAGAGAATACCTGTCCTAAGAAAGCCCTAAGATATCTATTCACGGTTTAGCATCTGGAAAGAATATACTAATTAAGCATTAAAGCTCAGTGAGAACACACCTCCCATCATTCATCTCAACTACTCCTCATCAAGTACTCCACAGGTCAAACTGACCAGGTCATATAACATTCACATACTTGGCCAAGTCACACAACATTCGCTAACCTTTCGTATCTCGTTGGTAACCGGGTTAGGGTTACTACAGCTCACAAGGCTGCTCGCTGCATGGTGGCGGCCAGTCACGGTTCCGCTACAGCCCAAAGTTGCTCGCTGACGTTGGGAGCCAACCACGGATCTCCATATGATCACATCCGGCCACAGCCGTAACATGCGCTCACACTTGCGCTAACTCAACAATACCATCAACCAACTCAACTCACATACGCAAGGAGGACTCACCTCTAAACCTGTCCTGAATATCCTCGAAACTCTATCAGGCACTTAACACAATATCTAACCATCTCAATACTACTTTACTTGTCAAACGATGAACTGTAACTAACGTAAGCCATCCGACGACTCGGTTAATAAATATTCAATCAAACATTACATAATTACCTAGTTACGTTAATAAAAGGAGATGACATAAGCAAAGACGAGCTAACTAATAAAATTAATGAGATGAAATAAATATGACTGTGACATTCGAATTCAGCCAATAAAATATTAATTGATTGTTATTAATTTTCATCAGTTGATTGATTTTTATCTTTTCGGTATGACTGCTGCCAAATTTAGAACTGAATTAATGTCAAATGAAAATCGCGTAATGATAAATAAAGTGGTGGCAGTTTACAAAACTTTATTTTTTTGCAGTCAAATGTTCCTAAATTGTTTTAGAGAAGAATATTTCAAACAAAATTGGTACATAATTTAGTTCTTAAAATAAAAATAAATAAATATATCATCACGCCTTCTACCCATTACTGGGTGTGGCACACTGCCGAAGCAGATCTCGGTAAGTGATATATTTTTGCGCGTGAAGTACGGTTACCAGTCGTTAAATCACGGCCCTCAAAGATTTTAGTGGTGGAGGAGCCACAGGGGTAGTTTTTGAAATTATGAAAATTGTTTGTCGTCTGTGGAAATCGAACCAGGGTTCTTAAGATCTACAGGCCGACTTCATACCACTGAGCTAGCCAGTAGCCACCCCATTTAGTTCTTCGATTATACATTTGTAATATTTCTCTCTAAATAAAATAAGGAATGTTTTATTACTAGAAATATAAATACTAGTTGTACAGTATTTTAGAAAGTACTCTATGTTTATTTACGCTTATTTATATATTCTATTTATTATTAATTAATTAATATGTTGTAAGAAGCTAGCAAGTCATTATACAAATATATTTTAGCTGATAAATCCGTTGCAGTTTTTGAATTTTTCATGTTTCATTTTCATGTGACATCCTAGCAGCCCGCCGCAACGTTTCAACATCAAGCGCGCACTATTTTCATTATCTTTAATGCTTTTAAACCGCTTACATCCGACTAGCGACTAGCGGCTATTATTTTTCATCGTAATTTACCAGCTGCTTAATAAATAGCTAGTATAGCTAGTCAAGTCACCCACCACGTACATAAAGATAATTAATATACTACTCTTTCACCACAAATTCTAGAAGACTTTAGAAGGAAATTTATTTTACGTATATTTTTTGTTGAATTATAAAATAGTTTTATGAATATTTTAAAGCGTTGTTTCGATTTTAATTACTATGCAAAAATAATATTGAATAATTAATTACATTACTATTTTATTGAAATATAAATGTAATATTAATTTATTTTTTAGACAAATATTTATCATAAAATATGAAACAACAAATATTGTAATTAATAAGTGTGTCCCACACAAATAAATTAATACATATTGTATATTTGAGATTTACTCAGTTTGTGGTTGTACAGTTCTGCAATTGCAGATCTAATAGTTGGTAAATATTATTCACAGAAAACGTACAAATAGATGTTTTATATAATATATATATATATATATATATGGGGTGGCTAGCACAGTGGTATGAAGTCGGCCTGTGGATCCTGAGAACCCTGGTTCGATTCCCACAGGCGACAAACCATTTTCATAATTTCAAAAAGCTACCCCTGTGGCTCCTCCACTACTAACATCTTTGGGGGCCGTGATTTGACGACTGGTAACCGCACTTCACGCGCAAAATATATCACTTACCGAGATCTGCTTCGGCAGAGTGCTACATCCAGTGATGATATAGCCGTGTGTCCCACGTAAATATTGGCATAGGCAGTTAACATTCAAAATCAGTCTTTTGTAAATAAAAAGTGTCCGGCAAAAAATTATGGAACCAAATTTGATATCACAATGCTGCCAATATTCCTACATCTTATTTATTATGAAGGGCGCAGTACAAGACAAATATCTGAATACTTCGCCATAAACTATTAGACAAATTAAAATATTCATAATGACACTAACAGATGACAGTGACAGATTAAAATTCTAAAACAAATTGCAAGAACTCTACGTCAATAGCAATAAAATAGTAGGCGAAAAATTAGGCAATACTTTTATTAAATTACGTTATCAAAATCAAATAATCTGTATTAAATAAGATGTACGGATATTGGCAGTATTGTGATATAAAATTTGATCCCATAATTTATTGCGAGACACTTTTAATTCACAAAAAACTGATTTTACATGTTACCTGCCTATGCCAACATTTACTTGAGACACACGGTGTACATCTATATAGGTTGTTCAATTTAAGTGTGCCATTATTTGCTATCTCGAAAACTATAAGAGCTACAAGTTTGGTTAAATTATCAAAGAAATAACGTTACACAAGTCTATTAAAAAACAATTAACAAACATTTTTTCTACCAGTGGTCCTCCAAATATGGTACACAAATTTCTTATTTTAAATGAGTACATTTTTTTTTCTGCGGAAGAGTATTTTATTCCGAACTCTACGAAATCAAATTTCGGTATCCTCACATTACGAAATGTTTGAAAGAAATGCATATTAATTGACATTAATTTAATTCAAATTATGTAGGAATTAACGTCCTCTGAAAGAATATCAGATTTTGTTTATTTATTTATTCACAAAATAGTTTTGTAATCCAGGAAACAAAATTATTATGATTTATTGATTTGTTTCTTACAGCAAGCTGATTCCTATTGGATTTAAATTAAATTAATGTCAGTTTAACCTGCATTTTTCTCAAAATATAATTCGTGGGTACCGAACTTTGTATTCGTTGAATTCGGAATAAAATTTCCTTCCGCACAAAAAAAAAAAAGAAAAAATATATTCTCATGTCAAATAAGAAAGTTGTCTTCCATATTTCGAGAACCACTGATTACTAGTTTTGCATTAGATTTGCAAAATGGTAGTTCTTTGCTAATTTAACCAACTAGCCCTTATAGTTTTCGAGATAACAATGGTGGTACATTTAAATTGAACAGTCGGTATATATAAAGTCAGCGAGATTCAAACGCACGACCTCTTGCATGTTAATTAGTAAATGCAAGATTTACCTTGGTTTTATCTATTGGGCTACGTTTTCCTGTGCCTTAAAGATGAAACGAGCTCGTTTCGTAGTATTGCTAAAATTTATATACGCAATTTTCCATCTACGTTTAATTTATGTATAAGAAAAAAATGTTTGGTGTAGTTCTAAAAAGAATCTAAAAACAATATTAATTAATATTTTCGCAGAGCGGTATTCATGTCTCGCCGCAACCGAGAATTAATGAAACAATAACCTGCAGAAGAATTAATTATACCGCACATAAACAATACATTCCAGCAAGTACCGCATTTGAAAAAATATGTCCTCAGTTGACACAAACAGAACTACTCCACTATTCCGGACTGGGGCGGCGGAATTTCTACGCGGTGAAGTATTTCATTTCGCCGCTAGTGTAATATAAATTATTGAGGGTGTTTATTCTGCGCGGAACCTTGTTGTTTTATTTAGCGTGCGCGATGCGATTTTTCTCGTTTAAATGCGCGATTTGTAACAATAATGCCCGCGGTGGTGGCAGCGGGGGCGGCGTGAGTGGTGGTGACTGGTCGTGTCGCCAAGTGCGAGCCTCTTCAACGGAAATTATAGCGGAGATCACACAGGGATGGAGGGGATACCGGATGATGCCTTGTTGATGTTGATCGGAGAGAACGGATTTTCGGAGACTACAAATTCTTATTATTATTATAGCTATAAATATTTATTTGTAACTCTGCATCACAGGCATTTACTCCTAGTTACCTATAGTATAGAAAGGCATGATGAAAATTGAACTTCTCGAATGCAGGCGTATTTCCAATATTTATCAAGAAACACGTATTTCACGGAGACTTCAATACAACTAAACAAATGTGAAGACCGACAATAAAGTGAAATATAGGCTGTAACTAAACCTGTGTAATAAAAATTTGAGGGTATATAGTATTAAACGCAATGATCATGAATCAACAAAAATTTCTACAAAATTCGTAAATTAAAAAATCTGGTGTGGGCACCACACGACTTTCTTAAACACAGCATATTTAATATTTAGAATAAATGGATGTTATATAATATTATTAAACATATAATTTAGTTTTTCAGTAATTCAGCATTTGTCTGTTTGAAACATATAAAATATAAAATTTGTTTACGTATAATTTTTTAGTAATGTTGACTACTTTATGTCCAATGTTACTGATGAGGCATATACAGGCTGTATGTTTTTCGAGCCTAATCATTGGTATCTCAAGAATCCTGAGATACGAAGTCGATTGAATTGAGGCAAATTTGCCAAATTAGTTGACCATTTTAATGATGCATTTGTTTTTCCGAAAAAAGACATAGATAACTAGATAAAGCGAAAATTAAAATTTATGTGTTTTGTTTTTATTGCTACTATGATTATTGAAATATATTATTAAATATAAAAATTAGTTTTTCTCAAAATAAAACGCATATACAGAAAAAATTGCAAATAACATTTTATGTTCCAAATATTTTTACCAACATTTATTTGAAACTTTTTTTCGTAACTGATTCCATTTTTAAAATAAATGGAATTTATTGTTTTGTGTGTCCAGTAAACATCCTCTTCCGGTTTTTCAATTTCATTCAAAATAAACTCAGCTCTTTGTATTTTCATGAAACTTATAATTACCAAGTTTCGTTAATAAATCTTATCTCGTTCATGAGATATTGCACACTCGGACACACATCCATCCATCCACACACACACACACATAAACACAGACATAATTGAGAAAATGATCAAAACGGATTCAGTGGACCTCAAAACACTTATTTCCGTGAAAATCTCGTCGACGATTTTTTTCACGATACGAATACTTCCTTATACTGTGTATAAGAAAGTAAAAATGGGTCTACACAAATGAACAGTTTTCGGCCACTATTTTAAGTATTACATTATTACACATAAAAATTAGAAAATAAACAATTAAAACATAATTTTGCAGTTTTTTTTCTAAAATTTACGTGACACTCTGTATAATACAAATTAAATTTCTTTCTATCTTCTTCTTCTTTAATGGCGCTACAGCCCGAGTCGGGCCTGGGCCTACCGGACACACCGAGCCGCAGTTTTTACGCTGCCGTACTGCCGGTTTCCGTAGTCGATGTTACTTACTTTTTAAGGCATATGTATAAGTGACTAGCTTATAGCGCCCGAGTATGATTAATACAAGTAACTGTATTTTTTAGTTTAACGACAAATCATACTTTGTCGACAGGCGGATTCGAACTGACGAATCTTGGTTCGGATGACGTCACAGCATGTTAAGAGATGTTTCTTTCTATAGTTGTTTATAAAATAATTATTTAACTAAAATTAATTACGCTTTTGACCAATGCATAACATATTTTGTCTTTTTTCGTATCGGAATATAACAAACAGTGGTACACAAAATGTTATTATTTTGCAAACTACTGTCAATTTGATTATTTCCAACAAAATTCTTTTTGATTTATAATCAGTGCGTTCAATACTAAGAGCCCTGTGTCACATCAGTTGGTGCAGATATTATTTTTTCGTTTGATGTTTTATTTTGTAGTTATATATTAGTATATTGTTAACAGACAAATAAAATTTAAAAACAATCGATACATACATCTTGGAATGACAGCCATTGAAACAAAAATAAGCATTTTTGTATTAACTAAACCTTTTTCGTTTTCTTCAAAAACAATATATATTGCAAGTAATATTGCTATACATTTTGTGTCTAAGATATATTTAATGTTAAATTTATTTAAAAATGTAGAAAATTAATTTTACAATTTAGTAAATACTTGTGTTTATAGTATTCTTTAAATTTTTAAAGAAAAATAATGATGAGCCAAAAGATGTGATTTTAGACCTGTACTTATCCTCATATTTTGTTACACAGCTTTAGACACGTTAATACTATTTTTTTTTTTGTAAAACAAATTTCTGTTTATAATTTCTTTTTTATTATATTAAAAATAAGTATCAAATCAGTGGCACTAAAATTATGTCCTTCATGTTAAATATAATTTATGAATTAAAATATATATATATATATATATATATATATATATATATATATATATATATATATATATATATATATATATATATATATATATATATATATATTGATCCTTGATAAATATATCATGTAGTATCTACCACATATTTTTTCCTTATGTATTGGAACATCCAGTATGTATGAATAAGAATTCTTATTAAAATAAATATCAAGAATTAAATGAAGGTAAATTTCAAGCAAGGGAGTGTATTTTAATTCCAGAATATAAATTTCTGTTTGTAGGAATATGGCGCATAAATGTCCTAAGTAATATAGGATGAATCTAGAAAGACGATTCCCATTTTAACTTATTATAAATAATATAATAATTTGCTCCGTATACATATTTTATTATTATACGAATAAATATACTGAAATAAATATTTATTTATACCTAGAATTATTATTAAAATAAAAACGACAATTTTTGTCATTTTATAATATTAATATTTCATAATTTTCATAAATGGCCACCTACAATATTAGAATAGAAATAATTTCCCATTTTTTATATTATTTGGATCGAATTTCTTTCACACCTATGCTATACGCTATGTATTTTATTTTAATAAAATAATTATAGAGTGCCGTACCCAGTAATGAGTAAAAGGCGTGATTATATATTTATTTTTTTGTTTATTTATTTATTTATTCTTATTTTTTTTAAATACAAGTAATGGTTGTATTATGCAAACCTAACTTAAAATAATGAAACTTTTATTCAAAGCATATTTTTCGATTATTTATATTGAAAAAGGTGAAGAGTATCATTCTAGAGAGTACACATATAATAAAGACAGAATTCAAGAACAGACATTTTTGGAAAATAATAGTAATAACACCTACAATATCCAGTCTTCCGTAAGTGCAATGGTGCAAGATAAATGTGGCAATATTTACCAAAATTAATTCAAGAACAGTTCTAGAAGAGAAATATTACGAAAGTCTAACTTTAGTTCTTTCTGTTGGAAGCACGTAAAAATATAGACATCAATAAACCAACCACTCTAGAAATTTCCATTTGCCATTTGAGCCACGTTCATCCCAAAAAACAACGGCGCAACTCCACCAAAAGTTGCAGTGCCGTGCTGCACTTGTCAACCGCGCGCATATTTTAAAAACATTCTAGCCATAGTGCGCCTATTACTCTTTATTCTCGGCTGTAACAAATGAAGACGTACGGCCCTCTAGACTTTTGTTTACCGTTATGATACGACGCCACCGCAGCCACGCGGCGGAATTTTCAATGAGCGCCACTAGGGGTCGGTCGGCGGTGGCTGAGGGGTGTCATCGCATACCGTAACGATCTCTCGTACGTCACCGCAGCCAACTGCGACGGTTTATATATTATCGTACTCCCACTTGCTGACGTGCTAGAGCTGCTTTATTTATATTTTATATAACAACACCTGGTTAACGTGATTTACTAGTAGACTGCTAATATGCTTTATCTGAGGGATGGAGGCAATTTTTGAGATTGGGGGGATTTTATGGTTTCAAGCACCAAATTTGATTTATTTTATATCTAACGGACTGGATATTAAAAGAAAATAAGGTATCGAATCTTTGGTCGGCAAAAACACAATTATTCATTTCAAGCTGTGGAACCCTAATCTTCTTCAAAGCAGTCAGTCTTCTTAGTAACACCACAGTTCTTCCAGCGATCTCATCATTGTTGGAAACATTTCTGAAAGACTTCTTGTTGAATCATGTTTAGCTGAGTTGTCGCATTTTGCAAAATATCTCCTATTGACTCAAATCAGGTTCCTTTCGGTGGCATTTTCAACTAGGAAATAGCCAGAAATCACAAGGAGCCATTTCTGGAGAGTAGGAAGCCTGACAAATGAGGTGAATGTTGTGTTTGGCCAAGAAATTTTGAATCAAATGCGAAGAATGAGCGAGTACATTATCGTGATGGAGCTGACTGTGGTTTGCTTTCCTCATAGGGATGGGCGATAAACATCGATGTTTCGAAAACATCGACGACATTTCCGATGTTCGATGTTTGAACATCGATAGTGATCCTTTTTTAACATCGATGTTATCATCGATGTACAATAAATCATCGATGTTTTGAATAATAATAAGAGTTGGGGATTTTACTTATTCAACAGTTTTCGTTGATTTCTCTTGTAGACACACAACGTTGCAACTCCATGGCCTTGGTCTTATTGTCAACTTCACGTTTACATTCACACACCATTTTGCCTACGCAATAGAGAAAAAGAATAAACTGCACTACACAGTACGAGTACACGCACGTTCATGTCGTTGATTCGTTTATTGAAAGTTACATACAAAAAGCAAGTGTTCATGTTCAACTGTTGGGAAAGGGTTTACAAGTTTTTTAGTTTTCAGTCTCTGTCTCTTGTTTTACTTAAACAACCTAATACCTATGTCAACCAAATAAGAAATGCTAGGTCAGTGATTTGATAGATCAGATTACTAAATTGCAAAAACATCGATGTTTTGTGTTTGATATTTTGTTTACATCGATGTAAAACATCGACATTTTTTATTCGATGTCCCACCCTTATTTCCACAGGTCCGGCTGTTGGCGCAGCATAACATCACGACGACAACGAAGAACCTCTAACTAGTACACTTTGGTGATGATTTGGCCTTGTAATACATACTCGTGATGCACCAACTCACGGGAGTCAAAGAAAACGTCCAATATGACCTTAACATTGCTGCAAATCTGCCGTGCTTTCTTTGGCCTCGGGGATGATAAATGTTTCCATTGTGAAGACTGGGCCCTTGTTTCTGAGTCTTATCCGAAAATCTACGACTCATCACCAGTGATCACAGTGTTCAGGAAGTTGGAATCCTTGTTTGCGTAATCCAACATATCTTCTGCGTTTTCCAAATGGAGTTGTTTCTGCTTCATTGTTAGCAGCTTCAGTATGAATTTCGCAGACACTCTTCTTATGCTCAACTCCTCGGTTAAAATGTACCGATTTAATGCTTACTCCCACCTCGTTCGCAAGTTCTCGGATAGTGACCAAACTCAACACTTGGTCAATAACAGTATCACTTCGGCTTGTTGAGGACCTACCTGGACGTGATTCGCTGTTCATTTATATGCGACCATCTATGAAGCCATAGTATCATTCCTTTATTCGTGCAATGCTCATGACATCGCCCCCAAAAGGCCATTGAATTTTCCAAATGATTTCCACTTTAGTTTCGCCAAGCTTTTGGCAATATTGTATGCAATTTATCTAATAAAATAGTTCTGTTATTTTGAAAAAAATTAAAATTCGACGAGCGCTTACAATATATAAATACATAGGCGGACTGCTAGCAACGCTCGCATTCTGTTGCTGGGAAAAAAGTCACGCATGCGCATGAATGTCCCCTACATATCCCCAATGAAGGGCACCAAGAGCAAAAAAGGCTCGATACTTTTTGAACACTCCTATTTCGAACGTTATAAACTTCTGATCAATTTATTTGTGTAGCTATTCTAAATTTAAATTTTTAGTTTACTAAACTAATAAATCGATAAAAGGATCGTGTCACGTGTTAATATATAAGGAGAAGATAGTCGGAAGTCTGACAAAATAATCAAAACTCAATGATATATTGTTAAAGTTTTGGTTAATATATAACCATCCTCAGAACTGCTAGGAGGAAAACGTTTATTAAGTACAATTATACTAAATTATAAAATTTCAACAATGAAAACTAGGAAAACATACCTTAACAAATATCAAAAAATAAATTTTTGAAATATTTGAAACATCAATACTTTGATGGAGAAAAAGATAACAATTTTGTACATTTTAATAACATTCGAGACAATTATTTTACAATGCAAGCACAACGGTGTTGTTGATCGAGGGACAACTGACTGACTGACAATGTAAAATGACATCCTTGTGAAAGACAAAACACAGATTTGCCAACCTAGTTGAGGAGAAGGTTTGTCAAAAAACAAGTAATGTAGATGGCGACATACAGGTATTTGCAGATCAAAAATAATTATTTAAAATATTAATATATAAATTACATAAATTATCAATGTCAATGTTTATACTATTGTTGTCTAATTTAATAACCTTTTTTGTCAATTTTGTTCCATATCTAAAATATTTACATTCTTGAAATCAAAAACATGTCCAGTATTAAAATGGTGTGAAGTTAATGCTGTTTAATCTATGTTAACTTTGCTTTTACAATTATATATGTGGTTTTTCACTCTACTACCTAAGTACTGTTTTGTTTGTCCTACATATGTACTGTCAGAATCTTTACATTGTAATTTATAAACTGTAAAAGGAGTGGATTCTACTGATATTTTATCTTTAAGTTTTGTAAAAATTACATTAAGTTTTTTAGTATTATATAAAGCTATTTTAAAATTTTCTGTTTCTAATATTTTACATAGTCTTTCAGTTAAATTCGGAATAAAAGGTAATTTAAAACTAATAACAAGAAAAAAGATAAATAGTTGTGAGCAAATTAGAAAATATTATAGAAGTGATAGCGTAATCATGGTGCTATAATTAAATAAAGATAAGCAAACTAGGAATGGGAGAGCAAAAAAATAGTGGTCGACCTCACTGCAGAACTACGTCAACTTATATTCCGCCTTTTGTCACAATACTGACGCTACGTCAATATATGCAATTTAATTTCAAATGCAAAGAGCGCTAATTATGAGATTAAAGGCAGTTTTTTACTGTAAAGATAAACCAATCAGACATGATCTCCCGGCAAAAAGTGAACTAATTTCAAACTTCATTATCACTCTAGAAAATACATAAAATTGATTAACTCACAAATGAACTTAACAGCAAAATATTGGTTGATTTTTATTTTTTATTTTCTAATTTTCATTTGAATTCTGTAAACACGTATTTTATTTAATTTAAATCCAACACGGAATGTTACACGAAAAGTGCGCCATAGGCATTTAACAAGCGAAATAATTTTTTTCGTACCTATTTGCCAGTCAATTTATTTTAGAAAAAAGTGCTTCAAATAAAAATAATAATTTACAGCCCAATTCTCAATATTTTTTTAGCTAATCTCGAATTTTGGATTAGCAAATTTTATAACAACCCGATATTAAAAAGTTAATCCAGAAAAAAATTCATTTATCCCGACGATTTATCTAGATAAGTAACAAAAGTGAGCATAGTGAATATTAGCCGTTACCCGGAAAATTTTATGCAAATCATCTACAGGCAGATTCATAAAACGGATTAGCGCTAACACCGTTTTTAATATTATCTATAACTCTGTTTCAAATTAAAACAGATCCAAGAATTTTATTAAATTTGATGTTAATTAATAATCTTTTTATCTCAAGTTAAAATAAACTTGTTTCTCACATTTGAAAGAGAGTTACAAACGAAATAAAAAATGGTGTTAGCGCAAATCTGCTTTATGAAACTGCCTGCTAAAGTCTTTCGTTATTCTGCACAATAACGGATATCTTATATTAACGGTAACATATATAAAAATAGTTTTGAATCAACTTGTACTCGTATATTTGTTCTCGAATAACACACGAGTTTAAAGGTAATAAAACTAACCTACCCATCTATAGCTGATAATCCGTGGATGATCATTCTCAGCATTTTAGCTTCCCCTCCCAACATATAAAACTCTTGATATATACGCGTGTATTGACTTGTTCTGGTCGGGAGCGACGCTGTTTTCTTTGAACGGCCTCCGCCTCAACCGAACGGCGTTACGCCGTAAATCAGTCGTTTATAGCGACAATAAAACGCGATCTCTCAGTGTTACTCGATATGCGAGTGTTGCAAATGCCACCGCTGCTACCCCGGTTTGTTATTCGGCTCGCGGGATTCATATATACTCATACCGTCGGATATACCGTCCCGGGTACTATTTTAAACTTGGTTCTTACCAGGTAATTTCGGATCAAAATGCAGCTACGAGAGATGAGGAATATTTCATTTATTATCTATTTATTTGAGGTGGTATGCATCAAATAAATTATCCCAATTATAGAATAGCTTATAAAAGAATCAGAAATATTCACATCAAGTTAAATTTTTGATTATAAGTCAGCTTGCCAAGAACATAACCATAAAGCCACAACCTAGCTTTCTCGCATTTACGACATGCATTAGAATTATAAATAAAATAAATAAATATATCATCAAGCCTTCTACCCATTACTGAGTGTGGCACTCTGCCGAAGCAGATCTCGGTAAATATATTTTGCGCGTGAAGTGCGATTACGAGTCGTCAAATCACGGCCCCCCAAACATGTTAGTGATGGAGGAGCCACAGGGGTAGTTTTTGAAATTATGAAAATTGTTTGTCGCCTGTGGGAATCGAACCAGGATTCTCAGGATCCACAGGCCGACTTCATACCACTCAGCCACCTCAAAATTATAATAGTTATTTATGAATTTTGAGCGTAAAGTGATTCTTTATTAATCGCGCATTGTGGCCTAAGGCGAGAGCTGCAATAGTGCAAGAAGAATAAAGACACTTCACACACGTGATCAAAATAAATGTTTTTAAATTGAAAATAACTATATTCAGTTGCTTAAATTTACGTTCATCCAATTCATGTTTTATTAGTAACCATGATAATATATACAATCGAAGTAAATAAATAAAAAAATATGTTTGAGTCTGTCATTTGTTCGCAAATCATCATATTATAATAAAAAAAGAGTGAAAATATCAGCACGTGATTAAATACTTTATCAAACCATCAAGTTTATATTGACAACTAAAAGCATAAATAAAAAGAAAAAGAAAACATAATTTAAATATTAATGGCCAATATTACAGTGAGAATAAATCGCAACAATCATTATATTTATATTTCCATAGTTATTTACAGACAGATTCACAAAACGGATTAGCGCTAACACCGTTTTTAATATTATCTATAACTCTGTTTCAAATTAAATCAGATTAAAGAAATAAACTAAATTTTATGCTAATTAACTCTCTAATGATTGAAAAAAGTAACCTGCGTTCATATGGCGTTGAGTAAATGCCAGCCTCTTGATAGCTATCTCTCTCTTTCAAAGTCATGCGCGCGAATGACATAAAGCTGGACGTTTACTAGCTGCGCTTATATACGAAGTTTCATAGGGCTGGCATTGGACGTCATATTTAAATTAGGCAGTAATCAAGGAGGCCGCATAAGTTGATATACCTATAAATGCAATTTTTATAAAAATACAAGATACTTTTTTAAAGGCCACAAGAAACTTACGGAGGTCGCAGGTTTCCCACCTATAAGACAAAACATATACCTAATTTAAAAAAAAAATTACCATTAAATATTTTTTATTTTATATTTATAAATAAATAATTTCAGTTCATTTGGATAAACAAACAAATTGTACATATATGTGTATGTAAACATATTTATATATTTACTCTTCTAACCTTCATATGGGAAAAATCGTGTATAATGCTCTCAAAATTTATATTATTTGTAATTTCTTGTTCTATGGACAATATTGCAAGATTTTCTAGTTTTAAATCACTCTTTATGGAACGAAGATAATTTTTTATCAATTTCAATTTGGAGAAGCTCCTTTCGCAACTAGCGACACTGATAGCAATTGTTAAAAAATTCTTAGCAAAATTACAATGTTGGGTACAGAAAACTAAAACTGAATATACAAAATGCCGCCCCAAAATATGTGCCGCCTGGTGCGGACCGCACCCACCGCCTCCTCTCCCTAGGTACGCCACTGTCTTGGAGCAACTATTATTACTCTCTTTTGTTCCGGTATTTTATTTATTGGGCGTTCCATGTTATAATAATTTCTTATTATTCATAACTATACAACCAATCGCAAAAATAATTCATTTGACAATGCTGAACAAGGATCACTATATATCGCTTCAACATTAAGTTAAATTATAAAAGTTTGGAATTTGCAAATTTTTGTGTTACAACCTAAACTAAATACTGATTTGTGAATATCTGCTCAAGATAATATGGCTACAAGCTGTTAAAACAAGAACGAGAGACATACAACTAACACTAATTTTGATTTATGAATGAACCTTTAGACATAATCGCATTATTTTGGATATAACTTGAAATCATCGGAATTTTAACGCACAACCCTTTGTTTATTAATTAATAAATGCAAAATTTACCTCGATTTTTCCACTGAACTAAACAAAAATATGTAACATTCGCGTTTATTGCGATTTAATTACTTTTCAATATTTTCTACACAAGAAAAAAAGGTTGGTCAGTCTTTGTTTTATATGTAGTACTTAGAAAATTATTATCAGTTGAATTTGACGTGAAATCAGTTGTCGTAAAAATGGTAGCTTAAAGACTCCAGCAAGTAATTTTTGAGAACTTCTATTAGTACTGTTCAACCCTTAAAGCTATAAAAACCAACAATGGAATCGCTCTCACTTTCTCGTTAAATGTTATAGCATCTAGTTGGTAGTACGACGGCTTTCGAATTTCAAGCTGTTTAGAAGAACATGTACTTGTAAGTTGATTTTTGTTTGTTGTGAAGTAATTATCGACCGAAAGTTGAATTGAATTGAATTGATTGCAAATTAGTTTTAGCGTCTTTTAGATTACATACAGTCACGGATTTAAACTAGATTATTTTGCACTATATAATTTTTGTTTTTGTTTTGTTGTTATTTCTAAAAGTTTATTTATTTATGTTATAGTGGAATTCGTGTTGGGTTTTATTCTTGGTCATGCAGTAAGTTCCTGCCGTTTACAGTCGCGTTGTTTGAATAATATCTATTCCTGTTTCGAATTAATACTCGTAACAAGTCGAGCTTAACTACTTCTTGGTGGACCGCTATTAGCGTAATTATTTATCAACTGAGTTGCATTTGTTACTTGGTGACATTTGCATCTTATAGCAAATACAATTGCTAGTAAACGTTTCTACATTAGTTTAGAGAAAAAAACATCAAATAAAAGTGGTAGTGAATGAAAATTTTATTTACTGCAATTTTTATTTGAACTGTAAGAAAACGGATAATTCAGAATTTGGTTTTGTTTATAAATTATGATATTTCACTATCAACTCAGCTTCTAGAGATTCAGACTAATTAAGTAAGTACCTTTCTAAAGTTGACTTGTCATAGTTTATTTTATCAAATTTATTAGTGCATATGTTATAATAACTTCAGTATTTCGTAGATCATTATTTATCAAGTGTATAGCTTTTCTGAATTGTCGCGTCTGGTTATACGGGATGTGATGACATATCTGGGTAAATTATTAGCTATGCATTGGTCGGATAGATTTAACTTTTGAAACTCACTCCTTCTGGGTTTTTATGTAAACACATATGTGGGAACAGCTATCTCGACCAACGGAACGATACCACTCCCTTACCCTCTGTCTGAACATCCCTTGGAAACAACAATGATTAGTTAAGGGTAGATTGGCTTTCGTCGAGACAAGTTTGGCGCTCGTCGTCTAATAATAGTTTATTCATACGTTGTTGTTTCCATTGCCGGATAATTTGTTTAATTTCAATATTAATTATAACTTTTGTATTTTTATATTTTGTACTTTCTTTTATGTTGTAAATATATATTTTTTATTTACAAGAAGTTCGTCTTATTTCGTTTTATTTAATCGTGTATTATATCGCGTTATATTTCGTCTTGATTTTAATTTAGTTCGCGTCATTAACAATTGTTTTATACGCGCAACAACGGCTTTCTCAGCCCTGTTAGAGAACCATTCTAACAGTAATTTATGCACCAAGGGCATTATCATCTAGTAACGTCCGTGGTGCATATATTATTTGATTTTTCACTAGAATATATAGAAATAGTTTTAATTTTATAATAATTATGACTAATGCATATAAAAGTATTAATTAACTGTGGCATTGCCTGAACGGAGCAGGCCTTATAAGCGGGCGTTATTAATCATAATACCCGCATATAATGCTCAGGCCATTATGGAGTTCTTTATCTACTTCGTATCATAGCAATAAGGACTTATAATTTTGTCGTCAGCACTTATCCCCGCAGTTCCCGTCATTTGTTTGACGTGTAACGTTTGGATCATGTGATAAACATCTAACTGTAAAGCTATACCTTGGTCGCTACATAACAAATTATTAAATTCTATTTTACTCACTAGATGGCAACCAAAAAATTTGAATTATATAAGTCCCTATGAACAACAAATAATGTTCAAGTGTAAAATCCAATTACGTTTAACAGTAGGGTTATAAATTCTGAATATAGCAAACCTCTTTTGGATCAAAGATCAGCAAACTAATCCAACAATTCCAATCTGCACTATATCAACTTAGCATCGAATCGGGTAACCGATTAATTGACATTAACAGAGTAAGACATCGTCTGTGTTCCCCACATTTGAGGGTGGCGAGGGCGGTTCGACTTAGGATCCGTCTCAATGTCTACATTGCTGCTGCCGTCGCCACTGCCGCCCTTATATCAATCAAGGCCGGGGGACAGGACACCCGATCGCAGATAACCAAATTTAATTTAAGCGCAGTGGCCAACTACTCAATCATTCAATTTAGCAAGTTCGATGCAAGAGGACGTAAGAGGGCAAGGGAATTGTAATCAGGTAAACGTGTGAAGATTTAAACCCGGTTACACTAGACGAGGGAATTCAGTTATCCAGAAAATTTTACTATCCGGTTCTTCGGATAACTAGAAACTAGAATTAAATTATCGTTTTAGTTAAATAGCATGAAAATGAAACATACAATTACATTAAATATGTACTATAAAATCGATAGAAAAAAAAACTTCTAATGTTCATATTTTCTTTTTGGAAAAAACTCTAAACAGACAATCTATTTACATTCATATTGAATATCTGTAATAAGCTTACTAAATATTAATCATTCTACAGCAATACACAATTTTTTAGTATTAAAAATTATCTTCCATTAATTAACATTTCAGAACCAAATACTGGTGTGATATGAATGAGAATTTGGGAATTACTAAAACAAATAAAATTTAATTTTCTGAAACGTACAACCCTGTGTAAAGCTTTTGAAATCAGTGACCGTGTTTACATTTTTATTTATTGCAGGTAATATTTTGAGTACCTTTGTAAGCGTAATTGTGAGGTGTTAAATCATTTTATGCCTTTCATTTTAAAATGAAAATGCTATACATGTTAAGACAAGTACCTATTCTTAACGGAAAGGTTATAAAAAAACCTTTTTTGGGAAAAACCTCTGATATAGAACACAAAGCAAAAATAGTATAATAAAACAGATGTTTTGAACAATTTGATATATAATTTAAAATATGCTCGGGAAACCGATACGAATTAAGCAGGTAAATATCGAATAGCACAAATTTTCTTCCATTATTCGGGTACTCGCTCCCGGGTAGAATCGGGTTAAATCTCCTACACTGGATTTTAATTTTATAATCGTAGAAGCAATTATGACCAAATCAAAATTGTTTTCTAGTTTTAATAGCAGTTATAAGAATTGAAGGTTAGAATATTTATTACAGATATTTATTACAGACAGCTGTGGCTCCATGACTGGACTATTGCAAGAGTGTCAAACTCAATTGAACTGGAGATTATTTTCCAGAAGTGAATCTCAAGTGAGCTGGAAAAATTTTCCTTTAAAAAAAACTTCACTAATTAGAATCGAAGGAAAGGGAAGGAATGAATTTAAATAAAGTGCAAAAATAATAACAAATAATTACTTTATTCTATCATTTCAAGACAAATTTATGAGTATACCGGCAATTTTAATAAAACAGATTCGATATTAAAACAATTTTTACTTCCAACTTAAAGTCCGTTTATAATTCACAAAAATAACTGATAATTATGGCATCAAGTACTATGATGACAAAAACACAACCTAATGTGACGTATGAAGCACTAACTATAACTACAAATTTAATCTATTTTACGAATCTGTCTAATTTATATAAAATAATGAATACATTTTATTTTTATTAGGTTGTCACCTTTTTTGTATGTTTCCTCGAAACATTGCGAGCCGCGAGAAATCCATGTTTGACACCCCTATGCTATTGCTTTAAAAAGATAAAGAATTGGCTTAAGGCCGCTCCGTAGTCAGCGTAAAACCGCTTGAAATTTGTATGCTTTTTTTACAATTCTAGATGAATAAATTTGTTCAAATTTTGTTAGAATGAAGATAATAATAAAATACTAAGTTTTGTCTTTTTATAAGTTCGTAAAACTTAATAATAAGTTAGTTAAGTGCATATATACGTAAAGACATATACACGATTTTAATAGTTTAGAAAGTACTTGGGTATACAAATTATATATGAAATGAAAGATTTTGCAAAAATAAAACTTTCCATCTAGGAATATTTTCATTATGGTTTCGTATTTCTGAGTAAAGTGTATATTTGTTTTCAATATTTCGTGTCATAATGTCACATATTTAACGCCTTATGTACAAAATGATGCAACCCAAATGACAATGTCTGCACTGAACGATGCGATGTCTGAAGGATTTCGAAGCAGGTAGTTTTTATTACGGTTTCACAATAAACATCGCAAACTTTTGTGCCCACGGGCACGCTTCTCTGTATACTGATGATAGTGATGAACTGACGACATACTGCGCACAGAACGGGAGATTCAAGTGGTAGAGCTTTTTAATATATATTTATTAAAATAAATTCTTGACCGTACATCATATTTAATACAATATAAAATCATACCATAAATTATGTCTTTATTGCTGAAATATGAAAGTTAAAGTTGAATAATTTAAAACGTTCACACTGCCATATTGCAATGACGTAGTTGCATTAAGCCAATCACAGAGCTTTGTCTGAAACGTTTGTCGGTGCTCAAGAAGACGAAGAAGAAATAAGCCTTCAGCATTCTACGATTCTACCAATGACGTATAATACTAGACGAATTATGCCGTATTCAAGTCAATGCAGTGTTGTGAAGCAGAGAGGAATGGAATAACTTGAGGGTCCGCCGGATGCGCGGCAAGAAGCGAGTACACTTTGATGTTATGCAAGTTGCTCCTTGCCGCGCACCCGCCTCACCGACCAGTTATTCTATCCCTTTCTGACTCACAACAAACGCCGATGTTATCCGTCTAGTTATGTTTTGTCTGAGGATTCTACTGACAACGACAAGTTACGTGTTATTTATCTCTGTCGTATCTGTCTCTCTTTAAGCTAAGATGCAACTACGTCATATTCATTTGTTTCGAAAGTTTAAATATTTTTATCATGCTTAATACAAGTTTTTAGAAAAAATAAAAAATTTGGGTATAATTATTTTATTACGTAGATTAATATATAAAAAATTCAAAAAAGTCTTGAAAGGCCCACTGCTGTTTTGATATTTCTACATGAAAATGTTATAGGTACTTACGAGATATTTAATATAGTATTTAGTATAAGTATTTGTATATAAAAAAATCTACAGACATCAAATTATATTTGTAGATAACAAAAATTGTTACTACACATCCGAATGGTTAAAAGTGCTCTGTCATACTGTAGATCTTCCTGTACTGTTTCCCAATTTTTTAATTTTTTTACAATATTAGACTGGGTATCAACTCTACGAGGGCTATAATTGGGTTCTCGAGAACTGTAAGAGTTACGGATTCGGTTATATTAGACAAAAGTTACCACATTAGTTAGATCAATTTAATGATGTTTTTGTTTTTCCAAACCATAAAAAGGTCACCAGATACGAACAAAAATTAAAAAATTGGGATTTATTTATTTCAAATAATCTTAAATATTAATAGATAAAAAGCTAAAATAAATAAAAATAAAAATTGTAGATATTGAAGACTTCTTTACTCCAGAAAATTAATATAATTTTTTTAGCTGCCTATTTTAGAGATATGATATAAATTTACAGTTTTTACAAACATAAATACATTATATTTGATTATTATGTTAGTATTATTACGATTCATTTATGTCTAAATTGACATTTGATTTTTTTCTTCAAATAATCAAAAAGATGATATTTGAGATCTCCATAGAAACAGTTAATGACTGATTTCTAACAATTACTTTTTCCTACAACTGTTCGATTTCTTTGTTATTACGCAACTATTATAGTCTTGGTTACGAGTGGAAAGGAGACAAATGCAGACCAAGTGCGTTTCTGTAAGCGGAAAGTAATTTATTACGCAACTGTAAAAAAGTTGTATTGAGAGCGATTTAAATTTCGCGCCGAGCGCGGAATTCATATTGTCGCCCCAGACGTTTATGGAGGGATCAGATGCAGTGAGCCAGCGCTAGTAAATATGCAGTAGTATATTTTGACGTTTATAAACATAAGTTTAAATCTAATCTGTTCACAATTAATAAAAAGAACCGAAGTAAGTAAAATATATCAATAAATGGTTTTATTTTAAGAGTAAGTGAAATACATAATATTTATTGTTTGTGTATATTATTAACACAGTTGTTACAGTCGCTTACATTGACATAATGTGAAGTGGAAACTATTGTACTATCTAAACAAACATTGATTTCTTCCGTACCTGTTCATATTATTAACAGTAATATTATTGAAAACAATTTCGCAAACTTTAGAAGTACCAGCAGCAGGTTGATTGTCATTGTCGAAATTAGGTCCAACATAGCATGATCTGGGGCTTCAATTATCTTTGGAGGTGTTTATGATAAAGAAGAATAACTCACTGTAGTATTCCAATATAGACGATTTTGAAGAAATTGTCTTGAAATTAGTGAAATATTTTTAAATAACGTAGAACAATGTGCAAGCAATCAACAAACAAACCATAGCAACTCCGTAAAACATCGTTCTCATGTAATATCATTAAGATTTTATAAATGTTGACAATATTTTAGTGATTTTCTAAATCGCACAGTTGTAGAAAAAATGTTGTTTATAACACGTGCCGAAAAAAGTTACGTGCACGTGCAAATACTGCACTTGCACGTAACAAGCCTTTTTCGGCACTTGCTATAAAAATAACTATTTCTAACGCTCGTCAAAATTAAGGAGTTTCATTGGTTCACCAGCTGCAGAAAATTTATATGACATAAAAATGTTTAATTGGGTAAATATTCCGGCGTTTGGAGAACAAATAGCATATTTTATGTGGAGCTAAGGTGTCTTTTTGTGCCTTATCTGTAATTTTTGACCTCGCTGCGCTTTCCGTAAATACCTACAGATTCGGCATAAAAAGTATTCCTTTAGCTACTTATAAAATAATATATTATTTTAGAAGCTGTACGCTGTTATGATTAATTTACTGTTGTAACTTCACAGTAGTGCTCTTACTTCACTAGCTTGACACACAACCAAAAATACAACTTTGTAATGAGTAATTGGATTATATTATAAGGTGTAGATCTGCGGCACTGTAATTGGGATGAATTTCCTGTTGTGCAGTGTAGTAAATAAATAAATTAACATATTACTGTGAATTACGTCTTAAAATGAAGGTGACGATAATGAAATGCTCATAACAAAGTTAGAAATTAGTTAAAGTAAATTGTTAATATCCTATACGAAGATCTGGCATATGACTTTGATGAGAAAGTTCATAAATTTCTGAAATTTCCAGAATGATAATGATGCCATTGTCACAAACTTTCATAAAGGTTAATACCTAATTCCAAATTACAGCTGCAGTTGCTGGGTCGTAAATAAAATTGAAACAAAGTTTAGTTAATCCCAGTTATTTGCATTTTCATATATCAAAATTACAACTAATTTAACTGCTTTTAATGAACTGGGCTGTGAAATACGGAGCGCTATTTTATTTTGTCTCAGTAAACTTAAACTTTGCAACATTGTAATAAACACTTGCGAATTGTTAAACCCGTTCTTAGTACAAATGTGCCAGTGCCACATTCAGTGCTAAACGAAAATTAGCGGCACGCACATGTGAAGCAGACACAGACATAACGCCAGCTAACGCTAACGTAACAAAACATGGAATGAAACAATAAAACGAGATGAACAATGAAACTTGAATAAAGAGACGCACAAATAATACGCTACGATTACGATTAGAATTTCATTATGAAGGATTTATTACATTTCGTATAGTACGTGCTATTATAAAAATATAATTATTCATCCACGAGGGCTTCATTATTATACTACTCGTAATTAGAAAATTTCAAATTATTATAAGGTTCAAAATATGGCTTCAAAAAATTAATATTTGGTGATCATACATCCCGGACATTTTAAAAACTTTCATACAAGAATTATTATTTAAAAAACATTACTGGCCGCCAACTCGTTATTAACATTATTTGTCCTTTACTAACATCATTATTTGTCTGTAACTATATAAAATAAAAATCAAATTTTTTCGAAACATTTGTTTAGATTCATAACAACTTCGCGCCTCCACCAAGGCGCCTTGCCGCACTCAAAATATGGTCAGTTTATCATGTTGATACCATATCTCGCACAAACACACACGTCCGATCAAAACATTCACTGATAAAATACGACACGTATATTTTTTCACATAATTTACACCCACCAAGCTATTTCGCAGAGAAACTGCACACTGACAGGCATGAGCGCTCGCAGACTTTTTCTCAAGGTGGGTCGACATAAGTAAATTATGTACTATATATAGAATATATTTTTTGTAGTTTGAAATATATTTTAAAATTATTTCAATACTGCAATAAGTAATAGGTAGGGTCATTGATTTCCACCGAAGTTTGAATTTCTGAACATTCGAATGTTTTGAACTTCGTCAGGAAAACTTGCTTCGAATTTTCGAATTTTTTTAACATTTCGAATTTTTCGAAGCTTCGAATTCTCGAATTTTTTGCCACTGAATTAACGCCACCTGTCATCTCCAAACACGCTCACGCATAATTCGCGAAAAGTCGGCAACGAATTAAATAATAAACTCGGCAAAGTATCCTGCAAAAACTCTGCAAGGTTAGGCGTTTTAATTAAACCATCTATTCTCTTACCGCCAATCTAAATGCTATGGACTTTTAGTAAAACGTTTTAAAATGATAATAAAAGGGATACAAAAACGTCTTAATTGAAACGTTTTTGACAGTGTAGCGAAATTTTAAGTCTAAATTGAATTAATTTGGCAAATAATAATAATTAATAATTATTATTTACAAATTAATACAAAACTCTGCACATGAGTTTATTCTGAAAATAATTCATATCAACATACCGTGTTCACGTTAGGATTCAGATTCACAATTAGAATAATTCGAAAATTCTTAAATTCGGAATATTCCAAAATTCGAAAATTCGAAAATTCGAAAATTCAGAATATTCAAAAATTTGAAAGTTCGAATCTAATTTCGAAGGTTCAATAAATCCGAACAATCGAAGTCTCGAATATTCGTAAAATCAACAACCCTAGTAATAGGTATATTGTCAAACATGATCCAGAGAAGTATGTAAAATAAATCTAGAAATTAAGAAATTTTACTCAATTATACACCTACTGAACATAAATAAGTTTTTATTGTTGGCACAAATAAAATAAAAACAAAATGCGTAGCATGAAAAAAATCCTGATTTTATTTTAAAAATAGATAAAAAAATTAAACTACAGGTATTAAAGGGGAGGCCATCGACCCAGTGGACTCCCCTCGGGGGAGAGGGGGTTCATACTGACAGGTAAACTGCGCGTACTCTAAACTAAGATGCTCACTATTTTAAACCAGTTCGAACAACGTAATTCTTTAATGAAAGGAAAAAGATAGAATTCTAGATTATATGTAGCAGAGAGGTTTAAATATTAGTAATTACATATTTGATTAGAAACATAAAAATAGTTAGAAATTAAGCTTTTATTAAAACAGAAGCGTAGAATTTTTGGTTGTGCACATAAATTTTATAATTGCCTTTGTATTGTATATTATTATACTCGCGGTGGCGTACTAGAATTTTTGCCGCCCAGGGCGGTCTCCAATTTGCCGCCCTTTCTAAGTCAATCAAATGGTAGTTTTTATAAATTAAAAAAATAAATATAAAATAAATGTATCATCACGACTTTGACCCTTTTCTAGGTGTGACACTCTGCCGAAGCAGATCTTAGTAAGTGATATATTTATGTACGTGAAGTGCGGTTACCAGCCGTCAAATCACGGCTCCCAAAGACGGTAGTGGTGGAGGAGTCACAGGGATAATTTTAATTTGGTGAAAATTGTTTGTCGGCTGTGGGAATCGAACCGGCGTCCTCAGGATCCACAGGCCAACTGAGCCATTACCCCATTAAATTAATAAACCTAAATAAATACTTGTGATTGAGATAAACTATAGGTGGGGACATTTTTACCATTGGATGGCATATTTAAATTAGGAAGTAATAAAGGAATTTTTCGATATAATATTTTAACCCTACATTGACTTGACGATGAAGAAAAATAATCGAAATCATATAGTAATTCATAATTTGTAGAAATCGAATAGTAAACTTATGAAGTTAACAAGTTCTTTTTTACAACTAAAACTAGATATAAAAAATGCCGCCCCACAATATGTGCCGCACGGTGCGGACCGCACCCACCATCCCCACCCCTAGGTACGCCACTGTATACTCGTATTTAATTAGAAAAACAAAAGGAAGATTAAATAGGCAAATAGTCTAATGGTCAATTGCATCGCTAGAACTAGAATTTTAAACTTAGTTTAAATAAATAAAAGCACAGCGAACTTATATGTCGTATGAAATAATTAATATTGGTTTAAAATGTAACTTTTGGCAGTGCAACTAGTCATTAATTACTAAAAATGAAACACCACATTTCACAAATGCAACTTTGCGCGTTATGTTATAAACTAAAATAACATTATAATATAAAACAAATAATGCTTTATTAACCATAATGTGAAAACTGTTTTCAAGCTAAATAAATAAATAAATAAATATATCATCACGCCTTCTACCCATTACTGGGCGTGGCACTCTGCCGTAGCAGATCTCGGTAAGTGATATATTTTGCGCGTGAAGTGTGGTTACCCTCATTTTTTATTACAGATTCCTGTTCTGCGAAAAAAAATAAGTTAATTTTATCTGAAACTTTTTTTCCAATTCGGAATAGATGGCGCTCTAAACGCAAAAATAAGTTTTGACATGATTCTGAAAGAAAAGTAAAAAACGGTCTAATATCACAAGAAATAAACATTGAATCAAATAAAAAAATCAACATAATCACAAGTAGCCACAAGCTTTTTTTTGCAAAATATGAAACACGTGTTTTTTGGTTTCTTGATTCGATGTGTTTTTCTCGAGATATTTCACCGTCCCGGAACTTTTTTAACAGCCTGTATACATACGTCTCGTAAATGTTGGCACAGGCAGTTAACATGTAAAATCTGTTTTTGTAAATAAAAAGTGTCCGACAAAAAATTATGGGAGCAAATTTTATATCACAATACTGTTTATATACCCCTTATTTAATACGGATTGTTTCATTTTGATAGAGTAATTTAATCAAATTAATAAAAATAATTTCTAATTTTTCGTCAACTTTTTTATTGTCACTGATGTAAAGTGCTCGCAATTTGTTTTATAGTTATTTATAATACAAGTGTTTTATTAGGTATATAAAACATGCAAGAAATGTTTAGACACGAGACCGAAGGTCGAGTGTTTAATTTTTCTTAAGTGTTTTATATACCAATAAAACACAAGTGTAATACAAAATTTTATCCACAACTCATAATTATAGGTATCGAAGAAGATTGGTCGTAACGTTTAACGTTGGTTCAGTTATATATAGTTTCTCAAAATACGGTAGATCATGAAGTGGTTGCTAAGTAACAAGTTGTTTACAGTGTTTTGTGGAATATAAAACACTAGTGTTTTATGAACCATATAATTCATCTGAAATCAGTGTAATAATGTCTTTATTATATATGAGTTGTGGATAAAATATTTTAATATGTCACTGCCATCATGAATATTTTAATTTGTCTAAGAGTTTCTTATGATGGAAACCATTCGGCATTCATACTTGTGAAATACTCAGATATTAGTCTTGTAGTGCGCCTCCCAAAATATATTCTAGTAATATTTACGCGATTCTCGACATTTAAAATATTCATGATGACAGTGACAGATTAAAATGTTTAAAACAAATTGCAAGCACTTTACGTAAGAAGCAAGGAAAAAGTAGGCGAAAAATTTATAATTATTTTTATTATTTCACTAAATTACGCTATTAACGTGGAATAATTTGTATTAAATAAGATGCAGGGATATTGGCAGTATTATAAAATAAAATTTGGTCTCAAGATTTTTTGCCGGACTCTTTTTATTTACAAAAGATTGATTTTATATATTAATACCTATACCAACATTTACGTAGCACATAGTACACCTTTTTTATTTAAAACTTTTTTCCTTTATCCGTAACCATTTTTGAATTAAAATTATTTAAAGAAAAACGTTGATTTACATTTTCACTTTTAGCTAATAAATGAATAAAAACTCATCATTTTTTTGTATCATTAGGCCAGAAACTGTACTTTTGCGAGTGCCTTTGAAATTGCAAGTACTCCCAAAACGTGTGATACAAGATTATTCGCGCAGGTTTAGAAGAAATTATTGATTTAAAATTGGTAAAAATCTCTCACCTCGAAGCACTCAACGCATAAAATTGACAGTCAGTTTCATAAAATCGTAACATTTCTACTTTCACAAGTTGGACTCGTCCAGCCGAATCTTGATCTCTACGACTTATTACACTATAAATATTATTTATTAAAGATAGTTCAAGTATCTGTGTACATATTTTTTATTGGTTATACACAGCAACTGCAAATTGAATTAAAATTACTTGCACTTGAGTTTACAATGAACAAATTAACTCTAAAATTGGTCAAAATTTCTAACCTCCAAGCACTTACTGACACTGACAGCCAGTGATGCCAATGCTAACATTACAAAAGTTCATAATTTTTATCGGCGAACACATACGAGGGCAGGGTGAAAAGTCCCTGAAAAATAAAACAGATGGCGCCACAATCGCAAATCTCATGTGACATTTGTGATGTACTTTCTTTAACTAGAACGCATTACAATTTTCAGACTGATATGTCATTCAGTTCTGTTTGACACCCATTGAAAGCAAGCAACCTTGAAGATTTTTGAAAACATGGAAAAAAGTGAATTTCGCGTCTGGATTAAACATTATTTCTTGCGTGGAAAAAACATTACGCAAACCAAAGCATCGCTTGTTAAACATTATGGGGACTCCTTACCATCGATTGGAACGATTCACAAGTGGTTTACTGATTTTTGTTGTGGTAGTATGACCGAACGTTCTGGTCGTCTAATTGAAGTTACAACGAGAGAAATCGTCGATAAAATCCATGGTACTCGTATGATATTGGACGATCGGCAAGTTAAAGTGCACGAGCTAGCTGAGGCTATGAGCATCTCAACCGAACGGGTACGGAATATTTTGAATAAATTTTTGGATATGACAAAGTTATCTGCCAGATAGGTGCCGCATTTGCTCTCTGTTGACAACAAGCGCGACCGTGTCGCAATGGCAAAATTGCATGAATTGCGCTACGAATTGGTTTGTCATCCACCATATTCTCCAGATTTGCCCCCCTGCGATTTTTATCTATTTCCAAACTTGAAGAAATGGATCGGCGGAATGAGATTTGGCTCCAACGATGAAGTCGTCGCTGAGACAAACGCTTATTTTGAAGGATTGCCAAAATCGTATTATTTGGAAGGGATCGAAAAATTAGAAAAACGTTGGACGAAGTGTATCGAGCTACAAGGAGATTATGTTGAGAAATAAAATATGTTTTGACCAAATAAATCATTTCTTGTTTCATTTTTCAGAGAGTTTTCACCCTGCCCTCGTAGTTTCGGAACTATTTTTAGATACGTAATACTGTGAATGTCGGACGGCGCGAAAAGTGCAATTATTTTGGTAGTTTAACCAACTTTGTAAGTGGTGGAGGAGCCACAGAAGTGATTTTAAATTGGTGAAAATGTTTTGTTGGCTGTGGGGATCGAACCAGGGTTCTTTAGATCCACAGGCTGACTTGATATCACTGAGCCATTACCCCATGTTGTGTATAATATTGCCTTTTGTTAAAAATTACATCTTAATTCAACTCTACAATAAATAATTGTACTATCTAATCTAACTATAAACAAACCCAATTTCCAAGCTCAGAACGAACTGATACAGTTGGTATTACCGCTTCCAAACCGGTTAAAACCGTTGTCGAATATTAATCGGTGCTCATGCGAGCGTAAGCGTACCGTGAATTTATTGTCGCTTATTAATAACACCTAATAATAATACGAACGCGCTAGTAGATATCAATTTAGTTTACGGCAAGTCACAAATCATGGGAAATAAGCATATAGGAGGCCATGGAATGCGAGGGGTATGCGACAGCGAAAGGGGTTGTATGATAGGGTGAGATAATGTCGGGATTTAGTTGGCAAACTGTGAGGAGAATTTAAATTTGCTGTTTATTAATATATTTAGCTCCTATATATAGATACGAGGGTAGATAGATGCTTGATATGTTTACACTGAAACCTTTGAACATTATCTCCTGAAATGTATTCACAAATATTCACTTATAATTATCACAAAATGTGTTTATTGAATATGAGTTTGTTAAATTTGAAAAAATCAACTTGCCCTCGCCAGGATTTGAACCCGGACCTTCCACATGGGCCGCGAACGTCCTACCACTAAGATCCTGGCGGAGGCAAGTAGATTTTTTCAAATTTAATTAACATTCACCTGACTTTAGTCATTTACAATTATATATATGAATATGAGTTTGCTACAATTAAATAATTAAAATTGAAGACTTTCAATTTTTATACTTGTTCTGCATCACTAAATTATAAACTCTACTGCTAAACAATTTATACAAAATTTTTCATTTTTAGGACCCGTTTATAGGATAAAGTAACTGGTAATTAATTTTTTCTACGACTATTATAGAATAACACCATTCTTATATAATTTTCAATTATGGAATAAATACATTCTACAAAATCGTGCTGAATTATTTTTCACTAGTGATGGAATAGTCACACGTGGCTACATCTAGTAGTAGTTAAGAAAATCATTAAGAAAGTCTCATAATAACACACAATTATTCTAATTTCTGTTGAAGATTTTATCAGCCCAATTCTCAAGAGTTTTAGCTAGAATCTGGCTAATCCTAAATTTTGGATGTGTCAAATTAAGCTAAACCATATTCTCAAAAAAGTTTAAACAAACTGTAATTCTTGCTATTTAGTTTTTGAAAAGTGAATTGAATTAACTTTTTAAAAATCGAATTAGCATAAGATTAGCTAATCCAAAACTCCGGATTAGCTAAAACTTTTTGTTAAAGCTCGACATACCTATCAAAAAAATATAATTGAAATATTTATAATCTTATTCATGATTGAATTACAAATATTAGGAATAAATTTTGAAAAAACTGTGAGCATTCGCCGGGATTTGAACCCAGAACCTTTCATTCGCATGGTGACTGGTCTAACCAATTGAGCTACAAACACTCTGCTCATACTCATGCTTTTTCGTGCAATTTGTAGTTGAAGAAATGTAAAGTGACATGGGTTGCGTTAATTCGTTACAAATAACAACCTAGATTGCAGTGGGTAATTCCAAGAAGAATCTCGTAATAGTATAAGAAATAATTTAGTGACACATGGCCAGTTTGTAATTGTTAGAAATAATTTTTGAAAAAGCTATGAGCGTTCGCCAGGATTTGAACCCAGAACCTTTCACTCGCATGGTGATTACAAATATGTTAAATATTATTTTGACAGCTGTCCTCTACTTAATTTATTTGTTATGTAATAGTCTATTGGTTTTTTTTTATCTATGTATCAAACAATTAGTTTTTTTTGTATTATTTTGTGGTATTAAAATGTAATAATATAAAAAATGAGTGAATCATATATCCCTCCAGAAATTGTACAAGCATCTACAATTGGCAATTTATTGTGCAATTTATGAATTTGAAAAAAAATATATATATATCATCACGCCTTCTACCCATTACTGGGTGTGGCACTCTGCCGAAGCATATCTCGGTAAGTGACATATTTTTGCGCGTGTAGTGTGATTGCCAGCCGTCAAATCACGGCCCCCAAAGATGTTATTGATGGAGGAGCCACAGGGGTAGTTTTTCGAAATTATGAAAATTCATTCTCCAAAAATGTCATTGTGGCTTATTTTGTAATATGTTTAAATTTAATAGTTCATTAATTTTCTGTATAATATATATTATACATATAACTGTATTTAAAGTTTTTTCTTGATTATGTTTTCTTATTTCAACTTTTATTGTCGTAGAGAAGTACTATAGTCTGAAACACGTTTGAAATGGCTACTTCACTTTCGTGAAATCGTCAGTTTCCACTCGTGCTAAATATGCCTCATTTTAAACTTGCTACGGAATATACTATTTTGTTAGATGCTTAAAAGAACATCCCAACAAGAAAATATACTTCATATAATTTCTAATGCATATGCAACATATGTCGAATGAAAATTTGTTGAAATAGGTGCACGTTGGTGAGAGAGAGTACGAAGATGATCTAGGAATTACGAATGCATATTTTATTTAGTTGTTATTCTGCACAACAGAACCTTAATGACAATTACAGAACAGGGAGCTTATAGCAGAATACGAATCACGCAGACTCAATCGTATTTTTTTAATATAAATAGATGCTTGCAAATTAATAAACGAAAGTATTACCTCGCTTTTATCCACTGGATTATGATTGCCTGTAAATATAATTGAAGGTTTATTGCTTGAATGAAAAATTCCAAGTGGAAGGAATAAACGAGCTTATATGTATAAAAGGAATTATAAATGTACTAAGCGAAAGTTGTATGCCAAATTACTCGTAAAAGTGTTTTGTTTAATTGCAGGATGAATTTTATTAATAAATGTTAAATTTAAAGGAGTACAGCGTGATATTATACTATCCCTGCCTCACATCAGTTGACCCGAATCATATTTTTTCGTTTGATGTTTTATTTCTCGTGTAGTATGCAAGAGAATTAAATAAAATTTTAATAAGACATATATTAGTGTGTTGTTAATACACAGATATAATTTGAAGTCAATCGATATATACATCTTGGAATGACAGTCATTGGAACAGGAAGTAAACATTTCTATATTAACAAAAACTTTTTCGTTTTATTCAAAAACTGTATAATAATAAAGTTTGTTTTAAATAATAAGTAACTTTGATTTCATTCTTCAAGCTGCCTACAAGATAAAAATCATTATAGTCCATTAGCATATAGAAATAGGTTTTTGTAAAAAAAATAGTTGCTAGTTATACTGCTATACATTTTGAGTCTAAGGTATATTTAATGTCAAATTTAGTTAAAAATGTTGATAATTAATTGTAGAATTTTTAAACAAAAACATAAGATTCGGGTCAACTAACGTGAGACAGGACTCGTATATGTATGTAGTAACAGAGATGTGATATTTTTCTCATTTTATCCGTAAGTCAAAATAAAATTTAAATTTTCTCGCCTCGGCGACATAAATATTATAATTGAACAATTTTAGTTATAACAGCGTTTGAGACGAGAGAAAATAGAAAAGAATTTAAACTGCAAATATGTAATATGAAATGTATTCCCCACTAAAGAATATTTTCTATTAAATGCAATTCGGTTTTGGAACTATTTATGTAAGTATGAAATTTAAAAATATATCCACATAAGTTATACTGCACTTGTCCACACACAGGGATTTGGTAAATTGGGTTACGCTGCGGTGAAAATAGAACGAATGAAATGTTATTGAATTTTATCACGCAATGTAAATATTTCAACAGGAAAACGAACTTCGACATGGTTGTATTCAACTCCGAATCGCCTATAACACGTTTAGCGAAACGCGGCTATAAGTACGGAAATATATCAGAGCGTTGTGCGATTTCACGGGATATTTTCAACCTGGGATTATTTTGCAAGCTATTGTTCATTATTGGCGAAGTTATTGAGGAAAGAAAAAGGCTTCACATGATAGTTGTAGCCTGAGCTAGAAAGTATCTAAGTAAAAAGTTACTTTATTATAACTAGGGTTGTTGATTTTACGAATAGTCGAGACTTCGATTGTTCGGATTTATGCAACCTTCGAATTTATATTCGAACTTTCGAATGTTTCGAATTTTCGAATTATTCAAACTTTTGAATTTTCGAATTTTTCGAATATCCGAATTTTTGAATTATTTCAAATATTTTAACAGCTCGAGGACAAGTCAGTCATACTGCAAACTGAGCATCGAGGGTTCAATTCTCGTCTTAGTCATTCTATTGCCAGATCTTAGCCTCATCACAATTTTTATTAGGGACATGTTAGATATTCTTTTTGAGGGAGTTCAATTTACTAACCATATTATGGGATAAAAAAAGGCATGGCATATTAGTAAAACAATTTCAATGCATTTGTTGTACATAAATTTATGTATTACAAACAGATCTCGGTAAGTGATATATTTTGCGCGTGAAATGCGGTTACCAGTCGTCAAATCACGGCCCCCAAAGATGTTAAAAGTGGAGGAGCCACAGGAGTAGTTTTCGAAATTATGAAAATTGTTTGTCACCTGTGGGAATCGAAGCAGGACCCTCCTCAGGATCCACAGGCCGACTTCATACCACTGAGCTAGCCACCCCATATTATATTATATTATTTATTTATAAATAATATAAATTATAAGTAAGAGAGTAGATGTCTTAATTAAGATGCCTAACATTGCAGAGTTTTTTCGAAATTCGAAAATTCTAAATGTTGTAAAAATTCGAAAATTCGAAGCATCGAAGTTTTTCTGACGAAGTTCAAAACATTCGAATGTTCGAACGTTCAGAAATTCAAACTTCGGTGGAAATCAACGACCCTAATTATAACTCATTTACTTTCAGTAACTTAGTTACTGTAACTAAGTTCCGTTTTTAATTCATTAACTGCGATCTATTGTTCGTTACTCTTCTAAAGTAACTTGTATCTTTACATTAAAAATAACGTAGTTACGAGTAATTTTTAGGAACTAGTTACTTATTGAAATTAACGTTTGAATGTACTTGTATATAAAATAAAATATTGTTTTCTTATAAGATTTTTTTAGTAAGTAAATAAATAAAAAAATAAATAAATATATCATCACGCCTTTTACCCATTACTGGATGTGGCACTCTACCGAAGCAGATCTCGGTAAATGATATATTTATGCGCGTCAAGTGCGATTACCAGCTATCAAATCACGGCCTCCATAGATGTTAGTGGAGGGGAGCCACAGGAATAATTTTAATTTTGGTGAAAATGTTGTCGTCCGTGGGGATCGAGCCAGGGTTCTCAGGATCCACAGACCGATTCGATACCACTGAGTAAAGTAGTTATTTATTTTGTAAGTATTATCTTCGTCGAATCAAAACGAAAGTTGTAGTCTAAGTGAAGGCGAAGGCTGCAATCGTTTGTTTGATAAATGTGTTTCAAAAAGTGTTATACACACTATTTTTTTATACCTGTATGTTAAAGAAACTCAAAAATATAAAAATAGAGATTTAATATTAAAATTTATTGCTATGTTACTCAAATGTGCTGTAAAGTACATTTTATATGACAATGATGGAAAGTAGAGTATACTGCTTTTATTTTTTAAGCGTGTACTTAAAAAAATGGTCGCAAAAAATAGTTTTTTTGTGTACCTAGAACAGAAAGTAGTCTTGCATGGTTGTTGCTCTCAGCTACGTCTCGATCAAAAATCTCCATGCGCGAGTGGTAAGGGCACTTTCTGCTCGAGGTGCATACAATATTTTTTCTACAACTAATTAGAAACGTTTAAAAAAGAATTTAAAAGTATTTTTGACAGTTTTTCTATTTGGAACAGGCAGCAGAAAGGTAGGTAACCATGGGACTATGTTTATAGTTAGATTTCCACCCAAGGAATGGCGCTGATAGTACCTATTTATGTGAAGACATTCATTTTAGATAACTACAATATCGGCAATCATTGGTTACTATATTGTTCCTGTAGTTGTCATTTGTATATATTTCAAATTTTTTAATCTGTCAAATAGCCAATTAATTTTTATTTGTGAAATAATTTCATATAAATAATGTCATCAATTAATATCAATTGTTGTGTAAAAAACTGCACTACTACTGGTAAGTAAGTGATCATATAATAAATAAAATTTAGATCAGGAAGTCATAATATATTTTCAAGTTCACAAGGAATGGATAAAACTGAAATTGAAACAGTTCAAATTGTAAATAAATTGTATACACGGGGATATTTTAATAAATGTTTTGTATTGTGTTTATGAATTTTTATTTTGTGCAATTTAAATAAATATAAAATAATAATAAAAATTACAAGTTGCCTAAATACGCATCCCGAGTTGCCACATACATGACTTAAGTTAAATTTCCACTACTCAGATGGCGCGAAATACAGTCCCAATGTGTAACATGGCAGTTTCTTATCTATAGTAGTATATTATGATCTGTGATTTGGAAATTCAGGTGACAGTTTTCATGTATTTATAGATAAAATAATACACTCCTATATTGCGGCTCCTATAAAACCTGTATGTACTATCTTTAATCATTTTAATCATAACATTATTGATACTGTCTGTAATATTTTACAATAATTTAAAAACAAGTTATTTGGATTGTACGTATATGTATAAGATATATAATATCCTGTATTTACTTGTGATTTTTTTTCTTTTTATATTTCGTTATTCTTTGGTATCGTATTTATTGAAATTCCAATTTTCTCTGTAATTTTAATTTATATTCTCTCAATAATTGGAAATTTATTCTGTTGAGTGCTTATTTTCAATAAATAAATTCTGCCAGTTAAAGAGAATTAATTCTGGAATACATAAATGTTTTTCTTTAAAGAAAAAATTATTTCTTTTTATTTATAAAATCTAGCTACCTCATAAAATTATGTAGATATTATATTGCTTTATGTTAAATATTTTGCATGAGGTGTATACCTACTTTGATGTTTTATATAAAACTGTATCAAAACATCTTTTACGCATTTTTAATAAATTCACATACTTACAAAAATTTTATTTCACACATTAAAAATATTCATTACGAAAAATGAAAAACATTCCTTATTTTTCATTAATTTATATATAAAAGACGAGTCTCATATTAATTAGCAGTCTTTTTACATTGTGGATATCTGTTTACCGAAGAGTGGTCGTGTACAGATGAAATAGTTTGTGCTTGTGGAATGTATGTCGAATAAAAGGTTGCTTAAACAGGTGTGTGTTGGCAAAATTGAGAGTGAGAGAATATGTAGACAAACTAGGCATAAATCGATATATATATATATATATATATATATATATATATATATATATATATATATATAATTGAAGGTTTGTTGTGTGAAAAGTTTGTTTAAAAGTAATTATAAATGTGGATGAAGTAAAAATTATGTGTCAAAAAATAAATGTTTGATAAAGATAAATCTAATGATCAGTAAATGTTTCAAGGCATCGTGCCATAGCATTTGATACAATAAAGTGGAGCTCAAGCCCCTTTTTATCTTTCTTCCATTTGAGGAAAAAGTCGGAATGTTTTTCATACCTAGACTTCGATTTAGATGGCAATAAACTGTTATATGCAGAAGTTGCTTCTTCTTTTAATTCTGGAGGAGTATTGGAAAACTCGCTATCGCTTCCTTCCATAATGAGAATTTAATAAAAAATTAACTGTCAAAATCACGCAATTATTTATTTATTAGTAATTTTGTTACTTGTTTCAGTTGTGAACAAGACGAAATATGTTCTTAAAATAAGGTTGTATTCTATATTAAAATTAACTATTTTTATGTAATACGCGGTTTTTATAAAAAACGAAAAATATCTTAAAAATAATACCTATGTTTTAATCGGACTAAAAATACTATTTCGAGTCTCGCAATATACCTTTATTATTCGACCTGAAAACTTGTATTTTTAGTCCTAATGAAATAAATAACTATTATTACACACATGAATGCTTACGGCTCGTGCTGCAAGCTTCCCCTCTTGTGCAATAAAGTGACACTGTTAACACTAGCTGTATAAATAACTATGATCAAATGAATTGTATGTACGTTTTCGGTACAAGGCAATAAGTTTGAAGCAAATTGAGTTGTGATGTATTGATTGAACGAAGCGATTATTCTGTTGTTTCTATACGCTATAAGGCATAGCTAGACAAAATAATATTAAGAACTGAAAAAATAAAAATTATGTGTTATATTTCATTGATAAAATGCATGAGCAGGATTGTCTCCACTTCCGATCACCCTTTGTGAATGACTCCCTAAAAATATTTATCTCTTAATTGACCTCCCCACAACTGAAAAACACCTCAATTAACCTGAAGCGGCCTGAAGTCACTCAATTCCCCCTTCTTCTAAACTTCTACTAAAACAAAACCAGCACTCAAACATCACAATTACACTCACAAGATCGCATCTCCGTTAATGAAGCTGGGATGCGCGTATGCCTTCCCCTTTCCCGTGAAATTACACGAGTCCCGACGCCCTAATGCGTCCCCGGGGACGCGGCGCCTCGGTATTTTTCAGGAAGAACCGCCGCCACGCCGCCACCGTATTTATATCCCATTTAGAAAATTGTTTCTTTTCTTTTTTTTTCTTTCTACTGTCCCATCATTACGAAATTGCGATTTCTCTCCCTAGCTTGCATCATGTGGGGTAATTGAAGCGAAACAAACTCTGAAAGCGAGGTTATAGTGCCAAAGGTTTTGGTTTGGTTACAGGTATGGGTAACGGCAGGTATATAAGACTTATTGGAGTGTGCTGTATCAAATGGGGTAATTAAATGAACGGTCCTTTTAAATTAAGTCATTGGACTCAAATGGGATTGATCATTAATGGATCTTTTATTTATTAGGACTTCTTTTTACCTAAATTAGCTAACTACACTATTATTGTGATAAGATTCTAACGGGACAGAATTTTCAGTAATAATATAACAAGAGAGTGAGAATAAATTAAAAATAATTTGACAGATCTTTCGAAAACTTGTTGCCAGGCAATAGTCACGAAAGCCCGTAGGGCTTGAGTGGTTATTGCCAAATGGCAACAAGTTTGAGAAAGATACTGGAGAATTATTTTCTAATTTATCGAACGCTCGAGTTATATTTAATTAGATTATTTTTTAACTTAGCTCTTGAGGTCGATTCATCCAACTTAAAAGATTTTGAACTGGGTTCATATCGATTGATTACTTATTAATGTATTATTGGAAATTGTTTCCAAAATTTGTTACTGTATTTCTGTATCTAAAATACAATAATAATAATAATAATCACAAGAACTTTATTCTCAGTATAATAATGACAGGATTGGTTAAAACGCAGACATGTGACATACAATGAAGCATTTCATTGGTTTTGAGAAACGTCAAAAAATAATATAACTAACATTTAATTATTGATTTGTTTAAACATTTACTTGTTCCTCTGGACAATAAATCCCAATTATAGTACATAGTGAAATCTGAATCAGTGAGTCGTAATTTTAAATTAAAGAGATTTGAACGCGCGAAGTCTTATTTCATAGATGCATTTATATCCACTGGACCTACAACTAGATATGTTGATATTATGGGATTATTCGAATATCCGAACCGTACGGATAGTCTAACAGGCGGAATAGTCGAATAGTCCAGTTATTCGAACAATTCGACTAATAATCCGTATGTAGGTACGATTAATTCGGATTTAGAATGGTTTTTAAAACTTTATCAGGCGTCGACAACCTTTTTCCGGGTCAAAAACAACCAAAATATGAGTATTAAGAAGACTTTTCGAATCAATGGGTATTTTAATTTTAAAACAGCCTTGTAGTGAATAATAAGATCAATTCGATACATCCATACTTTTCAATCTACACATTTTGAAATAATCTCTTTTTTTGTTTTTGTTTGTCCATAGAAATAAGAAACCTAAATGTTAATCTTGTTATTTAATTTTCTGAAACTGTTCACTATTATCTTTTCTAATTTCTTTTTATATACTTATACTTTTTTTGTAAATGGAAAATATATTCAAATGCTAACACAATTATTGCTAAATAATGGAAGATTACATGTGATTTTTTTTCTATATGCGATATTCAATTAGGTTACTTGAAATTATAAAATGGGTCATTAAGTGACCCGTATGTCATAGGTTACCAACGCCTGCTTTATATATTTAATGTAGCATATTCTAAAATGCAGTCAAAAACGAAAATGTAAACAATTAACATTTTACACATTCAAATAATATGTATTATGATATACATTTACCTAAATTATGTTAACATAATTTAGGTAAATGTATATCATTACAGATATTAGTTTAATTAATAAATGTCATAACAATATTTAAATTCAACTGCACCATAACTACTAGATTTATGACACTGTCTAGTGTCTATAAAATAGCACTTTATTGGACTAGTACGATAAAATATTAAAGTCAAATTAAATATTCTCATTTATCAATTAATTAATTAATGTCTTTGCATTTAATGCATTTTTTACGTCTTTCAGAATTCTTATAAACCTTGAAACATTTTGAACACTTTTACATTTGTGTTTTTTTGACCATTTTGACAGTCTAATAATTATAAATAATGATGTTAAACAAAGGAAATGACAAAGCACACTTTCAGCTACAACAATATTTTTCCCATCAACATGGACAGTCGAATATAAAGTTTTGTATGCAACTCATACATAATCGAACTTTGTAGTATTAGCTTTATTTATTGTCCAATAAAGTCCTACATTATGTACTTGTAACATAAATAACTGTTCCGTTACCAACTTATTATTCTTTAAATAAATTTATATAACGATGGGAAGATTAGCGTATAATCAATAGTGTAAAATAAGTTAAACATTATTTACTACTTATTTAAGGATAATAATATACGAGTACACAATAATGAGCTATATAATCATCCAAATAATTCGAATAGCCGCATACTTTCAATACTTGATGCCTATTCGAATAATTCTAATATCTGGATAAATCTCTAGCTACAACTCTCAATTAGCATGTTTAGACTTTAAACAAAATTTTAAAAAACTATCTATTCCCATTCTATCCATCTATCAATCTATCATCAAGAAATGTATAAAAATAACAT
This sequence comes from Pterostichus madidus, assembly GCA_911728475.2. Taxonomy (NCBI): domain Eukaryota; kingdom Metazoa; phylum Arthropoda; class Insecta; order Coleoptera; family Carabidae; genus Pterostichus; species Pterostichus madidus. Next base: position 21,626,333 of record OU452307.1, read on the forward strand.
AGATTTTCAACCGCCATCTTGAGAGAAAATGGCTCCTATAAATTCCTTAAAACAATCGTAATTTATTAATATTAATATTAGGAAACTATATGCATACCTTGAAATATTGCTACGTAATAATGAATCGAATGTATGGAAGATTTGACGATGTGTGTAGTAATTTAAGTAGAACAAACGCTGACAATTCCGAGCCAAAACAATTACTGCAACGTTATCTACCGCAGGTTATAATTTATAATCAGCCATAAATTGGACTGAAATCAGTTTATTTACGCGATTTCAGCTTCAAACACTCGAATAATAAATGTTCGTTGCATGTGTTTCAATCACACAACATCGCTTGCTGACCTTGCAATCTCACAGAGAAAAACTACGAAGAACGATAGCTTTGTAATTTCATTAGCTATAAAATGTAATTCAGTTCTAATTGTGTTTTAGGTATATAAAGTTCAAATTTTAACGCAACATGATTACAATGTACCTAATAGCTTTAGGTCTAATTGATCAAAGGGATAAAATAGTATACATATTCGAGGTACATGTACACAGTCTTGTGTGAGGATACAACATTATATTGCCTGGGGAACTAAGTTATTGTGTTTGTGATGCTAGCAAAATCAATTGTTAATTATTGTATTGCTGTCGATGGCATAATGCAACTATTGAACTTAATTATAGCCTGATTATTAAATGAATTAAGCCAAGACTTAGAAGATATATTAATTCATTATTTAACTGCCACATTTATATTTCTGCAAGTTATAGTTACCTACCGTTGAGAAAATCTTTGTATCTTAAAACTGCGTTCACAGCTACTCAATTAGTAATTACAGTTTCAATTAATAGTCACTGTTTGACTTATGTTAAATAATGCTAGCGTTCAAACCGGCTAAGCAAAATGTTTGCAAATTTCAAATTTTCAATTCAATTAATACGACAGATATTATTTTATCTATATCTTTTATCGCAACCAAGAAGTTTAATTATTTTTTGAATAGTGACATTTTAAATGTCAACTAGAATTTTATATAATTACAGAATGCATAATATGGAGTAGGTGACTTAGTGGTATCGAGTCGACATGTGGATTTGAGAACCCGGGTTCGATTCTTAGAGCCGATAAACAATTTTCATCACATTAAAACTACCTCTGTTGTTCCCCTTCACTAACATCTTTGGAGGGCGTGATTTGACGGTTGGTAACCGTACTGCAAAATACAGGGTGATCATAAGTAAGTGATACAATTAGTAATAAAAAAATACTTGAAATTGATAAGATTGATACATGATTTTATTTCCTATTGTGCACAGTGATATTTTACAATTTAAATGAAAAAAAACATTGTTCTTCTTACTCACATCCTTTTGTTTCCTTAACACTACTCACAGAGCAATCAAAAGTATTTCTGTCTGTCAACCTATTTGTATTTTTTATAAAAATAACATGCCAAATAGTATTTCCGCCTTTACCAAACGTTGTGCCAACTGTGAAATAAAAAGATCCTCAAAATTGTATTGCCAATTGAAAAACTAACTTCGGATCACTCTGTATATCACTTACCGCGATTTGCCACGGCACAGTGCCACAACCAGAATGGCTATTTTACATATCTTCTTTTGTGTATTTATATTCCTTTTCAAAGTCCTTATTTCTCACTTATTTACATATGGTGTTATGAATTGTAATTTGGATCACAAGTTTTTCCACTAAATGATAATTGTAATTACTAACTAGATAGCTATGAAAGTAATTTATGTTTTTTAACAACCGCTGACATGGTTGCAAATTTAAATATATATTGAGCTTTATATAATAGAAAACGCAATATTTAAGCCACCAGCATACCCAGTACACAATGCTAGTTGCTGTCTGCATAGATCTAGAGAACTGAGGCATGCTTCGTTAAATATTCGCAACGAATAGTTTATTACTATCAGTCATCTAACTCGCTTATAATGACTTATTTTACTCACTTATAATATAATATACTATTATCTTACAGTAGCTGTTTTTGATGTACATTATACAATAGTTTCCAGTGAATAATGGTCGGTTTCACCAACAAAATTATAAATTTGGTTTAAATAAATAAAAGAAAATCAAATGTATAACAGCAATGTCAATTTATCCATTTGACATGTAATTTTGCTTTGCTTTTATTTCATTAAATCAAGTTTGAACTTCTTATTAATGAAATCGGCTATAAAATAAGCAATTATTCACATTTGACTAAAATATTTATATCCATGATAACCATAAACAACTAACACTTTATTGCAATGCGACAGCTTGACAACAGTGATATTTCACTTATTTGTCAACTTTTCCAATTTGATTTGAATCTTTTTCTAATTTTATTGTAGAAAAACAACTACTATACTTTTGTATCACACGTGAGTAAAATGTCATTATATGCTAGTAAGAATTATCACACTCGCGCTTGCGCGCTGTTGCGTCAATCATTTCACTTACCTATAACGACATTTCGCCCACTGTTAATATAATGTACTATTATTTACTGTTATAATATAATATCTAATTAAAAAAGTAATAATTTTAAAAACCTGTATTTTCTATTGTAAACTACCATTTTTTAAAAAACATAAGCTGCCACTGATACATATGTTTTTCAATGTGCTGTTTCTAATGATAAAGTTCTCTAGTATATTTTTCTAGTTTTTTGAGATACGCCAGGAAATTTTGGTGCAAAAATCAAAGAATCAAAACACGAGAGAATCGTTACACTTTTGAAATATAAGATGCATTTTTCTAATCTTTTACTCCATTTCATCTTTTGTAATAAAATAATAAATTTATTCGCCTATTTAAATTAATACAAATATGCGCACATATGCAAAAAACTATCATAAATAAAATGGTGAAGTTGCCCGGCTCGTATCTAGTCTAGTTTTTTAGTTATAGGCTATTTAAACAAACATATTTAACACATAACAAATAAAACAATCATCGATTCTTATTGAAGCATATAGTTCATAACCATGTTAATAATTTTCAGTTATGGATGTCAGAAACGGTTGATAGTCAAAGAAACAGTCTCGAAACGCGCGATCATCAAGAGCAAACAGAACAACAGATAGACGGTAAACAAGCAAACAACCCAAAGGCCTAGCTCACAGCTTCGCAACTCAACGCCGTACAAAGTTCACATTTCAGATTTCGTAGCGCGGGAATCAAATTTCAAGATTTCATTCGCATGACAGCCCAGCTACCGCCTCCACGGTCCCCATCATCCCGCCCCCCCCTACTAGTAGCAGGCGAGAACTTGTAATGGCCAGGAAAAAGATGTTATCTACTTTAAAACAAACTTTGCAAAACCTTTTACACGTCGCGTCTCTTGACGGTGTCAAAATTCGATGTGCCCACGGTAGCGCAGCGGTGCGGTGTGGGAGGGAGTTTCGGATGAAATATGCGTCTGGGAGAATTATACGTTGCTTCACACCTAATTTTTACTCACCTGGAGTGAAGAGTTTGGCCATATTTCATTTTTTTATTCCACATATTTTTGGGGTTTTATACGATATTTGTTGGCATATTTTCTCTTTCTTTCTTTTTACTTCATGTTTCGGTTAACAACATCTTGACGGAAACATGCAGAAGTTTATTTTTAGAATTGTATTTTTACATTTTAATATATTCTTAAATAAATATATCTTCGTGCTATCCCCACTTTATTCACAAAACAAAATAATGTATATTATTTGCAAATTCAATATTTAGCATCATATAGGTATTGCCGCTAACAAATATTTTTTAATTATTTTGGAGACAAATGCTTCAAACAGGCGATTAAATGAAAAATTAAATTCGTCGTTCATTGTTTGAAGCAATTTTCAGTTATTATACCACAAGAGCTTCGAAAACAATAGATATACCGAAGGTTAAGCAGTGTTTTACGGTAATACGTCGAACTAGCAGGCAAAAGTATTTTTTATTATTTTAGATGCTCCAGTGGTATTGGTATTGATTATTTCACGAATTGAACCAATTCAAGAACAATATAATCAAATCTGAAAAAAACTATTGCCATGGTAGCGGTTAATATATGCATAGCATGTGAAATAATTAATAGTTATACAATAGAGCGTCGAAAGTTCGTTTTATATGTGAAAATCTTCAATCAATTTTTTTAAACCATAGAAAATGCGAATGATTAGATTTCCACATACTAGATTTGTTGAGTTTAATAAACATACCTGAAATAATCACCTGAGATTTTTAGTCTTTTAAAAACAAAACCGATCCTATGTTTTAAAACAAAAAGTTCTTATTTTGGTCTCCTCTACTTACAGTAAATATGCATAAAATGAATTTTTGAACAGCCTGTATATTCAAGTGAATATCGAAGCTTGAATTGTATATACATATTAAGATTATACAATAATAATAAATAAATATATATATATATATATATATATATATATATATATATATATATATATATATATAAGTTACAGTGCTCCACTCATCACCAAACTGCTGATACAGACATTTCCCCCGAACGTGACATTATGATATGTAGAGTTCTTTAGTATGTAGTAATGATATGTAACCTCAGTTCAGATTCAGACTTAGAAGTAGAAACACATGTAAATGTTATAACTTAGTAAAAGTCAAAATAAATAGTTTTTAAAAACTAAATTGGTGTTTCGAGAAAGTTAAGTGGCGCAGTCGGTAGGATTGCCAGTACAAATTAACGAATATAATTTGGTTCACATTTGTGATTAAATTGGCAATCGATCAAGAAAAAATTCAAAAACTTCTCCGATCAACACCAGCCAGAGAGCAACTCAGAGCACATCAGAAGCCGAGATTCGACATCCGTAACCATCTGAACGAACATCAGAGAACTTCGGTCGCAATCTTCAACCCCGTGGACGACTTCAGGGCACATGAAGCGGACACTAATATTTCTGTAAGTCATACATGTCATTTAGAGAAAATATTCTCATTCATTCTGATACAAGCTCAAATACAGAATCTGAACCAGATCTTGACGATCTAATTGAAATTAATTTAAGTAATACAAATTTCATTTTACGACAATCTCAATTAAGAATGGCTACTTTAAAGAAAGAATACCTTGATATGCTGCCGGAATTCCACGGCGAGCGCGAATTACTCCCTCGTTTTATTGATATTTGTGAAAAACTTGTAAACAAATTTTATATTACCACCGACACAACAGATTTCCAAAACGAGTACTTAATGAATAGTATACTAACAAAAATTAAGGGCGAAGCCGCTGTTAATATTGCAAGTTGTACGGTCAAAACATGGGAGGAATTGAAAAAGGCATTATTAAACGCGTTTGCGGATAAACGCGATTGGTTTACATTAAATATTGAAATGACCGAGCTTAAACAATATCCAAATGAAAATGTTTTTGAATTTTACGGAAGATTGCAGCACATTTTAAATCTGCAAATATCTTATATATCCACTCATGCTACAGCCGACGCAGCTCTTGTTATGAATGATTACTTTCAAAATTATGCTCTACGCATATTGCTACGTGGTTTAAAGGAACCTATCGGTCAACTCATGAGAGCCAAAAATCCTTCTGATTTAAATGTGGCGTTAGGAATGTTAGCGAACGACTTTCAATTCGAACACGTCTCCAAACCATCTAAGAGCATTAACTCGAATAATTTTAAACCAAATCACAAACCACCTGCACACAACACAAAGCATTACTCTCCTAGACCAACATATTACAATACGAATCCTTTCCCTAATAATTATTATAATCAACCTAACAGAGCTCCAGTACGTCCTAATAATCAATCAACAACTATACCCCAAAATAATGTGCCACACAATAACCAAGGCCCATCTACCAGTCAAAACTATCCAAAACCCACTCCAATGAGTATTTCCACTCGAAACACTCAACAATATCGTCCCAGACCGAACCCGTCTTACCAGAGACAAAATCAATTCGGACAAAACCCCTTTGGACGAAATCTACACAACTACAATTTCACAACAGAAGAATTATTTAATATTGAAGACACAGAACCAGTTAATAATTTGGAAACTTATAATTTTAACGAACAAGAACAAGTCACAGATCAAAATTTAGTAAATGATGACAGTAACATTCCTGATCAAACCGATAACTGTTTTTTAGGAGAAACAGCCTCGAGTCTCGATCCTTCCCTACATTCGAATTATTAAATCTGACTAACCACCAAAGTAAACTTCCCTTCATCATTACCCCCGAGAATAATCTAAAAATTCTCATCGACACTGGAAGTACAAAATCTTTTATCAAACCAGACATAGCATACAAATATTACAAGAATTTCATCCGTCACGACCCGTTTCAAATTACTACCGCTCACGGCACGTCTACTGAGGTTCATAGCACAAGAGTTCCTATTTCAAAAATATTTAATAACAAAGATAAGAAATTGTCACATCTTAAATACCATCTCTTTAATTTCCACGAACAATTCGATTTACTTTTAGGCATGGATAATTTAAAAATCTTAAAAATTTTGATTGATACTCATAATGATTTAATTATAACACCAAATGCAAAAATTAAAATACAATATCATGAATCTTTAAATAATTCTAATACAAATAATATAACAACTATAAATAAAAACGTTATAGAACCAAATTCTGAAAAGATTATTAAAATTAAAGTAGATATTAAACAAGGAACTGTATTAATACCCCAAATTAAAACTGAACATTTGAGAATACCAGAGTGTATTACGGTCGCAGATAACTATCACGCATTATGTTCAATTATTAACATATCTGACCAGGAAATAAATTATAACCTTTTAAAACCAATTATAGCGGAAAAAATTGATAATTATGAAATTTATAGCAGCCCAAATCTAAATATTACACACGTTGAGAAAACTCACTTCGATTTTTCTAAAATAAGAACCGCTCATATGAACTCCGAAGAACAAAATGCATTGTTAAATTTACTTAAAGATTATCCCGATATTTTTTATTCTGACGATCAAAAATTGACATTCACTAACCAAATTAAACACACTATTAAAACTCAAGACGAAATTCCAGTTTATACTAAATCATATAGATACCCCAACGTGCATAGGGAAGAAGTTAGATTTCAAGTAAATAAAATGTTAGAACAAAATATTATTAAGCCTTCCAACTCCCCATGGTCCTCCCCAATTTGGGTTGTACCAAAAAAAATTGATGCATCCGGTAAGAGAAAATGGCGCATAGTCATAGACTATCGCAAATTAAACGAAAAGACCGTCGGTGACAAATACCCGTTACCCAATATTACTGACCTCTTAGACAAACTCGGACGTTGTCAATATTTCACTACTCTCGATTTGGCATCGGGATTCCATCAGATAGAAATGGACAGCCAAGACATACCCAAGACCGCATTTAATACTGAAGACGGGCACTACGAATTTTTACGTATGCCATTTGGACTTAAAAATGCACCAGCGACATTCCAACGAGTTATGGACAATATTTTACGCGGACTAACACACGACAAATGTCTCGTTTATCTCGACGACATAATTATCTTCAGCACTAGCCTTCAAGAACATTTGCATAATTTAAAATTAGTATTTGACAGACTGAGAAAATCTAATTTCAAAATTCAAGTTGATAAATCGGAATTTTTAAAAAAGGAAGTAGCTTACCTCGGACACATCGTAACACCCGAAGGCGTGAAACCGAATCCGGATAAAATATCAGCAATTTTAAATTACCCTATTCCGAAAACTAGTAAACAAATTAAAGGCTTTCTAGGACTCCTAGGCTATTATCGTAAATTTATTAAAGACTTTGCAAAATTGACCAAACCCCTTACTAAGTGCTTAAAGAAGGACGCCATCATTGACATAAACAACCCTGAGTATAGACAATGCTTTGAACTTTGTAAAAATTTACTGACTAATGAACCATTACTTCAATACCCAAATTTTGACAAGGAATTTATCTTGACGTGTGACGCAAGCAACGTAGCGATAGGTGCCGTGTTATCACAAGGCAGCCTTGGCAATGACCTGCCCGTAGCTTACGCTAGCAGAACACTAAACGAGACCGAGACAAACTATTCAACAATCGAAAAAGAACTGTTGGCCATCGTATGGGCCACCCAATACTTCAGACCGTACCTTTTCGGACGCAAATTTAAAATTTATACTGACCACAGACCATTACAGTGGTTAATGTCACTTAAACAATGTAGTCAAAAACTAATACGCTGGCGACTAAGACTAGAAGAATACGACTACGAAATAATATACAAAAAAGGCAAATTAAACACCAACGCCGATGCACTTAGCCGTATTCCACCAAAAGACGATAATAAAACCCAAAATTCACTCAAAAATTTGGATAATGAATCACCTGTAATTATATATCAAGATTATTTAAATAATAAAAATCAAAATTCTAAAAACATCATTATAGAAGTCACAGGCGATTTATTCAATGCACCACTAGATTCTAGTTTAGCTCATTGTGTGAGCAAAGATTTAGAAATGTCATCTGGTATAGCAGAAAAATTCAAAATTAGATATAATAACGTTCATAAACTCAAAGCACAAAATCCGCAACTTTATAACCTAGTTTATCTAAAATATCGAGGCAGATATTTAATTTATTTAATTACAAAAGAAAGATACTTTAATAAACCTACTAAACAAGGACTATTTTACACATTATTAAAATTAAAAGAATTTTGTTTAAATCAAAAAATAAATAACTTGAGTATACCTAAAATAGCTTGCGGTACGGACAAATTAAATTGGAATGAAGTTAAAACAATGTTAGGATACATTTTTCAAAACACCGACATAATAATAACAGTTTTCAATCTCCCTGAAATTTCTCAAATTGAATTAAATATAAATGAATCAGATAATCTTGAACATTTGAACAAATATATGGAGAATTTTTACAAAAAATTAGAAAAGAATAAAGATAATAATAACGATGACGACACACAATCCCTTGCCGTTGAAGTAGGCGACGTACAATCCAGTGTGATAAACGACGATGATTCATCGAGCGAGAGTGATATCACAGTACACTCGAACAGAGAAAACCCTGTTATCGGAATGCCGATTGTAGAGTGCCCGGTTAATTACGGAAAGAATCAAATTATAGTATCAGAAATAGAATATAATCCTAAACCCCCTAAAATAATTAAATTATATAATCAAACAAAACAAAGAATTTTGGTTGAATTTTCAAAAAATAATTATAAAAATGAAATGATAACGTTCCTTAAAGAATATATTGTTCCTAGAGTAAAATATCATATCTATTTTAAAGATGAATTATATGAAAAATTAAGTTTAATACTTCAGAACTATTTTAAAAATTCTGAAATAAATATTGTCAAATGCACACAGTACTTAACCGATGTCATCGAAGAAGAAGAAATCATACAAATAATAACTAACCACCATCATAGTAAAACTAATCATCGCGGAATTGATGAAACGGAAACACGCATAAAGCAACAATATTATTGGCCGAAATTAAGAAAGTCTATTCAAACATTTATTAACAGCTGTGAAATATGTCAATTAACTAAGTATGATAGACAACCACTAAAATTAAAATTTAACATCACACCCACAGCTATTAAACCTTTCCAAATTTTACATATCGACAGTATTACCCTAGAACATGCAAAATTTCTAACTATCGTAGATTCATTTTCGAAATATGCTCAAGCGTACAAATTAAATTCCGGTCAAGGTGTAGAAGTGGTTAATAACCTTATAAAATATTTTACACACCATTGTATACCAAAACAAATAATTTCGGACAACGGATTAGAATTTAAAAATTCTGTTGTAAAAGAACTATTACAATTACATAAAATCGACATTCATTTCATAAGTTCTCAGCACCCCGATTCTAACGGTATAATTGAACGTTTTCATTCTACCCTCATTGAACACATTAGATTATTTAATAATCAAAATGAATATAAAAATGAACCCATAGAATCCAAAGTAAATTACGCCCTTCTGGCATATAATAATACAATTCATTCCGTAACTAAACTTAAACCATACGAAATCATTACCGGCCATTTAGATACAGAATCACCCTTTAACATTGACATAGATAAACAGCTTATAAATAATTATATAGAAAATCATAAAAATAAAACAAAATTACTTTATGGAACAATTAACGATAAATTGAAACAAAATAAAGAAAAGGTAATCGGTAAATTTAACGAAGTTAGAGAAAATCTACCCGATATATCTGATACAGTATATGTTAAAAATAAACAGAAACAGCAGAAAACAAAAAATAAATTCAAACGCGAAAAAATTACTAAATTAAATAAAACACTTAAAACCGGTAAAATCAAGGCCTCTCATGGCAACACAGTAGAAAAAATACATCTTTCTAATATAAAACGACCCCGACAAAAAACTTATAACTTTGAATCACTTCCAGGCTGTTCGCGCTGGGGCGAGGAACAATCATAAGAAATATAACAGAAAATCTCGGAATCCTTCCCATCAATCTCGGTGCCGCTAAGCTCGAAAAAACCACACACACATTCATACACTACTATAACCTCAATCTCCTTGATCAGTACAACAGCTTAAACACACAATACGATACATTAAAATTAACAATATCTAACAACACACAGTACCTTTATGAATTAAATAATTATGATAAAATATTAGAGTTCATCCGAACTAACATAGACACAAAAAATCACTAACATCGGACTACACGCTAATTACAGAAATAAACGTGGCCTCATAGATGGATTGGGGACAATTTTTAAATCCATAACCGGAAATTTAGATGCCGAAGACGGAAAAAAATATAATGATATGTTAGCTCATATGCAAGAGAACGAGCATGATTTAGAAAATCAAATTAAATTAGCGTACTCAGTAAATCACCAAATTATTACAAATTTCAATAATACGATCCTCGATATTCAACATAATGAAGAAATATTAAAATCCAAAATTTTACAACTTTCAGAAATAATAAATAATATGCATTTTCAAGATATTCTTTATGCTAAAAATATTTACGACCAGTTAATTATATTATATAACTCGGTCCTCAATATCTTACAAGATGTTGAGAACTCTATTACTTTTTGTAAATTACGAACCCTACACCCGAGTATTATACACCCTCTTGAATTATTGTCAGAACTTAATAAAATTTCTAACTTTTATCATGCACAACTGCCATTTGAACCTAAACAAGAAAATTTACTCGCTTTTGAATCCTTATTAAAAATTAATTGTAAAGTAAAACCTACACAAATAATTTATTTTATTTCCACCCCAATCAACTTTGAAAAAAATTTCGAATTATATTATTTATATCCCATTCCAACAAAATGTGGTTCAGATTTTGTTACAATTATCCCAAATACAAAATATCTTTTAAAATCTGATAAAGAAATTATCCCTCTGAATGACATGTGTGTACGAGCAAAAATATTCCAATGTCCCAACAAATATCACGCCCATTTTCCTGCAAGCTGCGAAGAAGAAATATTCCAAGAGCAGACTTCAACCCACTGCCACTATACAAAAATAAACTTAATAGAAAACCACGTTGAAGTCATTCCAGAACTCAACAAATACCTGGCCATCTTCCCCAAGGAAGAAAAAGTCGTAATCAAATGTCAAGACGAAACTAGCATCAAGCCGTTAGTAGGAATCTACTTAATAAATAATGAGGATAACTGTGAAATTTATTTCAAAAACCAAAAATTAGTATTTTCAAGTAAAATCCAAGGACGACCATTATTATTACCTAAATTAAATTTTAAAATCCAACCTCATCATATTACAAATTTCTCAATTAACCTAAATCCATTAAAACTTAATGATATTTCCTTTAACCCAATGGTCCCTATAAAAGAAGAATCCATCAATTTTCACATTCCCAGTATCTGGTCCGTATTACTATACATCATCATTGCGATGACCATCGGCTATTTTGCTATAAAATGGCTAAGAAAACGAAGAGCCAAAAGATCCACTTCAAGGAAGACACCATCCGAAATCCAGACGGAAGACATTGAACTTCAACTCCCAGGAGGAGCTCAATTCTAGGAAGGGAGGAGTTACAGTGCTCCACTCATCACCAAACTGCTGATACAGACATTTCCCCCGAACGTGACATTATGATATGTAGAGTTCTTTAGTATGTAGTAATGATATGTAACCTCAGTTCAGATTCAGACTTAGAAGTAGAAACACATGTAAATGTTATAACTTAGTAAAAGTCAAAATAAATAGTTTTTAAAAACTAAATTGGTGTTTCGAGAAAGTTAAGTTATATATATATATATCATCCAAATATATCTATCCATTACTGGACGTGGCACTCTGCCGAAGTATATCTCAGTAAGTGATATATTTACGCGCATGTTGTGCGGTTACCAACCATCAAATCATGGCCCCCAAGGATGTTAATGAAAGGGGAGCCACATGTGATAAAAATAGTTGTCGGCAGTAGGAATCGAACCCGGATTCTCAAATTCACAGGCCGACTCGATACCACTTAACCACCTACCCCATAAAATCATACACTGCGTCTATCTACTACATTTTCGTTAGTGTTGCAACGAATACTAAATCTGCCGAATACCGAATACCGAATATTCGGCGGGACCGAAGGCCGAATAACCAAATATTCGGCGAATATTCTGCATATTTAGTTGGTGACTGGTCAAGTAGAATTGTGCCCCGCCTCCTGCATCACCCTTCAAGTGAGCGTGTTGTGTCAAGTTTGATTGCTTATTATTGTGTAGTTTAGATCGCGCAGCTTAACAGGCATTGTTTCGAGGAAATTATTGTTTTAATTGATTTTTTAAATAAAGTGTACAATATATTATGCCAAGAAAAATTTAAACAGTGGGACATAAACGACGTAAGGGCTAAAGAATATCACTATTTAATTGCAGAAATGCTAGCTGTTGATAACGAGTCGCTTACTATAGTTGAGAAACTTGGTTTTCCTAGACAAATGAAGAAAGCTTCACCACGGTACAATATACCAAATCGACCTTTTTTATGAATTAAATAATCCCGGACAAAATATTTATAAATGTTAACTGAAACTGATTCCATTTCTGTAATGTCTGATATGTGGACTTGCCATAATTTCAGGAGAATATGTGGTGGACAACAAATAAAAGTCTATTCTCGAATTAGTTGACAAAATTTGCTAGAATTTATTTTTCAGCTCCATGGAGCAGTGTTTACTCAGAGAGACTTTTCTCAGAAGCAGGAAACGTATACGAAGAAAAAAGGAATAGACTACTTCCAGCCAATGCAGAAAAACTTATTTTCCTACATCACAATTTGCCACTTTTATATTTTAATTATGATTAATCCTTCATATTTTATTGAGTTCTTGATTGACATTTATTTTCTGTTTATTTTGAAGCTTATTTAGAATGTACTTTTTATATTAATGAATAGATAATTAAATACAAATTTGTATTTGTTTTCTTTTAATTAATTAATTAACTAAATCAAGTACCTACCGCAGTTCAAGTGTTAGCTGTGATATTGTCAAACTATTCGGTATTCGGCCGAATATTAAACTAATATTCGGCGTTGTGCCGAATAGTGGAATAGTTGCCGAATATGCAGAATACCGAATAGTTTCCTAACTCTAATTTTCGTACAATTTTCAGTAAATGTCAATAAAATTACTCGTTTGTTTACTGATATCAATAGAAACAATTCATTTGTATGTGTGTACAGCGTAACTAAAAAAAGAGCTATCTAATTGGTTTATTTTCAGGTGAATTGTATAATCATTGTTATATTTGGTTTCTATGAAAAATAAAGCAATTTAATTCGTTTAAAACATGATGAGGGAAATGAACTTCAAAATAATTTAGGAATGTTTAACAGCAGAAAATAATGAATGACTAATAAAAAAGAAAAAAAACTGATCATTTTCTGTCGTTAATAAAAAATAATTTTATTTTGATCGTACGAAATTACTTTATTCTACAGAAACTAACACTATTGGTAGATCGCATTACCGTAGAAAATAACGATTAGTATTTTTATATAATTCATATACACTCTGGCAATAAATCCTCGTTCTAAAATACATCCGATGTTTGGAGATCAGTTCAGAATTAAAACTTATAAAATAAATCTTACATCCATATTCCAGAACATATCATCATACTCGTATTATTGAATATTCCAATCGAGTTTGGAGTAATGGTAGATGTCCTCGTATATAATTCACTTTAAAAGAATTACAAAACAGAGTAAGAGCAAAAATAAAACTTTGAAATCAGTAAAGTAACCAGCATGTTCAGTGCATGTAGAATGCAGGCCCGTAGCAAGGGGTGAAGAGAAAGAGTTCGTTGCATGGTACCGACGATGCATGAGCGAATTTGCGCATAACATTACATCGCGTTTTTCCGCTGGCGCCAACGTCATCAGCCGCGCTGGAAGACGAGTGCGAATTTAATTATGCTAATTGTTCTGTGAATTTTAAATTAAAATGAGCGCGTTTAAGAACGGGGGCGTAGGGCAGCACTTGTGCAACTTCCGTTAGCAGCGACATTGTAATCAGAAGCACTTTTGTTTCCTGACGGACCGGAAGTTTACCTCCCGGTGCACTCGCTGACGACGATGGCCATTGTTTGCAAAACGCAAAAATAATTCTATGCGCTACCCTCAAACATATTCATACTTATTTCATTGTAGTCAGAATAATACATATTTTATTAAAAATATACAATCACGCCTTTTATTTATTTCTGACTGTAAAAGTTATGCTAAGAAGGATCTCAATTTGCAGAATCATCAGAATCAGAACAAAATAAAAAATCTGGTGTGGGCACCACACGACTTTCTTACACACAGCATATTTAATATTTATAATATTATATAATATTATTAAACATGTAATTTAGTCTTTCAGTAATTCAGCATTTATCTGTTTGAAACAAATAAAATATCAAATTTGTTTACGTATAATTTTTTAGTTATGTTGACTACTTTATGTCCAATTTTACTGATGAGGCATATACAGGATGTCGGTTTTTTCGAGCCTACCCATTGATATTTCAAGAACCGTGAGACACGAAGACGATTAAATTGAGGCAAAGTTGCCGAATTAGTTGAACATTTGAATGAGGTATTTGTTTTCCGAAAAAAGACATAGAAAACTAGATAAAGCGAAAATTAAAATTTTAGTCGATTAAATTTTTTAAATACATACAAATTTCTAATTTGGACATTCTACAAATATAATATAATCTATATTAAATGTTAAACATGTTTATGTTTATTGTTTCTATTGCTACTATGATTATTGGAATATATTATTAAATATATAAATTAGCTTTTCTCAAAATTAGACGCATATACAGAAAAATTGCAAATAACATTTTATGTTTCGAATATTTTTGCTAACATCTTTTATTTGAAACATCTTTTCGTAACTGATTCCATTTTTGAAATAAATGGAATTTATTGTTTTGTGTGTCCATTAAACTTCCTCTTCCGGTTTTTAAATTTCATTCAAAATCAACTCAGCTCTTCGTATTTTCATTAAACTTATAAGTACGAAGTTTCGTTATTAAATCTTATTTCGTTCACGAGATATTGCACACTCGAACACACATCCATCCATCCACACACACACACACACACACACCCCAACACACCCTGACATCACTGAGAAAATGATCAAAACGAATTCAGTGAACCTCAAAACACGTATTTCCGCGAAAATCTCCTCAATGATTTTTTTTACAATTCAAATACTTCCTTATACTGTGTATAAGGAAGTAAAAAATTTAATATACACTCAGAAAGTGATATATAACGCGCATGAAGTCAAATAACGGCTACTAAAGATGCTACAAGAGAAGCCCTAGGTGTAATTTTAATGTGGTAAAAATTGTTTGTCAGCTTTGGAATAAAACTGCTATATCAGTAAGAGTTGATATTCATATTTTGAATTGTATTGTATGTCGATAAACTGTTGAGAATTAAAAGTGAAATGCAGTTGTAACAATTCCGGTAGTAATACGGCAGAATTTTCACCCATGTAAATTTAAATCCGAACGATGCGTTCACGCGTCGCCATGTCATCCCATCATCCCCAATTCAATTATCACCATAACCTCACTTTATTTCCCCACTATAGCGCTATACGCAGCCACCTGGAACAATCAAACCCATTTGAAAATAACACAAAATATTTCGCATTTTTCATTTTACGCCGTTCGGATTTATACAGTCGTTTAACAATACCGGCAAGTTTAACTAAACCACGAGCTTAATCGAGCGATGGTTCAAATTTAAATGCTAATTTTTTCAATTAGTGAGAGCGTTTCTGGATTATTTAAAATTATTTGCAATGAAATAATTTGTTCAACTTTGAATCCTTCCTGATAACTGAATTTTTCACAATATTTAAATTATTACTGTGGATAACCTCAATTAATATTTGTTTGTTTTGAACAACAGGAATCTAAATCCAATGGCGTACTCCACTATAGTCATAAAATTAGTAATTTATATTAAGAGAAGACCAGACCCAACAATTTCGTACCGGGGGTAATCAAAGTTTTAAAAAATATTATTAGTTTTTAGCATATTAAATTTGAAATAATGGCCTCAATATATAAATAAGAGCTTTGCGATCTTTCTTACACTATCTCTCACAAGTCTATCTTATTCCAAATTCTTTCTACTTTTCATGTTTTCTGTCTTTATCTGACATTAGTTTATCTTTTTATAGAATTTTGAGGTGTACGGTATTGGTAAGTATATTTTAAATAGATACTTATATATTAATAAATTAATAATTAACATAAGAATACAAAGTAAATCTTGTACGAGTTATAATACCAACACTAAACATCTTACTAACTATTTTCGGTATTTCTCAGTTAAAATGATGACGCGAGAGTAATACAGGAGTATTTAGTATTAAGCAGGCTGTATGAGTACAAACAACAATTTGTGTGTTGGCGTTTTCATTATTCCAGTAATTATGAGTAAAAGAAAACAGTTAATGAATTTTAATTTTTTTTATCAACGTTTATTTATTTATTGTAATTAATATAAAAATAGATGGGATGGCTAGCTCAGTGGTATGAAGTCGGCCTGTGGATCCTGAGGTCCCTGGTTCGATTCCCACAGGCGACAAATTTTCATAATTTGAAAAAGCTATCCCTGTGGCTCCTCCACCACTAACATGTTTGGGGGCCGTGATTTGACGACTGGTAACCGCACTTCACGCGCAAAAATATATCACTTACCGAGATCTGCTTCAGCAGAGTGCCACACCCAGTAATGGGTAGAAGGCGTGATGATATATTTATTTTATTTTATATAAAAATAGCAAGTATTAAAAAACATTATAGAATTTGATTGGAAATCGCCTCTCCCTCTTGGAATATTATATTGAATCCGCCCCTGAATTAAATACTGCCTATTTCGAAAGTTTATTTCGGTTGACACAAATTAATGAAATAAGAGATATAAATAAAAAATAAAAAATAAATATATCATCTCGCCTTTTACCTATTACTGGGTGTGGCACTCTGCCGAAGCAGATCTCGGTAAGTGATACATTTATGCGCGTAAAGTGCGGTTACCAGCCGCCAAATCACGGCCCCTAAAGATGTTAGTGGTAGAGGAGCCACAGGGGTATTTTTAAATTGGTGAAAATATTTTGTCGGCTGTAGGGATCGAACAAGGGTTCTTAGGATCCACAGGCCTACTTGATACCACTGAGCCATTACCCCATGTAACGAAATAAATAAAAAATAAAAGACATATTGAATGACATATTTAGCAAATCATGCCAATGGGAATCAAATCTTTGATTATAATCATTTTACAGTTTATTTATTTATTTTTCTGAAACAATTGCTATCCATTCTCATTTTTAATTATTTGCCAGGATGTTATTTAAACTCCATTTATATATTTTTCAGAGTGATAAAATCATCTTAATAATTACGTTTCAATTTAAAAAATATCTGGAATATTATATTAATAATGAAGACTTTCTGAAACAATAGCCTTTTTTTTCTATTTATATTTTTATTTAAAATAAAAGTAATAGAAAACCTTATTACAGTATTTATATTGGAATATTTTTAATATAATTTGAAGTCAGCGAGATTTGAATGCGCAACCTCTTACTTGAGACACTCAAATTATATTCACTGGGCTACGACCGCTTGTAATAACGACCCTCAAAATAAATTAGAATATAGGTGACCTTATTAAAAGATATGAAGTTAGTATAAGTCTCGTGTACATGCCCCATAAATATTTTAGTAGGTATTTACTAATTTAACCCTTATAAAATCTAAACCATTTAAATGACTGATTCCCCAAAAACATTTATGTCCACTAATAATTCACAAAAAACTGGGATTAGGGTGTGTCCACCTGCAGATTGTTTATTAAACCCTTCCAAATCTACGATATACATCAGTGTCGGTGGCAATATTGCCGGAAAACAGCGAAACAGTCGCCCGGACACCGTCACCAGTCCAACGAACCCCGTGCCCGGCCCCGGGTCACAGGGTTAATAATTAAAAACGCGCCAGGTTCATGAGCGGGTAAATTATCCCACTCCCGACGCCACTGCTGAGATCCGGACGCTGTTTTTACGCTTTCTGGAAAGGTTCAGGATTTGTTGAACGTGTATTTTTGGTGTCTAGCTCTGGAGGATTATTGGACGTGAATTTTTTATTAACTAGAAGAAGGAAATGTAGTTTGGGTTTAGATACTTATCGGTTTATTCAAAGGAAATTGAAAATCGGCTCTGTCTTTCAATATCGAAATCTTTTTAACTTGTATTCGCAGATGAAAAATATGCGTATCTTTTTTGCTCTCAAACGTTCCATAATTATACAGAATATAGCTTCAAATAAAAGACACAACGGAAAATATTTGTTGCTAATTTGTTTGAAGAATTTCTCTTTAATAACAAAATAAATAATACATTTATTTTGACTAATCATTATGAGTAGATACATAATAAATGGCAGGAACATAAATTTATATTTTATATTATGTAATGCTATAAATTATTTCTTTGATTATTCAATTCTTTAGTAAGGAACAAAACAAATCAATAATTAAAAAAAATAATAATAATAACTTTTTGTTTCAAAACTTTTTAAATTGGTAATTTGCAGAAATTCACATTGGTAGCGTAAAGAAGAAACGTGAAATTCATAATATTAATACGTTCTCTGCAAAATCATAATATCAATCTACAAGAATACTTGAAATACGAGTAAATTTGTATTAACGTTATGAGATTAAGATTACGAATAATAGAAAATAACGCTATTCAAACAAATCTTTTTTATTCTTTTTTAATAACTGCTTATTTTTAACCAATAATTTTGTAATACTATCAATATTTTTAACATAAACAATACAAATTTATATAAAATATGATTTATAAAAATTTATATTTTATTACATTTTATCTGCATTTCTATTTCAACTGTAATTTGTAGAGAGCGGATTTTAAACTTTTAGCTTACATTTGCACTTGCTTTAGGTTTCTTTTTCTACTAATTTAATTTTCGATTTCTTCTCGATCGGTATTATATTTAAAAATATATTTAATAAAAAGTATCTGTTTAATTATTCAGAAGTTTGACTATTTAAGCCTGCTTTTTGAACTTTTTTGTTCAACTTAATTTAGCAAAACCATTAGCTTTTTAAAACACTTCAAATTAAAAAAACTGTGTTTTCCGCACTCTAGAAATTATATAGGTATGTCATCTGCACATAAATAAATACATTAATATTATAATTTTATCTAAATTTTAATTTAAGAATGTTTGACAACAAAAATAATTATTTATGCACCAAGGGCATTATCATTTAATAATGTCCGTGGTAAATTCAAGGTTTTATTTTTCACTGGAATATGTAGAATTAGAATGTTTCAATGCAATTATTATTAATATAGTAATGCGGACATAATGTATCATGACGGGGCGTTATATGCGGGCATATAATGCCTCGGTAGTTGTAGAGTTGTTTTTATACTTCATATTATAGCAATAAACAACAAATACCTAACAATGCACTGCGCTAGGCTAGCCAATTAGCGAAGATAAAAAAAGTTAGATGCGCTAGCGGTTGTACTAGAAAAGAATAGGTTAGCTGGCCATTTGAATGTCTTCATTGTCATATTCTATAAATCTATTGTTGATAATTATATAATTATTGAAATAGTTTGGTGGAATAAATGAGTATTTACGTGTATAATATTCTATTAGTGAACAATGAAATATTTTAGTTGTAAATTGGCGTAGTTGGCTACATATTGCATTTGTGGCTGCCGGTGTAGCTAGATAATCATGTACAATACGCTTTGTGTATTCAGCTAACCAATATACTACATTGTGGTCAATTATCTAGAAACCGCTATGTGATATAGAACGTATTTACATGAGTTAAATATAAAGAGCTACCTCGCAACATGCTTCTGACCTATTAGACCAAGAGTTCGCGTCGAATCTATTACCTCGTTTTTATTACACAAGTTATAATATTAGATGATGGTGTGTTAGGTCATCATTCATTTCACTAAAGTGAAGATTATCAAACATAAATGTAGTCTAGGCCCTGTTCTAATTAAAGTTCATAGTGCTAATAATTATTATCATCTTGTCGAATCACGGTGATCAGATTAATATTGTCCGTCAATAGTTATACATACAACAAGTAACAAAAGCAATACTTATTTCCACGAAGTTTGATGCACGAAAGCAAAATTTAGAAACTTTATTTTCGCATCTTGTATCATATCTGGGGCTGTTAAATTAAAACTTTCTTCGTTATCTCTTTTTATTTATATCCTACAAAATCTTGAAGCTATTAACAGTTATGCAATAGTATATTACATAAGTCAGGTAAGCAGTGGCGTACCTAGAACTTTTTCCGCCTAGGGCAGTCTCCAATTTGCCACCCTTTCTAAGCCAATCAAATGGCTATATCATCACGACTTTCACCCATTACTGAGTGTGGCACTCTGCCGAAGCAGATCTCGGTAACTGATATATTTAACGTAAAGTGCGGTTACCAGCCGGCAAATCACGGTCCTCAGAGATGCTAGTGGTGGAGGAGCCACAGGTGTAATTTTAATTTGGTGAAAATTGTTTGTCGGCTGTGGGAATCGAATCGGGGTCCTCAGGATCCACAGACCAACTCGAAACCACTATTACCCTATTAAATTAATAAACATAAATAAATAATTGTAATTGAGACAAACTATAGATGGGGAACTTTTTTACCATTGGGTGGAATATTTAAATTAGGCAGTAATAAAGGACATAATATTTTCAACCCTACATTGACTTGACGATGAAGAAAAATATTAGATTTCATATAGTAATTCATAATTCGTAGAAATCGAATAGTAAACTTATGAAGTGAACAAGTTGTTTTTTGCAACTAAAACTAAATATAAAAAAGGCCGCCCCAAAATATGTGCCGCCCGATGCGCCCTCCCCCCCAGGTACGCCACTGCAGGTAAGTGATATTTTATTTGACAAAGAGGTTGTTTGATTTTAATCAGTCAAGTAAAAACACTTTTCTGACATATTATGTAGGTATACCATGTTTTTCTGAAACTGTTTAATTTAATCAATAATTAATCATAAATAATTTAAAATGTTTAAATTTTTTTAAATGAATTGTGTTGACAGCTGACTACATATCCAAGGTAAAGTTAAGTAAAATCTTTACCAGACTGTTTTGTACTTTAAGAGGCTGTTATTTTTGTTGTAGCCTTGGAAACGTACTTTACTTGACTGTTTTGGTAAAATTCTACTTTCCATACTAAAATTAGTAATTTTCATGTCGGTTTCAGAAAAAATAATATTACTTAATTTTTGTTTTGTTACTGTTGCTAGATACTTTGAAATGTTATCCTGGAGTAACGAAATCAGAACATCTTTATTATTAAAATATAAATAAATAAGCCTGCAATATTGTAATTAAGTTGAGGTAATAGCGGAATCTTCGTCTATGTATTATAAATATCATGCCAATAATATTCATCTAACCAGTAGAGCAATTAATAACAGAAATTTATATAGTTTTTTATCTGTCTAAGTAAAAAAATGGTTTACAGTAATTCCGCCAGATTCTAGCTCCTGCACGTGCGTCGCCATCTAGATAAGCGATCTCTTCATTTGGTCTCTAGAACCACGGATTATGTCCCAAGCGTGCGTGACCCTTCACCTTCCCTTCTTCCCTCTTACAGCATCGTATCCGGTTCCTGTCGTCTGGAACGCACTCCAGGACTAGTCTTAAAACTTTCCGTGAAATGATTAAACAAAAACACTGGAATATCAACAGCTTAGGTCTTAGGTGATACAGAAGACTTCTGAACAAGTAAGTAATATTGGGGATATTAC
Organism: Pterostichus madidus; assembly: GCA_911728475.2. NCBI lineage: Eukaryota > Metazoa > Arthropoda > Insecta > Coleoptera > Carabidae > Pterostichus > Pterostichus madidus. The sequence goes on from OU452307.1 coordinate 21,648,793, forward strand.
GCTCTTTATTAAATACTTTGTGTGTTATCTCGGATTTCTCCGGGTAAGTGAATCGTGCTCCAGTACTTAATTTGTTGTAGTCTGCCAGACTTTACTTGCGCAGACTTTCCAGAGGGGGGAATTATTAACTCTCGTGCAAGAGATATGAACGAATTTTATTCATAACTTGGTAGGAATTTTATCATTAAACTATTTATAGTATCTTGTGTATAAATAATTATAATTGTTAGTGCTCTGTTTTTAATATCTAATTCAGTTGTGTGGATCTGATATCCTGGATAAAGTTCCGACTAAATAAATGTCGAAAAAATGTTGAAGATTCCTAAGAAAAAAATAACTGCCAAGTAAATTTATTTGGCTTCGTGAATTTCGTTTTGGTGTGACGAAAATAATGCACCTACAATCTCACCAAACTAATCCCTATTTCTCCGCAAAAAGACCAAAACGTCCGAGTCCCTGTGCACGTATCAAGTCTTGCATCACGCCCACCGTGTCCGGCGCCCAGTGCAACGTAGCACACACCCGTAGATAAGCCTGGCGAGTTATTTTTCCGTCTCGGGATTTTCAACCCGCGAAGTAAATTTCCCGAAATCCGCCGCGTCAGATTATCTATTTTTGCTGGTGCCGCGTGCAAGGCTTTGCGTCGCCGTTGCCGTTCGCCGACACGCCGTTGTTTATGCAGATTTTATTCAGTCTGATTAGATGGCGCTTGTTGGAGAAATAAGTGAAAATAATGCTTTAAGAGCTTTACCCTGTTGAGATTAACGCTGAGATTTCATCGTGATGTCTTTGTTGCTGAACAAAACCGCGGCATTTGGTTTTCTTTTAATTTCGAAGGCTGCTTGTTTAATTAAAAATGGTGAGTCGCTGTGATTCATCATGCGCAAGTGAAGTACATATTGTTTACTGACGGATTTTCGGTGTGGTTTGTTTTCTCTGTTCTCTTCTCTCTTCTCTGCTGCGGCTGCGAATGAACTCCCGCTGAAAGATTGTTTGCAAGGTGGCGTTTAGATTTTGCAGGTGAAAAATTACCTGCGTATACCCCACAACTGGTAAGATTAAATATGGATTTAACGAAAAGATTTATGGCAAGTTATAAATAACTCACAAATGGAATTATTCCCAGGAATCAATAATTTAATTTAAAATTAATCCTACATATTAAACAAGGTAATTTGCCAAAAGTTTTTCTCAGTTTACTACACCACTATAAATTTAAAATGGATACGCTCAAACTGACATCATAATAACGCAACAGTAAGCAAAATACATCTTCATAAGAACTTATTTCCTGCACTCTTATGTGAAATAAAAATCACGGCCCCCAAAGATGTTAGTGGAGGAGGAGCCACAGATAAAAATAAATACATAAATACATATATCATCACGCCTTTTACCCATTACTGGGTGTTAGGATTATTGATTTTACGAATATTCGAGACTTCAATTGTTCGGATTTATTGAACCTTCGAATTTAGATTCGAACTTTTGAATCTTAGAATGTTCTGAATTTTCGAATTTTGAAATATTTCGAATTTTCGAATTATTCGTATTGTAAATCTGGATCCTAACATAAACACGGCATGTTGATATGAATTATTTTCAGAATAAACTCATGTGCAGAGTTTTGTATTAATTCGTAAGTAATTATTATTAATTATTATTTTTTGCCAAATTAATTCAATTTAGAATTAAAATTTCGCTACACTGTCAAAAAAGTTTAATTAAGAAGTTTTTGTATCCTTTTTATTGTCATTTTAAAGCGTCTTACTAAAAGTCCATAGCATTTAGATGGGCGGTAAGAGAGTAGATGGCTAACCTTGCAGAGTTTTTGCAGGAGACTTCGCCGAATTTATTATTTAATTCGTGGCCGACTTTTCGCGAATTATGCGTGAGAGTGTTTGGAGATAACAGATGGCGTTAATTCAGTGGTAAAAATTCGAGAATTCGAAGCTTCCAAAAATTCGAAAATTCATAAATTCAAAGCTTCAAAAAATTGGAAGTTCGAAGCATTGAAGTTTTTCTGACGAAGTTCAAAACATTCGAATGTTTGAACGTTCAGAAATTCAAACTTCGGTGGAAATCAATGATCTTACTGGGTGTGGCATTCTGCTGAAGTAGATTTCGAAAAGTGATATGTTTATGCGGTTACCAGCCGTCAAAACAAATCTCCCAAAGATATGAGTGGTTGTGGAGCCACAGAGGTAAATTTTAATGTGGTGAAATTGTTTGTCGACTGTGGGAATCGAAACAGGGTTCTCAGGATCCACAGGCTGACTCGATACCACTGAGTCACCTACCCCATATAACCTTTTTGGTTTGTTATTATTGTAGGGTTATTGTAAAATGTCAAAGTCAACTCAAACTATCGTCATATCATAGTTTCGTTGTCTTCCTTCACTATATTTCTTTGATCTTCCTCATCTATTCCACTTTTTCTGAGTGTTCTTAGAGTACACGTTCTTTTTGCATGGTGTTGTAGCTGAGCAAAGCCCGCGAGTGGCGAGGAAGCAATGTGCGCGAACACCGCGTCGCTTGCCGGTCTCGGGTGATAAGCTAGGCCCGGCGCGCGTCTTGAAATCCTAATGAAGTGGCCGGTGCAGGATACGACGGTACTACGGTCCGAGGGTCGAGGTGTTTTTATAGCAAGCTCCGAATCTGATGCGAGAGTATTAGGGTACTCTCAGGGGATGAAATATAGCCAGGGTTTTTCGCAGGGTATCTTATGTGATATACAGAACTGAGTTGTTTGAATTTAAATTTCGCTGATTTCAAGATAGAGATATATTAACTGAAATAGTGAAACTAGTGTCAAATTATTAACATTTTTATAGTGTTTAGAACCATCAACGATCAACATCAAATGTATTTGTCCAGGTGGATATAACTTGCGAATATCAAGCATGAGTTCCCGCATTTAAATCTACCTTACTCTAACTTGTGCTTTTGTTGTTATGGAAATATGCACGAAGACGAGTGCAGATTTCTTAGGGGCAACAAAAGCTCGAGTGAACAGCGGAAAAAAAATTCTGGGAATATTCAATGCAGCTGTTATATTCGGTAAGAATATTGCTCCACGAAAACAAACCAAAAATTTTACAAAATTAATATTTTGACATATGTCAGACTTCGTTGCTAGATAACTAAAAAAAATTTTGAATAAAACTGTTAAATTTTTATACAGAAAATTATCAGGAATAATATAACAAGAGAGTGAGAATAATTTGAAAATAATTTGACAGATCTTTCGACTTGTTGCTAGACAATAGTCACGTAGGATTTGAGTGGCAACAAGTTTGAGAAAGATACTGGAGAAATATTTTCTAATTTATCGAACTCTCAAGTTATATTTAATTAGATTATTTTTTGATTTAGCTGTTGAGGTCGATTCATCCAATTTAAAAGATTTTGAAGTTGTTTTGGAAGTTGTTTACAAAATATGTTGGTGTATTTCTGTATCTAAAATACAACCTATCATTTGTCACAAACAAAAAAGCATCTACAGAGAATATTCCCGGGAATAATCACAAGAGCTTTGTTCTCAGTATAATAATGACAGGATTGGTTAAAACGCAGACACGTGACATACAAGAAGCATTTCATTGGTTTTGAGAAATGTCAAAAAAAATTCGCGGTAATTGCACTAGTGCAATTATCACTTATTAACTCACTCATTTCCATGATAACGTTGTCAAATAATGAAACGCTACTGATTGCTTAAAGTCGTGGTTCACGGTTATATTAACTGAACAATTAAATTAAATTTAATTGAAGTGTGTCAAAGGTGGATTAATGCAGCTATACACATTTACGTTTAATTTTTATTTATCTTTTTTAAATGTGTTTTTCCGGCAGATAATACAAATATGAAAAAAATTTAAATTGAAGCATGTTCAAATCGAAATATTATTAATTATACAATATTGAATTTAATAAGGCTACACTAATTCCACTAATTTGCAATCGTCAAAGTTCATTTTAGATGTATTTATTATTTGACACATTGCCAGTAATCAAACTTACAAATCAAGTGATGTTTACTCTGCAGATGCGCAGTGCATTTATCATTTACATTTTAAAGATAAAAATTGATAAGCTTACAAATTAAATGAAAAAAAATAAATTAATTAAACCTTAATTGAGAATGGCGTATGCATGGGTACGTTGAGTTACGTATCCAGCTTAGTTCACCAAATTTAGTTATTGTGCCAATGAGTTAAAATGACTGATAAACTAGGGATGAAATATGTAACAGATTCTCAAATTTCTATTCTGTGTCAGTTAGAAACAATTTAAAAAACGATGATATAATTGGATTTGATGTTTTATTTATTTCTCATTTAATTATTTTTTACTCTGCCCTATAGCTCAGGCAATCATATTTCTACAAATACACCTTACATCTATCAAGCAGGTATTTTAAAAATACTATAGTGTCCTAGTGGTATTGCACTATAAGCTGTAAACTACATGCATTGCATTGTAATTGTGCAGAGGAGCAAATTAATAAATTTGTCTAGACAACACCCGAAATGTTTAAGGCAAGCAGACAGGTATTTTTTTTATTAAGCCAAGATGTAATACTGGGCAGACTGCCGTTATTTTTTTATTCTCGCACAAATTACGAGATGTAATGCAGATAAGCGTTTTATATTAATATGCTGTGCAGGTTGTTCTGCATCTGCTTAGAAGATATGCATCCGGCTGTATCTACTCCTAGTCCTACAGCTGTTCATCATATTTCCTAAACATCTAATAAAAATATAAAACTCTAATTAAAGTTTCTCGATCATCATGTTATTCACAAACAACATTCATTTTTATAACAAATTTTCGAATGTATCTCGAATCCCGAGACATGCGAAAATGTAGTTTGAATTGCTCATTAATCATAAGAACACAGTGTATTCTGCGTAAATATAGATATTTTTGTAACTCGAAATGTCATGCTTCCCTGCCATGTGTAATAAATAATGTAAATTTACATTGTAAACATTCCATTAATGGTTTTTCTTATTACATTACGTCTTTTGTCTAATATATCTCAGATACATCACAGTTTACCCAAACAAAGCTCATAGTCTATAATATATTGATGTTACTCGGATTTTGTCCAAAAATTTATTGATATATTGTGAATTAAATAAAATAAAATAAAAATAAATATATCATCACGCCTTCTACCCATTACTGGGTGTGGAACTCTGCTGAAGCAGATCTCGGTAAGTGATATATTTTGCGCGTGAAGTGCGGTTACCAGTCGTCAAATCACGGCCCCCAAACATGTTAGTGGTGGAGGAGCCACAGGGATAGCTTTTTCAAATTATGAAAATTTGTCGCCTGTGGGAATCGAACCAGGGACCTCAGGATCCACAGGCCGACTTCATACCACTGAGCTAGCCATCCCATATATTGTTTTGTTCAGACAATATTGTGAATTGTCTGAACAAAACTCATTTTGACTGCATTTTGCGTTTTATTCGTATGATATATGATACATTTGAAAGCTGAGCGCGTGAGTAAAAGTTAGTCACTCACGAAAAAAAATTTTTTTTACGCGCGTTTACTCACGCATATTTCACTATGGCTCACGATCACGCCTACGAACGAATTTTCAAATGTCACTCACGCCGAATCACTCACGACGGGTCACGATGGGTCAAGACAGTTGTTTATTAAGTACACATTACTAATTTACTAATTATGTGGTTCTACTATTTATATATGTATAAATTAGAATAATATTACTTTAGTTTATTATTTATTTGACGCTCTTAATTTAAATATTTATAATTTTTTAAAGTGTACATTTTAGTACCATTGGATTTTTATCCCTTTTTTAATAATAATGTAATTAAAATAATTAAAATGATATTATGCCATTGCGAGTATATATTTAATTTTTCACGATAAAATATTACTCACGCCCGTTTACTCACGATATTTACAAAATCACTCACGTTCACTATATAACATTAAAAATTTGCCCACGGTCACAAAGTGGCCCATCGTAACCCAATCAAAATTACGATTCGTGCCCACCTATAATACATATCCAAGCCCGAGATAATTACCCTCCTTGCATTATAATAAATCCGGTCCTGGATATACACTAAACTGTAACAAACATTTTTTCACACAAATCAGTGTTAAAAACATTTTTGTAGCATGTCTTTTTGTAAAGTTTCCGCGCCTTTATCATCGCTGTTACTGTAAGAATCATTTCCACTTCACTTTGATAGAGCATAAGAGTTGAGCACACACGTCGCCATTTAAACTCGACCTTTAAACAACCCTCAACTGTTTCCACGTAGGACAAGTGACTGTCTGTGAGCGTGAGAGAGTCAAGGAGGACGCGATGACGAAGCCAACGATCGTCCTTGGACGGCGCGTGTGTTCTGTTCTGTTAGTGTGTGCACAACAAAGTCGACTGAAGCCTAAATGAGGCCTCAGGACGCAAAATGGACAATCTGACCGTAGTTTGAATGTTGAATGGGCGCGAAGAGGCAGTGAGAAGCGGGAGGGAAGTTTTATGTTTGGAGGAAAGAGGAGAGTGTTTATAGTAAATATTTGGAATACTGTTTATTGTTTATGGAGAGTTTCATAAGCTCAACTGAAATTTAATTAGATGTAACAAATTTAGGAGAACTTAATTTATAAAAATTCATTTCGTGAAGGAATGAGTAATTCGTATATCTCTAAAATTTATCCCAAACAAAATACTATTATGACTCAGTATACTGTACTGCAATAGAGACTTATACAATTCAAATTTTTCGGTTGCCATCTAGTGAGTAAAACAGAATTTAATAATATTTTATGTAGCGAACATGGTATAGCTTTACAGTTTGACGTTTAGCACGTGATCCAAACATTAAACGTCAAACAAATATGGGGATCTGAGGGGAGAAGTGTTGAAAGGAGAAAGAAGTTGTTCGACTCGACATGGTGTCACCTCGCTCTTTCTACAAATTTCTTGTTTCACACAAAATTGTGTGGAAGGGGTTCTGCTTCGGGTCTGCTGCATGTGACGTCAAAATTATAAGTCCCTATTGGGTATATTCACAATCAGTTAGTAATCTGTGCGTTATTAACTAAAACACAGTTGAAAAGTGAGTCATTGTTTACTTCACTTTTCCAGCTAGCTGGTAAATTTTTTTAGGCTAGCTAATGTCACTTCCCAATAGGTAAAACAAAAAATAATTATTGTTTGCTTTTCTTCTGTAGCAAACATTTAGTAACTCTTTCCGTAGTTTCTCGCAGTTCTGGTGGACTAAACTCTAACTCTCTATCAGACATGATTATAAAAATTATAATTATTAGACAGAGAAAAATCGGCAAATCTTCAAAACAGTTGAGGTAACTCAACTGACAGATTTAATAAACATTTAGTCAAGTTACCTACTATATACTATCATAAATAATATATGTTAAAGCAGACTAAACAAATAATAATAAATCTGTCAGAAAAAAAGCTTAGAGCTGTAATGGAGCATTTCCCGGCTTGATATGTAATATATTATTAAATTCCTCTTATACAAATTAGCAAATATTTTAATGAGAACAAAGTAAAAAAACATCAGTGTTAAAACAAAAAATGGCGGAGTTACACAAAAATATTAAATAGACATTTAATTACTATAATTATAGAAATTTTAAATGTATTTGCTGATTCGGCTTGTTAATTTTTTTATTAAATGCAACATTGTTTTATCATTGTGGTATCAACTCGGCCTCCTGAGAACCCTGGTTCGATTCCCACAAGCGACAAACGATTTTCACTATTTTAAAACTACCCCTGTGGCTCCTCCAGCACTAACATCTTTGGGGGCCGTAATTTAACGGCTGGTAATCGCACTTCACGCGCAAAATATATCACTTACCGAGATCTGCTTCGGCAGAGTGCCACACCCAGTAATGGGTAGAAGGCGTGATGATATATTTATATTTATTTTTATTTATTGTTTTCTAAATAACTTAATACAATAATATCATAATGCACTATTAAAAGCTGTTGCTTTCCAAAATATAAGCACACTGACTAGTAATAAATATATTTTAAATCCTCAAATTTCCTTAATGCAACATTGTTTTTACCCATATTGAAATAGGCTAAAATTGAATGTATTCTGTTCAAAACTGCGTACAGTAATCAGTCAAATAGGTATGGAAAAAATGAAAATAAAACATACATAAAACACAAATCGATTAAATAACATCGAATCGCTACAAAACATTTCGCTCCAAATATTTTAAATGTAAAAAACCAACATGAAAACAAAAAACAAAAAAATCGTACTAAATTTTATCATCATCGATTGAACAACTGAACGAATTGACACTTCAAAATCATAAACAAAATAAATATATCATCACGCCTTCTACCCATTACTGGGGTGTGGCACTCTGCCGAAGCAGATCTCGGTAATTGATATATGTTTGCGCGTGAAGTGCGGTTACCAGTCGTCAACTCACGGCCCCAAAGATGTTAGTGATGGAGGAGCCACAGGGGTAGTTTTTGAAATCATGAAAATTGTTTGTCGTCTGTGGAAATCGAACCAGGATTCTCAGAATCCACAGGCCGACTTCATACCACTGAGCTAGCCACCCCACTAAAATCATAAACAAGATATCAAAAAAGCTTCTTTAAAAATATTTAAATGAATTTCTTTTTTTCGACAAGTGACTTATCGGTTAACACGTTATCGTCTCATTCTGTTCTTATTTTTCCATTTCTATGAATTAGTAAATAATTTCAGGACTTGTTTTGCCAGAGTTGACGCAGACTTCTTTATAAGATTTCACTTCTGAACTTCAGCGACTTCGTAACAACAGAGTACAATTTTTTGTCAATTACAACATGACATTGTCACCCGATATTAAATTATAAGACGAAGAAAGAAAAAGAGAAGTTTAAGGAAATCTATCTCTTACTCTGAACGAGTTTGTGATTAATATTTAACCTTAGAAGGAAGGCTAATTACCTGTCCTGATGCATGTCAAACACTATGACTCTCTTTTAACCGACTGCAAATTGATCGGGAGAATTTCGTCATCGTTTTTCAATTACGTAATGCAGAGATTCTTGTCCCCCTTTTCAAGGTTTCTTCACTGCTTCAGTCATTTAACTTTTAATAAGCAGGAAATTAATTTTGGTACGCATGGTGCACCTGAATTACAAGACTGAAATTTAGTTAAACGAAAACGACTGTTCTGTTTTCGTATTCACTTTAAATGTTCATCACGCATTTTCAGTAAACTCTCGCTGAGTCCCACAATGGGGTCCTTCACTATATTCACAAAATGATAAATTAGTCATTTATATTAAGACCCGACCGAACAATTTCGCACCAGAGATGGTAACATGTAAATCATTATATTTCTGCAACTGTCAAAAATCGTTCTGGATATGCGAAATTTGCATTTCTTTCACATGTGAAAAAATAATTATATTTTTCGAACGAGAAAAACATACTTTTTTGAGTACTTAATAGGAAATAGCCATTTTATTAGTTATAAATCAATATAAGGCGTATTCCATTTGCCATTTGGATCAGATCTAACTTACATGTACTATGTACTGAACCAGATCATTTATTTATTTCGCTGAATTACTTCGTTGACTTTATTTCCAGTACTAGAATTACTAATTTTAATTTACTTTGAAGTAATTCACTCCATAAGTTTGCTTAATTTAGTTAATTAGTCATGTTGTCTAATCTACCTGAACTGATTTAAGTGAACCAAGTGGCAAATGGAAAACAGTTATAGTTACAGGCGATTTTACTCGTTAGCAACAGTTTACACATTAGCAACCAATACTTTACTCATTAGCAACCAACAGTTTACTCATTTTAAACAATTATTTTGTTTGTTACTTGCTACCATGATAGATGTGATGTGTAGAAATTTATTAGTTACACAAAAAATAGCATGTTCAACGCGTAAAAAAGTGGAGTTTGAAGCTTATGCAAAATTAATGCACTCACTACACTCGTTTATTAAACTTTTACACTCGCTAGAAAACTATCACTTATCTTTACTTTTTTTACTATTTTTTTCTTTTCATTTGTATGTCAAATTTCAAAATTGTTCACACTTTTTAAAATTTATTTATCAAACATTTTCACATTCCCTTTGTTACAACACATCAAATTCATATTATTTTTAACTTTTTTTCTTCAATTTACTTAAATAAATCAATAATTATTATCAGTCAGTTCAGCTAAGACGGTATCACAATCCACTATTCCCCAGTTGGTCTAGTTGGATATATGATCACACCTTACTGATGAGTCCGGAAGGACGAAACGAGTCTATGGTTAAAGCTGAACTGCCCAGCCGTTTGATGATGACCTGATAAGTTGATTCAAACGTGCTGTTAATTTTTGGAACTTGTGACAAGTGATGGAAAGGTTTTTCCTAATTTTCTTATTTATTAAGACTCAGTTCCACATCGTATTTGACTTTTTGTCTTTATTTTATAATAATTATTGTATTATTCTTTTTTGACAGTTGTAGAAAAAATGTGTTTGTATTTCGTGTTTGGCGTGTTCGAATGACTTTTTTGCCTCGGCTAAAAGTGACATTCTCACGCACAATAAAAAAAAACACAAATTTTTCATACGCATCCTGTTAAAATATGAAACACATTCATCGTCGGTGAACAAATATATTCGCTTGTTAAGTTGAGTTCTTATACACGGGGCTTATGGCGATCATCACTCAGAATCGCACATATTTGCCTTGTTTTTAACGAAAAATTAAGAATCCCAATTTATAATGGCAACACTACACGGTGGTATGGTATTTTAAAATTCACTAGAACAACAATCTGTTAACAATACATGATATTCAAATCATAATAGGTATAAAACACTTATTTTATTAAATTTTTATATTTTTTTGAACGTAAGTTTCGCCACTTGACAACCGATGGCGCCACCCTCACACTAGTACTACCTTAAGGTGGCCGAATGATAGGATAAAATCGTAGTCTCAATTTTTTTCCTGAACCCATGAATATAAAGCAGTTTTTCTTTTTTGCTGTAATATTAGAAATATGTATCTATGGACCCAGATATTTCATCGATTTTTTTATTGCTTATTTTATTGATTTATAAACATAAAAATTATTGTTTTTTATAACTACTTAATATAAAATATTCCAGTCCACACAAAAAAAAATTACAAATTTGACATCATATTTTTGTTGTGAAATTCATTATACATGTGGAATTATTAGGAGACTAGTATTTTTCCATATAACACAATGTTAATTTAGTTCAGTGATTTCACGCAAGAGGCCGCTTCAAAATACAAAACTTATTTCTCAGCGCAGCAATCTGCCAGATGTGCTGCAAACTATACGTCACTCTAAAATGGACTGTATTTGTTTGGATAATTGTAAAACGCTGCAGTCAACCAGAAGTGCTATGAACAATCCGACACCCTGAAATGTACAGAAAAATAACTATAGTTTTTTAGATATTTGGGTTTTTAATGCTGTTAATATTGACATCAGAGCATTGCAATCTTTCTTTAAGCACCAATAACGCTATCTTGATGGTACAGTTGTAAAATATTTTCAGACACTTTGGGAAAATGTGTTTATAAATGCGTTTTAAATATTTCAGATAAAAATTCTTTAAATAAAAAATTTGGGAAACTAAATAATCTACAACGTTTATTTGAAATTTTGTTGTTCAACATTATTTAGAAACTTCTAGCAGAGGCAAATGGCATCTACCTCTTTTACAATTATTTTACTGTCATGTCCAGAACTGGGTAAAAACATGTTGACATATTTATTTTCAAATGTTAAATCTTCCATAACGAATTACAAATAGAATGTAATTAAAAACAAGCTAATAAATGAAAAACAATTATGCCAGTTACATATAAAACTAATCAGTAATAGCAAAACAAAATTAAATTAAATAATATGAAATTAAATAAATTTACAACTGCAAATATATATATTATTTACAGCGCATTGAATAATTAAACAATTATTCATATTAATTTCAAATGAAATTGGAATATAATCATTGCGGTATTATTTGAAAAACAGTTCGAAACGATGACGTAACATTTCATTGCGTATACGGACTATTTTATGCCATGCACGTTGAACTAATTCCCATTAGAGTGCCTACAATTATAATGCGAATGCGCAAACGACTTTCAGTTCAGGAATTTAACGCTCTATTACACGAGTAGAAGTTTGTTTGTTAAACTTTTCAACTTAACTATTCGAACGTGCACTTTTACACTGACATTTCTGCATCTTTTATTCTTCTAGAGAGAATAGGGATGCACAAACACTTTACGATGCGCTCCCAACTTCATTTTATTGCAAGCGAGCCCTTGAATGCTATGACTAATAATTTTATTTAGTGAAACAAATATATTTAAGTGAAATTGAGGATTTGAGATTCCGCCGATAATCGAGGAATAAATAGGTTGACGTAGTTGAGTATTATTCTAAGTGGGAGGAAATAATAAGGTTACATGTTTTATGAGGGATCATTTTAGGCAATTAAATACAGGGGTGATGTTGATAATTAAACGCAAAGAATCACGTGTCAAAAGAAAGTTCTGAGTTAACTAATAAAGATTAGGCATCTGGAAAGAATATGCTAATTAACGGAGCTGGGCATTATTTGAATCAAAAGGAATTATAAATTGATTTAAGTCATGTTTCTTGATTTAAATCAAGTGATTTAAGCCTTTTTTAAAAATTCGCAAATCAGACTTGTGACTTAAGACATTTAAAAAAAATTGATTTGGGCCTGGTGAATTGTTCTAGAGCTGAAAAAAAGTGTAAATCATTTTTCTGGGCTTCATTCAAATGAAAGGGCTTAATTCAATTGAAAGAGCTCAATTCAATTGAAAGGGCTTAATTCAATTGAAAGAGCTCAATTCAATTGAAAGGGCTTAATTCAATTGAAAGGACTTAACATTTATTATCCATACGTGCGTTATAGTTTCTTTTTATTTTTTACTGTTTATTTATTTTTTGGATTATATAACAGTATATTATTTTTGTTATTCAAATTGGAAATGCTGGTGCACATTTAAATGTTACATTTCTGGTTGTAGCTGTCGGTGATCTGTGAATTGATTCGTGATTGTCTTACACTAAACATTTTTTTTTTCAAATTACTAGCTATTTTGTATATTTTTACAAACAAAATTCGTATTTTCGAAGACTCTTATGCTGGGTTGCAAAAAAAAATAAAGAGCTCTTTAGTTAAAGAATTGTTTATCTAGCAACAGTATTAATAGCGATTTTTCTGAGATTTATTGAACCGTTAGTTGCTAATGAACCGATAAAACTTGCAACCCAGCATTAGTCTATATTAATTTTAAAAGCTAAACTGTTACAATGCAATACAATTTAAAACCGGGTACATATTTAATGTAAACATGCCAATTCATTTAATTACATTTTTTGATGACGTAATTCAATCCTTTGAATATATCTACAAATATCTGTTTCATTCAGTTGTGCATATATCTTTGGCATATTACAAAGCACCTAGTTTTTTTTAAAAATAAATAATTAAATTGATAACATTTAGTATTTGTAAATGTGATTTAAGCCCCAAGCCTCAAGCTCCAATTCACAAAAAGGCTTGTGATTTATATTTTACATAAAAAAAGCACAAATCACTTTGATTTGTGAATTAATTCACTTTAAAAATGAAGTGGAATTGTGAATTGTGATTTAATTCCTTTTGTTCGTGATTTTGCCCAGCTCTGCTAATTAAGCACTAAAGTTAAGTGAGAACACACATCCAATCATTCATCTCATATACTCCATAAGTCAAATTGACCAAATCATAAAACATCATCCAACACAACTCCTAGGTGCACCTTTTAACTATCCTGAATATCCCCCGAAACTCTAAGAAGCTAATATAAAGGATTCGATGACTCAATGAAATTAGTGTTGTCGCAAGAGGAGACTTAGGGTCAATATCGTCTCGGTCTGGACTTGTCTCGAGATGTTGTCGGCGAGAGTCTCAACTTATCAAGGTTAAATAATTATAATATAATATTTATATTAAGGAAATAAATTAAACTTTCAATAAATGACATTATACTAAGATAAATTCAAAATAAACTCATTAGCTATTGTTAAAAACTGTTTTTCTACGATCGTGCGAAAATTAAGTAATTATGTACTAATTATTTTATGGGGTGGCTAGCTCAGTGATATGAAGTCGGCCTGTGGATCTTGAGAACCCTGGTTCGATTCCTACAGGCGACAAACAATTTTCATAATTTCAAAAACTACTCCTGTGGCTCCTCCACCACTAACATCTTTTGGGGCCGTGATTTGACGACTGGTAACCGCACTTCACGAGCAAAATATATCACTTCTCGAGATCTGCTTCGGTAGAGTACCACACCCAGTAATGGGTAGAAGGCGTGATGATATATTTATTTTATTTTATTTATGTACTAATTTTCAGTGCACAAAGGAATTCTTCTGGAATCGAAGTTTTGAGCCGTATACTACAAATTCGTTGTACCTTATGTTTAAATAAATTCTGTGAAGCAACATCGATGGTTTAATTAATTTATATGAGTTATTCTTCTTTTTAAAAAAGTAATAAAATAGTTGATGTTTCAAAGGTTCGTGTTACCCCATTTGTGCTTTAATCGATTTGACCTTGCGTACATCAAAATATATTTTAGTATCCCTATTTTAAGGTATACCAAAGTCAATTAAATATAGCGACATATTATTAAATATTGTTAAACTTAACTCCAATTTTTTTAAAATAACATTTATTATTTTAAATTTTAAATATTGAGCGTCCGTCAATTTTTTTTCATTTTTCAAAAAGACCGAGTAATGAAACATAAAGATTTTAAAATTAAATCATACATAGATTTTTGAAAAAATCAGACTAAAAATTTCGATCTCTTACACTTCAACTAAAAGTCATTTGTATTATAGAGATTTCGCTCTTCATTTATCTACCTACTCAAAAAGTATATTTTCTACGGTCTTGAACTTATCAACACCGTAGAAAAACATAATTTTCCCAACCACTTTTACGGAATATTTATTGTGAATAATCTGTATACGATAAATATAAATTATGAGTATTTGAAAATTGTGATATACAATAGACATCGAATAAAAAAGGAATAAATCTAAAAAAAAATGGAATGTTTGGTTATCCGCCTTTGCTTTATAACCTATCTAGACGAAAATAAATATATCTTTTTCATAAAATATTTCACATTCATATCAATAAATACGAAATAACGAATTGTTAAAGATTATAGAAAGAAAATTTTATTTTTCATAACAGATTTCTTTACTTGAATACCATCACAATGAAAATATATTTGTAAAAGGATTATTCAGCGAATAAATTTAAATATTTCCTTTTAAAGAGCCTCTTTTTTCCATATAATAATTTTATCTCAATTGACGTTTTTCTCGAAGTACTAAGTAGGTAGGTACTTACTGAATGCAAGAAGAAAACATTTCAATTCCCATTTTATAAAATCACCAAATATTTTCTGCAAACGACGGTCATTTCAATTACACGAAAAGCCTTTAGGGTCCTCGCGACAGTTTGGCTACCGCTGGTAAATCTGACTCTATAACATTACTTCGCTTCCTAACAGTTATTGCAAGGCGTTTGTACTTTACTTTATGGAGTAAAGAAGGTCAATGAGGACCGGCACACACATTTTTGGGACGCTGGATTAATTAAATTTCTCTGAAGAGAATATACAACATAAACGTAAAAGTGATGAAGAGATGAACAAGTATATACAGTATACTTTCAGTATCTTTTATTTTTCATTATACAAGCCCGTTCCCACTTCAGTTGGCCCGAATCAAATTTTTTCGTTAAAAATACTATCTAACATTTACTAAATTCTTCAATTAATTTTCAACATTTTTAACTAAATTTAACATTAAATTACCTTAAACACAAAATAACTCTCTTTTTTTTTTCTTCACGTAAACTAAATCAACACACAAATGAACTATCATGATTATTATCTTGTGGGCAGTTTGACGGATGAAATTAAAATTAATTATTACTTAAAACAAACTTTATTATTATACAGTTTTTTAATAAAACAATTTTTTTTAGTTAAAACAGAAATGTTTACTTCCTCTTTCAATGGCTGTCATTTCTAGATGTATGTATCGATTGACTTAAAATTTTATCTGTGTATTAACAACATACTAGTATATGTCTCATTAAAATTTCATTTCATTTTCTTGCATACTACACGAGAAATAAAACTGTAAAATATAACATCAAAAGAAAAAATAAAATTGGGCCAACTGAAGTGAAGCCGGGCTCGTATAGCTGTCCTAAATTATTTTAGAGAAAATGCATCAAATGCAGATTCAAAGAGTTAAAAATATTCCGCCATTTTTGTTTGAAACATTTAATGACAGTATTTTGACAACAAGAAATATATAGAGATGTAAAATACACATCATAAAACTAAAATTTAAGAGTGAACCAGTGATAAAAATCAGTGATGAAGAATTACTTAAATTCAAAATATATTAAGATATATTTCAGTACAAATCTGGAGAAAAGCTTGGATGAAACAAATGATCTTTCATTGTATAGACACGTAAAAAATCGAATAAAAAATTCAGAAATGAATGTAATAAATCATTACCGCCAAACTTGAAAATTGTAAGTTGTAAACAAAAGGGGATATTAAATGGGAAACATTAATCTAAACATAGTTTCATATTTTAAACTAGTTGTTCAATTAATCACTAGCTTTCAATTTTTTAGATGTACCGAAAAAAGCATTTTACTTCATTAAATGGAGTATTTCATTTTGCAAACTAATTAGCAAATTTAATTAATATATTTTGTGCTGAAAATCAAAATAAATTAGAAATAAAGTAAATACATAAATATTTCAAATAAATAAATGTATCATTACATCATTTCCTTCTTTCTTGTTAGTGGTACCATTATTATATGAATTAAAAGTGATCGAATAGTTAATAAATTCATTACTGGCACTTATAATAGACCACAGAAGTGGGCGGTCCATATTAGGGCGGTAAATTTGAATACGAGTCGAATGGTATATGCAGTTACCATTGTCTTACGGCGTTTTTATTTTATAAGTATCAAAATTGAAATTTTTAAGGGAAACGACCAATGATGCAACAAAATACTGTTTTAATGTTACCAATATAAATGGTTATAGTTTTGAAATGTCATGTAATAGATTTTTTTATGTCTATTTTAAATTTTAAAAGAAACGTATGTCGTAGTGAACTATCTCTACAATCATAAACTCACAATTTTGAATTTTTGAATTTTTTGCACTTGTATATTTCATTGTGATTAGAGCCAGGTGCAAAATACCACCTCATTTTAATTTGTTCCACAAAAAAGCGCAAAACAAAACATGTAAACAAAAATGAGATTAAAAATCAAATGTTTGTTTCATAAGAAGTGTGTTACGTTGCCTTACAATAGAAAGAGATAGAACGCTTAAGCCACGCCTCCTGGTGACGTTTACTTCTGTGGTCTATTGAGTTTCATGTCCTTATATTCTTGACTTCAACTTATATAAAAAATAGTATATCTGTATCAGAGTAGTTTGGATTACACTGTAAACTGTAATCCACTGTACTGTAATTGGGGTTAAGTTGCTGTTGTGCAAAGTAGCAAATAAATAAAATCTGAGAAATTCTATGATGAATATTTTTATCTCTTTTAGTTTTGAAGCTGCAACTAGTGGCGTATAAGCACAAGAAGTAGACAATATGAGACAAATAAAATATAATTGTAAAATGAGAATTTGCCGCCAAAGCTGTAACTGACAATTTTTGCGTTCGAACAGATGGTTTAAAAGAACGGTCATTACCAACTCTTAAATGAATTAAAAAAGTTCGAAAATCTGAAACACAAATGAGCAGGTTATCCATAATTGTTATTGATACAAATTTATTACAAACTCTAAATTTTACAGAGATTGTTAACGATTTTACTAACAAATCTTAAAAGAGAAATTTTATTTAATAGTTGATTGTTTTTGATTTTTTTTTGTTTACAGTATGTTTTTTTTTTACTTTTAAGATACTGTCTATATAATACTTTATCTTTACGTTACATTCATTGATATATTTTTTTGTGATTTTCTATTTATAGTATTACATTTTCTTTGTATATCAGAATTTGAAATAATGTTTAGTTTTTGGGTATAAAATATTTTCTTCTTAATTATACTAAGGGTCAGTTTTTCAATTGCCGGTTTACTCTCGATTAATGTTAATCATGATTAAATAATAATGGTAACCATAGTTTCCATTATTATTTAATCATGATTAACATTAATCGGTTAAACTGGCCCTAAATAACATAAATTAAGTTTTAAAATTAGTGTATTTAGGATGCTTAAAATTTTGTGTCTGCTTATTTTTATACATACATCTAAAAACAAAAAAAAATCATAATCGAAAAAGGCGCAAATTGTTACAAGTTTCAGGCGCTTATATTGCTTAATACGTCACTGGCTGCAGCATCTCAAGTTTCAGGTTTTATTAATTTCTTCCCTTTTATTCATTTTTATAAACACATGACTGTTAAAGTAGTTTCAAAAATATTAGTATATTACTCAAATATGTAATGATAGCTATTATTCATGAGAATCAAATTTGCGATATGAGCCGTAGGCGAATGTCGTAATTCATCCGAATGAGTAATACTTTTTACACGTTCAGCAAAGTACTTTTTCTACGACTACACAATTGGAAATTACATTTTTAGGTTTATTAATTATAAGTTATGTGATATAACGAAAACCTTATACTTTAGTTGCACCCATGATTTGATTGGCTACAACTCGTAATAAATTATTACTTATGACCGTAAGTAATTAACCGCATTATCTGTCAAGAAATATAGGTTTGTATTACTCAATCTTCATAGAAAAAACGTATTTTCGCTCAAATTCCCAATACAAACTATCCCACTACTCCATTAGCTCTCTAATCAAAGCTCCCTAACCTCAACCGACTAAACACTGGAAATCACGTCCTTGCATTGGTTGTTTGCATTTATCCGCAACTCAGCGACTGCTACATGTTCGTCCGTGTGAATGTTTACACACATCACGCCGCCGTCACTGTCGTCGCGGCGCCCGGAACGCAATACGTTCACTATGTATCATTCATTAGCAGCGTCAGTTAGTGCTCGTCCGCTCCAATCCGACAACCATGGCATGGTGACGCCGAATGTCAAGCTATGGAATCGGAAATCGGTAATACGAATAGTCATCAGTGTAAATGACGTAGTGGTATAGAATTGGAGCGACTGCTTGTTTAAAGACGATGGGTTCAACACTTGTCATCGCAAATATTACAGTTCAACCAATAAGCACAGTTTTATACTGATCAAATCCCATTACTAGGGAAATATCCGGTCCATCCCGTCACTAAGAAAATATGTATTTACATGCTGTCAATTTGACATACAAATTATTTTATTTTTGTTTTATTCTGTCAGTTTGACAATATATTGTTTTATTATATTTGTCTCATGAAATTATCTTATCAAATACCACGCGACCTCTCAGATTTTCACAAGATAAACTTTTATTTTGAAGCAAACTAACATTCGGTAAAAAGTCTTCGTCCTATTGACAACTCTAGCGCTCAAATACGCCAACTAGCGGTAAAAAAACTAACTACTCGTGGGACTGTTTCATTTATTGTGCATGTTTGTATGGTAAACATACGTATTTCCATAACGTTAATTTAAATTTTTTTCTATGAAAAACCTAAAAGAAGAAAATCTGATACGAGCTGTTACTTTTAAGCAAATCGCTCTGAACTATTGTAACTTATGATAAAAGAATCATCCTCAGTTAATAATTTGTAATACATGTCCCGGCAGCACTTTTTTAACTCAAACATTACACTGCTAATTTCATACATTAATAAATTATCGGTGGTCAATAAGTAATTTAAATTAAGATTTTAATTCGTCAGTTAAATCATTTTTTTGTAATTTTGTATGCCGGCTTGTAGAACATAAATATAATTCGGAATCTTCAGAACATGAAATTAGTATAATTTTGTATTGAGTAAATATTCAATGTTTACATTTTTAAGTTTAAATTTTTGATAGTTGAATACCTATTCCCATATCTAGTATATATTTTTTAACCACAAATCATTTATCTATGCGAAAATAATATTATTCAAGCAAAAAGTAAATGGTCATGAGAAAAAAATCTGTTTTTATTTTCTAATACTACGCGAGTTATTCAGAATTTAAAAAATATATACAAATTTCCTACGAATGTGTAGACGTCCAAGACTTTAAACAACTGAACAATAAATAAAACAAAAGACAAAATGTCTATTGCGATGTGGAATTGAGTCTTAATAAATAAGAAAAAATAGGAAAAAACTAATTTTCCATCACTTGTCTCAATAATTCCACAAAGGTTTTACAGCACGTTTGCATCAACTATCAGGTCATCAACAAACGGCTGGTCAGTTCAGCTTTAACCATAGACGCGTTTCGTCCTTACAGACTCATCAGTATGGTGCGATCATTTATCCAACTAGACCAACTCGGGAATAGTGGATTGTGATACCGACTTAGCTGAACTGACTGATGTTAACCTATCTACGCCGGTAACATGACATGAGAGCTAAGGAGCAACTCGTGGTGCCATCTACCGACAAACTCGCAAACTGCTTGACAGCTATTGAAATAAAACAAAAGACAAAATGTCTATTGCGATGTGGAATTGAGTCTCTGAAATATTATTGCTTAGAGTATATTCGGACTTATTTTTTTTGCAATTATCTACCAGTTTGATCATTATTTTCATAACCAAAAGTTAAAAGTGACGGTTTAATGTCCAGTATTATAATTATATATATATATATATATATATATATATATATATATATATATATATATATATATATATATAATTATAAAGGACAGAATAAATTTCCTTTCATATTAAATTTAATTTAATCCACAAATTCGTATCAATTTTATTTATCTTATGGTATATGTTTACTGTAAAATGTTCGGCTGTCATTTGATTGAATAAATTTAATTTACTTTGGAAGTAAACTTATTTGTCGTTTGTAATACCGAGCATAAAACAATTATAATTAAATGTTAAACAATATTACCGAGCAATCAATCTCCCTAAAGAGCTTTGAAATGAACGAATTTAATTGGATATCTATTTCAACTTTCGAGTTAGACTATGATATACCTTAAAATGGCTAATATCGCATTGAAATGAAACCTGTTGAAACATATGTAACCCTCTAGTGTGCAGGATCAGTTTCTCTTTGTAATGTCTTTCCTTTCTCTTTTGATTATGCAGAAGTACTGCCATTGAACTCTTGTAAAACTATAATTTTATTCGAAAATGGTGGCTAGCTCAGTGGTATGAAGTCGGCCTGTGGATCCTGAGAACCCTGGTTCGATTCCAACAGACGACAAACAATTTTCATAATTTCAAAAACTATCCCTGTGGATCCTCCACCGTTAACATCTTTGGGGGCCGTGATTTCACGACTGGTGACCGCACTTCACGCGCAAAAATATATCACTTACCGAGATCTGCTTCGGCAGAGTACCACACTCAGTAATGGGCAGAAGGCGTGATGATATATTTATTTATTTATTTATTAATATTCTTACTTCCTTCTCTTAGCCAGTTGCGCAGTCAAAAGTTAAATTTAACTTATGTATGTAAATAAAAGTAAATCAAATTTACAAGTAAATGTCAAACTTCGATATGCAGATATTTATTTAAACCAAGATTAAAATTTAACTTTTAGTGCTGTAACTTGCCATTAGGAAGTTACACACTTGCATTTCGCGTTAGAAACAAGAATTCTAATGTGTAAAATTTTCTGAAAAATTACCAACACTTAGATATTCTTATTATTGTTCAACTTTTGACATCATTTCCTCAGTCAAACTTTACTAAATAGTTTTAAAGAAAAAATGCTACAAATAAAAGTTACGAATAATTAAATTTTCTACTGCTTTTATTTAAAGCATTTTTGTCTAGAAACATTTGACAGTAAAAATAAACGATGATAAATGTATACGATTATTTTTTGACGTTTCTCAAAACCAATGAAATGCTTCATTGTATGTCACGTGTCTCGCTGTTGTGATTATTCCCGGGAATAATCTCTGTAGATGCCTTTTTATTTGTGACAAATGATAGGTATGTTAGTTGTCAAATAATTATTTAAAACTGTCAACGCGTCAAGTAAAATGTGTGAAAAAAATCGATTTAGTTTCATTTCAGATACAAAAATACACCAAAAAATTTTGGAAACAACTTCCAAGAATACAATAATAAGTAATCAATCGATATAAACCCAGTTCAAATTTTTGTAAGTTGTATGATTCGACCTCAACAGGCTAAGTCAAAAAATAATCTAATTAAATATAACTTGAGAGTTCGATAAATTAGAAAATAATTCTCCAGTATATTTTTCAAACTTGTTGCCATTTGGCAATAGTCACTCAAGCCATACGGGCTTTCGTAACTATTGTCTGGCAACAAGTTTTCGAAAGATCTGTCAAATTATTTTCAATTTATTGTCACTCTCTTGTTATATTATTACTGATAATTTAAAAATAGTATACAAGATGGTGGCAGTGCTACAATTTATCAGAAATTTTGGAATTTATTGTTAAAATTGCAGCCAAACCAAAAGCATAATAAAAAAATATAAAAACAGTTTTGTATACATATTTTAATTCTGAACAAATTGAAACTTGTATAGTTTTTTTCGTAAAATAAACGGGAGAGCAGGAAATTCCAAAAAACTGATTTCTCAAAAAAAAAATCTATGTTCAACCCTAATCGCCGCAAACTTATATAATAATTTAAAAACTGAATAATTATTTTCTTTATTAATCATGTCAAATTATTATAGAAAGTCATGGAAAAATATCCTTAAGCTTCAAATACATAATTCTTATATAGAAGAACTTACCCACATCTATGACAAGAATGGAGCTATTGTAAACTTGACTTACCTAAAACAAAAATAAAGTTTTATTAGTCTTGCATATGTTGACATATTCATATAATAATCAAAAACTATTTCTATTGTATACAAATTCTTAGCCATTCATTCTTTGAGTGTGTAAGTCTGTAAGAAATAAATAAATATAAAGAATCTCTGTAACTGTTCAATCCATTAATCGATGCTCGCGGGTAGCTTTACCGGTTGGAAGTGTACCGGTTCACCAGTTATCCGGTTCGACGGCGACTGAGAAGCCAAGTGACTAGCGATCATCTGCCGTGGTGTACAATGGCGTTGACGCTACGGTTTGTTTTGTTCGCGAGACACAATCGCGTGTTTGTGAAAAGAAAACTGGAGTATCTACTTTAATTTCGATTTTTAGAAGATTTCAAAAGTTTATTGATACTATTTTTCATGTTTTGTTTGATGAGTTTCTTATCCTAAAAAGGTTTTAGTTTGGAATTAATTCCAATGAAACAAGATCAAAAGATACACAAAATAATTATTTAGCTTCTTCCAACATCTCAGCACCATCAAAAATAAATACCTCTAAGTCGTTGTGTTTCAACCCTGGGCTACAATTTTCTTCCTTTACCATACGCCATATCCAACACATCAACACAAGATTCCTTTCGAAGTTCACAGAAATTTTCCATCAAATATCTTCCAAGTATTCTAAACATTCATATGCGAAGAAACATACTCTCAACATCTCAACACCGCTGCATTACACCGACAACTCTTTCAAAATCTATTCGACGCAAACGTGTCCAACTCAGCTAGCGGAACGAATTTTCAAGCAGAAGGAAATTCTACGAACTTGGAGTCCAGTGCAATCTTACGAGGTTCGGTTAGTGTTAGTGACGAAGCGTGCGAAATCTCTAAACACAAAGATATACTGACGAGACTAGGATTGTACCAGGATTCTAGAAAGAAAATCAGAATGGAAAATCTATAGTTTTCTGTTACGCAAATGGAATTCGGATGTACAGTGCAGTGAATAGAAAGTAATTTAAAATACTGACCGTTAGAATGTACAGTCCAGACTCATATCACTTGATCCATTATTTTTTTTTTCGTTCAAAAATTAAATAACACTAAAAACGCAGGTATCTTACTTTTACTAAATTCTATAATTAATTTTCAACTTATTTAATAAAATTTAACATAAATTTTCTTTCCTGAAATCGGCAATAAAGTGCCTACTTTCTTGACTAATTTTAAGATGAAAAGTAGTTTTTTTTCTGAAACCGGCAAGAAAGTGCCTACTTTCCTCACCAATTTTAGTATGAAAAGTAGGTTTTTACAAAAACAGTCTAGTAAATTACGTATCTAAGGTTACTACAAAAAAACCAGTCTGGTAAACTACAAAACAGTCTGGTAAAGATTTTACCTGACTGTTATTTTTGTTGTAAAGTTTGAACATCTTTAATAGACATATGTAATAATTTGTCCTTCCGACATCCTCCAGCAATTCAAATTATTAAAACAACCTATGAAAATAAAAATAAACGTTTTACGAAACATCAACCAAAAAGATTTGTATTAAATATCTTCTACGCCAAATCAATTTCAGCGTCTGCTTCCTTTAGAAATCTTCTAAAATTTTTCTACTTTTTCACCAATTTTGAAAGTTTTTATACGCTTCTTTGTATAGACCGTTTGATTTTACGGTATCTTCTATGCCAGATAATACAGAATCTTCAGATTCATTCATTTTTAAGCACAAAACTGACAATGTTTGCTAAATGAAAACAAACCCAATTGTGTAAATAACAACGCCTGACTCTTCATAACAACGCTTGTCTTTTCACAGAAGGGATTACAACGATTATTTAATTAAATTATACCTATATGTCAAAGATAAACATTTAACTCTATTATTATTTAAACTTTACATCTAAATTTTATCACACGGCGCACTAGTTGCATAAATATCTGTTATTAAATTAAATGATAAGTGTCAAATTTATTGTTTTTCCATTGCATTTTAACAGCCTAGGCTTTTAATTGTCAACAAAAATCCACTTTTAATGTCAAACAGCAAAAAAATTATGTTGCGGTATATTTCGTACTTCATTTCAAATTTCTGAAAAGAGACACTTATATCAATTATCTCAATAATTGGGGTACTATATCCTACGGTGGGGTAGATATAATATAATTACGTAGGTTGGTTACAGTATTTCCCTTATTACATTTCAGGAAAGTAAAAACAATCTTCCTTTTTTTCCTTTAACAATATTCCCCTAGTTCTCTGAACAACACTACACTTTAAAAATTCATCGGTCCAGTGGCATCATCCCGAGCCGCTGTTGGACTTTATCTAAATTACGAGTGATTTTATTTTACTGCGCGGGCCATTTCGTGTTTCCATTGTCACATTCACCAGCTCTTCTCACCGGTAAAGATAAGTGTGGTCCGCTCGCTAGTGATACTAGCACGGGCCTTGCTTTCATTGGTCAATATGTGATCCGCGGTGGCTAGATACGAGCTGGATGGTCTTTTCGGGTGAAAGGGGTGGAAATGTGTGAAGTGTCTCATAAAAAGTTGTTGAAAATGTAGGGGTGTTGGTTTTGGGGTTATTGTTTTTATTTTGGGAGCTTTGTTTAGATAGTGTGGAAGAGACTATGCATATTTGGACAATGTATAACACAGTAAGAACACGAATTCGGAGCAAACAATATAATATTAAATCTGGCACCCACAATTATTTCGTAGTATTATTATATGCATACAAATACAAGAGCAGGCTCTCATCTTTTCTATTCTTTGTAGATTCGTTGATAGAGGAGTGAACGTTCATAAAATGAGATGTTTTGCGCATATGTAACGCACCTACGTCGAAGAACCATGAATGAAAAGTGTAGGAGTTTATGGATGGATGTGTAATGAGTAAATAAGCTTATATTGAGGGATCTATGAATGTGGTTGAAGCGAGGGTGGTGTTCTAGGATGAGAATATTTGATGAGGGCTGCTTAAATACAAATTTTGAAAGTTTGTTCTATTCATATATACATGTTATTAACAGTTGACTTGGGAAATCCAGCATGACACTAAGAGAGAACCTACCTAATCTATTAATTTTTTAAAAATCTTTTTCTATGAAGAGTTAGTGCTAGGTTTGTCCTGCTTAGGTACAAATTTCGAAAGTTTGTTCTATTCATATATAAATGTAATTAACAATTGAATTGGGGAATCCAGCGTGACACTAATGGAGAACCTACCTAATCTATTTAGTTTTTAAAAATATTTTTATATAAGGAGTTAGTGCTAGGTTTGTTCTGCTCAGGTACAAATTTGAAAGTTTGTGCTTAGTGCCATGCTGGATTCCCCAAGTCAACTGTTAATAACATGTGTATATGAATAGAACAAACTTTCGAAATTTGTATCTAAGCAGAACAAACCTAGCACTAACTCCTCATATAAAAAGATTTTTAAAAACTGGAAAGATTAGATAGATTCACTCTTAGTGTCACGCTGAATTCCCCACGTTAACTGTTAATAACATGTGTATATGACTAGAACAAACTTTAGGAATCTGAAACAAACTAAAACAAACCTAGCACTAACTGTACACAAAATTTGGAAAATATTTGAGATAGGGGGCCATCTAGCGTAACGCTCAGAAAGTAGACTACCTAATAGTTGACCTAGGCAAATATTTTTCATAAAATCAAAAATGGTTTCATTGAAATGCATTTTTTTCTGATTTTAATGATGCGAAGCTTGCTGTTTTGTGAATTTTATAATATTCACAAATAATATTTGTTATACATTGTAATAGATATGCGTTAAGACTGTTTTAATTTTATTTATATCTAATGATTTTGTTAATATTCTATTTAAAGTGGTTTTATTATTCAATATTTAATTAATTATATTATAGCAATCTTAGTATCATTCAAAGAAATATGCATTTACAATACTATATTATTTTATAAGAGCTGAAGTGGTACTTTTTGTGACAAATCTGTAAATTTTACTTCACTGATTAAGTGGTTACATATCAATACGTATGTTGTAACCTGGTAAATTGGCTACAACGATAATTATTCTAATATTTATTTTTACTTCGGAGGAAGAGGATAAGGGCAGGATTTAAAGACCAATCTCACTAGTTTAAATCGTGTTACGCTTAATATAGATTTATTAAGTGCTATTAACTAACTTCGTACATTTATTTACACAGTATTAGCAGAAATTTATGATTTAGAGGCAGAATAGGTTGTACTTGCTACTGAACTTAACTGAGACGAAGTTGATAACATACTGACATCTCTTTTCATGTCTCAGTTTTAGGTGAGTGAGATAAATAACTATACTCAGCATTCTTACGGGGACATACATCATCAAAACTTTTTAGACAAGAACAATGCTAAGAATACTGAAAGGGATGCGAAAGGCATCAACAGGATATGACGTCATTATTAAAGACAAAATATAAATTAATACTATCAACACTGTTATAACATAAGTATTCTTTTTTTAACTAATAGTATCAATTTTTCTTGTTTGAAACTTTTTTCGATTTGCCACTGTTAAAGAAATTATTTACAAAATAAAAAATCGACCAAAATTAGTTTTTCGAATGACCTATGAGAATTTTTGAGACAACAAAAATACCTCTGAGATGAACTCCTCCAATACGTACAAAAAGTCTCATTTAACTAAAGTCGTAGCTCAAAATATGAACATCCTGTAATGGGAATCCGAGCAGGTCAAACACAGTCTTTTTTATATGTATGTTGCAATTAGTATATTTAATAATCTCTTTAAAATAAAAACTCGAGTTCGATTCCCTTAGCCAAAAACAAATTTTCATGACATTAAATTTAAGAGGGGATCTTGTTTACAATATGTTGGTGTATGATGAGTATAAGATTGAGAAGTATATTGTTAGAAGAGTAGATATGTGCCAACTGAGATGGTTTATTCATGTTAAATGTATGTCGAATGAAAGATTAATTAAATTGGTGTGGTATATGTTAGCGAAATTGAAGGTGACAGAATCCATGGACAATCTAGAATGAATTAATATGAGTGAAGGTTTGTTTTGTGAAAGAAAAATTCCGTGTCAAACAATAAAGGAGCTAGCATAAAAGGAATTTTGAAAAGAAAAGAATATATAGCGTAGATAAATTGCATGTTCAGCAAATATTTCGTGCTACTTCATTAAATGGGATACAGCGTGATATTACGCATACAAAATTATTCTTGTGGCTTGTGGTTTCACCTTGACTAATATCTTTGGGTCTAAAATCTATAGGTTCGTTTAGTTTAGTTCCAATTAGTGTATGAGTAAGTGAGTATTTTATGATGACTATCACTATCGATCGAAACCACGGCGCTAGTAAAGTGGATGTTATATTCTATTCTGCAGCTTATCTATGAGAAACTTTTAGCTGAACTAAATTTTAAACTAAAACGAGCGGTTCGTGTAAAAGGTCCTTTAGCGTTCGTGGGGAACTCAACATTGTTTGCGCGGGCGAAACAATCTGGTCGTACGTGCCATATAAATGTTGCAGGGCGTTTTATCCCGGCGCGCGCTCAAATATTTAGGCGAGCAACGCTTTTTGTCGGCGCCGAAAATTTCTTTATTCGATTTTTTATGTCTGCCGCGGGCGGAACTGGCGGGATGGAGAACGGCTTTTATAAATTGTAATACTCGGAGTGAATATAAAATACAAGGCACAGTAAATGGTACCGAAATGTAGACACAAATAGAGAATGACTGCAAATGAAACAGAATTAAGATTTGTAGACAGAATGCGAGGATGCTAACGGAGAAATACGATTATGTATTAAAAGTAGCTTCTGATGGAAATGGAACTGGAAATCGAATTATTTTTTGCGGAGTATTGGAGACTGATTTTGTTTTTGAAAGGAAATGTTTTATGTTGGCGAATTTAGTTTACGTAAAAAAACATACCCAAAGCACGTTGTGTATAAATAAGTTTCATATATCTATTCTCATACCTAGAAGAAATATTTTTATTTAATTCCTGCTCTGTGTAACATAAACTTAATTCTTACCGAACTTAAAACATACAGTGCAATCTGAATCACTAGGACGGAATGGCATTTTTAGTTATAAATTGAATTGGCGAGATATAATATTTGAGATGTTTTAAGCACGTGCAACGTACATCGAAAGAAAGATTAATAAAAAGTGTATAGGAATGAATGGATGGATGTGATTGTAGGTTTATTGTGTCATAGATGGAGGATTCTGAGTGTGATGAATAAATGAGCTTGTATGGAGGGAACTATGGAAGTGGTTGAAGCTAGAATGGTGTATTAGAACAAGAATTTTTTACGATGACTGATTATTTGATTAATCTGAAGAGTAAATGTTCTATGAATAATTCTAGGATTCGTGCTACCCCATTTGGTAGGATATAGCGTTATGTATGTATGCATCATTTAAAATTTACAAAAATGTATGTAAAGTGCACCTTTGTCTAAGTTTAATATGACACTAGATGTATGAATACAAGCAGTCGTAGCCTCAGTGAGTACTTGATTAAACTAGTAGTTAGTTAATTAATTACTATCAATTTTTAGATGTATCCAAAAAAGTATTTTATGCACAACCGAGCCGAAAAGCATGTGTTTTAGCCCTAAAAAGCTGGCTTAAACACTTCATTTTGGCCCGTGGGCCAAAAAGAAATAATTCCTATAGATACATAAATAAAATGACAATTTATGTTTATTGTAAATACTTAATTTTGCAAAATGTCATTTTGACATGTAACCTGTTTACATATTTCAATCTTTTTAACATATAATTAAATGATATTTTGTTGTGCTTAAAATATTGTATGTACCACGGGTAAAATTAGCATTTCTGACCCTCAGCATGTTATTAGCCAGAATCGCCTGTTTTCATCCTTGGTACATAAATAAGTATTTTGGCCAGCTGAAATTTATAAACATAACAATCACACATCGTAGACGTCTACGGTAGTTGCGATTATACATATGCCGGTGCGATAAAGTAACTCAAAATGTTCTTGCTTCTAGTGGCCATTAAAAAAATTGCTTTGTAACAATACAGATTGCCTACAAAAACGCTAGCTACCGCAATTTATCATTCTATATAGTACTGGAGAAATAAATAAATAATTTGATTTTGTTGAAAAATAAGTAAAAGGAACACACCTACTATTGTGGTAAGTGGAATTCACCTAGATAGTTCGTTGAAACTTGGTTAGGAAAGCAAGATGGCTGACAAAGTACCAACCTGCAAACGTCAAAATGATTTGCAGCAGCTCGCTTAATAACTACGATGATTTAATGGTAACAAGCAAAATAAATAAGTATGTCGGCCAAAAAATATAATATATTATGAGTACGCTACGAGTAGATATTTGTACATCGCTTCAATACATAAAGTAAATGTAAAATACTACCTATAGCACTTGTAATATATATAACTATTACTACCTAATTTCAACTTATTAGTAGAATGTTTTAATAAGCCAAATGTAATATGGTAAGGTAATAATGGACATAGGCTTAAGTTGTAGTTTATTTAATGAAGATTCATTGACAACGTTTCAGCTAAGATATGGCCATTTTCAGGTCAAACGTAAATTTTAAACGTATAATAACACTTAGAATAAGTTTAAAGTTGCGAATTGAATATTTAGGGCAAACATATATCAAAATGAAAAAAGTAAATATGATTCTAAAATTAGCAAAAATGGAATGAATCTAAATTTATAAGTTTGCCCTAAAGAGTCGGTTCTACGACTGACTCTCAGTCGCAGATCCTAAATATTCAATTCGCAACTTTAAACTTATTCTAAGTGTTATTATACGTTTAAAATTTACGTTTGACCTGAAGATGGCCATAACCTTGGCTGAGACGTTGTCAATGACTCTTCATTAGATAAACTACAACTTAAGCCTAAGTCCAATAATACCTTATCAACTTATTAGTGTTAAGAGAATGTATTGTGCTGAAAACTAAAAAAAAAAAATTTTGAAGATTTAAATTATTTTAGTTAATCCGTAAATTGTAGTAAAATAGGATAAATTATTTCTTGATATTTTGTATTACATAGCTTTATTGCCAAGTTAAAATATGAAAAAAAAAACAGACTGCGATTTGGAATGGATTTACTCCATTATCAAGTCGATTAGATAAATTTTTTAAATTAAATTTAAGAACAATCTTTACATTTTAAAAAGATTAGTTAACCTAACGAAGTGAAAAGTCAAACAACGACTGTTGTCACAACGCCTACCAAGCAAGAATTCACGAATTGGACTACCTATATCCCAAAAATAAAGCTGTATCTGAGTGGTTCGAATTCGACTATAAGGTTTAGAATATGGGTCCCTTAAATTGTAATTGGAATTAAGATCTTATTGTGTGTGCAGCGTCGCTCACGCTTAATGCTTATACTAGGTATGGCAGTTCTGAATTGGCAGTTCTGAATTAGCAGATCACTAGATAATTTATATTTTTAAAAGTCTTCATTATAGCATTCGTTTGTGCTAGTGTTATTTTATATTTTAGAAATTTTCATTTAGAGATTAATTAAAGAAATTCTATTAAATATTTCTATGAAAACGTACGCCAAATGTTTCAATTACAAAACAAAAATTGAGGTCAGTTTAGCATCAAAGTTGGTCAAAATTTGAATAGTGAATAGCAGACCCTTGACGTCATTTTAGTCCTGTCCCAAGGGTCTGTGTCAGGTTTCAGTCGCTATGTATCTTCCTTTCACACAAATTAAATTTTCATGAATGAATTAAGTGAAATTGACATCGGTTCAGTAGAGTAAGGCGAACAATTGTAAATGTAAATCTAACACAAATGATTATTAACATATGAATCTAGAGAACTCGACATAGCTATTTAGAATAATCGATAATAAAACACTACAACTTAGAACATCACGACACTGTAGTTAATCGCTTTTATTATTTTAATGAGCTCCATTACTTCAGATTTTACGGCAAGATCATATAAAAGAACATAGGGCCGGATCTAGGCTAAGTGTACAATAACACATACCAAATTTTACCTACGGTAACAGCTTTGATGATACTTAATAATTATTTAATTTGCAATAGAACAGTTATGGTCGTTTGTACCAACGAATTTTATTTTACATCTAAATAAAAATAACTAAATATATCATCACGTCTTTTACCCATTACTGGGTGTGGCACTCTGCCGAAGCAGATCTCGGTAAGTGATATATTTATGCGCGTGAAGTGCGATTACCAGCCGTCCAATAATGGCCCTCAAAGATGTTAGTAGTGGGGGAGCCACAAGGGTAATTTTAAATTGGTCAAAATGTTTTGTCGGCTGTGGGGGATCGAACCAGGGTTCTTTGGATCCACAGGCCGACTTGATACCACTGAGCCATTACCTCATTATTATTTATTTTTTATCTGAATTAATTAAATAAAAGTAAATCGATCCAAATATCATGTGAAGACATTTACATTGCTGTCAAGCATTTGATGTGATATTGACAATTTATATCAAACTTTAAATTGCGGCTTCGTTGGTGCAAACGCGCATTAAAGTATAAATAATAAGACACTATTTCTCGCTTTAGATAATAAACCAGTATTCATTTTCCAAAATATCTACGTATACCTACAGTGTGAAAGTAAATATAGATTACGAGACTTGTAATTCATTTTTACTTCCAAATTATTAATTCGGCTTATCCTAAACAATAATAGTTATTTATGTACCTATAGCAGAAACTAATCTATTGCCATTTACGCATGGAGATTATTGATTGAGGCGTAATCTGGAGCAACAATCGTGCAAAGAGCGGCAAAAACACTTTCTGCTCGAGGTGTACACATTACCATTTAGAAACGCTTAAAATAGTATATTACATAACAAGCATCGAAAGTGTAAGATAACGTGCGAGTGTACAAATTAAAAAACGAAGCGCACAGCACCGAGTGATTGAAGTACACGAGCACAGTTATCACACTTTCGAGCGAGTTATGTACACTATATTTCAGACGACCACAAAATATTTCTAAAAAAGGTTTACAAGACCAATGTTGTTACACTTTGACAGGTGATGCGTTTTTGTAGGTAAGCGTTGACGTTTGAGGTTAGGTATTGTGATACCAACTGTACTAACCGTAATGTCAAAATATTAAATAATGCTAAAATATTAGTAAATAAGTAATGATTAATTTAAAAAATTGATTTATCTTTGCAAATGTGTTGGAAAATATACCAAAACTTCGATTTAAATAATAATATAATTTCTTTTCATTTATTTTATTATTATCTTTCATCGTAGCGCCATCTGCTGTCAAACAGTGGAACTTCACCTGATATGTTAGAAGTGTGCGTTATACTAACATATCAAGTGTATGATATTTTCAACTTTCCGTAGTAGTTTATGATGATGTTATGGTTACTTTCATAAGTGGTCGTCTGAAAAAGAATTAAAAATAATGTTTGACTGTGTTTCTGTTTGGAAATTCGGGCGATAGTTTTCATGTATCCATGGATACAATGATACAATTTTACATTACCGCTCGGCAAGCGGTAAATGTCAACTTTCTACTTTCAACTGAAAGTTGGAAAGGTCTGTTTTCTGTTCGGTCATAGAAAATCATATATTGTACAACAATCATGAAATGGCACTTATTTCGCACTAATATGAGAGTTTGCAAAATGATCTGGAGGCGAACGCTGCAATTCGTACAAGTAAGAAATGGACATTCCATGCAAGTTGTACACTATGCTTTTTCTACGATTACGATATTGTTGCTCTTTGCATTTATATTTTAATAATAAGTTTGTCCGATTTCACTAAATGGTCGTACCACAATAACGACAAGCATATAATAAGCAAATATCTTAGTGGTTACAGAAAAAAATGGTTTTAATTTGTCACAAAAAAATACATTCCTAGTCTGAGTGGAACATGACAGTTTGTAACGAAATGAAACAGCAGAAGCGTCGAGATATCCTTGTAATTTAGATATATTGAAGAGGTAATATATAGCATTTTTAAATAAGCAACACGCACCTTTTTCTTAAATCCGGTCCTGTACGAACATAATGTAGGTGTACGTAACATAGCGCTCGGTAACGGTTATTGCTGTTCGATAATTTGCAATGGCGGTTTCTCAAGACGGAAAAGTTTGGCTATGTTCGAGAATTCTTGACGGGAAAGTAATGATTTAGGAATTATTGATGATTTTTCGAGATGGAAAAGACGAAGTACTCACGAAAAAAGGTTGTACAGGTTTTTAATCTTGTTTAGTTTTTATAAACCCCTGCAGTGCTGAAGTAATATGAATTTAGAATTTTCTGATGTTATACATCGTTAATAATAAAATAGAATTATGTAAACAGTGTTAAAGTTTCTCTATTAATTTATCATTTATTTAATGTTAAACATAAACATGAATTTGTATTGTAATCTACTACTTGTACAATAAAACAGCATGAAAACATATGAATATAAACAAAAGCTCCACAATAAAGCATAATTATTAAATTCGCAACCATTGAAATCTTCTTTTGATTATTCCACAAACAACAAAACACTCTTTATACCTCAAACTTTTACTACCAAAACATTAAAATTATACTTCATCACGTCAGTATAAACAAGAGAGAATCACATAAACAGCGAAAGATATGACGACGAAGGCTGTAAAAGAACCAAAATGAAACGCGTTCGAAGTAACAACGGATGGAAAACAACAGTAACATAAAACAGGTGAAATCCGCACAATGCGAAGAGAAAAGAAATGCACAGGAAACAATGGATGAAGAACGAAGGAGGAAGTACAAGAAAAATACGAGGATACGACGCCCAAAGGGAATCAGCTAAAAAACCTTCAGCGTAGATGAAGTTGTACTCAGTTGGAATGTCGGTAAACTGAAATAAGATGATTGTGTAGGTATTATTCAGTAAATAAACCAAGTTTATCTAATCCTTTAAACTCTAACAGTTGAATTTTCAAAACAGGATTAGGATTTAAACCCGATTAGAACTGTCAAAGCTAAACCATAAAAAGTTTAAACCCGAATCTAATCCTATTACTATTTTGTTTTCGGAATCTGGTTCAGATTGATTTTAAAATACCGGTTTAAAATAAATTTAATCCTTCAAAATTCAGTAATCCGTGATGAGATGATCATAGAGACGACTATTTAATATTTACACGTTTTACACTATTATTGTATATGTTAGCTTCAAATACCGAATTCGGCCATTGGCTAAAAAATATGTTTCAAAACCCGTTTGCTGTCTTGCAATAAATTTATCCTGAATTAAATAATATTATAAAAAAAATCAGCATAAACCATGCCTGACCTATTTTCAATATACCTAATATAGTTTCAGTCAAAACGGGTACTGAGCATATTATTCGATCAATGGCCGCATTCGGTATTTAAGCTTGATATATACAGTTTTGCATTAATTAATTTCCATTCGCTTCTCAAACAATATTTGAGGTTGAGACAAACGTTTACGTTATCAATTATTATATAAACAGCTTAAAGATAAATTGATAGTGTATCGAAAAAGAGAATTATAGTTCTTCCATTGAGTGAACAGTACGGAATGTATTTTTATTTAGGTCTTGAAAATCACACGAACGAAAAAGTCTGTTAAATTACTAAAAATAAAAAAAAAATAGAAATGTATTTAATGGTTCGACTGTTTTAATTTAATTTTCTGCAATTTCAACTATTTTGTATTAAATTGTTTAGAGCACAAATAAACTATAATGAGTGCATTTCTGTAGTAAATAATCATTGAGTAGAGCAAATATTTTATTAAAATACAAGATTTACACTTTTCGGGGTCTCCGTTAATACGTAATTAATATAGATAATATAATTTTAAATTATAACAAAATAAATCAGGACTACAACCAATCCTGAATTTGAATCAAAACCGAACCGAACCGGTTCTTTTTCTTAAACCGCGAACCCGAACCATGTTTATGTAAAACTGAGTAAATTTAACTAAACCGAATATATGAACCGGATTGAACAGTTTCGAACCAGTACGTATAAAAAAATTCCTGTAAATTAAAATTATTAAATTAAAGTTATAATTATTATATAAATCGTTGGTATGTATAACGAAATTTATATAAATAACTGACCGGAGCTGTTCTTGTGAGTCGGATCATGGAATCGTTCTAAAATTTAATTTCTTTAAAATGGAACCGATAAAATATGATGAACCGCGAACTGAAACCGAACCAATTTTTGCAGCGATTTGCAGTCCTGAATTAATCTTTTTAAAATAAATTTTTGAAATATTTAACTTTACAGATATAATACTTTACTTATTAATATCAAATTTTTTTCGTGCTATTTTTTTATAACATAAATAAATAAATATAAATATATCATCACACCTTCTACCCATTACTGGGTGCGGCACTCGGTACGTGATATATTTTGCGCGTGAAGTGCGGTTATCAGTCGTCAAATCACGGCCCCCAAAGATGTTAGTGGTGAAGGAGTCACAGGGGTAGTTTTTGAAATTATGAAAATTGTTTGTCGCCTGTGGAAATCGAACCAGGGTTCTCAGGATCCACAGGCCGACTTCATACCACTGAGCTAGCCACCCCATGCATATTTTAGAACAAAATCAACAACTTCTAAAATGGCACAACGTTGTGTAAAAACATGGTGGAATATTAGTATAATAACTACAAAAACAAAAAAAAACTAAATAAAATTCAAAATTTACCAACTCAAATAATATTTAGTGATATTGTAATATGTCAAACGTAAGTAAATAGCGAGCAAAAATTAAATCACGCGCTGTGTATATTCGCCTCTCAAAATAAAAAGCAGCAGCGGAAAATAATACATGCCTCTACCTCTGAATGAATTAAAACATTAAAAGCATCCTCTCAGGAAAAAGTGTATCCATTTTCATCATTCCGCGGTAATTTTACGACAACGTTCCTGCAAATGTATTTTACAATGCGCTGCATGTAAACCCCGCACTCCGTTTGGTTTCCATTACGACTGCATCGCGCTTCGCTAATCTTATCTGGAGTGTGCATGGCGGAAGCCAGGCAGATAAAGACGCAGGAGATAGCAGGAGAAGCAGGAGTGTGCAACAGCAGGAATAGAGGAATGAGCAGTGAGCTTGGAGTCAGGCGTGATTTTCCTATTTGCGGAGTATGTGGAGTGTGTGCCAATGAGGTTAAGATTGTGAGCAACAAGATTGAGAAGAAGAATTAGCTCTTCTAATCACTTTACAGGATGTTATTTTAGAGGTGCTTACTGTAGTTTATAAGTCGTATAGTGTGACAATATTTATAATTTAGGCTGTTATTGTTAGATGATGAATTTAGTTTTACTCGTTTCAGTTAATTTATGGTTATTGGTTTTAGAAAATATTAAGTATTGTGAGAATGGAATACTTGGGGTTGTGTTTATGTTTTTCAAACCAATAAATTATGGTCAAGTATGTCTAGGTCTGTCTGAGTGACGCCAGATGTGAGAACATGTTGGAATAGGTGAGGAATGAAGATGTGTAAATGGTTAAGGGTGCATGGTGTCTTTGTAGATAGTTTTAAAATAGTGTGTATGCGGCGATAGACGAGAGAAGTTGAAAGTAATTATCATTGTAAATGTTTATTAAATAAAGCTTATGTACATATTCCCTGTACTTCTTTTATTATTTATCCTGACGAATATATGAATAGGAAGTGCAGAAGGAATGTAATATTTCAGGTTATCACATGTAAACCCATTATAAACAAAATGTGAAACTAGTGACAGTGTTGTGTTTAAAGTTAAGTATCATTATTAATTGCTAGGCTATTATTTTTAAAATTATGTATGTTTCGTCTAGTGTTAGTTATTTTATAGCCCTTGGTTTAGAAAATATTAAGTATCGTGAGAATGATATGTTTGGAGTTGTGTTTGTGTTTCTAAAACTAATAAATTATAGTCAAGTGTGCCTGAGTCTGTCTGAGTGACGCCGAATATGAAAATATGTTGGGATGGATGAGGGCTGAAGAGACGTGTGTGATTGGTTAAGGGTGCATGTGGCTTTGTAAATAGTTTTTTAAGATAGTGTGTATCCGGCGAGAGACGAGAAAGATTAATCATTTGTAATTATATGTTTTAATAAAACTGATATACATATTCCCAGTACTTCGTCTATTATTTATCCTGACAAATACATGAATAGAGAAGGGCAGAAGGAGCATTAATCACAAAAAAAATACATCATATATAGACAATTATCAGAAGAGGATAGATTGTTTTATATTAAGATTGCGACAGGAGCAGCATTCATCATGGAAGAATTATATCATACACATATATAGACAATTATCAAAAGTGCATAGATTGTTTTATATTAGATTGCGACAATAGTAAGATTAGTGGTTACAAATAGTTGTAGCTACCAAACAAGGGTTCGCATATTCAAATCTCGTTGATTTTAACTTATAATCAAAAAATGCTTGTGATTGAGTGTTTCGGATTCCATTAAAAATCTGTAGGTTTCCTGCACTGTAATCGGAATTAAATTCCTATTTTGTAATAAAGAAATACACAAAGCTGGGAAATCAAATAAATAGATAAAGTGGCGTGGTGATATACAGGTTGTAACACTAAAAGCGTGCCAATCAATTTTTCTGTGGCCATTGCTCGGCAAATTATTTTGAAGAAAAATGCATAAAACAGTAGTTCTAGAGATTACAAATCTGAATCTAGGCTAAACAACAGAAGCCATTTTAATTAGTTAGTAATCGCGAAAATTGGACTCAAATGTTTTCAAAATATAATAATAATAATAATAATAATAATATTTTATTTAGCATTTTTACATTTTACATGTTTATGCCAAGTCATTACAATAATATAAATGCGAGCAAAAGAAATAAAAAACATATATTTATTTTATTTTCAAAATTCCGCATCATCCATAAAGTTAATATAACGACTAGTCATGAAATTTGAATAAAATATGACTAAACATTTGGCGTTTTACTTGATGTTGTAATATTTTGTTTTCCTAGATCATTAATATTTATTAATAGCATGAATACAAGCATATTATTTAGTTTATAATGCCCTAGGGCATTATATGATTTTAATAGGCCCTAGGGCATTAAGAGTGACGTTTCTATGGCAATACTGTCAAAACCTGACGTTTCTTCTATTCAGTGTTGGCAGGTAATCTATTATTTATTATTTAATTTGTTAAAAAATACTAGTAAGACAAAATATTGTATGCACCACGAGCATTTCTTGATGTTTATACCCCTGGGACATAAACATCTTCATAATACCATAGGTACAGAGATAAATATTATTAGGAAAAAAATTCATAATTCCTAAATTTATGATGATTATATTATTACATATCGTAGAAAAGACAAAAGGTCTATTTTATTCAAATTTTATATTTAAATGGGATAGATGGCTTGTTACTGATTGAGACTATGGATTTGAGAAACCAGATCCGATTCCCACAGCCGGTAAACAATTTTCACCACATTAAAATTACTCCCTCTCCACTAACATCTCCCAAGGACCGTAATTTGATGGCTGGTAACCGCGCTTTAGGCGCATAAATATATCACTTACCGAGACCTGTTTTGACAGAGTTACATGCCTTTGAGGTAAAACAAACATTGAAAACAAAATATGATTATTGATTTAAATAACTAGTTTAAATTTGCATAATTTGTATTTGAAGTACTTTTCTGAAAATACATTGGCGAACAATACTATTGGAAAACGGATTTTCCATCTTAAACACCAATATCCGGTTCTTCGTGCTACACCCAGCAATAATAAGTTTGACTGTTGTATCAATTTATGCAAGAAATTAAATTATTTACTAAATGCAAACAATAAAATAAACATGCACTCTCTTAGTGTATAATATACTATTTATTAATGAATTGGAAAAGCGTAATGAACCTCAGGTTTCAGTTTAACGGAATCGCGCTCCCTTCTAACAATAACAATTAATTTTGTTATTATTTACAAATGTATACAGGCAAAAATAATTATAGCAAAAATAAACAAATTTGTAAGTCAGTTAAAAAGAAAAAACGATATAAATCAGTGTTCACGAGTGTGTTCAATTCTGAATATATTGACTTTGAAATTGCAGATTTTAATTACCGACAAACCCTTTTTCGAGTATAGTGAAATTCTTAGACAATAATACCGACACCCACTAAATTAAATAGTGAAAATAAAAGTATGAAACCAATTCGTATCTTCTAGCCAGGGGTGCAAGTAGATTTATTTTCTTACCGGTACGCTACTTTTAAAGTGATAGGGGAGAGGGGGCGATTCTATGAAAAAAAATGGTTTCATGTGTTTTATATATAGAGTTGGTCAAAGTAATTTAAAACCCTAAGAGGGGTATCTTCGGAGGTCGTTACTATCGTCAGTTCGTTGACAGTGTCAAAAGTTGGTTTTACAAAGCAGGCGGATTATTGTATATAATAATAAGACGTAATGTGTAATTTTTTCCTTTTATAAAAATAGCACGTCAAATAATAATTATGTTGGATTCATAATAAATAAATATACCATTAACAAATTTACATAAATGCTCATAAATGTTCATATACACATAAGTTGTGGCCCACAAATTATAATTTGAAAATTTTCAAATATAAAAATTATGTAATATTAAATACAGCATTATTAATTATAAGTATAAGTGAAAATAAACTTATTTGTAAAATTTTCTTACCGGTACACCGTACCGGCTGTATTTCTCTTACCGGTATGGCGTACCGGACCGTACCGGCCTAGTTTCACCACTGCTTCTAGCTCACAAGTATTACATGACCACAAAATTTATAAATGAATACAGTACCTATTATAAAACTGAAATGTTTTGGAAGGAAAACTATCCGAAAGCACTAGTTTGAAGTAAACGAATATGCTCTCGTAAAGCTTAAACCATGCCAGTGTAAAAACTTTAAAATGTGTATTGTTTGCTAGCCACTGGTATCGAGTCAAGTACGTGATCTTGTCGTCTCGACGCGAGTGGCGCAAGCCGCACATCACTCTAGGCAAATAGGCGTCGGGGCGACGGCGTCGGTGCGGACACAAAGTGCCGAATGATGTTCGCCCGTTGACTGAACCGTTTATGGCAGGTCGTTGTTCGGTCAGCCTTGAATCAACACTCGTTCAGAATTTTCCATTTTATGTCCTGTTCTTTCAAATATTCTTTGGCAACCGACCGACAAATCGACGAATAAATTTTAACATCGAGTTTCCCAAAAATTCTTTTAATTGTTAATCTATCGGATAATTAATTTTGCAAACTTACATTTGTAAGGGGTGATGATTCAGTGGTATCGAGTCGTCCTATGGATCCTGATAACCCTGGTTCGGTTCCCAAAGCCGTCAAACATTTTCACCACATTAAAACTACCCCTGTGATTCCCCCTAAACTAACATCTTTAGGGGCCGTGATTTGACGGCTGGTAATCGTATTTCACGCGCATGGGTATTGGGTAAGTGAAACAAAGTGAAATAATATAGAATTTCGTTTTATTATAACTGGTATTTTTCATTATCAATTCAGCAACAAATTAAACATATTATCTTAAGCATTTTCTCAAAAGATGATTAATCAAATTTATTAGTACATAATATAACTTTAGTCTTCCTTAGGTTATTAATAATCACATTTATGGCTCCTTTGAATTGTCGCGCTTTTCGTGATATGTGTTGCTATAATATCATAACAAATCATAGTGGTCAAAATGAGAATTTTTCTTCACCACTGATTGTCGACATGCTGAAGTTGGATAATAAACATTGAATGCCGTAAGTGCGAGTGGTAAATATTTTATTTAAACAACATAAAAAAAACTAACATAAAATAAACATAATGAATTAATTAAACAACAAATAACAAATTAATGACATCTTATTCTCGGGATAGACACTATCGAATATTATTTTACTCAAGAATCATAACTACCGACTACTTACGTACTATCTACTACGAACTGTGTTACTACTATCCTTAAACTATGGCATTTGAAGTAAATAAATGCTAGATCGCAATAATTTCGCTGAATGTGACAAATGCCTCAAACGCTCGCGTGTGTTCCAAAAGGTCAATAACATGACATGTGTCTTAAAAACGCAATCTAAGCAAGAATTTTGCAAACGATTATTTCTTACACATCCTGTCTGCTACAATAGTTAGGTAAATTAGACGCCTTGCGTTGTTCTGGAATAGTTTTGAACTTTGGGATCACCTCTTACAATTTTTGTTTTGTTTTTTCATGTAAATTTATGCGTGAGAATCATTATCTATACGCAACGATACTACCCTCTTACTTCTCAACAGATTCTACGGAAAACGACAAAGTTAAATTTGTTGGTAATTCTGTCTTAATCGAAAAGAGTATTTCCTTTAGCTCGTTGAATTTTAAATAATTTATAACCTGCCGTTTTCATAAAACTCATCGTGTATCTTTAAATAAT
Source organism: Pterostichus madidus (assembly GCA_911728475.2). Lineage (NCBI taxonomy): Eukaryota > Metazoa > Arthropoda > Insecta > Coleoptera > Carabidae > Pterostichus > Pterostichus madidus. The sequence goes on from OU452307.1 coordinate 21,691,345, forward strand.
TATTCGTCTCATTATATCTATTCAGTGAGTGTTGGTAAGATATGTATCTTTGAAGTGATAAATATAAATTATTAATAGTATATAAGAGGACGAGTTCTATAAGACAGTTTTCTAAAGGGCAAGAGCGATAAAAAATCTTATAAAATAAGTCATTTATAATATTTTCCTATTTTGCGTTCTTATAAATTAAAATTCTAATCAAAGATATTTTAAATCAAGTCAATTTAGAGAAATTTGTTTATGAAATACTTGTATTATGGTAAGTAACTGTTATTTATATTGATGAAATTATTCTAAAGTTCGCGATTATTTTCAAATTTTGAAATAATTTCTGTTATTTTTGTATTGAAGATGAAATCAATCGCACTTCGCCTAAGCCACATAAAGTAGTTGAAAGCACGATAAAATAAATTTATTACGAAAAACATTTTGAGGTTGTATTGAAATGTTGATGTTCTCAGCTTGACAATTACGGTATGTCAGCCAGTACTAGCAATCGTCTAAAACAAAATGTTGCGTGTCATAATAAATACTCGTTCGATACACATATTGAATTATTTTAGAAAAGATATCAAATAAATGTGATAGCAAATTTAATTCTTTGTTGCTCAGAACAAAAATCTTTTATTAGAAGTATGTTTTTGTGTGGACTTTTCTTTTAATACAAGTGCAGGCTATCGCTTTCATCTTTTCTAATCTTCTAGATTCGTTGTTAGTTTCGTTATTAGATTCGTTGTTAGGAGTAAACGTGAGTAATTTGAGATGTTTTATGCATATGTCATGTACGTTGAAGAAAGAAAATGAACGATAAGTGAATAGGAATGATGTTATTGAAGGTTTGTTGTGTGATAATGATTTCGAGTGTAATAAATGAATGAGTTTATATGGAGTGATCTATGAATGTGGTTGAAGTGAGGGTGGTTTGTTTGGATGAAAATGTTTGACGAGGGCTGATTGTTTGATGAGTGTGATGAGTGAATGTTTTATGAGTGATTTTAGGGTTCGTGCTATCCCATTTGTTGGGATATAGCGTGTAGATATGTATGTATGTTTTTAAATTTATTTATTTATTATAACTATTCTATACAATAAAAATTTAATCCCAATTACTTGCCGCGACACATTGTGGTAGTTCATATAGTTTTAGCTTGATTGGGATTACTCTTTCAGCATCATTACTTAATGTATCTGATAGTGCGTAATGACTACGATAATAACGGAGATAATAGTGATAAATAAACAATAGTATTCAGTGGCGTGTCTAGAGGACGTGTACAATTACAACGTACTAGTTAGTAATTAGATGTTAATTAAGGCATCACAGAACACAACAGACTTGTTTACATGTTTTTATGGCAAAACACTAGGATTACTTGCTCTGGCTTCTTCTTCTTCTTGACTTGATGTTAATTACTTGCAACAATGGCTTTAAGTTTCTCTTAAAAGAAATGGTCACTAACTAACGTTCTCCCTATCATAAAAAGTTTAATTCATCCAATAAATTTAAATAGCAATTAATGTGTTTACTCGTTAAATTAACTAGTACAGAAAAAAATATATCATCACACCTCCTATCCATTACTGGGTGTGGCACTCTGCTCTAGCAGATCTCGATAAGTGATAAATTTGGGCGTAAAGTGCGGTTACCAACCATCAAATCATGGCCTCCAAAGATGTTAGTGGTGGGGAAGCCACAGGGGTAATTTTAATTTGGTGAAAATTGTTTGTCGGCTGTGGGAATCGAACCGGGGTCTTCAGAATCCACAGGCGAACTCGAAACCACTGAGCCATTACCCCATTAAATTAATAAACATAAATAAATAATTGTAATTGAGATAAACTATAGGTGGCGAACTTTTTTACCATTGGATGACATATTTAAATTAGGCACTAATAAAGGAATTTTTCGAGATAATATTTTCAACCCTACATTGACTTGACGATGAAGAAAAATATTCGAAATTATATAGTAATTCATAATTCGTAGAGATCGAATAGTAAAGTTATGAAGTGAACAAGGCCGAATCGATACCACTGAGCCAATCTCCTCCATTAAAAAACAAAAACAGGATCTCTCAAAAGTTGAAATATTGCCATTTTTATTAAAATGGGGTGGCTAGCTCAATGGTATGAAGTCGGCCTGTGGAGCCTGGTTCGATTCTCAAAGGCGACAAACAATCTTTGTGGGCCGTGATTTGACAACGGGTAACCGCACTTCACGCGCAAAATATATCACTTACCGAGATCTGCTTCCGCAGAGTGCCACACCCAGTAATGGGTAGAAGGCGTGATGATATATTTATTTATTTATTTTATTTTTATTAAAATGAAAATAGTACAAGCTTCTCCCATTTTTACTTGACATTTAAAAAAACCTTGTCATTACTTTCAAATATATAAAAAAAGTCTAAACATTTCTTTGACATTTTTAAAATACTCGTACACTTTAATGATGAAGTAAATTAGCTCAATATCAGAAGCAATTTAACCGCATCAATGGCAGTTATTTAAGCGTGTAGGTGGTAAGTCCACAATAAGCTACTGCGAAATTTATTTAATGTTGCTTCAGACACAAACTGCGTTTAGGAGATTAGTGCTTTGAAACCTTCTTAAGGTATTGAGTCGAGAATTTCTCACATTGAAAAATAAACGTCTCATAAATGAAACTACGAACCACAGATCATAATATACTACTATAGATAAGAAACTGCCATGTTACGCACTGGGACTGTATTTTGTGCCATCTAAGTAGTGGAAGTCTAACTAAAGTAATGTATATAGGCAACCCGCTATGCATATTTAGGCAGCTTGTAATTTTTATTATTATTTTATATTTATTTAAACTACATAAAATAATAATTCATTATTACAATATAAATATTTATTAAAATATTCTCCTGTATACAATTTATTTATAATTTGAACTGTTTCAATCGTAGTTTTATCCAACTCTTGTGAACTTGAAAATATATTATGACTTCCTTATCTCAATATTGTTTATTATATGATCACTTACTTACCAGTAGCAGTGCAGTTTTTTACTCAACAACTGATATTAGTTGATGACATTATTTATATGAAATTATTTCACAAATAAAAATTAATTGGATATTTGACAGATTAAAAAATTTGAAATATATACAAATGACAACTACAGGAACAATCTAGTAACCAATGATTGTCGATATTGTAGTAACCTAAAATGGATGTCTTCACATAAAGACTATTAGCGCCATTCCGTAGGTGGAAGTCTAACTATAAACACAGTCCCATGGTTACCTATATAACCTTCTGCTGCCTGCTACGAACATATTATACAATAACGAATTCTCATATTTTTAAAGAGCATCTTGAATGTTTCATCTCCTGCTAACAGCAAAATGGCAAAAGTTGTTTAGATGCTCGTAAAATAATAAAGTTGACAGGAATATTACTTTCCGCTTTGTATATGGGATGCAAACATGAACTAAATTTAGAAACTCCTTCATTATAAAGTTCATACACATTGTTATATTGATTTAAAAAATACTCTGCTTTTAGTTTCGTGACTACAACAGATCAAAGTTTTATTAGAGCTTTACTAAATTATTATTATCAAAATACCACCGAGATAACAAAAAAAAAAACAGACAAAAAGCAAACAAATATTTGTAACAATTAGGATATAATTAAAGCACAAATGCGTAGTGACGTAGGTCGAAATTTCGAAAAGAGTGGTCCAAAATTTGTTTATATTATATAGAATGTATGATGTATGATATTTAAACAATTTTAGAAACAACATCCATTTAAAAATCATAGCAGAAATTTTAAAAACAATAAACACATTAGGGTTGTTTACAAAAAAAAATTAAATACAATTTAATTTAGATTTGAACCTTCTTGTGCGACTTAACATATATTAGGTTAGTGCTGCATTAATGCCAAATATAATTTTTTTTTTAATTTCTTCCAGCCCAATTCTCGAAATAGTTTTAGCTAATGTTAAATTTGAATAAAAACATAGTTGAAAAGGAGAGTCAGTTACTCATTTATTAATAATAAACATTATACGAAAATCTTCGGCGTTATTTCAAGCCAATCTAAATGTGCATCATTATGTTACATTCAGTGGCGTACCTAGAGGGGGCGGTGGGTGCGGTCCGCATCGGGCGGCACCTAATTCGGGGCGGCATTTTTTATGTTTAGTTTTAGTTGTAAAAAACAACTTGTCCACTTCATAAGTTTACTATTCGATTTTTACGAATTATTAATTACAATATGATTTCGAATATTTTTATTCATCGTCAAATCAATGTAGGGTTAAAATATTATATCGAAAAATTCCTTTATTACTGCCTAATTTAAATATGCCATTCAATGGTGAAAAAGTTTCCCATCTATAGTTTGTCTCAGTTACAATTATTTATTTATGTTTATTAATTTAATGGGGTAATAGCTCAGTGGTTTCGAGTTGGCCTGAGGACCCCGATTCGATTCCCACAGCCAACAAACAATTTTCCCCAAATTAAAATTACCCCTGTGGCTCCCCTGCCACTAACATCTTTGGGGGACGAGATTTGATGGCTGGTAACCGCACTTCACTTACATAAATATATCACTTTCCGAGATCTGCTTCGGCAGAGTGCCACACCCAGTAATGAGTAAAAGTGATGATATATTTATTTTATTAATATATAAAAACCACCATTTGATTGTCTTAGAAAGGGCGGCAAATTGGTGACCGCCCTGGGCAGCAAATTGGAGACCGCCCTGGGCGGCAAATTGGAGACCGCCCTGGGCGGCAAAAGTTCTAGGTACGCCACTGGTTACATTGCGACTATTTTGTGATTGTACAAATACCAACTGTGAATTACATGATATCCCTAAATTCCGTTGGCAAAATCCTCCGAATGTCGGTAGAAAATCAAAAATAAAAAACCGGAGTCTCCCGTTTTTAATCCGGACATAAAACAAAGCCTTACGGTGGTAGGTCGTTAATATCGATTTGTTCGGTTCCTCGAGTCCGGTTGGAGTCCGGGTTCGGCTCCGGGGCTTCGGCACCGGACATTACACCGCGCTGCACTCGCACTAATCTTATCAGGACAATATTTTAACAGCGCGTCGTCGCTGGGGCCGGTGGCCTGGGGAACGACCACGGAGGCTGATTAGCAAGGTAGGAGGATATTATCGGAGCAATAAAATGCGAGGTCTACCAAGTTCTGCAATTTGAGCGATTTTACACGCACAGCGATTAGACACAATGAAATTGTAATGTTGACACATTTTTCATGTTATATTTTCTTATGGCAATTGTTTCTATTTTACTTAAAAATGTTAGTTATTCGTATTTTTTATTTGAAGCATTTTGAAAAATAATTTCGAGATGGTAAACAGAGGATATTATGAACAAATATCAAATATATTATGAAATCTTTGAAGTTTTTTTTGTCTTTTTCATTCTTTAAAGTACAGAAAATCTTAAATAACACTGACAAATAATAAACAAATAAAAATTATTTACTGTTTAAGTGACATATTTTACTCTAATATATTTTAGGAACATTTGACAGCTGGAAAAATAAGCTTATTTTAAAAAAATTCCAAATTTGTTATTTGTTTGTTTGTTAATTATCTAATAAACGCAACACAGAAACAGTGTTATTTTCAAATAAATACATGTGTTTCTAGTAAATTAAATTCAAGACGTCGGCAAACAATAAATGGTATTCTGAACTAACTCCAAATAATTGTTGAATTTTTTAATTAGTATTTTAAAGTAAATATTTAACAATTGATGAGAACAAATCGAATTTAAATAGAAATATTAAGATACCGCCAGGATTTGAACCTGAGATCTATGATTTCTGATCATATGCTTTAAACCAACTATACTACGGTCGCCATGTAATTCAAATCTGATTTTATTTCAATATTTCCCTCTACTTTGTTATGTGTCATAGGCAGTCTCGATCCCATGACTTTTTCATATACTGAAAGACTTGACACAAGAGTCGTCCGCACTAACACTGTTATTTAAGCAGAATATTTTATTTTTAATTAGTGTTTTTAGGTAAATACTTAACAATTGGTGAAATCAAATTAAATTATAAAGAAAAATATTGGGATACCGCCGGGATTTTAACATAATAAAACAGAGAGAAAAATTGGAATAAAATCAAATTTGAATCACATGGCGACCGTAGCTTAGTTGATTTACAGCACATGACCGGAGTCCATAGGTCCCAGGTTAAAATCCTGGCGGTATCACAATTTTTCTCTTTATAATTTGATTTAATTGTAGAATTATTTATTATTATTATAGAGGCTTAATGGTATCGAGTCGACCTGTGGATCCTGAGAACCCTGGTTCGATTCCCACAGCCGACAAACATTTTCACCACTTTAAAATTACTCCTGTGGCTCCTCCACCACTAACATCTTTGGGGGCTGTGATTTGACGGCTGACAATCACACGTGCATAAATATATCATTTACCGAGATCAGCTTCGACAGAATGCCACACCCAGCAGTGGGTAAAAAACGTGATGATATATTTTATTATTTCATTCTTTTAATTTACTTTTTATATATACATACATACATACATATCTTCACGCTACATCTCAACAAATGGGGTAGCACGAATCCTAAAATCACTCATAAAACATTCACTCATCACACTCATCAAACAATCAGCCCTCGTCAAACATTATCATCCAAACACACCACCCTAACTTCAACCACATTCATAAATCACTGCATATAAACTCATTTTTTGCACTCGAAATCATTCATCACACAACAAACCTTCAATCACATCATTTCTATTCACTTATCATTCATCTTCTTTCTTCAAGGTACATGACATATGCATAAAACATCTCAAATTACTCACGCTTACTCCTAACAACGATTCTACAAAGATTAGAAAAGATGAAAGCGATAGCCTGCACTTGTATATGAAAGAAAAGTCCACACAATGCAATAACTGAAAATGAAATAAAAAGTTGAGAAAGGAAGGGAGTGTCGCCCTGCGCTTGTTTTTGAAAGTGAATTTCACACAATTGCAGTTAAACACTCTACGGAAGAACTGAAAACGAATTAAAAGATAAGAAAGGAAGGGAGTGTCGCTCTACGCTTGTTTTTGAAAGTGAATTCCACACAATTGCAGTTAAACACTTAATGTAAGATCAGAAAACGAATAAAAAGATAAGAAATGGAGTATCGTTTGTAGATACTAGAAAGTAAATTCAAACAAATATTTGTGAAAGATCGTGGCGGTAATGTCACACCCAGTATCAATAATTTTACCTTCCTCCATAGTTTTGACATTTTTAAACTTGTGAAATGATGGAATGTGCAAACGTAAAATCACAGAAAAATTAAAAACAACAACTTTCTTTATAACAGTATCCAATTACATACATTATTAATTACAAAATGTTATTAACGAGAACATTACTGCTATCTACAAAAGTTTGTTGTGAGGCGTGAAAGCTTCCATTAACAGTCCACACTAATATTTTTCCTCTCAACGCTTTGAATGAACGCATCCTGGTTAGTTCCCCAATCCCCACCAATTACATACTTCCTGTAGACTCCAGCACCGTAATGCTCGTGTAACTAGCGAGTCATACACCACACATGTAGCCCCCAGTCGTTCTATCGTAAAAAATGGTTAAAATTGTTCTGGCAGGTAACAAATTGAACGTAGGCGGTGGCGCTGGCGTCGGGGGCGGCGGAACGCTTGGTCAGCACGGCGTTACGTCATGTCGATAAATCATCTTATGCCGCGAGAACTTTTCTCGGCCTCGGACATGTCCGGACTACCGTCGTACTAACGGTCAGTGTGCATGTACGCTTGAATGTGTATGGAGATATATGGTGTATGTGCGAGGGTATTACCCCGGGCTAGAAATTTTGCTGGCGACGATGAGTTTTTAGGAAAAAAGTATATGTCAACATGCCTTTTCACCATTTCTAGAACGAAGTACGTCTGCAAGAAGGTGTTATTACCAGCCGTCAATGAACAACACTCACATAATGTTAGTGGTGCTGGTGAACAATAGTTAAAAATTGTTTTCTATCACTTTAAATCAGTGTTTTCAAGCGACTATTTTTTATCAAGTGTGAGGCGAAATTATGTAGTATTTTAAAAATTAACATTTTTACCAAATAATTATTGAAATGTTTAAAATAAAAATTGCAGATATTTAAATATCTGACTCAGTTATCTCAGTTTAGTGATTTAATAACTTGAAAAAAAAAACTTTTTTAAACAATAACTGTAAAACAGTAAAATTATGAACGAAGTGTGGCATTATTTATAATTTAGGCTGTTTTTGTTAAATTATGTGTTTTGTTTAGTTTTAGTTAATTTATGGTTATTAGTTTTAGAAAATATCAAGTATCGTGAGAATGATATGTTTGGGGTTGTGTTTGTGTTTCTAAACTAATAAATTATGATCAAGTGTGTCTGGGTTTGTCTGAGTGACGCCGAATGTGAGAACATGTTGGAATAGGTGAGGGATGAAGAGACGTGTGTAAATGGTTAAGGGTGCATGGTGACTTTGTAGATAGTTTTAAGATAGTGTGTATACTGGACGCAAAGATATAAGAAAATGGCTTTTAGACGCTCCTCACAGCATGTAATTAGTATAGGCTTATCCCAGGATTAAACTGGAAGAAATGAAAAGAAACAGAGCCGTATTATAATAATTATTTTATTTCTGTTAACATAATAAAGATGTTTGATTATTTATTTATGTATTTATTTACATTTTTAGTTTAAAATATAATTAAAAGTCATGTTACAGTGTTCAATAATAATATAATAACATGGATAAAAATAGAATAACTGGACTATGCGATATACAGTTGAATATGGAACTTTTATTAACCGAGCAGTTCTTTTCACAGGAAACTTCTTCCAAAGTTTTATAAACATTTAAAATTAGTTCTTTGGATTCACGTGGTAAATGTACTCGCGCTAATTTAGGTACAACACTTTCGATATCATTATGACTTTCTTCATCAAAAGGTCTCCACAAATTTGCCATCGGTGCAGCTTTTAAATAAACACAGTAACAGAGACAAAGTTACAATGATAATCTATAAGCAATTTTTCGGCAATATATACCCCTCAGAATTAAACATCTGCGACAAACAAACGGGACTTTTAATTTTTTCCTATAATTTTATTAACTTTGTGACAAATCTACTTAATGCACCCCTTTGTTAACTGTAGCCAGACTCCCCGCTGAGGCCGGTAAAACCGAACTATTAAGAAGTCAACTCGATTCCTTATATCTTTAAATAAAATAAATAATAAATAAATATATCATCACGCCTTCTACCCATTACTCGGTGTGGCACTCTACTAAAGCAGATCTCGGTAAGTGATATATTTTGCGCGTGAAGTGCGGTTACCAGTCGTCAAATCACGGCCCCCAAACATGTTAGTGGTGGAGGAGCCACAGGGATAGCTTTTTTCAAATTATGAAAATTTGTCGCCTGTGGGAATCGAACCAGGGACCTCAGGATCCACAGGCCGAGTTCATACCACTGTGCTAGCCATCCCATATCTTATATCTTTGCGTCCACTATATCCGGCGATAGTGAAGGAAGGTCGAAAGTAATCATTTGTAATTATATATTTTAAATAAAGCTGATGTACATATTTCCTGTACTTCGTTTGTTATTTATCCTGACGAATATATGGACAGGAAGTGCAGAAGGAGGAGCATTAATCACTAAAAAGTTACATCGTATTTAGGCGACAATTATCAGAAGTTGATAGATTGTTATATTGTTTTATATTCGAGATTGCGACAGAAGTGTTACTAAATATTTCAAAAAAAGACAAAAAATCTCTTTTTTATTTAAATTTTAATTACAATGAGATAATTTCTTCAAAATCGTTTAGATTTGAATACCATATTAGTGATTTTACTTTATCATGTATATCTCCAGATATAATTGCAGTCTCAGGTCAAGCTACGTTAGACTTATTCTGCTGGTGGTACTTCTAAAACCTCCGAAATTGTTGTCAATAATAGGTTTGTTGATAACATGAATAGGTATAGAAGAAATCAATGTTTCTTTAGACAGTATAGAAGTTTCCACTTCACATTATGTCAATATAAGCAACTGTAACAACTGTATTATTAATATACACAAACAATAACAACATACAATATTATTTATTTTACTTACTCTCTAAATAAAATCATTTTTCTTTTTGTTAACTATGATATTTAATAATGATGCACCTGCAAGTACTTCACTGTTCATTGTGATGTGTAAAGATTAGAAATACTGATGATATTATGTGCAATATTTTTAAAGGTTATGTTTAAAAACGTCAAAATATATCACTGCATATTTACCGTTTTTTTGCTGGCCGTATGAAGAAATTACATAAGCTAAAATATGAAATTCCGCGCTCGGTGCGAAATTTAAATCGCTGTCAGTTAAATTTTCTTTTGATAGTTGCATAAAACAAAAGTTACTTTCGGCACTAGTGCATCCAGTTTACAGAAACACACTTGGTCTCCATTTGTCTCCTTTCCACCCGTAACTAAGACTATAATAATTACGTAATAACAAAGAAATCGCGCAGTTGTAGGTAAAATCATTTAATAGGCAATGACTGCTTAAAAACAGGAAATAAGGGCACGCTGGACAAAAACTCGAAGTATGAAGTGTGCTATGTTGAAAAAAGTTTGGAGGACAATGCTTTAAATAGCAAAGTTATTTGAATCACTGGGCGTAAAATTACATTGAAGTATCAATTTATAAATCACATCATTCGCAAATATGATTATCAATTGATCTTGACATATTCAACAAAAGTATATTTTGACCATTAACACGTTCCTGAATTAATTTAAATAATAATGCTTCAAATAAATTTTAGGCCTCTATATATTTTATTTGACGCATTTTGCTCTAAAATAATTTAAAACGGTGTATATATTATACGATGTACGGATCATAGATTAAAATAATTTTCTCAAAAGTACCAAAATTAAGGGTGGTTTACCTTGAGTTAAAAAAGATAATACTACTTACATATTTAATAATTATTTGTAATAATTAAATTATTATTATAGACACCATAATAGTCAATTTATTCATTATACAACATTAGATAAATGACTGTGTGTAGTGTCTAACAGTGGCACTAAAAATGTACACTTAAAGAGCCATGATTTTAATTTTACGAATAGTGGAAAAATCTTAGTTTTATGATCAATAACTGTCTGCAATGATTTTTGTACGCGCATGAAATCATGAAAGAAATACCAAACTTTCTGAGTTCATGTTACTAATTAAACATTCGATGGCAATTACATGTCAGCGGGGTAAGGGTAAATTTACCGCTTATCATCTTTTGAGCTCCATTACTGTACATGATAAAACTTAAAATCAAAATACAACTAAGACTTAGTTTTTCGGTTTCCACTGTTAATAGACAGTAATCTGTACAGTAATCTTGTTATACAAAGTAGTAAATAAATAATACCACAATACTAACATGGGCGTCCGCAGGGGGAGGCAACCGGGCCCCCTCCCCCTGGATATTAACTAGGGTGGTGACCACGACTCTCGAACATAGGACTTTAACATGTAAAACTATAATTTTGTAATTTCCTGCTTCCCTAAATATTTTAAGCAAAAAAGCTTGAAATAAAATTTTTAGGGCATAAAATTCTGCAAGTGAACCAATAAACTAAATTAATTTTGCATACTATAAAACGACACAAATTTGATTTGAAAATGACGAAAAGTGCCTCAAAACATCGATAGGCATGAAAGTGAAACAAAATTAAACAAATGTTTGACGTTTTATTTGTCAAAATAAGTGAAATAATAAATAAAAAATGTATTTTGTCAGTTTTGACAGATTGAACGTCAAACATTTGTTTAACTTTGTTTCAATTTTATTGCTATCGATAGTTTTGAGACAATTTTAGTCATTTTCAGATCTAATTTGTGCCGATACAAAGCATGCAAAATTAATATATATATATAAATTAAATTAAAATTAAATTATAAGGTTAAAGATAATAAATTCAAGCTGAAACTTAATTTCGAGCAGTATTCTTATAGCCAGTTAGCGACATGTTCCCTATCGTAACGATTGAGTAATCTAAGTTTATTAAGTATGCATCGACACCTGGAAAACTGTCTATGGACGCCCATGAATACTAATATTTTTTATGTCGAATACATCTTTTCAAACTACAAAAGAATCACCAGAATTAGACCCAAAAGTTTTAGGAGTCTTCACGCTCCTCCTAAAATTATACTGAAATAATCTTATAAAAATGTGCTTTGTGCTTTCTACTCTAGTTTATCAACTTGGCTTTCATTTCAGGAAAATGTAACACTTAAGAATGTCCCGGCAAATTATTTACAAAACAGAACAAATAAAACAATAGTTGATCATAAATTTTATATGTGTACCATTAGCCATTATAAAGTTAAGTATTTACATAAATGTTAGCGTTGCACAAATTTTGTAAGTCCAGCGGAAACGGTGTAGACTAGGGATTAAAAGTTAGTCAAACATTATAATTTAATTTACACAATGGAGTAAACTTTGAATTTGAGCACAGTGAAAACAAGACTTTATACATGTGAAATATTCATATCTCACGTGTTCTTCACTCTATCCTATTTTAAATTTCGAAACTTATAATCAGAGATGCATTTACTTTCTTCAAACTTTAACTAAAATAAGATATTGAACTATAAATAATGATTATATACTGGAAACTTTTACTTCAAATTGTTTATGACGTAAATCTAAAATTTATTGAAAGATCAATACTATAATAAAAATGCAATAAACTATTTTATAGCGTGCGCACTTGGCATTGCACAAATAATTGAAATATGTATGTAGTTATTTTATATTTTGATGTTTATCTATTATGTTATAATGTAAATAAAAGCATTCATAATTTATGCAAATATTTTTCATTATATGAACAGCGCAAACAATCCAGTATAATACACTGATTAATCCATAACTAAAAAATTAATATAGCAGTTTCTAAATATGAGAAATTTACCAATTTAATTGCCTGAAATTCAAAATCTGCTTAAATATTAAAATTTTCCATCTGTTTAATATGAAATATATTTATTTAAGAACTTTGTATCTATAAATTGTAGTGTAAGTGTATGGAGCTATTCATTTCATCTTTACTTATTTATTTGCTCTGCACAACAGGATTAAGGTTAATATAGGCCGAATTTGTTTGGGAAATTTGGATTCAACCCTGACCTGACCTAGATCTAACTCGTGTTACTTCCAAATAAATTATGCATCTAGTGTCAGTTGTAAACACTGGCAGTAAATTTAAAATCTGAATGCATGTTCGAAGCGACATCTGCTTAGTTTTATTGTGTGTTAAATTGCGCTTTTAATTGGATGTTTTAAGTCATCTTTATTTTTTTTTATATATAGTCAAAAAGCAAATAACGTCAGAGTCTGTTCATTTGTTTATAATCTTGTCATCAGCAGTATCAAAATATTTAATTTCGGAGTCGCAATTATGTGTCGTAATATTATCCTATGTGACTTATACTGCAAGAAACACATTACGCATATTGATTGCTCTTCCATCATATGCATAAATAATAGTTTAGTATATTTTTTAAAAATATTATTATAAAATTACTTATGTTTTTAATAAAAAAAACTCCTAACCTCTCTATACTATTACAAATCGCGATGCCGCCACGAATAACAAGGAACACAAGTTGATTAGAAAGGGATAGTAAACGGGTTGAATTTACCAACCCGCTAAAATAGCTGGGGCAGTAGGGTCAGTTCAGGAACAGTTCAAAGTTACTTAAAGTGTGCCAATTAAACAAAAGTAACCTACCAGGTTACTTTAAAAAGCTCAAATAAATATGGCCATAGAATGCATACAGCATATTATGGAATCCGATCTACTCTGACACATTTTTATATTTTGGATATAAATTGAACTTAAAGGAATAATTGGTAGGAACCAAAAAATAATAATAAAATATAGATAAATTGTACAGATATACCTCCAAAAATTAAAATAATTACTACTGCTTATTATTATAAATAAAAAATAATTGTTTTAGAATTAGGACAATAAGAAAAATAAAGTTTTAAAAGTTTAATAGCAGATGCCTGTTTTTTTATAAACTTTTTGGAATCTCGTCAAGATTTAGTGAAGCCTTGAGATTCCGATGGATATTTAAAATACCTATTGCATTCAACGTAATCTGACACATTGTTCTTCTCAAATGTCATGTTAGGTTCCTAAGACTGCAAAAAGATCTTTCAGTAGAACAAGCTGACATCGAAATAGTCAAAAGTAATCTAATAAAATTGACCATTTCTAGCAATATGTTTTTAAAAGTTCTCTTCTTTGAATAGTTGACAATATTTTGTTGAAAATTTTGTATGATTTATAAACATATAATTATTATTAGTGCAGTGGATGTCAAACAACAATAAAATTAGCCTAATATATCGCTTAAAATTATAATAAAATAGACTTAAATATTTCAAAATCGTATAGGAATAATAATAACAATAATTTAAAAAAAGAAAAATTTGTAGTATTATTTGAACTATTTATAAACGTTTATATATTTTTTTAATCAGACCGGTTCTCCCTTTGCAGACTTGGCGTTTATGGAACTCAGAAAGATTTGAACTTGTGATATTTTATTCAGTAGACGCAAAATATACCCACTGGGTTACGCCTGCCTATCACATACATTATAAATAAAATAAATAAATATATCATCACGCCTTTTATCCATTATTAGGTGTAGCACTTTGCCGTTGACAATCTCGGTATTATGCGAGAGAACTGCAGTTACCAGCCGACAAATCACAGCCCTCAAAGATGTTAGTGAGGGAAGAGTCAGGGATAATTTTAAATAAATAAATAAAATATAAATATATCATCACGCCTTCTACCCATTACTGGGTGTGGCGCTCTGCCGAAGCAGATCTCGATAAGTGATGTATTTTGCGCGTGAAGTGCGGTTACCAGCCGTCAAATCACGGCCCCCAAAGATGTTAGTGGCGAGGGAGCCACAGAGGTAGTTTTAAAATGGTGAAAATTGTTTGTCGCCTGTGGGAATCGAACCAGGGTTCTCAGGATCCACAGGCCGACTTGATACCACTGAGCTAGCTAAGGGATAATTTTAATATGATGAAAATTGTTTCTCGGCTGTGAGAATCGAACCCCGGTTCTGAAATCCACAATCGGACTTGATACCACTGAGCCATCTACCCGATACATACATTATGTAATAACTTGAAAAATAATGGTTTATATAATATGACAGAGGATTATGTGATAACTAAATCAGTTTATTATTTAATCAAAAGGTTCATTTTTAAAAGAACTTTGAAAAGTATACTTGAAGAGAGGAGATTCGCCACGTTCATTTTCAGCTTCTTTATAGTGACAACCTCTTCTTCATCCTCATTCTAACTTTCAGTAATTCAGCCCCAGTCATCATTTCAGGACCGGCGCAAGGAGAACACAAGTCAGCATCAAGTCCTTCGGGCGCAAGCGTTCTGCCGTCAGCAACTTGACGACGGCCGCGAGAGTTATGACTTTCCGGTAAAGTACTTTTTACAACGGCGATAACACACAAACATTCTTATGGAAACATATTTCATTTGACACGAGAATATTCTTTTTTCGTAATTTTTCAGCGCGGCTTCCCAAAAAGGCACAAACACCACGCCAGAGAGAGAAGATGGAAAGTGGTGGCATCTCTGTTAGTTTGCCCGTGCTTGCAAAATGACTACGCTGCTGAGAAATGTGTCTGCTACTGGGCTGGAGCTGGGCAGGGGCGGACTAGACAGAACGAAGACTCAAAAAATGCTAACTGGACCCCAGAGGTTGCGGATGTTCGAAACAGCACGAGAAATTAATAATAATAATAAATGAACGGAGCCAACGTTCAGACGTAAAAACACTGTGGAATGTTGCTAAACTTTGTTGCAATTAATAAACAGTTCTAGCTTCACTACTAACTAATATTTTTAATAGTTGAATAAGAAAATAAAAAATAAATAAATATATCATCACGCCTTCTACCTACTGGGTGTGGCAATCTGCCGAAGCAGATCTCGGTAAGTGATATATTTAGCGCGTGATGTGCGATTACCAGCCGTCAAATCACGCCCCCCAAAGATGTTAGTGGAGGGGGAGCCACAGGCGTAGTTTTAAAATGGTTAAAATTGTTTGTCGCCTGTGTGAATCGATCCAGGGTTCTCAGGATCCACAGGCCGACTTGATACCGCTGAGCTAGCTACCCCTATTGAATAAGAAAGGTACATTTTTTTCTTTTCCACACTATTCTATGATTTTTTTCAATTTAAATCAAGCCTCGCTTTAAATTAAAATTTTAGAACATTATGAATAAAACGTAATGAAAAAAAATTATACATAACTTTTTTCCTATCGTATTTATATTCATACTTGGATGAAACTTAATTTTCAAAATTAAAACTACCAATCCACTAACATCCTTGGACGCCGTGATTTAACGGCTGAGAACAGCATTTCACGTGCAAAATATATCACCAAAATATGTTACGGCAAAGTGCCCACATCCAGTAATGGGTAAAAGACGTAATACCATTATTATTCATTTATTTATTGATTCAAATACAGAAAATATAGAAATTTGACAGGTACAAAATAAATCCCAATCTGTAATATTAAATACTTAGTCACAAAACGTCTTATTTGTTAGCTTTAATTATTAATCCGTAAAAATTGATTTTTGAAAAAGGAATCAAAAGATCCAGGGTTCTTGGATGAAGGCTTGGTTATGTTTTTGACCTGAAGATGAACACGAACAAGTGTTCGAAACGTCGTCTCTTAGAATTGAATTAAATAAATATTTTATTGTTAATAAATTCATAAAAGTCATCATTCAAAAACCCTGGATCTTTTGATTCCTTTTTCAAAACGTCTTTTTATAATTTGTTAAACTAGAATACCTTTTCTGTAAATTCAACAGAAATACATTGTTTTAATAATATGATATACAAGTACCTACAGATATTACGATCATTTAAGTAAGCGTAGATAGTAAATCTGGTAATATATTTTTTTTAAATCTGCTTTATATTTTATCTGAAGCCTCTTAAAACTGACCAATTATGTAATAGATCAAAATTTTGTAAAAAAAACCGAAATCAATGCGTTTTTGTAAAAAAATTTAATTGCCAAAACTAACTTTGCATTGACGTACAACTAAATATTCGACTGATTGAATATCAAAATGCCAATTACCTTCACAAATCAAAAGTATGCAAACATACATTTGATTTATTTTGTACTCATCTATTTATTAGTCTAATTACTTACAGACAGATGTACTTTTCCAAAAATCATTGCTGATAAACATATACTTTTACATTACGACGCTAATGATCTTATATGTCAATTGTGACAATTCAGTGTTTTTTTTTTGACAGGCAACTTCTATTACAATGAATCCGGAATTATTCCTCATTGATTCATCTCAAACTTCTTCTGCTACTATATGAAAAAAGTTACAAATAATTACTGCTGATTTGGGCTAATCTAATTCTAGATATTAAGCTATGTAGGCTTACTCATATAACAGGACCATCCAACAAATTCCAATACGGCCCTGGCTGGAACTAGAGCTGGATCCAGTGGATGCCAGAATGCCAGAACAGAGAAGGGAAGGAAAATAGCCCTGGGCTAAAAAAGGAAATAGAATTTCGTATTTATGACTGAATTTGTTTTCAGTTTAAATATAAATTTTATGCTCGCTTTGTGATATATATTTGACCTAGAACTACAGCGCTGTGTTTGATATTATTTGCTGTGATAATAATATTGTGAAACTGGATATATCAATTTTAAAACATCTCTACGGTCGTATAAATTTATTTTATATAACAATTTTATATCCGGCCAACACAATGAAACCGTATATAAAATATTTTCCAATACTTGTGTAGCTAAACCTTCACTGAAAATATTCAGTGTTTTCAAATAAATAAATTGTTAATCTAGAGTAAACCAAATACATATATTATCAGTTGAAATCTGCAATTTCAGAGCAAATACTCGCAAAATTTACCAAAAAACTTGATCGTTACTTTATTATATTTCGTGTAATACTACAACTGCTATCAGATTCTGCAATTCTTTTTTTTTATAAATACTAAATTTTCCAAGTATGGTATGAGAAATATTTAAAAGTATATTACATAATTAGTCAGGAAAGTGATATTTTACTTGACGAAGTGGTTGTTTGAAGTACGAGGCCGCAGGCCGAGTATTTTAATCTGCTGAGTCAAGTAAAATCACTTTCCTGATATGTTAAGTATACTATTTTTTCTGAAACCATTTAAATTAATAAATAATTAATCATAAATAATTCAAAATGTTTAAATTTTTTGATATAAATTGTACTGACACAAGACTACGTATCCAAGGCTACAACAAAATTAACAGTCAGGTAAAATATTTAAAAGTCTGTTTTGTACTTTACCAGACTGTTATTTTTTTTGTAGCCTTGGATACGTACTTTCCTTGACTGCTTTTGTAAAAACCTACTATCCATACTAAAATTGGTCACTTCCTTGCCGGTTTCAGAAAAAATATATTTTCCGTTGATCGCTAATTAATGAGTTTTATTAATGTATACTAAATCATACAGTAATGACCCCTATTAATGCATGATTTTTATAATGAACGATTTTTTTTGGATGCGTACAACACACGTAATATAGCATATATTAGCTAGCGCTAAGTTGTAGCAAAATGCTAATCAAAATTAAACGAAATCATTTTGACACTTCTAGCTAAATAATATTCACGTAACATTACTTTAAAATAAATATAAAACTCATAACATTATTCTAAAAACAAATACACCGTTGATGCCAATTAAAGCTACATTCACAAATCGAAATTAGTTTTTGTTTTATGCTTTATGTTTTAGTGTGTTTTTAGGTGTCATTCACATATAGTTTTGCTTTTGTCGATTTTAGTTAGTAGTGACATCTATCATAAATTTTAGAAGATCGGTAATACAGTAAATGTAACTGTCAGATGTGTCAGAAGTTACACGTGCTGTCATATGTTATTTGTTTACTTTCATATTTTTTGGAAGAGCAAGGTAAATATTATCATAATAAGAAAGTAGGTATTAAAATCTTGTTTTTATTTTCATTCATTTTGACATTCGAATAAAAACAAACTTAGGTTATCGTCAATGCGAAGGATGATAGAAAGAGACAAGTATATATCACTACATCATTCTATTCCTAAGTATAAAACGTAAAACTAAAACATAAGTTTGGAGTTTGCAAACTTTTGTGTTAAAACTAAAACTAAATACTGATTTGTGAATGGCTGCATAAGATAACATGTCGACAAGGTTATTAAAACAAAAATGGAAAACATAAAACAAAACCTAATTTAGATTTGTGAATGTAGCTTAACGATTAGTTAACTAAACGCTTCCACTGTTGTCAAAACATTTGTGACAGATACGTTCCTAACCTAACATATTACAAACGTTACTAACCAAACGTAATGGCTCAGTGATATCAAGTCGGCCTATGAATCCTAAAAACCTTGGTTCGATCCCTACAGCCGACAAAACATTTTCACCAATTTAAAATTATCCTTGTGGCTCCTCTACCACTAACATCTTTGGGGGCCGTGATTTAACGACTGGTAACCGCACTTCACGCGCATAAATATATCACTTACCGAGATCTGCATCGGCAGAGTGCCACATCCAGTAATGGATAAAAGGCGTGATGATATATTTATTTATTTTATTTTTACTAACGAAACAAATTTGTCATGGAATAAATTTAGATTTTCTCCAAATTAAAAAGGTACGATCAACGGAAAAATATTGTAACTAATTCATATATGTTAATCAACAATTAACGGGCTCGCCAGGCACTCGCGTCAAAATATTTCGATAATTAATTGTCCTCTCTATAAAAAATCATCCCCTAGTTACTTAAATAACTATTAAAGGATGACCACAAATTTGAATAATTTAGTATTTTTCGTTGTACAGTACATAATTTGAGATATTTGTAATAATATGCAGAACACCTCATCTGGTTTCCGGCATAAATTTAATATTCCCCACTAAAAAAATCATCCCCTACACGCGTAAAAACGTAGCATAAATTGAAATAAAAGTTTTATTCACAACAGTAAACCCAGTTCCAACAGTTCCAACGTTTAACACCATAGTTTAAAAATCTCATTGCATTGAAAGTTATCTGTGGAAGTTATATCACACGCGATGTTTTAGAACTTCAGATGCGGGTTTCGAGTGATGAAATGAGACAGAGTAATAGTGAAGAGGAATGGTAGAAAGTGAGGGAGATAGAAACGGTTCCAGTTTGTATGAGCGGTGTCTCCCTGTGTCCTGTTTGTCATATTTAATCGACTTTGAACGTTTCGATCGAAGAGATGCTTTCAGTTGATTTCTGCAGGTGAATGATGAAATCTTTTACTCTCCCATACGCGGAGTTGTACCCTTTATATTTTAAATGCCGACAAATCACTTTGAAGCCTATAAATAGTACCTTTGACTTTCATCGCATCACAGGCCTCCTTAGATGGTACTAGTGCTTTCAAAATAATTATGAACTACATTAACAATACTCATAGGATTGTCTATCTACCTATATGATATACCTTATGAGATGATTTGGGAATAAAGTTAGGGTTACAGCATTTGAATCTGAAGATCCCAAGTTCGAATCCTACTCAAGCTAAAAATATATGAACTACCACACTGCGACTCGGTGAGTCCGGACCCTGTACTGTAATTGAGATTGAGTTCCTGTTGTACAGAGTAACATAAATAAGAAAATAAATAATATTAGAAAAATTGAGAGGTTACTTGAATGTATTTATGAATATGATTGAAGATTTGTTGCTCGACCGAAAAATAACACGAGTTTGTAAGAAAGATATTATGAAAATGGATTATGCGTAAGGGTGAAATGTTTAACACATTAATTGCAGGATGTAACACTGAGGGTGTTTAAAGGAAGAAATAAGGTTCGATACGAAATAAGCAAACACCAAAATAAAACAATAAGCAAAAAATCACAACAAACAAATATAATAACCAAATATAAACATAACGTTGCGCAGACGGTGAGGTCGCGCGTTCAACTGACTTCCCTTCTCGGCCCATGGTAAGTGCTGGTCAGTCGCGTCCACCCCTCGACCCGCTGGTGGAAAATATGAGATCGGAGCGAAAAGACAATTTCGCTACAAGGATTAAATTTTATAAAATTTGTAGTTAATGTTTTTCTCATTTGATGGGACAGGGTGTACGAGGTCCAGCATCGAGATCTTAATAAACAGATTTTTTTACCCACTTATATAGAAAATTTTGCAAATTTATTCAAATTAAAATGAAACAATTTTACAAATTTATTTTTATCACCAAGACCTGTATCAAAAATATTATTTTTGATCTTAAGAATAATATGCTTCAATCGCTCTAAAAATACTATTTCGAGTTTCGTAATATTGTCAGACGCCGTTACGCATCACCCGGTAACCTTTATTGCTCGATCCGAAAACTTGTATTTTTAGTCCGATTGAAACGTATTTTTTTTTGTTATCCACCAAAGTTGAAATAATGTGAAAAAAAGTACAATCGCCCATTTTTGAGATATAACAAAGTATTTTTTTCTTAAACAGAATAAACAGTTGAAAATTACCTATTTTAAACGAAATATTTTTTTCTCTTATTATGAAATCAAGTGTGCTAGATTTAATAACCTGATTAATGTATACAAATTATTAAACGTTAATCAAATAACTATGAATTATATTTTTTGCTAAAGTATAATGAATTCAAATATCATAGAAACAATAAGGATAATAAGTTTAAATATTTTTTATCAAAATTTGTTGAACTGCTGTTATACACATTTACAAATATATTTTATTGAAATTAAACAAATAAAGCAAAGCTAGCATCGTTGAGGAAGAACAAAAATATGCTACATATTTAAATATGTAATTTTCAAATATACGCATACATTAAACAAACTTTATGTCATATCTGAAAAATTAAGAACTGGAAAAATTATGTTAATTGTCCAGTGTAAAGAGGGCTTTAATATCTACAATTTTTATTTGATACTTTCCTCTCTATCTGCTACTAATTAAGAACTAAAATTATTTTTTGTGTAATTTAACCGAAGTTATAGCTCTTATAGTGTTCGAGATCATAATAGTGGCTCTCGTAGACGAGAAATCCTGTATGTTACTCAGTACTGCCATTTACATTTTCAATAAATTTTGTTTATGGGGTAGTGGCTCAGTGGTATCAAGTCGGCCTGTGGATTCTAAGAACTCGGGTTCGATTCCCACAGCTGACAAAACATTTTCACCAATTTAAAAAAATTACCCCTGTGGCTCCCCCACCACTAACATCTTCGAGGGCCGTGATTTGACGACTGGTAACCGCACATCACGCGCATAAATATATCACTTACCGAGATCTGCGTCGGCAGAGTGCCACATCCAGTAATGGATAAAAGGCGTGAAGATATATTTATTTATTTTATTTTTACTAACCAAACAAATTTGTCATGGAATAAATTTAGATTTTCTCCAAATAAAAAAGGTATGATCAACGGAAAAATATTGTAACTAATTCATATGTTAATCAACAATTAATACGTTCGCCACGTACTTGCGTTAAAATATTTCGATTATTAATTTGCCCTCTCTATAAAAAATCATCCCCTAGTTACTTAAATAACTATTAAATGATGACCTATCGAGATCTGCTTCGGCAGAGTGCCACACCATGTAATGGGTAAAAGGCGCGATGATATATTTATTTATTTATTTATATAAATTTTGAGAAAACAACAATATATTTCGTTTGACGTGTAGTTTCGTATACGACAACTTTAGTAAATCCTACATTAATTTGAAATCAAGTCCCTTCTCAAATTTCGTTTATGTGACACTTGTTTCCAATTTAGAATTTCATGAGCCCCGTCCGAAAAGTTTGACAAGCACTCTCATCAACCTTACCCAGTGAAGCTTGCGTTAGAAGATCAAATCTGATGTACGATAGTGGTGATATATCTAACATGTCGACCGACTTCCAACACTTGGTTCTCGTGGGATCTGCCGTCAATAACCGGTGACGCTTCAGAGCCACCTTAATTAATATTAATACATCTACCCTTACCCTTCATCTTCCTCGTCGTGACCAGAAAGCGCCAAGCAAAAAATCATCATATTCTTATTCGGGTCACCACAAATATCATTCCTATGTCAGAGAAATATATATGATATGGACTCTCGAAGGGAGAGTAAAAAAGACGCGAGTGTGCCAGAAAGCAGAAAATGCTGCACTGGCCGACGAGGAAGAAGAGATGAGCTGGAATTTCCAGGATGGAAATCTTGCGGGATGTGCAGCAGGTTTTGGTTTTATTTCCAAGCTTGGAAGGGAATTGAATTTATTTGGAAATACGGATATGTATTGTGCTTTATGAGCTTTCAGATAGCGTATTTTATTGTAATTACGGTCAGTTGTAACTCAATGATACGACGCTGTTTCACAAGCAAACGGTCTTCTATTCATACCTCGGTAATTTCATACACTGGATCCAGCTCTAGTTCATTGCTTTTAAATTAATATACTAACAGTCGGTATTATCAAAAGTAATGTAAATTTTTATATAACTGAGTCATTATTGTTTTTTTGTACTCGCATCATTCAAAATAATGTTTACATTACCTTGGAAACCGATGGAAATTTTGATTTTGTGCACTAGTGCGCAAAGTATTTGAAAAAACACCCATTTTTTATGTTTCTAAATTTTGACTATTAAAACGCTTACTTACGTACATACATACATTTCAAGGAATTTGTAAAATATATATAGACGTTAGCTTATAACGCCATCAAACAGATATATTTTAACAAGATTGACAAGAAAAATAAACAATTTGTTTTCAAATAACAAATGTTACTGCATGGCATAAATAACTGTCAATATAAAGTCACGCTTCAAATTTAATAATTTTCCTCATTATCGATTATATAATTTTTGCTCGTTACAAAAAGGATTGTACAAAACTCGTGCACGAAGACGTCATTTGCACCATTCGCGCACTTGTTATGTAAATAGGTATTCTTAAACTGTATTTAAAAATAGATGTGGTTTTTAATACCAGCCATTTAGCATTTTAGAAATATAGGATTTCTAGTTGTATATTACGTCCAGAAGTTTTGATATATCTATTTATAATTTCTCAGTTGTGTCTCATATCATTAGCTACAATAAGCGCAAATTTCGTCTGCTGCAACAATAATATAGCATAGGTACAGCTTCCACCCTCATCAGTTTGATTATACACTTCAGCAGAAAATAGACCAATCAGATAGCTCAATTATTTTTAGTTACGCTGTATAACGCTAATTATTGCGTTACTAAGCATGTTTCGCGAAATACAAAACTTTGCGTATTTCGGTCACAAACAAATGAATTGTATTCATCGATATCAATAAACAAACAAGTGATTTTATTGATATTTAGTGAAAATTTTATGAATATGTAGTTGATTGATTCACTGTATAATCTTAATATATACAATTCGAGCTTCAAAAATCACCTAAATGTATTGTCTACAGACTCGATGCGTTACCTCAAAACTGTAACGATCAAGAGTCGATGTAATGCCAAACAGACGCGATTAAATACAAGATGACACAAATAGACTTTGTGTAAAAATAAATATATTAAAACATAAAAGAAAGTACAAATTATAAAAGTGCAAAAGTTATAAATCAATAATGAAATTAAACAAAAGAATATTAAATTTAAATAAATTGACCGGCAATGGCAAACAACAACAACAACGTATAAATAAACTATTACTTAAATATACTAAATTATAAGGCAAAACTACATCTTGCACATGCAGACGAGAGATAACTTGCCTTGATAAAAGCCAATCTACCTCTAACTAATTACATTGTATAATCACTTTCGTATATTCACCTGGTCCAAAATGTCAGATTCAATTGTAACAACATTAGCGCCGTCATAGTAACGCGTTAGTAACCGTGTTCTACAAACGCCATAAATTTCTTTATTCGTTATATAATCATAATGAAGAGAACTTTTCAAAATTATCATAATATATTTTACTGATCCACTCAACATATTCGATTATTTTGCACACACTTGTATTATAAACTTATATGATTATATTAATTTGAAGATTGACATCATACGATGTGACCACGCCATTATTGTCGATTTTTATGATCTGACAAATGTCATTGAAACACATGTTTCATTGTTCACAAATTGTTCACTATTCGAGTACAATTGTTTTATCTGTACCCTTTGATTTTGTTTATACCTAGTTTTTTCTTTGCTGATTGTTGATACATTGTCCTAAACGTCCAAATTATATATTTTCAAACTTAATTTATATTGCTGATTCATTATTTGATCCTGTGGTCTCCGAATAATACCAGAAGATTGACAGTATTTTACCCGAAGATTCATTTTCATAAAGTCTAAAGTCTAAAATATCTATCCTAATGCCTAAAATCCTAATGACAAAATATGAATACAGACGTAACCTTAATTTCACTAACTGTAAGTAGAAAAAAATGTAGAAACAACATTAGCAGTTGTAGCTGAATTAGTTTTACTCTCGTTTGACAAGCAAGAGGTGAATATATATATTTCAAATAAATTATAGTTAAATTTGTAATTATATCTGTATGATTTATCGCTTCCCTCTTATTAATTCTATTACAAAAAAAATGTTTTCGTACGTTATTTAGGAATGAATATTTGAAAAGAAAATTAATGTTTTCGCTGTATAGGGAATAAAAAAATCGATAAAATTATATAATGAACCAATTTATATGAAATATTGATATCCTCATAAAAAATTGAAGCAACATCAAAATATTTAAAGCAAACTAATTTAAATTCAAAAGATAATAAAAAATTAACTATTTTCCATCGCTTCTTTTATAATACGCCAAATCCATCAAACTTATGGAGTATTAAATTTGTGCCATTATCTTAAGCTTCTTTAATTATTCATACTCTGATATATTTCAAAAATTTCATTAAAAATTTTAAGTGAAACTAATTTTTTATCAACGATTAAAATTAATCTTTTCCCCGATAATCAAATTGTAATAAGTAAAGACAAGATGAGACAAGACTTTGGCTCAGTCTCGTCTTGGCCTCAAATACCACGTTCTCGTCTCAGTCTCGTGCTGATTTCAACTAGTGTATCTGAATGAGTTAGTTTATTCAGTTACTCTCGTCTCGACTATGTCCCGTCTCGATCTGAAGTCCCGATGAGACTCTCAACTTTTCAAGATCATTTAAAAGGTAAAATAAAAGTGGTTAACAGTCTATTAAAATACTCTCTCAAGTCTCGGCGAGACTCATACTGGTTTCAACTCGGTCTAGAGTTTGACCTCAAGATTCAACTATGGTTTTGTCTTGTCTTTTCGAGACTAGACGAGACCTAGACTAATCTCGAGTCTCGCGGCAAAATAGTAATAAGAACAATGTTATTTCGAACAGTTGTTTATAGTTAAATTATTCCAGGGACATAGAATACAAGGGTGTACGGACACATTGGCACCCACAGACCGTGAAAGCTAGCTTTTAAAATAAATCGTGTTATACTAAAAAAATTACCTATAACTAATATTCTATTCTATACATCTATATATACCCAGTGTCTTTTTTTTTCGAATATGGGATATTCTATGTTAAAATTTTCATTAGGCGATGTCTCTGTACCTATTAATGCTAGAGCAGGAGTACATATAATGGAGAAAAATGTTCAGAATGAAAAACTGCATGGAATGAGTACTAAGTTTTTTATTCAATTGTGACTTAGTTATAAGCAAAACAAAATATACGATTTATGGCAATTATCAGAGTGCCATGAGAAATAAAACAATAATTATTTATTTGTTATTAAACATAAAAATTACTCCAGTAAAATCTGCGAATATCGTGATTTGACGACTGATAACCGTACTTCACACGCATAAATATATCACTCACCGAGATCTGCAACGGTAGAGTGCTGCACCCAGTAATGGATAAAAGACGAAATTTAAATTGATTAGAAATAAAATTTATCTGATTAGTTTTCTTCGTCTTTTTGCATTATATACTTAATATAAAATATTCTATATTCTCATAAAATTTGATGCATTTACAGCTCTATCCTTACGTTCATAATATGTCATTCTAATTCTACACAAATCTGATTCATTTGTTTATTGTCTGAAATTAACCGACAGTCCAGAAATCTATATAAATTATATTTTAATATAGTTTTACATAATTTTTAAAGCTAATAAACAAATTAGAACATAACTAACTTTGCATCGTCAAAAAATGTTGGTTCGTACTGAACTGGGTTAGTCGAGTACTGTGTGGGCGTTTACAGTGAAAGCAATTATACTGATGTTTTATTAACATTTTAATGAATATTTTAATGTGTAAAATTATTTAAATTCTGTAATATAGTATGTATTCGTGTTTCGAGTCTCGTGTATAAGAGAAACATTAAAACATAAGTGATAACGAAGTGGAATAGACTTTGTGAATCTGGAACGTGGCCGATAGCTTATTTCTGCTCAAAGTAAGCAATAATATATTTTGTAGTAGTTTTAATAAACCGAAAATGGCATTAGGTTTAGAATTCAATCGATAACTGGCTTGAAAATATTTTATTGAAGATATGGAAACAGCTTTCAGAATTCATGTTTAAATAATAAAGATAAACAGAGAAGCTATTGAAATTTACAAGAATATGAACAACATGAACAACTGTGAAGGCTGCGAATTGAATAAAACTTGGCTACCGTTGATTAATAAATTATCATTCTTTGTTTATTTCATTTTTTGTCATCGATTGGAACGATTCACAAGTTGTTTACTGATTTTCGTTGTATTAGTATGACCACAAAGGACGCCGAATGTTCTGGTCGTCCAATTGAGGTTACAATGCCAGAAATCGTCGATAAAATCCATGGTATGATATTGGACGATCGGCGAGTTAAAGTGCACGAGGTTACTGAGGCTATAAGCATCTCAACCGAACGGGTACCGAACATTTTGCATAAATTTTTGGATATGAGAAAGCTATCTGCCAGATGGGTGCCGCATTTGCTCTTTGTTGACAACAAGCGCGACCGTGTGACAAGTTCAAAGGAGTATTTGGCGATGTTCAAGCGCAATAAGAAGGACTTTTTGCGCCAGATTTGGCTCCCTGCGATTTTTATCTATTTCCAAACTTGAAGAAATGGCTCGGCGGAAAGAGATTTGACTCCAACGATGAGGTCATCGCTGAGACAAACGCCCATTTTGAAGGATTGCCAAAATCGTATTATTTGGAAGGGATCGAAAAATTAGAAAAACGTTGGACGAAGTGTATCGAGTTACAAGGAGATTATGTTGAGAAATAAAATATGTTTTGACCAAATAAATCATTTCTTGTTTCATTTTTCAGGGACTTTTCACCCTGCCCTCGTAAGTTCATTTAAATCAGTTCAGATAAATTAGACAACATGACTAAATGATCTGAATTAAGCAAACTGATGCACTTATTGGGGTGAATTACTGCAGAGTAAATTAGAATCAGTAATTGTAGTACTGAAAATTAAGACAGCGAAGTAATCCAGCGAAATAAATAAGTGATCTTGGTTCAGTAAATGTAAGTTAGATCTGATCCAAATGATAAATGGAATACGCCTGGAATATGCCTATAGATTGGTGTAATTGCATTAGCTGTATTCCATTTGGCACTTGGTTCACTTAAATCAGTTCAGATAAATTGGACAATATGACTAAATGAACATAATTAAGCAAACTAATGCAGTTGTAGGAGTGGATTATTTCAAAGTAAATTAGAGTCAATATTTCTAGTACTGGAAGTAATCCAGCGAAATAAATAAGTATATAATAATTCAGTAAATGTAAGTTAGATCTGATTCAAATGGCAAATGGAATGCGCATATTAAATACACAAAATATCTAGGCAACGGATACAATAAAAAATACATAATTTATAAATTAACCTAGATAACGGCCAAAAATTAATCACAAATCACTGTCATCAATTTAACTATTCTACCCTTAATGAAAAACGTCAACTATTTTTATAAAGAAATTATGTAAAGAAGAGCCAAAACAGAAAAAATAGTAAAAAAACTCGTAACAGAAGGCAATTCTAGCATTCGTCCGTTCGTGCTCGTATTTCATTTAAAATATATGATTTTAGTTTACAACTCACAAAGTCGCGTGTCAGAAATGTGATTTGCATATTTTTGGTAATTTAGAGCAGACTATAAATTTTATTTCTGCCTTTCTACTTAAATACTGTAATAAAAGATATACAAAAATAAAAAGTATACCCTCTACGCCTCTGGCGGAATTCAAACCACTCGGACACAATTTTATTTACTCAATAATACATAATGGGGTAGCTAGCTCAGTGGTATGAAGTCGGCCTGTGGATCCTGGGAACCCTGGTTCGATTCCCACAGGCGACAAACAATTTTCATAATTTCAAAAACTACCCCTGTGGCTCCTCCACCACTAACATCTTTGGGGGCCGTGATTTGACGACTGGTAATCGCACTTCACGCGCAAAATATATCACTTACCGAGATTTGCTTCGGCAGAGTGCCACGCCCAGTAATAGGTAGAAGGCGTGATGATATATTTATTTATTTAATAATACATACTCGCACATATTTGTACATAACTTTACGATACATTCCATCAAACTACTTTAGATTTATTAGTATTCACGATCTATTTCATACAAGATCGTTTACTCCTCCCGCTCGAAATCTTTCTGTTACACAACAAATCCTGAATTTTATCCATCCACTTATTCCTTGGTCGTCCACGCAATCACTCATTCTCAATTTCACCCACTTACACCTAAGTTGCACCAATCTTTCATTGGCTCTACGATGATAGAATAGCAACTGATGGTATATAAATCATTTCTTTTTGGCTTCCAATTCTAATTTCATCCCGGGATAACTAGCCGTCATTAATAATAACCCATCATAATCTAATAACCTCGTCAAAATGAGTAACCAATCCATACGTCAATTCAAATCAAATAATTACTATATTTATCACGTTCCAATTATAAGTAACGTACGCTTCACACATCCGGCGGGACGGTGCGGACGCGGATCTAGCATCACAGCTAATTCCTCTTGAAGATGTCACCGCACGCGAGAATCGAATTACCCGAGCTAATCTAATAACGCGCTCGTACTTCGTCTCCGTCACTGACCAGCAGCAGAATCCGTCTAATTGACAGAGGACACTCCATGTGGATGTATTATGTACAGCGTGTCGGGAAAAACATGCTCGCCTGATTGATAATTCGATTGAAAATTTGGACGTGCGCGGCAGTGCACCCAACCGAAACAAGCTTGTTGTTTTTTGTGACTAACTATTGAAATTATCTGGTTTGTTACTGAC
This sequence comes from Pterostichus madidus, assembly GCA_911728475.2. NCBI lineage: Eukaryota > Metazoa > Arthropoda > Insecta > Coleoptera > Carabidae > Pterostichus > Pterostichus madidus. Next base: position 21,721,937 of record OU452307.1, read on the forward strand.
CGCTGAATTGGTTTTCGATTAGTTTTGTTCGTTCAACTTTTTTGAATAATTTTGCTATTATTTTCAAATACAAACAGGAAACTTTTGTCCTATTTTGAATGTAGCAACTTTGAAATTATACCTACATCACATATTGATATGTTTTTTAAAATCATTTTATGAACAGTTTAGAAGCTGATAGAGTATTTTAGTAAGCCGAAAGTAATATGGTAAGGTAATAATGGACAAACGGCTTAAAGTTGTAGTTATTTTATTAAAGATGTAATAACGACGTTTCGGCCAAGGTTATGGCCATCTTCAGGTCAAAAGCGTTAAAATAAACGAACAACAACAATATAAGTTAAGTTATGACTTAATTATTTAGGGCGAACATATATAAAAAAAGAAAAAATACGTAAGAAGCTAAATAGGCAAAAATCATGACTTTAAATTTATATGTTCGCCCTAAAGAGTCAGATAGTCGACTATTTAGTTTCTTGCGTATTTTTTCATTTTTTATATATGTTCGCCCTAAATAATTAAGTCGTAACTTAACATATATTGTTGTTGTTCGTTTATTTTAACGCTTTTGACCTGAAGATGGCCATAACCTTGGCCGAAACGTCGTTATTACATCTTTAATAAAATAACTACAACTTTAAGCCGTTTGTCCATTATTACCTTACCAGTTTAGAAGCTGAATCAGCAATTTAAATATTGGGCATGGATTTCTACATCTGCAACTGCAGAACATAGTACATACCAGCATATTTCTATCCATAATAATAAGCGAATAGTAGCGAGTGAGCCATAAAAATAGATTTTCAGTAATAATAGTTATTTGTTTATCAAGGAAAGAAAGTTTCGTATTATTTTCAGAGGCGAAGACAAGAAATATAAAGCACATAAGGAAAGAATGACACTTTTTTCACAAGGTATTCATATAATTTTACTTTCTGACAGTTTCGTGGAAAAAAAATTGTTTTTCATCCACTTGAATATGACACTATTATTTCAACTTTTTCATAGTAAAAGAACGCTATTTTAGGAATGGATACGTCATCGTTTTTTTTGTTATCTTAAGACCAGATATAGCAATTTTATTATAGTTGTCATGATGATAAAACTAATTTTGTCAATTTACTTAATTTTAATTTTAATAAAGCTGTTAAATTTTCTAAATAAGTGGGTAAAAAGAATTAATATGTTTCAGTTGGACTAAAAATACTATTTCGAGTCTCATATTTTTGCTAGATTCCGTTACGCGTCAGTCAACATTCATTACTCAACCCGAAAACTTGTATTTTTAGTACAAATGAAATAAATAACTATTTTCTATTTATTTCATTATAATTTGAATAAATCTGTGAATTTTTCTGAGGGAAAAAAACAATACGTTTCAATCAAATAGAGACTTATACAATTCAAATTTTTCGGTTGCCATCTAGTGAATAAAATAGAATTTAATAATTTATTATGTAACGAACATGGTATAGCTTACAATTTGACGTTTATCACGTGATCCAAAAGTTAAACGTCAAACAAATGATGCGATCTACGGGGAGAAGTGCTGAAAGGAGAAAGCAGTTGATCGACTCGGCATGGTGTCACCTCGCTCTTTCTACAAATTTGTTGTTTCACACAAAATTGTGTGGAGGAGGGTCTGCTTCGGGTCTGCTGTATGTGACGCCAAATTATAAGTCCATATTAAAAATACTATTTCGAATCCTAATGAAACAAATAACTATTTTGACACCGTATTTTTAAACACAAGCCATCGCGTTCTGAGAAAACAAGTAATATTTACATTAAAATTATTTTTACATAATAATCAAATTCAATATTATATTTGATTTATAATTTTAGAATTGTTTACAAAGAAATTATTAGAGCGTTCATATCTCATTATAAAATTGAACCAAAGTGTGTACAAACCAATATTTAAAAATATAATAACATTCGATTGTTTTCGATTTCATTATAAGCTGTAGATTATTTGCACTGTAATCGTGATTGCATGCTATACTGCGTAGTAAATAATATAAGAACAAAAAAACTTCTATATTTAGTTTCCACAATCGATTTGAAAATGGAAAGTAATTGAATCACCTGCACGTGCCCTTTTCCAATATACGAGTAATTCTTTTCCGAATTTTATTTGAAGTATATGTCGCAAGATAATGTTAATACTTTGTTCAAACATCATACTCAAAGAGATAACACATTGGGAAGCATATGACAACAGGGAACGTGACTCAATCAATAGTGATCCAAATACAAAAACGGGAACCAGGAAACAAGAAAAAACAAAAACAAAAACAAAATTCAAAGTCGCCAGTAGATAAGCAGTACAAAACCAGAACAAAATCAATTCACACGGAGCAAATCACATTACATTAGCAGCTCCCGCTATTGTCTCTTCGGAGTTCGAGTACAGACCCCACTCTTGTATAGAGGGCTACACAATGCTTTGAACACTCGCTGTTCTCCTGAATGGAAGAATACTTTACCTACATGAGGATAATGCAGGATTTTTTGGGACTGTGTTAATTTTATCTGTTACAAATACACGTATTTATAGAGGGAATATAAAAAAGAATTGCATATACGAGGGCATGGTGAAAATTCCCTGATTAATAAAACAGATGGCGCCACAATCGCAAATCTCATGTGACATTTGTGATGTACCATCTTTAACTAGAACGCATTAAAATTTTCAGACTGATATGTCCTTCAGTTCTGTTTTGACACCCATCGAAAGCAAGCAACCTTGAAGATTTTTGAAAACATGGAAAAAAAGTGAATTTCGCGTCTTGATTAAACATTATTTCTAGCGTGGAAAAAACATTACGCAAACCAAAACATCGCTTGTTAAACATTATAGGGCTCCTCACCATCGATTGGAACGATTCACAAGTGGTTTACTGACTTTCGTTATGGTAGTATGACCACAAAGGACGCCGAACGTTCTGGTCGTCCAATTGAGGTTACAACGCCAGATATCGTCGATAAATTATGGCTGAGGCTATGAGCATCTCAACCGAACGGGTACGGAACATTTTGCATAAATTTTTGGATATGAGAAATCTATCTGCCAGATGGGTGGACAACGTACCGACGTACAGGTCCGCAGTCGCAATGGCAAAATTGCATGAATTGCGCTACGAATTGATTCGTCATCCGCCATATTCTCCAGATTTGGCCCCCTGCGATTTTTATCTATTTCCAAACTTGAAGAAATGGGTCGGCGGAAAGAGATTTGGCTCCAACGATGAGGTCATCGCTGAGACAAACGCCTATTTTGAAGGATTGTCAAAATAGTACTATTTGGAAGGGATCGAAAAATTAGAAAAACGAAATGTATCGAGCTACAAGGAGATTATGTTGAGAAATAAAATATGTTTTGACCAAATAAATCATTTCTCTTTTCACCCTGCCCTCGTAAATATACGATATTTATTTACTTTACTGCGGGAAATGAATATCAATTTACTTACAATGGACCTACCAAGTTCTTGTTGAGATTTACAAGGTATTAAATTTTAAAATAAAAGATAAGAAGTGAACCCTTCACGTAATTTAGGAACGTTTGAAGGCACTAAAGACATCTTATGAAACTTCTGTATAATATTTGATTGTTTGTGGTTAAAAAGATTTATGTAAACTAAAAAGAAAGCACTATAAGAATACTTCTAAAAAGGTTAACGAACAGATTACAGCTGAAAACTCCCTCAAAAAAGCATTTCATTAAAGATAATTCCCTCCCATTTTATATAAACTTCTTTCTAGTGAATCTACTAAAGAGAATAATCCTCCTTGTAACATAAACTAGAACCTCTGACACTTTCAACAACAACACCAAGAAAAAGAAATCGACCAAGCCACAAAAAAGAGAACGACGAAGAAAGAAGCGCATCGCTTGGTGAGGACAACACGCGCATGGGCTCAGATTTCTGAATTTTATTCGTGCGTAATTATTCTTCTTTTGTTGGTTGATTTTAACAAATGACTGCCACCTCATTTGTTTTTGCGTGCGGCGACGCCATCGTCTCGCTATCTCGCGTGTCTTTCGCAAATTTTTCTTCTTGCTTCGTGGTTTCGGATTAAAATGAGCACTCAGATTACCATTCTGCTCAGAAGTGCCGGACACTGATTTTAACTAGCAGATGCTTATTTTTAATTACTTATTCAATCCACAATAAAACGCGAGTCTTGAAAGTAATCTCAAGATTTTAAGGTCATTGAACTCGCTGTTAAGAGGAAGCAAAAAGGTGTTTGGTAAAAATTTTATCCTCACAATAATAATTAGAAATGAAAAGTACATTGTTCTTCTACGCTGCAAAAGTAATTTTAAAACTTTTAATGACTGATCTTTTCAATTTTAAAGTTTGATACAAATATTAACCCAAGATTTTTTTCTACAGAATTATACAATTTGCTGCTCTCGAAAATTTTAAACAAGAAAAGTACCTGACAGGCATTTCTTATGGAAATTTTTTATCAAATGTTTAATATTATAAACTCAATAACATAAGTTACGCAGTAATTTAAAATGATTAAAAATTAAAGTAACATTACTTACCTAACAGTAATTTATTGGTAAATTAGTAAATTAAATACCGGTAATATTGTCAATTATCATTTAATACTACTTGTAAACTCCATAGCCTGTATGAAAACGATGACGTCATATGTGGACGAGGTTATCATAGATACGATGAAATATAGCTATCTGTTTTTAATCATATTCGTAGCTATGCGAATGGCATTAACGTATGTCTTAATAAGTAACGACACACGTTTCATGTTTTTTCACGTTCTATCACATTAATTATTTTAATGAAAACGTATGACAATTCTTACTAATACGAAAATTTATATTTACTTTGTTCACATTTGTTTATAAAATAAAAATAGAGACCTATGGCCATGATTTTGTTATTTTCTCGCCTAAGTTTGTGACATTTTTGATATATAAATAAGAAATGGCTTATATAATTTTGGGTAATCAAATGCAAAAATGCGTTTGTCCTCATGATAATTTTGCGCTGGAGTTACATAATCGAGGACCTTTAATTAATTTAACTGTAGCAAGGGTGGATCCACGGGTGAGGGGGGGCATGGGGGCCATGCCCCCCCCCCCCTGGGTCATTTTTTGTAGTCGGGATTTTCTATAAGTTTCATGATTATATTCGACAAACCTTGAACTGTAGGAAAAAATGTAAATAGTGATAAATTTATTATTCTGACAGAACTGAGTGAAACTGAAATTCGATTGTAAAAACGAAATTATTTTATTTTATTTTGTTATCATTTTTATACACAATTTGCGCAAAATTTGGATCCAGAATTATTTCAAACTAAAACGCATAAAAACATTAAAACAGATAAAGACGATTAGAGGCACGATTTCCCCTGCGTTATGTTTGTTTATTTCTACTGTTTACTTTTTGGTGTCCTTGTTGTAGAAAATCTGCATTCGCCACCGACAGGTTGATGCATTTGCATACAGACATTCCGCTGAATCCTGAAAGAATCTTAGATAGATTCGCGAAGTCCAAAACCCGACGTTGTACCCTAATTGTCTAAGTACGCAATGTGTAAATAAACGATACAAGAGTTATGTATATATTTGTTTAACAAGCGAAAATGTTTGTTTCTAAAGAAATATATTTGCTTCTATTCGTATGTACATGTCGTTGAATTCATTTCGCATGCGACTTATTGTTTGAACAAAAAAAAAAAGTCAATGGCCCCCCCTCTTGGACAATTCCTGGATCCGCCCTTGACCTGTAGTACAAGAGGTAATGTGCATTGTATTTTGTATTTTCATATACAGAGTGATCAAAAGGAATTGTTACAGTTGGCAATAAAAAAAAACTACTTGAAGTTGGTAAGCCTGATACATAAATTCATTTCCTGTTGTTGACAGCGCCATTTAAAATTTAAATTTCAGTACATTTATTATTACATTTATATCTAAAGTATTTCTATTACTTAAAAAGTCAAAATTCTATTAGCTGTCAGACACCTGACATAACCTATTTGTATTTATTACAAATGTCAAATAGTATTTCCGCCTTTATCTGATGTTGACCCAACTGTGGAATAAAAAGATCTCTGGAATTGTATTGCCAACTATAACAATTCCTTTTGATCACCCTGTATTATTTATTTATATATAATAATAATACATATAAAATGTATATTTCTTTGAGTTTTATTTTACAAAATTACATATTTCAATAAGTAGGTAATATATTTCGTGGGATAACATAAATTTATATTTGGTTATTATTTAATATTTGGTTTCATTTATAAACTAATTAAATTTTATACAGTAATAAATATTTTAATCTGAAATTTAAATTTTAGATTATGTTTTAAAAATGTCAATCCAATACCAATGTAAACGTTTTAAGTACAAAATCTTGAATGGATACCAAATGTGACGTAATCGTTTTCATACAGGGAATGGAGTTTACACAATATTTAAGTTTCTACAAAATTAATTTCTACGAACATACGAAAACTAATGCTAATGCTATGAACCATGGGCACCATCTACACGGGGGCACTGGAGTATATGCCCTCAATGAAAATTCACATTGGAGCTGTGTCCCCAAGATAACGTTCCCTTTGGATAGATAATATTTTTATTCAGCTGTAAAGCCCTAAATTGTTTTTCTTTTATGTAATTTATTAATAATCCCTATTCTACATGCACTGCTAAAAGGTATTTTTCGTGTCTTCCAACACTAAAAACATACATTCGCTCAATTATGGCACATGAGCGTTTAAAACATTTACCTGTAGGTACTTGAGTGCATCGTGAATATACCAATTTCTTAAATATAGAAGAAGTGGCAAATGAATTTGTAAACAGTAGGGCAGTGCGATGCAATACATTTGCAATATTTTAAAGTAGATGTAGATGTTTAAAACATTTACTTCCAACAGTGTAATATATATGTAAATATACAAATACAATAAAATTAAAGAATATTACAATTTAATTAAAACAAAATAATTTTTTTAAGAAATGTATTGTTACATTTGCTTTAAATCTTATCTAATTTTATAAATGTCACGATACTATTCGTTCCTATATTCATATTTTATTGATAAAATATTTAGATAATTCTACGCAATTATCTAATAGTTGTTTTGATTTTAATAAATAAAATAAATAAATATAAATATATCATCACGCCTTCTACCCATTACTGGGTGTGGCACTCTGCCGAAGCAGATCTCCGTAAGTGATATATTATGCGCGTGAACTGCGGTTACCAGTCGTCAAATCACGGCCTCCAAACATGTTAGTGGTGGAGGAGCCACAGGGGTAGTTTTTGAAATTATGAAAATTGTTTGTCGCCTGTGAGAATCAAACCAGGGTTCTCAGGATCCACAGGCCGACTTCATACCACTGAGCTAGCCACCCCGTTTTTATTTTAATCATTATTAAATTTTGTGCCTCCAAGAAAATTTTGAAAAGTCGACACCCATGTTTTGAATCAAAATTAACTTTGCAACCTAAGATAAAACAAAATATAAATAAATATATCTTTATATATTTTAGCCATTACAGAGTGTGAGATTCTGTCGTAGCAGATCTCGGTAAATGATACATTTTGCGCGTGAAATGTAGTTACCACCCGTCCAAACATGGTTCCAAAATGGAGGGGTAATTTAAGTGTGAAGTAAAATTTGTCGCTTGTGGGGAAAGAAAGATTCTCAATTCCACAGACCGTCACAATATCATTGAACTAAGATCTACTCCATAAGATGATGTACGTTTGAAATTTAATTACTATTACTAAATAAATAAATAAATAAATAAATATATCATCACGCCTTCTACCCATTACTGGGTGTGGCACTCTGCTGAAGCAGATCTCGGTAAGTTATATATTTTGCGCGTAAAGTGCGGTTACCAGTCGTCAAATCACGGCCCCCAAACATGTTAGTGGTGGAGGAGCCACAGAGATAGCTTTTTCAAATTATGAAAATTTGTCGCCTGTGGGAATCGAACCAGGGACGTCAGGATTCACAGGCCGACTTCATACCACTGAGCTAGTAACTACTAATTGGCATAATTAGTTATATAAAACTCGAATGTAGAAAAAAATAGTATATGCAACTCAAAAATATCTTGTACTTATTTAATGTGGCGCATTTTCCATTGGGTAAGTGTTTCTCAACCGGTGGAGCGCGCCTCTCTGAGGGAATGTGAAATTTTTAAAGCGAGAGATTGTTGAAAAACAATAGAAATCAAAATAAATAATCCAAAAGATTACAAAAGCAACAAAAGCCTTTATTGCAATTATTTATTATTATTATTATTTATTTTTATTTATTGGAACAAAATAAAGCACAAAAACATGAAATACATTTTGAAAATAGAATAATAAAATTTAAACAAATAATTTCATTCAAATTATAGCGAAAAAATCGTGAATCTAAAAATTAACAGCTTCCTTAGCCTTGACCCTATCTTGTAGAGCAAAGCTTTTCTCTTTCTATATCTTGTTTTTAAGTTGGCCACTGCGGAAAACCCGATTTCACAAAGATAAACTGTTGGAAATGGCAAAAGTACTCAAAACGCTCTTGACTTCAATACAAAAAATTCATCGTCAATATCGGTTCAAAATTCAAGCAGTATGATTCTTAGTGTATCGTATACAGATGAATTTAGGAGGAGGAGAGAGATGAAAGGCACAAAAAGATATAAAAAAATTAGCACAAATAAATAAAACACTGCACTAGATATATAAATTCCTGTTGTTGATAATAAAATATACGAATATTATTTTTATTATAGCTTTAGTCAATTCAGTTAGTTTCCTTATGCAAAAATATATTTTTCCTATCTTGGAAATCTTTCACCGTGCATTTAAATTGCAAAAACAATTTTTTTCCTCTCTTATTATTTATTTATGACGAAAAGTATAGACAACAGAACAAAAAAACCTTAACGTTTATTTATTTATTTACGCTACTCTTTACAACAGGAATTGACTCCCAATTACAGTACAGGTCCAAGTTCACCGAGTCGCAGTGTGATAGTTCATATTTTTTAGCTAGAGTGGGATTCAAACTTGGGATCTTTGGATTCAAACGCCGCAACACTACTGCCGGACAATTAAATTATTAATTAAATTTTTTTTTAAATAATTTGTTATCGCGGTAATGTTACTATTACTAATGGTGCGTACAATTTAAAACTACTTAAGGTGGTTCTATCATTGAAGTATTCATGCCAGATTTGAATGAAATGTAAGTATGCTATTTTTCATGTGTTTCTACACTAGTATGTATTTTTTTTAAGTTTACCATTGTTGAGCTGAGTAATGTAAAGTAAAAGTCGATCAAAAATGCATTGGCGTTATAGGAACAGTATCTCGCGAGGAAGCTTACTGCGTAATAAATTCATATATTGTAGTTAGATTTGAACAAAAAACTAACACACAGCACATCATATAAAGGTAAAGGTATGAGAATTAAAAAAGCCATGCCTTACCGGATAGTTTCGAAGAAACTGACGATGAAAGTTGGATATTCTATGATTTTCAATGAAACCGTCAAAAATGCTTGCCAACGTTGTATGGGTAGACAGAGATGGTCGCACGCGTTAACAGAGATGGTCTCACACATAGACAAAGATGGTCGCACGAATGACAAAGCAAGAACTATGAAAGTTATTATTTTGATCAGTAAAAAATATTACTTTCAATTAAAAAAATTATTACAGCATTTTATATTTATTTATTTGTTGTTACAGTTGATAATAATTGTTTTAGTGCATTTTTGTCATTTTTGTTATGAACTGTCAACAGAATGATTCGATAATACAGTTACGTTTCGTACCGACTGGTAAATCATACTGTTTGTGGTTCTCGCAATGTTGTCATAGCTTCTGCGGTATAACATCTTACACTGCTATTGGTTGGCATGAAACATTCACTTCCAAAAATTTCGTTATGTTACTGAATTTCATAAACTAGTTAAATAGCTTTATTTAATATATTTAATGTTATTGTTAATTATACGATATTTGCAGCAAAATGTTAATTCTGTTAATAACCTATACCATACAAAAATGTAATAACTGTTTTTATAAACTTTTTGGTTACCTATACTTTTGTATGAGACTGTCATGATAGAACCACCTTAAGCAGTATTTTCACAGCTATTCTGCAATTGGGATATTTATTTAGAATGTTGGACTTAATTATTCAAACTTTTTCTTTTATAATATCCCTTGTAATTCTTGACGTAATTTTTAAAAATCGATTGGATCCATATTAAAATTAGCATTACGCTTCGAATTTCAGTTCAGAATCATTCCAGATTTTAATTCCCTTTATAACGTAGAACTCAATACTGGTATAATTGGAGCAGCATTATAAATAATACCATATCAAGCACAGAATCTCTGGAGTTTCAGGTTTTTTCAGATTACACGCCGTGTATTTTCTCTCTATTTTTTACCGGGTGCAAGTATCAGTGTATCGAACACCGTGACAAGTTTAATTTACCACAAAACGATTTATTGCTGTGTACAGCGTCGCTCGCGGACTCCGCATGAATTATGCACTGGTTCGACGTGCTTGATACCTCAACCCTCGCCTCGTTTCATCCCTACAGGAGGTTGGCTACCCTTCTTGAGAAACGTTAACCCTTGGACCCGACCTTAAAGGAGAGTTGCTTTCAGAAGTTTCAAGATGTCTTACTGAAGAGTGAGGATACCGAAAATGCAATCTTTTAGTTTTAGATTATTTTAGTGTGATTTACAAACGAGATTGGGATATTCAACTACTAAGAGATGGCGTTGATCACGATGTGTCGGACTAGAGACAAAGGTACACTTTCAGGTGGTCTTCATAAGCTTACCATTGCTGTCACTTGTATTTCTTTGTGTTTTATTTTGTTTTTCTTTGTAAGTAATGTTTTTTTATTACTTTCTATATTATATAGTTCTCTGCAGTCGCTAGTATAAGTTTTAGTATTAGATTTATTTATCTTTTAAGTTGAAGGTACAAATTTAAGTATATAATTCATATGTTCTTTAATAGTATAGGTTTTTCATAGTAGAAATTAATTCTTCTAGTATAATATTAGTTCATTATAGTTTTATTACTCCCGTCCACTAACATCTTTGACGGCGATGATTTGACGACTGGTAATCACACTTCACGTGCGAAATATACAGGCGCGATGGCCGAGCGTGTTAATGCACATCTCTTAGCATACCGTGACGTAATCCGAACCAAGGTTCGTCAGTTCGAATCCGCTTGTCGACAAAGTAAGATTTGTCGTTAAATAAAAAATACAGTTACTTGTATTAATCATACTCGGGTGCTATAAGCTAGTCACTTATACATATGCCTTAAAGTAACATCAACTACGGAAACCGGCAGTACGGCAGCGTAAAAACTGCGGCTCGGTGTGCCCGGTAGGCTCAGTCCCGAATCGGGCTGTAGCGCCATTGAAGAAAAAGAAGATCTGCTACGGCAGAGTGCCATAATAGTAATAAGTGTAGGAAGAAGCCGTGATGATTTTTATTATTTTTTTTTAAAACTTAAGCTACGTTTCGGCTTTTTAACATAGTCTCTGTTTTAGTCTTTGTTTTTGGTTTTTGTTTCTGTTTATGTCGGAAAAATTCCAACCATTTCCAGCTCTTAACATAAACATAACCTTAATTCATTATTTTAGTGAAGGTTTGTTCACTTAAATGAGAAAATAATTGTATAAAACTATTTGAAATACTTTAAAAATTATATAAAATTATTAATAAGGAACAGTAATTACTATTAAAATTAAGCACTAGTTTAACTAATTTATACAATTCCAAAACAATTTTAAAATTTCAAAATTGATTTTTATATTATTAAAATATGATTGAATTGCAATTATACGTATGAAATCAAAGAAAAGAAATAAATTTTAAAATGACAGCGACTAAATAATTTCTTTTGAACATGTTAGTTTTATTGTTGCTATTAATCCAGTAATTTTTATTTTTTTCACAGTTGAAATTATTACTATTTTTTCTATTGTCTATATTTATCGTATTTCCCACATACATCTAATGACATAACAAGAGATAGCATTACCGCAGCTAACTCTATCTACAGAACTGCGACGAAAGACTATGTCGAAAGTATGAAGTCTGTAAACTTTGTGTTTATGCGCAGCGACAAAGACAAAGACTTATGCTGGGTTGCAAGAAAAAAATAAAGAGCTCTTTAGTTAAATAATTGTTTATCTAGCAACAGCATCAATAGCGATTTTCTGAAATTTATTGAACCGTTAGTTGCTTATGAACCGATAAAACTTTCATGCAACCCAGCATAAGACTAAAACAGTAGCTGGAAACGCTCAGCTGTATTCACATATGACAAACTCTCAAGATTATGTCGAAAAACTGAAACTAAGACTATGTTATGAGGTGGAAACAAGGCTTTAGTTATTAGGTTAGCAGCAAAGTGTACCTTTTTGTCATAGTTCCAATTTTCACAACTATGAGCGCATTCTTATTTTAAAATCCCAATACTATAGAATTTTATTAAGAATTAGATTTTGAGAAAACAGTCAAACATCAACAATCAAAAAAATGTAGTTCTTCTTGTCTACTATTCGAAGCATTGTTTATTTGTAATTTTGGAAGGTTTGGCAGCAGTCAACTATGCAGGATTTATATAATATAGTTGTCTATAGCAGAAACAATCGTAACTGGGTTGTCGTCGTTAAAACATAAATTCAAGGTTCTAAAACTTTAGTAAGATGTAGAGAATTAACTCAATTGTTATAAATTTCATAACAAAATTTATTAGAGTTCGATGTATTCAGGATTGGAGTCCCGTCCTCATCTAATATCATTATTCCTTCATTTCTTTTTCACTTCATTCACGAATGGCGAGTAGAGTATATTCGAATCCGCGAAATAAAACGCATAAAAAGTTCGGCAAAGTGCCCAACGTTCGTTTCTCATTCGTACGCCGCTGCACATCCATTTCCTGTTCTGGTGCGGAGCTGAAGCCGAAGATGTTTCAAATAATGACGTTTAAAGTTTCAAAAATCGATAGATTGTTTTAGAGAGCGGCTGCATTACCGCTGTGTAAATGGCAGACTGAGAACATGGAAGGATGAGAACGAGACGGCGTAGTGTGCTGTGTGCACAGGTCATTTGCAAGTCGCGGCTTTGAGAGCAAGAAGAGCTGTGCTTGTGCTGTTTACATAAAACTGCTCTTGTAGCTGATGACATAATGGCTTGTTCCCTTAAGCATGCTGCTTACAACTTGAATGTATTGAAGAAGAAACATTTTTAAATTTATCTTTATAATTTTTAATTATAATTCTCGAATTTAAATATTAATCAGATATCGAATATTCGAATTCTCTGAATACTTACTTAATTAAAAATAATTAATTAATTAATACACGTAAATGTAAATTAATTTTAACACTTTTTTTAACACCAATGAATGTCAGGAATTTGTAAGTGTTTTCATTAATCGCCGACAATCATATTTAAAATTATTCCTGTATCCTTTACCCACAGGCGGACTTTGGCCTAGGCTAAAGAGGCTCAAAAATTTTAGGGCCCGGATTCAAGCTTTTAGTTTAAATAATAGAAATATATCTACAGGCTGGTGACCGCGACTCTCGAACATGGGTATTTAACATGTAAAATCATAATTATATAATTCCTGCTTCCCTAATTATTTTAAGTAAGACAGTTTCAAATAAAAGTTTTAGGACATAAAATTCTGCATCTAATCCAATAAACAAAATTAATTTTGCATGCTTCGTAACGGCACAAATTAAATCTGAAAATAACGAAAATAGCCTCGAAACTATCGATAGCCATGGAATTGAAACAAAATTAAACAAATGTTAGACGTTTAATCTGTCAAAATTATTTATTTATTATGTCATTTATTTTGACACATAAAACGTTAAACATGTGTTAATTTTGTTTGAATTTCATGGCTATCGACAATTTCGTTATTTTCAGATCTAATTTGTGCTGTTACGAAACATGTAAAATTATTTTTGTTTATTGGAATAGATGCAGAGTTTTATGTCCTAAAGGTCCCGAAATAAATATTTTGCCTATGGCCCGAAATATTTTAAATCCGCTTCTGCCTTTACCTCCACTACCATTTTAGAAAGCCATGATGTGACAGGCAAAAATGTTTTACTTACCGATCTCCTACGGCAGAATGTCACCCATATCCAGAAATGGATAGAGGGTGTAATGATATATTTATTTTTAGTTTATTAAACGTTATCTATTTATACTATCCCAATAGAATCTATCAATAAAATAAGAAAATAATATGAAAGAATTTCCAACACTTGTCAAAGTTCCACAAAATTACAGCACATTTGAATCAACTTATTAGGTCATCATCAAAGGCTGGTCAGTTCAGCTTTAACCATAGACGCGTTTCGCTCTTCAGGAGCTCATGAGTATGGTGCGACCAACTACTAGCTAGACCAACTAGGGGCTAGTGAACTGTGGTACTATGTAGGCTGAACTGACAGATGTTAAGAATACTAATGACGGTATCATGACATGAGAGCTACGATGAATCATGCAGTGCCATCTACCGACAAAAATCGCAAACTGCTGAGTAGCAATAAATAAATAATAGAAAGACAAATTGTCAATTGCGATATGGAACTGATACCTTCATTAACATTCTTAACATCTGTCAGTTCAGCCTACATAGTACCATAGTTCGCTAGCCCCTAGTTGGTCTAGCTGGATAGTTGGTCGCACCATACTGATGAGCTCCTAAAGAGCGAAACGCGTCTATGGTTAAAGCTGAACTGACCAGCCTTTTGATGATGTCCTAATAAGTTAATTCAAATGTGCGGTAATTTTGTGAAACTTTGACAAGTGTTAGAAATTTTTTCCTATTATTTTCTTATTTTATTAAGGCTCAGTTCCACATCGCAATTGACAATTTGTCTTTGTGTTATTATATCTATCAAGCAAAAATCTGAACTAAATGGTTCTAATTCTACTATAAGCTGCAGGTCCTTTATATTGTAATAGAGTCTTATAAAATTGACGTTATGCGAAAGAAATGTGTACAATCAGCAAGTCATATTCGAAGAACTGTCATTTTGACGTTTATTTGGTTATATTAGTTTTATTTAATGTACCTGGGGCAAATTTTATATTATTATTATATATTCCGTACACACATTTTATGTTCGAATTTCACATTGTCTGTGACAGCAATTTGTTAGAATATCACAGCAGGTAGTTAAAAAAATATCGGCAGATGGCGCGCCAAAAACCTGCTCTTTAGAAGTCTGCATTGGAATTAAATTCCCGTTGTGTAGAATAACAAATAAATAAATAAACATATATATATATATATATACATATATATATATATATATATATATCTATCATCACGCCTTCTACCCATTGCTGGGTGTGGCACTCTGCCAAAGCAGATCTGGGTGAGTGATATATTTTGCGCGTGAAGTGCGGTTACCAGTCGTCAAATTACAGCCGCAAAGATGTTAGTGGTGGAGGAGCCACAGGGGTAGTTTTTGAAATTATGAAAATTGTTTGTCGTCTGTAGGAATGGAACCAGGATTCTCAGGATCCACAGGCGGACTTCATACCACTGAGCTAGCCACCCCATATAAATAAATAAACAAAGCTATCAAATTCAGTAATAGATAAAATGGCGTGGTTGTACGTAATTTTTTTTTCTTTATTGTTTTAAAATTATAGTAGAAATGAACAAATTCCAATTCTGAATATATTAGTTCCGAAATTGCAGATTTCAATTAGCGACAAACCATTTATGCTATAGTGAGGTTATCAAATGTACAATTATGGTACAACAACATATAAAAGAGACAGTAAAAAAAGAAAAGGTAACTCGGATCTTCTTGCTCCAAATACTTATCTGACCGCAGAATTTACTATGAGGATGAAAGTTCTTGTTATGCAAAGTAGAAAATAAAAAAGTCAACGTGCTACAGAAACTCATTCCGAATCTCAAGGTTCCAAAAGTTGACTACTGAAATGTTCACTATAAAAAATTACACCATCATGACTTTTTGATGACCCTGCCTTAAATCACAGTGCGAGTAAATTTTGACACGCAATCACCTGAACGTAGCAATCCAGCCAAGTCGATCAACACATAAATCGTTTAAAATGGATCCCAAACGGATAGTTTTACAAATGTAGCACAATTCCCGCTCGAGACTACAACAACGCGATCAACCGAACCCGTCTCTCGGCTCCGGGAACGATCAACAAAGTCGAGACAAAATAAATAACCCGACTAACGTAGTGTTAAAGAACAACAGTGTCCGGAATCAATAACACCGGAGCAGAGCTACCGGAGCTACCGAAGCGGCGGAGGAGAAACCGGAACCGTGCGAAGGTAGCACTGGGAGACAGATCGTCACGCGGTGCCGACTACGCATAACAAATTATACTACAGATAAACGCTTGTCTGTCTCTCTTCCCTCGTTTCAAACGCCAATTGTAAGTTGTACGAGAGAGACTTTTATTTAAACAAACTTTATTATTATATATGTTATACAATAATTTGCTAATTTAAGTAAAGATATATAGTACTTACTAGGCAGATCAATTGTAAATTGTACAACCGAAACTTTTATTTAAACAAATTTTATTATTCTTATGTTACAGTAATTGTGTTAATTTAATAAATGTATACTTTTACTATTCAATATATGAAACTAATTAATAGATAGGCTCGCTTCACTCGCATTTTTAATAAACGAACCCTAAGCGAACTGAATTCATGCGTGCCATTATAATCGGTTTTACTGCAATCTATAAAAGTTATATTCCTAAAAAGGAATTGTAAAATTTCTGTATTTTAGAATGTACTATAATATAATGCAAGGTCGGATTTAGGTATTGAGGTGCCTCTAAGCACAACATAGTTTTTGGGCTATCCCAAAAAGATATTTAAAAATCTAAAAAATACACTCATTATTATCTCTTTTTCAATACAAATACATATACGACATTGAAAACAATTACTTACAACTGCGACATTTAAGTAAACTCTCTGGTGAATTAGAACCAGCTTTTCATATTGTAAATATAAAAGTGCGAATCATTTAAATATTTCTAAGTTGTAAACCAATGAACAAATGCCAGTAGTCGGAAAATTTGGAGGACAATGTAAATAATTTATATATTCAGTTATTAAATACATATGTACTATGTAACAAAACGGATAATTCAGAATTTTGTTTTGTTTATAAATTATGATATTTCACTATCAACTCAGTTTCGAAAGATACAGACTAATTAAGCGTTATCTTAAGTATCTTTCTAAAGTTGACTTGACAGAGTTTATTTTGTTTATTAAATTTATTAGAGCATATGTTATAGTAACTTCAGTATTCCGTAGATCATTATTTATCAAGTTTATAGCTTTTCTGAATTGTCGCGTCTGGTTATACGGGATGTGATGACATATCTGGGTAAATTATAGCTAAACGTCTGGTCGGATAGATTTAACCTTTGAAACTCACCCCGTCTGGGTTTTTTTATGTAAACTCATATGTGGGAACAGTTATCTCGACTAACGCGACGATATCACCTCTTACCCTTTTGTCAGAACATCCCATGGAATACAACAACGGTTAGTTAGTGGTAGTTTAGCATCTGACGAGACAAATTTGGCTCTCGACTTCATGAGCAAGATGTAGGTCTTGCCATGTATTTTGTAACTTAACTAAGATTAGTTTTATTCATACGTTGTTGTTGTTTCCATTGCCGGATAACTTGTTTAATTTAAATATTATTTATAACGTTTACCTTTTATCATTTATACTTTCTTTTATGTTTTAAATATACATATATTTTTACAAGAAGTTCGTCTTATTCGTTTTATTTAATCGTGTATTAAATCGCGTTATATTTCGTCTTGATTTTAATTTAGTTCGTCAATTTTACAATTGTTTTATACGCGTAACAGTCGGCTTTCTCTCAGCCCTGTTAGAACTATTTAGAATAATTTAATATTTATTAGCTGATAACAGAGTGCCATGCAAAATAAAAGAAATTATTTGTCAATATAAAAATGAAAATTATTTCTTTTATTTTGCATGGTAGGTACTTTGTAAATAGCTTAAAATGGAATTATTATTTTACGTTTATTTTATGACAGGAACGCACTATATCAATAAATCATTTAATGCAGTTTTTTTTTTTTTTTTTTTATTTAAAGCACTTCAACAGCACGGTCATTAGTGCTACAGTATATATTACATTTAGTTTTAAGTTGTAGTACATTATATTTTATTATACAGAGAGGTTTCTTTAAGGTATTCGATTATATTGGTTTCTGTTTCTGCATTGTTATGTAGGGCTTCTTCAATATTGTTGGGAATGTTGTTTCTGCGTCGTTGTTCGCTGTAGTTTCTGCATTGCGTTATGAGATGTTCTATTGTGAGAGGGCTGTTACAGTCTGTGCAGGTTGGTGGATTTGTTCTTTCCATGAGGTATCCATGTGTTATTGCAGTGTGTCCGATTCTCAGTCTGGTGATATTGACTTGGTCTTTTCTGGGTTTGCGTATTATCCATCTATCTGTGTCATTCTTTATTTTTCTTAGTTTGTTATTTGTTATTCGTGTCCAGTCATCTTTATATTGCGTTTTGATTTTAGTTTTCACTAATGCTTTGACGTCTTCTGCTGGTATTTTTATTTGTTCAATGTCTTTCTCTTTTGCTTCTTTGGCGACTTGATCTGCCTTCTCGTTACCCTCTATGTCTGTGTGGGCTGGAATCCAATATAAGATAGTATTTTTCCCATTTGTTGCAGCTTTATGGAGGTTCTCATGGATTTGCGTAGTCGTCTTGTCTGTGGAATACTTATTCTCTATACTCTGTAGTGCACTTCTGGAGTCTGTACAAATGACGTTATATTTATCTGGGCTGGATAATACTACTTCACTTGCCTTTTGGATTGCGAATTTTTCTGCAGTATATGATGATGTCATTGTTGGTAGGTGGAATCCGAGTTGTTCATATTCTGTGATGACTGCAGCTGTTGTATTGTTGTTTTGTTTTGAGCCGTCTGTATAGTAGAATTTGTATTCCCTTTTATTTTGTAAAAATTTTTTGAACAGTTGCTGGAACATTTCTTGTGGTGTGTCTTGTTTAAGGTATTTACTGAGAGTTACGTCTATAGTTGGAGTGTGGAGGTCAAATGGCGGTATATTGTATTGCATTTCTTCTATTTGAGGGATTTCTATGTCGAGATTTCGGAGAATAGTTGATATTTTATTCTGAAGGGATGTTATATTTCGGGTTTTAGTTATTTGTCTTGGTTCATGGAATATGTATTGGTAGGTGGGATTTGAAGGATTTGTTGCTAGGCGAAGGATGTATGATATAGTTAGTTGATTTATTCGTTGGTCTATAGGTAATTCTCCGGCTTCATTAAGGATGCTTTTTGTTGGGCTGGATCTGAATGCTCCTGATGTTATTCGAACCGCAGTATGTTCAATTGATTTGATAGGTTTCAGGTAACTACCTTTGGCCGTGAAGTATACTATGCCTCCATACTCTATTTTGGATCTTATTAGGGATTGGTATATATTTAAAAGTGTTTCTCTGCTTGCTCCCCATTTGTGGCTTGCCACTGCTTTAAGGATGTTCATTCTGTTTTGGCAGTCTTTCCTTACATGGTTAATGTGGTCTGTCCATCTTAGGTGTTTGTCTATTATTAGTCCAAGAAACTTTGTTTTATTTACGTAGTCGATTCTTTTTGTACAGAGTGTTAGTTCCGGTTTATTTGTGGTAGATTTTCTTTTCTGAAAGTATATGGCTTTTGTTTTTTCAGTTGAAAATTGGAACCCGGTTTCTTGGGCCCATTGTTCTAGATTTAAAAGGGCGGATTGTAATTGTTCCTTTAATGATTCTGTATTTTTACTTTTATAGTAGATAACTAAATCATCTGCGAATAATGAAGTTTTTATATAGCTTTCTATCTTTGATACCACGTCATTGATAGCTATGAGGAATAGGGTAACACTAATTGTTTCTCCTTGGGGAACTCCATTTTCTTGTATTCTTTCTTCTGATAAGCATCTGTGTGTTTTGACTTGAAACTTTCTATCGAGTAGAAAGTTTTTTACATAGTTAACTATGTTACCATGTAATCCATAGGATATCATGTTGAATATTATTTTTTGTCTCCACGTAGTGTCATATGCTTTCGTTATATCTAAAAATACCGCTATAAGGTGTTGTTTTCTTTTAAAAGCGTATTGGACCTCTGTGTCCAATGCTACGAGATGGTCTGTAGTAGATCTATTTTTTCGGAACCCACTCTGGTTTTTACAAAGACAGTTGTTTTTCTCTAGGATCCACATAAGTCGTTTATTTATTATTTTTTGGAGGATTTTGCTCAGAGTATTTGAAAGGGTTATGGGACGGTAGTTGTTGGGATCAGTTTTTGGTTTTCCTGGTTTTGGTATAGGTATTATAAAGCTCTTTTTCCACTGGGATGGAAAGACGTTGTTTTTCCATATATTGTTATAAATTTCCAAGAGATATGTTAGAGTTTCTTCTGGAAGGTGTTTCAGAAATTCTGAAGGGATTCCATCAGGGCCGGGAGAAGTGTTGTCTTTTTGTGTTCTTATGGCATCTATAATTTCTTCCTTGGTTATCTCGTTGTTTATCGACAGATGTTGTGTTTCATTAGTTACTGTATTGTTATTTTGTTTTTCAACAAGTTCTTTGTGTTTTCTGAATTCTTCCGTATATTGTTCATTACTAGAGTTTCTGTAGAATGTTTCTGCTAGTGTATTTGCTATTTCTTGAGGTAGGTATATAGTATCCGTTTTAGTTTTTAAAATGTTTGTTTCTTGTTTCGATTTTTGGCCCTTTATTTTTCCTATTTTATTCCAGATTTCTTTTACTGGTGTTTCCGGTGTTATGGATGATGTGTATTTCTCCCAAGATTGTTTTTTACTTTCCAATATAGTTCTTCTTGCTTTAGCTTTGAATTTTTTGTATATGTACAGCGCATGTTTGTGGTTTTTTTATTGCTTCTTCACAGTTTTTATTCCACCATGGGACTATTTTTTTTCTCTCTTTACATTTTATCATTCCACATGCTTGCAGTGCTGCTTTATTTAATGTTGTTGTTAGGAATTCTACTTGATTATCCACGTTATTTACTTGTGGTGTTTCTTCTGGATTGGTTTTTGCCAAATGGTTGAACAGATCCCAGTCCGTGTTTTTCAGAGCCCATCTGTCGTAGGATTTGTGGTAGTTTAGTTGATTTGTTGGAGGGAAAGATATTTTGATGGGAATATGGCCGGTTGTGTATAGGTTGGAAAGGCATTCCCATTGAAGGATTGTGGCAATAGTTGGACTACAGAGTGTTAGGTCGATTGTTGAGTAGTTTCCTGATCTTGAACAGAAATGTGTTGGTTCTTCGTCATTTAATAGTATTATATTGTTGTTTATAATTTCTTCTATTATTTTTCCTACTCGGTTTGTATATGTCCCTCCCCAATCTGGGCTATGTGCGTTAAAGTCGCCAGTTATGATAAAGGGCTGTGGAAGTTGCTGGATTATGTTGTTTAAGTCGTTAGTTGTTATTTGCTGGTTAGGTGGAATATATATGTTACATAATGTAATTTTTATATTTTTGTGTGGGTGTGTTGAAATTGCAATAGCTTCTAGATCTGTTATCAGATTTATTTCTTCTGCCTGTATATTGTTTTTGACAAGAATCATTACTCCTCCACTAGCATTTCTATTGTTTATTCTGTCTCTTCTGAAAGGCGTATAATTTGTTAGTTTAACGGTTTGATTTTCTCGAAGTCTTGATTCTTGTATACATATGTAATTAGGGGTGGTTTCTTGTATTATAATTTGTATCTCAGGAATATGTGCAGAGAAGCCGTTGGCATTCCATTGTATGATCGCCATAATTGATTATTTTAACGGATCGTTGGTGTCCATAAGTGAGGAGGTATTTAGTTTGGTTATTTCAGTGTCATCTTCGAGGTATTCTTCTTCTAATTTTGTCATTAGTCGTGTGATTCTTTGTTTTAGATTTCTTTTATTCACGCTAGCATGTATTATTTTTAACATTTCTAAGACTTTTGGAATATTTGTTGTGTAATCTTTGACAATTTCTAAGGGGCTGTTAGATCCTATTGAGTTTTCTAGCATTTCTTTGGTTTGATTGTATGTTAAGAAGAATTTATTTTTGTTTCTTATCATTTCTTTTTTTACGTGTTCGATAATTTCTTGGATATTTGTGTTTAGGCTTGGACTTAATGTTCGATTTCTCTTGAGTTTTTGAGTGGGTTCGCTTACATCTGTTTCATTTTCTTCGTTTATAGGTAATTCGGCTGTGTTGTGATCTTCTTCTTCGTTTTGGGAAAGGGATGATAGCGTTCTTTTTTGAGTATGTATTTTATCAGGTATATTTTTAGGTAGTATTATTTTATTTAGAGTTTCATTAATTTTTGTTTGGTTTTTATGTGTCGGATTTGGGGTTTGATTTTCGTTTAATGTCTGGTCGGGTGTAACTTCACTTTGTACTTCTGATGTTGAAGTGGAGGGCTCTGGGAATGGAGCTGGTGTTTGGTTTGTGGTTGGAGGGGGGGATTTTTGTAAAGGAAGTGGTAATGGGTTTTTTGATTGAGATATATTTGTTTTTTGAGATTCTGTTATTACTTTTGTACATTGTGTTGTTGTGTGTCCATTTCGTTTGCAATTACTGCAGAAGATATTTCCATTTTCTAAAAATATTCTGTATTCCGTGTTTTCGTGCTCTATAAGGAGAGTATCGGGTACTTTTTCAATTTGATCTTCTTGTATGTACACTTGACGTCGGAAGCTTAATATGTGGGCGTATTCGGCTTGTAATCCAGCTCGTAGAAAATTGATTAGTGATAGGAGTTTGATGTTAAGTTTGTTGAATTGTTGCTCTATTACATAGTTTGGTATTGATGGGCATACGTTCGAGATAACTATTCTAATTGTTGGGGTTATTAATCTTCGTATTTCTAGTCTATGGTTTTCGATTGTGATGAATTTATGATTGTTAATTAGATTGTCGGTAATGGTTTTGTTTTGTAGATATATGCAAATTCTATTATTTGAAATACGTGATGCAAATGTTATATTCTTGGGGTCAGTTATTTTTCCTATTTCGATAATATAGTCTCTAATTGGTATTTCATTTATGGAATTTATTATAATTGCTTGGTCTTTATTTGGAGTTGTTATTGGTACTTGTAAATTTTGTTGTTTTGCTTTTTCTGCGAAAGTTGGTGTTGTCGGTGTTGATGTTTGGTTCGTCTCCATGATGACACTAGTTCAACTATCCTCCACCAGGTGATATATTAGACATGCTATTTGTTGTATATCTACTCGGCGACAGATGTCGCTAGTGGTATTATTTGGATTTGGTCTGGTGTTAGGAAGATAGGTTATTGGAAATTGTTTTTGGTTTTTATGGAAATGGATTTGATATTAGGATGACTGTGTTAAAAGTTATTATAGTTAGTTCGAAAATTGAATTATTTTCTGTTGTTTTCTACCTGGTATTTGTCTTGAAGCGGAGCTCACTTAAAGTCAACTGTCACTCAAACAAGGTTCTGTCAAAACTCCTAAATATTTTTAAATAACCTAATGCAGTTTTTAATACTGAATATCTTTTGTATTTAATTTTATATTTTTCTAAAATTAATAGAGAAAAGAATCTATCACCAATAGAAATATGTCTACTTTCTACTTACAACTTTGAGCAAAAAAATTGTTTATAAGAGGTACAAGCTCTTCACAGAAGGCCGGGAAGATATTAATGACGATGCCCACCCTGGACGCCCCAGCATGTGAACAACCGATGAAAACTTAGAAGCAGTGAAGAAAATTTTTATGGAGAATCTTCGAATTACTATTAGAGAAGTTGCTGAGGATGTCGGCATATCGGTTGACTCATGCCATGCAATTTTGTGGCAAAACAATTCAGGGCTTTTGCATCATGATAATGCATCTGATCACACATAGTTGCTTGTTCGTGATTTTTGGGCCAAAAACAACACCTTAATGACGCCTCAGCCACCGTATTCAGCGGACTTGGTCCCATGGGTCTTTTCAGTTTTGGGAACAGGAAAAAGGACGGTGTTTTGCAACGATTCAAGAAATAAAGACCGCATCGTTTGAAGAGCTTAAGGCCATACCAAAAAGCGCATATCAGAAGTGCTTCGAGGATTGGAAAAAGCGCTGGCATAAGTGTATTATACGAGTATCTGAGGGAGATTACTTTAACGGGACAAAATAAATATTGATGAATAAATAAATATTTTTCTAGAAAAATAAAAAAATACTTTTTTTTAATAAACCTCGATCCCCACAGCCGACAAAACATTTTCACCAATTTAAAATTACCCCTGTGGCTCCCTCATCACTAACATCTTTGGTGGCCGTGATTTTACGGCTGGTAACCGCACTTCACGCGCATAAATATATCACTTACCGAAATCTGCTTTGACAGAGTGCCACACCTAGTAATGGGTAAAAGGCGTGATGATATATTTATTTTATATATATATATATATATATATATATATATATATATAAAATAGTCGCAAGTTATATTTGATGTCTATCATATCATATTCAGAATTTAAAACTAGTGCAATTCTACGTTGAAACTGCTATTCATAAAATTGTTAAACATCTTGGGTAATAATGAAAAAAAAATACTGCGCTTTAAGGAAGTAATTGAGTGTTTCGCTTTACACAGTGATTAGCTCTGCTACGTGTTATCGAAATTTTAAACCAGCGTTCATAATTCCTAATTATTCTCGTTTAAAACAGGCTCACAGCTTCGGATACTCGTTAAACCCAAATAACGATTATTTCAATGGGAAATCAATGGCAATTTTCTCTTTAGCTGGAACGCTAATCAACCTCGTGTTTTATATTTGACTACTCATTTGCAGTTAATGTTTATATCATGTTCACAAAAAGTACTACTTTGATGTCTTTCAACGATAGTTTGAAAGAAATTTCGCTTACGACTTACAAATTTGCTAAAGCATTTCAACAAATCATTTAAATGAGCACTGTATTTTGCAAATTATTGTCCCTTTCTCTAAGGGTGGTTTAGCGGAAGGGTAGCGCAATTCGTATTATTTATTGGCGTAGTTATTTGTGCGTAGTACTAAAATATAATGTGCAGTAACTTATCCTGTAGTCGAGTTAACTTACACCTTGTTTGTTGTCTACAAGTTTCTCCAATTAGTTCAACTTATGATTTTAGGGGAAGTTTATTTATGTCTACAACCTGACTCAGCTAAACCAGAATCACCAAAACTCTATTAAACTTACAGGATATACGAGGATCATCAGGAAAGAAGAATCGTCAATCGAAATACACTAAAAATAAAAACAGGACGCAATTTCTAAAAGCAATTTACTAGAACATATATCTAATTCCGTTGGGATACTTTACATTTAATTCAATATCTGTAACATATTATAAAGTATAAACACTGTGATATATTGCTCCAACATTTGTCGTCATGCATTTGATGTCATTAATATCGTCTACGGTTTTGTCGCAAATTTAAAAATTTATAACTTCTGGTCCAGGACAAAGTTTTAATCAGACCGACTACTTTTCACAAAAATAAATATTTAATGAGTTTAAATAGTGACTTTCTTAGTTATGACTCTAATGCTAATTTATTGAGAAAACTTCAATTTTGACTAAATAAATCGTGCAAAAACTCTTTAAATCTAGACTACTACAATACGAGCCCGTTCCCACTTTAATTTAATTTAAATAATACTAAAAGTCCAGGTATCTTATATATACTAAATTCTACAATTAATTTTCAAAATGTTTAACTAAATTTAACATTAAATATACGTTAAACATAAAATGTGTAGTAGTATAACTCTCTTTTTTTTTTCTTCACATAAACTAAATTAACACACAAATGAACTATCATGATTATTATCTTGTGGGCAGTTTGGCGGCTGAAATTGAAGTTCATTATTATTTAAAACAAACTTTATTATTATACGGTTTTTTAATAAAACAATTTTTTTTAGTTAAAACAGAAATGTTTACTTTCTCTTTCCATGGCTGTGATTTCTAGATGATTGTATCGATTGACTTAAAATTTTATCTGTGCATTAACAACATACTAGTATATGTCTTATTAAAATTTTATTTCATTTTCTTGCATACTACACGAGAAATAAAACTATAAAATATAACTTCAAACGAAAAAATAAAATTGGGCCAACTGAAGTGGGGCCGGGCTCGTATATTACCAGAATATATTAAATCCCTTGAAATGAAAAAATCTAAACTCATGTTAAGTTATTCTTGATAAATATTATTCAATACAAGAATATTTAAATTATAATAATAAGGATTGTATTTAAAATACTTGCGTTCCACCATTAAGCTTACTATGTAAATTTTATTTTTAAAATATTGTATAATTTTGTTTTGCTCATTCCATATACTTCTTGACCTGCTGTAAATATTTTTTATCTTTGTAATACGTCTTCTTATTGCACTACAATCCTTTGTGGATTTTGGCATATAGGAGACCAGGCCTACCGAGCCGCAGTTTTACACTGCCGTACTGCTGGTTTTTTCATAGTCGATGTTACATTATTTCAGGTGTATGAGTGACTAGCTCATAGCGCCCAAGCGTGATAATACATGTAACTGTATTTTTATATTTCACGACAAATCACACATTGTCGACAGGCGGATTCGAACTGACGACCCAATGGTCGGATGACGTCAGCATGTTAGGAGATGTACATTAACACGCTTGGCCATCGCGCCTATTTCTTTGTGATACAGCCAACTAATAAATATACTAAAAAAATATACTAACAAGTAATTCGGAATTTTCAATGAATTTCAACATTTCTATAATTTTTCTTGATTTTTAAAATTCTATTTGCAAAATTATTTAATATATTGTTTCATAGAACTATCTGATAATACAGCTTAAAATTTAAGAATTAATTAAACATTCACATTTCTATTTTAAATAAATAAATAAAATATATATCATCACGCCTTCTACCCATTAATGGGTGTGGAGATCTCAATAATTGATATATTTTGCGCGTGAATAGCGATTACCAGCCGTCAAATCACGGCCCCGAAAGATGTTAGTGGTGGAGGAGCAACAGGAGTAGTTTTTAAATTATGAAAATTGTTTGTCGTCTGTGGGAATCGAACCAGGGTTCTTAGGATCCACAGTCCGACTTGATACCACTGAGCTAGCTACCCCATACTATTTTATATAAATATAATTCGTATATAGAAAATTATAATAATTTATCGAAGCCAAAACATTATTTGAACATAACGTGGCTAAATATTTTTGAGAAAATCAAATGAAACTTTGTTTTTTGGACCGAAATTTAAAGTATTGAAATAGTCTAAAACTCGCAGCACTAATATAATGCACATGGATATAAATAAGAAACATTCCTGTCATTTTCTCATTTATATAAGAAAGGGACCCGGGTTTCTATTAATATTATTAGGATCCGAAAATGTATAGACATGGTTCTGATTTCTGGTTCAATGTTTTATTAATTCCATTAGAAACTGGAGGCCTGTGTATATCTGCTAAATTTGATAGGTAGTCTGTGATAACTAAAAAGTTAAGAATTACTAGTGTACTTGTACATACAAATCAGAAATTGAAAAAATCACCATTTCCCTTGTACCCTTATCTAATTTGTAGTCAGATGAATACATTTCGTAGTAAGTGCAAATCTAGTTTTACACTTGAATTGTACTTTTTAAAAAGATTTCAGACTAGAAATAGCATTTCTTTAACACTTTTAATTTCAATTAAAATCTATAACGTGATTACTATTCTTTATATATATGTAATTCAATCATCATTTCGAAAGTAACGTAATACAAAATTTTGCCGATAGCACACATCTTTCTGCTGAACATAAAATAAAATTAGAAAACACTGGTTGCTACTGTGATCGCATTGTTCTACAAAAATAAATAGATTTTTTTTAATATTAAAGAAATAACGAGAGTTATCATGTTCCATCATTAGTGCATTTCACTTTGTATTTTAATTCTACAAACAACAAAAAGCAGTTTTACTAATTAACGTTGGAGACATATTACCAAGAGAGCCATTCCAGTTGTCAGTACGGAATAAATCCGCAGTGGAATTACTTTGCACTGAAATACGGGCCTGTAACCTTGCACATTTAAAGTAGAATTATTCCCGTTCGGGAATCGATAAATTCCTTTTAATTAAATAGTGCCGCGACCGCCGCCTCC
This sequence comes from Pterostichus madidus, assembly GCA_911728475.2. Lineage (NCBI taxonomy): Eukaryota > Metazoa > Arthropoda > Insecta > Coleoptera > Carabidae > Pterostichus > Pterostichus madidus. The sequence goes on from OU452307.1 coordinate 21,750,286, forward strand.
GAATGTAAATGCCCCCTCGTTGGCGTCCGCCCCCTTGCCACCCTGCACTCGACGCCAGTCAATTGCGGTGCGCGCCGCGAACGAATTGTTTCGGCGTGCCACGGCCGAGGAAAGCCCGGGCCTAAATTTATATCACTGGATTTACGCTAACGCAATGAGACGGTCATTAGGACTGACTGGAGTGCGAATCTAGTGATGCACTGCAGGCCTCAGAGATATACTTCGACTCACATCTTTCGGCAGAAGAGACTGGAGAATACTATTCATAAATGCTTTCAATAATATTGAGCAAGCACAACCTACAATTGCAACTTGCAAGTTTTACGTTCAATTAGTTGCACAAAAATGTTGCAGGAGATATGTTTTTCACTTTACATTCAGCAACTTGCAATGCAATATGATATAAATTTATTTACAAATTTTTGGCGTTACTAACTTCATATTATATTAACTTAACCTCTTATATCACTTGTATTATTGACAGTTGTTTCATATATTGTTACATTGATATAAAAATTTATTCTTATAAGTATTTGCACAATTATTTACATTGCAGTAAATCATTTTAATATCCTTAACCTAACCTTATTGTTGTTGACATTTATATTAAGTTGGTAGCATTCTAACAAACTTAAAATTACTAGAAATAACTATCAATGACCTTGCAACTCTTGCAAAATTAGAACACGTTCTAATTCATGCAAGAGGTTGCTGCAAGATTGCTTCTGTCTCTTGCACTTGCAATTTCTGTATTACACTCTTTCAATATTGCATCAACTTGTTGCAAGTTACAGTTGCACTTGCAATATTGCTCAGTGTAAAACAGAAATAACTAAATCTGGTTGCTTCATATCGTTTTGTAAAAATTATCTACTAAATTGTTAATTTCATTAAAGGTATGCATCCCTCAGCACGCTTGAATTCCGCTATTACTGCACTTACTTATTAATTAATGCTCATTTGCATCAACGAAATTTAAATTTTAACTCTAACTTAAATAAATAAAAGCACATCGAAATAAAAAGTCATATGAACGCGTTAACCATTGCTGCCAGACATCTGATGCAATATTGTCGGTTTATGACAAACTTAAAATTTAAGTTTCATTGGTGCAAACGGGCAATAAATTCTGCATTATTTAATATAAATGCTTTGACCAGTCGATTACTAGAGAAAAAAGGAAAAGTATATGGAAGAATTCGTCAGAACCAAAGCAAAGATGGTTACATTTTGCCTTTCCTTATTTTTGAAATTCCTTTCATAAATATTCCATTGTTAAATAAATTTGTATGACGACGTTTTGATGTTGCATATAGCCATAAAAACAAACAGTAGATAGACTTAAGGTACTTTATTGCTTTTTAAACTATCTTCCACAAAGATGATACACTTTTGCAATTCGTTCAAACCAATTGTTAAGATAGTTATTCCAATCTTCAGTTGGGATAGTTGACCACGAATTGTATTATTCATCCTTGGGACTGTAAAAAAAAGTTTTGCTGCTCTAAAAATTGAATAGTCTGTCGAGCTATGTGTGAACTCGCATTGTCTTGATGGAGGATGATGTGTCGTTCTGGGTTGGTTTTTGGGAGCACTGCGATTACTTCTGGCAAACAAATGGTTGTATACCAATTGGCAGTAACAGTTCTTCGATCTTGTAGATAAATTGTAAATACATAATGTGATTTTGAGACAAAAGTTTCGACGATCTTCTTTGATACACTTCGGAAACGGATCACTTTTGTTGGATTCTCCTCATCTTAAAACACCCAAACAGCAGATTGATGTTTAATTTCGGGTTCATAGGAATAAATCCATGATTCGTCACTATTTATCACAGAGTAAATAAATATACAGAGCGAATATAAGCATGTTTGATGGGTGAGGGACGCGATGCCATGAAGCGGAAGGGGTATCCACGAGAAAACGCGGGAGCGCCATCTTGGTTTGCGCCACATTATCTAATATCTAATAGAAAATCACTGTATTTGTATAACAGTATGTTACACATAGTATAAACATGTACTAAAAACACAAAATGTTAATTAAAAACTTAAGTAAACACTGAATGTAATCACTTTTTATCACGCATGAAATTTCTGTCTGGCGCAAACCAAGATGGCTACTTCAAAACTAAGTGGCTACAATTGTAAACAACACCCGCCCTCTGTTGTTTTATTTCCTCTGTGCTATTTATGATGCTGTAAACGCTTCTTGATCTTCCTTTATTGAACCGGTTTGAAGTTCTTCGGTATCAAATAATCCGAGGCATTTTTTGTTCTTCAGTTAAAAGATGCAGGATCCATCAGGAAACTAACTTTCTCACACTCAACTCTTCAAGCAGGATCTTTTGGATTGAGGCCTTTGAAATGCCTAAGGATGTCTTAATCTCGCAATATGTTACATGCTGATCTTAAATGATCAGCTGATGCACACATCGATGTTTTTTTGGGTGACTGCTGATCTTGGCAGACCTATCCTTGGTTCGTCGCTGAGATTGATGCGTCCACATTTAAATTCGAAGTACCAGCGGGAAAATGTCGATTGATATGATTTTCCACCACCAAAAACAGAAACTAACTCGCCAAGACCGTGTGCGAAATTTTTCTTGTCTCAATTACTTTTTCCGGGCGATTTGTCAATTTTAAAAATTCACTGAGTAAATTACTTGCCCTACTTGAAGAACCTTTGAATTTAGGTTAACTAAATATTTCAATAGTGGTCTCATCTATGCTGCAAAATTGCAAAACTAAAAAGACAACTCTCGTATTATTTATTATTCAATTTGAAATTAATTAATTTACTATTTACTTATTTTCTACGCTGCACAACAAGTCATTATTTCCAATTAGAGTACAGAAGATCAACATGCAATCAGAACCCCTGGAATTGATTATATTTTAGGCTTTGTTAAAAGTTACAGTCAGCAAAGTTTAAACTGTCGTTTATGAAGCAATTACACAATTATTGTGCTATAACTGCTCAGTGAGGACTTTTTTAATTCTATTAGTTACCTTAAGTACTATTAATATCTTACATTAAAGATGTACTGTTAAAAATTAAAGCTTTTCAAAATAACTTTTAATATTTCATCTAACCATAAATATTTTTTATCTTCACTATCTTCTACATATTTTAATATTATCCAAAACACTTCTATATTTCGTCAAGGTCAAGGGTAGTCCGATGTCTGTCGGGATACGGTGTGGCTAGAACCGTAACTAATAGTGTATTCCGAAAATGAACCGGTTAGTTTTTTCAGTAACCGGTTTCATTACGGAACACGGTTATTGAAAATTGTGGTTAGTTTTTAATAACCAAACTAACCGTGCTCGAGCGGCGGTTAGTTTGGTTACTTCACAGCTGTTGTTGACAAGTTTGAAATGTGTTTGACGGCTTTTGCAGTGTTTGTGGATTTTTGTCTTATAAAACTATATTTTTATGATGACTGATAAATAAACATGTGATACAAAATGTATTTTTATTATTTAACAGTATATATTCATATTAGATGAATTTATTACTTGTTCTGAAGCTCGTATTTACTTTTTTCTTTGTGTTATTTTTATATCCCTATATTTAAGTTAAAGTAGGTGTGATGCAGAATACAATATTTTTATAATATAAACATTTTACCATATTAAATAAATTTCATATTTCGAAACTCATCTGTCAAGTGACAACTGTCATCGTGAAAGTGTTCCGTTATGACGTCATTCTAACCGTAACCGTGGTAAAATTGAACCGCACCGTGGTTCATTTTCGGAATATACTATTAGCCATCAATGTCAAACCGAGCATCTTAGAGAACTCAAACACGCCAATATTTCGTCAGGTTATTAGCACAGCTATCATGAATATTAAACAGCAAAAATACTGATTTATTCATGGGATTGCATATTAAAAATATTAATTCCACATTTATCATTTATTCCTTATCTACTTCATCATATCCTTTCTTATATTGCCAGGGTTTAGATCCCTACTATCTGGAGGTTGATTCTGTATCTTGCGTGACTACTTTCGGCACTAAAATTAACTCGATTTGTCACATGCATGCTGTAAACCATCTGACGGGTATTATAAGAACTTATTGATATGACGTCACGAGTTGCGAGACACGCAAATATTATTGCGTGACCAACGTAGGTCCTGTTTCTAATTTGCGACGCTATCTGTCTCATTCTAACATTATATCTGTCGTTCATATGACTGTTTATTTGTGTTTTTCTAGCCAAACTTCTGTGCTGTACTTGAACAATTTATGACAAATTATTTACAAAAGTAAGTATATTATATTTCTGTATTTATTAATTTAGTCCATAGAATAGTGTAACCTTGTAACTGTGTAATTTTTTTAAACTTTAATCTTTAGTTTTATTTATTGTCCTTAGAGTTACATTAGCGTATATATTTTATTGTAACTTATCGAAATCAGTAATCATTAAAATTGTTTCAGATTATCGTTGTTTAATAATAATGGTTTTAGCGGGCATTTTTTTATCAACACTAAATTTGGCGTGAAAACTTAAGGCACGAAATTCCTCCATGAAAGTTACTAGAAAGAATACAGTGACGTCAGACATTTTACTAACGCAAATGTAGTCAAACAAATACTAACGCAAGATACAGAATCAACCTCCTGAACATCATCTACTAAGATTTAGAATAGCAGAGTTTCTAGGTAAAAAGCATGTCTTAACTTGCCATCGTTAGAAATCATAAAAATATTTCTATTTTATGAATTGAAATCTGTAGTACTTTTTAAATCAGTAATGATAGTAATATTTTAGTGATAAAAGACATCTGCCGAAGGATGAGGATTGAAGTGTACCATTTCATTTCCCTTGTGAGTGTTTCTAAGCGGCCAGAGAATACATACAGAACGCACGGAAAATACATATATACATTAGTCTGCGTGCCATAATCCTAGAAATCTGGCAGAGAAAAACCGTTAATTCACATCGTAACAGGAGAGGCATTAATTCCCGTATCCCGACTATATTCCCTTCGCGTCTCCTACACAGGAGTTGCTCATTTACATTCATGCATCTAGTCATGTGCGGTCGCTACTTATCGCACTTACATTTTAATGCCGGCTTGTCGACTCACTTCCCACCGTCTTCGTACTACGATGTATATATTTCACTATTTTCTTACTAAAGTTTTGGTATCGAGTAGGAAAAGTAATTGCACAAGATTTTTATACGTTCAAAGTCAATTAAAACAAATAAATTAAACACCGTTGAGCCCATCGTTATATTTCTTTAGTTTTTCATAGATACAGCCTGCGAAAATGTGATACTTCTTCAAATTTTGTCTCTTTTAGTTTCCTTTAAAATAGAAAGTAGGATTTCATTAAAACAATCTGATGTTTAGCATTGTATATTGAAAGTAATTAATAGTTATTTTTATAACAAGTGCCGAAAAAGGCTCGTTACGTGCAAGTGCAGAATTTAACGCACGAGGCTTGCCGAGTGCGGAAATCTGCACGAGCACGTAACCTTTTTCGGCACGTGTTATAAACAACATTTTTCCTACAACTGTGCGATTTAGTAAATCACTAAAATATTATTAAAATTTATAAAATTTATAAAATTTTAATGATATTACATGAGAACGATGTTTTACGGCGTTGCTATGGTTTGTTTGTTGATTGCTTGCACATTGTTCTACGTTATTTAAAAATATTTCACTAACGTCAAAATAATTTCTTCAAAATCATCTTGATTGGAATAATACAGTGAGTGATTCTTCTTTATCATTAACACCTCCAAAGATAATTGAAGCTCCGGATCATACTATGTTGGATCTATTTTCGACAATGACAATCAACCTGCTGCTGGTACTTCTGAAGCTTCCGAAATTGTTACCAATAATATTACTGGTAATAATATGAACAGGTACGGATGAAATCAATGTGTCTTTAGACACAAAAATTTCCACTTTACATTATGTCAATATAAGCAACTGTAACAACTGTGTTAAAATATACACAAACAATAAATATGAAGTATTTCGCTTACTCTTTAAATAAAACCATTTATCGATATATTTTACTTTGTTCGGTTCTTTTTATTAATTGTCTACAGATTAGATATACTGCAAATTAAGGTTACGTTTATAAACGTCAAAATATACTACTACATATTTACTAGCCCTGGTTCACCGTATCTTCTTCGTCCATAAGCGTCTGTGGTCAAAATATGAATTCCGCGCTCGGCGCGAAATTTAAATCGCTGTCAAAACAATATTCTTTTGACAGTTACGTAATGAAGCACTTTCCGCACTAGTGTTTCTTTGCTTTCGGAAACGCACTTGGTCTGCATTCATCTACTTTCCATACGTAACCAAGGCAATTATAGTTACGTAATAACAAAGAAATCGCACAGTTGTAGGAAAAATACTTCTGACTAATTTTAGATTAACTTTTCTCTAATTACCCTCTTTCTAAAAAAAAAACTGAACTGAGAACTGAGACGTATTTGGTTGCATTATCATTGAATTTAGTATAGTTTTTTGCATAAATTTAAATATTATTATTAATTTAACCCTTAAATGTAGGATTTTTTATTTAATTTTGATTGGAAATGATTTAAAAATATTTGCTGTTGTTTAACTTTTTCTTAGGTTTCATTAAATTTTGCTAATAAACAACAAGATGCAAATAGAAAATTACATAAAAAATGCTTTGAAATGCATATTGTTGCTTGTCTGCAACAACCATATTTATTATGATGCATATGATGCTAAAGATATGCAACAAACAAGACCAGTGAGATTAAAGCAGATACGTACATGTACCACTAAAATTAAAAACAGGGTTCTAAAGTACAAATCTTTGAAAATAAATTGCAGAATTTATCTTATAAAAAAAAGGTCAGAAAGATAAATATACTTTAAAAAATGAACATTTACGAGACTCATTTAATGCAGGCATTTAAATTTAAATATTTGATTAACAGTTTTTTTCTGGTCTGCAATATGTCGCCAGCAAACAGGATAAATAAAATGTTTTCCCATAAAAAATACTATTTTCAAAATCGAGAAATACTACTCTATGCATTTAAGGGTTAAAAACTAAAATATTTATATTTCTGAAACTTGATTAGCTACGCATCTAATATCTTCATCATTGCATTCTACGTGGTTTTTTTTTTCGTAAGTATGAAGATTTAAGAGTCGTATTTACAGGCGGCATTTGACTTCAAAAAGTGTTTCAGCACTTACGCTTTTTCTCAGAATCTACAAAACATATTAACTTCATTCAAAAACTATGGTCAAGTTCAAGAATAGATCTAAGATCGTACTGTGTTGGATTTTTGTTCTTTGTCCTAGTTTTAAGAAAAACAATAGTTATTATCCGCAAAAAAATGCATTTTTTAATGGTCATTTTTAATATAATACAAATTGAAAATAATAATTTCAACACAATACAATCCTAGATTACATCTTGAAGTATCTGGAAACATTTTTCAAAGTATGATAATAAGTTATTTACGAAAAAATCTATAGCAAGAGCTAAACCTCTGCAAATGAGTATTTCAAGAAGAAACGTATATCGTTCACTAGCGCTCTCATAGCGGTGAATGCTGTCACTACTGCATATCTACTGTGTCATCTATAGTTTGCAGTCGAAAATATATAAAGCTTCGACCACACAATGTAGACAAAACATTGGGACACATCGTAAAGTGGGGAAAGGGTATATAACTGAGGCTCGGATTTTAGGAAAAATACATATTTTTTCATATTTTGCATACTTCATCTTTTTCATATTTTTATTTATCAAATTGAGCAAGATATTAGAGTCGATAAGATTATTAAAAATAAAATTATTGGAAAAACTCTAAAACTTATAAGATCTTTTTGGAAATACCGAAAATGAAATAAGAAATTTAAAACAAGACATAACTAATTTCACATTATAAACTACATAAAACAATGTGTAATAATAAAAGTCCGGGAAAATATTCCAAATTATTAGAGGTTTGTCGATAAGCTAGACGCGAAAAATATGTTTCTACTAACACAAGAAAATATTCAAGTTACAAATATGATAAACATGAGAAAAGGCGATATGTACAAGATTCAAATTATGGAGAAAATTGTCAAAAACCAGATATACCGGACGAAGAATAAAAACAGGAAATGGATATATTTTTGAAAAACTTTAAAAAATAAAGATGAAATAAAATCTATAGAACGAAGTACTTTATTACAAGCAGGATAAATAACGCAGGAAGATTTTAACTCCTTCCAATTTTGGAACTATATGTAAAAGAAGAGAAGACATAAGTTGCCAGAAACTAGTAGAAAGACTGCTATATAAATCAGATTTGGCAGATATACCATCCCTTTGTCATGGTAAAAATAATTAAATGATTGCTTTGGACTGCGTACAATCAAAGGAAAGTTTGAGAATAAACCCATGTGGATTATTTATTCGTGAAAATATAAGTTAGGCAGATTAATAAAACGGATTAGAGCTAACACCGTTTTTAATATTATCTATAACTCTGTTTCAAATTAAAACAGGTTCAAGAAATGAATTAAATTTGATGCTAATTATTACTCTCTTTAACTCAAGTTAAAATAAACTTGTTTCATACATTGAAAAGCGGTTTAAAATCGAAATAAAAAATGTTATTAGCGCTAATCCGCTTTATGAATCTGCCTGTTAGAAGCTTCGCCTGATGTAGACAAAGAAATAATTATTGAAGTTAAATGCCCTATATCGGTATATAAAATGGATCCCGAGGAAGCAATAAAATCGAAGAAAATCACATTTTGGAAATATAATTCAACAACAGATTCATATGAAATTAATAAGAAACACAATTGGTTTTATCAAGTACAACGGCAGCTTGAAATGAGTAATAGAAATAAATGTATATTCGGTGTATGGACTGGCTTTGAAAATAATCCAATAAAAATAGAACATATACAAAGAGATAACGATTTTTTTAATACGATGCTGTCTAAATTGGATTTTTTAAATTTTAATTGTGTACTTCTAGAGCTTGCCATTCAAGGAACTTACCAATTAGAGAACCTGAATATATAAAGACTGCAATAGAAAAACGAAAATCTGCAAAGATTTTGAAATGTGCAAAAAAATTATTTTAGAGATTACTATTTATCTATATAGGCCGTTTGATCGTTTCCAAATTTATTTATTTATTTATGTTTGTTTTAGGCTGTCAATTTGACACAATATTATTTCATTTGATTTGTTTAATCAGGGCTATTACTTGTATTAAACATGTACAACTTTACTTTGTTGTTTATATACAAATATTTTACTTAGAATACATCCTTTGTATGTTTCGTTCAATTTATTTAAATAAATCGAGTAAATGTCCCAATACATATTTATACCTACATCCGATCCCAGCCGATTCCCGAGAATTCTTCGTTGACCGTCACTGCAAACTTTACTTTGCCCATGTACGAAGCCCCGCCCGGATAGCGCACATGGCTAAACCCCTCTCATGCCGACCCCGGAGAGCACCACTAGCACAAAGTGTAAATACGACTCTTAAATTTACGGGTAATACCTAATGGATAAAAAAAGCCTTCCAGAGGCTATATCTTAAAATGTAAGCACAAACGAAAATACACTAAACGTCACTGAATTCTTTGTATGATCTTGTACTTATAGCCATATATTTAGAAATTTAGATTCCTTGGCCAAAAAAATAATATTGCTTAAATTTGTAAATTTTTTATAATTTTCAGATTTTGTTTTATTCTTTCTGGCGTGAATATTTAGTAAATATCCCTATATATCCTAATTTTAGTTTAGTTTAGTTGTTAAAATATCTTAATTATATTTATAAACAATTGAAACGCGATAAATTCAATGTCGTTCAAATCATCTTCATATCTGGTCTAAATTTCGATATAAAACTTCCGCAAAAATATTTTTTTTATGTTTGTTGAGTTTGATTAAGTTTTTCTAATTGCTCTATATATCAAAAAGTTGATTTCATCATTGAAGGATTAATTTTTTAAGTTATAAAATATGAAATAGAGTCGTCGACGACGCTTTTAAATGTGTTTTTCAATATCTTATTATATGATGTAAGTATATGCTCTTTAAGCTTTAATCTTCTATAGAAAAACGTCAATTAATTTTCATTTCCCATTTTGAAATGCTTTCCTCATTGTTCATCGTTTGTAATCACTTTGAGCCGTCTCCATTTCATAACATTTTAGAAGTATTTATCTCTAAAAACTATTAATAAAAATCATAAACCAAATGTCACAAATTGTGGAAAAATACAATAAAGAAAATACAATTCTTATATCTTCGCCATCATCAATATCAATCATTTGTATTCTCTTCATCTATAGATTTCGACGGGTGCGTCACCCCTCACAGTTAACTTTTTCAATGCATCCCAGAGGACAAAACAAAATGTTATCATACACTGTCCTTTGCCAAAACAACCTCTCAAATATTGTTACAAAAAAAAAAAAACTGTATTACTGACGGATATCCAAAAATAGTACGAAACTGATTACATACCAAAATAAAGCTTTATTTCCCAAATCATTGGTCATAAGTTTCCAATTATTCGTAGATTTACTGGACTTAAAATAGCCTGCCTTCATCAACTCAATTTAGAAAGAGAAATCAGTGAAATCCATCAAGACTCTGAATACTTTTTAATAGTACAATTGTTGCCAATTAGATTTAAGTTCTCCGACAATTTAATCCAAAAATACTGTTAAGCATTAAATAATAAAGTAAGGCTCTATTATTTAAAAAGTTATTGAGTTTATAAAAAAAGCTTTTGTAAAATATAGACGGATGAAATTATAATATCCGCCAAGATTTGCAATTACATGGAGAACCTTCACCCAGAATTGAGTAGGTAGAATACTTTGCATTATTTATAGGTATTAAAAGAAAAACTTGAAACAAAACGGATTTGTTAGAAACTATCGTAAGCAAGATTATTGATTACTTTACTTCTCTAAAATATGTCACGTTATTCCCTTTTCCGTCACGCGGAAGCGTTTGTTGCTTTTGTCATATTCTGCGAAATTATTGCACTCTATCATTTTTTTTTTTATGGGTTGCTAGCTCAGTTGTATGAAGTCGGCCTGTGGATCCTGAGAACCTTGGTTCAATTCCCACAGGCGATAAACAATTTTCATAATTTCAAAAAATACCCCTGTGGCTCCTTCACCACTAACATCTTTGAGGGTCGTGATTTGACGACTGGTAACCGCACTTCACGCACAAAATATATCACTTACCGAGATCTGCTTCCGCAGAGTGCCACACCCAGTAATGGGTAGAAGGCGTGATGATATATTTATTTATATTTTATTTATATCATTTATTTACCATAAATACAGGCGCGATGGCCGAGTGTGTTAATGCACATCAAGGTTCGTCAGTTCGAATTCACCTGTCGACAAAGTATGATTTGTTGTTAAGGTAGTACTAATGTGAAAAAAAAAATTGCAGATCTGAATGGAATTTGACGCAATTAAACATTGGATAGTCATACGTATTCTGTTAAAATATGAAACATATTCATCGTCTGTGAAGAAATATATTCGCTCGTAAAGTTGAGTTCTTATACACGGAGCTTATGGCGATCATCACTCAGAATTGCACATATTTGGTTTGTGTACCTCTAAAATTTTGCAGTTTCATTTGAAAAACTAGTATGATGTTCTAGAACTATCCATGTATATTGTATCATAAGGAGAAAGTTTTGTATCGTTTAGTAATGGATATATAGCCATGCAAAGCCTTGTTTTTAACGAAAAATTAAGAATCCCAATTTATAATGGCAACACCACACGGTGGTATAGTATTTGAAAATTCAGTAGACCAACAACCTGTTAATAATTCATGATATTCAAATCATAATAAGTATAAAACACTTATTTTATTCAATTTTTATATTTTTTTGAGCGTCAGTTTCGCCACTCGACAACCGTCACACTAGTACTACCTTAAAATAAAAAAATACAGTTACTTGTATTAATCATACTCGGGCGCTATAAGCTAGTCACTTATACATATGCATTAAAAGTAAGTAACATCGACTCAGAAAACCGGCACTACGGCAGCGTAAAAACTGCGGCTCGGTGTGCTCGGTAGGCCCAGGCCCGACTCGGGCTGTAGCGCCAGTAAAGAAGAAGAAGATTTACTATAAATACCATAGTTTATGTATCTACACAATAAGATAACTCGTAGATAGTCGGTAGTAATAATTCTTAAGTAACAATATTCGAGGGTGTCTATTCCGAAAATATGATGTTATTAAATTATTGTTTATTTAGTTTGTTATTTTTTGTTTTACGTTATTATTCATTATGTTGAGTGAATAATGTATTTATAACTTCCATAGAAGAATTACGGATAATGGCAAGAAAGATACTAAGAGTAATATTAGGGCCGATAAAGACAGATAGCAATGAGTACAGATCAAGAATAAACTACGAAATTGAGCAAGAAATAGAAGGGCAAGACATAGTGAGGAAAATAAAACAACAAAGAGTAAAATGACTAGGTCACGTATGTAGAACAAAAGAGCAAGATCTAATAAAATCTATACTAGAATAGAGCCCAGAAGGATGAAGAAGAAGAGTAAGTCACGTCAACAGTCAGTGGTAATAATAAGTTCTAATCATTTCCAGCCTGATATGTTATATACGTGTTTTAGTGAATTTTAAGACTTAAGAAGCAATATGAGTATGTCGTTGTCATAAATCTGCAATTTCAGAGTGTCTCCAACTAGAATCAAGTAACTGCACTTATTTTTAGTTAACAAAATGACAAGAAATTTAATGTCTGCTCAAAAAGAGAACAGTTTTCATTTTGAATACTTTCATGTCTGGAATAAAAGTCCCCAGTTAATTCAACATCATCAATCCATTTCCTCCTTAACAGCAATAGCAGAAACCAACCCCCTTGGGCCCCGAGTGACGTACAGCACTGGTCCCTAATTCCCGGTAACGGTCTCGGCGACATCATGAAACAAGCGATGCTCACGTTTCACTTTGCAACTGACTCGCTTTGATAAATTTCAAAAATTATTCCACGTCATGATTGATGTATAATATCCGAGTTGCGCGCAACGTTGAAAACATACAACAAAACTTTGATGACAAAGTGACTTCATTCCGTTGTAAAATTTATGTGCACCCCCACCCTGAATTATGATGTCGCGCGTGCGCAGACGCCAACAGGAAGGGGGATATGTGGGCTAAGACGGCTAAGCTCGCAGGAGAGATTTCTAGGCAAGATTGCGGGATTGCGACACGAGGGGAAGATAATGATTGCTGGTTTTTTAGGATATTGTTGTGATGTAATGAAGGGCTCTTACACAAGGTTTAAGAAGTTGAATATATTTACACTGATGCCAGTTTTAAGTAGTTTTGGAATGAGATTTATTATTTATGCACACGTATTGCAAATGAGGATAATATGTCGATTAATATGAAACCAAATTTTTCAAATACCTAGAAGGATAGTTTGCAAACTTATATTTTTATGTAAAACAAGTTACAGAGATGTTCATGAGGATCCTATCATCTCCATAGATATTTGTATGTTATGTATTGTTATTCAGAAGATGATCTGATAATATATTACATAACAAGCATCGAAAGTGTAAGATAACGTGCGAGTGGACAAATTGAAAAACGAGGCGCGCAGCGCCGTGTGATTTAAGTACACGAGCACAGTTATCACACTTTCGAGCGAGTTATGTATTCTATTTTTCAGACGACCACAAAATATTTTTTTAAAAAGATTACAAGAGCAATGTTGTTACACTTTGACAACTGATGCTATTTGTAGGTAATCATTGACGTTTGACATTTGAGGTTAGGTATTGTAATACCAACTGTACTAACCGTAATGTCAAAATATTGAATAATGCAAAAATATTAGTAAATAAGTAATTATTAATAACAAAAAATAAGATTTATCTGTGCAAATGTATTGAAAAATCTGCCAAAACTTCGATTTAAATAATAATTCAAATTCTTCTCATTTATTTTATTATTTTCTTTCATCGTAACGCCATCTGTTGTCAATCAGTGAAACTTCACCTGATATGTTAGAAGTGTACGTTATACTAACATATCAGTGTATGTTATTTTCAACTTTCCGTAGTAGTTTATGATGTTGTTATGGTTACTTTCATAAGTGGTCGTCTGAAAAGACATTAAACGTTGGAATTTAAATCAGATTAAACTTACAGAAATAAATCACATAAATACTTTGCTTACTTTAGCCCCACACCTAAATTTACTGATTAAGTTGAACTTGAAGTAATCCACCTTCTTACGTTAATCAGTTTGTTCATTTCAGTTAAACACTTCATTTTATCTATTGTACGAGTAAGTGGGTCAAATGGCAAATGGAATACAACTGAAGTTAATTTCAGTTCTCGATTTTACCTATCATTAAACGTAAATCTTTATAATGATATTGATAGAAAATAGTACGTATCCCCAAAATGGTTAATTTGCGGACCCATATTAACTAAGTATTTTTAACTAATGTTTGTCTGACAATACGCTTTTGAATTTTTGAACAGGGTTTTTTGAACATCTTGATAGAAAAATATTTTAAAGTTCTGGTTCTTGTAGTTCCCCTGCTGTACGTACGCCAGTGATCAGATCAACGGAAAAGGAAGTATCATTGGTCTAAAAACATAAACTTTCGTAACATATCACCAAACTCCTTCGAGGAATTTACCTACATTCCGGCTCAGTGATAAATACATTAAACCAGCAAACTGCATGTACAGTGCAACAACAAACAAGTAATAAAATCCCCTGCAAAGCAAGAAGCGTCGACCGCTGTAAGACAAACTTTCACCAGTAATCATAAGTAGTGACCGGGCGAGAGAACTTTTGGCAACCGCTGGCTGAGCTGAAATACCGCGCCATACATCCCGGCCGCAGCCCGCAACTTACATAACTCGAGTGGCATTCTTAACATTGCGCGCCGGCTCCAGCGGCGCCCGCGCTGGGCGGGGGAGCAATAACGGCACCCGTAAATTACCGCCCCCACGCCACGAGCTACCCCTGCTGCCACCGACTTGGTGCTCTGTCGTTTATTGTCCTCCAAGAGCAAGGAGAAGGAGTCAAGGAGGTATTTTTGTGGTTTAAGAAAATGTTCCAGGAAATTGTAGTGATAATGACTAATTGCCTTACTTTAAGTTCTACATAGATACAAATTAAATTACGCAGTAAAAATATATCTCAATATTCAAACAATAATTAAATTTAAATTTAATGCTTTTAGGATAAATTGTTCTTACACGCACGCTACCACCATTTTCTGTAGTACATAATTTTTAGCTTTAGATGTAATTTTTAAGAAGCTAGGCGCCATAGTTATTTCAATTAATTAAATAAATGAAGAAATACATAATTAATTATGAATGTGAATAAAACAAATACAGCGTATGCAAGGTAATCTGCTAAGACAGGAGTGGCTAATGTGGAACTACTAATACTCAAGAAAATGCTCTATTGGTGGTACAAAATATTATTGATGCCCAATACTAGATACGTAAAAATATGCTACGACAAACTTGTAAAAACAACAACAAATATGACAAACAAAACAAGCTCTTGGACCATATCCTTAGAGAATATGCTCAATAAGGCAAAACTTCCACTGGTTGTGGGAGGAACAAAATTTAATAATTCTCAAAGCACAAATTAATAACATACTATTGGCATATAATGAAGTATTATATAACATCGATACAGAAAATATAAAAAGATCGTCATATAACCCGCAATTCTCAAACTACCAAATAACCTTAAACTATTTATCCTACAATATTCCATACAAAATCCTTAAAAGTTGCAGCCTCCTACGAACATGTAATCCGAAATTAATATACATATACCAAGACGGCTTCTGTCATAAGTTCAGATATGACGAAATATGTTCAATATGTAACAAATATGAACCGAACGATTTAACGCATTTCCTTTTCCACTGTCCCATATTCTCCCCTATCAGAACTAACTTTCTGTTAAGGTACATCCCTACACCTGCACCGGTCCAGGGAATCACAACGCTGCTGGCGGAACTAACCGTGGAAAAGATGTACGACATCTACAATTATGTCTCCAGCTCATTCAAACTACGGGCCTTCGCCTTGAACGTGTAACAAAATATTAAATCAAATCATATTATATATATATAAAAAAATAAAAAATAATTGTACATATTTTAGATAGTGTTTTACCAATCCTTTGTTATAGAGATGTATTTTTCTCTCGGAAAAAAATAAATTTTATTATTATTATTATTATTATTATATTCAAACAATAATTCAATTTAAATTTAAATTTAATACTTTTAGGATAAATTGTTCTTACACGCACGCTACCACCATTTTCTGTAGTACATAATTTTTAGCTTTCGATGTAATTTTTAAGACGCTAGGCGCCATATTTGATATATAGTTATTTCAATTAATTAAATAAATGCAGAAATAAATAATTAATTATGAATGTGAATGAAACAAATACAGCGAATGCAAGGTAATCTGCTAAAGATTTAAAGCTCTCACTACCGAAAACCAACATGAAGACCATAAGTTCAAAAGGGTATAAATGCCATTCACTGAAACAATTACATTTATTTATTGTATTTCAGACAGAAATATACAATAATATACATATCGCAACATATTTATTTTAATGATATACAATGTATATTTTGACACTTACAACCTTTTGAACTTATGGTTTTCAATTGTTTTAAAAAATTATGATGCAATAACAGTTTTTCAAACAGTTCTGCAGTTCGAGTCAGAGTTGAATGAAAAGTGGATGCAAAACATCCGAGCCATTAAAAATTTAGGACCCCACTCCACATGTAGTTTGATTCATTAAAAATGATAACGCGTATCAATTTTCTCGAACAGTTTTGCAGTTGAATGGTATGTTGCACAAACAAAACATATGTTTTAAACTTAGTTCAAATAAATAAAAGCATATAATATTTAACAGCAATATCAATTATCCCATATGACATGTAATGTCGATTTGCTTTGATTAATTTAACCAAGTTTAAAATTTCAGCATTGTTGAAGCAACTGACCATACAAAAATTTATAGACAATTTGAAAATATTTTATGTCAAACATCATAGATGAATTGGGGGGGGGGGGGGGGGGGCGCTAAAAATTCTCTGCACTCGAGTCCTCTGGTGTATTTCGCCGACACTGGTTCGAGTGAATTTTCACAATGATAAATTGAATTAAATTTTATTTGCATTATTGTCCAAATTTTTATTTAATTTAATAATTTAGTACTAAGGTTTGCATGGAAGTAAATATGCTTGCAACATGTAAAAATGTAAAAATCTGTAAAATAAAAAGTACCTAATTCAGCGAAGCATTTGTTGAATCTGGGCAAACGCATTTTAAAACTATTTTCCGCTCCATTCATTACCCAAACTACATTTCCAATAACATCACTCTTAGTTCCGTAAAACAGATTAGGAAACCAAAAAGAAAAAAATATCCCCAACACACTAGCCTATCCGTCTTTATTAGCTTCACGGCAACTATGTAACAGCATCCATCGCTTCACACGTGAACTTCGATCACACCAACCGATTAAAGTTAAATTCCCTGTTTAGTAAAATAGATGAGCGCTGTCAATAATTTCGTAACTGTCACTGCAGCCTGGTAGCATGCAGAATCGTTTTAGTATAGAGTAGAAAGTGTACTCACCTCATACGGCCGATGAATGAAGGGGTGAACTCCAAGGGTGTCCAAATTCCAAGATCGGAATGTCGAACCTCTTCCCAACCAGAATATTTGACCAACGAACATGCTGGTGATGGCATATCTGTAAAAGAATATAAGTATTAAAAAAAGGTATGAATTAATATTTATCAGTCTCGATTAATTGATTCTTAGCTACAAAAGAAAAGATCTGTTCACGTGTCAGATCACTTTAGTGCTATCGTCCATTACAGGACCCCAGGACCGTACTCAGGGAGGGTCCGGGGACATAGGGCCGGGCAAGGAGGTGGGGGATAGTAGACCGTCGCCACAATGGTTCATCAGAGCCATTATTCGCAATGGAAAACTGGGAAAACAGAATTAATTATTTTGTTTTGGTGCAATTTGTTACGGAATCCCAGCCGGCATTTAGTGATCCCGCCCCGCTATATATTTCTATATACATGCTTGTATCGCATATATTTTTACCAAATTGACAACACTGACACTTATATTCTTTTTAGGAAACGTGATGATGAATTCACACAAAAAATTCAAAATAAATTCAAACAAATATATTTCTACCTTAATTGTTCCAATTTCACTTTGTTGAATAACAATTGTTATTTTTAATAAATAAAATAAAAACAAATAAATTACAGTTTCCACCACCAAATAATACTGAATCTTTAACAAACAACTCAAATTAAAGTTGTAAACAGTTAAATTTTGTGTGATATGATGTATTAATAGTTATTTACGTTGTAAATTCAGGAAGTAAATTTTAGGGTACGAATAAGATGTATCCGAACGAGGCGACAAAGGAGCCACGTCCGCAATTTCTAAATGAATACCGTAAAAAGTTATTAATGGGCATATTACATACAACGTTTCATTTCATAATTTGAAAACGCTATCCCTGTGGCTCCTCCACCACTAACATGTTTGGGGGCCGTGATTTGACGACTGGTAACCGCACTTCACGCGCAAAATATATCACTTACCGAGATCTGCTTCGGCAGAGTGCCACACCCAGTAATGGGTAGAAGGCGTGATGATATATTTATTTATTTATTTATTTTATCTTTCAAGATAGGCTTAAAAAAAGTTCAATATAACTTAAATCAACAATATGTTAAGTATAGTCTGAATCAAGTTATACACGTCACAAATAAAAGTAACTAAAACGATGACGATATATATTACTATGTTTATGTGTACGAGTAGGTACCGTAATCATACCATTCCAGATTTTCGCAGCCTCTTAATATTCAATTAAATTTGCAATGTGTTGTTGACTTTACCGCCCTAAAGCCTCCAGCATTTTCAATATTTATTCAATATTCACAACAGAAATGAAACTGTCAAAATACATTGTTTGAAAATTGTTAATTAATTTTATAGATATTAGTGGTGCCAATAGAAGAAAAAATAACAAATACATTCATCGATATAACATTTTAACAAAACAGTTTTTGATGCAATTTAATATTAATACGTAATTGTAAATATTTGACTATGTATACCAACAGTTATACTAATATTTCAATTATAACCGCTTTTATAAAATAAGTTTTTTCTTTGGTAAGTTTTCCCCGAAGTGATGACGCATATATGTCGCAGGGATATGATGAAAACGGGGATTTGATCAAATCCCTAAGAGAGTTGATCATATAACGGGAGATGTTAAAATGACAACTCTATAGGGTCATTTCCCTAAAAATATTAAGTGATATGGTCAAATCCCTGGGTTGTTTTAGTGAAATGACGAAAATGAAATTTATAAAATATCAAAAACATTTATTTAGAATACAAACATTATTAAATAAATAAATATATCATCACACCTTCTACCCATTACTGGGTGTGGCACTCTGCCGAAGCAGCAAAGATGTTAGTGGTGGAGGAGCCACAGGGGTAGTTTTAAAATGATGAAAATTGTTTGTCGCCTGTGGGAATCGAACCAAGGTTCTCAGGATCCACAGGCCGACTTTATACCAGTGAGCTAGCTACCCCATCATTATTATTAGATGTAGAGTAATACTACAATGGTCATGTAAAACGTAAATTAAACTATTTATTTCAAACAAATCAAACAAAGTAGTAAGTACTTATATGAAGAGTTACCAAAAGGTATATTTTTAATGGAATATAATATTAAATGTAATTATTTACTTTTGTTGAAACACGTTGTAGATTTGTGGCATCTTGAGTTACAAAGGACGTCACTTTTTAAACAGGCACATCTTTTTGTTGCACATTGTACTTTGGATTTTGCACAGGAACATTTCTTGAACCCTTGACTCTACATCTAATATTAGGCATATTCCATTTGCCATTTGGATCAGATCTAACTTACATTTATTGAACCAGTTCACATTTCGCTGGATTACCTCGCTAATTTTATTTCCAGTACTAGAATTACAGATTCTAATTTACATCAGTTTGCTTAATTCAGTTCATTTAGTCATATGTCAAATTTATCTGAACTGATTTAAAGCTGGATTTATACAGCGTATGCCGTAACGTATCGTAATGTAAAGTATTCTAATGTATCGTATCGTATTTTAATATTTGCTAGTGGATATTTATACACGAAAGTAACGTAGCGTAATTTATCAGATCGCACATGCGCATAGTTTCAACGAATCTGACAGAAACTGACTTCAAACTAAATTAACATAAATAAGATCTTGTATGAAACACAGTACGATAGCTTTAGAAAAACGAAATGATTTTTAACTTTATTTTAAAACCCAGATATTATTAGATTGCTTTAAATGAGTTGCACATCGAGAAACCACGCATGCGCATTGCCTATAATTTTAACACCGTAAGCTGCCGTAACGTAAAAAGATAAAAGATGGTTATCTCGCCGCTTAGAATACGATACGTTACGATGGTCAAGGCTACGACGTTACGCTGTATAAATGGTCACATTCAAAACAGTATTTTCATCTCTTACCTTAGATTACGATATATTACGATACGTTACGGTATACGCTGTATAAATCCAGCATAAGTGAACCAAGTAGCAAATGGAATGCATCTAATGTTTGTTTTTCTAAATAAATGTTTTTGATATTTTAGAAATTTCATTTTCGTCATTTCACTAAAACAACCCAGGGATTTGACCATATCACTTAATATTATTAGGGAAATGACCCTATAGAGTTGTTATTTTAACATCTCCCGTGATATGATCAACTCTCTTAGGGATTTGATCAAATCCCCGTTTTTATCATATCCCTGCGACATATACATTGATTCAGCAAATAAACCATAATCGATGTTCTCTCCTGCTTCATTTTATAATATGATAATAGAAGGGAGTAGTTACTCTTATTATAATGATTAATAACTAAGTTGATGAAGCAAATGTAGCCCAGTGGTGTTAGGATATCGAGGCCAAAGACAAGGAATGTAATAGGCGAAAATATGCCCGCAAATAATCTGAGGAATTTATTAACTAGGCTCGGAATTCAAACCTTCATTCTCTTATACACCATTATAGAGAACCTTTCTATAACAAAATACCCCATTTCATAACAATATAAATATTTTCCTACACTCAAATTGAATCAAATAATAAAATATTCTCTTTCATCTTTAAACCCTGGCATTATTAAACAAAATAATTCTCAACTTTTACAAACAGTTAATTAAATACATTATTAAGACTGCCTTTGCTAAAGCGCTGTAGATGAAAATGGGGAAATATTTCCCAAAAGATTCGGGTTTGATTCCAATAGTTTGCTGTTTACACAAATTGGTTTTATTTTGTTCGTACATTCAGAGTAACATAAACATATACACGGTGTTAAAAAAGTTCCGGGACGGTGAAATATCTCGAGAAATACACATCGAATCAAGAAACCAAAAAACACGTGTTTCATATTTTGCAAAAAAAAGGCTTGTGGCTACTGGTCATTATGTTGATTTTTTTATTTGATTCGATGTTTATTTCTTGTGATATTAGACCGTTTTTTACTTTTCTTTCAGAATCATGTCAAAACTTATTTTTGCGTTTAGAGCGCCATCTATTCCGAATTGGAAAAAAAGTTTCAGATAAAATTAACTTATTTTTTTTCGCAGAATACGAATCTGTAATAAAAAATGGGGGTTCCCATTTAAGGTTTCAACGTTGACCCCCACCCCACCCCCTGGGGGTGGGAGTTGGGGTTTGTGTTTGGTGTGCTTAGATAGGTTTTTGCAAAATATGAAATACGTGTTTTCTGGTTTCTTGATTATGTAGTATTTACTTTCTTTTTAGACTATATTCCATGTATGAATGCAGCAAAGGGGTACTTATGACGGTGTCTTAACACTAATCACTGTGAGAGAAACACAATTTAAATTTACTAAATAAATGCTCTCATTTTAACGTTTTGGTAGCTAATTAAAATTGACAACTTATGTGTATATATTTAATAATACATTTCAAATGGCTGCATTAATCGTGGAATAAAGTCTATATTGGATTTAAATTTAATATATTACATGTTTTCACAATTTAAATAACAGTTCAGATTCAGATTGAAATTCTTTTTAACTGAGCTTGCCTAATAATAAAATTATCCTAGATACGCAAGAATCATTATATCAGAGTATAGGGACATATACACTAAAAGCCAGCCTTGTTCGTGACAGGGCGATGCTTTGCGAGACTATCTACGAGGTGTGGCTATTAAATAACAAGACTGACGCTGCTACAAACGAAGTACGCATGCGCCAAACACCAGCGACCGTCAGCTTTTTAGTGTGAAGTTTTCTCTTTCGAATGCATTACCTCTCGCTTCTGTAAACAAATCCGTATAGCCGTAGCATTCGTTCTAATTAGAGTTGTTTTTTTTTGTTTCGTCGAAAAAATGTTAAGTGCAATATTAGAGCAATGAATTGTTGTGAAATTTCACATGAAACTTGGCAAAACTGCTACCGAAACTTATAATTTATTGAAAAAAGTACCCGAATTGTGGAAGGACAAGTCATGGTTTCTCCATCAAAACAATGCGCTGGCTCATTCCGCAATGTCTGTTAAGAGATTTCTAGCCAAGTACAGTATTCCAGTGTTGGACTATCCGCCTTATTCGCCAGATCTTGCACCGTGCGACTTCTATCTGGTACCTAAGGTGAAATTTGCCTTAATAGCAACAAGATTTGAGCTTTGAAAGAGAAATCGGCACGCGTTCTGAAGGAGCTGACAGAAGACTTCCAGCACTGTTTCGAACAATGGAAGATTCGCATGGAGCATTGTAGGGATAGAGGAGGGGTGTATATTGAAAGGGATAATAAGTAAATAGGTACGGAAACAAAATTAAATGTTCAAACAGCATCAGTCTCGCTATTTAAAAGCTACACCTCGTATACTCGGTGAGAGATTACAGTGCGGTTGTATAGGACTTATTTTATTTTGATTCCGATTTGATGCCAAAATTTCCCAAAGAAAATATATTTATATAGCATAAAAATCTTGTATAGTGACAGCGCTGAATTAATTTTATTATTTCACATTTTTATTCATTTTACAAGATAATATTTAAGTTGAATGAAATAAATCAATAGAGAATTTTAGTATACATAATCAAATTGTACGCCATGTTTGTTTAGATGACAACGCTGTTACTGTCACAACTTTTATGCTCCATTTTGATGCTTTAGTCAACTAATCAAAATCAAGGTCCAATACTTCCTATACACACTGTAATCTCTCACTGAACCGACTATAGTTGATTAATAAAAAGTAAAATCTATCATTATGAGATAGGTAGCTCAGTAGAGTAGATTCGGCGTGTAGATTTACGAAACCGAGTAAGATTCCCATCGACGATAAACAATTTTCACTATATTAAAACTACCCCTGCAGCTCCCTCTCTACTAACACCCTTGCGGACCGTGATTTGACGGCTGGTAACCTCACTTCATAGCAGAGTACCACACCTAGTAATGGGTAAAAGGTGTGATGATATATTTATTTTTTAAATCTATCATCATTTGATTCTGTACTTGACTATCACTTGATCAATTCTACGTATTTTTTAGAGAGATAATGAAGTTTGAAATTTGTTCACTTTCTGTTCGATTATTATTTCCTGTTTTGCTATGATTAGTTTTTTAAATGTAAAAATCATGACGTTTAATATGCAATATGGCCAATAAACAAACAATAGATGATAATGATAAACAATTTAGCAAATAATCTCATCTGAGTAATGCGCATGGGAGCAAATAATACCTGCTAGTATATAGTCAAACAACAAAGGGCGTCAGATGGGCGTTCAAAGAGTTACTCTCATGAATAACTAAACAAAAGCGTTCAATCGGATTTGCTCAGTTGTGTACTGCAGCTTTATTTATTAATGACTTTAATAATCTACGTTTTACACACTGATTTGATTGTCACACTTCATTTCAGTGACGCTCTTTATATTCCTGTCGCGAAGCCGGACATCAGTGAAGTTAAGCTCAATGGACATCATTATTCCGTCGATGCTCGATGATTATAGCGGCACAAAAACTTAATCGAAATAATTGGAAATTGCTAAATTATGTCTGCTTAATTGAGGGAAACGTCAGTCATTTTCAGCTCAATGCATCAAGAATAATAAAAAATTCTTTCATAATTACTTTCCAATTTGATACACATTTCAAAATTAGAATTAAAATTTGTTTGGTTAAACCCATTTCTGTCATCATTTCATCCTACATCTAATTTTGAGTCTGAAATGGCAGTACTGTAATTGCAAATCTTACTTCTAGAAAATGTTTAAGTTAAATGCATTTGTGTTCCGTATTACTAAATCACTGGTTTTCAAACTGTGGATCGCGACCTCTCAGTGGGTCGTGAATACATTGAATGGGGAGATCTTATTGATTTAAGGAAAACTTATTATAAAAATTTCAGTAACGGCGGTGCAACTGGTCATCAAAGAATAAATTATAACCTTAACCAATATATTTTTTTACCAATTAACATTAAAAATGGGTTTTTGTTGACAACTGACAAGCTGTAAAAGTGTTGCTATCGAAAAACAACAAATTTGACATTTATTATTTAATTTTAAAAATATATTGCAACCACATACAGCTTTTTCATCTCGGATGAGGATAAAATTCCGTCGTTACTTTTATATTGTAAATTTAATTAATATATAGTGATTGACAACGTTCACAAAAAAAGCAGAATGATATTTATGAAATTATAAACGTTAAATTTGTTTTTACATAGCAACCGCTTTACAAATGCATAACAACTATGCCGATAACATTAAAAATATTGAAAATAATTATATAATTAATTTTAATTCTATAAAAATTTGTTCAAAGATGTTTTCAACGAAAAATCGCGAATATTAACTGTAATTTGAACCGATTTATTTTTAAGCTACAACTAACAGTTACCTCTAAGCAACAAAATATTAAACCTCAGATACAGATACAGATACAGTTGGTACTAAGTACGATATCTAATATATACCTATTATTATATTTTTATTTTGCATAATGTTATTTTTCTCTCTCTCTATATATATATATATATATATATATATATATATATATATATATATATATATATATATATATATATATATATATATATATATATATATATATATATATATATGTATATATATATATATATAAATATATATATATAAATAAATATATCATCACGCCTTCTACCCATTACTGGGTGTGGCACTCTGCCGAAGCAGATCTCGGTAAGTGATATATTTTGCGCGTGAAGTGCGGTTACCAGTCGTCAAATCACGGCCCCCAAAGATGTTAGTGGTGGAGGAGCCGCAGGGGTAGCTTTTGAAATTATGAAAATTGTTTGTCGTCTGTGGAAATCGAACCAGGGGTCTCAGGATCCACAGGCCGACTTCATACCACTGAGTTAACCACCCCCATAATATATATATATATATATATATATATATATATATATATATATATATATATATATATATATATATATATGTATATATATATATATATACAGGGTGTCCCATTTTAATCCGCCAGTAGCGATAATTCTGAAACATTGCATTGAATCAAAAAGTGTTCCAAATGAAAAGTTAATGGTTCTGAGGGGGACATCTGATGCCGTAGACTTTGCCCCAACAGCCCCTCAAGGGGGGCGGGAACAGGGGGCAACTTTAAAATCTTAAATGGAAACCCCTATTTTTTATTGCAGATTCTGATAGAGGGTTAAAAAGTATGTAAGTTTTATTCGAAACATTTTTTTTTATTGGTCGAGAGATGGCGCTGCAAATGTAAAAGTTAGGTTTTTTTTTAATTAAATTGCGAAAATCGTAACGTAATTAACTGTTATTATTACTTAAGACTTACTCACAACCTTACAAGGTGGTTTTTTTCTCAGCCTGCCCAAATACTACCCCCGCCCCCCCCCCCCTACAAAGACAATATTATTTTATTTTAAGTTCTATTAATGAAGGTCGTTAATGCGGTTTCAGGGCGGTTTTTACTGGTAATGTCCGATATCGTTTTCGTAGTTTCAGAATCATATTTATAGGGTTTTAATTTAAAATATGTAATAACTTTTGCAGTATTCAATCTAAAAAACTCAGTTAAATAAAAAAATTGTGTCTGTGTGTTTGGTGTCCAAAAATATCATTTACACCGGCTATTGCTTCAAACACTCATTGCATGGTCTAAATGTACAAATAACTATTTACTTATTTATTACGCTTGGAAGTTATTTCCAGTTACATTTCTGGAAGCCTGTAGATAATAATGTAATTCAATACAATAATTATAGTTTTGATTATAAATTGAAGTTAGTGAGTTTCGATCTCAATAACTCTCATTTGTAAAACTATAGCTACAAGGTACCTCCACCAATTTATATAAATCTCGCTTTCGTAAATTTTTGTAAATGTTCAAATTTGCAAACTCACTGCCCATAAAAAATATTACTGATTATTTTTGACGTTTCTCAAAACCAATGAAATGCTTAATTGTATATCACGTGTCTGCGTTTTAACCAATCCTGTCATTATTATACTGAGAATAATGCTCTTGTGATTATTCAGGGGAATAATCTCTGTAGGTGCTTTTTTGTTTATGACAAATGATAGGTAGTTGTTAAATAATTATTTAAAACTGTCAACGCGTCAAGTAAAATGTGTGAAAAAAATCGATTTAGTTGTATTTCAGATACAGAAATACACCAACAAATTTTGGAAACAACTTCCAAGAATACATTGATAAGTAATCAATAGATATGAACTCAATTCAAAATCTTTTAAGTTAGATGAATCGACCTCAACAACTAAGTGAAAAATTAATCTAATTAAATATAACTCGAGAGTTCGATAAATTAGAAAATAATTCTTCAGTATCTTTCTCAAACTTGTTGCCAATTGGCAATAGCCACTTAAGCCCTACGGTCTTTCGTGATTATTATCTGGCAATAAATTTTCGAAAGATCTGTCAAATTATTTTCAATTTATTCTCACTCTCGTGTTATATTATTACTGAGTATTTATGCGAGTGAAATTACTGTTACCAGCCGTCAAATCACAACCCTCTAAAGAAATTAGGGAGGGAGAACTACAGGAGTAATTTTAATGTGATACAAAGTTTGTCGGTTCCGGGAATTGGACTTGATTTTTCACGCAAACTGGAATTTCATGTATTCAGTTCATTGGGGTAGGTGGCTCAGTTGTATCGAGCCGGTCGATGGATTTGAGAACCTGGGTTCGATTCCCACAGTTTACAAACAATTTTCACCACCTTAAAGCTATCCCTGTGGCTCCCTCTACACTAATATCCTTGGATGCCACGATTTAACGGTTGGTAACTGCACTTCATACGCAAAATATATCACTTATCGAGATCAACTACGGCAGAGTGCCAATCCAATACTGGGTGGAAGGCTTGATGATATATTCATTTATTTATTTTATATTTCAAAATAAATAAGTTGCGACTAAATTGATTGAATAAATAATAGTACCACAGATCACAACATAGTACTATAGATAAGAAACTGTCATGTTACACATTGGGACTGTATTTTGCGCCATCTGAGTAGTGGAAGTCTAACTAAAGTCGTGTATATAGGTAACCCGGTATGCGTGTTTAGGCAACTAGTAATTTTTATATTTATTTAAACTTATATACAATAAAAATTCAAAAACACAATATAAACATTTATTAAAATATCCTTGTGTATACAATTTATTTATAATTTGAACTGTTTTCAAACGCAGTTTTATCCAATCCTTGTGAACTTGAAAATATATTATAACTTTCTCATCTAAATATTATATGATTACTTACTCACTAGTAGCAGTACAGTTTTTTACACAACAATTGATATTAGTTGATGACATCATTTATATGAAATTATTTTACAAATAAAAATTAATTGGATATTTGACAGATAAATTTTTTTTAAATACATACAAATGACAACTACAGGAACAATCTAGTAACCATAATTGCTGATATTGTAGTTACCTAAAATGGATGTCTTCACATAGACTATTACCGCCGTTCCTTAGGTGGAAGTCTAACTATAAACACAGTCCCATGGTTACCTATATAACTTTCCGTTGCCTGAATAGTACTTCATATTTTTGATATTTTAAAATTCAATTGTGGCTTATAAAGTTTAGTAAAAAACAGACAGCGGAACTCGAAAGGCATGTCGCTTGATATTTTAAATAAATTCGGATAACACCTGAATTTGAAGGAGCTTTTTAATTATCTTAAAAGATTCTATTTCTGGTATGATTCGCATTTTACTCTAATTTTTTTAATGTCTTATAGCTAGTTGCACTGCTATTACTTAAATTTTAAGTGTTCCTTAAATGAACAATATCGTATTTAAATGATCTGTCAAATGAGGAACTTAACATTGCTGTCAAATATTCGATTCGATATTTTTAATTTAAACAATCCTTAAAATTTATGTTCAAGATCATAAGAAATCCTCAACTATCAAATCCGTATGTCATTTAGACAATAAAATATATTCTATGAAGAATTAATTAGTTTACATTAGTTTACTTTTAGTGTCAAACTGCTGTTGTGTACAATTCACTTTCAAAAACAAGTGCAGGGCTATAATCCCTTCATTTGTTATATTTTTATTTTATTTTCAGTTAAGTGACTAATTACAATTGTGTGGAATTTTCTTTCAAATACAAACACAGGCTGTCGCTGTTCTAATCTTTGCAAATTCGTCGTTAGAGGAATGACCGCGAATAATTTGACATGTTTTGCATATGAAACGTGCGTCGAAGATAGATTGAAGAAAAGTGTATGGAGTAATTGGACGGATAAACTTATATGGAGAGAACTATGAATGTGTTTGAAGCGAGGATGGTGTGTAATGCTGAGAATGTTTTACGAGAATTGATTATTTGATTAATCTGATGAGTTAATGTTTTATGAATGATTCTAGGATTAGTGTTACCCCATTTTATGGGATATAGAATAATATTATGTATGTTTTTATTTATATATTTACTTAAATTGTATAGGGTAGATATCGATAAAAATCGTTCTCCGAGCTAGAAATTTGAAATATCTCGAGAATCCTATTTTAACATTACGAGAATCTGAAACGAACCTATTAAATTTCTCTCTTAAAATTAGAAATATTTAAAAAATGTAACGTAACTTTAAAATACATTTTACCAATTGCTGAGAAGAAAATAAAATTGTAATTAAATTCATTCAATTATTTGCGCTTGAGAAAATCGATGATGCTGGTGAAAGAAGTAGAAAAAAGCATTTATCAAACACTTAGAAGCGCTTACACGAAATTAAAGGGTCCAACAAGAGTCGACATCGAAATCTCAAAAATCGCACCGTCAGTTCTCCGATAGTTCGAGTCTCCACCGCGGCGCTGACGCTGCTTGCACCGCGACACCACGTAATAAAAATAAATTATTTTCGGCCGTAGGTTGCGCGTCTTTTTTACCGGCAAGCGAGCTATCGCTAACGGACATCTCGCAAGCAGAACTGCGGGCCTGGGATGTATGTTCGTGCGTATGTGAACGGGTGAGTTATGAATTTTGGGGTTTATCCCTTATCCTTATCTGATTTCCGAATCGACTGAGTTTCATTAACTTTGGTGTTGGAAGTAAAAACGCTGTAAGAATGACGAATCAAGGCTTTTTTGTTCTTTACGGATTTTTGTTTTTATGTTACATGGGTAATTCATTAAATTCACTTTTGGTGATTTTATTAGAGCATTAGTAACTGAATGAGGTTTTACTATTATAATAACGCAGAAAATATTAACATTAATTAAAATATTATTATCTTAGTTATGGAGTAGGTGGCACAGTGATTATCATGTCAGCCTGTGGATCCTAAGAACCCTGGTTCGATTCCCACTGGCGACAAACATTTTCAACACATTAATACTACTCCTGTGGCTCCCCCTCCAATAACATCTTTGGGGACCGTGATTTGACGACTGGTAATCGCACTTCACGCGCAAAAATATATCACTTACCGACATCTGCTTCGGCAGAGTGCCACACCCAGTAATGGGTAGAAGGCGTGATGATATATTTAATTTTTATTTACTATCTTAGTTAACCGATAAAATAATGTAAATATTTCCCTTCATACTACTCTGCTATGGTGTTCATTGTCTTAAAACATGGCAGAAATATAGTTTCCAGGATGAAGTAACAATTTATGTCATAATGCTTAAATTAATTTTAATCAATTGTCTAAGGAATTGAAAAAAGCTACTCTGTACTTGTATATTCGAACAGAAAAAAATTATTACGAATAAAGTTCAATTATTAATATTGATACAATACTTTTTTTGTAATACACAAAATATTTAAAATATATGTATTTACATCCTTTAAAATGTCAAAGGGAATCAAATATAATGAATTTCTATAATTTACATTTTACGATTTTATTACGTTTAAATTAATTTCATTTTCCTATAACTGTGTAATTAGATAAACGGGAGCAAACAAAAATTTGCAAAAACATTTGTATAAAATTATTTGGGTCATATAGACTGCCGGAACAAAATCCTGTACCCAAATTTATTTTATGTAACAGAAAATCAATATTATATATAATGCCTTTTTATCAATTAAATATAATCTGTCCGTGGTGCTAACACCACATATAGATAATTGAAGTACATTCTTTACAGAATAACAATTAATTTTTATAAAACCGTAAAATACATTAACGATTGATACAGCATCAATTTTTTTATTCAAGTATCTATCTGCAAACACGAAATTTGGTGGCAGTGCGCAGAAACGATGTCAATAAAACAACAAAAATGAATATAAATAGTAGAATTTGGTAAAATATATATATGCATACATATCTTCACGCTATATCCCATAAAATGGGGTAGCACGAACCCTAAAATCACTCATTACATTCATCAAATAATCAGCCCTCGTCAAACATTATCATCCAAACACACCACCCTCACTTTAACCACATTCATAGATCACTCCTTATAAACTCATTTATTTATTAAACCCGAAATAATTTATCACACAACAAACCTTCAATCACATCTATCCAATCATTCCTATTCACTTATCATTCATCTACTTTCTTCGACGTTAACACATGCATAAAACATCTCAAATTACTCACGCTTACTCCTAACAACGAATCTAATAACGAAACTTATTATTATTATATTTTGGTAAAATATAGAACTAAAACAATTAAGATATACGTCAGCACTCCTTTTATCCAATTCTCAATGCGACAACTCTGCAATTGCAGATCACATTAAGAGAAAACAATACTAAATTACGATTATCTTGAACTTATAACATATATTTTGCTGACGAAAAAATACTACAAATAAAAATGATACCAAAATTATATTATCTGCCAAATGGCAACAAGTTTGAGAAAGATACTGGCGAATTATTTTCTAATTTATTGAACTCTCGAGTTATATTTAATTAGATTATTTTTTGACTTAGCTGTTGAGGTCGATTCATCCACTTAAAAGGTTTTGAACTGGGTCCATTTCGATTGATTACTTATTAATGTATTCTTTGAAGTAGTTTCCAAAATTTGTTGGTGTATTTCTGTATCTAAAATACAACTAAATCGATTTTTTTCACACATTTTACTTGACGCGTTGACAATTTTAAATAATTATTTGACAACTACCTATCATTTGTCACAAACAAAAAAGCATCTAGATAATTCCCGGGAATAATCACAAGAGCTTTATTCGCAGTATAATAATGACAGGATTGGTTAAAACGCAGACACGTGACATACAATGAAGCATTTCATTGGTTTTGAGAAACGTTAAAAAATAATCACCTGTAAAATAAGTTAGAAACACATATTATACTATGTCAAATGTTCAAGACAATTTGTTATTTATAAGTATATAAAAAATACTATAAATAGTGATGGTCTTATAGATTTGTAGTGCCCATTGGACTGGTATGCAATCTGGGAAATACATTACTACACGGTGGTCAGATTCAATTATGCGTCTTGCATTATGCAGCGAGCTTAACGACCATGATATGGGACTCACGCCTGCGCAGATTGTTTATCGTTATGATATGTGTACGTATTTGAATTTGGCATGGATTATATAGCGATGTACTGCGGTCATGCCGTTGTTTTATATTTTATTAGGTACGTTATTAGATTTATGTGTACACAGCGTATTTTATTAACTGGTTTGGCAAACTCTCACAAAATATCTGCGGAATAATTTTCAATTGTGGATTGCGGTTGTAAACCAACTGTCCGTATATCAATGATTCATTATTTAGTAAAACTCGCATTTATTTTTAAAACTGCACTAAATTGCATCGGTATTATTTTTAAACATATACTCATAGGCTAACTTTTATAAATCTGCTGTGGCAACCACAGTACTTTTCCAACTACAAGTGTAAATATATTCGGTGTAATTTGTAAAACTTTTGAAAAAATAATCATAATTGAGGTTAAATGTCATTTTTTATATTTTCCTAGAATTCGGTGCTTCAGAGCTTTAATTTAATACTGAACTCGGCTTAATATAAACAAATTTTGGAAAAACAAATGACAATCGGGTGAATATAACTTTTTACACTTTTACTAGAATTTCCTGGTCGAGAGTTTTAATATATCAAACTCGGCATATTTTGAATAACTTATAAAAAGACAATTGATAAACGCTTAAATATCATTTTTGATACCCAATTATGAGTCATGCGGACTCTAATTTTATTTTATGATTTTTATTATTATTATTTATCACATGTTTAACATAATGATTTTCAAAATTATCAAAATGATTTCGAAAATGAAAAAGTTGTTTTAAATCAAATTAGGATCCATTTTTGTAATTGCATATTTTGTAATAAACACTACCGTTTACGAAATAAACATAATAACTTAAAAAAAACCATCTATATGAGGTAATGGCTCAGTGGTATCAAGTCGGACTGTGAATCCTAAGAACCTTAGTTCGATCCCCACAGCTATCAAAATATTTTCATCAATTTAAAATTACCCCTGTGGCTCCTCCACCACTAACATCTTTGGGGACCGTGATTTTACGGCTGGAAACCGCACTTCACGCGCATAAATATATCACATACCGAAATCTGCTTCGGCAGAGTACCACATCCAGTAATGGTGATGATATATTTATTTATTTATTTTATTTATTTATGGGATGCTAGCTCAGTGGTATGAAGTCGGCCTGTGGATCCTGAGGTCCCTGGTTCGATTCCCACAGGCGACAAATTTTCATAATTTGAAAAAGCTATCCCTGTGGCTCCTCCACCACTAACATGTTTGGGGGCCGTGATTTGACGACTGGTAACCGCACTTCACGCGTAAAATATATCACTTACCGAGATCAGCAGAGTGCCACACCCAGTAATGGGTAGAAGGCGTGATGATATATATATATAATTTATCTATAAATATGTAGTACCACTGATTCTATACCGGGATGTGCTTAGTTTATGAAATTTCCTGTTCTCCTATTAATATTTAGAAAAAACTGTAGAATGCAAAGGTGTTCAGAATTAAAAGATATATACGAGACTGTTTTTACATTTTTAATTATATGTCTGGTTTAGCCGCAATTTTAAAAATAATTTTCAAAATTTCTGTTCAATTGTAGTAATAATTTTTTTAATGAATTATTTATAAACGTTAATACTTGAAAATTATAAACGTCAATCTATTTTATAAATACATACATAACATCACGCTATATTCTATCAATTGGGGTAGCAGAGAACTATGAATGCGATTGAAGCGAAGGTGGTGTGTTAGGACAACAATGATTGACGAGGTCTGATTATTTGAGGAGTCTAATGAGTGAGCATTTTTGAATGATTCTAGGATTTGTGCTACCCCATTTGATGGGTTACAGCGTGATAT
This sequence comes from Pterostichus madidus, assembly GCA_911728475.2. Classification (NCBI taxonomy): domain Eukaryota; kingdom Metazoa; phylum Arthropoda; class Insecta; order Coleoptera; family Carabidae; genus Pterostichus; species Pterostichus madidus. The sequence continues at coordinate 21,784,431 of OU452307.1, forward strand.
AATGTATGTGTGTATAAAACAGATTGACATTTATAACTTCAAAATATTCACATTTATAAATAATATAATAAAAAAAGGGATTAAAGCTGGACTTCTTAGAATCATTGGAAATTCAGAATGCTATTAGGGACCAGAAACCCTTAATGAACGAACAAATAGATTTGTACCGTTCACCGTTAATACGCCCGCTTTAATTCCTTTACAACCATTGACAAGATGTATTTTCCCATTCGCATTTTACTTGTTATAACTGTTGTCATTATATGTACTTTCCCTCTCCTGTTTATAATTTACTTGTTTCTACTATTTATAAGACTCACACAAATGTACAAACTTATTATTCTTCTGTAATCATTACCTGATGATGGTCTAGTCGACCGAAATACGTATAGCGAATAAACTTATTTACTTTTTTGAAACCTACCTAGTGTTGATTTTTTAATTTTATTATAAAAATGTTTCAACGAGAACCGACAGTGAAATCTATTGAATTTATAAATAATTCGTAAAAAACAAAATTTAACACAAGTTTTGAAATTTATTTTTCAAGTTGCGCCTAACCAGACACGCAATAAAAATATAGAAACTCTTATTTGATTCTAAATTATCATTTATCCCCTGTATTCAACTAATCACAAATTCCACTTATAAAATGTTTGGATTTGTTATCTGTAACACCCGCAACTTTCACAATATACAGGCAATATTTTCATTGTACTATTGTTTTATTAGGTCTAAGCTAGAGTATTGCTCAATCATTTGGAGTCCAATCTACGACATTTACGTAAAGCTGATTGAGTCTATACAAAAAAAATTCTTAAAATAAATCTATTTCAAAATTATGGGGTCTTATCCTGATTTTAGCGTTCCCTACAATATTTTGCTAACTATATTTGATTTTAGGTCTCTTTTACATAAGAGAAATTTCAATACATTCATGTATCTTTTTAAACTTATTCACAGTAATATAGATGATCCATATTGCCTAAGTATCCTTGATTTTCTTGCCCCTACAATTCAAACCAGATCTCAAAATACTTTCTATATGCCAGCTGCAAGATCAAATATTTCTTTACAATCTCCAATAATACGTATGTGTCACCTAAGTAATAAATTATCTGACAGATTTGACATATTCTTTAATTCGTTCAACGAATTTCGCATTCAATTAAATAACTGTAATTTTAGTATATTCAATCAATAATTATTATTCTTACTACTATTTTGTATTATTTTTGTTAATCAAATTTATAGATATTTGTATTTATTCCATGTTTATTCCTACCCTTTCATTGGGCTATGCCTGTTGGGTAGTGTACACTTAAAATAAAATAAAATAAAAATAAAATAAAATAAAAACTGATTGGTAAGCATCTTTTAATATTGAGCACCTTTGCACTCTATAGTTTTTTCCCTAAAATTATGGGAGAGCAGGAAATTGCATAAAACTAATATCCCATGTTATCAAGCACTATTTAATATAAGCCATTAACGAACTTAAACTCAATTTTTCACTTAAAAGTTTAAATATAAAATTACAATCCAAAAATTCATCACGTTTTTAAGTTATTGTGTTTCCAGATAGATCGACTTTTTTGGGACGATGTTTGTAGAGTTTAGTATATTCTAAGATTCATCAAAATTTTGAGATCGAGAAAAATCGGCATAACAATATTTTCCGATTATATAAGTCAGGAAAATAAAGAAACTAGGTTCCAAAACTTCACAGCCTAGAGTTCCTTAAACAATGATCCGGTTCTGGATTTGACAATCAATTTAAAACAATGTATATTCAAACAAAAGTGATTACCATGTTGTCGCTGCCTACCTCAACTTGGATTGGAGCTACCAATTTAAAACTTTGAAGCATTCTTTAAACGCGCTACCTTAACAAAAATAATCCCCCTACTTCCCGCTCATCGTGTTTCGTCGCGGCCAACTTTAATTGCATTCTTGTTAAATATTTTCGGACCAGCGATTCTTTTGTAGCTTGCAAAGATGTGCGCACTTTTTGTGTAGCGTTGCGAAAAAACTTTACAGGGAAACTTTCGTTAAGAATAAGAATATTATTTTTACGAGGTATAAAAAATAGCAAATAAAAGATGATATGCCCAGAAGTTAATGTAGCGTGATCGATTGCCACGGTCTTCGTAACGAGCCGTAATTAATCAAAGTGTGCGTAGATTCACAGTTGCCTCCGGGAGCTTCGGATGAGTCCGAAGTGAGTTCGGAGTCCTTCATCGGTCACCCGCACCCACGCAAACAAACTGATTGTTCGGCAACGCAATAAGACGAGTGGTTTTCTCTTAAAAGTTAAATAGAGCTGTTGGACTCAATCACGTAAAAGTGATAATAAATTGATTTAAACTCGTTTTTCTCCTCGGGTTTGTTCCGTGAAACACTGCAATATTTCTTCATATTGACCGAGACCAGATTACTTATTTACACTGGTTTACAGATCGACAGACCTGTTTATCCAATCCCAACGGAAAACATTTTTTAAGAATCAGTTGCTTTAAATAAATTTTTATTAAGATTGGTTTTGAACTAAATATTTAAGGTGAAACAAGGGTCTAATTGAGTCAGAAATTGGCACCTGAGCAGGGATCATGTTGAAATAAGATATTATTGTTATTATAAATGAAACATATTTTCAGACGACCACTTATGAAAGTAACTATAACAACATCATAAACTACTACGGAAAGTTGAACATAACATACGAGGTGTATGTTAGGTTCAACTTGCCGTAGTAGTTTATGATGTTGTTATGGTTACTTTCATAAGTGGTATATGTTAGAATCTAACATATCAGGTGATTGACAACAGATGGCGTTACAATGATAGAAAATAATTAAATGAAAAGAATTTGTATTATTAATTAAATTGAAGTTTTAACAGATTTTTCAACATATTTGCACAAATAAATAATTACTTATTTACTAATATTTTTACATGATTCAATATCTTGACATTATGGTTAGTACAGTTAGTATCACAATACCTAACCTCAAACGTCAAACGTCAACGCTTACTTACAAAAACGCATGGTTAATCTGACTCTATGTACAATATAATATGGCTAGCTCAGTGGTATGAAGTCGGCTTGTGGATCCTGAGGTCCCTGGTTCGATTCCCACAGGCGACAAATTTTCATAATTTGAAAAAGCTACCCCTGAGGCTCCTCCACCACTAACATGTTTGGGGGCCGTGATTTGACGACTGGTAACCGCACTTCACGCGCAAAATATATCACTTACCGAGATCTGCTTCAGCAGAGTGCCACATCCAGTAATGGGTAGAAGACGTGATGATATATTTATTTTATTTTATTTATATCACGGCTTCCAAAGATGTTAGTAGAGGGAAATCTTCAAGCATAATTTTTAATATCATGAAAATCAGTTTGTCAGTTGTGAAAATTAAACTCGTGTTTTCAAACCCACAATCCGATACGTTGTCACTGAGCTATCTACGCCAACATTTATAATATGAATAATATCTTCAGGTGCCAACCTCAGACCCAATTAAATGCATAATTCCACTTACAAGTAACAAGAAAAGTTAGATGCAAAATATATCAAAATCAGAATAAATTAAACCTATTAAATTAATTAACATTTATTGATGACAATTTTACAACCTTTAGAATTTGAGAACGTTCTTTTATGACACTCAATGCAGGTTTCAAAATATGAAGTAAGAGCATTAGTACTCACCGATATTGACCTTCGCTTGTTATACAAAACCAAAACGAGATATCACACAAAACACATTTCCAATCAAAACTTTCTTGACAAAATACAACACTTTGCACAGTTCTTTACATACTATGCACGCACCAAAAGATCCATCAAGATCTTGTATCGCAGTTTTACATATTTGCGCGACCGAAACGCAAGTATTTATGACACAAAACGAAAAAATTTCGCAGAGAAACTACGCACTGAGAGATAAACTAACGCGGCCACTGTACTAAGATGGCTGACTGTTTGAAACAAGTTAGAACAATGTAATTAATTAATAACAAAGGCAGACAGTCTTCGACAATATTATATAGAATAGAGTTTTAAATATTAGTACGTACATATTTCAACCAGAGTCATAAAAATCGTAAGAATTCAAATTATTATTATTGGAATAAATTTTTTAGAATTTTTTTTCTTTTTAAATTTAAAATACATATTCACAATTTGTCATTAAACTTGTACATGAATAAATTCAATGGATATTGATTAATTAACATCGTACATTTTTAGGGGGCAGCTAGCTCAGTGGTATCAAGTCGGCCTGTGGATCCTGAGAATCCTGGTTCGATTCCCACAGGCGACAAACAATTTTCACCATTTTAAAACCACCCCTGTGGCTCCTTCACCACTAACATCTTTGGGGGCCGTGATTTGAATGCTGGTAATCGCACTTCACACGCAAAATATATCACTTACTGAGATCTGCTTCGGCAGAGTGCTACACCCAGTAATGGGTAGAAGACGTGATGATATATTTATTAATTTTTGTATTTGTACATTTTTATTGTTAAATATTTTAGAGAATGCTAATACAAATATGAATATCCAGTTTTAGACGTGATGAATTTTTAATTGCAAACCTATAATATTTTTAAATTATCTTAAACATTTACATCGTACATAATATTACTAAATTATATTTATAGAAACATATTATATAAAAGTGTCTTTATCTTTTGCTTGAACTTTAAAATAGTTTATAAAAGTACATACATACATATCTTCAAGTAATATCCCATCAAATGGGGTAGCACGAACCCTAAAATCATTCATAAAACATTCACTCAGAACATTCATCAAATAATCAGCCCCCGTCAAACATTATCATCCAAACACACAACCCTCACTTCAACCACATTCACAGATCCCTCCATATAAACTCATTTATTTATCACGCTCGAAATCATTCTTACATAACAAACCCTCAATCACATTCATCCAATCACTTCTATTCACTTATCATTCATCTTCTTTCTTCAAGGTACATAACACATGCATAAAACATCTCAAATTACCCGCGCTTACTACTAACAACGAATCTAATAAAGAATCTATAATAACGAATCTACAAAGATTAGAAAAGATGAAAGTGATAGCCTGCAATTGTATATGAAAGAAAAGTCCACACAATGCAGTAACTGAAAATGAAACAAAAAGATAAGAAAGGAAGGGAGTGTCGCCCTGTGCTTGTTTTTGGAAGTGAATTCCACACAATTGCAGTTAAACACTCTACGTAAGAACTGAAAACGAATTAAAAGATAAGAAAGGAAGGGAGTGTCGCTCTACGCTTGTTTTTGATAGTCCATTTTAAAAATTCTTTGCGCATGTGCAAACGTTAGATGGAGATAAAAAAAGTTAGTGCCGTATACTCATCTTTGTCTATGATTTGACAAGTGACAATTCGATTATTTTTGTTGCTTAGTATTTGTTTCTTCATTGAAAAGTATAAAATAATAGTAATTATGATGGGTACTATATGCTGAATACAGGGTTGTAATAATAATTCAAACAAAAAAACAAGCAACATTTCATTTCACTCTTTTCCTCAAAACGTGAACAGAAGAAAAGAATGGATATGTTATTAAACGAAATCTATCATATTAACATAATTTATAAATAACTGATGAATATACTACAATAAGTTTTCATTTTCAATATAAACATTTTACTTACTTTGTACTGAAATTCATTTTGAAATATCTCGTTCGCCGCCATTTGGCAGCACTAAGTTGTTAGTTCAAAAAATAAACACCTAGGGGTCGCGGACATTTTTAAAATGGTCTATTGCAGTTAAACACTCAATGTAAGATCAGAAAACGAATAAAAAAGATCAGAAACGAAGGGAGTGTCGTCCCTGCGCTTGTTTTTGAAAGTGAATTTCACACAATTGCAGATAAACACTCTAATGAAATTACTAAACAACAAAACTAAAATAAAAATTCCTGCACTTCTTAAATCATCAGATTCATTCCGCAATTAATCTTCGCCAAACGTTCCTATCTTGACACACCACTTTAGCTTCATCCACATTCATAATTCCTTTCATACAAGCACGTTTGTTTCTCGTACTCGTAAACTTTCGTTCACGCAACAATCCTTCAATCATATTCATCCATTTGTTCATAGGTCGCCCACGCAATCTTTCACCCTCAATTTCACCAACATATACCTGTTTCACTAATCTCTCATTCGACATACGTTCTACATGCCCAAACCATCTCAACTGACTTATACCTAATTTATTAACTACATTCTTCTCAATTTCACACTCATCATACACCAATGTATTCCGGACACGATCTCTTCTAGTATAACCACACACACCCCGCAAATACCTCATTTCCACAGCAGTTATACGACGTTCATGTTGGAAAGGTAATAATGGACAAACGGCCGTTTGTCCATTATTACCTTTCCATATTACTTTCGGCTTACTAAAATACTCTACTAGACGTTCATGTTTCTTCATCCACACCCAACATTCACTACCATACATCAATGAAGGCACTAAAACACCATTATACACACTCAATCGAGCATCTCTGGATACATTCACATTTCGAGCAAAGGTTTATAAAAGTCAGATAGCGAAAAATATTTTATAAAAAATGTCCAAGACAATTTGAAAATACTATTATAATCTGGCAATACGGTGGTTTGGTTAGCGTTACAGCATTCGAACCCCACTCACTAGGTGATTGCAGACCCTGCATTTAGTTCCTGTTGTACAGAATAGTATAAATAAATAAAATTGAAAAATATACTTGTTTACACACCAGTTTATTATTAGGGTTGAAACCGAATTCTAAACTCTCATAACGACGCCTCCATCTAAAATTTAATACCAATTTTCCCCAAAATATTTTTACTAAAACGCCTTATTTCGTCTACAACTTCCTTATAGCATACTCTGAAAAAATGTCTTATTTTTGTATGCCATTCCCATACAACATACTCGCAGAATACACAATATTATTGTTAGTAAACATTTCCTGGCTTACTCAGGAAAAATACCAAACTTAATATCTCAAAAACCGCAAAAACCATTCCATTCTTCTTCGAACGCCTTCAGGGAGTGCCATTTAATATAACAGACATACGCCATCCCCCGCCAAAAGTGTTTCTGAATACACGCACACACGCACGCCTCTCGTATCGGAATACTAATATCACCGCTGTTGTAGAACACCCCCAACCACTCCTCGAGTGATGAAACGTGAAAACTAGCGCCGCGATGCTCGAGATGCCGGCGCCTGAATTTAATAAAACCGAGGGAAATGTTTTGTAATATTCCAGTTATTGGTCAGTGAATATTGGGGAATAAATTGTTGTGGCACTATAGTTCAATACCTCGCTATATTGGTATTTAAATTTTCTTAACATATAGAGAGAGTGTATTAATTTTAGATTGAAACTTACATACGAGGTGTGATCGAAATGTTCTCGAAATTTTGGAATTTCGCGCTCTACAAATTTCCTTTTATGTTGGTTCACATATCCTTGGCTTGCATGTCAATTTTTAGTTATATTATGCAGATTAGTATTTTGCCAGGCAATTAAAGCAGACGCATTTTAGTGAATTCGGCAATTACAACTATTGACTACTTTGAACGAAATCTTATCAATATTTTTTAAATAAAACATAATTCCTGAAACTTTTCGATCACACCTCTAAATGGTAATGTAAAAATATTATAGAAATATTAATTAGATTCAAGTAAGAAAAAGTATCCTAACATTTGTCTAAGTTCCACAAAAATACAGCAACTGAGTCAACCTACTAAGTCATCGTCAGTTGCTGGTCAGTTCAACTCTTAACCATAGACGCGTTTCGCTCTACTGGAGCTCATCAGTATGGTGCCACCCACTATTCAACTAGACCAACTAGGGACTAGTGAACAGTGGTAAAAAACAGAGTTGAACTGACAAAAATAAAAACTTTTAAACTTGGTATGATGGCCTGAGAGGTACGGAGAACCATGCAGTGCCATCTACCGGGTAAATACGCAAGCTGATTGACAGCTAGAATTAATAAACAACGACAAAAAATGTCAGTTGCAAAATGGAACAAATCTTTAAGTAAAATTAAAAAAATAGGAAAAAATATGCTAACATTTGTCTAAGTTCCACAAAAATACAGCAACTTAGTCAACCTACTAAGTCATCGTCAGTTGCTGACCAGCAACCATACTGATGAGCTCCACTAGAGCGAAACGCGTCTATGGTTAAGGGTTGAACTGACCAGCAACTAACGATGACTTAGTAGGTTGACTCAGTTGCTGTATTTTTGTGGAACTTAGACAAATGCTAGGATATTTTTTCCTATTATTTTTTCTTACTTAAAGATTTGTTCCATTTCGCAATTGACATTTTTTTGTCGTTGTTTATTAATTAGATTCAACTTAAATACAGTTCATCTTCGCATATATTCCTATTCTGGGACATAATACTTTTACCAAGTGGTAAATGTAGAAAAATATACATCGGGCAGACAGGTATTATAGTTACCGCCCGATTTAAAGAACATCAGCGCAATATTCGTCTTATCCACCAGAAAAAATCCACTATTATTCAACCTGTAACTGAATTTTTTCCATGATATTATTTTTGATAAAATTAAGCTCATCATCAAGTCAAAGTTTATGGATGCCACTAATTACAGAAGCGATTGAAATTAAAAAACATATAAACATCGATGTCTTTGATAACAAAAATGAATTTCTTAGTTACATGTTTATTTATGTTTGCTATCCTAACGAAGGTGTACATTTACTAAACCGATAGGTCGATAATTTTTCAATAAAGCACAACTAAAACCAAAAGTGTATTTAATTTTTTATATTTTATGTGAGTAAATCTCTGAGCCTCAATTTCAATAATTCAAACAATCTCAACTGTCAAACATCAACTCTTCTAACAACATTCTTCTTAATCTCTAATCAAATCAGTTGCGAGATCCCTGTGTTCTTATTCACATGATATTTTAATATAAGAGTACATACGAGGTGTGACTATTAAATAACGAGACTGATGCTGTTTTAACATTTTATTTTGTTTCCATACCTATTTACTTATTATCCTTTTCAATATACACCCCTCCTCTATCCCTACAATGCTCCATGTGAATCTTCCATTGTTCGAAACAGTGCTGGAAGTCTTCTTCTGTCAGCTCCTTCAGAACGCGTACCGATTTCTCTTTCAAAGCTCAAATCTTGTTGCTATTAAGGCAAATTTCACCTTAGGAAACAGATAGAAGTCGTACGGTGCAAGATCTGGCGAATAAGTCGGATAGTCCAACACTAGGATTCTGTACTTGGCTAGTAATCTCTTGACAGACATTGCGGAATGAGCCAGCGCATTGTTTTTATGGAGAAACCATAACTTGTCCTTCCACAATTCGGATACTTTTTTCAATAAATTTCAATAGCAGTTTTACCAAGTTTCATGTGTAATTTCACAACAATTCGTTGCTCTAATGTTGCACTTAACATTTTTTTCGGCGAATCAAAAAAACAACTCTAATTAGAACGAATGCTACGGCTATACGGATTTATTTACAGAAGCGAGAGGTACTGCACTCGAAAGAGTAAACTTCACGCTAAAAAGGTGACGGTCGCTGGTGGTTGGCGCATGCGTACTTCGTCTGTAGCAGCGTCAGTCTCGTTATTTAATAGCCACACGTCGTATATATTTATTTACTGTCTACAAGAACTTAATTTCGATTCCAGTAGAGGAGTTCCACAGCTTTTAGTGAACTCGAAGTCACTCAGAGACTCATATTATTTAACTTGAAGTCAGTGACGTTTGAATTCGCGATTTGTCGCTTATAAAACCAAAAATATATCCTCTCGACTACAATAATATCTTTTATCTAATAGGATCTTTCACCATATTTGTTTAAACTTTCTTTTTAATGTACACTTTCATATAAAGATTCTTAAAAGTTAAAGACTCTCCAATGATAATAATTATTTTCTCTTGAGCATAAATAGTGTACAGTGCAATAATCAAGTTAATGAAAAGTGACCTAATATATTTAATAGTGTCTCAAACACAATTTACTTTTCATACATCACCCTTAAACAACAGAGCAACATTTACAAATAGGAGTCAAAAGCCAGCGTACATTCGAGAGAGAATAATGACTATGCAGAGCTTTGTGACAAGAAACAAGGATGATGGCAATCTGCGATGGTGTGACCGCAGAATCGTCCGAAACAGTTAACCCTAAGCTATTAACTAACGAACAGAACATCGCGGAACGGGTGGGGGATGACGTACGACACGCTATCTAGCATGCTGCCACCTCCCCCGCGGAATTATAAAGATGAGAACGGTCATAAATTTCAAAACAAACTTTGATTCATCAATCATATAAATTCTCGTTGTTTAACGTGTATCGCCCAGCCAGATTCTAACGCCGTCTGTACACCAGGACCGGATAAAGGTCAAATCTACTTTCTACAATTTTCAATATTGACCACACTAAAAATGTTCCAATTCCAGATAAATCCTAAAACCGAGCGGATATGTTTACCAAGAAAAAAGAAACTATATGATTTCCAAATGTATTACCCTTCTACAAATTAAGTAAAACTGATAGTTATTATTTTTTATTAACTATTACTTGAATTGTTAAAACAGATCTTTTATTCAAATTTATTACGAAAAAATTAGTCAATAGCTGTATTCCATTTGCCACTTGGTTCACTTAAATCAGTTCAGATAAATTTGACACATGACTAAATGAACTGAATTAAGCAAACTGATGCATTTATTGGGGTGAATTACTTCAAAATAAATTAGAATCTGTAATTTTAATACTGGACATAAAGTGAGCGAAGTAATGCAGCGAAATAAATAAATGAATTGGTCCAGTAAATGTAAGTTAGATCTGATCCAAATGGCAAATGAAATACGTCTATTGTGTGCTAATTTTCAATGCCAAAACGTAATAAAACAGTTGGTATGAAACAAACTACGTAACCTACAAAATAAATGTGTTTGACGTTTGAAATGTAATATGTATAATTAGTATATTTAGTTAAAAGTCGAAGGCAGAAAAAGTAAGGTGTGTAACTTATGTTAAAAGTATCTTTATTGCACTTACTGGTTTGCAACACTCGCCTACGGCTCGTGCTAAGTTTCCCACCTGTACAATAAAGTTACACTTTTAATACTAGGTACATAGTAGTTATTTACGTTACTACTACGTAAAGCTAGTCTTTTATCATAAATGGATCAGAATTAAGACAAATGAGTGACTAAAGATGCTTTATGTTTGTATATCGTATATCTACAACCAAAAATAGCAAAAATCCAAAGAAATTACTTGAATGTCATCTCTGCATACTCAAAAATAAATTCTATTTTATTGCTTTAACCATGGCAAGCATGGTAAACAGTGCATGATAGTTATTTATGTAATAAAATCTGAAATACTTTATCGAGTGAGCAAGCATATCGCATAGTAAATATACTTTCAGTATGTACCAATTACGTACAATATTTTTAAAGGTCATCAATAATAATCAATTATTTATGATTTTTTATCGTACTTTCCAATTTAAATCAGCAAAGGCGGATTATCAGATCTAAAAAGTGTTCAAAAACGACTAATTTTCTGAACATTCATGAAAATAGTTATTTGTGTATTAAGAGCGTAAAGTGACTCTTTGTTATTCGAGCACTGTAAATGCAATAGTGCAAGAGAAACAATGACACTTTACGCTCGTGATACACATTTTTTCTACGATTGCATCTTAAATTATTGAAAAACGTATATATATTGAAAATAAATTCCTTCTGTCAATATGACAAGTTTCAGTTTCGTTTGTATCTCTGGTAACTATTGAAATATCTTTTCCGCGCGTTGCCATTGGAAACGCACGCCAAAATAACTATTGATATATCTTTTACGCGCGTCGATATTGGAAACGCGCGACAAAGATATTTTTCAATTCCTCCATACAAAACGTCAACTTTACGTTGACAAATAAGAGCGTAATTGTCAACTTTTCATAACAACAGTAGAGAAAAGTAATTTTTCCTGCAACTGTGCGATTTCTTTGTTATTACGTAGCTGCTATTGCCTTGGTTACGTATGGAAAGTAGACAAATGCAGACCAAGTACGTTTCTGTAAACGAAAAGCACAAGTGTCGAAAGTAATTTGTGCTTTACGCAGCTGTCAAATTTAAAAAAAAGACAGCGATTTCAATTTCGCGCCGAGCGCGGAATTTCATATTTTAGCCACAGACGTTTATGGAAGAAGAAGATATGCAGTGGTATATTTTGATGTTTATAAACATAACTTTAGTAAATATTGCACATAATATCATCAATATTCCTAATCTGTACACATCACAATCACAGTGAGCAGAGAAGTACTTGCAGGTGTATCATTATTAAATGTAATAATTAACAGAGAGAAAAGTGATTTTATTTAGCAAATAAGTGAAATGCATAATATTTATTGTTTGTGTATATTAATAATACAGTTGTTACAGTTGCTTATATGGACGTAATGTAAAGTGGAAACTTTTATACTGTCTAAAGAAACATTGATTTCTTCCATATCTATTCATATTATCAACAGAATTATTATTGACAACAATTTCGGAGGTTTTAGAAGTACCAGCAGCAGGTTGATTGTCACTGCCATGAATAGATCTAACGTAGCTTGACCTAAGGTTGCAATTATCTCTGAAGATGCATATGATAAAGTAGAATCACTCATTATAGTATTCAAATCTAGACGATTTTGAAGAAATTATCTTGAAATTGCTTAAATATTTTTAAATAACGTAGAACAATGAAGCAATCAACAAACTAACCATGCAGCGCCGTAAAACATCATTCTCATGTAACATCATTTTATAAATACTGATATTTTAGGGTTTTTCTAAATTATCAGTTGGAGGGTAAATGTTATTTGTAACACGTGTCGAAAAAGGTTACGTGCATGTGCACGTAACAGGCCTTTTTCAGCACGTGTTATAAAAATAACTATTAAACATTCGTTGCTGTCAAATCCTGACTAATGAAATCTTGTTATTAAACAGTTATTTTACGAATTAAAACAGCTACCTAAAAGTTGTACACACAGTCTTATATAAATAACTATTAAATTATATGTAAAACAAAGTATATATTATTTTATATTTTAAAAAAATATCCCATAATGTTCATTTATATCTTTTCAAAAATATTAATTTACTCATTTATATTGTATTGAATGTACGAACATAAAAGAAGCAAATTGCATCAGTTGTTCACTGGACAGGTATAATTTCCGGTCGGTCGTAGCATTCTTGGATGAAACAAATGATATTTATAAATTGAATATAATCTAGTAGTTTTGGTAATTAATATTACATATACGTACGCTAAAACGGAGCATTTAAGTGAATAATTCAGAGGTAATTAATGTAATGTTGTGCCAGTAATCTCATTTAGCAGTGACATCCTCCATTATTTCCGGTGAAAATAATTAACCCCTTCTCAAATCTCCGCTGTCCGGTCCTGGACAGAGCTCTGCATTATCGGCGCGCGAGAAGCTCATCGCCGCGTGCGTCGCATAAATTTCAGGACAATAGTGAGCTGTGTAATTTGTCACTTGTCCGAGGTATGATGTGACGTCACGCTGCTCATTAGCGCATCGTCTGCGAACACCCTTTCCACCCCTTTGTAACCACCCCCTGATCAATGCAGTCACGATGCGGTGGCTTTAATAAAGCCAGAGAGGGTGTTTGCTTTTTCTATGCACGGATGAGTAAATATGAGAATGCTGTACGAGTATGTCGTTGTATTTGCTGTATTTAATATTGTAACTATGTGTAATAAAGTTTGCGGTGTATGCTCTATATTAATTTAACTAATATTAAATACTATATTATTGTATCGTTATATTGACGATTGCAAACAAGGTGTCCCAGGAAAATTATGCCATAAGCGGTTAACATGCGAAACAAGTTTTACGCTATCGTTGCTGACCTGATTGCTTTACATGAATAAATTTCAAATAAATAGTTATTTTTATAACAAGTGCCGAAAAAGGTTTGTCGGCACGTGTTATAAACAACATTTTTCCTACAACTGGGCGATTTAGTAAATCACTAAAATATTATCCAAATTTATAAAATTTTAATGATATTACACGAGAACGATGTTTTACGGCGTTGCTATGGTTTGTTTGTTGATTGCTTGCACATTGTTCTACGTTATTTAAAAATATTTCACTAACGTCAAAATAATTTCTTCAAAATCATCTTGATTGGAATAATACAGTGAGTGATTCTTCTTTATCATTAACACCTCCAAAGATAATTGAAGCTCCGGATCATACTATGTTGGATCTATTTTCGATAATGACAATCAACCTGCTGCTGGTACTTCTGAAGCTTCCGAAATTGTTACCAATAATATTACTGGTAATAATATGAACAGGTATGGAAGAAATCAATGTTTCTTTAGACACAAAAGTTTCCACTTTACATTATGTCAATATAAGCAACTGTAACAACTGTATTAATAATATACACAAACAATAAATATGAAGTATTTCACTTACTCTTTAAATAAAACCATTTATCGATATATTTTACTTTGTTCGGTTCTTTTTATTAATTGTCTACAGATTAGATATACTGCAAATTAAGGTTACGTTTATAAACGTCAAAATATACTACCGCATATTTACTAGCGCTGGTTCACCGTATCTTCTTCTTCCATAAGCGTCTGTGGTCAAAATATGAATTCCGCGCTCGGCGCGAAATTTAAATCGCTGTCAAAACAATATTCTTTTGACAGTTACGTAATGAAGCACTTTCCGCACTAGTGTTTCTTTGCTTTCGGAAACGCACTTGGTCTGCATTCATCTACTTTCCATACGTAACCAAGGCAATTATAGTTACGTAATAACAAAGAAATCGCACAGTTGTAGGAAAATAAATTTACTAACATCGTTCAACTCGTACACTACTCGAATTTAGGTTTAAAAGTTGATTAAAATGTGTACTATTTACGCAGCCAAGATATGAAACGCCAATAGAAATGGACTCCCTAAAAAAATTCAGTAAATATCGAAAGCTCCACATATTAAAAATGAGACAATTAAAGAAACCATGAAAGTCATAAAATACAGCATATAAAGAATGGAGGAGTGGTCCTTAGGATGTCCCTTAATATGGGTAAAAACATGTTTTTCTCTTCTCACCCCTTAAATCGTCTCCAAATGTGTCAAAAAAAATGCTAAAATTACTCCCACATTTTTACTCGTTGGTTTAATGACCCCCCTAAGCCCATTTGTATTTTGATAATCGAACTTATGAATGAATATTTTCAATAAATTAGTTTTTCACTAAATAACGCCACAAAAAAAATTGTAAAGGTATTTCACGTCGCTGAGTTCAAATCTGAGGTCAAATTTGAGTTTTAATCGTTTCCAGATGGCGCCACTATGGCAAAAAATGAATATTTTCTGAATTAATTAATAATTCCATATATTTTATAGTAATGCCAATTTTGTCCTGAAAATTGTAAACTCGCAGAGCAGCGCCACCTACAAATGGTTGAAGACGCATTTTGACTTCAGATTTGATTTTAACGACCCCAAAATCCTATAAAATATATGGAATTATTAATCAATTCGGAAAATATTTATTTTTTAGGGGGGTCATTAAACCAACGAGTAAAAATGTGGGAGTATTTTTAGCATTTTTTTTACATATTTGGAGACGATTTAAGGGGTGAGAAGAGAAAAATATTTTTTTACCCATATTAAGGGACACCCTAGTGGTCCTGCATTCTTTCCAATCAATGTACACCTTGGCTTTACTATGAAACGTGACAAATCCTTTGTCAATTCTCACTGTGAAATTTTTATAATAAATTAATCAATGGATATCTACTGGAATTACAGAAAGAAAAATTGAAATAACCGCATTAAACCTGGGACCTATGAACTCCGATCATAAACTCTTAACTAACTGTGCTACGATCGCCATGTGATTCAAATTTTATCTTTATTCAAATTTTGGCAATTATCCATTTTTTTTTCACTATAATTGAATTTTATTTCATAAATTGTTAAGTATCTACTTCAAAAAATTCTGACGAATGCATCATATAGGATGTTATCTGAACAAAGATAACAATCGGGAACTTGAGAAAAGTAAGTGCTACTGCTTTAGTTAAATTAAACAAAATTAACATTTTGGTACTTGTACTTGGACCAATTTAATGATGTTCTTGTTTTTCTAAAACTAAATAAATACACAAATCTCTAGATATGATCGAAAATGTGAAATTAGCGAATTTTTTCTGATATTTTAACTTCTAAAATAATAATAGATACGTAGAAGTTTCAAATAAATATAATAGATACTACTAAATCTCTTTTTCTTCTCTAGAATTAATCTAATTTTTGTAATAGTCTATTTTTCAGAAATTATGTAAAGTTATATTTTTAAAATGGAATTAAATAGTTTAAAATTATACATTTAAAAAACATATTTTTTCTTTTTCATGTCAAGTTTGTACACAAAAGTTCATTTAGCCTTTTATACCTAATTTTTTAGATAACAAACGGCTAAAAACTCAATTTATTTAATTTAAACTATATTAGCAAGCTATAACAATTTGTTTATTGTTGGTATATATTAGTAATAACTAGCGATCGGCCTGGCTTTGCCAGGCCTTCACGCTATGCTCCGCGGACACTGAAATAGGATTCACTTCTGTAAGACAATTGACACTATATAAATCAAATTATTAGGTTTTGATGCATTTTTACTAAAACAATTGCCGATCGAATAATATTTAATTTTCTACGCGAGCCCTTCAATAGACCTTTCATTTGATACCAAACACGATAGGTTTTGATGCGTTTTTACTAAAACAATTGCCGATCGAATAATATTTAATTTTCTACGCAAGGCCTTCAATAGACCTATCATTTGATACCAAACACGATAGGTTTTGATGCGTTTTTACTAAAACAATTGCCGATCGAATAATATTTAATTTTCTACGCAAGCCCTTCAATAGACCTTTCATTTGTTACCAAACACGATAGGTTTTGATGTATTTTTACGAAAACAATTGCCGATCGAATAATATTTAATTTTCTATGCGAGCCCTTCAATAGACCTTTCATTTGATACCAAACACGATAGGTTTTGATGCATTTTTACTAAAACAATTGCCGATCGAATAATATTTAATTTTCTACGCGAGCCCTTCAATAGACCTTTCATTTGATACCAAACACGATAGGTTTTGATGCATTTTTACTGAAACAATTGCCGATCGAATAATATTTAATTTTCTGCGCGAGCCCTTCAATAGACCTTTCATTTGATACCAAACACGATAGGTTTTGATACATTTTTACAAAAACAATTGCCGATCGAATAATATTTAATTAAGCACGCGAGCCCTTCAAAAGACCTTTCATTTGATACCAAACACGATAAGTTTTGATGCACTCTTACTAAAACAATTGCCCATCGAAAAAAATTGAATTCTGTATGAGAGCCCTACAAAGGACCTTTTAGTTGATACCAAACACGATAGGTTTTGAAGCACTTTCACTAAAACAATTACTGATTGAAAAAATCTCATTTCTACATGCGTGACCTTCTAAACTTTCGTATTATACCATATACGATAAATTTCGAATTTTAATAATAAATTTAAATAAATAATAATAAAATTGTATTTAATGTACATTGCCGTGAACAATATTTGCTTAGTTTTACTATATATTTTTACCGAGGACAAATTTGGTTTGGTTTACCTGTATACTTTATATAACTTGTCAATTTGACGTTTAAACCAACTTCACAGTGAACTGTCAAAAATTTACTTTTTAAATATATATATTTGAAATTTGTAATTATAATAAAAACGTCCCCTCATTTCCCCAATATGTGTAAAATATTTCAAAACTACTCACAGATTTTTCATATTTACGTAATTTATAATTAAAAATGCGACATGTCCACTGACAAACGTCAAAGTGACGTTTGATCTTCTTCTTAAAAATTTCAAAGCCTCCACACTCTTAGTTGATTTTGCCCCAAAAACGCAGGTTTTTTCAAGTTTTCTCGCACATCATGTGTAGGAAAAATCTAAGACTAACAAAAGGCACCCCCCATGATTGACCTCTATCAAATAAAAAAAGTTTCAAATTAATCGGACAAACCGTCTAGGCTGTAGAGATGAGCAATTGACCGTGATGAATCCAAACAAACATATATACCTCTTATGCTTTTAGGTATAGGACTAGCGATCGGCCTGGCTTTGCCAGGCCTTCACGCTATGCTCCGCGGACACTGAAATAGGATTCACTTCTGTAAGACAATTGACACTATATAAATCAAATTATTAGGTTTTGATGAATTTTTACTAAAACAATTGCCGATCGAATAATATTTAATTTTCTACGCGAGCCCTTCAATAGACCTTTCATTTGATACCAAACACGATAGGTTTTGATGCGTTTTTACTAAAACAATTGCCGATCGAATAATATTTAATTTTCTACGCAAGGCCTTCAATAGACCTATCATTTGATACCAAACACGATAGGTTTTGATGCGTTTTTACTAAAACAATTGCCGATCGAATAATATTTAATTTTCTACGCAAGCCCTTCAATAGACCTTTCATTTGTTACCAAACACGATAGGTTTTGATGTATTTTTACGAAAACAATTGCCGATCGAATAATATTTAATTTTCTATGCGAGCCCTTCAATAGACCTTTCATTTGATACCAAACACGATAGGTTTTGATGCATTTTTACTAAAACAATTGCCGATCGAATAATATTTAATTTTCTACGCGAGCCCTTCAATAGACCTTTCATTTGATACCAAACACGATAGGTTTTGATGCATTTTTACTGAAACAATTGCCGATCGAATAATATTTAATTTTCTGCGCGAGCCCTTCAATAGACCTTTCATTTGATACCAAACACGATAGGTTTTGATACATTTTTACAAAAACAATTGCCGATCGAATAATATTTAATTAAGCACGCGAGCCCTTCAAAAGACCTTTCATTTGATACCAAACACGATAAGTTTTGATGCACTCTTACTAAAACAATTGCCCATCGAAAAAAATTGAATTCTGTATGAGAGCCCTACAAAGGACCTTTTAGTTGATACCAAACACGATAGGTTTTGAAGCACTTTCACTAAAACAATTACTGATTGAAAAAATCTCATTTCTACATGCGTGACCTTCTAAACTTTCGTATTATACCATATACGATAAATTTCGAATTTTAATAATAAATTTAAATAAATAATAATAAAATTGTATTTAATGTACATTGCCGTGAACAATATTTGCTTAGTTTTACTATATATTTTTACCGAGGACAAATTTGGTTTGGTTTACCTGTATACTTTATATAACTTGTCAATTTGACGTTTAAACCAACTTCACAGTGAACTGTCAAAAATTTACTTTTTAAATATATATATTTGAAATTTGTAATTATAATAAAAACGTCCCCTCATTTCCCCAATATGTGTAAAATATTTCAAAACTACTCACAGATTTTTCATATTTACGTAATTTATAATTAAAAATGCGACATGTCCACTGACAAACGTCAAAGTGACGTTTGATCTTCTTCTTAAAAATTTCAAAGCCTCCACACTCTTAGTTGATTTTGCCCCAAAAACGCAGGTTTTTTCAAGTTTTCTCGCACATCATGTGTAGGAAAAATCTAAGACTAACAAAAGGCACCCCCCATGATTGACCTCTATCAAATAAAAAAAGTTTCAAATTAATCGGACAAACCGTCTAGGCTGTAGAGATGAGCAATTGACCGTGATGAATCCAAACAAACATATATACCTCTTATGCTTTTAGGTATAGGACTAGCGGTCGCCCTGGCTTCGCCAGGCCTCACGCTAGCTCCGCGGACCCTGAAGTAGAATTCACTTTTGTAAGATAGTTGACACAATATAAATGCAATTATTACAAATCTAAATCATTTCTGCGTATCATTCCATCCAAAGACCTTTTAATTGATACTAAACACAATAGGTTTCGAAGATCTTTCACTAAAACAACTGACGATTGAAAAAAATCTAATTATGCACGTGAGCTCTTCAAAAGACCTTTCATTTGATACCAAACACGATAAGTTTAGCAGGACTTTCACTAAAACAATTGCCAATCGTAAAATATTTAATTTTGTACGCGATCTCTTCAAAAGACCTTTCATTAGATACCAAACACGATAGATTGTTAACTACTTTCACTGAAACAATTTCCGATCAAAATTAAATTAAATGCTGCACAAAAATACTTCAAAAGACATTTCATTCGATATCAAACACGATAGGTTTAAAAGCAAGATCACAAAAACAATTGCGTAACGAAAAAAAAAAATTTGCACGCGATCCCTTTAAAAGTCTTTTTATTTGATACCAAAAAATATTTTATGTTTAAAACAATTGACATTCTTCATTTTTTTTTTTTTATTTCATATAAAATTTCTTCCAAATTTTCATATGACATTAAATACGGCATTAATCCGAATATTTGAAATTTGAAACAATTGACAATCGTAAAGTCTTAATTTTTTTATTTCGTCTGAAAGTTCTTCTAAAGCCCTGTCATATGATATCAAACACGATTTGATTCGGAATACTTTAAGCTTAGAACAATTGACGGTCGTAAAATTTCAATCAAATAAGTGTTTTATATCCGAAATTTTTTTGCTAAAATAACTCTTTTTTATTTCATCTGAAACTTCTTCTAACTCTATTTCATATGCTTTAGCATTTCTTCAACTAAAGGTTGCACGAAAGGCATGAGTATTCGCCGAGTGTTTGTAGCTCAATTGGTTAGAGCAGTCACCATGCAAGTGAAAGGTTCTGGGTTCAAATTCCGGCAAACGCACATTGCTTTTTCAAAAACTAACTTTTTAATTAATTTATCTAAAGTTTCGTCTAAAGCCCTTTCATATGATACCAAACATGGCATAATTCGGACTACTTTAAGTTTGAAATAATTGACAGTCGTAAAATTTCAATCAAATACGTGTTTTATTTCCGAAAAGATTTTGCTAATCTATTAAAAATCCGTTGGATATAATTTTTGATAGTTCCACATTTTTTTATAGAATTTATTAAGTTTGAAATAATTACCTATCGTAAAATTTCAACTTTTTATATTTCATCTGAAAGTTCTTTTGAAGCCCTTCAATATGACACTAAATACGGTACGATTCAGAATACTTTAAGTTTGAAACTATTGACAATCGTAAAATTTCAACTTTTTTTTATTTTATATGAAAGTTCTTCTAAAGCCCTTTTATATGACACCTAACACAATATGATTCGAAATACTTTATGTTAGAAACAATTGCTTATTGTAAAATTTCAACTTTTTTCATTTATCTGAAAGTTCTTCTGAAGCCCTTTAATATGACACCAAACACGATAGGTTTTGTTGCAATTTCACTGAAATAATTGACGATTGAAAATATTATAATTTTGCCCACATGCCCTTTAAAATAACTTTCGTATTACCGAAAGAAAATTTAAGAGTGATCAAATGATTCCAATTCGAGTTATTTGGTTTTTCTAAATTGTACTCTGCCGTGGATTAAATTTTAAATACACATATTTGAAATTTGTAATTATAATAGAAACGTCACCTCAGTCCCCCAATGTGCGTAAAATATTTCAAAACTACTCTAAAACATTTAATATTTAAATATTTTATAATTAAAAATACGACATGTCCACTGACAAATGTCAAAATGACAGTAGATGTTCTTCTTCAAAATTTCAAAGCCACCATATTCTTTATACTTTATAAAACTTGTCAATTTGACGTTTTGCTTTAAAACCAACTTCATAGTGAAGTGTCAAAAATTTACTTTTTAAATATACACATTTGAAATGTATAATTATAATAAAAACGTCCCCTCAGTCCCCCAATGTGCGTAAAATATTTCAAAACTACTCTAAAACATTTAATATTTAAATAATTTATAATTAAAAATGCGACATGTCCATTGACAAATGTCAAAGTGACGTTTGATGTTCTTCTTAAAAATTTCAAAGCCTCCACACTCTTAGTTGATTTTGCCCCAAAAACGCATGTTTTTTCAAGTTTTCTCGCACATCATGTGCACGAAAAATCTGAGACTATCAAAAGGCACTCCCCGTGATGAATCCCTATCAAATAAAAAAAGTTGTAAATAAATCGAATAAACCGTCTAGGCTGTAAAATTGTCAGACTGATCGTGATGAAATATATATATATAGGGAATTAAGCCGTTTAGTATATAAGACTAGCGGTCGCCCTGGCTTCGCCAGGCCTCACGCTAGCTCCGCGGACCCTGAAGTAGAATTCACTTTTGTAGGACAGTTGACACGCGAGCTCTTCAAAAGACCTTTCATTTGATACTAAACACGAAGAATTTTGAATCGTTTTCACTAAAACAATTGAGGATCTAAAATTATTAAATTTTGTACGCGAACCCTTTAAAAAATCTTTCTTTTTGATACAAACGTTATAGGTCAAATTTCAACTTTTTTATTTCACTACAATTTTCTTCTAAAGCCTTTTTATACACCAATACTTTAAGTTTGAAACAGTTGACGGTTGTAAAATATTTTTTTTTAATTTCATTTGAACTTTCTTCCAAAACTCTTTCATATCACACCAAACTCGGCATGACTCGGAATACTTTCAGTTTGAAACAATTAACAGTTTTAATATTGAATTTTTTTCTTTATTCCATCTACAAGTTCATTCAAAACTTGTTTATATGACATTAAACCCGGCATGATTCCGAATACTTTAAATTTAAAACAATTGACGGTCGAAATATATATATATATATATATATATATATATATATATATATATATATATATATATATATATATATATTATTTCGTCTGAAAGTTCTTCTAAATCCCTTTCATATGATATCAAACACGATATGATACGGAACACCTTAGGTTTAAAACAATTGAAGGTCGTAAAATTTCAAATACGTGTGTTATTTCCGAAAACATTTTGCTAAACTAACTTTTTATAAGAATTTGTTTATTGACACAATTGTTTGTTTGTAGATATTATAAATAATTTTTGAAAAAGCAATGAGCGTTCGCCGGGATTTGAATCCAGAACCTTTCACTCGCATGGTGACTGTTCTAGCATTTCTTCAACTAAACGTTGCACGAAAGACATGAGTATTCGCCGAGTGTTTGTAGCTCAATTGGTTAGAGCAGTCACCATGCGAGTGAAAGGTTCTGGGTTCAAATTCCGGCGAACGCTCATTGCTTTTTCAAAAACTAACTTTTTAATTATTTTATCTAAAGGTTCGTCCAAAGCCCTTTCATATGATACCAAACATGGCATAATTCGGAATACTTTAAGTTTGAAATAATTGACAGTCGTAAAATTTCAATCAAATACGTGTTTTATTTCCGAAAATATTTTGCTAATCTATTAAAAATTCGTTGGATGTAATTTTTGAAAGTTCCACATTTTTTTATAGAATTTATTAAGTTTGAAACAATTACCTATCGTAAAATTTCATCTTTTTATATTTCATCTGAAAGTTCTTTTAAAGCCCTTCAATATGACACTAAACACGGTACGATTCGGAATACTTTAAGTTTGAAACTATTGACAGTCGTAAAATTTCAACTTTTTCTTTATTTCATATGAAAGTTCTTCTAAAGCCCTTTCATATGACACCCAACACAATATGATTCGAAATACTTTATGTTAGAAACATTTGCTTATTATAAAATTTCAACTTTTTTCATTTATCTGAAAGTTCTTCTAAAGCCCTTTAATATGACGCCAAACACGATAGGTTTTGTTGCAATTTCACTGAAATAATTGCCGATTGAAAATATTATAATTTTGCCCACATGCCCTTTAAAATAACTTTCGTATTACCGATAGAAAATTTAAGTGCTCAAATGATTCCAATTCGAGTTTTCGAGTTTTTTTTTAATTGAACTCGGTCGTGGATAAAATTTGCTTGGTTTTACTGTATATTATTACTGGAGTCAAATTTTGTTGGATATACCTGTATACTTATATAACTTGTCAATTTGACGTTTTGTTTTAGTGGACTGTCAAAATTTTTCTTTTTAAATACACATATTTCAAATGTGTAAATTATAATTAAAACGTTCCCTCATTCCCCCAATATGTGTAAAATATTTCAAAAGTTGTCTAAAATATTTAATACTTGAATAATTTTTAATTAAAAAAGCGAAATGTCCACATACAAATGTAAAAATTAGAGTAGATGTTCTTTTTAAAATTTCAAAGCCTCCATACTTTTTGTATACTTTATAAAACTTGTCAATTTGACGTTTTCAATTAAAACCAACTTCATAGTGGATTGTAAAAAATTTTCTTTTTAAATACACATATTTAAAATACTTAATTATAATAAAAACGTCCCCTCAGTCCACCAATGTGCGTAAAATATTTCAAAACTACTCTAAACCATTTAATATTTAAATAATTTATAATTAAAAATGCGACATGTCCACTGAGAAATGTCAAAGTGACGTTTGATGTTCTTCTTAAAAATTTCAAAGCCTCCACACTCTTAGTTGATTTTGCCCCAAAAACGCATGTTTTTTCAAGTTTTCTCGCACATCATGTGCACGAAAAATCTGAGACTATCAAAAGGCACTCCCCATGAATGACCCCGATCAAATAAAAAAAGTTGCAAATAAATCGAATAAACCGTCTAGGCTGTAAAATTGTCAGACTGATCGTGATGAAATATATATATATAGGGATTTATGCCGTTTAGTATATAAGACTAGCGGTCGCCCTGGCTTCGCCAGGCCTCACGCTAGGCTCCGCGGATACTGAAGTAAAATTGTACGTCTGTTCATCTGAAGATCTTTTAATTAATACCCAACGCAATAGGTTTAGAAGCTCCATTACGATAGGTTTTAATGTTCTCTCAATAAAACAATTGCGGAACGAAACAGATTTATTTGGCACGCGAGCCCTTCAAAAGATCTAACACGCCATGATTCGGAATACTTTAAATTTGATGCAATTGACTGCCGGATTTTTATTTATTTTTTCATTTAAAAGTTCTTTCAATGTCCTTTCATGTGACACCAAACACGGAATGATTCCGAATGCTTTAAGTTTGAAACAATTGACAGTCGTATTTATTTTTTATTTTTATTTCATATAAAAGTCTTTCTTATGATATTAAACAAGGCATGATTCCGAATACTTGAAATTTAAAACAATTTACGGTCGTAAAGTTTCAATTTTTTATTTTTAATTCTACTGAAAGTCCTTCTAAAGCTATTTCATATGATATCAAACACGATATGATTCCGAATACTTTATATTTGTAACAATTGAGAATCGTAAAATTTAACATTTTTTATTTCATCGGCAAGTTCTTTTAAAGTCCTTTCATATGAAACCCAACACAGTATGATCAGAATAATTTATGTTAGAAACAATTGCCTATTGTAAAATTTCAACTTTTTTGTAAATTTCATTAGAAAGCTATTGTAAAGCCCTTTCATATGATACCAAACACTGTATGATTCGGAATACTAATAATACTGTTTTAAACAATTTACAGTCGTAAAATTTCAAATAAAAACGTGTTTTATTTCTGAATTCATTCTGCTAAACTTTTAAAAAACGTTCGGATGTTATTTCTGATGACGTACCACATTTATATTTTATCAATTTTTTTTTTCTAAAATTTTTAATAAAATGTTGGAAATCGCTGGAATATTATTTCTGACATCGTTTATTCGAGTTACCTTTTTTACATTGTAGAATGCTGCTGTCAATTTTTTTTTTTTGTATTACTGTGTATTATTACCGCAGACAAATTTTGCTTTGTTTCATTATATTCTTTCAAAAACTATTTGTCAAATAGACGTCTTGTTTTAAAAATTTTATATAAACATAAAATCAATTGAAAACATGTACCCTCAATCATCTAATACCCGAATCAATTTACAAAATTTCGCTAACTTGTCCAGAAATTGAAATAATTCTATCAAAAATTCCATGCGTACCAAATACGATTGGTTTTGATACATTTTCACTAAAATAAATGCCGATCGAGAAAAATATCTATTTTTCATGCGAGCTCTTCAAAAAAATTTTAATTTGATACCAAACACGATAGGTTATGAAGTACTTTTACTAAAACAATTGCCGATCAAAAAAATCCAAATTTGCACGTGAGCCCTTCAAAAGACATTTCATTTGATACCAAACACGGTAAGTTTTAAAGCACTTTCATTAAAACAATAGCCGATCGAAAAACATCCAACTCTGCACGTGAGCCCTTCAAAAGAGCTTTCATTTGCTATCAAACACGATAGGTTTTGAAGTACTTACACAAAAACAATTGTCGATCGAAGTTATTTCAATTTTGTACGCGTGCCTTTCAAAAGAACTTTCATTTTATATAAGATTTGTAGCCCTTTCAATTAAACAATTACCGATAGAAAATTTAAGAGTGCTCAAATGATTCCAATTCGAGTTGCCTAGTTTTTTTTAATTATACTCTGCCGTGGATAAAATTTGCTTGGTTTTACTGTATATTATTACTGGAGACAAATTTGGTTGGGTTTACCTGTATACTTTATATAACTTGTCAATTTGACGTTTTGTTTTAGTGGACTGTCAAAAATTGTCTTTTTAAATACACATATTTAAAATGCGTAATTATAATTAAAACGTTCCCTCACTCCCCCAATATGTGTAAAATATATCAAAAGTTCTCTAAAAAATTTAATACTTCAATAATTGTTAATTAAAAATGCGATATGTCCACATACAAATGTCAAAATTAGAGTAGCTGTTTTTTTTTTAATTTCAAAGCCTCCACACTCTTTGTCTGTATATTTTATAAAACTTGTCAATATGACGTTTTGAATTAAAACCAACTTCATAGTGGACTGTTAAAAATTTTCTTTTTAAATACACATATTTGAAATTTGTAATTATAATAAAAACGTCCCCTCAGTCCCCTAATGTGCGTAAAATATTTCAAAACTACTCTAAAACATTTAATATTTAAATAATTTATAATTAAATATGCGACATGTCCACTGACAAACGTCAAAGTGACAGTAGATGTTCTTCTTAAAAATTTCAAAGCCTCCACACTCTTAGTTGAAAATGCATGTTTTTTCAAGTTTTCTCGCACATCATGTGCACGAAAAATCTGAGACTATCAAAAGGCACTCCGCATAAGTAATCCCTATCAAATAAAAAAAGTTTCAAATAAATCGGATAAACCGTCTAGGCTGTAAAATTGTTAGACTGATCGTGATGAATCTATACATAGGGAATTAAGCCGTTTAGTATATAAGACTAGCGGTCGCCCTGGCTTCGCCAGGCCTCACGCTAGCTCCGCGGACACTGAAGTAGAATTCACTTTTGTAAGACAGTTGACACAATATAAATGCGATTATTACAAATCTAAAACATTTCTGCGTATTATTCCATCCAAAGACCTTTTAATTGATACTAAACACAATAGGTTTCGACGATCTTTTACTAAAACAACTGACGATTGTAAAAAATCCAATTATGCACGTGAGCTCTTCAAAAGACCTTTCAATTGATACTAATCACGAAGAATTTTGATGCATTTTCACTAAAACAATTGAGGATCTAGAAGTATTAAATTTTGTACGCGAACCCTTCAAAAAATCTTTCTTTTTGATACAAACGCGATAGGTCAAATTTCAACTTTTTTATTTCATTACAATCTTCTTCTAAAGCCTTTTTATACGACACCAATACTTTAAGTTATAAACAGTTGACGGTTGTAAAGAATTTTTTTTTTATTTCATTTGAACTTTCTTTCAAAACTCTTTCATATCACACCAAACTCGGCATGACTCGGAATACTTTAAGTTTGAAATAATTAACAGTTGTAATATTGAATTTGTTTCTTTATTCCATCTACAAGTTCTTTCAAAACTTTTTTATATGACATTGAACACGGCATGATTCCGAATACTTTAAATTTAAAACAATTGACGGTCGAAATATATATTTTTATTTCGTCTGAAAGTTCTTCTAAAGCCTTTTCATATGATATCAAACACGATATAATACGGAACACTTTAGGTTTAAAACAATTGAAGGTCGTAAAATTTCAAATACGTGTGTTATTTCCGAAAACATTTTGCTAAACTAACTTTTTATAAGAATTTGTTTATTGACACAATTGTTTGTTTGTAGATATTATAAATAATTTTTGAAAAAACAATGAGCGTTCGCCGGGATTTGAATCCAGAACCTTTCATTCGCATGGTGACTGCTCTAGCATTTCTTCCACTAAACGTTGCACGAAAGGCATGAGTATTCGCCGTGTGTTTGTAGCTCAATTGGTTAGAGCAGTCACCATGCGAGTGAAATGTTCTGGGTTCAAATTCCGGCGAACGCTCATTGCTTTTTCAAAAACTAACTTTTTAATTATTTTATCTAAAGGTTTGTCTAAAGCCCTTTCATATGATACCAAACATGGCATAATTCGGAATACTTTAAGTTTGAAATAATTGACAGTCGTAAAATTTCAATCAAATACGTGTTTTATTTCCGAAAAGATTTTGCTAATCTACTAAAAATCCGTTGGATGTAATTTTTGATATTTCCACATTTTTTTATAGAATTTATTAAGTTTGAAACAATTACCTATCGTAAAATTTCAACTTTTTATATTTCATCTGAAAGTTCTTTTGAAGCCCTTCAATATGACACTAAATACGGTACGATTCGGAATACTTTAAGTTTGAAGCTATTGAC
Source organism: Pterostichus madidus (assembly GCA_911728475.2). Lineage (NCBI taxonomy): Eukaryota > Metazoa > Arthropoda > Insecta > Coleoptera > Carabidae > Pterostichus > Pterostichus madidus. The sequence goes on from OU452307.1 coordinate 21,813,304, forward strand.
AATCGTAAAATTTCAACTTTTTTAAATTTTATATGAAAGTTCTTCTAAATCCCTTTTATATGACACCTAACACAATATGCTTATTGTAAAATTTCAACTTTTTTCATTTATCTGAAAGTTCTTCTAAGGCCTTTTAATATGACACCAAACACGATAGGTTTTGTTGTAATATCACTAAAATAATTGACGATTGAAAATATTATAATTTTGCCCGATCGAATAATATTCAATTCTGTATGCGAGCCCTTCAAAAGACCCTTCATTTGATACCAAACACGATAGGTTTTGATGTACTTTCACAAAAACAATTGCGAGTCCAGCAACAGATCTTTCATTCGATACCAAACACGATAGGTTTTGACACACTTTTACTAAAACAATTGCCGATCAAAAAAATCCTATTTTGCAAGTGAGCCCTTCAAAAGACATTTCATTTGATATCAAACACGATAGGTTTTAAAGAACTTTCATTAAAACAATCGAAAAAAAATCCAATTCCGCACGTGAGCCCTTCAAAAGACTTTTCATTTGATACCAAACACGATAGGTTTTGAAGTACTTACACTAAAACAACTGCCAATCGAAATTATTTCAATTTTGTACGTGTGCCCTTGAAAAGAACTTTCATATTATATAAGTTTTGTAGCACTTTCAATTAAACAATTACCGATAGAAAATTTAAGAGTGATCAAATGATTCCAATTCGAGTTATCTGGTTTTTTTAAATTGTACTCTGCCGTGGATAAAATTTCCTTACTATATATTATTACAGGAGACAAATTTGGTTGGGTTTACCTGTATACTTTATATAACTTGTCAATTTGACGTTTTGTTTTAGTGGACTGTCAAAAATTTTCTTTTTAAATACACATATTTAAAATGCGTAATGATAATAAAAACGTTCCCTCATTCCCCGAATATGTGTAAAATATTTCAAAAGTTGTCTAAACTATTTAATACTTGAATAATTTTTAATTAAAAATGCGATATGTCCACATACAAATGTCAAAATTAGAGTAGGTGTTCTTTTTAAAATTTCAAAGCCTCCACACTCTTTGTCTGTATATTTTATAAAACTTGTCAATTTGACGTTTTGCTTTAAAACCAACTTCATAGTGAAGTGTCAAAAATTTACTTTTTAAATATACACATTTGAAATGTATAATTATAATAAAAACGTCCCCTCAGTCCCCTAATGTGCGTAAAATATTTCAAAACTACTCTAAAACATTTAATATTTAAATAATTTATGATTAAAAATGCGACATGTCCACTGACAAACGTCAAAGTGACAGTAGATGTTCTTCTTAAAAATTTCAAAGCCTCCACACTCTTAGTTGAAAATGCATGTTTTTTCAAGTTTTCTCGCACATCATGTGCACGAAAAATCTGAGACTATCAAAAGGCACTCCGCATAAGTAATCCCTATCAAATAAAAAAAGTTTCAAATAAATCGGATAAACCGTCTAGGCTGTAAAATTGTTAGAATGACCGTGATGAATCTATATATAGGGAATTAAGCCGTTTAGTATATAAGACTAGCGGTCGCCCTGGCTTCGCCAGGCCTCACGCTAGTTCCGCGGACCCTGAAGTAGAATTCACTTTTGTAGGACAGTTGACACAATATAAATTCAATTATTACAAATCTAAAACATTTCTGCATATTTTTCCAACCAAAGATCTTTTAATTGATACTAAACACAACAAGATTTCGAAGATCTTTCTCTAAAACAACTAACGATTGAAAAATATCCAATTCTGCTCGCGAGCTTTTCAAAAGACCTTTTACTAGATACCAAACACAATAGGTTTTGAAGAACTTTCATTAAAACGATTGATGACAGGAAAAATTCAATTATGCACACGAGCTCTTAAAAAGACCTTTCATTTGATACTAAACACGAAGAATTTTGAAGAATTTTCACTAAAGCAATTGAGGATCTAAAAGTATTAAATTTTGTACGCGAACCCTTCAAAAATCTTTCTTTTCGATACAAACCCGATAGGTTTTAAACACTTTCACGAAAACAATTGTACATTTTGCTGAACTATTAAAAATCCTTTGGACGTAATTTTTTATAATGTTCTACATTTATATTTTATATGTACATAAAATCAATTGAAATTTTTCTCTAAACTTTTTTGAAAAACTGTTGGAAATCGCTGAAATATACTTTTTGCATTGTAGAATGCTGCTGTCAATTTTCTTTTTTTTTAAATGTATATTATTACCGCAAACAAATTTTGCTTTGTTTTATTACATACTTTTAAAAATTATTTGTCAAGTTGATGTTTTGTCTTTAAAATTTTATATGAATATAAAAATCAGTTGAAAGCAGTTCAAAACATGTATTCTCAATCTTCTAATACCTAAATCTATTTTCAAAATTTCTGTAACTAAAATCAATCACGCGAGCCCTTCAGAAGACTTTTCATTTGATACAAAACACGATATGTTTTAAGCACTTTCATTAAACAATTTACGATTGAAAAAAACAATTATTTACGCTAGCCCTTCAAAAAACCTTTCATTTGATACCAAACACGATATATTTTTAAGCACTTTCACTAAAACAATTGACGATCGAAAAATAATAAATTTTGTACGCGAGCCCTTCAAAAGATCTTTCATTTGATACCAAACACGATAGGTTTCAAAGTAATTTCACTAAAACAATTGCGGATCGAAAAAAAAATTAATTTTGCACGAGATCCCTTTAAAAGACTTTTTATTTGATATCAAAAACGGTATCGTCTTAAAATTTCAATCAAATACGTGTTTTATTTCCGAAAAGATTTTGCTAATCTATTAAAAATCCGTTGGATGTAATTTTTGATAGTTCCACAATTTTTCTATAGAATTTATTTAGTTTGAAACAATTACCTATCGTAAAATTGCAACTTTTTATATTTAATCTGAAAGTTCTTTTAAAGCCCTTCAATATGACACTAAACACGGTACGATTCGGAATACTTTCAGTTTGAAACAATTGATAGTCGTAAAGTTTCAACTTTTTTTTTATTTCTTATGAAAGTTCTTCTAAAGCCCTTTCATATGACACCCAACACAATATGATTCGAAATAATTGCTTATTGTAAAATTTCAACTTTTTTCATTTATCAGAAAGTTCTTCTAAAGCCCTTTAATTTGACACCAAACACGATAGGTTTTGTTCCAATTTCACTAAAACAATTGCCGATTGAAAATATTATAATTTTGCTCACGTGCCCTTTAAAATAACTTTCGTATTACCGATAGAAAATTGAAGAGTGCTCAAATGATTCCAATTCGAGTTATCTGGTTTTTCTAAATTGTACTATGCCGTGGATAAAATTTGCTTGGTTTTACTATATATTATTACTGGAGACAAATTTGGTTGGGTTTACCTGTATACTTTATATAACTTGTCAATTTGACGTTTTGTTTTAGTGGATTGTCAAAAATTTTCTTTTTAAATACGTTCCCTCATTCCCCCAATATGTGTAAAATATATCAAAAGTTATCTAAAAAAATTAATACTTCAATAATTGTTAATTAAAAATGCGATATGTCCACATACAAATGTCAAAATTCGAGTAGGTGTTCTTTTTTAAAATTTCAAAGCCTCCACACTCTTTGTCTGTATATTTTATAAAACTTGTCAATATGACGTTTTGAATTAAAACCAACTTCATAGTGGACTGTTAAAAATTTTCTTTTTAAATACACATATTTGAAATTTGTAATTATAATAAAAACGTCCCCTCAGTCCCCTAATGTGCGTAAAATATTTCAAAACTACTCTAAAACATTTAATATTTAAATAATTTATAATTAAAAATGCGACATGTCCACTGACAAACGTCAAAGTGACAGTAGATGTTCTTCTTAAAAATTTCAAAGCCTCCACACTCTTAGTTGAAAATGCATGTTTTTTCAAGTTTTCTCGCACATCATGTGCACGAAAAATCTGAGACTATCAAAAGGCACTCCGCATAAGTAATCCCTATCAAATAAAAAAAGTTTCAAATAAATCGGATAAACCGTCTAGGCTGTAAAATTGTTAGACTGATCGTGATGAATCTATACATAGGGAATTAAGCCGTTTAGTATATAAGACTAGCGGTCGCCCTGGCTTCGCCAGGCCTCACGCTAGGCTCCGCGGATACTGAAGTAAAATTGTACGTCTGTTCATCTGAAGATCTTTTAATTAATACCCAACGCAATAGGTTTAGAAGCTCCATTACGATAGGTTTTAATGTTCTCTCAATAAAACAATTGCGGAACGAAACAGATTTATTTGGCACGCGAGCCCTTCAAAAGATCTAACACGCCATGATTCGGAATACTTTAAATTTGATACAATTGACTGCCGGATTTTTATTTATTTTTTCATTTAAAAGTTCTTTCAATGTCCTTTCATGTGACACCAAACACGGAATGATTCCGAATGCTTTAAGTTTGAAACAATTGACAGTCGTATTTATTTTTTATTTTTATTTCATATAAAAGTCTTTCTTATGATACTAAACAAGGCATGATTCCGAATACTTGAAATTTAAAACAATTTACGGTCGTAAAGTTTCAATTTTTTAATTCTACTGAAAGTCCTTCTAAAGCTATTTCATATGATATCAAACACGATATGATTCCGAATACTTTATATTTGTAACAATTGAGAATCGTAAAATTTAACATTTTTTATTTCATCGGCAAGTTCTTTTAAAGTCCTTTCATATGAAACCCAACACAGTATGATCAGAATAATTTATGTTAGAAACAATTGCCTATTGTAAAATTTCAACTTTTTTGTAAATTTCATCAGAAAGCTATTGCAAAGCCCTTTCATATGATACCAAACACTGTATGATTCGGAATACTAATAATACTGTTTTAAACAATTTACAGTCGTAAAATTTCAAATAAAAACGTGTTTTATTTCTGAATTCATTCTGCTAAACTTTTAAAAAACGTTCGGATGTTATTTCTGATGACGTACCACATTTATATTTTATCAATTTTTTTTTTCTAAAATTTTTAATAAAATGTTGGAAATCGCTGGAATATTATTTCTGACATTGTTTATTCGAGTTACCTTTTTTACATTGTAGAATGCTGCTGTCAATTTTTTTTTTTTTGTATTACTGTGTATTATTACCGCAGACAAATTTTGCTTTGTTTCATTATATTCTTTCAAAAACTATTTGTCAAATAGACGTCTTGTTTTAAAAATTTTATATAAACATAAAATCAATTGAAAACATGTACCCTCAATCATCTAATACCCGAATCAATTTACAAAATTTCTCTAACTTGTCCAGAAATTGAAATAATTCTATCAAAAATTCCATGCGTACCAAATACGATTGGTTTTGATACATTTTCACTAAAACAAATGCCGATCGAGAAAAATATCTATTTTTCATGCGAGCTCTTCAAAAAAATTTTAATTTGATACCTAACACGATAGGTTATGAAGTACTTTTACTAAAACAATTGCCGATCAAAAAAATCCAAATTTGCACGTGAGCCCTTCAAAAGACATTTCATTTGATACCAAACACGGTAAGTTTTAAAGCACTTTCATTAAAACAATAGCCGATCGAAAAACATCCAACTCTGCACGTGAGCCCTTCAAAAGAACTTTCATTTGCTATCAAACACGATAGGTTTTGAAGTACTTACACAAAAACAATTGTCGATCGAAGTTATTTCAATTTTGTACGCGTGCCTTTCAAAAGAACTTTCATTTTATATAAGATTTGTAGCCCTTTCAATTAAACAATTACCGATAGAAAATTTAAGAGTGCTCAAATGATTCCAATTCGAGTTGCCTAGTTTTTTTTAATTATACTCTGCCGTGGATAAAATTTGCTTGGTTTTACTGTATATTATTACTGGAGACAAATTTGGTTGGGTTTACCTGTATACTTTATATAACTTGTCAATTTGACGTTTTGTTTTAGTGGACTGTCAAAAATTGTCTTTTTAAATACACATATTTAAAATGCGTAATTATAATTAAGACGTTCCCTCACTCCCCCAATATGTGTAAAATATATCAAAAGTTCTCTAAAAAATTTAATACTTCAATAATTGTTAATTAAAAATGCGATATTTCCACATACAAATGTCAAAATTAGAGTAGCTGTTTTTTTTTTTAATTTCAAAGCCTCCACACTCTTTGTCTGTATATTTTATAAAACTTGTCAATTTGACGTTTTGAACTAAAACCAACTTCATAGTGGACTGTCAAAAATTTTCTTTTTAAATACACATATTTGAAATTTGTAATTATAATAGAAACGTCCCCTCAGTCCCCCAATGTGCGTAAAATATTTCAAAACTACTCTAAAACATTTAATATTTAAATAATTTATAATTAAATATGCGACATGTCCACAGACAAATGTCAAAATTACAGTAGATGTTCTTCTTAAAAATTTCAAAGCCTCCACACTCTTAGTTGAAAATGCATGTTTTTTCAAGTTTTCTCGCACATCATGTGCACGAAAAATCTGAGACTATCAAAAGGCACTCCGCATAAGTAATCCCTATCAAATAAAAAAAGTTTCAAATAAATCGGATAAACCGTCTAGGCTGTAAAATTGTTAGACTGATCGTGATGAATCTATACATAGGGAATTAAGCCGTTTAGTATATAAGACTAGCGGTCGCCCTGGCTTCGCCAGGCCTCACGCTATGCTCCGCGGACCCTGAAATAGAATTCACTTTTGTACGACAGTTGTCACAATATAAATTCAATTATTACAAATCTAAAACATTTCTGCATATATTTCCATCCAAAGACCTTTTAAGTAATACTAAACACAATCGGTTTCGAAGATATTTCATTAAAACAACTGACGATTGAAAAAAATCCAATTCTGCTCGCGAGCTCTTCAAAAGATCTTTTATTAGATACCAAACACAATAGGTTTTGAAGAACTTTCATTAAAACGATTGATGACAGGAAAAATCCAATTATGCACGCGAGCTCTTGAAAAAACCTTTCATTTAATACTAAACACGAAGAATTTTGAAATATTTTCATTAAAACAATTGAGGATCTAAAAGTATTAAATTTTGTATGCGAACTCTTCAAAAAAACTTTCTTTTTGATATAAACGCGATAGGTCAAATTTGAATTTTTTTATTTCATTACAATCTTCTTCTAAAGCCTTTTTATACGACATCAAACAGGGCATGAATCAGAATACTTTAAGTTTGAAACAGTTGATGATTGTAGAATAATTTTTTTTTTATTTCATTTGAAGTTTCTTTCAAAACTCTTTCATATCACACTAAACTCGGCATGACTCGGAATACTTTGAATTTGAAACAATTAACAGTTGTAATATTTAATTTTTTTCTTTATTCCATCTACAAGTTCTTTCAAAACTTTTTTATATGACATTAAAAACGGCATGATTCCGAATACTTTAAATTTAAAACAATTGACGGTCGAAATATATATATTTTTTATTTCGTCTGAAAGTTCTTCTAAAGCCCTTTCATATGATATCAAACACGATATGATACGGAACACTTTAGGTTTAAAACAATTGAAGGTCGTAAAATTTCAAATACGTGTGTTATTTCCGAAAAAATTTTGCTAAACTAACTTTTTATAAGAATTTGTTTATTGACACAATTGTTTGTTTGTAGATATTATAAATAATTTTTGAAAAAGCAATGAGCGTTCGCCGGGATTTGAATCCAGAACCTTTCACTCGCATGGTGACTGCTGTAGCATTTCTTCCACTAAACGTTGCAGGAAAGGCATGAGTATTCGAGTATTCGAGTGTTTGTAGCTCAATTGGTTAGAGCAGCCACCATGCGAGTGAAAGGTTCTGGGTTCAAATTCCGGCGAACGCTTATTGCTTTTTGAAAATCTATCTTTTTAATTATTTTATCTAAAGGTTCGTCTAAAGCCCTTTCATATGATACCAAACATGGCATAATTCGGAATACTTTAAGTTTGAAATAATTGACAGTCGTAAAATTTCAATTAAATACGTGCTTTATTTCCGAAAAGATTTTGCTAATCTATTAAAAATCCTTTGGATGTAATTTTTGATAGTTCCACATTTTTTTATAGAATTGATTAAGTTTGAAACAATTACCTATCGTAAAATTTCAACTTTCTATATTTCATCTGAAAGTTCTTTTGAAGCCCTTCAATATGACACTAAATACGGTACGATACGGAATACTTTAAGTTTGAAATTATTGACAGTCGTAAAATTTCAACTTTTTTTTTTATTTCATATGAAAATTCTTCTAAAGCCCTTTCATATGACACCCAACACAATATGATTCGAAATACTTTATGTTAGAAACAATTGCTTCCTGTAAAATTTCAACTATTTTCATTTTTCTGAAAGTTCTTCTAAAGCCTTTTAATATGACACCAAACACGATAGGTTTTGTTCACTAAAATAATTGCCGATTGAAAATATTATAATTTTGCCCACATGCCCTTTAAAATAACTTTCGTATTACCGATAGAAAATTTAAGAGTGATCAAATTATTCCAATTCGAGTTACCTTGTTTTTCTAAATTGTACTCTGACGTGGATAAAATTTGCTTGGTTTTACTGTATATTATTACTGGAGACAAATTTGGTTGGGTTTACCTGTATACTTTATATAACTTGTCAATTTGACGTTGTGTTTTAGTGGACTGTCAAAAATTTTCTTTTTAAATACACATATATAAAATGCTTAATGATAATAAAAACGTTCCCTCATTCCCCCAATATGTGTAACATATTTCAAAAGTTGTCTAAAAAATTTAATACTTCAATAATTGTTAATTAAAAATGCGATATGTCCACATATAAATGTCAAAATTAGAGTAGGTGTTCTTTTTTAAAATTTCAAAGCCTCCACACTCTTTGTCTGTATATTTTATAAAACTTGTCAATATGACGTTTTGAATTAAAACCAACTTCATAGTGGACTGTTAAAAATGTTCTTTTTAAATACACATATTTGAAATTTGTAATTATAATAAAAACGTCCCCTCAGTCCCCTAATGTGCGTAAAATATTTCAAAACTACTCTAAAACATTTAATATTTAAATAATTTATAATTAAAAATGCGACATGTCCACTGACAAACGTCAAAGTGACAGTAGATGTTCTTCTTAAAAATTTCAAAGCCTCCACACTCTTAGTTGAAAATGCATGTTTTTTCAAGTTTTCTCGCACATCATGTGCACGAAAAATCTGAGACTATCAAAAGGCACTCCGCATAAGTAATCCCTATCAAATAAAAAAAGTTTCAAATAAATCGGATAAACCGTCTAGGCTGTAAAATTGTTAGACTGATCGTGATGAATCTATACATAGGGAATTAAGCCGTTTAGTATATAAGACTAGCGGTCGCCCTGGCTTCGCCAGGCCTCACGCTATGCTCCGCGGACCCTGAAATAGAATTCACTTTTGTACGACAGTTGTCACAATATAAATTCAATTATTACAAATCTAAAACATTTCTGCATATATTTCCATCCAAAGACCTTTTAAGTAATACTAAACACAATCGGTTTCGAAGATATTTCATTAAAACAACTGACGATTGAAAAAAATCCAATTCTGCTCGCGAGCTCTTCAAAAGATCTTTTATTAGATACCAAACACAATAGGTTTTGAAGAACTTTCATTAAAACGATTGATGACAGGAAAAATCCAATTATGCACGCGAGCTCTTGAAAAAACCTTTCATTTAATACTAAACACGAAGAATTTTGAAATATTTTCATTAAAACAATTGAGGATCTAAAAGTATTAAATTTTGTATGCGAACTCTTCAAAAAAACTTTCTTTTTGATATAAACGCGATAGGTCAAATTTGAATTTTTTTATTTCATTACAATCTTCTTCTAAAGCCTTTTTATACGACATCAAACAGGGCATGAATCAGAATACTTTAAGTTTGAAACAGTTGATGATTGTAGAATAATTTTTTTTTTATTTCATTTGAAGTTTCTTTCAAAACTCTTTCATATCACACTAAACTCGGCATGACTCGGAATACTTTGAATTTGAAACAATTAACAGTTGTAATATTTAATTTTTTTCTTTATTCCATCTACAAGTTCTTTCAAAACTTTTTTATATGACATTAAAAACGGCATGATTCCGAATACTTTAAATTTAAAACAATTGACGGTCGAAATATATATATTTTTTATTTCGTCTGAAAGTTCTTCTAAAGCCCTTTCATATGATATCAAACACGATATGATACGGAACACTTTAGGTTTAAAACAATTGAAGGTCGTAAAATTTCAAATACGTGTGTTATTTCCGAAAAAATTTTGCTAAACTAACTTTTTATAAGAATTTGTTTATTGACACAATTGTTTGTTTGTAGATATTATAAATAATTTTTGAAAAAGCAATGAGCGTTCGCCGGGATTTGAATCCAGAACCTTTCACTCGCATGGTGACTGCTGTAGCATTTCTTCCACTAAACGTTGCAGGAAAGGCATGAGTATTCGAGTATTCGAGTGTTTGTAGCTCAATTGGTTAGAGCAGCCACCATGCGAGTGAAAGGTTCTGGGTTCAAATTCCGGCGAACGCTTATTGCTTTTTGAAAATCTATCTTTTTAATTATTTTATCTAAAGGTTCGTCTAAAGCCCTTTCATATGATACCAAACATGGCATAATTCGGAATACTTTAAGTTTGAAATAATTGACAGTCGTAAAATTTCAATTAAATACGTGCTTTATTTCCGAAAAGATTTTGCTAATCTATTAAAAATCCTTTGGATGTAATTTTTGATAGTTCCACATTTTTTTATAGAATTGATTAAGTTTGAAACAATTACCTATCGTAAAATTTCAACTTTCTATATTTCATCTGAAAGTTCTTTTGAAGCCCTTCAATATGACACTAAATACGGTACGATACGGAATACTTTAAGTTTGAAATTATTGACAGTCGTAAAATTTCAACTTTTTTTTTTATTTCATATGAAAATTCTTCTAAAGCCCTTTCATATGACACCCAACACAATATGATTCGAAATACTTTATGTTAGAAACAATTGCTTCCTGTAAAATTTCAACTATTTTCATTTTTCTGAAAGTTCTTCTAAAGCCTTTTAATATGACACCAAACACGATAGGTTTTGTTCACTAAAATAATTGCCGATTGAAAATATTATAATTTTGCCCACATGCCCTTTAAAATAACTTTCGTATTACCGATAGAAAATTTAAGAGTGATCAAATTATTCCAATTCGAGTTACCTTGTTTTTCTAAATTGTACTCTGACGTGGATAAAATTTGCTTGGTTTTACTGTATATTATTACTGGAGACAAATTTGGTTGGGTTTACCTGTATACTTTATATAACTTGTCAATTTGACGTTGTGTTTTAGTGGACTGTCAAAAATTTTCTTTTTAAATACACATATATAAAATGCTTAATGATAATAAAAACGTTCCCTCATTCCCCCAATATGTGTAACATATTTCAAAAGTTGTCTAAAAAATTTAATACTTCAATAATTGTTAATTAAAAATGCGATATGTCCACATATAAATGTCAAAATTAGAGTAGGTGTTCTTTTTTAAAATTTCAAAGCCTCCACACTCTTTGTCTGTATATTTTATAAAACTTGTCAATATGACGTTTTGAATTAAAACCAACTTCATAGTGGACTGTTAAAAATGTTCTTTTTAAATACACATATTTGAAATTTGTAATTATAATAAAAACGTCCCCTCAGTCCCCTAATGTGCGTAAAATATTTCAAAACTACTCTAAAACATTTAATATTTAAATAATTTATAATTAAAAATGCGACATGTCCACTGACAAACGTCAAAGTGACAGTAGATGTTCTTCTTAAAAATTTCAAAGCCTCCACACTCTTAGTTGAAAATGCATGTTTTTTCAAGTTTTCTCGCACATCATGTGCACGAAAAATCTGAGACTATCAAAAGGCACTCCGCATAAGTAATCCCTATCAAATAAAAAAAGTTTCAAATAAATCGGATAAACCGTCTAGGCTGTAAAATTGTTAGACTGATCGTGATGAATCTATACATAGGGAATTAAGCCGTTTAGTATATAAGATTTTTGAAAAAGCAATGAGTGTTCGCTGGGATTTGAACCCAGAACCTTTCACTCGCATGGTGACTGCTCTAACCAATTGAGCTACAAACATTCGGCGAATACTCATGCTTTTTCGTGCAATCTTTAGTTGAAGAAATGTAAAGTGACATGGGTTGCGCCAATTCGTTACAAGTCAACAACCTAGTGTGCGTTGGATGAATTCCCTGGGTGAAATTATTATAAGAATTTGTTGATTTCCAAATTCAGAGAAAAATACTTTTATTTCATATTGTATCATATTTTTATGTTTACAGTAGTGATTTCAGTCCGGAAAGTGAGATTTTTCAGTACTAGTACTGTAATAAATATTACAGTGTTGTTATCGTGATGTTTCTAGGCCACATTCAGTTTTTGATGTTTAATTATAATTAATAATGTTTAATAATTAAATGCGACACAATATAAAATGAAACGTTTTATGTAATATGCCCATTAATAACTTTTTACGGTATTCATTTAGAAATTGCGGACGTGGCTCCTTTGTGGCCTCGTTCGGATACAATTTACTTTCTGAATTTACAACGTAAATAACTATTAATACATCATATCACACAAAATTTAACTGTTTACAACTTTAATTTGAGTTGTTTGTTAAAGATTCAGTATTATTTGGTGGTGGAAACTGTAATTTATTTGTTTTTATTTTATTTATTAAAAATAACAATTAATTTTTGAAAAAGCAATGAGCGTTCGCCGGGATTTGAACCCAGAACCTTTCACTCGCATGGTGACTGCTCTAACCAATTGAGCTACAAAACTCGACGAATACTCATGCTTTTATGTGCAATCTTTAGTTGAAGAAATGTAAAGTGACATGGGTTACGTCAATTCGTTACAAGTGAACAACCTTAGTATGTTTTTTCAAAAATTATTACTAATATGTATATACCAACAGACAATTGTAACGAATTGACGCAACCCATGTAACTTTACATTTCTTCAACTACAAATTGCACGAAAAAGCATGAGTATTCGCCGAGTGTTTGCAGCTCAATTGGTTAGAGCAGTCACCATGCGAGTGAAAGATTCTGGGTTCAAATCCCGGCGAACGCTCATTGCTTTTTCAAAAATTATTACTAAATTAGCAAGCAATGTCAGCGAAAAAAACTGATTTTCCATGTTGAACGTCCAATTCCGTGTCACACCTGGTTTATACCGAACCTGTTAGTGTTTTTATGGATATGATATACATACGGTTTAATACTACTCTAAAACTTTTCTTTCACTGTAGAATACCCTTCCAGGCATAGACAAATAGAGATATGTGGCCGAAAACAAAATGAATCAAAAGTTTAATAATATTAAAAAACAAACTTTACTCTCTACGCGAACAAAAATATAAATCGCCTCTGCACTGAGAAACATATACGCGGCTGGAATATAACAAAGTGACACCAGTCTATGTCTCACAGTTCCAGCAGACACAAACAGTCTGTTCCGCAAAAAATGGAAAAAAACTTTATACATTACAGTCAGAATGATACGCCTGCAGTTGCTGAAGTATATATAAAAGTCATAGAAAGATAAATACGCGGCTTGTACAGCAAACCAAGTTGTTCAAAGTTAATCGAACTCAACATGACGATAGTTCGATAGTTTTCTGTTTTCTGAGAATGACAAGACCTGCATTTAATTAAATGTATTGGAAGATAATTTCACTCGATTCAAAACAAATAATACAAGTATTACTTCGAACTGGATATTGTACTTTAGTTTAGCAGTTGTAATGTTTACTATACTTAATTATATTTCATTTCTAAATTGATGCAGAGGTAGAAGAATTTGACAATAACATCATCAGAAATTAATGTATCTTCCTCGTTATTATACATTCCTAACGCGTTTTGGAATTATTCCTTTCATATTGTATATGTTTTTTAAAATCTCTAAATTTTTAAGGTAGGCAAAACTTAAAGAAAACTACCATCATTCTGTGTATCGCTGTCACTAATTGTGTAATTATTATAATTATCTTTGAACAGCTGCAAAACGTTTATTAAGATTTTTTTACATCGTTAAGTTCTTCAGAAAATCAATAATTGAAATATTTTTGTCTCAAACTCATCGATTAGCTGAGTAGTATATGTATGAATATATATATATATATATATATATATATATATATATATATATATATATATATATATATATATATATATATATATATATATATGTATATAAGTAAATATATCACCACGCCCTCTACCCATTACTGGGTGTAAGACTCTGCCGAAGCAGATCTCGGTAAGTGATATATTTTGCGCGTGAAGTGCGGTTACCAGTCGTCAAATCACGGCCCCCAAAGATGTTAGTGGTGGAGGAGCCACAGGGGTAGTAGTATATGTAATTTTGAGTATTGTAGAAATTTATATTTGCTAACTAAAATAAATATATCATCACGCCTTTACAAGTCTACCGTAGTTGATCTCGGTAAGTGACATATTTATGCGCATGAAGTGCAGTTATCAGCCGTCATATCACGGTTCTCAACGATTTTATAGGAGAAGAATCCGAAGGGGTATTTTAAAGTGGTCAAAATTGTTTCACATTGATACCAGTTGATAACCGCACATTATTATTCATCTATCAAGATTTTCAAGATGAGATTTGAAAACTTAGATTCGATTTCCACACCCTGCAAACAATTTTCACTATATTCAAATTACCCCTGTAGTTCTCTCTTCACTAAAATCTTTGGGGGCCGTGATATGATGGCTGGTAACCGCACTTTATGCGCATAAATATATCACTTACTGCGATCTGCTTCGGCAGAGTGCCACACTCAGTAATGAGCAAAAAAGTGATGCAATATTTATTTTATTTATCAAGATTTTTAATTATAATGTCGACATGCCATATTTTATTTAATACTTATTTAAGTAATAAAGGCAGTAAATGGGTCTTATTGGTTGAGGATGATTTTAAATATCAAGACTTTGTCTCGATTTCCAATACATCCTAGACGCATGATCGGCGAAATAACAAAATTAAAATTTAGAAATATTAAAAAATTATTATAACATTTAAATTTTTTCACTAAAAGCGCTACTTTTCTGGGTGAACAAACATATTCCAGAGCGAGTCGCAGGCACGAAACAAAAATATTTACGCAAAATAAATAAATTGAACTCAATGAAAATATTCATTTTCTGATCTCTATTTGCAATTTAAGGATCGATAAAGTTCAATGCCCCTAGTCATATTTTCCAATTTAAAGACAGATTTTCCAGTCTAAAAGTCACCAAAAAGAACTAATTTCCTCGTAGGTCGCAAAAAAAAACAAATTTTTCTAAAACACCAAGGATATGTCCAATTTCGATCAATGCCACTGCCACCAAATATTCTGTTCGCACATCTAGCTAATTTTGAGAACCTCTGTGTTAGTCATATCAGCATATCTAACGCATTCCGTGAAGACATTACATGTTTCACATGTTAATACCTTGGTATTTCGATGGATGTAGATACATATCAGTTTACTCCACTACAACAGCAGAAAAAGAAACGAGATCACATCTCCCCCTTTTCCCATATCAGGGGCAGGAACTCTTGATGTAAGCAGGCTCACACCTCCACACTCTACATCGTTTGATCGTAGAAATGAAATTCCTTTTTAAAAGGAGATAAACAGTCATCGGTTGGACGATAGAGCGAAGATATTTCCAATTTGCGACCATACGCGATGAGTGATAAATGACGCATTAAGCGACGGTCGGCTCATGTGGGACATGTGCCCTTAAAGGAGAAATTGGTCCTATGACCCTGGACCAGCAGCGAAAGGACATATCATTTATTCTAGAATTCTGATCATTTTTTGCATAATTAACATCAGACAATCGGTAAGCTTACTAATATAAGAAATGTCTTTTCTCTGTTTCGGCATTAGAATAACATATTGATGCTAGAATGAGCTTCATTCTTAAACGATTTTTGGTGACATATTGTTATCATAGATTGGTAAAACACAATTTATAAATTAACTTAAGCAACGGACAAAATTAATCGGAAATCTCTGTCATCAACTTAACTATTTTACCAAAAATATCGCCATAATGGAAAATGTCAACTATTTTTGTAAAAAAATTATATAAAACAAAGGCGAAACAGAGAAAAATAGCTAAAACACTCGTTACAGAAGGCAATTCTAGATTACCTTCTGTAACTTGTATTTTAAAATACTATTTTTGAGATGAATTTATTCACACCCCCACACCATTTAATTCTAATTAGATATGATTACTTTCCTCAATTCTTGTTTTAAATATCTGAAAATATTATGAAATAGATATGGCTATATTGACTTTTGTTTGTGAAGAAATCAACTGAAAGAATAAACAGTCAAAGACGTAAAGTAAATTGAATCGTGAATCATATTGTTACTTTTGAACACGAACACGATTATTTCCAGTTTCACTAATAATGCCATCAATTTTACTTTGATTTCTTTTATTTCTTGAAACACCAATTCTCTTTCGTAATTCAGTTGCACATAAAAACAAAATCTCTTTGATAGGTTGATAGTAGTTTTTAATCTTATCAGATATACTACAACACTATAATTTTGTAAAAGTATATCAAAGAAGAATTGACTTCTTTTTAATCTGTAAATTCATTAAATTATATAACCAATTTTACCGTCAAATTATATCATCTTTTGGAGAATTGGCCTGAAAACTAAATTATTTTATGTATGCCTCTCTGTACAACAGGAACTTAATCCCAATTACAGTACAGGAACCAGACTTCCCGAGCCGCAATGTGGTAGTTCATAAATATATATATTTTTTAACTTAGGTGAGATTTGATCTCGGGATCTTCGGATTTGAATGTCGTAACGCTAACTACACTATCGTACTGTCGGACAGAATTTGTTTGTTTTAAGGTGGTTGTAAAATCATCTCAAACCATATAAAGTTTTAGAAGTGTAAAAGGGCGAGGTAACGAGGAGGCTGGACCAAAATTTTACTCCTATGCCTTGAAAAACATTTAAAATTTAATAAAAAATATATCCTATTACTAGTATTTACACAGCATACCTAAATGCACACTATTTGGTGCTTTTTACTTTACTTTTGTAGTTGAAAGGACAACTAAATCACGCGACAAGCACTATTTGTGTAATACATGAACATTGTGTTCCTTCGACATTGCAGAAGTACACAGTTTCTGCATTCAGTTGACTGCGTGAAGTGATTATTTTCTGCACTCAAATGTCGACAGATTAAAATTATTTTTTCAATTCTAATAAGTGGTATGAAGTCGGCCTGTGGATCCTGAGGTCCCTGGTTCGATTCCCACAGGCGACAAATTTTCATAATTTGAAAAAGCTATCCCTGTGGCTCCTCCACCACTAACATGTTTGGGGGCCGTGATTTGACGACTGGTAACCGCACTTCACGCGCAAAATATATCACTTACCGAGATCTGCTTCGGCAGAGTGCCACACCCAGTAATGGGTAGAAGGCGCGATGATATATTTATTTTTTAATAAATATCAAACGTGACCAGTAAAACAATGAATCTTAAACAACTTTTAATATTATTTCTTGTAAAATGTAAAATGTTAAATTATCGTAGCAAAAATAGTATGTATATAAGGGTGTCCGTTATTTACCAAGTTGATTTTTTTTCATGCGACGCACCCTGAATTTTTAGTTTATCGTCTAAAACAAAATAAACCTTGCTCTAAAGACGATACTTTTCCCATTTAAATTACATGGGATTTTGCCACTTTTTACAATTAATTTTTTTTTCTCGGACAAGATTACCTACAGCAATGGGACATATATAGTCTTATAGGAAATTAAACGCTCTACAAAAAAGGTCTCTTATAGTTTTTCGATTAATTCACTCCTTCAAAAGTTATTCGAGGTGAAAGTTGTGTACATTTTCAGATTTTTTTACTTTTACGGCAAAGTTAATATTATTTCGATGAAAGTTATTAGTTTATTTCTAAAAATAGATAATTCTGGTGTTATTAGGGTAAAAAACTTTTAAACATAGAAAATAATATACCGCATAACAGGCAGCTGGTTCTAGTTTTAATCATTTTTGAGACTTTATTCATTTTTAACACGCAGTCAACTAATTTTTATTGGATTTCATAAATAATAATAATAATAATCCCGGATATTTAAGAGGCTTAGCGATTGTGAAACATTTAAGACTACTTAATGATATTGCAGAAAGAACTGTAAAATTGACCGAAGAATATATTAATATTTTAGCTAGAAACGAAGATGAAAAACAATATGTGATTCAGATTGTAAGCGAGTATAAACAAAATTTCAAAATGTAACTAAAGAATGCTTAATAAAATAAATCATGCATACTCAGGTGGTATGAATGCCATTTGATTTACAGATTTTTCAATTGTGTCGCAATTTTTTACCATAATATCACCAAAATTATCTATAGCTAATAACTTTCATCGAAATAATAATAACTTTGCCGTAAAAGTAAAATAAAATCTTAAAATTTACGCAGAGTTCAAATTTCACCTCGAATAACTTTTGAAAAGGTGAATTAATCGAAAAACTATAAGAGATCTTTTTTGTAGAGCGTTCAATTTCCTATAAGAATATGTATGTCTCATTGCTGTAAGTCATCTTGTCCAAGAAAAAAAATTAATTGTAAAAAATGGCAAAATCTTATGTAATTTAAATGGGAAATGTGTCGTCTTTAGGGCAATGTTTATTATGAATATGAAGGGCTTATTTTGGTTTGACATTTGACCCTAATGTATATACACGTGTTGGAAAGACATTGCGAATGGAACACTCTTTTGAGTTCGTGTTCGATCTTATACAAACTATTTTCAATGTTACCCTTTCAACACTTGTATTACAATATACTATTTCCTATTGAACTTACAAACAGTCTTATAATATGATAATTCTTAAATATTAGTAATTTCCTGGAACAAAATTTATCACTATTGACAAATTTTTGTGCTATATTTAAATTGTTCTAACGCATACAATATAGACAGACTTTAAACAAAGAAAAAGATATTTACAAAAAAACGTAATAGATAAATTTTGAGACAAGCTTAAATTATTGACAATTATTACTTTCTTTTTTATTTTGAAAATTTGAAGTGTGATATTAATTTTACTAGAAAAACTAAACGGTAATTTTTGGTATTTAGACGACTACTACTCAACTGTCTTATAACTTCACTGCTCGATCTTGCAATTTTATAAAATTATATTCCAGAAGACTGCATAGAAACATTTGTTGACATAATTGAATAAACAATAGTATATTGTGTTATTAGAAGTAAATATAATACTTTACCGTGGAAGTTTACACGACGAGTGCAGCGAATCGGACAATTCCATGCGAGGCAATCAAAATCATCATTTCGAATGACACATGCTATTTTTCTTCAAACAGAAATTTAAAAATATATATTTACTACAAATTTTATCAAACATATTTCACATTAACTACGTTTACAGATTGAATGTAATTGCTATAGATAATAATTTACTTTACTTTTACTCCTCGTAGATAAAGTGTAACTTTTATGAAGTTGGAAGAAAAACTGGTTTTTAATTTGAAATTTGAGAATAATTTAATTATCATCTCTTTTAGCAAATAGCGTGAAAACAAAGTTATAAGAATTTGTCAAAGGATGAGAGAGACTCGCTTCAGTATCAAATGAATTCATCATTTAATCCTGACAAATAACGTTAGATCTGCAACAGCCTGATAATATATGAGTGGAACATATGAGCCTGTCTGGCGTGAATACCTTTCATCAATCTCGCATCCAATTTCCAGTTCAATGCAGCGTCCAAAATCACAGAATTACTGTAAACAAACACAAATTGAATGACATCGGGTGCAACAACAGCAAACACATTAACGTCACACCGTGTCACATTTTGGTTGCCGCTGTCTTTGTATACATAATTGCAATATATGTCGAGCAGAGCATCTGCAGATAGGAGCGGGTCCCTGGATGCTGCATGACATTGGATGGACATGCAGAACCGGACTCTAGCATATTAACATTCTAGGGGCCCATGCACAGTCAAAAAAGGTTGTCAGTTTATGTGAAAAACAGTGTGTGTATGTGTGTGTGTGAATGGATGGATGGATGTATGGATGGATGGATGTGTGTCCGTATGTGCAATATCTCATGAACGAGATAAGATTTGTTAACGAAACTTGGTAATTATAAGTTTCATGAAAATACGAAGAGCTGAGTTGATTTTGAATGAAATTGAATAGCCGGAAGCGGAAGTTTACCGGATACACAAAACAATCAATTCCATTTATTTCAAAAATGGAATCAGTTACGAAAAAATGTTTCAAATAAAAGATGTTAGCAAAAATATTTGGAACATAAAATATTATTTGCAATTTTCCTGTATATGCGTCTAATTTTGAGAAAAATAAATTTTTATATTTAATAATATATTTCAATAATCATAGTAGCATTAGAAACAAAAAACATAAATTTTAATTTTTGCTTTATCTAGTTATCTATATCTTCTTACGGAAAGAAACTAAATTACATGTTTAATAACATATATTCTAAATATTATATATGCTGTGTATAAGAAAGTCGTGTGGTGCCCACACCAGATTTTTTTTATTTTGTCAACGGTTCGACTGCCACTTCCAGTCTTCTTCAGGACAAAATAAAATATAATTATAGAACAATCCTTATAAATAAATTATTACTAATGATTCATCTATTCAATTCAATTTTTCAAATCATTATTAATAATTTATTTATAAGGTATGTTCTTTAATTATATTTAATTTTGTCCTGAAGAAGACTGGAAGAAAAAATTGACTGAATTCCGAATAAACTTTTATCACCTTCAAAGAAATTATTTCTTTCCTAGAAAAAAGTAAAGCCATATCCATGACAACTGGAAAAGAGGGATATAATTTGACATTAATATAATCCAGGTGACATCAGTCAAGAGAATAATAAATAAAATCTGACTTACAAATTTGTTTCTTAAAATTTAACTTTTTGATGGAAACCTTTTTAAATCCTGAAGAAAGTGTCATTCTCCTCTTCATATACAAATAACTAATAGTGCACATGATAAACATATGTTATTTGCCATTTAGACAAATTAGAATAGATAAAAGTCCTCTTCGTCATTCCATTTAACTGACTTATTTCGCTTACTTTACACTCACTGATTCATTTACTGGTTAAGATTCACATTCCTAGACCAAACAATTTAATTATTTTAATTAGCCACGCAGTATTATCTGAATATATGTAAGTGAGCCAAGTGGCAAATGAGATAGAACTAAAATATGTAAAAATATACATATTCATCACGCAGTTAAACATTCGTAAATTATTTTAAAGGAAAATTATTTTCGAAAAAAAGAAACGACAAACATACATACAAATATTACGCTATATCCCATCTAACAGGGTAGCACAAACCCTTGAAATATTTGCAGAACACCCACACATCAGATTCATTAAATAATCAGTCTGCGTAAAACATTCTGATTCTCACACAACATCCTCGCTTCAACTACATTCATAGTTCCTTCCTTATAAACTCATTTATTTCTCACATCCGAAATCCATTCGCTCATCTACACCTATTTCATTAAACTTTCATTCGACGTACGTTCCACATGCTTAAATCATCACGTCCACTACTCCAACAACAAATAAACAAAGTTTTCCACTTCACATTATGTCAATATAAGCACCTGTAACAATTGTGTTAATAATTTACACGAACTATAAATATTATGTATTTCACTTACTTTTAAAATAAAACCATTTATCGATATATTTTACTTTGTACGATTCTTTTTATTAATTTTGTACAGATTAGATATACTGCAATTTATGGTTATGTTTATAAACGTCAAAATATACTACTGCATATTTACTAGCGCTGGCTCACCGCTTCTTCTTGGTCCATAAGCGTTTGTGGCCAAAATATGAATTCCGCGCTCGGCGCGAATTTTAAATCGCTTTCAATATAACTTTTTTTACAGTTGCGTAATGAATTACTTTCCGCACTAGTGTTTCTTTGCTTACAGAAACGCATTTGGTCTGCATTTGT
Organism: Pterostichus madidus; assembly: GCA_911728475.2. NCBI lineage: Eukaryota > Metazoa > Arthropoda > Insecta > Coleoptera > Carabidae > Pterostichus > Pterostichus madidus. Next base: position 21,835,492 of record OU452307.1, read on the forward strand.
CTCCTTTCCACCCGTAACCAAGGCAATAATAGTTACGTAATAACAAAGAAATCGCACAGTTGTAGGAAAAAGAAAATATAAGGAAAATAAAAGATTGGAATATTATTTACACAGATTGACAATTTTGAAGCATAATCAAGATTATCTATTGAAAGTGTATTGGTACGACTGACATCCAGATAATATACTGAAAGTCTCTGAGTTTAATCTTACTTCTTATACTGGAAGTCCCCGAAGGTAGGGCACATAAATTTACTGGTCCAGTCCTGGTGGCACGTAATGGATCAGTGCGCAAGCGCCATGCATTATTAGTCCGTCACACATATGGGGCAATTGCAGATAGCAAGCGGGCCCGACATTGCTGACTGCTTTAGGGGAGGGGGACAGAAACGGAGAGCATATACTCCATGCTCCATGGCCCTGCTATTGGCAGGAGTCTGGATGCTGTAGCACATGATGCACTTCGAAAAAATTATTGTTGTATTGTGAATGACTGTATTTTTAATACCAGAAAATGATTCACGAATATTTTGAATATTCTATGAAATTATCATAGTTGATGTTGATCAAAAGTTAAAGTTTATGGTAAGGATATGCAAATGGGATATTAGCTTAGGTCTAGGATGCTCAAATAACATCCTCAACTATTATTGAAGGACAAAGCCTACATCTATGCTTATATAAGATGATGCATAAGAGATCTGATCAACTTTGCGATTGTCGAATGTCATCAGGAAAACAAGATTTTGCAAAATTAATTAACAACTTAAAAAGTTCAAATTGGTCTAAAAAAGAATGTACCGCAAAGTTTTATCTTTGATTTCTAGAAGTTGTTATTTGCAATGAAAAACAAATTACTGCAGTAATGACATCTGAAATTGCATCTGCTCATATAAATAACTTGTATTTTTCCATTGCAAAGAATTGCATTTTTCTCATCAAATGTTATCATCAGCTTCAATAAGTAATAATCGTAAAAACTAATAACAGTACGTATGTTGAACTAAAAATTCAACATGAAAATTTATATTTTGATACTTGATTTTTAATTTCTGATACAAGAAGAATTATGAACATGTTTCTATTGTGTTGTTTCATACAAATAAACTGGCCGAAATTGATCTCCAATGAGCTTCAGTCGCAAAATACGTTTTTTTCAAATAATTGATGTAGATCGTTGAAAGATGGATATATTATTTACTCGCATTAGCAAACGAAAAGAATATTCCTGTACGAAAGTAGAACAAGTGTTCTTTTTTTGTTATAATTCATTCATTTAAATCAACATAAATATGTAAATTAATGTCATTGAAAAGTTATTAATTTACACAAACATTACGAGATTTGGTGCAGTAATTATTTTTTTTGTTTATATAGAATTTAAATATTTTGAAATACGTATTTTAACAATTCATATAACAGTTAATAAAAATAAAATATGTCAACATGTTATTGTTTACTGCGTTGTTTAGATTGCTTAACTGTCAGCTGAACAGGCTTTACGAAGAATTTTACAAAGTTTTTGCATTAGGTTTGTCGACTAAGAATTAATCAAAGATTTGTTCTACTTGAAGCTTGTCACTCATTTTTTTAACAACCTGTATTCTATATTTTCTTTATCTTTTTTTTAAGAATTCCTAGTAGAGAAAATAGAACATTTTTTATTTTGTTCCCTGATTGGTTAAAATCATGGGTAAGTTTATATATACGATAACTATGTACATGTCCATCCCAAGTTTTTATATTCTCTCGTATGATAATCTGATCATTTATATACGAAAAATACAGAATAATTTGCAGTAAACATGGGCAATATGCTTCATTTTGTGATTTTCAGCTTAAAATACCTTATAAAACCATTACCAGTGTCAAGTTCATCGAAAGGTGTAAAATAACTGTCTGCCATCATTTTGTACCAAATGTCAAAAATGAAACAATGTAATCTTATAAAATTATAAACAAATTATAGATATTTGTTTTTAAAAAATAATATTAAGTTTTTGACTGTAAAGTCCATTCGGTGGGAGATTACAGAATAATTGATTCTGATTATAATTGCCTTACTAAAACGTAAAAATGAAGACATAATTACATAGCATTAAAAAACTTGTGACAGTAAGAGCGCTAACTGTTCTTCAAATATACATAGCTTACAATTTGGTACAGGAACTAAAGTACCCTATAAATTCATTTTGTAAAATTTTTAAATATTATTTATCAGAATTTATAAAAATATGAAACAATGGAAGTGATACAACGCCGTCAATAGACGTATTCCATTTGCCATTTGGATCAGATCTAACTTACATTTACTGAACCAAATCACTTATTTATTTCGCTGGATTACTTCACTGACTTTATTTCCTGTACTAGAATTACTCATTTTAATTTATTTTGAAGTAATTCACTCCAATAAATGCATCAGTTTGATTAATTCAGTTCATTTCGTCATGTATAATTTATCTGAACTGATTTAAATGAACCAAGTGGCAAACGGAACTCAGCTAATGTCACAAGTTTGTATGCTATGTAAACATGTCGTCATGTTGAAGTAATCTCTCATCGAACAGATTGTAATTACAGAATTCTTAGGAAAAAAGAAAAAATATAGAGAGATAACAAAGTTTGAAATAAATTAACTTTTTATATAATAGCATATTGTTTCAAATTCTTGTCAATAACCACTCATGCAAAAATTTAAAAATCAAACATTGTAGAGTATACAACCACAATCCTCCCCTAATAACACCCACTCCCACAAATACCACAGCAATCACATACCACAACCAATGCGTGTAATAATTGCACGTTGATTTACGCACCGCTTTTGACGGATCTCTCTGTCTCTGTCTCCCAGTGTTTCGGTTATTAACTGTCGCCCAATGGGGCTTGTATAACGCCCAGGCCCCACGTTGGGCCCTAGCTACACTAACACGCCCGTTAATTGATATTAAACACGTGTTTACCAACCTGTGCGGCCCGAGTTTGATAACTTCCGGGTGCAAGCACGGTGCGGCATGTGTTAAGTGTGTGAAGTGATTGTCTTTGGATTAAACAGGCTGATTGTTGGTGGTGATAATGGTGGTTATGGATTTAAGGCTGGAATAATGTTATTCAGTGAATATTGAATGGAGGGAGTAGCATTTATAAATAAACATGTCTGAGTATAGAATAAATGATTCAGGAAACAGGTGTTCGTAGAGAAAATGAAGGGTGAGAAACAGTAAGGACGGTCTAGGAAGAAATGAATTGATATGAATGAAGGTTTCATGCAAAAACGAAAGATTTCGAGAGAACTAAATAAACAACTTAATACGAATTAAAGTCGTTGATTTCCACCGAATTTCGAATTTCTGAACGTTCGAACATTCGAATGTTTTGAACTTCGTCAGAAAAACTTTGAAGCTTCAGTTTTTCGAATTTTTTTAAGCTTCGAATTACGAATTTTGAATTTTTCAAAGCATCGAATTCTCGATTTTTTTGTCTCTGAATTAACGCCATCTGTCATCTCCAAACATGCTCACGCATAATTCGCTAAAAGTCGGCCACGAATTAAATAATAAACTCGGCGAAGTAACCTGCAAAAACTCTGCAAGTTTATGTGTCTTAATTAAGACATCTATTCTCTTACCGCCCATCTAAATGCTACGGACTTTTAGTAAAACGTTTTACAATGAGAATAAAAATGATACAAAAACATCTTAATTAAAATGTTTTTGACAGTGTAGCGAAATTTATATCTAAATGGAATTAATTTGGCAAATAATAATAATTAATAATAATTACTTATGAGTTAATACAAAACTCTGCAAACGAGTTTATTCTGAAAATAATTCATCACATTAGGATCCAGATTCACAATTCGAATAATTCGAAAATTCGGAATATTCAAAAATTCGAAAGTTCGAATTTAAATTCGAAGGTTCATTAAATCCGAACATTCGAAGTCTCGAATATTCGAAAAATCAACAACCCTAATACGAATGAAATACAAGTAGTGTGTCATAATTGGAATATTTGGTGATGATCTAATAAATAAATATTCAGTGAATGTTACAAAAATTTAAGCTACTATATTTTATCGGACATAACGTGATGTTATAATTTTTCTGCGATCAAGCTGTTCGAACGTCATTTGGTGATAAAGCAGTAGGATTCTGTAACTTTAAAACGATAATATCATCACGTTTTATGACGATATTAAGAAAATTTTATATATGATATAAATTTATAGTGCGAACACCGAAAATAAAAATTAAACAAACATATCTCCAAGTAAACAAAACTGTTGATACCGATAAAGAAATTCAAAATAGGACGTCTCGTTACAAAACGTAGTCACGACTACCGACATTTTGTCGATACCAAATTACATAATCCTATTGTTGATCAATGCTCTTTGTACATCGTTATCATTATCAACATAATAATAATTAAAAATCCGTTAATCTTCATTTTCAATCGTAGAAATAAAATTTGTAAATACTTATTGTATAACGTATCCTTTTCTATAACCAAGTAGAAAGTAGGCATTTTCAACTGTCAAATGAGAGCAGGAAATTGACGTCTACCTTTTGTCGAGCGGTAAAGTTATTTAAAACAATATCCGTCGCTTTGAAAACGATCTAACATGGCTAACTGTAGAATAAAACGGATCAAAAATTCACACCGAAAATGGCAAAATTAAGTATATTCATCTATATCTTCATTTTGAATCGGTCGAAGAAAAAATAGTGTGTGTTCCTCGAGCAGAAAGTGTTCTTGTCACTCTTGTATGGTTGCTGATCTCAGCAGCGCCTCCACTATCAATATCCTTGCGCGAACTACTTTCTGCTCCCAACACATAAAAACTATTGTATAAAAAAATTAAATAAAAACAATTGACCCGAACTGTCGAGCCGAACTGATCTTATGAACCGGTCCATGAACCATTCCAAAATTTGATTACTTTAAACCGGAACAAAAACCGAATCGACAAAGTATAATGAACCGCAAACCGAAACCGAACCGATATTTTCAGCAGTTTGCAGCCCTGGTATGAATGCATAATAAGTATTTTACAAAAAAATAGATTAAAATTTAAATAAAAATAAATAAATATATCATCACGCCTTCTACCCATTACTGGATGTGGCACTCTGTCGAAGCAGATCTCGGTAAGTGATATATTTTGCGCGTGAAGTGCGGTTACCAGTCGTCAAATCACAGTCCCCAAAGATGTTAGTGGTGGAGGAGCCACAGGGGTAGCTTTTGAAATTATGAAAATTGTTTGTCGCTTGTGGGAATCGAACCAGGGTTCTCAGGATCCACAGGCCGACTTCATACCACTGAGCTAGCCACCCCATAGATTAAAATTTAAACAGAACTAAATTCACTGTGTACTTTTTGATAACAAAAATAGGGGAATATGAATGAATGTTTACAAATTTTTCCTAGTCAAGTAAACAATAACAAAAAAAAATACCAGCGACCAGTAAATGTGACATTAACAAACTTAATAATTAAATTTAAATCAAACAGAAAATAATTTACAAGCTACAAATATAATGAACAAATTTTCGGTTAATATTTGAAGGGTTCGTTCTACCTCATTTAATGGAACATAGCGTGGTGTATATGGATGTATGCAGGTAGGTTTGTATAAAAACTCTCGTAAAAATTAATGATTAAAACGTTACCACTTTTTACATCCAAGTTAAACAAACCAAATGATCGCAATGTAAATTCATTAAACTTAACTATCCTCAAACAAAAAACTTGAAAGTGGTTAAACACACTCACATAATAACATCCAACATAAATTACTAGGTTCATATAGCACTCTAAAAACCATTGTCACGCATCTCTGCTTACGACGTGGACATGTTAAATATTTACACAAGGCCTTAAGCTTCTCAGCTCGGCGGGATATACACCCACACTGTTCCGCCGCCGTCGCCATTGCCGCCGCCGTTGCCGCCGCCGCACTTAATAAATCGTCACGTTTGACGCCGACACGTTGATTATTATTCCGGGCACAGACGACGCGACTTCTTATCGCCACAGGAAAAAATCGACGGAAAAACTAAGTGATACCGTCGCGTCGCGCCCAGCGATGAGTTATCACATAACGTGGTGTACGGCATGGCTCAAACTCTACCAGCACCGAAACTGAAATTCGGATTGGAGAAAGTGGCTTTTATTGATTTTGTTTGTTGAGGATTCGAGAAGTTTAATTGTGTTTGGGTGTGAAGATTGATGTGTGATTAGCGGTGAAATATTGCGAAGGTTTCACTGAAAGAACCGGAGTAAAGCAGACATTATTGCTCTTGTTTTCAGTTAGAATCTGTGCAACAAATTGTCAAAGTTTTATATAAACATATACACCATGTCAAATGGTTTTATATAAACATATACACCATGTCAAATGGCCTGATAATAGTAGTACATAATGGTGAATTATACATTTAAAATTCTTACGTCATGCCGGGTAGAGATGGAACGATGGAAGACAGAAAGAGATATCTCGCATTAGTGAAAGAGCTAATTAACAGACCATGATCAATTAGAGCATATTTTTAACATGTAATTTAATCTGTATCGTATGTTAAAAGTATGCTCTGGTTAGTCGTGGTCTGTCAAATAACTCTCTCACTAGTGCGAGATGTCTCTTTTGATTATCTTTCATCTTTCCCTAGCGTGACGTCAATCAGAGCTGGGCAAGCTACTTAGAAAAAGTAGCTAAGCTACAGCTACAGCTATTCTTTAAAAAAGTAGCTCAGCTACAGCTATAAGCTACATTTTGTAAAATATAGCTAAGCTATAGCTAAAAGCTTTCGTTAAAGTAGCTATTAAATTTTAAAGCTACTTTTTTCATCTATTGTGAATTAATTAAATATGCCATTGTCATCTTTTGTTATAATGACTGTTAATTTACTATTATGTACATAAATATCAAAAATCGCAAATAGACAAATGTACTGTTAATTTTTGATGCTATAATTTTTATTTATATCGGAATAAATTAACAGTCACATTAACAGAAGACTCCTAAACAGTCAATGTTTAGTTCATCTAATATTTAATACAAAAGTAGGATAGGTTAAGAAAAAGTAAAAAATAAAATATGTTAATAGATTTTAAACTATATAATAACTTGTTATCCTATAGGTATAGAGAACAATAAAGAAAGTACAATTCAAATACAAAACAAAAATAAATAGGTATTTCTTAATGAACAGTGGTACTCGTAGCTTTAATCTACAAAAAGTAGCTTTGGGCTACAAAAAGTAGCTTTAAAAGTAGCTTCAGTTATTATAACAATATTTTTAAGCTAATAAAAAAAAAAATAGTTCGCTACAAGCTACAGTTATATTTTTTCACATTGAGCTAAGCTACAGCTACAGCTAAGGTCAACGTAGCTAAGCTAGTAGCTAGCTACTGCCCAGCTCTGACGTCAATTGTATAACTCGCCATTGAATTTGTTTGTTTCATATAGCTCGGATTGTGTATTTGAGAACTCGAATTCGATTCCCGCAGTAGACAACTAATTTTTACAAGATACTTCTGTGATTCTCCCACCACTAACCTCCGGCACTAAACTTTGATGGCTGGTAACGAGGGACTCGTTTCGATTAAAATCATTTCTGTTTAAAAATATTTCGTTTTCGTGTGGACGAAAACAAATTTTAATAACAATCAGTATGTCGTCCCTAAAAAAAAAACTAACTCATTTAATACATTTATTACAAATTAATTAGTTTTTACAAAAAAAATAGGTTCTTAGAATACCGATTAACTATTGTGTAAAGTAAAAAACTGGTACAGTCGGATGGTCGAGCGAGCGAATACCTCGAATTGAATCACGAACACTCTGTACTGTAATTGGGATTTAGTTCCTGTTGTGGCAGGGTAACAAATAAAAAAAATCTAAATTAAAAAAAAATTGTTAGGATGGCGATAAAAGATGCGTTTGATTTAGTTATACATATATTACTGTGGTGTTAGATGATTCGGTACAAGCAGGAAAGCTTGTTACTGACATTGAATCTTAAACGACACACTTAATTCAAATTCTTTAAAAATAAATTCAATATAAAGTATTAAATTAATTTCTGTTCTGTTCTATCATTCTACAACCTATGAAATAAATTTGGTAGCATTTAATTAAAAAACAATATAAAATTGGTTGTGCAATTATGTTTCGAAAGTCGATAAAACAATAAAGTTCAGAATTTATATTTGTCATTTGTAACCATAGTAATTAATTCTAATTTCAGTAGTAACAATTTGCGGTAAATGCACCATGTACCCATGTTTTTGTATCTAATAAAATTAGTTCGGCTTCAACTATTTAACGTGAACAAAATGCATTCATTTAATCAAGTTAAACCAGCTGGATATGCATGAATATTATTCAACTTTGAACTTTGGGATCTCAATTATTTTGACGTTTATAAATGCTGAATAATGTAAGCAATATGTTACATGCTTCAAAAACAACAGTAAATAATACGATGACGATTAATGTTGGCCATATGTTACACAAATAAACTTTACGAATTATGACGACATAGTTTTTTATTTCCCAAATTAATAAAAATGTGGGTTTGTCACTCAAACACTAGATATCCTCAAAAACTAATTGCATTAATTTTTAAAAATTTAATTCAACTGTGAAAATTAAAACTGATACTCCTAAAATGAATTACAAATTGTAATATGTTTTTTTTTTAATTCTCACACTAATAAACAGAGTGTATTCATCAATATTTGAATGAATACGGATTTTGAAAATAATGGTAATTTATAAATATAAAAAAATATATCATCACGCCTTTTATCCATTATTGGGTGTAGCACTCTGCCGTAGCAAATCTCGGTATATTTTGACATATTATTGTATTTTATTTATTATCAACAGTTCTTAAATTATTACATATTTATGCGCATGAGGTGCGGTTACCAGCCGTCAATTTACGGCCCGAAAGATGTTACTAAGATGAAAATTGTTTGTCGACTGTCGAAATAGAATCGAGGTTCTCAAATGAATAGTCCGACTCGATACCTCCGAGCAACCTACCCCATTGGTAATCTATAATCATAAAATATAAAAGTTGTTAGAAATAAAAATGGAGTTATGGAATAGTGAGGATTATTATAAAATCCAAAGACTATCAAAGATAATTCAGCTTATGTTTAAAAGCTCCATATACGAACGTAACTTTTATCAGTTGACATCGGCTAAATAGAAAAGATTATTATTTGCAAGTGGATAAACTCTTATTTACCTAAATTATCATGGAACCTTTTTGAAGTCACATCCATCACTTAAGAGCAGTGATTTGATACGGCAGAATCCCACAACCATTAATGGGTAAAAGGCATGATGGTATATTTATTTAATCATTTATAATTTTAATAAATGCTTTATTCGATTATTTTTTGACGTTTCTCAAAACCAATCAAATGCTTCAATGTATGTTACGTGTCTGCGTCTTAACGAATCCTGTCATTATTATACTGAGAATAAAGCTCGTGTGATTATTCCCGGGAATAATCTCTGTAGCTTTTGTTTTTGTTGACAAATGATATGTAGTTGTCAAATAATTATTTAAAACTGTAAACGCGTCAAGTAAAATGTGTAAAAAAATCGATTTAGTTCCATTTCAGATACAGAAATACACCAACAAATTTTGGAAACAACTTCCAAGAATACATTAATAAGTAATCAATCGATATTGATCCAATCCAAAATCTTTTAAGTTGGATGAATCGACCTCAACAGCTAGATCAAAAAATAATTTAATTAAATATAACTCGAGAGTTGGATAAATTAGAAAATAATTCTCCAGTATCTTTCTCAAACTTGTTGCCATTTGGCAATAGCCACTCAAGCCCTACGTGCTTTCATGACTATTGCCTGGCAACAAGTTTTCGAAAGATCTGTCAAATTATTTTCAATTTTTCAAATAAATTTCACTTAAAGTTTTTTTTTCTTTGACCGAATTTATATTTCCTTCACTAGATGCAAAACGAGGCAATTTGACATTGGACAATATCTCTCACTATCTCCGGTGTTGCCAATTTTTTGTCACTAGTTCCCGTCAGTAGAAACCAAGATGTTTTATTTACATAAATAAAAATTTGTCGAATTTAAACTAAAAGTCTTATTGTGTTGCCCTTGATAAAATTAAATTGAGTAAAATGAGCGGAATAAACATCACCATAGTTAGAGTTAGTTTGCGTTTGCAATGTGTTTACGATGTTAAACAATGAATCAACTATTCCTAGAGTGGACAGAATACCAACAAGCAAAGTGAGCAGAATCTCCAAGTCCAAACTTAAAGCTCAGTAGCAAAACTTTAATTCTTGTTATCAAGGAGCCATTTTAGACTTTAATAACCTAATTTATGACGAGTAAACTTAATCGTTGGAACTTGCAATATTATGTCGGACTTTGAAATGTCATGCAACTATGTTCGTTGCTACGGTGTTTAATGAGTCAATGCATGAGCTATGAACCATTCATGGATATCTAGATTTTATCTACACTGAAGTTTGTTTCAACTAAATGTGAGCAAATTACACTTTGCTTTCTGGGACACAGGTCAAGCTATTCAATTGCGTCAATATCAACTTGAATCAGTGGCGTACCTAGAGGGAGGCGGTGGGTGCGATCCGCACAGGGCGGCACATATTTTGGGGCGACATTTTTATATTTTGTTTTATTTGTAAAAAACAACTTGTTCACTTCATAAGTTTACTATTTTTATTCGAGTTCTACGAATTATGAATTACTATATGATTTCGAATATTTTTCTTCATCGTCAAGTCAATATAGGGTTGAAAATATTATGTCGAAAAATTCCTTTATTAGTGCCTAATTTAAAAATGATAAAAAAGTTCCCCACCTATAGTTTGTCTCAATTACAATTATTTATTTATGTTTATTAATTTAATGTGGTAATGGCACAGTTGTTTCGTGTTGGCCTGTGGATCCTGAGGATCCCGGTTCGATTCCCACAGCCGACAAACAATTTTCACCAAATTAAAATTAGTCCTGTGGCTCCCCCACTACTGACATCTTTGAGGGCCGTAATTTGGCGGCTGGTAACCGCACTTCACGTACATAAATATATCACTTACCGAGATCTGCTTCGGCAGAGTGCCATACCCAGTAATGGATAAAAGTCGTGATGATATATTTATTTTATATTCATTTTTTTAATTTATAAAAACCACTATTTGATTGACTTAGAAAAGACGGCAAATAGGAGACCGCCCTGAGCGGCAAAAGTTCTAGGTACGCCAGTGACTTGAATATATTCAGATTTGATCAAAATAAATACATATTTATTCATTCAACGTAAATATTCAAATAAGAACATTAAAATTACCCTTATGGCTTCCCCTTCACATGATTGAGGGCTGTGTGGAAAGAGGTAATGGAAAATGTGTATTTATTTTATCTGCTAAACAATATACTGCATTATAACGAACAAATAAATTATTTTATTTTAAATACATAGCAGCAAATTTTGTTTATTTATATTTATAATATGCATAGTCAATTAAATATGAATATAATCACTTACAGCTTAGAATTAAACTGTTTGTTTACATTCTAATTAAAACTGACTGCGAACTGAATAGCTTTGTATTGTAATATAATTATTATTGGACGTTTGTTTCGTAATTTGGATTAATTAATAAATGTTCGATATATTAATACACTGGGGAATAATGCAGAAATTCGTAGTTATACACTATGAGAATCGACATTTGAGCTGGCAGTTTTAGGTGCGGGAATTAGCAATTAGAGAATTATCACTACTCATACTGGAACACAAATAATGAAAATTAACATTTTAAATAAATACCGTGCGGATTCTTTATCCTGTTATAAATATATATTTATTTCTTACTCTTGTTATGTGGTAAAACGACCCGGTTGTTACCACTACGCGTATATATTTAATTTAAACTGTCATACACCAGTTTTTGTGTTATTTGATTTATAGATTTTATAAGTACGATTTTTGGCTTTTAATAATGGTAATAATTTTTACTTATATAGTAGTATATTACATAACAAGCATCGAAAGTGTAAGATAACGTGCGAGTGTACAAATTGGAAAACGAGGCGCGCGGCGCCGAGTGATTTAAGTACACGAGCACAGTTATCACACTTTCGAGCGAGTTATGTACACTATTTTTCAGACGACCACAAAATATTTCTAAAAAAAAGTTTACAAGATCAATGTTGTTACTCTTTGACAGCTGATGCGTTTTTGTAGGTAAGCGTTGACGTTTGACGTTTGAGGTTAGGTATTGTGATACAAAATGTACTAACAGTAATGTTAAAATATTAATTTCAAAAAATAAGATTTATCGGTACAAATGTGTTGAAAAACTTCAATTTAAATAGTAATCCAAATTCTTTTCATTTATTTTACTATTTTCTTTCATCGTAACGCCATCTGTTGTCAATCAGAAGACCTTCATCTGATATGTTAGAAATGTGGGTTATGCTAACATATCAGTGTATCTTATTTTCATTTTTCCGTAGTAGTTTATGATGTTGTTATGGTTACTTTCATAAGTGGTCGTCTGAAAATATATTTGCAACTAATTACAATACGAATGATTTGATTGAAAGTGAACTGTTAAGTTTGAGATTTCGTTATTCAATTTTTAATTTGGATGTCAACTGTTCCAGATTTTGTAATCAAGTGTTCTTCTATTCTAAAATTAGTAATAAGCTAAACTTTGAAATTACGCCCCACTAGAGAGTTTTTACCCCCAAATTTCATTGGTGATATATTCGAATGTGTTATGAAACGCACAAAACTTTGTTTTTTTCCTTTAAACGCGTCAAAATCTAATGTCGAACATTAAGTGGCTTAAGTCTGGATAATATCTGTCAATAGTTTGAATTTGGAAAAGTGGTTTTAAAAATTGTAAGTAATAAAAATGATTTGGGTTGAAACTAACGTGATTTTAGGTTTTAAGGAAAACTATAAATTAGTATAGATGACTTTAGAACAAAAATTGTTTGAAGTAGATGACACTGATAAATTTGAATATGCATTATGTGAAATAGGAAATTACATACATAATAATAATTAAGAAAAATAATGAATATAAAAGACTTAAAACTAACAAAGTACATAACAGTACCTAATTATGAAAATAAACGTAATAAGATGGAATATAATATATAACTAATTAAACATATGTATAATAAAAAAGGGGTTATGGATGGCTCCATGACACTCTACAAAACAGAAATTTATGTTGCAGGAGGCCAATAAAATTCGAATTACTCAGACACAGTCGTACTTTTCGATAAAATTGAAATCAGCGTAGTTTGAACCAGCAAACTCTTGCTTCCTAATCGAGAAATGTATCTATCAAACAACAACTGCCCGTAATCGAAGCTCTGCAATTGCAGATATTGTAGTGGATCTTAAGAAATTGTAATAGTTTTCAAGTCAAAGTATCTTTTCTATAAGCAGTTTTGCCAACTAAATCAAGCGTAAAATTCTCCCTCAGGTATCGAAAACGTAAGAGTAATATCTTCACTCACACAAAATATAATGTCGACACATCCAGCGAGAACATAAAGTGAACTAGATAGAACTACAGCAACAGAGAGAGCAAGAGAGAGCAGTTGAGAATTTTCTGAATTTCAAATGGGAGCTTTTCCGTTCCACAGGAAACAGGAAGTGGCGCACGAGGAAAGTTTCTAATCGATGTGCGCGTCAAACTTTTAAAACGCCTTGCCGACGCCAGGGACGACACCAGGGGGCAGGGAAGGGGGAAGTTGTCCAGCAGATGGACGCGTCGACGGAAGAATGTGTTGCGAAGTTTTGCTTTCTACACTAATACACTCTGGCATTGTGGGAAAAGAGAAGTTTAGTTTGATGGGTGACCTTGTCAACGCCTTTTTTGATAAAAAATCTATCGACTCCGAGTCTGCAGAGAATCTATTCAAATTTCTTTTCCGACTTGAAAAGTAATGTAGATTTTCTGCAGAATTTTTAATAATTATTTAGTAATAACAAGTAGTAAATAAGAGGTCTTCTCATAAGAATCTTTTTTATTTAAAAATAAAATTTCTACAGTAATTCACTTCGTGTATAAAAACTCCATATAGAAACATCACATTTGTTATTTGACATCGAATAATCAGAGAAAGGAACTGGTTGGAAATGGATAAACTTTTATCTACCTTCATTATCTTGGAAGCGGCAAATATAAATGTCATAAGTTTAATAAATTACCCAATCCAGGAAATTATTTCAATGAATACCATTCGATGGGATAGATGGCTCAGTGATATCGAGTGGATTTGAGAACCCGAGTTTGATTCCCACAGGCGATAAGCAATTTTTACCACATTAAAATTACACATGTGGCTCCCTTCCACTAACATTTTTGGAGGCCAGAATTTGACGGTTGGTAATCGCACTTCACGCGCTTAAATATATCAGTTATCGAGATCTGATACAGCGGTGTGCTACACCCAATAATGGGTCAAAGACGTGATGATATATTTATTTATTTTTATGTCATTCCACTCATTCCAAATTAATGTTTTTCACTCAAATTTGGCTTTGAAGTGAAACGATTTGAGCAATTCGGTGTTATGATTTCATATTAAGGTAGTTCTAGTGTGACGGTAGCGCCATCGGTTGTCGAGTAGCGAAACTGACGCTCAAAAAAATATAAAAATTGAATAAAAAAAATATTTTATACCTATTATGATTTGAATATCATGAATTGTTAACAGGTTGTTGGTCTAGTGAATTTTCAAATAACATACCACCCTGTGGTGTTGCCATTATAAATTGGGATTCTTAATTTTTTGTTAAAAACAAGGCTTTGCATGGCTATATATCCATTACTAAACGATAAAAACCTTTCTCCTTCTGATACAATATACATGGATAGTTCTAGAACATCATACTAGTTTTTCAAATGAAACTGCTAATTTTTAGAGGTACACAAACCAAATATGTGTGATTCTGAATGATCGCCATAAGCCCCTCCGTATATAAGAACTCAACTTTACAAGCGAATATATTTGTTCACAGACGATGAATGTGTTTCATATTTTAACAGGATGCGTATGACTATCCAATGTTTACGTGCGCCAAATTTCATTCAGATCTGCAAAAAAAAAATTCACGCTAGAACTACCTTAATTGTTCTCTTCAGATGTTATCAAACAACAACGTTCTTGTAAATAAAAATTTGTTCAATATAAAAACTAAACCTCTTGTAGAATTACCAGCGACAAAATCAATAAATAAATATATCATCAGGTCCCTGACCCACTAAAAGATGTGAAATTCTGCCTAATAGATCTCAATAAGTGTTCTATTTAATGCGTGAAATGCGGTTATCATCAAATCACGGCAAAAATCTTTTGAATAAAATAGAATATCGAATGAAAATATTATTGTTTTGTAATTACAATAGACTAATTTTGTTGCACAACAGAAAAGAACAAAAATCAGTTCCATATTCTGATGCTTTATCATGAAACTATTTATGAAAGTACTTTTAATTTATTCTGAGACCATTCTGGCGAGTCCACCATTTTACACAATCACGCATTATATAAAATAGATTATCTACTTAAATAACACTATGATAAAATTATAAAAATGTATATTGTTTTGTGCGTGGATAGATAGCGTAGGCGTTGTCCATATGTTAGTCCACGTGACAAGAGTGACGTAACTAGTTCATCTGGGGATTCACTGTCAATACTAGCCGTTGCGAACGAAAATTTATGAGCGTCGTTTTTTACCAAACGTCAAACATGTTTTATTGTTTCGGAATTTACCTAGATGCTGGTTGATTGAAAGTGGCTTGAAAGGGGTCAGCGCGATTTTGAAACTTTTTGTAGCGTGTTTGACAGCGGTGTAATAGTTCTTTGTACATGACAATAACACTCTGTTAACGAGTTTTTGTTCTAAAGTTTTATCGGAAAAAGAATCAATAAAAATACAAATCCCGGGAAACATTACATCAACCTTAAATCCACAACAGTAACATGTTGCATGGCGCTTCACACTGCCATCTTAGCCTTGCTTGATTGACACATACACAGCACCGGATTTAGGTATTGCAGGGCCCCGTAGCAAAAAATTTCTTTGCGGCTCCTCACCCTCCCTCAAAATAATAATTTTTTTCAAATGACCACTTATGAAAAGTAACCATAACAATATTATAAATTGCTACGGAAAGTTGAAAATAACGTACATTTATATGTTATAACGCACACTTCAAACATATCAGATGAACTTCCACTGATTGACAGCAGATAGTGGTACGATGAAAGAAAATAATAAGATAAATGAAAAGAATTTGTATTATTATTTAAATCGAAGTTTTGGCAGATTTTTCAACAAATTTGCACCGATAAATCTTATTTTTTTAAATTAATAATTAATTATTTACTAATATTTTAGCATTATTTAATATTTTGACATTACGGTTAGTATAGTTGGTATCACCACACCTAACCTCAAACGTCAAACGTCAGCACTTACCTACAAAAACGCATCAGCTATCAAAGTATAACAACATTGCTCTTGTAAACTTTTTTTTAGAAATATTCTATGGTCGTCTGATAAATAGTGTATATAACTTGCTCGAAAGTGTGATAACTGTGCCCGTGTACTTAAATCACTCGGTGCTGCGAGCTTTGTTTTTCAGTTTGTACACTCGCACGTTATCTTACACTTTCGATGCTTATTATGTAATATACTATTAAAAACGCTAAAAAAATATACTCATTATTGTTTCTTTATTCGAGTATAATCAGTAAAAACACATTTAAAATAGCTCCTCTTAGTGTAAATATAAAAAAGTACGTATCATTTGAATTTTTATAAGTTGTAATCCACTGAACAAATGTCATCAGTCTGAAAATTTGGTGGACTGTGTAAACAAGTATATTTTCACTAACAAAATTTAATACAAAATAAATAAAAATAAATATATCATCACGC